>CM019063.1:248156959-249475257 GCA_009667805.1 Leptobrachium leishanense | reverse complement strand
ATATATGTATATGTATATATGTATATATATATATATGTATATATGTATATGTATATATGTATATATGTATATGTATATATATATATGTATATATGTATATATATATATATATATATATTAGGGCTGTGTAGGCATATGTACACTGGACTGTTTTGAGTCCAACTAAACTAATTGCAGGGTTGGCACTTTGAGACACATAAATTGGTTTAGTGATCCAGTTTGGGCACTCAGGCTCAAAAAGGTTCGCCATCGAGGCGGGGTTTGGCCAGCTGTGAAGGGAAGAAGACATGATTTTCTGGACCTCTGCATGGTGTCTTTACGAGGGGAGTTTCTAGGGTGACCCTCTTGGATGCGAACCCATTATTTGAGACCCTGAACGGCTGGCCATCAGGGGTGTAACCTCTGGAGCCTGCTATGCCCCCCCCCCTCCGGAGCTGAGATGTGATTCTGGCCGTCTGATCCGCAGCTGAAGTGCTCTGCTGGCGGCCATCTTGGGGCCTGTTTCCCAGCCTTGTCGAGCTCTTCTCCACAGCTCCTCTCTGGGCAGACGACAGCTGCCTGCCAGGGAGAAGGAAGGCCCCCATCCCCAGGTTGCTGCGGTGGTTGCTGCACTGAGATTGAGTGCCGTGAGTGGACTGCAGAGCCAGGTCCCCCCCCCCCGGAAGAGAATGGAAACGGATGGGCTAGCAGGCCTTGAAGCCTGCTTGGAGTTACTGGGGGAGGCAGATTCAGGCCCGCTTACCAAGGGAATGTGGCGCCTAATGATGGCCATGCTACGGAGCTGTCGAGGAGCGGATTCACCCAGAGTCTAAAGCGGCTGTAGTGTCACATTCACAATGGCGCTCACTCCAGATCAGCGTGGTTTGGATCCTTATGGACAGATTTCTGTGATATTCAACTTTATAGCAGTTAGAACTGCCACACCTAGCACTCCCAGCCAGGGAGGTGATATAGAATACTAGATACCACTCAGCAGCAAATGATTTTGTGACCAAGTGTCTACTTAGTGAAAGCAAGTTAACTATACACAGAGATAGTGTAGCAATATATAAACATAACTTGGTTTATCAAAAGCGTGGTCAAAAGTACGTTCCAAGTTGGCACCAGAGAGGGTAGTCGTACAGGCAGGATTGGCAACAGAGAGGACTCCCATATACTTGTTCTCAGTAACATAGAATGAATGCACAATGAATTCAGCAACCTGCAGGGCAGACCCACAATCAGAGACCATGTGGTATCATCTGGACATACACTCTGTGTATACAGAGTTCAACTTACACACATATATGGGATAAGAGTAAGAATCATCAAGCAGGCAGTCTGCGTCAATCACAAGCAGGGTCCTCATACAAGCAGAATCGGCAACTAGGCAATAACCGAGACAGAACACTGAAATCAGCTGGCGATGCGGGAATAACTCCACGTCAGGGCGATGAGCAGAATCTTGTGCCCTGTATTTAAGGCCAGCTGCTCCGCGTCATCACGCCAAGCCCCACCCCTCAGATACCGATCGGCCAGCTTGAGCTCATGGCCAGCCAGCGATGCCGCCGGGCGCCCAGCCCCTCCATGAAGCGCCGCAGGGCCAAAGATGTGACACGTGGTCACAGAGGAGTTGGAGGTTGCTGCGCCCTTCCGGTGTGGGGCTGCTGTGACGGTTGAGCCAGGGAGTGGGGAGTCTAGGAGCCACAACTGAGCTTTCCGAGCCCAGGTGGGGCCCCTGAATCGTCAGATGGAATCGGGAAGCCTGCTTCCGTGAGACCTGCTGGGATGTCGTTCTCTCGGCTGTCTCCCACGGCCCCCCCTACGGGGTCTACGTCGGCTGCGCTGCTCAGAGCTGGGGACCAGTATGCTGAGGGGAGGCAGTGCTGGTCCTGGCCCCGTGTTGTGGCCGGTGCGGCTTCGGGGGGGGGGGTGGCTGGACGCTGACCTCTCGGCGTGTCCTGCACGACGAGTACGGGCCGGAGGAGGACTTTTGCGCCGTGTCCCTGCTGGATACGGGTTGAGGGAGCCCTACCTGATTTTCCCGTTAATCTCAGGCCTTGGCACATCCCGACCCGGAGGAGATCCCCCACCCCGTTGACACCCTATGTTTGGGAGTTCCCCCTCTCTAAGCTTTTTGATTTTCCCCCTTTCTTGCTGTGCTCCTTTGATGACTTTAGCTTCCCCCCCATTTTATGTTAAGCGGACTCTTTTTGATTTCTAGATTTTTGATTTTTCTTTGCCACCGTAGCTTTTGTTTTTCTCCAGATGACTTTATTTTTGCCTGCAGATCCTGGTTGGGACACCTTTTTCTAATTTGAGGGCTTCATGTTGATTTTTCTGTGTCCCTCTGGTTGCTGGGGTTAATGCTATTGTCATTATTTCCCTTTTCTCCCCCCTTTCTGTGTTTATGCGATGACTTGCTTAGTGATGCCCTGCGTGGCCATTTTCCATTCTTTACTTGGTGATGTACTGATGACATTGTTTCAAAGTAAAAACTTTAAATTTACAGAAAGAGAAAAAAAAAGGTTTGCCATCCCTGCCCTAGGGTGACACACTAAAAAAAAACACTTTTTAAAAAAAACTTTTACGGGTCAGGAGTCAGGTAACCCCTTTGTTGCCACCCCAAAGATAGTGGCCCATGGTATTGCTGTTAGGGGCTCAACCTGAAGTAAATAATCAAATGCACGATCATTTCCAGTGGTCATTTTATTGCTTTAAAATCACTCATATATGAAATCATTCTTAAATGCTGTGTGTTGGTTTTCCTTTATCAGCAATCTCAAAAGATATGTTTTTCATATTAATTATCTACATATAAAACTATATAACTGCATACTTCTCAAAAATAGTAAAAATCAATGTACAAATTGCTTTAGAAATCACACAGGCTAATCGATCAGATTAATTTACAGTCCTTTTTTTTTTAAGACAAAACCCCTATCATGTTAACAATCTGTACCTAGATAAATAAATAAAAAAGTTACTTTATTATAATATAGATGAAGAGACCTAATGAAACATACAGATCTTGGTTTCAATTAAAATTAGCTTATATGGAAATGATATTGTGACACGAATAGGACTTGGAAAATTTAGAAAATAACATGAATTACCTCATGACATTATTGTGATCGCTCGTACTGTGATTTATGAGTTTTTATAATTTATTTATTTGATTAGGTAGTTCATTAACTAAACTGATATTGTTAACCAATTTGTGAAACTGGAGCAGTCAGTTTGTCAAATTTGCCCCAGACAAATTATCCTATAACCTATACATCTCAGACCAGCTACAGAAGGAATTTCAAACTATAGCGCCACAAAAGTTGCTGAACTACAATACCCTTAATTCTTATACTTCTATTGCATTCACTGAATACTGGGAATTGTAGGCAAGTAAGATCTGGAGGGCAGGAGTTTGAGATCCATTGTTTACAGTGCAGCTCTGGTGTGAATAGTTGTCAGATCCACAATGGTTTCCTGTAAATATAGGAATATATACATGGTGATTTTGGTGACAACATTGGCACAGCAATTCAAGGTCCAAACTGAGCTGCTGATGTTGACCTGTCAAGTAAAGTCAGAAAATACATACTATAGAAGAAAGGCAAAGACAGCATCCCACAGGAGGTTATGACAGATGCACTTTAGGTCTTAGTGACCATGACTTTCAAATAAAAGATAATTATCTTTATTACAAGCCCAATGAAAGCAAGCATTGACATATATTCCTTTAGGGATGTGTTATGGGAGAGTTTTCATGTAAAATATAGTTTTATGTAAGAAAACAAAAAAGCATTAAAAGTATTTCAATGTAACAAGTTTCCTCTGGATTTTCATAATACAGAAAGTACTATTTCTCACAGCAAGGTTGGTTTGTTTAACACCTCCCATGGCGGTGACAAAATACTTCATTGACATTGCTCTTGCATGGTGCGTTCATTCAAAATATGTTTTATACCCTCTACATTCACATTTCTCTCTGGCTTCTAGAGGCTTTTCTGAATCAAAAAGTAGTCAGTATTAAAAGTTCGAATTATAATGTCCCCACTGCGGATATCCTATACGAATTTTGCCAGCTTGGGGCTCTGGATAAAAATGCAGCAGATTTTATCAAAGTAGCATGCATAGGGACACTAAAAAATATTGTTTTGACACAAAAAGATTGCACATTCACATTTTTTTGTGCAACTAACACCATATTCTTGTCAGTTATCTGATAAGCAGCCAGCTGGAAAAAGCCCTCTTTGTCTGCTTATAGTGTTAAGATCGGTAGCCGCTACACCTGTAGCTAATTTCACATTACCCAGCCCATATGGGGCCCTATTACATTCTTCGCGCAACGGTTAACACGTGCGCAAAAACGCATTAACGAGAAGGGCAAAACCCTTTGCGGTGAACGTCGTATTACAATGTCCGCGCCAAAAATGCGTGTTAACGTCTACCGCGGGTGAACCTGTGCGAGCGTAATGTACTGCGCGCATCCTATACTTAACATTGTGAGCGCAAATCCGTTTGTGCGCTGGTACGTGGATGGTATTGCAAGCTATGCACAAAACTTAATACACAGCGTTTGCGCGCATAATTTTAACGTCTTTGAAAAGCTGGTGTTAATGGCAAATCTGAACGTCCTGGACGAACCCAAATACACCAGCCCAAAAAAAAACATGCAGCAAAGTATAGTTACACATTCTACGCGTACCCAAACAATAAAATTGAGAAGTTGTGCGTGTTTTTATTATTGATGCAGCATATATGCGCAGATTGACTTTGACAGGCGCAAAAACTTAATGTGAGATAATTGTGGTTCTTAATTCTGATTGGCTGAATCGCGTGAAAAAACAGTCTGCACGCAACGTTAATGCACGCGCGTTTTTGTCCGTCTTTTTTACGCTCATTATTTTTTGACGGATGAAATTATGCACGAGGATTGTAATACCAGCGTTAATTTACGTGCCTTAACGTTTAACGCTTCGCGCAAAACTTCACGCGTTTACCGTACATTTTTGCGTGAAGGATGTAATAGGGCCCATAGTCTTTTGGGTAGTGAGAAAACAAAAAACTTTTTTATTTGATTAAGCTGCCTTGTGACTGGGAACTAGCTTAGCTGACCTGTGCTGTTAGTAAGGAAAATCTTTGTTTAGTTTGTCTTGACAAGGAAGTAGATTTTGTTTTTCGCTTGGTTAACATTTCAAAGAGAAAGAGCACCCTATCTGTGCTTCTTGTATGAACTCTGAAAGGCCAAGAAGATTTTTTTCCCACTGCTGACCGGAAGCGCAAACATTTAAACACACATATAGAAATATGTATATTTATATACCCCCCTTCCCCATAAAAAAACTATATTTAGCTGACACTTGCAGGGGAATCACAGAACTGTAGGCGAAGGTTAACAGATGAACCTTACCAAACATCAGTGTCTGTTCAGAAGATCTGTGAGTCATTTGCAAATATTATGAGTATAGAGGGATTTTTAGTACATTGGCCACTCTGATAGAGGAAATGCTCTCCTGCTGTGTGCAGAGTCATAGATCACTTCTCCAGGAAAACGTGTCATGCGGCATGCCGCAGCAGTGAGAGCAAAGAGAAAGCCCATGGAGATTGCTTTACAAGGGTTTTTTGAAAAACTATCCATCTGTCAGCAGTTTGGCTAACACAATGTATGGAAAGATTTGGGAGAACTTTCAAATGAGGTAAAGTTGTTATGGGTACAAATAGTGCACTTTAACCCTTTACTGCTGCAGGGTGTACTATGCCGTTCCCTGTGGCAGGTGAGCCTTGAAGCCGCTGTGTGGCATAGTATGCCCTGCTGACTTCAATGGATCTCCTCCAAATCTGCCCACTAGCCGGCACACATCACGCACCATTTGGTGCTGAGGGACGGCCTGTTTCAGGCCCTCCCCCCAACACCCAATGATGCGTGTCACACATCTGCTGTGCAGGCGAGCCGAAGGAGGGCCTGTCACAGCAGTCAACTAGCATGCCCCAGCCGGCATAGATCTCCCTCCGGGCACCACCTGCCCAGCGTGAAAGGGTTACATAGGATAAGCAGTAGAAACAATCCCTTCTTCCAAACTACAAGGTGCAGGAATCGACAGACTCCCATAAAACAACAAAAGATACCTTATGCGGTGTAATAGCTAAAGGATGAATGTGGAACCCTTACAGCATCATGGCGTGCAGTGATAGCATTAGTCTCATAAGAGTGAATAAAAGCCGAGGTGACTCCGACAGAATCTTGCGATCAGCTTGTAGACGTTCAGCCAGTTATTATGAACAGACTCGCTACACCAACACAACACGTGCAGTCTCTGGAATCGCAACCTGAATAATGGGCATTCTCTGGAGGACTTGAGCGGTACCACACTGAGGTTGTGATTTTAGAGATGTCTCATGCTGGTGTAGTGTGTCTGTTCTTAATAGCCGGCTAGACGGCCACAAGAAGACTGCAAGAAGCTGTCTGTGAATCACCTTGGCTTTTATGTGCTGTTGTGAGACTAATGCTATTAGTGTTCACCACTTGACATTGTAAAGGTTTCATTTGGAAGCTTAAGTGTGTCATTCATCCTTATGCTATTATCCTATGCGGCGTATCTCGTTTTATAGGAGTGCTGTGGTCCCCTGCACCTTGTAATGGGGCATGGAGAGGATTGTTTCCACTACTTATTTTTAATTTGATTGCAACATACTGCAATTTGATGTGTGATGCTTAATTTATTAACCCCTTCACTACCAAATGATTAAAAAAAACAGAATCCCGTGGTTTGTTTATTTTGAAAATAATTTTTAATTATGCATTAAGAAATATTTGGGTATATTCCCAATGGATTCCTTACTGTAATAACATATTTGCCACCTGCTGGTAAAATGGAATTACTAAATGTCAGAGTTCTATGCAGAATCAGCAGAAGAGATGACATCCAGACATATTATCAGCGGATTTTAAAAAGTGTTAGCAGTTTAGACCAGTGGTTCTTAACCCTGTCCTCAAGTACCCCCAACAGGTCAGGTTTTCCAGTTATGTGAAGCACAGCACAGGTGATATGATTTGCTGCTCAGTGATTGCAGGATTCAGTCTGCATTTCCCCAAAGTGATCTGCAAAATCTGGCCTGTTAGGGGTACTTGAGGACCAGTGTTGAGAACCATTGCTTTAGACAACATGGTCAGGGTGCTAACCTTCTGCAGCCTAAATGCAAACCAAATTTGTTTGCAACAGCGTTTCATTTACAGCATATACAGATTGTGTTAACATGATCTCAGGTTGGCGCGTCTGCTACTGCTGATCATGCATACACGATCGTGTAGCGAAGGGGTTAAGTGTGGCACTTGCTTTACGATTTATTTAATTTGTATTTATGCACCGATATGATGTTGTAATTTTGATAATTATTAAAATTACTACAAGAATCAGGTAATCAACCCCTTTAACTATGAAGTGATTTTCCATAAAACCAATGGCCGGACCCAGTGATTTTATTGAATACCACTTTCCATTGCTCGCACAGTAAATATATACAGAAACATCTCCACCATATATTTTCACTGTAGATAAACCCTATCTGACAGGCAGAGGGCTTCCTCTGCTCCCCAAAAAAAATAGTACTAGCTGTCCTTTAGAGCTTGATCTCTAATTTTTTTCTTTGACGAAAAAGGGAGCTCAAATCTTTTCAAACCATTGGCTGTCATGTCCAATGAGTTGAAAATTTAAGTGCTCATTCTACAGCGCAACAAAGTATATTTGCATTGCTCTAGAACAGTGGTTCTCAACCGTGGTCCTCAAATACCCCTAACAGGCCAGATTTTGCAGATCACCTTGGGGAAATGCAGACTGAATCCTGCAATCACTGAGTAGCAAATCATATCACCTGTGCTGTGCTTCACATATCTGGAAAACCTGACCTGTTGGGGGTACTTGAAGACCGCGGTTGGGAACCACTGTTCTAGAATAAGAGCAGATTGAGTTTGCTTGATCCAGGGCTCCTGCAGGAGCTTCTCAAAATAAACTATATTATTTTATAGTAGTGCAGAGGTTAATCAAATTGAATTCAGAGTGTTGCAGTTTGCCCCGCACATTCACACCAACCGCAATGATGAAACACTCCAAGAAAACGGACGTCATAAACGTCAAGATTTACACTTCACTGAACAAGTAGGAAAGTTTCTTGCAAGTTAAGATTTTATCAGATGAAGGAAGAGGAAATGGAAATGCTGCCCCCTTGTGTTCAGTGTGATTGTTACAACACCCAGAGGTTTGATTTGGAGCATAATCTCAGCAGAATATGGAATTGGTACTGCACCAGTACAGAGTCACTGTACGCTGTTTTTCCGTAGAGTTTGCATCTCCTCTATTATTTAAATCAGCTATATAACGGATCCAGCTGCAGAGGCAATAAGCACAAAAACTAATGTTATCGCAAAGATGCCTTCCATTCACATTCAGGAATATTTTACCATTAATGTTATTTTGGGTCTTATTCTTATATCAAGATTTCAACTATGATTTCCTTTTAGTGTGTTATTTATTCATTTATTATTTATACCGTGTAACTCTTAAGCAGTTTGGTTCTACACAGAAAGCCCTAGTTCACTTAGCCACTATTACTGCTGCCACGTCTTGACTGCTAATGGAGGAACCAAAAGATGTGCGTCTAAGGGTGGTGTACCAGCCAGAGCCAAGATTTGTATCTGGGACTCTTAAATAAAAACAAAAAATGTATTTAATCCATGTATAAAAGATTACATCTGATCCAACGTTTTGGCTCCTTCTGAGCCTTTAGCAATGAAGGAACGCGCTGAAACGTCGTATCAGATGTAAGCTTTTATACATGGATTTGAAGTTTTTTGTTTTTACTTAAGAGTCCCAGAATGCGTCTCTCATTGCAGATATATGGATATTTTTGTGAGACAGTTGCACCGGGCAGGGACAGACATTGTGGGGAGTGCTGGACTCACTGAAAAGATATATATTATTCTGACAATGGGTTACATAGTTAACCTTTAATGTGTTCTACATCACTATGAATGTGCATAGAATTCATATCAGGGAACTTGCAATAAAATAAGTATTCATTATTGTGTGTTGTACAAAAATATGTTGAAGATGATTTATTTGGCATCATATATCCTGCATATTACCTGAGTGAATCTAAAATATCTGTAGAATTTCGATTTTGGTTCCCATAATGTAGGGTTGACAAACCAAATGAAATAAAAATGATGAGCATCCAGTTTTATATTGTAGTTTTCAGTAGCCTGCTGGTATTTTTGAGAATACACCTTCTTAAAAATGCCACAGTAATATGTGAGCACAGCAGAGCCATACTGCTTGGGGTATATTACGTATATGAGCTGCCAAATGCTAGCGTGCAGCCATGTGGTTGCATAGGGTTATTCAGAGAAAGGTGAAAACCAGGAGAACTGGCAGGTGAAGAGAACAATCTAGACCAAATAGTCGATATGGAAAGTGAGATAAATGGGCGAATTTTTCTGGATTGGCTATTTGGACCTGGAATTTTCACTTCTCCATTCATTCTCCCGAGTTTCACCTTTCTTTGAATAGACCTGACAGTGAGCCAGCCTGATCACCTGCAGTTACAATGGTGGACTATAGTTCACTAATGACGGAGGAATGCAAGATATTGTTAAGAGCACTTTAAGCTACTTTTGCCCTATTAGAATTCAGAAAGCGTCAGTATTTATAAAAATAACTTTTGGTATCGAATTGGTTAATAAAAATGTTAAAGTTACTTCCTCTATTTTTACACCAGAAAAAATGGAAAGCCAGGGAGGTACTGATGCTTGCTGTGGTTTACTAATGTGTCTTTTAGAAATTCTTCTATGCAGAATAAAAATATCCATGGATAAAATATGAAGCTATCTGGACAGCCATTCCTGATTTTTCTTTTTCCAAGTGAAAGGATTAGCAGCGTTGAAGAAGCCTAGTTCTGTTGTGGCTTTGGTCATTATCTCCTGCACATATTCTGAACTGCACTTGGTCGATCAGATGTAGGAAGGACGATGTTGGTGCTGGTTATGGCATTCTTCACAATCCACCTTTACTGACACATTCGCATGGACATTTCTTTCTGTAAAAGGTAGACAAAAAAGGGAGGGTGATTGTTTTGTCAAACCTGATGTCAACACACGCAATAATATTTTATTTTTTCCCACTGATAATGTCTGATTGCTGGTCATACGGTGTTTATATAGCACACATGGTGCAACATATAAAGGCCCTCTTAAACGTCACATGGCTTTAAATGTCTCTGCTGCCGGACCCATATTTCAGCCTTTCACTTGCATTAATGTAGGCATGCCCACAGCCAATCAGATCACATGTTGTACACACCCATTACTACCAGTAGCAATTTTATTTCATTGGAACCTGCATGATGGCACTTACAACTGTCAACAAATTCCCTCAAGTAAACCACTTCAGGTCCAGCCTTAACAGGGCTATCCATGTAATGTGCAACGTTCTCTAAAAGTATGCAATGCTACCAACCAAGGGCTAGATTTAATTATATCGCTTTTTTTTTTTTTTCAAGCTTTCAGCTGATATTGTCTTTCAAAATATCAGCCGATTCATTTGCAAAAATTCGGCTGGAGCAGATATTCTAAAAATGCCGCTAGTCTGAAACAAATGTCGGGCAGAAAAATGCTTATTTTCAGCCAGCATCATACAGATTTGTGCTTTTAAACATGACTAGTAGAAATATACAATGTTTAAAAAATGATTTCCGTCCAATTCCCTCTATTTCCCTGCTTGAAAATCCAATTATCAACACCTTTTAAAATCTGAAATTTTTCGGGAATTTTCATACTAATAAAGTATTGACTTCAATGTATATAGTGGATATTTCTATTGAAAAGTATAGCTGCCACAGCCAATATTAAATATGAAATTTAATCAGAAATCGAACTGCTGGTAAGCTTGCATTTGAATCTCCCGAACAAAAACACCTGGAGTAGCAGTGGAGCTGCTATATTTGTGAGTCTGAGCCGTTAAAATGAATGGTTCACTGCTAAATTATGCGGCTCCACTAGAGTCAGGATGCATTAATATCACGATATAGAAACATAGAAAATATCGGCAGATAAGAACCTTTCGGCCCATCTAGTCTGCCCAATTACATGGATACTTTACCTGGATTTATCTTTTGTTTAGGATAGCCTTATGCCTATCCCATGCTTGCTTAAATTCAATTACTGTTTTGGCCTCTACCACTTCTACTGGAAGACTGTTTCATGTATCCACCACCCTCTCAGTAAAATAATGCTTTCTGATGTTACTTTTAAACCTTTGCCCCTCTAATCTAAGACTATGTCCTCTTGTTTTGCTACTTTGTTTCCTTTTAAATATACTCCCTTCCTCTACCTTGTGGATTCCCTTTACGTATTTAAATGTTTCTATCATATCTCCTCTGTCTCGTCTTTTTTCCAAGCTGTACATGTTAAGATCATTAAGCCTTTCCTGGTAACTTTTCTCCTTCAAGCCGTACACCATTTTAGTAGCCCTTCTCTGAACTCTCTCTAAGATGTCTATATCCTTCTGGAGATACGGTCTCCAGTACTGCACACAGTACTCCAAGTGAGGTCTCACCAGTGCTCTGTACAGTGGCATGAGCACTTCCCTTTTCCTACTGCTAATACCTCTCCCTACACAACCAAGCATTCTGCTAGCATTTCCTGCTGCTCTATTACATTGACTACTTACCTTTAGATCCTCCGAAATAATAACCCCTAAATCCCTTTCCTCAGATGTTGAGGTTAGGACTGTATCAAATATTCTATATTCAGCCCTTGGGTTTTTACGTCCCAGGTGCATTATCTTGCACTTATCCACATTAACCCTTTCGCTGCTGAGGCTTTTCCCGCCCCTGTGCTGAGGTCATTTTTTACCTGTTTTGCGCATCATGTTTAAACCTGTTTTGAAGGCTTATTTTAGTATATGACATCGACATATTATATATCGTTCTTTCCGTCAGACTCGGTAGATTCATAATATGTCATTATTATATGTATACGTTATGTCATGTTTGTATATTATAACAAAAAATGCAATAAAATATGTATTTTCAATAATTTACAGCGTGTAAAGTGTTTTTTTCCACATTTTAACATGCGAGCAATTGCGGTTATATTTTGTATGGGGTGCGCTTGTTAAAAAAATTAGAGATGGGGTCTCGTTACATTTTTTTTTGGGGAAAATGACACCATTTTTAACAAACGCACCGCATACAAAAATCGTTAATGCAGCATTATTGTTCACATTATAATTGAAATGGGAACAATATTGCTGCATTAACAAAACAAAAAACAAAAAAAAAAAAGTGTTTATTTTTTTTTTTTAATTTTTTTTTTTAATTTTTTTTTTTTTATTTTTTTTTTTTTTTTTACATTTTTTTTACTTTCATGTTTGGTATCGTTGGAACGGCCATGCTCTGGCCGATCCAACGATATCAAAATTTAACCCCTAACTGCCACGGATCGGGAGATAGGGAGTTCATTGGAACTCCCTATCTCCACACTTCGTGGCAGTTAGGGGTTAATGCTAGGACTGGCGTCATCGTGCTGCGCACGATGACGCCAGTCCTCTGGGGGAGTTCCCGGAAGCTTGGCCGACATCCAAGATGTCGGCCAGCTCCCGGGAAGGATCGCAAATCGGCGCTTTTCAGCCCTTCCAAATGATGCCTGGGTTAAGCCCCTGTGAGCCGCCGATCGGGAGGGAGAGAGGTCCGAAGGACCTCCCCCCCCTCCCTTTCAGGCGCCTCCTCCGCACATGCGGGGGGGGGCGCCTGAATTATGTGTCATCGCGGGGGCGCGATGACACATAACAATGGCGGCCACTGCTCCGGATGCCGGGCTGACATCCAGGATGTCAGCCCGCACCGGAGGGGCCAGCGATCGGCCGGAACCCGGCCGAACGCTGACCCCAATGCGAGGACGCGCTCAGCGCGTCCTCCGCATACCAGGGGCAATGCTGAGGACGCGCTGAGCGCGTCCTTAGCATTGAAGTGGTTAAAATTCAATTGCCACAACTCCGACCATTTTTTTAGTTTACCTAAATCATTTGTCATTTGGCTGATCCCTCCAGGAACGTCAACCCTGTATACGAAGGAATACCTCCTCCGAGGCCAATAAAATGTAATGCAAGCACCTACACTCTGACTGTAACAATCTAGGAACTACTGCTGTCTGCCATTTGTCCAGCCCTAAGGATTTACAATATACACATATGTGTTTGTGGGGCTAAAATAGGGTTAGATATCAAGGAACACCTTTCCTTTTCGTGAAGAATTTGCAGTATTTAGGTGCATTCTATGAAAGTACCACTTGGTGGCACTACATGATCTTTAAATTATAATGTTCTACTTCCGATTCCCTTTAAATCATGTAAATAAATAATTGCCCTTACAAGACCAGAACTTCAATCATACAACGTGCCTTTTGAAGTTCCAATAAAGCAGTAAAAGGATGAGTCCCTTTTTGAATCCATATCTTAAGGGATATACGTTGAGCGACAGCACCGAGGTAAGGAATTTACTGAACCCCTGAATGTGGAACCTGCTGTCATCACAGGTTCGATGTGAATGACCCCAGTTAGTCATCAGAGCATTTCATATACTGTTCAGATTAACTGACCCATGTGTTTCGGTTGATCAATTAAACCAGGGAAATCTCTCTAGAGCCCATATTCTGTAATGTTGAATCTAAATAGTTTTCGACCTGTTGTACTTTTGGGAGAGAGTATCATTACATATTTCAATGTGTGTGTGTGTGTGTGTGTGTGTGTGTGTGTGTGTGTTGTGTGTGTGTGTGTGTGTGTGTGTGTGTGTGTATACCTTGAACCTATTTGCAGACTGACATTTTTTGCTATGTCAAAGACTATCAGGGTTATTGAAAGAGTGACGAAATTCCACTGGAATTTTGGTGCTCTTTTGTTCCTTGCACTTTGGAGAATTAAATTCCCCGACCCTGGGTGAATTTAAAAAAAAAAAAGCAGACGATCCGTCGAACACCGCGCCGACCAGCCACCGGAAAAAGCTGAGAAGCAGACAAATGGGATAAAAGAAAAAAAAAAGCCACTTTTAAAAGCGGTTTGCAAAAAAACTACTGTATGGGAATGTCTGGAATTAATATATTATGTCCTACTAGTTGTAAAGCCTGCCCAGAGGGCAGTCTATTGTGGATATACTGCCCCTGCTCATGTATACTGCCCCAGCTCGTGGATACTGCCCCAGCTCGTGGATATTGCCCCAGCACGTGGATACTGCCCCAGCACGTGGATATTGCCCCAGCACGTGGATATTGCCCCAGCTCGTGGATACTGCCCCAGCACGTGGATACTGCCCCAGAACGTGGATACTGCCCCAGCACGTGGATACTGCCCCAGCACGTGGATATTGCCCCAGCACGTGGATATTGCCCCAGCACGTGGATATTGCCGCAGCACGTGGATACTGCCCCAGCACGTGGATATTGCCCCAGCACGTGGATATTGCCCCAGCACGTGGATATTGCCGCAGCACGTGGATACTGCCCCAGCTCGTGGATACTGCCCTAGCACGTGGATATTGCCCCAGCACGTGGATTATTGCCCCAGCTCGTGGATACTGCCCCAGCTCGTGGATACTGCCCTAGCACGTGGATGGATACTGCCCCAGCACGTGGATGGATACTGCCCCAGCACGTGGATATTGCCCCAGCTCGTGGATACTGCCCCAGCTCCTGGATATTGCCCCAGCACGTGGATACTGCCCCAGCACGTGGATATTGACCCAGCACGTGGATATTGCCCCAGCACGTGGATATTGCCCCAGCACGTGGATACTGCCCCAGCACGTGGATACTGCCCCAGCACGTGGATACTGCCCCAGCACATGGATATTGCCCCAGCACGTGGATTGATACTGCCCCAGCACGTGGATACTGCCCCAGCACGTGGATACTGCCCCAGCACGTGGATGGATACTGCCCCAGCACGTGGATACTGCCCCAGCTCGTGGATACTGCCCCAGCACGTGGATACTGCCCAAGCACGTGGATACTGCCCAAGCTCGTGGATACTGCCCCAGCACGTGGATACTGCCCCAGCACGTGGATACTGCCCAAGCACGTGGATACTGCCCAAGCTCGTGGATACTGCCCCAGCTCGTGGATATTGCCCCAGCACGTGGATACTGCCCCAGCTCGTGGATATCGCCCCCCCCGCTCGTGGATATGGCCCCCCCGCTCGTGGATATCGCCCCCCCCGCTCGTGGATATGGCCCCCCCGCTCGTGGATATGGCCCCCCGCTCGTGGATATGGCCCCCCCGCTCGTGGATATACTCACCTACATCGGCCCTCCAGCGATGGCGGTCCCGCGTCCCGCTTCCAGCGTCCTCTCTCGCTCCGTTGGTCGCCGGGATGACGTCACGAAAGCCTTTGACCCCCGGTCAGCCAGCAGCAGCCGGAGAAGGTCACCGCTGGAGCTCAGGGCCGATTTTGGGGTGTGTTTGTTTGGGAACGTCGGCCCCGATCCTCCAGCGGTGACCTTCTCCGGCTGCTGCTGGCTGCTCGGCGGGCCTCTAGGCTTAGGCGAGTCCCCGGCTCGGCTGGGCCTGTAGGCCCAAACCGAGCCGGGGGCTCGCCTAAGCCTAGAGGGCCGCCGAGCAGCCAGCGGCAGCCGGAGGAGGTCTCCGCTGGAGCTCAGGGCCGATTTTGGGGTGTGTTTGTTTGGGAACTTCGGCCCCGATCCTCCAGCGGTGACCTTCTCCGGCTGCTGCTGGCTGCTCGGCGGGCCTCTAGGCTTAGGCGAGTCCCCGGCTCGGCTGGGCCTGTAGGCCCAAACCGAGCCGGGGGCTCGCCTGAGCCTGGAGGCCCGCCGGCAGCCGGAGGACGGTCACCGCTGGAGGATCGGGGCATCTGGCCGTGTAAACACACGGGTAGCTGCGCGCGGCTCGTGCCGTTTTTTTTTTTTTTTCACGCGGCCGGCACGCGCAGCTACCTGTGTGTTCTAACGGCCGCTTTCAAATGTCCGTCGCGCATGCGCAGTAGGGTTTTGGCGACGGACAGTTTTTAGCTTATCCTTTTATAGTATAGATGAATAATAATAAAAAGGCCTGTTACAGAAAAAAAATGCTATTAAAAAAAATGAAAAAGCATTTTGCTGAAAAAATCCTGATAAACGCCTAAAAATTACTTTAAAAAAAGTAATAGACTTTTTGCTGCAAATTAAGAGAATAAACGGTTTAATCGATATTTAATAAAAACGGGAATATTTTTAACAGTGAAACCTATGGGATTCGCCTGATTTAAACCTGATTTCACTGACATTTCTCTGCTTTTCGGTGTTCTGTGAATAGATCAACCATTGATTCTCTATGGGGAGATCACTGCCGTCGAACAGGCACCGTACTTGCTGGCAATTCGCCAATATTTGGTGAATTGCCAGCTTCTGAACAGCCGAATGGCCCTGAAATTGCACCGTACAGGGTATACACAGTTCGGTGCAATTTTGGGGCCAGTTCGGCGCTCTCTGAATAACCCCTTATGTATATGTATTTATATTTATGCAACATCAGTATAGATTTTATATTGTATGTTATCCATCACATGCCATTATGTAAGAAGCTCCTCATAAAGCTTCACAAACACACAGAAGCTTCCCGCGCATATACTCCTTGTATTCACTTTCAATTTGTTTAGCCGGCGTGTGAAGCAGCCCTAAGGAACTCGTTTTATTTCTTATGCCTGGATTTAGCATGATGAAACCAAGCGAGCACGACTTTCAGAGATGTGAAGGCCTTCAACAACTTTAATCCTAAATCCATTGGAACATGCTCGAAAGGTTCCAGGCAATTTGACTGTCTTGGCACAGCAGCAGAGTGATTTTACAGCTAGTTATGGCTTCATGGAGAGCAGACATTAAGATGCTGGGTGCAAATAAGATTGCCAGTGCCTTCTGCAGCAGCTTACATCCTCGCAGTGCTAGATTGTACCTTAAATCTATTCTCGCTGCTACCATCTGTGTCTTGTTTCTTGTTACATCTGTTAAAGGGCTTGTCAAATAATTAAATGCTTTACCTTTTTAATTAAAAAAATAAGTTGTCCTTTACAACAGAGCTTCTGTCTTCCCTCTTAACCATGCAGCCTGATGTCAGTCATTTTACTACATTCTCCTACTTGTTAAAGGGACGCTCTACACACCCGGACAACTTTAGATCACGTACGCTACAAACATCCAGTCCCGCTTGGCTGGTAGTACTGTGTGAAGTGGATGGTTTCCTCCGTCCACATAGTTCTTCAGTCAGCAGATGGGATTTTGAATATAGCACCTGATGGGTACCAGCTTGGGAGCCAATGATATTTGGAAGCCCTGAGCAAAAGAGGAGGGGGAGCCCAGTGCCGCCAGACAAAAAGGCATTTTAAGCTAACAAATATTAACCTTTTCCAGCCACGGGGCGTGCTATGCTGTCCCTGCAGTGGGTGGGACTGAACGCCGGCATAGCACACCCTTCTGCTTCTATGACAAGCGTCTCGCGAGAATTAAGGCTGCCTCCCTGCAGCTAATGATGCAGATCGGCTGTGGAGGCGGGCCTCGGGAACCGCTCGCCAAAAAGGTTAAACAAAGGATTGTGTAGCTGCTGCCAAAAGCATCTGCACAATTATTTCAATGAATAAAAAACGGTGGTTGATTTTTTTCATATAGTGTTAGGTTAAAAAGTTCTTAGTCCTGCATTGCTGCAGTGGAAAAGGCATTGCAAGTGTAAGGAAAGTATTGAGGAAAACATAGGAAGCAAAACAAAATTTGTTTCCAATTTTAATGATAATTTTGTTTTTGGGGAAAGTATTTTACCAGGAAGGATACATTGAGATTTATCTCATTTTTAAGTATGTCCTGGGTGGCGATTATGTACCGTTAGGTTGAAGTGGAATTACCAAGTGGATTCCGGTAACAAGGTGTCTTGCCCAAGGACACTTACTGGAGAGGTGCTCTGGCTGGGATTTGAACCTGTGTCTCCACAGTTATAGAGCAGTGGTGTTACCTCTACTCCATCCAGCTGGTTCTTAATGTGCACCTATGTTTTGCCTATTTGACAGAGTGTCTCTCCCATCTAGAGCAGTGGTTCCCAACCGCGGTCCCAAAGTACCCCTAACAGGCCAGGTTTTCCAGATATCTGCATTACAGCCCAGATATGATTTGCTGATCAGTGATTGCAGGATTCAGTCTGCATTTCACCAAGGTGATCCATACAATCTGGCCTGTTAGGGGTACTTGAGGACCGCGGTTGGGATCCACTAGTCTAGATCAAAACAGGGGTGGGAGTGTATGGAGTGGTTAAAAGGGGGTGGGATGGGAAATGGAGTGGTTAAAAATAAACCTCTCCAGACACTCCTGCACCCCTTTCCTGTTTTTACAATTGAAGGTCCTTTATACATATTAATAGGGATGAGCCGAACACTCCCCGAGTTTGGTTCGAAGCCGAACCCGAACTTTCCAAATGTTCGGATCCGAACTCGAACCCCATACAAGTCAATGGGGCTGAAAATTCGGTTTTTAGAGTGCCCTCCAAGAGGGCATATATGCTAGATATTTGCCATAAAAGGTGTATGGGGGTCCGTGTAGTGCCCTGGGGGACAGGAAACAAGGACAAAAAGTAAAAAAAAAAACGTTTTTAAAGGGACAGTGAGTTTTCCATGAAATAAGGGTTAAAAATAAAAATGAAAAATTCCTTCAAATATCGTGCCTAGGAGGTCCCCATAACCTGCCCGTGAAGTGGCGGATTTCTAGGATGTATAGAAATATGTAAAAACCAAAAAATGACATTTCAAATGACGGTAAATGCTTTTCCTTTAATCTATCCATAAACAACTGCTTGGGGCGGCAGTCTGTATGAAAAGAGGAGACATTTTCGGACACGCAGAAAAAGTTTACTGATTTTTTGGCGGTGAAAAGCATGAGAATGACTGGAGAATGGAAAATTCTAGACCAAATAGCCGATTTGGAAAGTGAGAAAAATGGGAGAATTTTTCTGGTTTGGCTATTTTGACCTAGAATTTTCTCTTCAGTCATTCTCCTGAGTTTCAGCTTTCTCTGAATAACCCTGACAGGGTTATTCAGAGAGCGGTGTAGAGCAGGAGAATGACTGGAGAATGGAAAATTCTAGGTCAAAATAGCCAAACCAGAAAAATTCTCCCATTTAGGCTGGGGTCAGACTAGCGAATTTTTAACATGCGTTTAGGCGCACTTAATCACGGCCGCACTAGCAGCAAATGACAGGCAATGACAGCCAATATAAGAAGTCCAGTCGCACGAAAGTCCGGCTGCGCAACGCAAGTGGAAAATGAACGCATTTTTTCGAGAACGCAGAACCGCTAGTACGGACGTACAGAGTGCGCTGCGTCCACTAGCGGCGTGTGTGCGTGATTTGGAGACGTCAGACCCTGCTCATGTCTGGCCAACATAACGTCCAGACACCCAAAGTTTCCTGGTTTGGATCCGTAAAAAAATCACGCACAAAAATGCGCATCGTATGACCGTTTTCGCGCATTCCGTGAAAAAATAAGGCAATGCGTTCGGACACACTTTTTGACGGTCGCTGTGAAAAATGCGTTAGTCTGACCCTAGCCTTATCTCACTTTCCAAATCGGCTATTTGGTCCAGATTGTTCTCTTTTCCTGCCATTCTCCTGGTTTTCACCTTTCTCTGAACAACCCTGAGAGAGAGGTGAAAGCTAGGAGAACTGGCAGGAGAAGAGAACAATCTAGACCAAATAGCCAATTTGGAAAGTGAGTTAAATGGGAGAATTTTTCTGGTTTGGCTATTTTGACCTAGAATTTTCACTTCTCCAGTTATTCTCCTGCTTTTCACCGCTCTCTGAATAACCCTGTGAATGTTTAATCCCGAGGTGAAAAATAACATTGCTTAAGGCTGGGGTCAGACGAGCGCAGTTATCACGTCCGTGTTGCCGCACATTTGTACGTACGTGGCAGCATAGCATTCTGACCAATGGAGCCCCACACACGAAGTACGTCCGCACGGACGTGCGGATGCATGGCGGATGCAGCAAACGGACGCAGGTTAGGCAAAAACGTAATACTGCTAGAACGGACGTGCGGAGTGTGCCACGTCCGTGTAGCTTTGTATGTGAGTGATGAAACGAGGTCAGATGGACTGCATTTATACGTCCAGCATTTTTGACGGGCAGAATGTTTTTTCATTTTAATTTATTTTCCCTGCTACATCAGTCAAAAAATACGTCAGTGAAAAAAACGGACTGTTTGGCCACTACCTTGTCGTCAGTCAGAAAGTACGTCCGTACTGCACAGACGCACAGTCCGTACAAAATGCGCTCATCTGACCCTAGCCTTAGATGTTATTTTGAATTTTTTTCAAACACCAGTTAACCACTTGGCTGCTATGGAAGCGCTCAGCGCGTCCAGCCAAGTGGTTCTCCTGTGCTATGGACGCTCTGAGCACGTCCATGCACAGGAGGCAGCAATCCGCCGGATTCCGGCGGATTGCTGCGCCCCCCGGTGCGGGCTGACATCTTGGATGTCAGCCCAGCACTCCGGGACCCCGGCGGAGCAATTAGATGTCATCGCGGCGGCGCGATGACATCTAATTCAGGCGCCCGCCCCCCCGCATGTGCGGAGGAAGCGCCTGAAAGGGAGGGGGGAGGTCCTTCGGACCTCTCTCCCTCCCGATCGCCGGGGGGCAGAGGGTTAATCCAGGCACCGTTTGGAAGGGCACAGCCTGCCCTTCCAAACGGTGGCTGTGATTAACCCCTGGGGAGCCGGATCACGAATCGGCGCTGAAAAGCACCGGATCGTGATCCTCTCCTGGAGCTGGCCGACATCTTGGATGTCGGCCAAGCCTCCAGGAACTCCCCCTGAGGACTGTCGTCATCGTGCATAGCTAGGGGTTAATGTTTGATATCGTTGGATCGGCCAGAGCATGGCCTTTCCAAGGATACCAAACATGAGCATGAAAAATGTTTTTTAAAAAAAAATATTTAAAAAAAAAATCTAAAAAAAAATAAACAAGTTTTTTTGTTTGTTTTTGTTTTGTTAATGCAGCAATATTGTTCCCATTTCAATTATAATGTGAACAATAATGCTGCACTAACGATTTTTGTACGCGGTGCGTTTGTTAAAAAAAGCAAAATTTTCCCCCAAAAAAATGTAACGAGACCCCATTTCTAATTTTTTTAACAAGCGCACCCCATACAAAATATAACCGCAAAGGATCGCATGTTAAAATGTGAAAAAAAAACTTTACACATAATAAATTATTGAAAATTCAAATTTTATTGCATTTTTGTTTAAATATACAGACATGACATAACGTATACATATAATAATGACATATTATGAATCTGCCAAGTCTGCCGGAAAGAACGATATATAATATGTCTGGGTCATATATCAAAATATGGCTACAAAACGCGGTTAAACATGATGAGTGAAAGAGGTAAAAATGACCTCAGCACAGAGGTGTGAAAAGCCTCAGCAGCGAAAGGGTTAAATGCAGCATATTAGGATGTTTTAGGGAAATTAATTCTCAAATCTCAATCAGAAGCAGACACCACCCCACCCTCAGTATGGTGTACAATGTATCAAATTGATTACCAGACTAAAAACACCTGGTGTTATGCCCGTTTGTGAACAGAGGTCATTTAGAGTTGATAATCTTTCCACGTACAAATTAGTTTTTAATTCAATATCTAATAAACCGTTGCTTATAATATTCTGCAGTAAAGAGTCTTTATTTCTAGATTTTTTTGTATTTTTTTAAGCATTTTCTATACTTTTTTCAAAATTTCTTTTTTTTTTTTCGAACTCGAACCGAACACACCCATAAAGTTCGAAATTCGCAAACTTTAGAACCGCCAAAGTTCGGGTCGAACTCCGAACCGTCCGAACCCGAACAGCTCATCCCTACACATTAATACCTCCTCACCCCTGCTCATTCACGAGGATCTTTGGATTGTCTGCAGTAGTGGGCAAGGGACTGAATGCTCGCTTGAGTCCCCTGAATGGCTGGCTTAATCGGACCATTCAAATTACAATAAATGGTAATAGTGTCCCTTTTTTAATAGTAAAACCCAATCTAGATCTTGCCGGGCATCCACCTGCAGTAGTGTGGAATTTGTTGGTGTTCTATAAAGACATTACAATAGTGAAAGTGAGATTGAGTGTTAATATGTTCAGTTTATAGAGGTACAGGACATTATGTAGTTGTGTCCTAGAAATGTACAGAACAGTCGCGCTCCTTGCTGTGACATTGAACGTGTTAAATGGTATGTGGGTTTCAACAGCTCCTGAGACCTTATATCTCACCCCATCCTGTATGAGGCTTTTTATTCCTCATTAAAGTGACTGATATAAACCCGCAACCTCTGCAGCTGGCTGTGAGGTTTTAGAGATTTCTCTTTGATCTCCAGTTCCTTCAAGCATGCAATGAATTATGACTGCAGTGATAAGCACTTAACACAGAAGTGAGTGCCTGGGTTGAACGACACATAACATCTACCAGCATGGCTCCATTATATTTCCATTTACTCCTTAGAAATTTCCAATTTGTGAAAAAAGTAAAATGACAGCAAGGAAATGTCTCTGGTCATAAGTGATTAAAAAGGTCTTTTAAAATATATATAGATTTATTTGACTAGAACACAACAAAGCATTAACAGTGTACAGTAAGTCCACATCTATGAAGCTGGGAATTATTACTGTGCTTTACAGACTGTGAATTCATGGCAAAGGCAAGAAAAACGCAAGGAAATCACATATACAGGGACGATGAATAAAATATATACATATTTATCAGATCCTTCCTGATAGAATTGTCTTCGAGGTTATCTGGTCTTACCCCCTTCACTACCGCGATTGGGTATACATGATGGTAGCAGACACAGCAGCCCAAGACCGAGGCTCTCACACAAATTTGCAAACAAATTTCACCTGCTTTTGGGTTCCAGAAGGTGGCTGTCACGGTCCACCCGGGGTACCTACTGAGGTACCTATATTGCACAGCCTGGTCCTAACAGCCTTTGTCCTGGTATGCTTTTGTATTGGGTTCCAATCCGGGGTTTACCTCAGCCCAGTGCCATGTCCAGGCTCCTGGAGATCCAGCCTGGGTTTTCCCGTCCAGCCTAGGAGTTCCAGCTGAGGCCCATCTATGATTTAACCTCCTTAAAAGGCAGAGAGACTGAGCCAGCAGTGGTTCTGCATTGTGCTCCCTGACTGAGGTCATCTGGATGTGTGCAAAACTGCTCCAGCTTAGGCTATGGTCAGACGAACGCATTTTTCGCGTCGTCCGTGGAAAAGTGAGGTGGAACGAACGGACGTATTTTTGCACGGAATGCGCGAAAGCGGTCATACGATGCGCATTTTCGTACGTTTTGTTTCACGGAGCTGGAAGAAGAGAGATATGATCAACCAAATCAATTGCAGAATGAATCAAATAAAAGGGAAAGGGTATAAAAAGGCATTTTGGGAATGGTGGCATTTTTCCAAGATGGATGCAGTCCAAGTGTTTCTTTTTGCTGCACTGGGATACCTGTACCTGAAGAAGAAAAGACAACGGCGAACATGGGTTCATCCAATCAACACTGCCAGACACACGCATGGCCACTTTGTGACACTGTACAGGCCACTGCGAGAGAGGGACCCCGTGAAGTTCTTCAACTACCTGCGGATGTCCATCCACACCTTTGATGAACTATTGATGAAGGTGCGTGAGCCGCTGACCAAGAGGGACACCAACATGAGGGCTGCCATACCACCGGAGGAGATGCTGGTCCTCACTTTGCGGTAAGTACTATCAAACACCTGCATTCATGACATCGCTGCCAGTCATCAGACATGTGCTTGGTGTGCAGAGGCTCTATTGTAGGTCAGTAGTTATATGCCCACACACACGCATGCATCACCTTCCAGAACACGTAACGAAAGAGTAATGACACTGACAACGATGTGAAACAAATAAAATATTTAGTCCCGAAATAATATGACAGAAGATAACAATAACATATTAAACACATATATTATTGCATGTCCAATGAAGGTAATAAAATAAAAATAGTAGAACAACATGAATAAACTCTGACAAACATAAACGAACAGACGATACACCTCACATGGTATGATACCGAGGAGCATCTGGGTCATGAGGACTGTGCATATGGATGCGGTGGTACTCTGGCTCCGGGGGTGGCCCAGCAACAGGGGACATGGGTGGGTGGGTAGCCAACGCCTGGCAGTGGTGGGAATAACCATGGGGGTATTGTGGCACGACACCGTGATATACAGGTGCCTGTTGTGGATGGGACAGTATCTCATGTATCAGGTCCAGGCTTCGGCGGCGATAATCCACCTTCTGCGCTGGGGTCATCATGTTGAGCAGGGAGAGACAGGAATTAAAAAAGGACATGTCCTCGGAATCAGCGACCATGCAGCGTGGATGTGTATGGTGCGCCTCCATGAATGCGACCATGGCCTGCTCGACATCAGCTGATGGTGGCTTCTTCCTCCTGGGAGCCGTACCGGTGCTGTCTGTGGGTGCTGTACCCGGCACCTGTTCGGACTCCACATCCTCCACCTGGGACTCCGCACCACCCTGCTCGACCTCCACCTGGCAGCTGCCAGATCCTGCGGGCTGCAGGTCTTGCCCTTGTGAGCTAGAGGTGGATGGCCGGTCAATACTGCTCACGGTCTTGCGCGGCTCCTGGCTCTTCCTCAGGAAGGACAGTTGGTCTGCATACCAATAGCTGCGCCTCTTCTTTGCACCAGCTCCAGAGCGAGCAGCTTCAGCCTCCTTTTTCAGGACCCGGGTATGATTGTCCCTCACTGTGCGCCATTTATTGATTGCTTCATGTGCTGCAAAACATGATGAGAGTGACATAAGGTTAGGTTTATATGATGTGATCATAACACAGCTTCTTTCATGTTCTAGGTATCTCGCTAGTGGATGCAGTTTGAAGGATCTGCATTACAACTTCCGCATTGGCAGATCGACAGCTGGTGAGATCGTCCGCAAGGTCTGCCAAACAATATGGGAAACCATGAAGGACCAATGTTTGCCAACACCCACAGGCGAGACATGGCTGGCAATTGCAGCAGGATTCTGGGAGAGAGCGAACTATCCCAACTGCCTGGGAGCGGTGGACGGCAAACATGTCCGCATTGTGAAGCCACTGCACAGTGGCTCACTGTATCAAAATTATAAACATTATTTTTCAATTGGCCTACTGGCAGTGGCAGATGCCAACTATAATTTTGTGTATGTGGATGTCGGATCATACGGCAAGGACTCGGACTCCACACTGTTTCGGAACTCAACACTGTGGAATGAGATTGAAGGTGGGAACCTGAACATCCCCAGACCCGCACCTTGCCTGGCAGCGACGTGTCAGTCCCCTATGCCTTCGTGGGTGACGAGGCATTCGGCCTATCCACACATCTCCTGCGGCCATACTCGGGGACACACCTGACTGTGAAGAAGCGGGTGTTTAATTACAGGCTGTCGCGGGCGAGACGGTATGTCGAGTGTAGCTTTGGCATACCGAGCAACAAGTGGAGGATTTTTCATCGTCCACTTGATGTAAATGTGGATTTCTGTGTGGATATAGTGAAATGCTGTTGCATCCTACATAACTATGTTCGTGCAAGGGATGGGGTTAATTTCGAAGATACCCTCACAGTTACGGGTCTGGATGAGTATGCTAACGATGACATAATACCTGTGAATAGACACACCAACAGGTTTCGCGATGCTCTGTCTAATTATTTCACTAGCAATGCAGGGCAGGTGCCATGGCAGATGGACATCATTTGGCATGTGACACCTAGGCTTGTGCACCGATTATTTTTTCGGTTCGATTTTTCGGATGTTTAAAGTTTTCGATTCGGCTCGTTTCGAACGATTCCTGTTTTGATTCGATTCGGTTTGACTCGTTTTTCGGGTACATTTCATCGGAATATGGACCTTTTTTCGTATTTTTGTGTCACTTTGCTCGTTTTTTGGATCTACTTTTCGTGATTTCGGACATTTTTCGTTTTTTCGCAACGTCTGTTCTCGTTTCAAAGCAATAAATTGCGATTTGACACAATTCAAGTCCAATTGAATATTCGGAAAATATTTAGTTTCGGTTCGGAAACATTTCGGATCTGACATTTTCGGATCGAAAAATTATCTGGGATTCGCCCGCATCAGAAAACACGAATCGGGAAAATGTCGTTTAAATTCCGAAATTCTGAAAGCCGAAACGCATATCCTTAGTGACAACAATAATTCGTTATGCCATTTTGTTTGATATTACATTCAAGTTCAATGCAATTGAATTCTATGCAATAAAATTATCATTTACTCACTCTGAAGCTTCTGCTCTTTATCAGACCACGTCTCGTACTCTGGGTACACCACCCTGGACACTGTAACCCATGCACTGGCCTTCTTCTGCCGGTCTTTGTAGCTGTCGCAGGCCATGTCCCACAGCTCGGAATGCTCTGCCACTGCATTGATCAGCCTCTCCACGTCGATGTCAGTCCCAGCCATTGTCTAACGCAACTTGCAGCTACCCCCAGACAAGACAGGAAGTGTTTGGTCTGTGCACGTTATGTTGGCCAGACGTGTGCAGCGTCTGACGTCTCCCAATCACGCCGCTATGCGGCCGCAGCGCACTCTGTACGTCAGTAGTAGCGGTTTGATGTTCTCGAAAAAATGCGTTCGTTTGCCACTTGCGTTGCGCGGACGAACTTTCGTGCGGCCGTACTTCGTATGTTCCCCGGCATTGGACGTCATTTGCTGCTAGCACGGCCGTGATTTCGTGCGGCTAAACGCACGTTAAAACTGCGTTCGTCTGACCCTAGCCTTATCCAGCGCTTTATCCACAGTCTGTGGTCAAAACCTCCAGGACACTGCTCAAGTGGGTACTCCCAACCGTGTAGCCCGCTATCCCCTGTGTATGGAAACCTGCCTGTGGATTACAAGTGTTTACCACCGTCTCTGACCTTTTGATCTCAAGGTACCACTGTCAGCTATCTGGATTTATTCCTAGTGGACCCTGTCTGCAGTCTGGGACTGCATAGTCCACTATCCTGACTCTCCATCCAAGACCACTTCCTGGACTGTATATACTGTGTGCTGAACTCTTGCATATGGACATTAACCCTGTCATTGCCTGTGCTGTCCAGTATTGCATTCCTTTGTTCTTTCAGTGCCTGCTGCCAAGGCCTATTTAAGTTTCATTAAACTCATTCAGTGCTTGATATCATGTCTGGCCTCCCCTCTGTGTCGCCGCCTGCTGGACTCTCACCTGAACCGCACACGCCACGTGACAGTGGCAATGTTTAACCCTGTGGACATAATGCTCAAGGTGCGAAAACTGGTTAAATTTAGCTAATTGAATGTCCTTATAGGACTTCAGCAGCCGATGCACGGAGCCTTGAACCGCAGTTCTACCTGCAGGAACTCCATTTGCCCAGTAGACATCTGCCTGTCAAATAGGTTATTACACTAAGAAATACATTGGAAATATTTCCAAATATGTCTTACTGTATAAATAATTAAAATTAAATTTTCCAAAAACCACTGGTTCCTGGCAGTGCATTTTTGGAAAATCACTAGGTAGTGAAGGAGTTAAAAGACTGAAGCAATTTTGACAGGACCTATGTTATTGAGTGGTCCTGATGACGAGGATGGAGGAAGGGCCAGTGCAAATATACGGCAAACTAGGCAATTGCCTTGGGCCCTGGCTTCAATAGGGCAAAAGGAGCAGCAAGAGTGTTCCAGGCCTGCTGGAAGTAACATACAGCCACATGGCAGAAAATTGTATTAGGATTCAAGGCAAGAGAAGAGATATAGGTTAAGGCTGGGGTCAGAAGAGCGCACTACGTGCGCCCATACTGACGTGCCTCCCAGTGTCCATCGCAGCGTTGTGACGCTTCGACAGGGCTGTCCACACACTGTATTGCGTGCACGAATTGCACGTTCTACAGCAGACGTTGCTGCAGCTGTGCTGAAAGCCTACCCATCGAAGCACTACGACGCGCGTTCGACAGGGCTGCAAAGTGTGATGCTCCATAGGTGAAGGGAAGAAACTTAAATGAAGATAAAAACTGGAAATGCGACAACCCATCCACTTATATATAGCTTTCCAAACAAACACATTCTGACTGCAACATATTCTCACAACTCCCAAACCACACATATAGTTTTCCATACATAAACAATGCCCAACATTAACACATGTCTACAATAATAGCATCCACTTCACACAACACCCATATCACACATGAAATTCCCTACACATATAGGGAAACTAACACCTCCACTTACAGTGATTCTCATCACTCAATCCCTGGTACAGCTACATTAGCACATACAATAACACACTCGCAGAGCACCCATATTATATATTACACAAACTCCAATAGCTCCTCACAAAGCTCTAATATAACACATATGGACACACAAACACACCCATAGACACACTCATACACACACTGCCCCTCCTGCAACTCCCATAATACACACACACAGCTGCCATCACAGATATAGCTATACACACTCCCGTAGCCCAAAGCAGCGATACATAACACATACAGTCACACACACACACAAGGTCCCATAATATACAGGGTCCAACACATACAGTATATAGACCCATCACAATCACCATTGTTGAAATTAGGAGGTGGAAATTGACAAAGAAATCCAGGGTGAAGGGAACATGTGCGATTATAATGGAAGAAATACACAATATACCGAGATAATATTTAGACTAAAGAACTTGATACAGTACAAGAATTTTAAACATTGTTCTATATATGTTTTATTATTGTAATGGCTGGTGTAAATTATTGACCCAGAGAACATGTCTTCCATTTTGTGACAGCTAAACAGCTAAGTTAATTTGTTTATAACTAATGAAACTAGGTGCAAAACCAGACATTAAAGCTTCTCTGTTTCTTAAAATGACCCTTGTGACATACAGTCATGAAAGCACATTCTCATCTCAAGAGATGATGCTAATAGTATAAAAGGAGAGAGCACGTGTTATTCAGGAAGGAAATCCCATCTACTGCCTGTCTTGATTGAAACTTTCTGCCCGACTACAACAAGACGTTGCTGACGGAGATGCTGCCTGGGACTTGAACGGTGATGCCATTTACCTGTTTACTTTAGTGATGCTCTTTCTCGGTTTATGTTAGTTATGTTATGTCCTTGTTTATTGTACTCACAGTAAGTTGCTTGATTTATTCTATTTTGCAATATATATTTTATATGCCTTTCAGCGGTGTGATTTATTCTTGGTATTCAAAGTACTGAGCACTACAATTGTGCCTAAATATTTTATGGCAATACATTATAGTAAGTTTACTGTGTGACGGAACCGTTCTCTTCCGCCTGTCCTGACTCTCCAGACACCTCTTCGTTGCGGTCAGGCCGGCTACTGGGAGTGCTGTCCTCAGCGCCTCGAGCAGCTTGACTCGCCTGCTTCTGTTTCTCTGCCCTGGAGCTGTTAGAAATTTCCAGAAGGCCGCTCTGTGCCTTCTGAGGTTGAGTGTGTAGTGTAGCGTAGTTTGAAGGAGACACCAGACGCGGCTGTATGTTCCAACAGGATTCTCTCTCTCGGTCTCACTCTGAGCTTTAATGAACAAAAACGCCACTACTTATGCTGAAATCCAACAGCCATAATTTGCATAAATGACGCACATCGTCCTACTAAAATGCTAATTACATTATGTCAGCTAGATATTTACAATAAACATTCTTTAGCTCACAAAACATTTACATAATCTATTGTTCTAACACATCAGATTAAAGACAAACACTATCCCAGACTTCTTGAATCAACGATGCAGCCAGATAAGGGGAAAAGCCCTGTTGCATAAATTACACAGCAGTAAAGCTTGTTTACTGGCTATACAAAAACACATTTACCTACAGGAATATAAGTATATTTAAAACTAAAGCTACGCCATTTTACACTAAGCTAATTTAAACTAAAACCAAACGATGTAAAATATATTTAAAAACACACAATATAAATGAACATAAAGTCTCTTGGGGTTTGAAGCGCGGAGTGCCACGTCAGCCCCATGACATATGTCCCCCCTTCCAGAACGGCAAGGCAAGCTTAGATCCCAAACGGATCGCTTGCTACTGACGAGACTTCTCACTTTGTCCATTTTCTGCGCCATCCTCAAAGTTCCAGGGTGCTGGCGCACAAGCACCACCAGTGGGGTCCGACGGTCGCCACAGGGTATGCCTGGGTGTGGGTCCATAGTCTGTCGGGAGGAGGCAAGCCCCCGGGTTTCTCCACTTGTCCTTGTGGGCTGGCCTGCTGTCCGAGGGGTGCCCTATACTCTGGGGCCCAGCGTGTCGCTGCTGTAATCCTTTGTTGGTGTCCCCTCCTGGGGAAGTGTCTCGCTGTTGGGGAGAGGTACCGCCTGTACCTTCTCCCAGGGTGTCAATAACCTGGGGGAACGTGTGCCAACTGCACGTGCCCCTGGTGCTCTGGCCAGCCGTTGAGGGGAATAGGTGGGGCAAGAGGCCTCTGGCCTAACGGGCTGGGAGGATGGGCAGAGGTTGGAAATGCTCTGCCCCGTAGCCAGCGCTTCTGCTGGGGGGGGGTGGATGCTGGGGAAGTGCCTCCTTGCGGGAGAATGGCGTCCTCCATTCTCAGGGGAGCCATTGGTCGGGAGGGTAGCACCCTCTGGAAAAACTTGCCTGGATCCTCTGGGCACAAGTTGGGTGGTAGGCAGAGGCCAGCGGCACTGCCCCGTTGCCAGCTCTTCTGCTGGACGGGTAGATGCTGGGGACGTGTCTCCAGGCGGGAGAATGGTGTCCTCCATTCTCGGTGGGGTCATTAGTTGCTGGGCCGACAGCCCTTGGAGATCCTTGCTTGGGTCGTCTTGGTGCAACTTGGGGAGTGGGCAGAGGCCAGCGGCGCTCTGCCCTGTCGCCAGCACTTCAGCTGGGGAATAGATACTGACGAAGTGTCTTCTGGCGGGAGGATGGCATCCTCCATCTCCGGTGGGGTCATGGGCTGTGGGAAAACCAGCCCTGGGGGATCCTCCCCTGGATCCGTTGTGACCATTAGGAAAGGTGGGCAGAGGGCATCGGCGCTCTGCCCCGTCGCCAGCGCTTCAGCTGGGGGATAGACACTGACACAGTGTCGTCTTGCGGGAGAATGGTGTCCTCCATCTCCAGGTCTGGGGATGGGCAGAGGCCAGCGGCGCTCTGCCCTGTCGCCAGCACTTCAGCTGGGGAATAGATACTGACGAAGTGTCTTCTGGCGGGAGGATGGCGTCCTCCATCTCCGGTGGGGTCATGGGCTGTGGAAAACCAGCCCTGGGGGATCCTCCCCTGGATCCGTTGTGACCATTAGGAAAGGTGGGCAGAGGGCATCGGCGCTCTGCCCCGTCGCCAGCGCTTCAGCTGGGGGATAGACACTGACACAGTGTCGTCTTGCGGGAGAATGGTGTCCTCCATCTCCAGGTCTGGGGATGGGCAGAGGCCAGCGGCCAAGGGAGCGCCTCGAGCTCCAATTCTTCAGTGCCACTTTGACTGCCCGCTTCTTCCGCCGGACAGTCCCAGGTAATGGGGCTCAGGCCTAGCTGTGGGACGTCGAACAGCCTTTTGTAGGCCTTTGAGCTCCCATTCCTGAATCAACCATGCAGCCAGATAAGGCCCTGTTGCATAAATTACACAGCAATAAAGCTTGTTTACTGGCTATACAAAAACACATTTACCTACAGGAATATAAGCATATTTAAAACTAAAGCTACGCCATTTTACACTAAACTAATTTAAACTAAAACCAAACGATGTAAAATATATTTAAAAACACACAATATAAATGAACATAAAGTCTCTTGGGGTTTGAAGCGCGGAGTGCCACGTCAGCCCCATGACATATGTCCCCCCTTCCAGAACGGCAAGGCAAGCTTAGATCCCAAACGGATCGCTTGCTACTGACGAGACTTCTCACTTTGTCCATTTTCTGCGCCATCCTCAAAGTTCCAGGGTGCTGGCGCACAAGCACCACCAGTGGGGTCCGACGGTCGCCACAGGGTATGCCTGGGTGTGGGTCCATAGTCTGTCGGGAGGAGGCAAGCCCCCGGGTTTCTCCACTTGTCCTTGTGGGCTGGCCTGCTGTCCGAGGGGTGCCCTATACTCTGGGGCCCAGCGTGTCGCTGCTGTAATCCTTTGCTGGTGTCCCCTCCTGGGGAAGTGTCTCGCTGTTGGGGAGAGGTACCGCCTGTACCTTCTCCCAGGGTGTCAATAACCTGGGGGGAACGTGTGCCAACTGCACGTGCCCCTGGTGCTCTGGCCAGCCGTTGAGGGGAATAGGTGGGGCAAGAGGCCTCTGGCCTAACGGGCTGGGAGGATGGGCAGAGGTTGGAAATGCTCTGCCCCGTAGCCAGCGCTTCTGCTGGGGGGGGGTGGATGCTGGGGAAGTGCCTCCTTGCGGGAGAATGGCGTCCTCCATTCTCAGGGGAGCCATTGGTCGGGAGGGTAGCACCCTCTGGAAAAACTTGCCTGGATCCTCTGGGCACAAGTTGGGTGGTAGGCAGAGGCCAGCGGCACTGCCCCGTTGCCAGCTCTTCTGCTGGACGGGTAGATGCTGGGGACGTGTCTCCAGGCGGAGAATGGTGTCCTCCATTCTCGGTGGGGTCATTAGTTGCTGGGCCGACAGCCCTTGGAGATCCTTGCTTGGGTCGTCTTGGTGCAACTTGGGGAGTGGGCAGAGGCCAGCGGCGCTCTGCCCTGTCGCCAGCACTTCAGCTGGGGAATAGATACTGACGAAGTGTCTTCTGGCGGGAGGATGGCATCCTCCATCTCCGGTGGGGTCATGGGCTGTGGGAAAACCAGCCCTGGGGGATCCTCCCCTGGATCCGTTGTGACCATTAGGAAAGGTGGGCAGAGGGCATCGGCGCTCTGCCCCGTCGCCAGCGCTTCAGCTGGGGGGATAGACACTGACACAGTGTCGTCTTGCGGGAGAATGGTGTCCTCCATCTCCAGGTCTGGGGATGGGCAGAGGCCAGCGGCGCTCTGCCCTGTCGCCAGCACTTCAGCTGGGGGAATAGATACTGACGAAGTGTCTTCTGGCGGGAGGATGGCGTCCTCCATCTCCGGTGGGGTCATGGGCTGTGGGAAAACCAGCCCTGGGGGATCCTCCCCTGGATCCGTTGTGACCATTAGGAAAGGTGGGCAGAGGGCATCGGCGCTCTGCCCCGTCGCCAGCGCTTCAGCTGGGGGGATAGACACTGACACAGTGTCGTCTTGCGGGAGAATGGTGTCCTCCATCTCCAGGTCTGGGGATGGGCAGAGGCCAGCGGCCAAGGGAGCGCCTCGAGCTCCAATTCTTCAGTGCCACTTTGACTGCCCGCTTCTTCCGCCGGACAGTCCCAGGTAATGGGGCTCAGGCCTAGCTGTGGGACGTCGAACAGCCTTTTGTAGGCCTTTGAGCTCCCATTCCTGAATCAACCATGCAGCCAGATAAGGCCCTGTTGCATAAATTACACAGCAATAAAGCTTGTTTACTGGCTATACAAAAACACATTTACCTACAGGAATATAAGCATATTTAAAACTAAAGCTACGCCATTTTACACTAAACTAATTTAAACTAAAACCAAACGATGTAAAATATATTTAAAAACACACGATATAAATGAACACAAAGTCTCTTGGGGTTTGAAGTGCGGAGCGCCACGTCAGCTCCATGACATACTGCATTTGTAGTTTTGCCACCAATTTCCTAATGTTCTACATATACTGCAAGAGAAAACAAAAGTGCTATTTATCGAAACAAGCACAAACCTATCCTCCTTATCAAGTGAGTACATGCCTTTTGATTTGCACGATTACCCTGAGCTGATAAATGAGAAAGAGAAACTTTCTTTGTGCAGATTTATGAGATTTATTTTGGTTGTCATAGAGGAAGTAGATTATAGTGCCACCTATTGGAAGAGCACTGAAAGCCTCAGGAGGACCACGTGCAGCCCCAGTAAGCCCTGTTCACACCTCAGCGTTTTTCATATGCACGTAATACGCGTGTTTTTGTTGCGCGTATCACACAAACGTGGAAAACGCGTGAACGCGCATTGCAGCGCGTTCACGCTGTAGTCTATGGTCGCGAACGCGCTGCAATACGCCCCAAAGAGGCTCCTGTACTTCTTTGGGCGTATGGTGTTTTACAATGCATTCCTACGCGCTGTAAAACGCCCAGGTGTGAACGGGCCCCATAGGAAATCAGGGGATTTCCGTGTTTGGACGTTTTACAGCGCGTAGGAACACGCTGTAAAACACCCAGGTGTGAACGGGGCCTTAGGGACATGCAGCGTTTAGTGCTGAGAAGGTTGAGAAGGCATGGTGGCACGCCTGGAAATGAAGAAGACAAATTCGCAGTATATGGTGCATGGGCACTGAAGGACAATGACCGAAAATGGCTCCATGAACTTTTTATAGTTGTCGGTTTTTAGAAGTCCGGTAGAGGGGTGCTCATCTTGTATTTTTCTTCAAAGTTGTGGATATGCTGACACTGAGGGTAATTTCTTTATAAAATTATGTATAAATGGTAAGTGCTCTGAAGTAAGGTCATTTTCAAATCGTCTGTGCTGGTCTACCTATAGGAAAAGAAAAATCCATACTTTTTCCTTTTTTCCTACAGTGAACCCATATTACACTTCTTCCATGATAGCTAGGGGACCTGTCCCATTTTGATCAAACTCCACTTGCTGTAGACTCCTTTTCCCTAGAGTTGTGTTCTTTCATGAAGTACTTTCAGAAAGGATTATCCTTATAGTTAGAAATACATCAAGCTAGATTACAACTGGCATGTTAATGAGGATGCATTAGGAAAACAGCTGCGTGTCCAATCATTAATGTCTCTATTCCAGCCAGGCCACTGTATCAGTAGCAGAGCTCGCAGCTTGGATTTAATATCTTATCGGCAGAAGTTGTTAAGCTATCTGCTGAATCTGCAATGTCTATGGACTCCAGCTGATTGCCTTACAGGACAGTTGTGATTTGGCCCATTACTTGTTATATTTTTGAATCCCAAAGTGCAATTGTTCCTGGTGAGGGTATAAATATAAACCCACCGGTCTCTCTTGGCTGAAAAGCAGCATGAGGATATGTCGTTGCTTAGAAATCAGCTCTTGGTTTTATTAAGTTAGGACTCACCTAACAAAAGATGCTGTGACGTGGCGGGTGGGCTTAAAACTGTCATGGCCATTCAAGTAAACCAAAACCTCTGTTTTGTTTCGCACAGAGCTACATTGTAAACGCAAATGACAACCATTTTTCTTGTTATGTTTTATACATGAAGTGGGCTGAGTACGTCTGGTCTTGTAGTGGAAATAGGCTGGAAGATGGCCGCCATTATAAGCCAAGCGACCATCTTGTTCAGAATATTGGTTCACTTGAAAATAATTAGGTAGTTTTTAGTTGAATCTAGAATCAGGCATACATAGAAATTTAGGAATGTGCTGAGATTAGCAGAAAAACAATTAAAGCGTTGAGAAAGATCTCTGCTGTTCCAGGTACAGAGAAAGATACATCAAGGTCGTTGGGGCCCGCAGAAATACAAAGGAGTATAGAGATCAGACCAGGTGCCATTTGTAACAAATAATTGAAGGCGTTAGGGAACCAGGCACAGCCCGGAACAGTAGGAGTAACTAATCATGATTTATTGTTACTAACACAAAGTTTGCCAATTTACGGCCAATTAATGAAATGTCTTTTGTATTAGACTAGGGGAGGTACTAACCCACGTGGGGTGGGATAGAGTCACCGGGAGGTGGACTAATTGGGATGTACCTAATTATGTATTTGAGATATAAAACCTCAGGACAATGTATAATTGATGCTCAGTCTTTGCGATTCAATCCTGTCTGAGCATTCTGTGACGTCACAATAAAAGTTTGCCTTTCCTGAAGAGACTCGTGTCCAGACAATCCTTGCTCGTGCCCGGTCCGGCCTCGTCCCGAGTGAACCAAGTGGATTCCGGTTACATTTCTGCGGGCTCCGTTGCCGGGATACGGGCCCTTACCGGCATGGCAACGACTGCTGAACACTGTAGCGGTTGACTGCAGGTGCGAGTGATCCCACTGGTTGGGCGTCCGTTGAAGGTGAGCTGACATCTGCAGGCGCCAAGCAGGATTTCCTGTTCAGTGGACCTCATCTCATCTCAAACGGACCCCCCAGCCGGGGAACACTGGGACACCCCTGAGTCCGAGGAAACAGCGAACAGCGCGGCGACAGGTAAAGTGTCTTCTATGTTTGTATGTCTAATGGAAATACCGGTATAAAGGGAAACGTCCAACCGAAGTTGGATAAGGAGACCCGCGGCCACGGTCTCGTTAGCATACCGAACCCGCCGCCAAAAGCACGGTCAAGCAAAGGGGCCAGAGTGGCAAGCGCGTGTCTGGACCCGGGGGATCGGATGTTGACCAAGGGGTAGAGTCTGTATGTGAGGGAGAAGGGAGCCGCGTGGAGTTGCACAGTCATAGTCAGTGTTTGTAAATAAAGCTTCACCACGTGGACAATAGGAAAGGCGGAGAGATTTCTGTGACCGGGCTTAGAGCCCTGTGTCAGTGCTAGTGTGTACGTTGTCTAGTGAAGAGGGCTCATTGGGGCCAGCGGTAGCTGCAGAGATAGTGGTGCCGGGTGGGTAGAATAGGCAAATTGGAATTGCAGACGGGAGTGTAGTTATAGAACGGGGTGCATATAGTCACAAGCAGTCAAGAGTTAGAGCTCAATTAACGGGGTATAAGGAGCCAAAAGGAGGGACGGTGTGCCCTCGGCTAGTAGAAAGAGTTGAATTGTTTATGTATTGTTTTGTGTTGAAAGTATCTGGTACGGTATGGGTTGTGATTGATTGCGGAGACTGCTGTGAGTGAACGAGCGCCTACTCGCATTGCGAGAAAGCAAACTTGAGAGTGGACTCCCAAAGTACGTTTCTGGCTCAGGCGACTGCAGTCCGGCTACTGACGGAGGAAGCGAGTCAGACACATATGAATTGTTGACTGAAGTGGCAGACAGTAAATTCTAAGTGTTTTTGCTAAAGAGTATTGTAAAAAGGTTGTTGCTTTTAAAAGTAACAATGGGTAATGGATCGTCCAAGCCAGGAAAGGTAAAGAAGGATGAGACGCCCCTAGGGTATATGGTGCGGAATTTTGAAGCACTATATACAACACATGATTATGGTGTAAAATTAACTAAAGAAAAGTTAACGGGAATGTGTACAATGGCGTGGCCACTGCTGGTTCCAGAGTGGCCAGAGCAGGGGTCAATGGACCCGGAGCTAATACAGAAAGTGTATTCCCAAGTAACCGGGAAATGCGGACATCCTGAGCAGTATCCATATATAGATATATGGAAGTATTGTGTAAAGGATAAAAGTCATTTTATAATGATGGCGGGACGTAACAAGAAGCAGGTACCCCCCCAATAAAGAAAATAATAAAAAGAAAAGACCGGTGTTGGTAGAACAACCGGAGGAGATTGATTCCCTGCCCCCGTCTTATCCATTATACTATGGGGCAGCTAGAGAAGTTTTGTGTGTCGCGGTTGGGCGGGCGGCTGCTACTGCTCCGCCGGCTTACTTCGCTCCGGCGAGCGGGATTGCGAAGGAAAATGAGGGGGCAGTGGGTGGAAGATATAGAGAGGACCCACTAGGAAAGATCGGAATGCCCGACGGGAGCATATATAAATTGGTAGACCAAGAGGACAGTGATGATAATGATGAGTGTGAAAATAAGTCTATATATTTAGTGTTTTAATATACCAGTAAAATAAAGATAATTTACAAGTTCTGTGTGTGGATTATATAATGATTTTCAGTAGTTTCTGAGCCCCCACTTCCCCCTGGGCCAGACGAAAATGAGATGATCAATAGATCAGATGGTAATCTAGAAGGTTTTAAAAAAAAAATTACAGTGCTGTATAACTTGTGTATGTAATTCGGACTGATTATTCGGATGTGATATCTGTACTGTTCTGCGTGAGTGTGAAGTCAAAGAATGTGATTAATAAATAGTGTGCTGTATCGAATGATATATGGTAGAATGTTTTTGTCTGATTGTGTTTATAATTGATCTATCAAACTGTTCAATTAAAAGTAAAGTGTGATAAGTAATTAATTTAGAGTGTGTAATGGCTGAGAGGTAGTGAGAGTCTCCGTACTCGCCTCCTCCCCCCCCCCTCTTTTCTGACACATTGTTTACGCGGAGAGGGGGAAGGGGGGAGTCGGCTTTTTGCTCTCTGATAGACAGAGAAAGTAACCCTTTGTGTGTCTGTGCAGCGAATTCAAATTAAAAGAAATGAAGAAAAAAAATTACTATGTTTAGCTAATTTTTAATGTGTGCTACAATAGAATGTATGAAGTCTGTTGAGTGCAGGATATATGTTTATATTTTGTGTTGATATTATTCCAAAAACTCTAGTTTTGTTCACAGAGCTAGAATTAAATAAAAAAAAAAGGGAGTTCTGGGTTTTATATTGTTACAGATTATAACAATAATAAGTATATAATAATATACAATATTGTCTACCAAAATATAATACAATTTATTAACAAATTAAATGGAAATATATGAAACGGTTAGAAAATTAATATTAAAAGAGCAGTTTGAGAAATAATTAAAGTAGTTTTATACCGTTTTTATGTTCTATATAGTGAAAATATGGCAAAATTATGATTAATTCAATTAGAAATATATTTTTATTTGATTTCTGATGGGATAGTTATTTTATTGTTATGGGATTATTTTAGATGATTACTGATGAGATGTTTGGAATAGTCTTATAACAATGGAATGGTTTATTTTTATTTTTTATTTTTTCCGATGTGGTATTAAGAGTCCATTTTGGCTACGGGAGAGAGACCTCTGAGAATATTGTTTATACAATGTGTATATGTATATGCCCGAATGTCCCATCCAGCTCCTGGGGCGGGATATCCTTTGCAAATTGCAAGCCCAAATTACATTTCTTCCCGGGGGTCACACTAGATTAGACCTGCCTGAGAGTGGCAGCTCTGCACGGCAGCACAGCCCAGCCAGCCAGTGCATCCAACCTGTGAAAATTGCAGTAATTATGCCCAGAGAAGAAGAATGGCGTACAGCACCAACGCTGCCGGTCGACCCGGACCCGCACACACTACTCCTTGGAATTCCTGAGGTGTGGGCAGAGGAAAACCCGCCCGGACTAGATGTAAATATTCCCCCAGTGTACATTGATTTAAGACCTGGTGCAATGCCTGTGGCTTTAAGACAATATCACATCCCACATAGAGCCGAGCAGAATATCCAGACACATTTGCAGAGATTTAAAGACCACGGCATATTGAAATTCTGCGTGTCACCGTGGAACACACCATTGTTGCCAGTACAGAAAGAGGGCACACAAGAGTACCGCCCAGTCCAAGATTAATTCCCGGAGATACAAAATATTACACGGTGCTTGATTTAAAAGACTTTTTTTTGTAGCCGTCTGGTTCCGGCAAGCCAGCTTTTTTTTATTTTTCAGTGGGAGGACTCTACAATGGATGCGCGCTCAGCCAGGACCTCTTGTCCTTCAACGCTCAGCCACACAAAGTTGTTCTATTATTAATTACTGGTTTCTCCCATAGAAAAAGACTGTCTCTCTGCCACAAAAGCCCTGCTACATCTACTGTGCTATGCAGGTTACAGAGTGTCCAAAAAAGAAAGCACAAATATGTAAACAGACTGTGAAATATCTAGGTTTTCAATTAACAGGTACTAAGTGTGCACTGGGGGCAGAGAAAGAAAAGAAGCAGTATGCCGAATACCCCAAAGACAAGCTGTCCCTTGGACAAGTTCTTCATGTCAAGGTGCCCCATGCTGTCAAAGCCCTGCTGGATGTGAAAGGAAGCTACTGATTCAGCAACAGCCGGACGAAGAAGTACCAAGCTATGATGTGTGAGAATCCACGGGTTCATTTGGACCTCATCGCTACCTTGAACCCTGCTACTTTACTGCCTGACTGTGAAGAGGATCCAAATCATGAATGCCTCCAAGTCATGGAAGAAGTGTTCAGTAGCAGGCCAGATTTGAAAGACGTACCCCTTAGACAAATACGATCTACAGCTATTCACTGATGGTAGCAGCTATATGAATGATGGGAAGAAAGTCTCCGGCTATGCAGTTGTCTCAGCAGAAGAGATTATCGAAGCAAATCCACTACCAGGCCACACATCCGCACAATTGGCCGAAATAACAGCCCTAACCAGAGCTCTGGAAATCTCCGAAGGCAAAAGGGTGAATATCTACACTGATTCCAAGTACGCTTTCATGACAGTCCATGCACATGGTGCACTCTACAAAGAAAGAGGCCTGCTTACTTCTTCAGGACAACAAATCAAGTATACAGCTGAAATCGCAGCCCTCCTAGAAGCTGTATGGAAATCAAGTGCTGTCAGTATCATGCACTGTCGTGGCCACCAGAAAGGTCATGATGAAATCCCAAGAAGCAACATGTGCGCAGACCAGGCCGCAAAAGCGGCTGCAACACCATTGCTAACAACTGATCAAGCCAAAGTCCTGCTCTGCAAGCAAGAGGACCAACCTGCCATGCCAAACTACGAATTTTATATGAATTAGAGAAAATTTGAATCTGGAGGCGAATTTATTGAAATTATACTGCACAAATGGCAAGATGAGTATGAACTGTTAGAACTAAATCATGACTATATCCAATGGCTTTTCCCAACCCAGTTTCAAGGTCGAAATTTTTACTCTACTCCTCTGAATCCTCAAGAGACACGTCTAATGATTAACACCTCAGAAGTTCAGCAAAGACTACGCAGAGCATCCAAAATGATGCTGAAATTCTTCGACGTAAAATTAATGGGGGAGTATGGAGAAGAAGATACAGAACTAATTGAAGTTGAACGAGCAGAAAATTTCGTCTCACGTTTTGAAAATCTAACAACCAACCCTCACAATAATCTAAGAATCACACGAATATTGCTAAGTCTGGGAGAATTGGGAGCAGAAGAATACCAAGCCCCGTTGGTAAGGTTCTTCCTCAAGGAGATCCTTATCAGGAATAAGCTGCCAAGAATGAAGAAAAGTGCAATGAACTTTTTCATACCAACAGTGCGAGATTCACAAGACAGACAAGATCTGCTGTTCTTCGCATGGCGATACTATTTCCCGAAAGAAGAATTTGTCTGGGGAAACCGTGGAGAATTGGCACGATACAAAGTAAAACCAGTGGTGGCTGCACTCTTACCGGCGCCACTGAGTGAATGGACACCTGTATATTCAGAGAAAGAGAAGAAATGGCTGTCAGAAGAACAAGGCGGATACGGAGAAGACGGATGGTTCCAGTTAGAGAATGGACAAATAGTTCTACCAGCAACACTGGCGCCTGAGATTGTAAGAACGTTCCACGCAAATGATGGAACAGCAATTGGAGCCACATTTCTACGTACCAGGACTGTCAGTAATCTGCAAAGCAATAGCCCAGCAGTGCGTGACATGCGCCAAGAATAATCCAAGAACAGGCCTGTCTCAACCTCCAGGGAAACAGCCAATCGGGCTGTCTCCAATGGCGTCATTACAGATAGATTTCAGTGTTGCCACCCTGCAAAGGATACAAATATCTACTGGTAATGGTGTGCACCCTAACAGGATGGGTGGAAGCTTTCCCAACAAGAACAGAAAAGACAGCGGAGGTGGTGAAAAGTCTGAGAGAAATAATACCGCGCTACGGACTGCCTCTTGAAATAGGGTCAGATAATGGCCCTGCATTTATACAGAACTGTTTACAGCAACTTGCCCGTCTATTGGGGATCACCTGGAAGCTACATACTGCCTACAGGCCCCAAAGTTCAGGAAAAGTCGAGAGAATGAACCGCACCCTAAAGACTCTGATGTCCAAATTGTGCCAAGAAACGTCACTAGGCTGGTTGGATGTGCTCCCGATAGTTTTATTACACATTAGGTGCAGGCCCACCCCCCCAATTGAAGCGAAGTCCGTACGAACTTATGTTCGGGCGGCCTACCCCTCTGATTAATGGACTAAGGGGGGACCTTCGGGCATTAGGGGGAATTAAATTGAATGATCAGGTTGTACTGTTGGGTAAAGCAATGCAGAAATTGAATACCTGGGTGGGAGATAATATACCTCATTTTTTGTACCCTCCACTGCATAAATATTGTCCAGGTGATTCAGTATGGGTAAAAGAGTGGAAAAATGATCCATTAGGCCCAAAATGGAGAGGTCCTTATTTTGTCCTGTTATCAACCCCTACAGCAGTAAAGGTTGCCGAGGTGGTCCCGTGGATACATCACTCCAGATTGAAGGTAGCTGCAGCCAATCCTGAACCAGTATGGAAGATCGTCCCCAATGAGACCAATCCACTGAGGCTAAAGCTGTCAAAGACCACAGTCATGAGCCCCTGAGAGAGTCGATTGAAAGCATCCAAGATACTCAATCCTTGGGTGTTCTGATGGATACAGCGAGGTCTAATTGTCCACTGATGGAGAATGCTGAAAGGGTTATTTTTAGGGGCCCGGCCCCAACCCGTGATCAACCGGAAATGTCTTTTGTTTTTGAAATTCCGGCGGGGAGGGATTGGGTTTATGTGACTGCGAAGAGAATTGCCCAGGGGTTTTTGACAGTGGGAGCAATTCTGGTATTGATTTTGTTTCTTGCACATCTGATTTATGGACTATCACGTGAAACATGTCCCAAGTGTCCAAGTATCACCAAAAATCGGAACGGCACACACCTGGTGATGGAGAACCGTACCATGTGGAGACAAAAGCGAGAGGCGTCATCTGGAACTAAGCTAAAAGGACACCTACTTGTGCAATTTAAATATGATTATGCTAAAAAGTCTGGACAGACCACATGTTGGGTGTGTAGTAGACTGCACCCAGAGACAATTCATATACCATTTGCATCTGTCCCAATGAATTTGAGTATGTTCGCGTCAGAAAATGTTACAGTACAGACAGTTGATATGTCAAGGGAGAAACCAGAACCATTCAGTCCCGGGCACCCCATAACAGGACCAGTATACCAACCAGAGTGGTGTTTTCAATTAGGCCCAGATAAGGAGATAAATAACGGGGATGGGTTATGTTATTCAAGTGAGTTCAACTGGACATCCTACATTTATATATTCAGAACAGGACTGAAGGAGCAGTCAAATTTTCTATACATACGATGTAGAAAGCTCACAAGCGAGCAAGAGGAGGTGATTGCGAATGTGACCAATGGAAGGCAGGATGTAGTGAATATGATGAAACGACTGAGACAACTGATGATAGAAATATCAAAGGGAACACTATATTTGTCACCATTTATAGTGAAAGGAGAGTACCAGGTGTGCTGTGAAAGAGTGTGTTACACATGGGTACCACCTACAGTAACGGGAATGTTATTTGGCTAAATTGATCCCAATCCAGAGGGTAAGGGGGGAAGACACTAATTCAGACACAATACTTCACCCTAGGTATCCACTGGTGTTTGAAAGACAGAAGAGAGCTATTCAAGAAAGCGGATCGAATATGGGCATGGCTTCCGGCCTGGACTGGGAAGAGAGTTGATGGCAAGAATGAACAGTTATGCCAGTTTGATGGATGAGATCTTGAATAAGACTAGTTGGGATATTCAGTTGTTGAATCTGGAAGTACGAGAGATACGAAAGGTGCAAATGATACACAACATGGCACTGGAACAGATTAGTGCAGCTCTGAATGGGTTGTGTGAGATGACGATGCACTATGAATGTTGCACATTTATCAAGAATGCTACACAGGATGTCCCTGATTACTATCAGGTAATTCAAGATCACCAAGAAAAGGTAGCACAGTTGCAGGACACCGCAAGGAGGATCGCTGCTGAAGGCTGGAATCCACTTCGTGGGTTTGGAGCAATCGGAGATTGGTTTGGATCCATTCTGAGATTTATTTCACAGATTGGATCTATGATTCTGATGGTAGTGGTGATCTTGGTTGTAGGGGCACTACTGTATCGTATAGGGCTTTGCCTATGGCCGCTATGCAAGAAGGCACGGACACCCACACAGACACAAAAGATACCACTGATTATCCCACAAGGTATGTTCCCAACGAAAATAGGCCCCCCAAAGTATGAGGAACTTGAGAATAGAAGCAGTGAGGTGTAATGGCTACAAGTCTCAGGAGAAGAGCCTGAGGCTTGAGCCAAGGGGGGAATGTAGTGGAAATAGGCTGGAAGATGGGCGCCATTATAAGCCAGGCGACCATCTTGTTCAGAATATTGGTTCACTTGAAAATAATTAGGTAGTTTTTAGTTGAAACTAGAATCAGGCATACATAGAAATTTAGGAATGTGCTGAGATTAGCAGAAAAACAATTAAAGCGTTGAGAAAGATCTCTGCTGTTCCAGGCACAGAGAAAGATACATCAAGGTCGTTGGGGCCTGCAGAAATACAAAGGAGTATAGAGATCAGACCAGGTGCCATTTGTAACAAATAATTGAAGGCGCTAGGGAACCAGGCACAGCCCAGAACAGTAGGAGTAACTAATCATGATTTATTGTTACTAACACAAAGTTTGCCAATTTACGGCCAATTAATGAAATGTCTTTTGTATTAGACTAAGGGAGGTACTAACCCACGTGGGGTGGGATAGAGTCACCAGGAGGTGGACTAATTGGGATGTACCTAATTATGTATTTGAGGTATAAAACCTCAGGACACTGTATAATTGATGCTCAGTCTTTGCGATTCAATCCTGTCTGAGCATTCTGTGACGTCACAATAAAAGTTTGCCTTTCCTGAAGAGACTCGTGTCCAGACAATCCTTGCTCGTCCCGAGTGAACCAAGTGGATTCCGGTTACAGTATCTGCATCCGCCCTGGTAGGGATTAGGCGCAAAACATTTTTTTCTGCATTTTTAAAAGGGTTGACTAGCTTTCGCCAGGGTGTCTTTAATCCCAGAACTGCTGAGCAGCTGCAGAGAATCTTTGTGATGCAACAGTGAACAGTTTTCATATTGCAGGGTATCCAGGCCCGATAATATAGTTTAATTTTAATTATTTACCGTAATTTTACTAGAAGATTCCAGACCTGGATGAATGCAAAAGTTGTATTTGTAGTTGTATTTTCCTTCTGAAAACATATGGCACATAAAATCAGGTCTCTTTCATTATACGTGCTATGTGTTCGATACATGTATTTAAGTGTACCACAAAGAAAAGGGCAGTCATAAAATTAGATAAACAAGGGTTGGAAAATACGTTCAGAAATGTTTCCCACTCGCTTAATTGTAAAACATTAAATGGCTCCTTTTTTTCTCTCTTCTGTAGGAAGATCTGTCGCATTCTTCCACCCCAGCAGGGATCATCAGGAGCACAATGAAAAATCAGCCATAAAACTAGCAAGGCTTGTTTAGTGTTTTGGCACTCCAGCAAAAAGTCTGATCATAGGTGATTTTATCTTTACTTATAGATACTTATGATGTGATAAAAACAACATGTATTAGAACTTGTTATAGCAACAAGAAATGAAGGAATTGTGTGTTCTGTAAATGAAGAAATTAATAAATGCTCTGCAGCCCAAATTTCTGATTATGTAATGTAACATTACATCTTCCAGTTCAGCCTTTAGAGATGGCAATAGGCATGTTAGATATCTTGAGACTGTGCAAACTCCCTCAGCATCTAGTACAGTTTGTCAGGAACTGGAGAGCAAGCACAGCTTTTTTTTTTTTTACTTGTTATGCTGCTTCCAGCCAGAGGCAGATCTGTCAAGTCACCGTTTCACAATGTCACACATTATATTAATTTCTCCCAGTCTCCATGTTACACTTTGAGGCTCCCACACTGATCAAGCCACGCGGTTTGTAGATTGCAAACTAGAAAATGCATATCCTGAACGGAAAGTCTGACCAGCAGTCCCTCTTCTACAATCGTGGAGAAGCAAGCCGATACCTTACAACCATGGAGAAGAGGGTTGATCCCCATAATAAATATAGGAGACGTTAATTTACAGTAACCTTAAGCAAGGAAAGGCTACATTGGAATGGCGTTTCCTATCGATAAAATAACTATATGTGCATTATGTGTAAGGTATCCTGTACTTAGCTTATTAACAACTATGGAATATAAACCTACATCTGTTGTAACTGACAATCTTTTCCATGGACGTATTTGTGGCCACCACAAGATTCGCATGAAGTTTGACGGAGATAAAACTTCCACATCCGTAACTGCGGCAATCAGCACAAAATACTAGTGAACCACAAACATGACGGCTGTCGAAGGAGCACTTGTCTGATGTCCTGTACTACCACCTATAGAATGCATAACCTGAGTAGACATCTGTCAACGTGTGTGCCTGCAATTTGACGTTGACCAAAAACCCACATCCGTTTTAACTTGCGTGGAAAGTGTGCACAGTCTTCGTGTATTGTTCCTTACATGATGGTATAATTCTTTGAGGGACAGAACGATGCACGTTACAACAGACATATTAAGTATATAGTGCACTCGTATTGCCCCACCCTAAAGAGGGAGCTCAAAACGTAGTCCGTTTGTCCTGTGGGGATGGATAAATTCATTCACAGAGTTTTTTTCCAATGTTTGCATTGGTGATGGTTTTCTAGAAGCAAAAATACATAGGATAATACCCCTTAAGCCAGTATGTATGAAAATACAAAAAATGGCCACTCACAAGCTGTCAATATTATACAGGCACATCACAGGTTCTTTTGATTTTCAGAAAACTTGTATTGGCCTTAAAGAGAAAACAAAACACAATAGTGTAGATTGCCAACAATTTAAAAGTGGCACTATTGTGTTTTGTTTTCTCTTTAAGGCCAATACAAGTTTTCTGAAAATCAAAAGAACCTGTGATGTGCCTGTATAATATTGACAGCTTGTGAGTGGCCATTTTTTGTATTTTCATACATACTGGCTTAAGGGGTATTACCCTATGTATTTTTGCTTCTATTTTTTACATAGATACCCTAGAAATTTGTTAAGTGATGGTTTTCTGCATTCAGGATTAGTTTGAAGGCTTATAGAGAAAATTGAAAAAAGATGATACACGTGGAGTGTCCTACAGTGAGTACCCACCGAGGTATCAATCTTTTAGGTTGTTGACAGGGAGTTTGTGTGAAAGTGGCAGTGTTAAAAGGACCATTCCATACAAATTATGAGTACATGACAAGCAAGTTACATGAAAAGTACATGGTAACTGGGGTCTGAATGCAAGCAGGTCATACACATAGAGCAATGTCTCTATGTATCCTTTCATTTTATCTTTCTTATATTTATCCCTGTCATGGTGCCAGTGTAAAACAAAGTTTCTTTCTTTCTTCTGTCGGCAGAGGTCACACTTGTCCTCTCTGTGCGGTCTCTTGCTTTAATGTGTCTGTCACACGATTCTGTTCAGCTTTTAATGTATAAGGAATAAGGCCTCTCTGTCAAACAGAATCTGTTCTGGATCATAATAACCAGGTCTGAAAAGAAAGCTGCACAAATTGCACACTTCTTGCAGAGGCCGTCTGACAACCTTTTTATGTTTTTTTAGCATATATATATGTATTTTTTAAGCACATTAAGGCATACATTATACATACATTACTCTAGCATATAGACAGTCATCCTTTTAGACTACAGATGGATGAGTATGATCTTTGTTGCAGCTGAACAAAACAGCTGGAATACAGATAGGGGTTATTCAAAGAGCAGCGAAATTTTAGTGCTCTCTCCTTCGGGGGACTTCGGCACCCATAATTCGCCAACCCTACAGTGAATTCAGCATTCACTACGGGTTTCCCTGAAGTGCACCGAATCGATGCACTGAACTCTGCCGATAAACCTGCCAAACACAGCCAGAAACCGCAGAAAAAACACAGAATCGATCCATAAAAGAGCTGAATGGATCCGATAACCTGCCCGAAAAACCGCCGAATCGATCCACTGAACGCATCTGAAAAAAGCCAACCAGCCGCCGACCTGGGGTAAAAAAAAAAAAGTAACTTAAAAGGCGTTTTAAAAAAAAGTACTGCATGGAAATAATATACAGTATAAGGTCTGTTACAGACTAAAAAGCGCCATGTAAAAAAAAAAAAAAATCTGAATCCAAAATTTTGCTGAAAAAATCCCTAAAAAAATAAATCGTGTTCTTGCTGCAAATAAAACGAATAAAGGTTGAATAAATATTTAATAAAAACAGGGATTTTTCTTTTTACATTGAAACCTATGGGATTCGCCTGCTCAAACCTGTCGAATGAAACCACCAAGGTCAGGGCATTTCGACAACTTTTTTGAGTGCAGTTTGGTGTTCTCCAAATAGATTAACCATTACTTCTCTATTGGGAGTTCACTGCCGGTAAAGGTCACTGTATTTCGCTGGCAATTCGCCAATATTAATTCCCCAAACTAAGTGCAAATCATGTCACTATTTCACTACAAGGGCTATTTCAAGCAATAATTGCTACCTGTTCTGGCTCCAGTTAAATCACCATGCATGTTTACTCTTTTGCATATAGTTCTATTCTCCTCAGCAACTGTTACCTTTGACCCTAGCTGACTATTTTATTCTGCATCCTGTCAGGAGTCTGACTAGCTGTGCTGCTCCAAACATCTCATGCATTTGCTTCCAGATAGATTATAAATACTTACAGACAATGCTGTCTTCTGTTAAAGTCTCAGCAATGTAATACTTTAATTTATCTGTGTTTGTAATATAGCTGGAGTGGTATCCTTCCTAGTTTGCTATGCATTGTACCTGGCCATTAGTTTCTTAAGCAGACATTTTGTGTTATGCATTAACCCCATAATGACCAGGCAGTTTTACGTTTGTCTGTCCGGAACTACCCACTGCCGTTTCTACACTGGTTGTGTTTAGGTCTAATTTTCCTCTTACTCGTTTATGGAACCCACACATTTTATATACCGTTTTTCTTGCAATTACCGTATTTTTCACTCCATAAGATGCACTTTTCTCCCCCCAAAAAGTGGGGGGAAATGTGGGTGCGTCTTATGGAGCGAATGCCTCATGATATGCCTCAGCTCACCTGCCGCCGCCGTCGCGTTCAGCTCCCTCTGAGCGTGCGTCCGGCGGCAAGGAGCTTGGGCACTCGCCTGGGGGAGCCACGTGACCGCGAGATCGCGGTCACGTGGCTCCCCCCAGGCGAGTGCCCAAGCTTCCTGCCGCCGGACACACGCTCAGAGGGAGCTGAACGCGGCGGCGGCAGGTGAGCTGAGGCATATCCATGAGCTGCTGGGGCAGTATCCATGTGTGAGCTGAGGCATATCCATGAGCTGCTGGGGCAGTATCCATGTGTGAGCTGGGGCATTATCCATGTGTGAGCTGGGGCATATCCATGTGTGAGCTGGGGCATATCCATGTGTGAGCTGGGGCATATCCATGTGTGAGCTGGGGCATATCCATGTGTGAGCTGGGGCAAATCCATGTGTGAGCTGGGGCATATCCATGAGCTGCCGGGGCATATCCATGTGTGAGCTGGGGCATATCCATGTGTGAGCTGGGGCAAATCCATGTGTGAGCTGGGGCAAATCCATGTGTGTGCTGGGGCAAATCCATGTGTGTGCTGGGGCATATCCATGTGTGTGCTGGGGCATATCCATGAGCTGGGGCATATCCATGAGCTGGGGCATTATCCATGTGTGAGCTGGGGCAATATCCATGTGTGAGCTGGGGCAATATCCATGTGTGAGCTGGGGCAAATCCATGTGTGAGCTGGGGCAAATCCATGTGTGTGCTGGGGCAAATCCATGTGTGTGCTGGGGCATATCCATGAGCTGGGGCATATCCATGAGCTGGGTCATTATCCATGTGTGAGCTGGGGCATTATCCATGTGTGAGCTGGGGCATTATCCATGTGTGAGCTGGGGCATATCCATGTGTGAGCTGGGGCATATCCGTGAGCTGGGGCATTATCCATGTGTGAGCTGGGACATATCCATGAGCTGGGGTATATCCATGAGCTGGGGCATTATCCATGTGTGAGCTGGGGCAAATCCATGTGTGACCTGGGGCATATCCATGAGCTGGGGGACAGTATCCATGAGCTGGGGGACAGTATCCATGAGAGGAGCTGGGGCAATATCCATTATTACACTATTTGATTCAGAATATTTATTATCCTGTTTTCCTCCTCTAAAAACTAGGTGCGTCTTATGGTCAGGTGCGTTTTATGGAGCGAAAAATACTGTAAGTGGGCTTTCTAAAGATACCATTATTTCCATCATGTCCTATAATTTACTATGAAAAAATTTTATGAAATATGATGAAAAAAAATCCCCAAAATCTACAACCACCAAAAGAGACCCTGGCTAAATAGTTTAGAAATTTTGTCCTGAAATTAGAAATACCCAATTTTTACATGTTTTTGCTTTTTAACCCCTTCACTGCTTAGCCATGTCACCTCTGTGCGCTGAGCTCATTTTGATTGTTTTATGCTTAAGCGTTAGTTGAAGTCCTATTTTATTATACCCCAGACAATTTAAAAAAAAAAAAAAAACGCTTTTTAATTTTTATATTTTTTTTAACTTTTACACCAAATCTCGTCATGTTTTGTACCATTGGAAAGTCCATAATCACACCTTTCCAAAGATATCAAAAATGACCCTATAGCTGCTTTGCTAGTGTGCTTTTAAAAATGTGCAATGCCTTTTGAATGAGTCAGTAGTGTCATTCAGCAGGCATACAAAGCAAGTAAATATGATATTTTTTCATAATTCCCGGATCTTCTTTCTTTGTGTTTTCCACGCCCACCTCAGGAGGCATTTTAAGCTAACCAATCAGTGCCTATACCTAGGTATAGCAAAAAAACGCACTGAGCATGTGCACCTCAGTTGCTCCTCCTCCCTCCTGCACTGTGAGCTGAGGGGAGGGCGGGGCCGAACTCTCACCCCCAGCTACTGCAGAGACAGGGAAGGAAAGAAATCCATACACACAGGGAGAAAAAGAGACAGCAGAGAGAGACAACAAAGAAAAGCACAAAGACACAGCAAGAAACGGTAAAGAGAGAAAGACAGCAAGATAAAGCAGAGAGCGCACAAGAAAAGGCGCAGTGAGAGAGAAGCGCGCACAAGAGACAGCACAAGAAAGAGTGTGAGAGGGAGTGAATGTGTGAGGGAGTTTGAGTGAGACAGTGAGTATGTAAACCATGAAAGAGCGCAAGTGAATGTGTCAGTGGGTATGTGAGTGTGTGCGAGAGAGCGTGAGTGTTTTTTGCTTTCACAGTTGCAGAGATGTTAATATTCAGTTCCTCAGTTTCCCCAGAGCTGCACAGCTTGTGTTAGTTCATGCAGTCACAGATATTTATAAGGCGCTAGTAAGTTCCGTAGTGCTGTACAATGGGAGAGGCAGAATAACAAATGTCCATACAAGTTAAACACACAGAACAGTAGGAGAGAGGACCCTGCCCAAGAGCTTACAATCTAAGAGGAGAGGGGTGACACACTAGGTGAGGGTAATAGCTGACTATGTGGGGTGCATTGGGGGCTGTAGGCAAGATGGAGCAAGTAATGTAGTTCATGTGAAGCTTTGTTGGGTGGAGTAGTGGGCGGGGAGGAGGCGGGGAATATTGAGGAAGTATGAGCTGAAGAAACATCCCTAGCTGAGGGGTATGGCCAGAGAAGATGAAATGACAGAGTTTAAAGCAAGAAAATAAAAAAAAATTACACATTTTTAAAACGTTTATTGATTTATTCTAGTTTGTCTATAGGTATAAAAGTGTTTAAATGTCAATTTAAAAAAAATAATTTCTAGACATGCATATCCCTTTAAGGGGTTAATCAGATTACATGCTATACTTATGTAGCCCAAGTGTGGTAATTAACAATCAGTATACTACATGCTATTAACCTCCTCAGTTAATGTGTGTGCTGCTTGTTGCAGTACCTCAGTAACTTAATTGTATTTATTTGTATTTGTGTATTTCTCATCTATTACACCGCCTTGGTAATATGGAAATAAACCCTGCAAATCTAAATCATCCTGCTCGTTCGTGTAGTCTATGAAAGAGTTTAGCGCTCTGTAGGGGAAAAGAGTGAGGGCAGAACTCTACTCCTGTCCCGACCTGCCCCATAATGTTCAGCAAGCCAGTAGATTGAAAGCTCTTGAGCAGGGTCTTCTCTCCTACTGTTCTGTGGGTTTAACTTGTATGTATATTTGTTATTCTGTCTTCCCCATTGTACAGCACTACGGAAGTTGTTAGCGCTTTATAAAAACTTGTAACTGTAGATTGACAGAGCACCAAGGGAAATATAGTTCATAACCTCTTTAATGTCAGAGGTTGCCGCATCTGTGTTGGAAAACCTCAAGAGGGAAGAGTCTGAGGCAGTTTTTTTTTTACCCCCGTATTTAAACAAATGCCATAATAACAAATGACATAATAAAGTTGGAAACCTAATGTAATCGCCCATTGGAGCTGTACCAACATCTGCTCCTCACCTAGTGCTAAAAATACCCAGACTGGAGTTGGTCTTTGTATGGACGTGCATCTCCCTCTTATTTAGTTAACACCACAAATTACTGAGCCCTGTCATAAAAAAGCGCTACTGCTGGTTTGGATCATAAAGCTCTATTCCTGTGGCCGCTCTCTTAACCCAGTGACTCTGAAAGGGAAGCAGCTGTGGAGAAAACATGGAGTGCCCCGCCCGCCCCTGCCCTGCAGCTGCTCAGCCATTAGCTCTCCAGATGTGTAACATAAACTGCAATTACCCGGCCGCTAACCGACACACACCCTGTAAACACGCGCCGTCTATTCTTCTTTTCCTTATAACTGCCTGCTTGCAGGGGTTACAAAACACTGTAAACATTATATGTTGATACAAAAATCAATTGCGGTATTACAGGGTGGTAGGGTCTGTAGAAGACACCCTGGTGGATGATTTCAGAGAACTGCACCCATCGACACAAGCCAGAAGTGGGACAGGTGGTTACCAGACGAAAATCTATCAGGGTTATTCAGAGAGAGGTGAAAAGCAGGAGAATAGCTGGAGAAGAGAAAATTCTAGGTCAAAATAGCCGATTTGGAAAGTGAGATAAATGGGAGAATTTTTCTGGTTTGGCTAATTTGACCTAGAATTTTCACTTCTCCAGTCATTCTCCTGTTTTTCACCTCTCTCTTAATAACCCGGATTGAAAATCCAAAACTATGGTTGGGTTGCGATAAATCAATGTAAAATTATTTTATTCGTTCCATGCATCACTGACTGCGAACACCTACTGGGTTCAATACTTTCTACAGGGCGTTTTTGGGGGATTTTTCTACAATTCTATTCGTAGGGATGTCAGCTGTGCTCCTCACAAACAGAATTCATGCTGGAAAAGTGTGTTATTAATGATCACTAAGATATAATGAATAAATAATTAATTATATAAGCCAAATAAATGTGCAGCTAGAAACAAGGATATAACATGTGAAAACTCAACGAACAATACAACAAGGTAATTCCAACAAGGAAACACCTAAATGATGCCAAGCACCACAATCCTTAGGGCCTGACCCACCAGAAACAAACAAAAACAATTACTTATAACAACCCAACGCAACAAATTTTGAGGAGAGTTAATAGAGGGGATTGGGTCCCCGTCAAAAACACAATTTATTAAAGATCAAAGGACAGAAAAAACACACTGCAAGTGCAACTATAAAACACAAAAATATGAAGTGGGAAGATAGGTGAGATGTAAATAAACCAGCATATATTGTAAGCAGTAACACCACCCCTCCAGCAAGAAATGGTCAGTGAAAAATGTTCCCAAAAGGTGAATAATTGTAATAAATAATAATCAAAAATTAAACAACAAATCACCATATGACCAATGAGCGGTGTAAACAGATGGAAACATAACACATCAGTAATTCATATGTAAATCTGATCCATCATCAATTGCATCCACCTAAAGACAAAACCAGCAATTAAACGGGGATTTTTAGGGCACCCCAGCAGTTAAAAAACACATAACAATGTGTTAAAACAATAACATGTCAGAAAAAAGCAAAAGCTGTGATTAATTATTTGAGAGCTGCAACGCATTATATGTATTTTTCGTTTGACTTTCCTGACCCATTCCATCTAATCCTGCCTTGTTCTCCCTATTCCCGAATTTTGTCCCTCTATTTTTGCTCATCTTTCTCTCCATGCACCTTTAGGCTGGTCGTCCACTCGCACCGTAGTCGGCCGACCGACTTGGTCACCCAACTACGTACAATGCCGATCAGTGGTTGTCCACTGGAAGCGTCAGTGGATGACCCAGATTGGCCGATTGACAGGCTGGCCAACGAAAAAAGAACGAAAAACCCAGCTACGGGAGAAAAAAAAAACCTGCTGCGGTGCCGCTGCAGGGACAAAAAAAACTGTCTCTGGTGCTGAAACAAAGTTTTGCAGCTGAAGCAGGGGGAAAATTAATTCCTTGCCGAAGGCTGCAATTAACCCCCTGTCCCTGGTGCAGAAACAGGTTTCAGCACCAGGGACAGCAAAGCTGAATGCAGCTGACTTAGGCTAGGGTCAGACGAAAGCATTTTTCCCCGCGAACGTGAAAAAGTGCGTCCGAACGCATTGACGTATTTTTTCACGGAATGCGCAAAAAAGGTCAGACGACGCGCATTTTCGGGCGTGATTTTGTATGGATCGTCAATAAAACTCTTTTTGCGTCTGGACGTTATGTTGGCTGGACATTAGCAGTGTCTGAAATCTCCTAATCACGCACACACGCCGCTATGCCGCAGCTGCGCACTCAGTACGTCAGTACTAGCGGTTCAGCGTTCTCAAAAAAATGCGTTCAAATTCCACTTGCGTTGCACGGCCGTACATCGTATATTGGCCGTCATTGCCTGTCATCTGCTGCTAGTGCGGCCGTAATTATGTGCGCCAGAACGCACGTTAAAAGTGCGCTGGTCTGACCCCAGCCTTAGAGAAAAAAAAAAAGATGCGTTTGAGGGGAAAAAAAAAAAGCTAAACCTAAAAAAATTTCAATAAATAAAAAGTCTTTTGGCTTCAGATTAAAAAAATAAATGGTTGAATAAAAACGAAAATATTTTCTACAATAAATCCTATGGGCTTTGCACTGAATGTCTCTATGTGGCACTTTCCCTGCTGCAGCACGGCGGTTTAACTATACAATTCATATTTTTCATGTAAATTGTACCAGATCGTCCGATTTCATCTAAACAAATCCTATGAAAATTGAAAGGATCACTTATCTATTGTAATCGCATAAAATCATCTGAAATCAACCGATGGTGGTCAGATGCAGTGAAAAGGGGCTGATTCACCTGCATGTCGTAGTATCGGTTGGAGGACTTCAGACGATATTGGATGATCGAACAAATACGGTGCCAGTGGACGGCCAGCCTTAATCTCCTGGCACTCATTTCCTCCTCCATATAACAGAATATGTACCCCCCAAGAAAGATCAGTGCAGGTACGCTAGCCTCAATTGACGGGCAAGGCACTAGGTTGAAAGCATAGTATTATTCCTTTACTAAGTTAATTATTTTCTTGCTTCTTTTATTTCTTTCACTTCTGCCTCGATCAAATAAAACAAGTTTAGTTTCCCAAGTTGCAGGCTCTCTTATCAGACCTTTAGGTTATAAGTGACGATGAAATTAAATCCCGGAAAGTGTGTTATCAATTTTTTTTTAAATTAAAAACTTTATTAATTATCACTAAAAACCTAAAAAAAAGATGTCAAAAGTTGACCTTGCAGGAAAACGCTGTGTGTTTGCTCATGAAACAAGATTTTATTGACTTAATTTTGGAGACACTGATAAAAAGAACCAGGCAGCCAAAGGGCACAAAGTCCACATCTCTTGGCTGACTAAAAGTAAATCTAAATGAAGAATGAGTAAAGGGAGATTCCAAGGAGGGAATCACAGGATAATGAACATGCATTAGAATCCTTTCCCAATCCAGGCCTTCCTTGATATGCATGTAGGTATAAATATGTAGAAATTATATATATATATATATATATATATATATACACACACATATGTGTGTGTTTATAGTGTGTATATATATAAATACATACACACAAACACACGTGTGTGTGTTTTGAGAAAAGTCTTCATTTAAATATTACTACTACAAAAAAAGCCTTAATATGAAGATACAGACACATCTTCTTGCTTTGGTATATTTTTTGGGATTGAGTACTGAGGCATAAAGCTCTCATAAATCAGTGTGCAGAACTCTTGCAGTTCATATAATTTTAACCTATACAGCGTTTTATATATGCAGTGATTATACGAGTACAGAGAGATTGTAGCCCCAAGTCCAAAGGTTTTCTTATAGATCATAAATGAATGAATGGAAAATAATCAGAGTTTTAGGAAACCCACCTCCTCTTATGTTGAGCACATACCATCGCAGTGGCCACCAGGCAACAGCACAGCCATGCTAACAGCACTCTGAAGTAATAAAACAGCCAATTCTTTGGAAGAGTACAGGGGAACCTCTGGCAAGATGGCATGACATGAGTCAATGGCAACAATCAAGAGTTTTTTTGAGGACCACGTCATTACAAAGAGTCCATCACCACCCTGGTCTACCCATGTTACTAGCTCAGACTTCTTTTTTGGGGCTTTGCGAAGGAATGATTGTAACATAACAAGCCTTGCATGATTAATGGGTAAGCAGATAAAATTAGGAAGGAGATCCAAAACATTGATGATGCAATACTGACACATTAGGGACAAGACAATGGTGCATAGCTGAACAGACTGTGGTGAGATATGCTCAACATAAGTGGAGATACAGTTCTGAGCAGCCTCTGCGTAAGAATTTAAGGGCCAAGAAAAAAAAAAAGGAATTCTATTTTCAATAGAGCACCCCTATAATTTCTATTAATTTGTTTATTATCTATAAGGAAAACTTTGGTTTCCGGTCTTTATGAATCACGCTGTAGAAGTCAGACCTTATGTCAAGTGTTGACAAAGATCATTTTGTAGAGTCTAAATGTTACCCAGGTTCATTTTGTTGGAATAAAGAGTCTCCTTATTCAATTCTCGTCAGTGTTCCATGACCGATATAACATTGGCCACAACAAGAAACAGGTTCCTGCCTGGACTGCCCCATGCAAACAAAAGCCTCTGGGGAACATCAAAACAAATGGAATCGAGTGAGATCATGCAAATACTGACTGATGTCTAGAGGCAATACTGTACACCTGGGACTAGAGTTGTCTCATTCCTAAATAAGCCATGCAGTCATTATGTTATCACCTGTCACATCTGCTGCCCTCAGAGCTATGACAAAATAATTAGCTCACAGAGACACCTCTGCAGTCTGAAATGTCCTAACATACTATCCTTTTGTGTCAATTTAAAGTCGTTGCAGAATATCTTTCCAAAGCACAACATTGTACTAGATAAAGAAATAGAGCTGTTTTTTTAAAATGCTGCCCGTTTAGCGATGTAAGAGCTTGATTTTGTTTTACGCGTGAAATTAAGACATTAATTCTAACATTACACTTGAGGGGTTATTCAGAAAGCACAGATATATAAGCTGCATCTACCAATCACACAATTCACATAAACAAGAAACATGAGTACGCTCAACCAGGGCTCGAGTCGAGCGGGAACGCGCGGGAACGGCGTTCCCGCACTTCTCCCACAGCGGGAACGCTGCGGGAACGCAGCGTTCCCGCTGTGGCCCGAGCCCGAACGCTTAGCAGGCGGCCGCCGCACATTGCCGGCGGCCGCGTGCTTCCTATTATAACGGCCGGTGACCGGAAGTGGAGCCGCTCGCCTGGCTGTTTCATAGATCCCAGGCGAGCGGCTGCACTTCCTGTCAGCGGCCGCTGAAGCAGGAAACACGTGGCCGCCGGCAGTGTGCGGCGGCAGCAGCAGCAGAGGTGAGTTGGGCTGGGGGCAGTATCCATGAGACCAGGGGCAGTATCCATGAGACCAGGGGCACTATCCATGAGACCAGGGGCACTATCCATGAGACCAGGGGCAGTATCCATGAGACCAGGGGCACTATCCATGAGACCAGGGGCAGTATCCATGTGACCAGGGGCAGTATCCATGAGACCAGGGGCAGTATCCATGAGACCAGGGGCACTATCCATGAGACCAGGGGCAGTATCCATGTGACCAGGGGCAGTATCCATGTGACCAGGGGCAGTATCCATGAGACCAGGGGCACTATCCATGAGACCAGGGGCACTATCCATGAGACCAGGGGCAGTATCCATGTGACCAGGGGCAGTATCCATGAGACCAGGGGCAGTATCCATGAGACCAGGGGCACTATCCATGAGACCAGGGGCAGTATCCATGAGACCAGGGGCAGTATCCATGTGACCAGGGGCAGTATCCATGTGACCAGGGGCACTATCCATGAGACCAGGGGCACTATCCATGAGACCTGGGGGCATTATCCATGAGACCTGGGGGCATTATCCATGAGACCTGGGGGCATTATCCATGAGACCTGGGGGCATTATCCATGAGACCTGGGGGCATATCCATGAGACCTGGGGGCATTATCCATGAGAGCTGGGGGCAATTATATCCATGAGAGCTGGGGGCAATTATATCCATGAGAGCTGGGGGCAATATATACCCATATGAGCTGGGGGCAATTATATCCATGTGAACTGGGGAAAATATATCCATATAACCAGTGCTGTGCATATTATTCTTGGGGTTCAGTGCTGTGTATATTATTATGGGGGCTCTGTGCTGTGCATGTTATTATGTTATTGTTGGGGCTCAGTGCTGTGTATATTATACTGGAGGCTCAGTGCTGTGTATATTATCCTGGGGGCTCAGTGCTGTGTATATTATTCTGGGGGTCTGTGCCTGGAGATTATATATATATATATATATATATATATAGCGTTAGTCCAGTTGCCACAATCACGAGTATACCTGTACGTAGTGATACCTTTCACTGATCAGTATAGTTTCCAGTTTACACTCTTGAAAGTTTGTCTTTTAAATGTAAAGTTAACCCAATAAAAATGGTATCACCGGCTCGTCCGGCTATACTCGTGATATATATTTTCTTAAGGTAATGGGGGTTGTGGAATTCGTGGGTGAGTTCCCTCACTTTTTTTCCCAGGACTTGACCCCTGCTCTCAAATCAAAAAAGGAGCTTTTACACGCATTGATCTATGGTACACCACAGACTAATTAGAGTAAAATGACACTGTGTTAATACCCTCTATAACACTATCCTGTTTGTGTTAAAAACATCACTTTTGCTTGGGTAAGCATCATCAGAGATAAAAATATATATATATATTTCACTTTCCTGCACTAGGAGCTACTTTGCAAGTCGCAAATACTAAGTGGCTGATGAAATTCTAAGGACACTAGTGCTAGTGCTCACATAAGTGAATGTTAGTGCTAGGATAAAAGAGGTAATAGCGTTACGCCCATATTACCTCTCGATCGCTAACAGGTTAAAATCCCCGTTAGCGCATCGGTATTAGTTATTTTTAGCACTTGCTTACTTACTTTGCTCTCCCTATGCTTAACTTGGGGAGCGCAAATAGTAACCAATCAGTAATTAGCGTTAGGATCATAAAGTCTTAACGCTAATTACAGACCGTTGGGCTAACTGAAAAGTTATCTACAGCTTAGAGCTGGTGCTAACTGATTCCGCTTCTGCTGAATCAGTTAGCAGCAGTTGAAAAGCCCCTCAAAAATCAGATACTCACCTCTCATCCTGCGGCAAGAATGGTGGTCCGATACACCACTTCTTGCCGCTAGGAGAAGAGTGACACTGGGGAAAAATTACCCCAGTCTCCTTCCGCGGAACTGCAGGATCTCGCAAGAGCGAGATCCTGCAGGTCAGCTGACCTGGTGTAACGTTGGGGGCTTCCAGCCTTTCCGGTGTGCTTGTAGGCAGCATGTCTGATGCTGCTCGCTCACCAACACCCGGTTTAAATTGAAACAGGCAGGGAGGTGGCTGCATGAGGTGCGGCTTGAGAGGGGGGCACGGTCTGGTGAAGGTCTTTTAAAAACCAACAGTTCCTTCTAAGCAGTGCCAGATCGTGGTTATCCATACCTGAGCTCCTTGTACCGGAATTCTCTTGTGATTTAACCTGTTATTGACCTCTGCTGGTTTTCTGACTATTCTGCCTTCCGTTGCCCTAGACTATTTTCCTTGTACTACGCTTCTGCACTGATATCGACCCGGCTATACTGATATCGACCCGGCTATTCCATTTGACTATCCTATATTCTGTATTCCTGATTCTGGCTCGTCTGACTACCCTGTGTTGCTGACCTGGTTTTGTATTACGACATGGTCTTTGATTAACCCTTTCTTTCTATCTAGCTAGTATACCTGGCCAATTCGAAGGACCAGACCGTTAGGGATTCTTCTACGGCTACCCTGTTGGTAGCTTTTGGGCTCTGTGGAGTGTTGGGCTTTAAGGACTGCGTGGTGGGATCCGGGAACTGTGACACCTGGCAGCACAACCCTTAATGGAGTCCTATGGACTCCAGGAGGGGACACTCGCGGTGGCATGTTATCACTTCCTCAAGTATCCTGGAGGGCTAGCGGTCGTTACGGTGCAGGCTGCTGAATTCAGCACGTGCCTTGTAATCGGTTTGTAAAACAGGGACACTAAGGAGAAATTTACAAGCGCAAATTTTGTCCCTTTAGATTCCCCGTTTTAGCACAAGGCAAGTTATGATGTCCTAAGTTGGCACCCCAACAATGGAAAAAATATAGATTTGCAAGTGATGATTGCAGCTAGACTCTCTACAACAGGGCAGTCAAACTCTGGCCCCCATATATTTCTGAACTATGACTCCCATGATTCCTTGGCAATCTACTGCATTAAAATAATTCTGGGAATTGTAGGCATCAACATCTTGTGGGCTGTGAGTTTACAGCCCTGCTCTACAGTTTGGTTAGAAAAAAATAGAACACTGTTAGAAAACAATATTTAGCAGTATTTTAAGAATGTGTAATTCTTTTATAATACTTATATAATACCAGCGATAGAATGATACTCACTGACAGAAGTTTGTTTAAAATGAAGCCTGAGACATGGGCAGTCATGGCCCATGGTCCCCTTTACTCACCAGAGGCTCAAGCTCTTTGCGTTCTATAAGGTTCAGTTCTGTTACAAAGTAGTAAAAGTGCTTGTAACAGGTGTTGACATGAGCTTCTGCTCCCATGAGGAGGATGCGGTCAAAGTGATGGATGTACACATGTACAAAGACTCGGAATAGTCGACACAGAATCTTCTTGCAGATCTGAAGGAAGTTCTTTGGAAAAGGGATCCCTGGCAGACCAAACAAAAAAACAAGACAATGAGTTGGAATGTGTTGAAATGCTCTATAGTTCTAAATTATTCAGCAATATTAGTAATGCATAGGAAAACACCAACAATTGATAATTTAACCATTTTCCTACAAAATGCACATAGAAAACAAGGTTTCTTGTATTTCTGAAGTTTTGGATAAATAGAAGTCTCCAGTATGTTTATCAAGGACAGGGTATCTTTAACTTAAGAGGATATTAAAGAGATGCTGTAGGGTTAAAAGGAGAATGGGCTTGGTAGCTCATCAGTTTTTATCTTCTATACCCAGCTCGCCTCAGAGTGCACTTCAATGGAGAAACACAATACTTTGGTTCTCCAATGGAAGGGAGTCCTGCCTTGCTACATGAAATTCTTCAGCGATGGGGGATCCTCCCCTACCTCAATGCACTCCGTCAAACTGGTCTCGCTCCAAGAAGGGGTTACATAACTGTATTTTCCAAAAGATGACTACCTGTGGATTCTGCAATGACTTTCCTTGAAAATCCATTTAGTTTTTTGTTTCACTGACGTGTTATCTTAGATTCAATTTAGTTCAGTTAATGTGCTTATTGGATGATACGGTTTTAAAGATGTTTTGGTTCCTGAAAACGTTTGAGAAAATCTTGGGTTCGGGTCTGATTTGTGGGTTTCCTCCCTAGGTAAGATCAAGCAAAGTTGCAGCTGGGACAACCTCTCTCACTATTAAAAGTCACCTGAGTCGCTCTTCCAGGAAAACTGTTGGCTGATTTGGCCTTGTTCATTTGCCTTAAGCTGTTGACATGATAGAGCAGACACATACCAGACCCAACCTTCAGGCTGGTTTCCTGGAATGTGTAGGGCCTTAAATTGCCAATTAAAAGTGAGAAGGTGGCAGCACACCTTCATAAATTGAAGTCAGATAATGTTTTTTTACAAGAGACCCACTGACCCTCTTCCTCTAATAGTTTGCTAGCTCCATGGATCAGTTTCCACATCTCAGCCCCTTATTTGAATAAAAAGAGAAGAATGGGCATTTTACTTAAGATTCCCATCGGGGAATAGGCGCGACCCCACCCCTACTGTACTATGTAAGTTTTATTGTACCTCCAGCCAGGTCATCATTGCAGCATGTTCCGCTCCATGTCTTGGTTTTTTTATCACAATGCGGATTTGTTTCTGGGGGGGCGTTAATAAAAGCCCACCAGTCTACCTCATGACTGAAAAGCAGCATGAGCAGTTATGGTTCACTATACAGCAGCCTGTGGCTTCATTTTTGGATAGTACTCACCCTCACTAGAGGTGCCGTGACATTGGCAGGTGAGCTTACTCTTTTAATGGCCATTAATAAAAACCAAAGCCTCTAATTGTGTTTTGTTTCACACGGTATAATAGGAATAAGCGCAGATGACATTTTTCTCCTTGTTAAAAAGAAAGTAAATATGATATTTTTAAGTGCTTTTCTTTCTTGGCGTTTTCCCTTGCACACCTCAGGAGGCACACTGAACTAACCAATCAGTGTGTATTCTGTGGCATGCATAAAAAACGCACTGAGCATGTGCGACTGAAATGCTCCACCTCCCTCCTACACTGTGAGCAGACGGGAGGGTGGGGCCGAGTGCCATTCCAATCTGAAACTCTATCACAGCCAGCTACTGCAGAGATAGGGAAGAAAAGATCATCATTCAATTTGCATTGAATGCTCACAGTGTCTAGAGCAGGTCTGTCAAACTCTGACCCCCCAGATGTTTCTGAACTTCAACTCCCATGTTTCTCTGGCCATCTATTGCATTGAAGGAATTCTGGGAATTGTAGGCATCAACATCTGGGTGTGTGTGAGTTTGACAGCCCTGATCTAGAGTGTCGCTTTAAATCCAATCTGCACATACTAGCAGACGTACAAATGTGGTGTAAAAAAATTCTACCAGCCAAAGAGATCTATACTGAGGATTGATGACAGACAAAAGCGAGCATACTGCTTTCCTGGTCACGTAAGAATTTTTATAATCTGACATTAAGGCCAGCTCTTTGATATGAACTCTGCTGTGCAGTACCCTCGTTTCTGTTGTGCAGGTTATGTACCCATGTATTGTCTCTTTGCATTGACATATGTTACAGATATTTCTGCCCAATGATATACTCACATTTTAATGAGATATTACAGCCAAAATACTTTTTCCCCAAGTATTGTCCACTGCTGATTTTGTGCCTTTCTCTAGAGTACTCTCTCCCATTTCCCCCAAATTGTGATACTTTATAGTGCCCAGTTCAAAACTAGGAGATTGACACTACCTGCAAAGAAATCAAGTCACCGTCTAGACTGGGTTCTGTCTAACCTCCCATCCTATAAATTTAATTAGCTGATTACAGAATTTGACACCTGACTCCTAATCAACTCTTCATCTCCAGTTCCCTTGAGGTCACATTCTCTCATCTTTTAACATCTACTGCCGGAATTCAAAGTGGAAATTTAACGTTTACGTGTACCTGGGCCATTAAAATAGGATCTGGATTGTAAATGTTAATTATGGCGATTAGTAGGTTGGGACTTTTGGAGAACCTTACTGTATTTTTATGTGAAAAAGTATTGGGAAACATAGAAAAATGGTGGAAAAAAATTTACAAATTACCAGCTCTCTAAACCTGGTGTATCGTGCTTTCATGAACTGTATATGTGGTCTTGCAGGATCCTTGTATTATAACTGCATGTAGTCCTAAGTGCACTGTAGTAAAGTCTGTTAAAGGGCCACCAAAAAATGAAATGTCCTTATTGTGTTTGTTTTACGTTGCTGATATTAGGAATGCACAGAAATTTCAGCCACCACAAATCATCGGCCGATATTGAAATTCGGCCAAAAAAACAGCCCGAAATTTCCATTTCCCGGTCGAGCCGGGGTTCACCTGAGCACGTAGGCCGGCCGAGCTGCCTGCTCTGCAGTCTTCCAAGCTCAGGCGAGCCACTGGCTTGGCCTGGGCCTAGAGGCCCAGCCGAGCCGGGGCTCGCCTGAGCTTGGAGGCTGGCTGGGTTGCCTGCTCGGCCATCCTCCAGGCTCAGGTGAGTCCCCGGCTCGGCCTCTAGGCCCAGACCAAGCCGGGGGCTCGCCTGAGCCTGGATGTCGGCCTAGCAAGAAGGGGGGGGTGTTGGGGGGGGTGTCATACTCACCTACATCGGCCTCGAGTCCTCCACCGGTTGCACACATACTCACCTACATCGGCCCGGACTCCTCCAGCGATGGCAGTTCTGCATCCAGTGTCTTCTCTCCGTTGGTCGCCAGTATGATGTCAAGGAAGCCTTTGACCCTGGGTCAAAGGCTTTTGTGACACCATACCGGCGACCAACACAGCGGGCAGGATTGCCATCGCTGGAGGACCTCAGGGCCGATGTAGGTGAGTATGTGTAGGCAACATCCTCCAACTTTGGCCCTGAGCTCCAGCGGTGCCCGTCCTCCGGCTGTCGCAGGCTGCTCCGCCGTCCTCCAGGCTCAGGCGAGCCCCCGGCTCGGCTTTGAAGGCCCAGCCAAGCTGGGGGCTCGCCTGAGCTTGGAGGATGGCCGAACAGCCTGCGACAGCCGGAGGACGCCCACCGCTGGAGCTCAGGGCCAAAGTAGGAGGATGTAGGGGACTATGTGTAGGCACCATATTCCCCTACATCCTCCTACTTCGGTCCTGAGCTCCAGCGGTGACAGTCTTCCGGCTGTCACAAGCTGCTCGGCCGTCCTCCAGACTCAGGTGAGCCCCCGGCTCGGCTGGGCCTTGAAGGCCCAGTCGAGCTGGGGGCTCGCCTGAGCCTGGAGGACGGCCGAGCAGCCTGCGACAGCCGGAAGACTGTCACCGCTGGAGCTCAGGACCGAAGTAGGAGGATGTAGGTGAGTATGGTGCAACCAATCAGCCATGCGAACCTGGGCCTGGAGGCCCGGCTGAGCAAGCTGCTCTGCCGGCCTTCGGGATCAGGCGAGTCCCCGGCCTCCAGGCCCAGGTTCTCATGTCTGATTTTAGGTTTCGGTATCGGTTTTCAAAACGATCCCGAATTTTCTGTTTCGGTATCGGCCAGAAATTTTCATTTCGGTGCATCCCTAGCTGATATATTACATGTGCTTTGTTTTTCTCTATGTTTAGCTAAGAAAGTATTTTACTCTATGTGTGTCACTGTGGGCGCCCCGTTTGTGAGCTTTCGTGTTGTAAACTGCTGCCCCAAAGTATCTTTCCATCATTTGCTCCTCACTGTGTGGGAATGGCCATACAATGGAGTCAATGGGTCGATCAACTGACTCAAATCATTGTATTGTGAGGGATGTATTCAAAGGACATCACCAGTTGTTAGGTTAGAAGTCTTTTAAGCTCTGTGATTTATCTCATTCAGCTACCATCTCTTATCTTGAGTAACCTGAAGACCAATAGCCCCCTGTAGCCTTATTTAAACACTCCCTCCTCCACCTCATTAAACTGTTAAATACTGTAGATTAGATAAGCCATAGAAGTAAAGAAAGACCTTTGAGAAATGTTGCCTCATGGGGAAAAAACAACAAAATGGTAGGGAGATAAAAAGAAACCCTAATTTTATTTTTCCTTTTTACATGTAATTACTTCAAACATAGGGGGGGAAAAAAACAGCAGCATGTGGTTATATTTGTAATGCGCAAGTAATCTAGTTCCAGTTTATGTGAGTGGTAAGGTCCCTTTAAACACCTATCACTTCTACTGGGGGTCTAAAAGTTTGAGATTGGTGTTGGGTAGCTTTTTTCCCTAATGTCCTTCTTTTATAGGTCTAATATATCTGAGTGTATTACAAAGCTGCAGAGCAATAAATGTGCAATGAGTTTGTAACTATAATAAATGTTGCTAGAAGTCACTTGGCCTAAATACGATTCCTCATGTTTGTTCTAAATTACATTGTGAGAACATAAATAGATCTTTAATCTGTTTTAATTTTATGTTCATGTTTATTTGATAATGGTTGGGGTGGGCATCACACTTTACAGCTTAGACCTTTAGAGGGCAGCAACAAGCCTAATACACATAAAACGCAGTCTCACGTTGTCAGAATCTAACTTCACTCATAAAAGATACCAAAACTAAACAAAAACAGTCATTTGCGATTTGACGGCCATTTATCCACATTAAACAAAAAAAAATAGTGATTTTAGTTTCCTTGACTGGCCAGTAAATTCTGAAGCCCACTTGCCATGTCAAAGCAACCTCCCATGGAGGGTCCTAACCTAATGCCAACTCAGACTCACACATTTTCCGTTTGAGCTAAAAAGAAAACGCATTGGGGACAGCATCAAAAATGGCCTGGCTGCACAACACAGTAATTAAACACACCTAAAAATCTGTCATTCATAAAACATACCACAAAACGTAATTGAGGTTTGATGCCAATATATCCACACTAAACCAAAACACAGTTAAAATTGGGCTTTGTAATGGCTTACCGAGGTTGGCAATTATGTTAACTTGTATCAGTCCATCACTTCTCTTTTAAAAATGATAAAGAACCAAAAATCCATTCTCACTTGTGACTCTTCTTATCCTATCTGCTGCATTGATACGGTTTGTGGAACACTCTACACATTCTGAGCACTTTATATTGTTGAAATGGTCAGGATGCGAGGAGTGCCCCCCACATTTTTCTAAACTGCTCGGTAAAGTGGAGGAGTTTTCTCCATTCCACCCAGCAACACCAGTAGCCAGGAAATTTGAATTTCCTGGCTGCTGGTTACTACTCGGTTACTAGTGATGACAGCCCACGGAGTGTTAGCGATCGGTCTCAGAAAGGTTGCGATGGATCGGAGCTGCTGAGCAGGCGCTATGGGACTTGCATACGTAAAGTAGGCAAATAGCGCAGGAAGCACAAATTACGCAGAAAAGCCTCAGGGACTTCCAGGAGTCCCTGAGCCGAAGAGGAGGAGCTGAACGTAACGAGGGACAAAATGTCAGCCTCCACCTTCTCACACATGACTGTCTCTTTCTTTGACACCTCGTACATCCATTTTCTGGGCAGGCACGCTACCTCCTAGGCACGTCCCTGTGCCAATCTCACACCTCTCAATGTTGACATTAAGTATGAAACAGCATCTCTTAGCTGCACAATTGCCTTCTTTTCTCTGTGTAAGGAATTTACATGTACTGACTTTAGGCAATTTCTTTGGCATTACATTGATATCGTTTGGTGGGCCTAGCAGCATGAAACATTGAAGACCACTCATCATCATCTTTTCTTGAGTTTTCTGCTGACCGATGGGAGTTAATTCCTGCAGGAAATCTAAGCAGACCCTGAAGTTATTTATGATTAACCCAGTTGGTTGAATGGAAACTACTTGCAAGTGCCGAGAAAAACAAAGAACCAGGTTAAGCTGAGATTATGCATAATAGGTATTAGTTCTTCAAGGAAGCTGGCCGAGGACATGGGCACTCTGCAGCACTTTCATGGCAAGTCATAAGTCGTGTGTGTGGGAGACACAGCTCCCCAAGATGATATTGACTTAACGATTGTCCGACCACTACACGCGCTGCCGCGAAAGACGCTGGGTTAAGCCGCTCACTATCTGTCTAGCCTAGACCCAGATAATGACTGCGTGGACCACAATCCACACGCGCTCTTATCTAACCGTCCCCAGCCACACTTTCTCTCACAACAGGTATGTAGAGTGCGATACAATGGTCCCAGGAGTGTAACGCAGTACTAGTCTTCTCTTGAATCGGGTAGTGACTACGTCTCCCACAATCCTTGGTCTCACTTTCCTATTCTATTAGTTACGCTGCCACCAGTCCTCATGGACACTGCGCGGATTGCAGCGAGAGACGCAGGGCTGGCAACCCCACTATCTGTCTATCCTAGACCCAGATAATGACTGCGTAGACAACAATCCCCGCCGTCCCCAGAGACCGCAACTCACAATTTCGTAGCTACTCTAGCTTAAAACAACAAGCAATACTCCAGTCTCTTCAGTTAGCATGGATCGAATATCAAAAATGGATTTTCCCCCCAGAGGGAAAAAATATATAAATAAAAAAAATCAGCAGACTTGAGTTGTTTGCCTGCACTCTATATACCCCCTCCCCCATGAAATAATGATGAGAAAATATTTAATTTGCCTTCCCAAAAACAGCAGATTTACATTCTATACACCTTGGGGTGGGGGGGATTTTCACCCCACCCGAATAAAAAATATATTACTTAATTTGTCCCCCAGAATGAAAAAAAAAATGATTTGCCCACCTGGAAACCTCAATAAAACTCGAATACAGTTGCAAGAAAAAGTATGTGAACCCTTTGGGATTACGTGGAGTTTTGCATGAATTGGTCATAAAATGTGCTCTGATCTTCATCTAAGTCACAACAATTTGAAAAACACAGTCTGCTTAAAATAATACAACAAAAACATTATCAGGGTTATTCAAAGGGATTCGAAAAGTCACCGCACGTTCGGTGACTTTTCGTTTTCTTCAATTCGGTTTGTTTTGCCGATCCCATTTCGGTGACCCTGCGGTGTATTCAGCAAGCACCACAGGGTCCCCGAATTGCAGGGAAAAGCTGCCGCAAACCCGACGAAAACTAACCGCAAAACTCAGCGAATGCACGCCGAAAACCCTCAAAAACATCTAGATTAACATGCCGAAAATCACAGAAAAACCCGAACAGGAGCCGATCGCAGCCTTCGACACAGCAGAAGAGGCAGTGAATAAATTAGCAAAACAGTTTGTATGAATGTGTGAAAGTGAAACACTGTTTGCAAAGAAACTACTGAGCGAAAATGTCTGAAATTTACATATGAGATCCAGGGAATGATAATAAAGAGGGCTGTTACAGAAAAAAGAAGGAAACTTTAAAAATAATAAAAAAAAAAATCTGAAAAATTCTTAAAATATCCTAAAAAATCTATAAAGAGACTTTTTACTGCAGAATTTTATAATGAACGGTTTATTAGATATTGAATTAAAATGGGAATATTTTTAACATTGAAGCCTATGGGATTCTCCTGAATAAATTTGCCTAATTAAACCACCGAATGGCAGGGCATTTCGGAAACCTTTCACTGCTGGTTTGTGTTCTCTGAATAGCCGAAGCAGTGCTTTTTCATGGGGTTTTCACTGCCCTCGAACAGGCACCGAACAGGCACCGTATGTTCAGGCAATTCACTAGAATTTGGCGAATTGCCTGCTCTCTGGATAGTCGAATGGCCAGGAAAGGTAACCGAACGCTGATTTTCAGCGTTCGGTTACCTTTCTCAAGCAATTCGGAGCTCTTTGAATAACCCTGTATATGTTTTCATGTATTTATTGAACATAACATGTAAATATTCACAGTGCAGGGTGGAAAAAGTATGTGAACCCCTAGCCTAATGACTTCTCCAAGAGCTAATTGGAGCCAGGAGTGAGCCAACCTTGAGTCCAATCAGTGTGATATTATTAGATGTGTTGCTGAAAGCTGTACTGCCCTTTAAAAACACACACCAGTTTTGGGTTTACTGGTTTCAAGAAGCACTGCCTGATGTGAACCATGCCTCGCAGAAAAGAGCTCTCAGAAGACCTACGATCAAGAATTGTTGACTTGCATGAAGCTGGAAAGGGTTACAAAAGTATCTCCAAAAGCCTTGATGTTCATGTGTCCACGGTAAGACAGACTGTCTACAAATGGAGAAAGTTCAGCACTCTTGCTACTCTCCCTAGGCGTGGTCGTCCTGTAAAGATGACTGCAAGAGCACAGCGCAGAATGCTTAATGAGGTAAAGAAGAATCCTAGAGTGTCAGCTAAATACTTACAGAAATCTCTGGCACATGCTAACATTTTTGTGGACACATCTACAATAAGGAAAACATTAAACAAGAATGGAGTACATGGGAGGACACCACGGAGGAAGCCATTGCTGTCCAAAAAGAATATTGCAGCACGTTTGAAGTTTGCAAAATAGCACCTAGATGTTAGGAGAATCCCATAGGCTTCAATGTTAAAAATTTTCCGGTTTTAATTCAATATCTAATAAACCATTCAATATAAAATTCTGCAGTAAAGAGTCTCTTTATTTATAGATTTCTTTAGGATATTTTAAGCATTTTTCTGAATTGGTTTTATTTTATTAAAAGTCCGATTTTTTTTATTTCCTTATAAGTTTATTTATTTTTTCTGTAACAGCCCTCTTTATTATCATTCCCTGGACCTCATATCTAAATGTCAGACATTTTCGCTCAGTAGTTTCTTTGCAAACAGCGTTTCACTTTTTAATCATTCATGCAAACTGTTTTCCTAATTTATTCACTTCGCTCTGTCTGCGGTCTCGGCTTTTTCCGGCGGCTTTGCTGCGTGTGATCGGCTCCTGCTCGGATTTTTCCGTGGTTTTGGCGGGTTAATCCAGATGTTTTTGAGGGTTTTCGGCGTGCCTTCGCCGGGTTTTGCGGTTAGTTTTCGTTGGGTTTGCGGCAGCTTTTCCCTGTAATTCGGGGAACCTGTGGTGCTTGCTGAATACACCGCAGGGTCACCGAAATGGGATCGGCAAAAGGAACCAAATTGAAGAGAACGAAAAGTCACCAAACGTGCGGTGACTTTTCGAATCTCTTTGAATAACCCTGATAATGTTTGTGTTGTATTATTTTAAGCAGACTGTGTTTTTCAAATTGTTGTGACTTATGACCAATTCATGCAAAACTCCACGTAATCCCAAAGGGTTCACATACTTATTCTTGCAACTGTATGTGGTGTGTATTAGGGAAGCTACACAGTAATAAAACTCACAGATATGTGCAGTGTATAGGTGTATCACAGAGCTCCATGGTATTGATAGACCGATATCATTTTTTCTAGTACCGCTCATCGGTCACCTTTCAGGCTGATAACGGATATCAGGTGCCAATATTCTGTACAGTGACATTTTTGAAAAATCAAGATTTCTACACAAATCTGGTGTCAAAATTCTAAATCCTAACAACTGAGAAAAATAAAGTGCTTGCAAAATAACTTTAATAGCTTTCCAGAACACAAAAAAAATGCAAAAAAAACTATGAAAGGTCATTACTAGAAAGCTAAACAATATTTTAGGTTAAATCATCTCAGTGTGACTCACAGTAATGTGCAGTGTATGAGCATATCCCAGAGCTGCTCAGCAATAAAAATCACAATCATACACACAATATATTAGTGTGAGTTTTATTGTTGTGGAGCCTTGTGAAACCGTAATGTGCGGTGTGTAGGAGTGTACCACAGACCTGCACAGCAATACAACTCGCAGTAATGTGCAGTGTGTATGAGCGTATCACAGAATCCACAGTGCAGCATAAATGTCCACTTTATAATTGAAATGTGAATAGTGCTGCATTAGAAGAAACAAAAATAGAAAATTTTCTTAAACACTGGCCATGTCCTGGCCTTTCCAATGATACCTTGTATGACCCTCTAGCATCTATGATTCCGGAGATACAAGGGTCCAAATGACCCCTGTATCTCCCCCATAGGGAATTCATGTCCGTGGGGGTGGAAGAAGTCCTATTTCTGATGTCATCACGTCCATGCGCAGTGATGTTAATGGGTGGGGATTGGTCCTACAGGCAGCTGACATCCAAGATGTCAGCCCCCTGCGGGAGAAGTCTGCGATCTGCCCCAGGTAGGCACCGAGCTGCGGAAATTCACTGATAGTGGAGAAGCATCTGCCCTGCCAGTACATGCCGGTACTAAGTACTGGTGGAAAAAACCCTTGTTAATCGGTATATCGGCAATGAAGCAGCCAATAATGGAAAATATCTGCAATATCGGTAGTACTGATAATCCATCGACCCCCTAATCCACAGCAATAAAACTCACAGTAATGTGCGGTGTGTGAGCGTATCAGAGCTCCACAGCAATAAAACTCATAGTAATGTGCGTTGTGTATGAGGATATCACAAGCTCCACAGCAATGAACCTTACAGTAATATGCAGTGTGTATATATATATAATATACTGTAATATATATATATACACACTGCATATTACTGTAAGGTTCATTACTGTGGAGCTTGTGATATATATATATATATATATATATATGTATGAGGATATTTAAAACAATGTGGGCTGCTCAGTCAAAAATACCCAGGCCAAATTTATTTATTTTTTATCCCAGTCCGGCCTGATGCAGTGTCCCTTCATACTGGAGCCCTCCATTAATGGCTCCCTATTATCAGCTGTGCCAGGACAGGGCCCACTGTAATTCATGGAAAATGAGACAAATGAAAATCTGTGCAGTGATGCTTTTCTATTTTTGGTTGCCTTTAAGCACGTTTGCTGATAATTTGATAGAAAGCTCCATTGAAAACAATTCATCAGGTAGAGGATAAACAGATCCATTGCACGCTATTTGTCCCTCTGAACATGAAGGCAAACAAACTAGGAGACAGGCTGTAACATATCCAAATGAACCATAGCTAGACCCAGACAGGCATGGTCTGGGAGAGCAAAACATGATGGTACTGACTATTAGATAAACCAATGCAGGATATGATCACATCATGTTCCCCGCTACAGACATTTTTAGCTATGTAGCATGCTAATAGGTAATGAGCTGAATTTAAATCAGCAGAACATGTGATATAGCTACTGTATAGAACAGGTAAAAATGTATTTCTTTAGAAAATATTTTACCAGGAAGGATACATTGAGATTTCTCTCAATTTCAAGTATGTCCTGGATTCAAGAACATTGAATTTTACATTAGGTACAGAAATAAAGTAATAAAATGCAAGATATTAAAAATAACACAAATATACAGATTAGCACAGAAAATAAATATGTAAGAAATATACTCAATTAAGAAAGCAAGTGCTGCTAAGTATGAGAAAAGAAAAAGGGGAACAAAAAGGAGCAGTAGTGAGAAAAAGGGGGTTTGTGAGGATCCTGAGAATGAGCAATGGCACTAGTGGCCTGTTCTATGGTGGGGCCCTCACAGGTCTCACAAGGCTTTAGCTCGATTGTGCCATTACAAGGATGAATGCTCCATATGCAAATCAGTCTGCTCTCACCCAGAAAGGGTGGCCAGTACTGATTGCCAAGGACGTCATCCATGCATGAGAGATGCAGCAACCCCCCCTGACAGTCGTATCAGCCTTGTTAGGCCTCATCAGAAGGGCATCGCTGACACCCCTCTAGGCACTTTGAACAAGGGGTCCATGTCTGGATTACCCTGAATACTTAGTGAGAAAAAGGGTGTTTGTGAGGGTCCTGAGAACAAGCAACGGCACTAGTGGCCTCCTCCACGGTGTGGACCACTCAGGTCTCACAAGGCTTTAGCTCGATTGTGCCATAACAGGGACAACTGCTCCATATGCAAATAAGACTGCTACACCCAGAAAGGGTGGCCAGCACTGAATGCCAAGGACGTCATCCCTGCACGAGAGGTGCAGCAACCCCCGACGATCGTTGCAGTCTGATTTGCATATGGAGCAGTTGTCCCTGTAATGGCAAAATCAAGCTAAAACCTTGTGAGACCTGAGCGGGTCCCACCGTGGAGCAGGCCACTAGTGCTGTTGTTTAATCTCAGGACCCTCACAAACCCCCTTTTTTTCTCACTATAAGTTTACAGGGTAATCCAGACCTGGACCTCGTGCTCGAGGTGCCTAGAGGGGTGTCAGCTGTACCCTCCTGACGAGGCCCAACAAGGCTGTAACGATAGTCGAGGGTTGCTGCATCTCTCGTGCAGGGATGACGTCCTTGGCAATCAGTTATTCTTTGCCGCAACAGTCGCCAGCAATGCGGCAAAAGTAACAAAATGCAAATTTCATCCTACTCCTTCATTCGGAGGCTAACTAAACAAAATATATTCTTCCTCTATACCAACACTGGGCAGCTAAGCTGCTTTTCAGTCAAATCCATCACAGCAACAGAAAATAAAGAGTTATATTTCATTCTGTATTCAGCGCTTGCTCTTCCTTTGCTGGTCCCAGCCAAATACTTACTTTCCAGGGAGAGCCATAGCCCACTATAAGGACTGGGAAGCCACAATCACAAGACAGCTGGCAATTAACCCTATACCGGAGGGAAACAGGGCTTTCTCCATCTGCCTACTAATAAAACGGTGTTCTAGCATCTTGCCCCTAATCACCTTGTCACAAATTGTACTGGAAAGCCGTGACCCACAATCCCTGTATGACATTGTTCTGAGAGACAATTGCTCCTTATTCCCTGTAACATCAGCCCTCCTCTGTATGGAAACCTACACTGCCTTAAGAAAAATTTTAAGGCCTTCTACTACAGTGGTTCTCAACCCCGTCCTCAAGTACCCCTAACAGGCCAGATTTTGCAGATCACCTTGGGGAAATGCAGACTGAATCCTGCAAATACTGAGCAGCAAATCATATCACCTGTGCTTCAGATATCTGGCCTGTTAGGGGGACTGGAGGACAGGTTTGAGAAACACTGTTCTACCCTACATCGATTCCAAAACTCAATATTTGGCTACAAAAAAGAAAATAATATACAGTTGTGTTCAAAATTATTCAACCCCCACTGAAATTGAGTGTTTTGGCCAGTTTGACATTGATTTTGATCATTCAGTCATCTTGCTTACAATTAAATCAAAGAGGCACGTGTAGGTCAGACAAATATAACATAACATTTATAATGAAATAACCACAAATGTCTTTTCTGTGCTCACATCATTATCAGTTTTATTCAACCCCCAAGTGACATTCAATCTTAGTAGTTAGTACAACATCCTTTTACAGTTATAACAGCTTTTAAACGTGAAGCATAGCTTGACACAAGTGTCTTGCAGCGATCTACGGGTATCTTCGCCCATTCGTCATGGGCAAAAGCCTCCAGTTCAGTCACATTCTTAGGCTTGCGCACTGCAACTGCTTTCTTTAAGTCCCACCAGAGGTTCTCAATCGGATTTAAGTCAGGTGACTGTGATGGCCACTCCAAAATGTTCCAGCCTTTAATCTGCAACCATGCTCTAGTGGACTTGGAGGTATGCTTGGGATCATTGTCCTGTTGAAAGTTCCAACGTCTCCCAAGCCTCAGGTTTGTGACGGACTGCATCACATTGTCATCCAATATCTCCTGGTACTGAAGAGAATTCATGGTACCTTGCACACGCTGAAGCTTCCCTGTACCTGCAGAAGCAAAACAGCCCCAAAGCATGATTGACCCCCCCGCCATGCTTCACAGTAGGCAAGGTGTTCTTTTCTTCATAGACCTTGTTCTTCCTCCTCCAAACATAGCGTTGATCCATGGGCCCAAACAGTTCTAATTCTGTTTCATCAGTCCACAGAACACTATCCCAAAACTTCTGTGGTTTGTCCACATGACTTTTGCATACTGCAGTCGACTCTTCTTATTCTTTGGAGACAGGCAAGGGGGTGCGCCTGGAGTTCTGGCATGGAGGCCTTCATTACGCAGTGTGCGCCGTATTGTCTGAGCTGAAACTTCAGTACCCACATCTGACAAATCTTTTCTCAGTTCCTCAGCAGTCACACGGGGACTTTTTTCCACTCTACGCTTCAGGTAGTGTGCTGTTACAGTTATTCATTTAGATGGGGATTTATAGTGTATAGATATCCTTATGCTGCCTTATGCTGCCACCTAGTGGTCTTTCTGTATTGTACATGCTTTCCTTCTTTTTTCCCTCGCTTTATGATGATGCACTTCCTGTGTGTGTTTAGTTCCACCCTTCCTTCTTGTAAGAGCTGCAGCATGGTGTAGTTATCCAGCAGCACATGTATATTCATTTGCAAGCTAGGACAGCATCATCTTTTGACCGCAAAGAACATCTCATTCCATCTTCTGCTGTATCCTGTGATCTGCTGTAACCTGATATATGGAATAAAGCAAGTCGTGGAAATAAACGGTGTTCTGGTGAGTTCAGCTATCTGATAAGGATTGCCCTCGGTGATTGCATCTACTTATACAGGCCAGGCATAGAGGTCTCTGCAAGGGATAAATCGCTATATACAACGATCGGAGTCAGAATAGTCAAAAGATGTGTAGAATCCTACAGACTGCTATTATATATGTGTGTGCTTAATCTGCAATCAAGCTCAGTGCCATCGGCCATTTTATGGAAGCACATGTGTGTGTGTTTAATCTGCAATCAAGCTCAGTGCCATCAGCCATCTTGGGGAAGCACATGATCGCACAAGCTTACTGCATCTCACTTCTACTGCATCTGACTGAATATTGAAAACGGTTTCTCTGCATTTAACTGTGTTACCTGCCTGTCTAAGCTGCCGTACATCTTTTTAAAGAGACAGTACTATTTTTGCAAAAACGTATAAAATGTCCAGACAAGGTTCTGTGCACTCTATTATGGCTGAACCGACGCAGATTCATCACGTCCTGAACCTGCAGACGTACAAGGAGCAGATTCTGCAGAGTTTGTCGAACAGAGTGTAAAACCCAAACGCACAATAAAACCGACACAGAAACTCAGAGAAAACTATGAATACACTAGAGATGAGCTCTCCAGCAATCTGACGGACCTGTGGGACAGAACGTCACAATGCATGTCAGTTTTACCACACTTTAACAATCACCCAGCTGAATTAAGAGACTCTATAGATCGTCTGTCTGCTGCATATAAACGTTACCAGAGGCTGTCAGAAAAATACACAGACTTCTTGCAGGACTCTAATATGGAAGACTTTTCAGCAGAACTGACCAAGACTGATGCACTAAATCAACAGAGAGACCTCCTAGTGCAAGTTGCCAAAGAAAGGGCAGAACTCCGCATTGCTCAACTGCAAGAGACCAGATCGCACAGATCCACATCAACCAAGCACACTGCACATTCTTCCAGAACCTCTCGCTCCAGACATTCAACGTTAAGCGACAAGCTAATAGAGGCCCGCGCTGAAGCGGAGTCAAAGAAAGTGCAAGGCTCCTTTGCTAAAAAACAAGCAGAGTTAGAAGTACGCCAAGCAGAGTTAGCAGAGTTAGAAGCTCACAGCAAAGCCCGCCAAGCAGAGTTAGAAGCTCACAGCAAAGCCCGCCAAGCAGAGTTAGAAGCTCACAGCAAAGCCCACAAGCAGAGACGGCATCCCAAATCAAGATTCTGCAAATGGAAAAGGAGGAAGCAGCTGCCGTAGCGAGGCTGAAGGTCTTCGAAGAAGCAATGGGACAAAGTACTAATGCAGACTGCCCTATCCCAGCAGAACTGGAAGACCCAGTCGAACGCACTAGCAAATACGTTTTACAGCATAACATTTGCAACAATACACAGTCATCTCCTGTACCTCCTCCCAACACTGTTCTGACTCTCAACGCAGAGATCTCTCAGCTCCAAATGCCTGAGCCTCCTCCAGTCCACAACACAAGAACATCTACGCAGCAAATCACATCAACTCAGTCTGCCAGCAAGGTGAATCCCAGTGACAAGCCGGCTCAAGCCGCAGCCAGCAGAAGCCTTAGAGACTACACCAAAGTTAAACGTTCTTGCAACGTCATTTTATCCTGGTAAACCTCACCCTTCACAGAGAACTTTAACACCCAAGCGGTTCCTCAAGTTACTTTGGCACCAAAGAGTGAGAGATCAGACTTGACTGACTTCGCCAGATATATGATACGCCGAGAGCTCATTAACACAAGCCTCTCAAGGTTCGACGACTGTCCAGAGAGCTACAGGGCCTGGAGATCAACCTTCAAGGCTGCTATTGCTGATCTGAACCTTACTACCAAGGAGGAACTTGATTTGCTCATAAAGTGGCTGGGGCCAGAATCCACAGATCGTGTTAAAAGACTGAGAACAGTACATGTTGACCACCCGGATGCAGGTCTCGTTGCTGCGTGGGCAAGACTTGAGCAAGCTTATGGCAGCGCTGAAGCCATAGAAGGCGCTCTGTTCAAGAGACTGCAAAACTTCCCAAAAATAGGTAACAAGGACTATCGCAAGCTCCAAGAACTGAGTGATCTCCTCATGGAGCTAGAGTTGGCAAAGACAGACCCACGTCTACCTGGACTAAGCTTCCTGGACACTGCTCATGGTGTCAATCCAGTGGCGTCTAAACTGCCATACGGCCTGCAAGAGAAATGGGCGCAACACGGCTCAAGATACAAAAGAGACTATAACGTATCCTTCCCTCCATTCTCATATTTTTGCAGGTTCATCAGCGAACAAGCCTGGACAAGAAACGATCCCAGCTTCAGCTTCAGCGAAACCAACTTGCCAGCTTCATCATCATCACCAGCATCCTCATCAAGGTATGATAACACAGCGGCTAAACGTAGAGACTTTAATAGAACAATATCTGTTAAAAGGACAGACATCTCACACCCGTGTCCTCTCTTGCAAACCAGAGGGATTCAGGTGATAGCGATAAAGACCCTAATCGTCAGTGCCCTATTCACAAAAAGCCTCACCCTTTAAAGAAATGTCGTGGCCTTAGGGCAAAGACTTTACAAGAGCGCAGGGAGATTCTTCAAAAACTTGGGGTATGCTACAGGTGCTGTGCCTCTTACGGACATTTTGCTAAAGACTGTAAAGTTGTCATCAAGTGTACAGAATGCAGCAGCAACAGACATGTTACAGCTATGCACCCCACTCCACTTCCAGACAACCCACAGCAGCTACCTACCTCTGCACCTGTCTCAAATCATGGGGGGAGCAACAAGGTAATGCTCCGCTATAGGGAATATTTCTTCTTCATGCACGGAGGTCTGTGGAGAAGGCTTAGATTACAAATGCTGTGCCAAGGTATGCCTAGTCAAGATATACCCAGAGGGTCAACCTGAGAAAGCCACGAAGATGTATGCCATATTAGATGAACAGAGCAACAGATCGCTTGTTAAGCCTAAATTCTTTGAGATCTTCGGCATAAAGGGACACGCAACACCGTATACTCTCAGAACCTGTTCTGGTCGTGTAGAGACTTTCGGCAGAAGGGCCAACGGGTATGGTCTCTCACGTCAAGGGGAGAGAGGGAATACTCCTACCAACATTAGTTGAATGTGACCAGATACCAGACGAAAGGGAAGAGATTCCTACTCCAGAGGCTGCATATCATCATCCGCACTTAAGGCATCTTGTAGATGAGATTCCAGTAATGGACATGAATGCTGAAATCTTGGTCCTGCTAGGAAGAGACATTCTCAGAGTACATAAAGTACGCGAACAGTGCGACGGACCAGACGATGCCCCTTATGCACAAAGACTTGACCTGGGCTGGGTAATAGTGGGCAATGTATGCTTGGATAAAATGCACACGTCATCTGAGATCCACTCATTCAAAACTCACGTGTTAGGGAACGGACGTGTATCCCACTTCAAACCGTGTCCTCACCATTATGACGTAAAGGAGAAGCCTCTTGACATTATCTGCGTGTCCGACGTCACTCCTATCCTCTGTGATGACAACCTAGGTACCACAGTGTTTTGTACTACAAGCGATGACAACAAAACAGCTTTATCAGTTGAAGACAGAGAATTTATCAAAGTAATGGACAAAGAATTCTCAAGGATGAGTCTAACAGCTGGGTAGCACCATTACCTCTTCGTGCTGCAAGGGTCAAACCCAAACAATCGTGAACAAGCTTTATCCAGAGTCAAGTCACTACAACGAACACTAAAGAACAGACCTGAAATGAAGGACCATTTCATCGCCTTTATGAAAAGGATCTTTGACAATAATCACGCTGAACCAGTTCCACCTCTTCGAGAACATGAGGAGTGCTGGTACCTGCCTTTCTTCGGAGTATATCATCCACGTAAGCCAAAACAAATCAGGGTAGTATTTGACTCCAGTGCCAAGCATCAAGGCATATCCCTGAACGATGTTCTTCTCACTGGTCCTAACCTGACCAACAACCTCGTAGGTGTACTCATGAGGTTCAGAAGGGAGCCAGTCGCCATAACTGCTGATATTGAACAAATGTTTCATTGTTTTATTGTACAAAAAGACCATAGGAACTTCCTGAGTTTCTGTGGCACCGTGACAACAACATGGACAATGAGATGATTGAATACCGCATGAGGGTACACGTCTTCGGAAATAGTCCCTCACCTGCTGTTGCAACATATGGTCTACGAAGGACTGCTCTTGACGGAGAAAAGGAGTATGGAGAAGATGCTCGACACTTCGTTGAAGAGACTTCTACGTGGACGACGGACTTAAATCCTTAACCACAAATGAAGAAGCCATAGACCTGCTCCAAAGGACACAAGGTATGCTTTCTGAAGCTAACCTCAGACTACACAAGATCGCTTCAAATAGTGTTGCTGTCATGAAGGCCTTTCAACCTGGTGACTATGCCACAGGGTTTAAGGACTTAAATCTGGGAATGGACATGCCACCCGTACAGAGAAGCCTAGGCCTGCGGTGGGACTTATTAAAGGACACCTTCGGCTTCCAAGTCGGCTCTGCAGACAAGCCATTTACCAAACGTGGTGTTCTGTCGGTGGTGAACAGTTTATACGATCCAGTGGGATTCGTGGCTCCCATTACCATACAGGGTAAATCCTTACTTAGACAGCTCTCAGAGACTATTACAGATTGGGATGCTCCACTACCAATAGACAAGCTTTCAAAGTGGAATTCCTGGAAGCAATCTCTACATGCCTTAGATGGAATTCACATACCACGCTGCTACACTCCAGCTTCTCTTGCCACAAGTCAGAGAAAGGAACTTCACATCTTCTCAGATGCATCTACAGAGGCCATAGCAGCTGTCGCCTACCTTAAGGTAAGAGACTCCTCCAATCAAACCCACATAGGATTTCTGTTTGGGAAGGCTAAGTTAGCACCTAAGCCTGAACACACAATTCCCAGGCTTGAACTTTGTGGGACTGTGCTAGCCGTAGAAGTTGCAGATTTCGTACTACAAGAGCTAGACGTTCAGATGGACGACATCAAATTCTACACAGATAGCAAGGTCGTTTTAGGCTACATATACAACCAGACTAAACGTTTCTATGTCTATGTCAGCAACCGTGTAGAAAGAATCAGGAAAACATCTAAGCCTGAACAATGGCATTATGTTCCATCCGAACTTAATCCTGCAGATCATGCCACCAGGCCAGTGTCCACAGTGTCTTCGCAAATTCTTCTTGGTTGACAGGTCCTGATTTCCTGCTGGCTCATCCAGAAGAAACAACAGCTGACGTCTTTGGTCTTCAAAATCCTGACGAAGATCCAGATATTCGTCCTGAGGTTAAGACTCTTCTCACCAGAACTGCACAAAGACTCGTCTTGGGCTGTCAACGCTTTGAACGTTTCTCCAAGTGGACAAGGCTTGTACGCACCATCGCGAGAAACTCGGGACTGTTCCTGTTCCACCTGGAAACTTTAAAGCAGGAAAAATGTGCTACGACCAGTGGAAGCGAGTACAACACCTTGCCAACTGCTTCTGGAATCGTTGGAAGATGGAGTATCTTTCCACTCTGCAAGGACGCAGGAAATGGCAACGCCTGAACCCAAACGTTCAAGTTGGAGATCTCGTTCTCCTCAAGGACCAGCAAGCCGAAAGGATAGAGTGGCCTATGGGACTTATTAAAAAGAGCATCTCTAGCGATGATGATAAGGTACGTAAGGTGGAGGTGAAGGTCGCAAGACAAGGAACTGTAAAGACTTTTATCAGACCTATCACGGAACTTATTTTGCTCTTACCGCTTGGAGACTGAACTTACGTAGGTTTTCAAGACATCTAGCAAATTACACTGTCGTTATTTGCACTTGCATAACTACCGTTATATATATATATATATAGTGACATTTTCAATGCCAGACGGGGAGTGTGCTGTTACAGTTATTCATTTAGATGGGGATTTATAGTGTATAGATATCCTTATGCTGCCTTATGCTGCCACCTAGTGGTCTTTCTGTATTGTACATGCTTTCCTTCTTTTTTCCCTCGCTTTATGATGATGCACTTCCTGTGTGTGTTTAGTTCCACCCTTCCTTCTTGTAAGAGCTGCAGCATGGTGTAATTATCCAGCAGCACATGTATATTCATTTGCAAGCTAGGACAGCATCATCTTTTGACCGCAAAGAACATCTCATTCCATCTTCTGCTGTATCCTGTGATCTGCTGTAACCTGATATATGGAATAAAGCAAGTCGTGGAAATAAACGGTGTTCTGGTGAGTTCAGCTATCTGATAAGGATTGTCCTCGGTGATTGCATCTACTTATACAGGCCAGGCATAGAGGTCTCTGCAAGGGATAAATCGCTATACAACGATCGGAGTCAGAATAGGTAGCGCACAGCAGTCGAAGTCAGCATCTTCTTTCTGCCACGACCAGGTAGCGTTTCAACAGTGCCCTTTGCCTTGAATTTGGGAATGATGCTTCCTATGGTCTCTCTTGGTATGTTTAACATCTTTGCAATCTTCTTATAGCCATTGCCCTTCCTGTGAAGAGTAATCACTTCTTCTCTTGTCTTCCTGGACCATTCTCTTGACTTCACCATGTTTGTAACCACACCAGTAAATGTCTAGAAGGAGCTGAGTATCGCAGTCATTTTAAAGCTGCCTAATTGGTGCTTATTATGCTTTATTGCTGCTCCGTGACATCCACAGGTGTTTTCAATACCTGATTGAAAACACTTGAATGAACCTCTGTTCTTCAGAGTGGTAGTCTTTAAGGGGTTGAATAATTGTGTCAATGAAGAATCACAAAAGAAACATTTACTACTGTATTACAAAACCAATTGATGTCATTTTAGTTGCATATGGTTCTTTAAAAAGTCCTTGTAGGATTTCATTCTGAATACAATTACAAATGTACACTAAATTCCCTAAAACCCTTTACAGCATTGGGGGTTGAATAATTTTGAACACAACTGTAGGTACCATTAAGTTAGCTAAACAATGATTTATAACCTCAAGTTTGGAATATTAAAGGTTGCTTGCGTAAGAACATTTCCTACAAAAAAACTTCAAAAATGAGCCCAATAAATGTCATACTTTTTGCTGCAATATCTCCTTTTTCCTCGCTTCACTGTGAAATGATAAACATTTATTTGGAGTACCTGGAGTACTGTGTGCAGTACTGGAGACCGTATCTCCAGAAGGATATAGACATCTTAGAGAGAGTTCAGAGAAGGGCTACTAAAATGGTGTACGGCTTGAAGGAGAAAAGTTACCAAGAAAGGCTTAATGATCTTAACATGTACAGCTTGGAAAAAAGACGAGACAGAGGAGATATGATAGAAACATTTAAATACGTAAAGGGAATCCACAAGGTAGAGGAAGTATATTTAAAAGGAAACAAAGTAGCAAAACAAGAGGACATAGTCTTAGATTAGAGGGGCAAAGGTTTAAAAGGAACATCAGGAAGCATTATTTTACTGAGAGGGTGGTGGATACATGGAGCAGCCTTCCAGTAGAAGTGGTAGAGGCCAAAACAGTAATTGAATTTAAGCAGGCATGGGATAGGCATAAGGCTATCCTAAACAAAAGATAAATCCAGGTAAAGTATCCATGTAATTGGGCAGACTAGATGGGCCGAAAGGTTCTTATCTGCCGACATTTTTCTATGTTTCTATGTTTCTATTTTATGTTGCTAAATAGTGACTAGTTTTAGAGATACACGCAGGCCCCGTATATTTATTCCGCTATGGTGACAGATTGAAGAATGCTATGAATTTGTTTATATAAGAAGAACAATGCAGCATTTGTCAACACAATCGTATTTCTTTTGAAATCCAGTAGACAGGGCTATTGTTTTCAAATAAAGACAAGTAGGACACGTAGGCCTGGATTCCCACCAGTCTGATTAAAACACAATGATGGTACTTACACATAAAACGTTTGAGTATGAGGAGGTAGTGACAGCGGACTGCAAGCTGGAATGTGCAAGCTGGGAGCCGGCCAGAAATCTTACCAAGTTTTGGCGTTGCACAGCATGAAAATCTCTTCATATGTTTACAAAGTGCTTCTGGCATCAGGCACAGTATGAGAGGTGCTTCTAGGTGGTACAGGTGTATTTATGATGTGATGCCTGCTATAGACAATTAATATAATGATCTACATTAGTTAGGTTAAAAAACTGTATCCACAATATTAATGTATCTTTCTGTTCCACCTGTCCTAGGAGTCAATCCATAGTATACTCTTTCTTTAAAAGGAAATTAGAACCCCCAAAAGATCAGTAATAGGAAGGTAACAAAACAGTTCTCAAATAGCAATGTTAAATGTATATAAACATTCTTCTAGATTGTAAGCTCCTGTAAGGAGGGCCCTCTACACCTCTTGTTTCTGGTTCCTGCTTTTGTTGTCATTTTGTCTCACTCCCCATTGGTTATTGTAAAGCGCTGTCGAAACTATAGGTGCTATATAAATGATGATAATAATACAGTGAAGAGTCACTTTAAAACAACCAGTAAATGTACAAGGGTAAGGGATGGATGATAATAGTTAGACGGTAGCAGGATGCTCATATGATTAAGGTTACTAGGTGGAAGGTAGCCAGATGCTCATACGATTAGGTTTACTAGGTGGAAGTCAGTTTGGGTGCTTGCATGATAAAGGTCATTAGATGGAAGGTAGCAGGATGCTCATATGACGAAGGCTTCTAAGTGGAAGGTAGCCAGATGCTCATACGATTAGGTTTACTAGGTGGAAGTCAGTTTGGGTGCTTGCATGATAAAGGCCATTAGAAGGAAGGTAGCAGGATGCTCATATGACTGAGGCTTCTAGGTGGAAGGTAGCCAGATGCTCATGTGCTGAAGGTTATAAGGTGGAAGGAAGCTGGATGATCTTAGGATACTCCGATGAAAAAGGTCACCTGATTAAAGGTAACGGGATGCTCATTTGACAAACACTTCTAGGCTGAACATTGCCAGATCCTCATATCCTGAAGTTTACCAGGTAGAAGGCAGTGGTATGCTCAAATGATGAAGCAGGAAACTGCATTATGTGAAAAGTAACAAGATGCTCAAAGCCATCCTACATCTAGGTGGAAGCAGAGTTATTTTACTGAGCTAGATTACCAGTTACAAGGAAACAGAGAACTCTAAGCCAAACCTGAGTTAGCCTAAGAGTGTAATAGAAGGACCAGCAATCTACTCAACTGCACCAACACAAGATCCAATTGCAAATGTAGAGGTCTCAGATTCTGCCTCTGCTAGCACAGAATTCTTTTCTATTCTACCAGTAGTAGTAAAAGAAAAAAAAAATCGGGGTGTGTTGAATAAAAGTGATGGGACGCTTTATTCATTATTAACTGGAAATTAAAGATAAATAATACAAATATTTGAAAACAGGGCTAGAACTCTATGCTATAGAACAGTGATCCAAATGTCCAAAAGAAAAAATAGTGAGGTGGTCTGGAAAGACTGCTACATCTTTATAAACATGAAAACTACTTTTGGATTTAAAAATAGTTCCAGAGACTGGTAATATTTTACTGCATATGCCTATTACTTGATTACTGTAAAGGAAACACGCTGCAGTCGCACAACTGAAGACAGGAACCAGACAATGCATGAATGAATGGGGCTTGCTCCTTTGGCAGACATAAATGTATTAAAAGCAGAGTGGAATGTTAAACTCCATGAATACGTGAGCAGTCTTGAAGGATGTGCTCACAAAGACCTGCGTGACGAACAGGCACACTGCCTTATTATTTGTATCTATGTACAGTTGTGTTCAAAATTATTCAACCCCCCCTGAAATTTAGTGTTTTGGCCAGTTTGACATTGATTTTGATCATTCAGTCATCTTGCTTACAATTAAATCAAAGAGGCACGTGTAGGTCAGACAAATATAACATAACATTTATAATGAAATAACCACAAATGTCTTTTCTGTGCTCACATCATTATCAGTTTTATTCAACCCCCAAGTGACATTCAATCTTAGTACTTATAACTGTAAAAGGATGTTGTACTAACAGCTTTTAAACGTGAAGCATAGCTTGACACAAGTGTCTTGCAGCGATCTACGGTATCTTCGCCCATTCGTCATGGGCAAAAGCCTCCAGTTCAGTCACATTCTTAGGCTTGCGCACTGCAACTGCTTTCTTTAAGTCCCACCAGAGGTTCTCAATCGGATTTAAGTCAGGTGACTGCGATGGCCACTTCAAAATGTTCCAGCCTTTAATCTGCAACCATGCTCTAGTGGACTTGGAGGTATGCTTGGGATCATTGTCCTGTTGAAAGGTCCAACGTCTCCCAAGCCTCAGGTTTGTGACGGACTGCATCACATTGTCTTCCAATATCTCCTGGTACTGAAGAGAATTCATGGTACCTTGCACACGCTGAAGCTTCCCTGTACCTGCAGAAGCAAAACAGCCCCCAAGCATGATTGACCCCCCGCCATGCTTCACAGTAGGCAAGGTGTTCTTTTCTTCATAGGCCTTGTTCTTCCTCCTCCAAACATAGCGTTGATCCATGGGCCCAAACAGTTCTAATTTTGTTTCATCAGTCCACAGAACACTATCCCAAAACTTCTGTGGTTTGTCCACATGACTTTTGGCATACTGCAGTCAACTCTTCTTATTCTTTGGAGACAGCAAGGGAGTGCGCCTGGGAGTTCTGGCATGGAGGCCTTCATTACGCAGTGTGCGCCGTATTGTCTGAGCTGAAACTTCAGTACCCACATCTGACAAATCTTTTCTCAGTTCCTCAGCAGTCACACGGGGACTTTTCTCCACTCTACGCTTCAGGTACCCAACAGCAGTCGAAGTCAGCATCTTCTTTCTGCCACGACCAGGTAGCGTTTCAACAGTGCCCTTTCCTTGAATTTGCGAATGATGCTTCCTATGGTCTCTCTTGGTATGTTTAACATCTTTGCAATCTTCTTATAGCCATTGCCCTTCCTGTGAAGAGTAATCACCTCTTCTCTTGTCTTCCTGGATCATTCTCTTGGACTTCACCATGTTTATAACCACACCAGTAAGGCTAGGGTCAGACTAACGCATTTTTCACGTTGTCCGTGAAAAAGTGCGTTCGAACGAATGGACGTATTTTTTCACGGAATACGCAATAGCGGTCATACGATGCGCAGTTCCATCCGTGATTTTGTACGGATCATCAATAAAACCCTTTTTGGGTCTGGACGTTATGTTGGCCGGACATTAGCAGCGTCTGATGTCTCCTAATCACGCACACACGCCGCTAGCGGACGCAGCGCACTCTGTACGTCAGTACTAGTGGTTTCACGTTCTCGAAAAAATGCGTTTGTTTGCCGCTTGCGTTGCGCGGCCGCACTTTTGTGCTACCGTACTTCGTATATTGGCCGTCATTGCCCGGCATCTGCTGCTAGCACGGCCGTGATTAAGTGCGGCTGCACGCGCGTTCGCACTGCCTCAGTCTGACCCTAGCCTAAATGTCTAGAAGGAGCTGAGTATCACAGTCATTTTAAAGCTGCCTAATTGGTGCTTATTATGCTTTATTGCTGCTCCGTGACATCTACAGGTGTTTTCAATACCTGATTGAAAACACTTGAATGAACCTCTGTTCTTCAGAGTGGTAGTCTTTAAGGGGTTGAATAATTGTGTCAATGAAGAATTCACAAAAGAAACATTTACTACTGTATTACAAAACCAATTGATGTCATTTTAGTTGCATATGGTTCTTTAAAAAGTCCTTGTAGGATTTCATTCTGAATACAATTACAAATGTACACTAAATTCCCTAAAACCCTTTACAGCAATGGAGGTTGAATAATTTTGAACACAACTGTATCTCCAACATATGAAAAGATAAAAGGAAAAAACATTAACGTTAATAAAAAGAATTCTGCTACTCAGAAATCAGACAAAATATGTTTTACAACCCCACTAGATCACTCCTCTGTCATTTGGTTTCCCCCCACACTGCTAACTCACACCTCCAAGACTACTCAAGAGTGGCTTTGATCCTGTGGATTGACCTACCTTGTGCTATCAGACTCTTCCCTAATCGTAGTCCTTCACAGGGGCATACTTGGGGGGGGGCGGCCCGCACCGGGTGGCACCACTCCCTAGGGTGACACTAAAAAAATATATATATGTTTTTTTTTTTTTTTACTTTTGCAAAGTACTTTACCAGGAAGGATACATTGAGATTTCAGTAATTTTCAAGTATGTCCTGGGTAGGCAAGGCCTAGGCTGGCACTTTCCAGGGGGCAGCAAAAAACCTCACCACTAAGGCTAGGGTCAGACGAACGCATTTTTATGTTGTCTGTGAAAAAGTGCGTTCGAACGAATGGACGCATTTTGTCACAGAATACGTGATAGTGGTCATACTATGCGCATTTTCGTCCGTGATTTTGTACGGATCATCAATAAAACCCTTTTTGCGTCTGGACGTTATGTTTGCCGGACATTAGCAGCGTCTGACGTCTCCTAATCACACACACACGCCGCTAGCGGACGCAGCGCACTCTGTACGTCAGTACCTGCGGTTTCACGTTCTCGAAAAAATGCGTTCATTTTCCACTTGCGTTGCGCAGCCGGACTTTTGTGCGACCGTACATCGTATATTGGCTGTCATTGCCTGGCATTTGCTGCTAGTGCGGCCGTGATTAAGTGCGGCTGCACGCGCGTTCGCACTGCCTCAGTCTGACCCTAGCCTAAAGGGATTACTCACAGAGCACCGAAATTAGGCCGACATTTTGGTGTTCTGTTGTTCCCTGCACTTCAGGGAATCAAATTTCCCCACCCTGCAGTGAATTCACCATTCACCGCAGGGTCCCCAAAGTGCAGGGAGTCGGCCGTCGAATGCTGCCACCGCAAAACCGTGGCCTGCTGTTTTAAAAAAAAACACTGAACGAAAATATCTCGAATTTACATATAAGATCCTATGATTGATAATAAAAAGTTCTGTTACAGAAAAAAGAGAAACCGCTACTAAGAAAAAAAGGGGGAAAAATTTTGCTGAAAAAAATCTGAAAAATGAATAAAAGATACAAAAAAAAAATCAATAAATAAAGACTTTTTACTGCACATTAAAATAATAAATGGTTTATTAGATATTGCATAAAAACAGGACATTTGAACTAGAATCAATATTGCCAACAACTAATGTTACTTTATATGACATCTGTTCCTCAGGATCACCTGCTGTCCGTGTGTGTGTGTGTTGTAAATGATGCTCCATTGATGCTTTTCATATGGTCTACATCTGAGTTTGATGTCAACATTACGCTGTCATGCCCTGGCTGGCAGCTTACCAGGCATTTGCCTAGTTGGCAATTGGCCAGTCGGAGTCTGACCAGCATGCCCAGCTATCCTTAGTAAACATGATGGAAACTGCTGACTAGAGGAGGAGATCTTATCTGTCTACAGCCCATGAGGATAATCAGTCGCAACTGGACAAGTGCAATTATGTGCTCAGGTCACATTAGAAAAAAACAGCAATATCAAAGTCCGAGATGTTGGCGTTCAATGGAACAGCGATCAAGATGTTCACACTTCCTTCCCATGGGAAAGCAGCATATGCACTGCGAGGAGGCTCTGGCCTTGCGCCAATTTTCATTGACCTGTCTGTAGAGCAGCTGTCTGGCGGCTGAGCTGACACAACTCTAATAAACAGCTCAGTATCTACGCCATTCTATATTATGCTTCACAGGATTCAAGCAGGTGTTTACGGGAAGCTTTCTAAAGTGCGATCAGGGAATGTCACGTACTGTATGTAGTCCTGATTAAACTAACAACTTGCCCAACTCAAAATTACACTTGGCGGCCAGTATGAAGATAAAAAGATGAAGAAATTAGGTCCTTTTTTAATGAAATACCAACAACAGGTTTAAAACTTCCTAATCATGCCACAGGAAAACCACCAGATTGATCCACCCATTGTGGTAACTACCAGTATTCCCAATCACACAATTACACACACAGTTTATTATATTGACACATTTCACACTCAGATCCATCTCACTCCGCTAAACATTTACAGATTCCCATCTCACAGAGTCAAACACATGCTTACTGCCATCTGAAACAGCCACACAGCGTCTCCCATCACACTCAACCACACAAAATCACCTACATCTCAGTAAGCCAACCGTATACTCCAAACCCTCTTTTTTTTATTTTGAAATCAATCTGTGTTTATTAGCAATTGTCACAAACAGAGGGTCATAGTAATAGCAGTAATATAAACAATACAACGAACGCCAAAGAAACATTGAGTAGGGAAAGAAGCAAGACACCGAGACACAGAACACCGAACAGCAGAGAAATGTCAGAGAAATGCCCAGCTGTTCGGTGCTTTCATTCGGCAGGTTTATTCAGGTGAATCCCATGGGCTTCAATGTTTAAAATATTCCCGTTTTAATTTTTTAATTTAACACCTAATAAACCGTTTATTATTTTATTCTGCTATAAAGAGTCTCTTTATTCCTAGATTTGTTTCAGATCTTTTAGGCATTTTTCGGCTTAATTTTTTTTAAATCATTTATTCAATTTTCTTTAACAGCCCTTTTTATTATCATTCATAGGATCTTATATGAAAATTGCAGACATTTTCGTTGTGTAGTTTTTTTTTGCAATCAGCGTTTAAAATTTCAATCTTTCAAGCGTACATTTTTTATTTTTTTTCTCACCACATTTGTCTGTTTGTCGTGTTTTTCCAGGGGTTGCTCTGCGCTGTGATCGGCGGCTAACTGGGTTTTTCCAGCGTGTTCGGTGGGGTTTTTGTGGCGGTTTCTGTAAGTGTTCGGCGAGTTTGCGGTGAGTTTTCCCTGCACTACAGGGGGTTCCTGCGGTGCTTGCTGAATACACCGCAGGGTCGGCAAACTAGAATCGCTGATTCGCCCCGAAGTGCGGGGTACGAAAGGTCATTGAATGTGTGGTGACTTTTCAATGCTCTCTGAATAACCCTGTAAGTCACACACTCGAGTTATTTTTATTTATTTAAAAAGGAGAATAAAAATGCAGTCCAGTTATAGCGCTTTAAAAAAAAAAGTCTGTCAGATCTCTGGTTTCCTGGACCTGGACCCGGACCCATAGAATGAGTGGTACAAGACAGCACTCCCCAGCAGCATGTAGAATTCATGTGCTGGATTAAGGAAATCATTATGATTATGTGGTTTCCTTCCTGCATCATATGAATTCTACACACATCAGAAATATGCCTCAAACATGTAGCGATTATATGCATCCTGGACAGGGCCAGTGCTAGACTATCTTGCGCCCTAGGCAAGACCAGCTACTTGCAACCCCCCCCCCCAAAAAAAGAAAGCTCGCATGTGTATATTTGCCCCCAGCTCACGCATGTATATATTGCCCCCAGTTCACACATGGATATATTTGCCCCAGCTCACACATGGGTATATTTGCCCCCAGCTCTCACATGGGTATATTTGCCCCCTGCTCTCACATGGGTATATTTGCCACCAGCTCACACATGGATATATTTGCCCCAGCTCTCACATGGATATATTTCCCCCAGCTCACACATGGATATATTGCCCCAGCTCTTACATGGGTATATTTTCCCCCAGCTTCGTCTCTCTCACTCGGCACCTCGCCTGCTCTCCGACTCCTTCACGCCAGTGACTGACGTGAGGGCATGCATGCTGCAGCCAGTCCCAATACGTGCTGGCGTTGCCGCGTCAGCCACTGGCGACATGGACAGAGGCGTGGACTTGGTGCTGGCTGCAGCTGGTGTAGCGAGCGTGTCAGCTGGTGTAACGAGCAGCCGCAGTCAGCACCAAGTCCACGCCTCCTTCTCCTTGACGCCAGCAGCGACGCCGGCACGTATTGGGGCTGCCTGCCCCCGGACACAAACTATTTTTTAAGTTGTCGGGCCTGGCTGCGCCCTAGGCGGGCACTGCACTCTAGGAGGCCGCCTAGCTCGCCTAGTGACAGCGTCGGCCCTGATCCTGGAGTACCTGGACGATATGGCAACCCAATCCTAAAACCAAATACTAGCACCTAATTTTGAGGTGTAGATCTGCATGTATATTCATTCCCCAGCTATGAATAAGATAGTCATCATCACCTCTAGATTGAAGAAAAAATATAATAAAACATAGCAGGTTTATACAGGTTATTATCTATATAGCATACCATTGCAGGCTATCATGTAGACCAGTGGTTCCCAACCGCGGTCCTCAAGTACCCCCAACAGGTCAGGGTTGCCAGATACAGTCAGGTCCAGAAATATTGGGACAGCGACACAAATCTAACATCTTTGGCTCTATACACCACCACAATGGAGTTGGAAAAAAAAAAACACAATGTGCTTTAACTACAGACTGTCAGCTTTAATTTGAGGGTATGTACATCCAACTCAGGTGAACGGTGTAGGACTTACAGCAGTTTGCAGATGTGCCTCCCACTTGTTAAGGGACCAAAAGTAATGGGACAATTGGCTTCTCAGCTGTTCCATGGCCAGGTGTGTGATATTCCCTCATTACCCCAATTACAATGTGCAGATAAAAGGCCCAGAGTTCATTTCAAGTGTGCTATTTGCATTTGGAATCTGTTGCTGTCAACTCTCAAGATGAGATCCAAAGACCTGTCACTATCAGTGAAGCAAGCCATCATTAGGCTGAAGAAACAAAACAAACCCATCAGAGAGATAGCAAGAACATTAGGCGTGGCCAAAACAACGGTTTGGAACATTCTCATAAAGAAGGAACGCACTGGTGAGCTCAGCAGCACCAAAAGACCCAGGAGACCACGGAAAACAACTGTGGTGGATGACCGAATAATTCTTTCCCTGGTGAAGAAAACACCTTTCACAACAGTTGGCCAGATCAAGAACACTCTCCAGGAGGTAGGTGTATGTGTGTCAAAGTCAACAATCAAGAGAAGACTTCACCAGAGTGAATACAGTGGGTTCACCACAAGATGTAAACAATTGGTGAGCCTCAAAAACAGGAAGGCCAGATTAGAGTTTGCCAAACACCTAACAAAGCCTTCACAGTTCTGGAACAAGATCCTATGGACAGATGAGACCAAGATCAACTTGTACCAGAGTGATGGGAAGAGAAGAGTATGGAGAAGGAAAGGAACTGCTCATGATCCTAAGCATACCACCTCATCAGTGAAGCATGGTGGTGGTAGTGTCATGGCGTGGGCATGTATGGCTGCCAATGGAACTGGTTCTCTTGTATTTATTGATGATGTGACTGCTGACAAAAGCAGCAGGATGAATTCTGAAGTGTTTCGGGCAATATTATTTGCTCACATTCAGCCAAATGGTGCAGAACTCATTGGACGGCGCTTCACAGTGCAGATGGACAATGACCCAAAGCATACTGCAAAAGTAATCAAAGAGTTTTTGAAGGGACAGAGGTGGAATGTTATGCAATGGCCAAGTCAATCACCTGACCTGAATCCCATTGAGCATGCATTTCACTTGCTGAAGACAAAACTGAAGGGAAAATGCCCCAAGAACAAGCAGGAACTGAAGACTGTTGCCGTAGAGGCCTGGCAGAGCATCACCAGGGATGAAACCCAGCATCTGGTGATGTCTATGCGTTCCAGACTTCAGGCTGTGATTGACTGCAACCAAGTATTAAGAAGGGAAAGTTTGATTTATGATTATTATTCTGTCCCATTACCTTTGGTCCCTTAACAAGTGGGAGGCACATCTGCAAACTGCTGTAAGTCCTACACCGTTCACCTGAGTTGGATGTACATACCCTCAAATTAAAGCTGATAGTCTGCAGTTAAAGCACATTGTGTTTGTTTCATTTCAACTCCATTGTGGTGGTGTATAGAGCCAAAGATGTTAGAATTGTGTCGATGTCCCAATATTTCTGGACCTGACTGTATGTGAAGCACAGCACAGGTGATATGATTTGCTGCTCAGTGATTGCAGGATTCAGCCTGTATTTCCCCAAGGTGATCCTTAAAATCTGGCCAGTTAGTGCTCCCTGAGGACAGGGTTGGGAACTACTGATTATTGAACTTTATAGACAATTCCCTTTTCAATATATTCCTAAACATTTACTTTATTCATAAATCCAAATTAAGGACTATCGTGCAAAGGAATGAAAAATAACTGCAGGGACAAAAATCACATTTAAGAACCATCTGTTCCAGAGAAACTTGACTAAAAAAACTCCTGCCAGGCACGCTTTGGAATACGATGCTGTGCTTGGGTAGCCCAGACACTGGAAAGAAGCTACTAGAATGAATCGCTACATGTAAGCAAGCATCGACACGCGTATGTCATTGTATACTGGAGGAATGAGAAGCAGCGCAATTGTTTTTATGACAGTTAAGGGCATGCTGTGATTCGCAAAACTGTGTCATCGCTGTACGGGAAACAGCCTGCACAAAAATGTCACAGAGGAGATAAACATTCATGCATTGGTTTTTATCTGATACAGCAAAAGAACGATGGGCTTATCTACACCTGGGGATTTTGCAAAACTGAGCTTTTGAGTAGACGTCTGGCTGAACAATGTACAAAGTCAGAGCCCAGCTGGAATTAAACCTCCTTTATCCCTCCCCCTTTATCCTAACTTGCCACAACCAATCATATAATGAGTATGTATAAAGTGCTGTGATTACATTTTAGGTTAGTCATTAACCGATTTTATACATAGTTGCAACAGATATTACATTGTTCTTCTTCCTTGTGGTTTGTCCTAGAGGCATGCATGCTAGAGATAAGGACAGCTGAATGCTGCCTCTGGATGAAACCCTTTCTACTCCAATATTATCTCTGCTCATTCATCCTTCTTTCAAAGCCTGTCTATTTGCATACTATGCTGCCTTACAGTATTATGGTGGTATGGAAAGTATTCATGACCCACCAAAAGCAGAAACAAGGCTACAAGCTCAAGGCCTACAGTCACTAAAATTCTCCTGCGGATCAAGGAGGTGACGCACCGAAGAGGTGAGATTCGTTAAATACCACCAACTTCTTATATTGTAGGTGGGAGATAACATCCTCATCTGTGCGCAAAGTGCATTATAGGAACACTCTAGACCAGAGATCCCAAACTCCAGCCTCCCAGATGTTGATTTCCAACACTTCTCAGAATTCTTTGAAAGCAATAGGTGGCCGGAGGATCATAGGCAGTGAAGTTCAGAAAAATCTGGGGGGGGGGGGGCGCACTTCAGCTTTCCTAACTTATTTCTGGCCAATGGGTCTTGATGTTCTGTAAAGAGAGCCACTGGATTGGCTGGACACACGGGTTAGAGTAGGCAGTCAAGTCACAATAGTTGTTTGTGGCTTAGCTGGTCTAGCATGCGACCCATTAGTGTTGAGGAGAGGTGTCCTTATACTCATCTGCTGACCCGTTAATGGCATAATGGCTTGGTTGGAATAGGGCCCTAAATGTTACCTTGCTGACAGCCATGCAGAGACAACCAGGAGTTGAGTGGGGGCAGGACCCTGTCACTATCAGGTCTATTCAAAGAAAGATGACAACCAGGAGAATGACTGATGAAATGAAAATTCTAGGTCAAAATAGCCAAGCCAGAAAAATTCTCCCATTTATCTCACTTTCCAAATTGGCTATTTGGTCTAGATTGTTCTCTTCTCCTGCCACTTTTCCAGAGTTTCACCTTTCTTTGAATAGACCTCTATGAGTACTAAAATCTGATTTAAATGTATATGGTGGCCGGAGTTTATTCTTATATACAAGAAAATGAATATATATATATACATTTTTGGTTGTTTTGTCCCATCCATTGTACAGCGTTATGGAATTATAAGTATTTGGACTTGTACTTAATAATCTGAAAGCATCTGGAACATGTCTGTCCTTAAGCCTTATATCTAAATAATTTATGATTAGGAACTGTGGCGCTGGAGAAAAGGTAAGTTTAACACTCGCCCTCAACCCCTTAAAAAAAACTAGAAAATGGCGTGTGGTCAGCAGGAGTCAATATAACCTCTCCATGTTCCTGTAAATAAGTGGTATGCTTTAAAACACAGTATTATATGGAGTCTTACGATGAATCATATTTCTCCTACATTGTATAAAATACTCATGCATACACTCACATAAACCAAATCAGCGTGGCTTACTGTATTTCTGCTCAGTAATAAAAGAAAATCAGGAGTTAAATATAATAATACTTGATTTCTTCTACTGCATAATTTAATTTTTAAAATCTAAAAATTCCAAATTGACATGATAATGTATCCCCAGAGGGCATTCTTCTCTGACAATTATGCTTCAGCCATCAAACGAATACACAAGTCTTAGGTTCCATGCCAAACGTCTTCGATCTCCGGTTCTGGAATAACGATTGTGGTTACGAACGCAAATTCCGTGGTTTTTGCACTCGCCAAACTACAAAGGTTAACCGAGCCATCCCGGCTTCTGATAGATGTGGACAAATGGGCCTCAAGAGGACACAACTGGACGAGCTCTTAAGAATCAAATGGTTCTAGTCACAGGGAAGCAATGAACTACAAGCTCCAATGTGCCTCAGCCGGGAAAAAAATCTGTAACTGTGAGATGATTCTTCAACGCTTGTTGTCCACCACACCTCACTATAAAGCGGGGCTTACCGAATCTGGATCAAATTCATGAGCCAACAATACATTGTTGAGTCGCAGGCATGGATTTATAAGGAATGATTCAGAAAATTAGGGCCCAGAGGTACAATTCAAGAAGTCCATGACTCTCAATCTTGTCAAGCTTGAGGTACAGTGTGTATAACAGACCCACACACTCTCTCTTCTAACCTTTAAGATACAATTCTTTTTTGTAGCGGAGGACCCGAAATCTTCATTTATTGATGTTTTATAATAATATTTGTTAATTTTTCTCTCCTGGAAGGATTTTGTTGCCTCTGCAACACAATATAAAAAAATCATATACACGTTTAAAGCAATATCCTTTCTGGTTTACGTAATTTTTTTTCCGTCATCCAGATACACCAGGAAAGTAATGACTTCACTTATCTGTTGGCATGTACATGTTCCACAATTAAAGTGGCGGCGTTGTACAGGGGACCTATTTAGGGTCTCCACGATTTTCTTAATAAAGCGGTCATTTAAAATACAAAGACCAAATGGATTGTTTTTAAAAACATCCCATTGAACACTTACAAATGCAAATATATTTCACTGAAAAAAGGTGAAGGAAAATAGAATATTACAGAGCTTTTACAAAGCGCTTCTCATTTGGCTCTGAAATAACCTCTAAAGGCTAGGGTCAAACGAACGCATTATTTGCAGCGACCGTCAAAAAGTGCGTCCAAACGCATTGCCGTATTTTTTCACAGAATGCGTGAAAACGGTCAGACGACGCGCATTTTCGTGCGTGATTTTTTACAGATCGTCAATAAAACACTTTTTGCCTCTGGACGTTATGTTGGCCGGACATGAGCAGCATCCCTTCTCTCTAAAGCTACTCTCTCCTTCTATACACCTTTCCAATTGCCCCAGGATGGAAAACCAGTGCCAATACACCACAGCCTGCTCAGTTCTTTTAACCTATCAGCTGAGTGCTGGTGGAGAGTGTTAAAATCCAGCCCTCCTACCCCCACACAAAGATTTAAAACTCTGCAACCACATTATCAAAAGAAAACACTGTCCAAATTCCTATTTATTCTGCTACTTTCCCTGGCAAACGATGTGGAAACTAACCCTGGTCCTATAGGTGACACAACCTTTAGTCTCCCCACTAAAAAAGGCCTCTCATTTGTGCACTGTAACATCCGCAGTTTACTCCCTAAATTGGATGAGCTTCAGGCTTGGTGTTGTTATTACAAACCCAAAATCATTGTGCTCACAGAGTCATGGTTAACCCCAAAAGTACCAGACTCTGCCATATCAATACAGGGGTATTCATGTTTTAGAAAAGACAGAGCAAAGAGAGGAGGGGGAATTGTTATTTATGTTGAGGAGTCCATAAAGTTCACCCCCTTACAGACTTCTAGCTCTCCTGTCACCTTTGATTTCTTCTCTGGTATAATTGAGATCCCATTCAGTAAATCAATCATTGTTGCTGGGTTCTATCGCCCACCGAGCTCTCCAGTGCACTCCCTCTCTGACATATCTCAAATCCTTAATAACCTACTTGCCCAAAACCAAAAAAGTGAACTGCTGGTCCTTGGCGATTTTAATACAGATTGGCTAAATCCTAAAAACAATAAACACTGCTCGCTGTTTAAAACTTTGCAGCTAACTCAATTAATCTCCTCCCCCACTCGCATTAATATGAAAAGCCCCAACCATACCTTGTTGGACTGGATTCTCTCCTCATCTCCTGATAGAATACAGGAGGCAGGCGTGCTTGCTAATAGCTTTAGTGACCATTGTCTAGTGTACTGCGTGCGCAAAATTAAGGCCTTGAAATCTACCCCAAAGGTAATAACCACCAGGTCTTTCAAGAAATTTATTCTTGAATCCTTCCTAAGTGATCTCAAACAGCTCCCCTGGTACAGGCTAAACCTAATCCCAGACCTAGACTGTGCAGTTGAATACTTTCAGTCTGAGCTCCTGCAAGTCTGGAATTCCCATGCCCCGCTGCGTAAAGTGCGAGTAAAAGGGACTCATCTCCCCTGGGTTACAGCTGATCTTACACTAATGTACCAGCTTAGAGATTCACGGTGGTCAAATTTCAAGAGTACTGGTTCCATGAACGATCACTACGAATACCGAAAATGTCAGAATGAATGCACAAAACAAACAAAAATGGCCAAAGCCCATTACTTCAATGAAAATCTAAACAATAACATCTCAAACCCTAGAAACTTTTGGAGAACCATAAGTAACATACAAGCACCCCCAGTCCACTCCCAGCCAGCTGCTGTCAAAGTAAACAACCAAACCCTGCAACACCCGCTAGATGTAGCAAATGCCTTTAATGATTATTTTGTTGGATGTGCCACCACTTTGATTGCCAAGCTAGGAAATGACATGCAATCAGAGAGGCCTCATGCAGGTCAGGCCCCCCCAACTGTGCAAAGTCCCTGTATCAGACAGGAATTCAGTTTTAGACCAGTGCCTGTCAGTGTCGTTACTAAACTTCTCCGTAAGCAAAAAATGAAATACCAGTCTGGACCTGATCAAATACCAGCAATGCTGCTGAAAATCAGTGCGCCAGCAATTGCAAATCCAGTCGCAACCCTAATAAATGAGTCACTGGCAACTGGTTACATACCCAAGCTCTGGAAGACTGCAAGAGTGGTACCTATCCATAAAAGTGGTGACAGTACTTTGGTATCCAACTACCGTCCGATATCGTTGCTCCCTGTAATGTCAAAAGTCTTGGAAAAATGTGTCTACACACAATTACGTGATTATTATCAATATTGGAACTACTTAACCCCGGATCAATCAGGCTTTCGCCCAAATCACTCAACCACAACCGCCCTTTTAAAAGTCTGCAATGATATCCAAGCTGGGATGGAACAAGGAAACCTAACTGGAGCCATCTTCCTTGATTTTGCCAAGGCCTTTGACACGGTAGACCATGGCATCTTGTTAGAAAAACTTAAAAACTCTGGCATTGGTGATCGCACGCTAACCTGGTTTCAATCATATGTATCCGACCGATCACAATATGTGTCAATTTCTGGCAGCTCCTCCCTCCCGCTCCCAGTCACTTGCGGTGTACCCCAAGGCTCAATACTAGGCCCCCTGCTATTCACAATATTCATAAATGATCTGCCCAACGTCTGCAAAGCCTCAACTGTACATATGTACGCAGACGACACTGTGATCTATACCAGCAAACCAAATCTCCCGCAGCTGGAGGCCGTGCTGCAAGAACAATTCACAGAGGTAGAAAAGTGGATCAAAAACAACAAACTTTTTTTAAATACTGACAAAACTGTAACGATGCTCTTTGGAACAGCACCTAAACTACACAAATTGCAAAATCCCCATCTATGTGTTGGGACAATATCAAATGGCACACTGACCACAGTCACTTCTCTCAAATATCTAGGTATGTGGTTGGACCCTAATCTATCCTTTGGCCCCCACATCGAAAAACTCTCATCTAAACTTTACCCCAAACTAGGTGCCCTGTACAGAAACAAATCCTGCCTGAGTCCCGCGGTAAGAAAGCAGATTGTACAGCAAATGCTTATGCCGGCTATTGATTACGGAGAAGTAGTGTATGCAGCCGCCCCGCAAACACACCTTCATAAACTTACTACACTGTATAACTCATTCTGCCGCTTTGCGCTACAATGTAACTACATGACCCACCATTGTGACATGTTAAAACAGCTAAACTGGCCATCGCTAGAATCCAGACGCACCCTTCACCTTTCCAGCCTGGTGTTTAAGAGCATCTCTGGGAAGCTGCCACCCTACCTGAATAGACTGCTTCCCCCAGCAGCTCCCTCATCCTATAACCTCCGATCCAGGACCAGCACCTTACTTGCAATACCACAATACAAAAAGACAGTGGCTCGGTCCTCATTTTCCTACAGAGCACCACAATTATGGAATAACCTCCCAGACACCATCAAATCTTCCACCAGTCTTAAGTCACTCAAAATTTCCCTGTTAACATACCTCAATACAGAATGCACCTGTAAACATGTAACCTAGTGACTATATTTCCTACATATTTATTTTCTGTTAATCTGTATATTTGTGTTGTTAATATCTTACATTGTATTACTTTGTATTTCTGTAAATGTAACACTTCAATGTACTTGAACCCAGGACATACTTGAAAACGAGAGAAATCTCAATGTATCCTTCCTGGTAAAATCCTTTATAAATAAATAAATAAATAAATCTGACGTCTCCTAATCATGCACACATGCTGCTAGCGGACGCAGCGCACTCTGTATATCAGTACTAGCGGTTCTGCGTTCTCGAAAAAATACGTTCATTTTCCACTTGCGTTGTGCGGCCGGACTTAGTATATTGGCTGTCATTGCCCGTCATTTGCTGCTACTGCGGCTGTGATTAAGTGTGCCTAAACCCACGTTAAAAATGCGCTAGTCTGACCCCAGCCTAAATCTCAATAGTATTTATAAAGACACAAGACCAAATAGTTACAACCAAAGAAAGAGTTGGTCACATCAGGCAAGTATATTGCAAATAGGAGCAGGGGTTTTATTGGAAAATGCAACGTTTCGGTCCTATCCAAGAACCTTCATTCCTTGCATTTTCCAATAAAACACGACTCCTATTTTGAGAAAGGATTTTACCAGGAAGGGTACATTGAGATTTCTCTTGTTTTCAAGTATGTCCTGGGTGGCGAGTATGTACCATTAGGTGTCTTGCCCAATGAGAGGTGCTCTTGCCGGGACAGAACCTGTGTCTCCAGTCTCTCTCCACGGTTATAGAGCAGTGATGTTAGTTACCTCTACTCCACCCAGCCGGTATTTGCATGTTATCTGCCTGATGTGACAAGTTCATTCTTTGGTTGCTGACTACCTACGGACCGTGGTACAACACACACGCCAGGCGACATGTGTCTCTCTTTTCTTCTATTGTGGACAAAGCCAAATAGTAGCATGCAGCTTCCTAGGAGTGTAATTGGTGCCAACATTTGAAGACCAGTGAGAAGAAGTGAGAGAGAGAAACAAAGGAGAGAAAGAGAAGAGAAAGAAGAGAGCAAAGAAAGAAAGACTAATTTAGTTCCTAACGTTCAGATTTATAGTTACATCATTCATAAGAAACAGTTGTACATTCAATCCCCTCCATCTTCTAAAACACGTCTTAAATGTGTCCATGTAATTCTTATGCCAAGTTGATTGTACGTTAAAGTCGGAATCCAGTGATGAGGGACACATCTGGAGGATACACACAGAGAAATGACCCATTTTCCTGACCGAACAAATTCTCTAAATGTCACAAGGAGAGTAGGAGGTCTCCTGAGGAAATGCTGCACAACACAGAAAACCTGCTAAGAGAAGCTAAGCATAACAACATTCTGGAAATCCAAACCTAAGTGTCATAGTTCAAAAGCTACATGGTTGCTGGACAAGAAACAAGAAAATGACAAGACATTTTCAAAGATGCCTAATGTTCTTTATCTACAAACCATCCAAGCTTTAGGTCTCTTCTTCCCTTACAAGATAGAACTCCAAAAACACCTTTAGGAGGCCCATGTCATTCCACCCCAACAAACCACTGATAATGTTATCTGGCATAAACAGCTTACTGAAAACCACATAATGGACTATTCATATCTACCTCGTTTGCTGTAAGAATCGCCCAACACAAAAAGGGCTGACACAATCCATAGAATATCTGGAGACACGAATATGAAAACTGAATGTTACAGATCAAGTGAGTTCTATGGCACAGAGCAACAGCCATAATCACTTTCAGAATGTGTACCTAAAAAGGAATTAGATCATAGTCAATATTTAACAACATTGCACATATTTGAGTATCCGGGTCTGAACTGGGACATACCAGCTAATCAGGGGTGCTCAACATTGGCCCTACCAGATGTGTTCGAGCTACATCTCCAGTGATACTCAGCCACTCTGTTTGACAGAGCTCTGTGGGAAATGTAGTTCCAAACCATCCAGGACCAATGTTGAGCACCAAACCAAGCTCTGGGTTCACACCTGAGCATATCTCATATGCGTGTGTTACGCGCGTTTTTGTTGGGCGTTTTATGAGCGTTTTTGACAATTAGAAAAGTGCGTCGTACGCGTTTTTTTTTAAGTCTATGGCCGCAAACGCGCTGTAATATGCCCCAAAGAAGCTCCTGTACTTCTTTGGACGTAGGGCGTTTTACAGAGCGTTCCTACTTGCTGTAAAACGCCCAGGTGTGAACCAGGCCCATAGGAAATAATGGGATTTCAGTGTTTGAGCATTTTACAGAGCATAGGAACGCGCTGTAACACGCCCAGGTGTGAACCAGGCCTTATAGTCAAAAATTAGCTCCTCTTAATAAAGGTTTAGGATTAACAAGGTTATATTTCATGGTAATGTGTACTTGATTGTGCATGGGATTTTATACTAAAAGGTACTGAGAAACTCAACCCTAGGATTTCACCCAAACACAATGTTAAGGTTTGCATTTCTTAAATTTGCAAAAGTCCATTGCATTGTACTTGACAAATTTATATCCAACCAAGGAGCCAGGGTGAGTCTTTAGGAGCCAATCACACATTTGGTTTTTGACTCAAGCTACGTTTTGAATAATATTTGTATAAAATAATTCAGAAATGTAGGAGCCAGTAGTAAAATTCTAGGAGCTTGTGACAACCTGCCCCTAAATTTGACAAGCCTTTTCTTATAATAGATTATGTAAACCATTGTCTCCTCTGCATGAAATCTCGCTCTAGAACTGTTTACACTGTATAACAGAGCTGCACAGCAACATAACTTATTGCAATTGGTCTTAAAACTGTAATAAATGTTGTTAAGACTAAAAGTTTTGTTCTAAATAATATTTTTAATTACATTATTAGCCCTGATAATTTTCCTATAAGTCAGTGCCTCATCTAGAGCAACCTTTGGAGCGATATTATATAAATATAGGTGTCCCTCTTTGGTTGCTTAAAATGTTGGGGTGTACGTTAGTAGATTTATCTGGGTGTTCAACACATGCCCAGTGTGCTTATTAAAAAGCAGAGGAAAGCCTGTAAGTGACGTAGGCAGTAATGTGTCTTATGGTTATGGAGCCATTTGTGAGTAAAAGGTCTCCTACGCAAGGACACTTGTTCACCAGCTAATTGATTTTGCCAAGTATTTCACTGAAAGAAACCGGGCAGTCTTGCTTGCCATGTCGGAAGTCTTTTTTTAATGTTTTACTACAAACCTCCGGGGAGGTTCGTCACCTGGCATTCAGGGTTTATTTAATGAGATGTAATTATCTGGCCTGTAGAGAGGGCCTGACACACTGTAATGAACTGCTTTTCCCCTGACACCCGGGAGGTAATTAAGGAAAATGTATCTGATATTATGCTGTAAGATTTCTCCTAATTGTACTCAAGTGAAAGGTTTTACTTCTCGGCTTGTGGTTTTTATGTGGATAATGATCTGAAAAGTCCTCCCTTACTTGCGTCTTATAACCTATATCTTAAATGTTGAGGTTTTAATGTTATTATTACTGTAATTTAAGGGAAACGATTATTCTGTAACAGAATACAGAATTTTCCTACTCTATATCAGCTTTGGCTGAGATTTTCTATGGGTCAATACAGGCATGATAGGAGTTGTCCATGGTGCGGGGATACATCCCCAAAGTCATTATGCATCCCATATACTGTATGTTTCGGACCATAAGGCGCACTTAAAATCCTTAAATTTTCTCACAAATCGACAGTGCGCCTTAAAATGCGGTGCGCCTAATGTATGGCTGTGTTTTCTGACCTAGAACTGATTTGGCGCTCAAAAACCTGTCAATGTTTTAGGTAAGCTACGAAGCTGCACTGCTTGGATTGAGCATTACGGCCATGGTAGTCAGGAGGTGTGTGCATTCATTTTCTATACCCGCTGCCCCAAAAATGGCTCCTGTTAAGAGACATGCTTACGAAGCGGATTTCAAACTCAACGCTATCAGTCATGCAGTACAACATGGAAATCGAGCAGCTGCGAGAGAATTCAACATTAATGAATCAATGGTACGGAAGTGGAGGAAGCAAGAAGACGCCCTGCGCCAGGTAAAGAAGACCAAACTGAGTTTCCGAGGAAACAAAGCAAGATGGCCACAGTTGGAGGACAAAATTGAACAGTGGGTTATTGAACAGAGAACCGCAGGTAGAAGCGTCTCTACTGTCTCTATTCGACTCAAAGCAACAGCGATAGCACGCGACATGGAGATCAACGACTTTCGAGGAGGTCCCTCTTGGTGCTTCCGTTTTATGAAAAGGCGTAATCTCTCCATCCGCACAAGAACTACTATCTCGCAGCAACTACCAAAGGATTACGAAGAAAAGCTGGCCATTTTCCACACCTACTGCAAGAACAAGATCAATGAAAAGAAGATCCGGCCAGAACACATCACCAACATGGACGAGGTCCCCCTCACCTTTGATATCTCCGTAAACCGTACTGTCGAGAAAACAGGGACCAGTACGGTATCTATACGTACTACAGGAAACGAGAAGTCATCCTTCACTGTAGTTCTCGGTTGCCAGGCTAATGGCCAGAAACTACCACCCATGGTAATTTTCAAGAGGAAGACTTTGCCAAAAGAAAAAAGTTTCCGGTTGGCGTCATCATCAAGGCTAACCCGAAGGGCTGGATGGATGAGGAGAAGATGAGTGAGTGGCTGAGAGAGGTTTACGTTAAGAGACCGGATGGCTTTTTCCACAAATCTCCGTCCCTATTGATCTGTGACTCCATGAGCGCCCATCTGACCGATACTGTCAAAACCCAAGTGAAGAAAACTAATTCGGTGCTTGCCATCATACCGGGTGGATTAACCAAACAACTCCAGCCGCTAGATATTGGTGTCAACAGGTCATTTAAAGTTAAATTGCGAGCTGCGTGGGAGCATTGGATGACAGAAGGCGAACACACATTCACCAAGACAGGGAGGCAACGCCGGGCGAGTTACGCCACTATCTGCCAGTGGATCGTGGATGCCTGGTCGAAGGTATCAGTCTCCAGTGTCATCCGAGCTTTCAGGAAGGCCGGAATTATCACTGAACAGCTAAGTAACAGCAACGAGACTGACTCGGATAATGATGAAAATGATGAGAGGGATCCGGGCGTGCTTGATGCCGAAATCGCCCAACTGTTAGACACTGAAGATGAAGAATTTGATGGATTTGCGGTAGAGGAATAAACTGAAAAAGTGTGTATTTTGTATTTTATTTTACTGAACAATGTTGAGAGTTATTGTGAAAGACCATTTTATGGTTATTGTGAAAGAGTTGAATAAAGAGTTGAATAAAATTTGACTTATCAGAGTTTTGTTTCATTTAATGCGCCTTATAACCCGGTGCGCTTTATGTATGAAAATAAACCCGTTAGCAGTCGATCATTGATATTGCGCCTTATAACCCGGTGCGCCTTATGGTCCGAAAAATACGGTATTCATAACATGTAGGCTAATCGATAATGGGCACGACTGTCAGAAAGCTAGCTGGCCATAGTGGCTGGCCACTGACCGTATAGCCTGATACTCGTTGCAAGAGTACGGATGATTGCAGGATTAAACTATTATTACTTCAGTTATCTTTGTAGTAAATTAACTTGTGTGTTCGTACAGAAATTTTGTTTTGTGACTTTGGCAACTTGTGTGCTGAACAGTGACATGTGTCGCTTGATCTACACAAGTCTCTCAGTTTTGCTCTCATTTCCTTGCACTGGGTGTATCATTTGCGATTGTGGATGTCGGATCACCGTCTTTGTCGATGGGCAGAATTTAGGAATTCCTCAGTTTTCTCACAGTTTTAATTGGACTGGTCCTGACATTCACAATCGTCTCCATTTGTCTAGTTTTGGTGCAGGCCTTGTGGTAGAGGCTAGGCACTTTGGAGTTGGCAACATGGCCTTTTCTTACCCATGCTTTACTTGCTTGTATAGCACAAAAGACTGACTTAATTTTTGATTAATTTTGGGCTGCAGATACATTAACTCGCACCTGATCGCGAGTGCGGGTTTCTATACTTATTATGGAGAGGAGTTTGCGCTTCTGCTCAGAGGACACAGTTTTTGATATATGTAGGGATTTTATGACAGCGATTTACCCACAGGAACTTACAATCCTCACTTCATTGGAATTTAAGGATTGGTGAATGTAAGCAATTGACACCGGGGGATAGAATTATAATATTTAGTTTTATATTGACTTACTAGGGGATATTGTTTGAAGGAAAAATTCCAGCTATTCTCTCCTTTTATGAAGATCCATAATGTGGATTGGGTTTTTTATTAGTTTTTTTACGTTGTACATGTGATTATAGAGTCTATTCACAAAGAACTGAAATAGCGAGCTGTTTTGGCCCATTTCTGAGCACTGCAGTGATTCCATTTTGCCGAAAATATGGTGAATTCACTATTTAGCAAATGTTCACCGCATTTTGCTGAAATTGAAGTCGCCGAAGATTGACAAATTGCCCCGAAAACCGCTGAATTGCACCAAATTGGAATTGGCGAATTCCACCGAAATAAATAGGAAAATAAGACGCTTTTTTTTTTCTAATAAGTTACAATCAGTTTAAATGTAGTAAAAGTGCGACCGCTGTGACCCTGGTACTGTGGAGGACGGTCCCCACACGTCATCCGGAAAGAGGGGCATTCCTCCGAATACTTACCTCTCTCTCAGGAGTCCCGCAGTAGTCTGACTTACTTGAAGTCAGACCCCAATTTTATACCCCCTCCCGGTGCATCGATGTCACCGCGACGGGCGCGATGATGTCAGTTTCAGGTGCCTTCCCCCCCTGGCAAAGCTGAACGACCACCTAAAGGGGGTCCAAATCAGGACCGATTCCGATCAGGAGGAGACCGAAGTTGAAGGGAAGCATCACTGGAAAGGTCACAGTCTACCTAGAAGTTTTCTTTACTACTAGATATATGCGGCAGTACAGCATGTCGTTCCAGTTATCATTTTTCACTTTTAAAGGAAGTGACGCAAACCACTGCCTCATAAAAAATACACACGTTTTTAAAAGCAGATTTAGTTTGTCTACTGAATAAGCTGTACTTTTATATCCAGTGCATTTCATGTTCCCAATATAACAAATTGACTTACAATTTGTAAAACTACTCCATGCTGCTTTTTTTTAAAAAAAAATCCAAAAAGTTACATTTTTTAGTGAAATAAAAAACAGTTTTTTCCATGGCTTTCAGAATTTCTGTAAATTTTACTTCTCTACGCAATAAGATTTAATTTTGTTTTGGAACTATGGTATAACTGAATTTTAAATCATCATTGTAAACTAAATATTCAGAATAAATTTACAATGCCAGTGGAAAAGCTTGGGAGCAAAAGAAGATAATAGCACAGGATACTGAAGACGCAAGACAACAGGGTATGGATACATCACAACCAAGCAACATCACAGACCAAGAAAGGCACCAGACTTTAAAAACAATGGGCAGTACTACAAAGCTGGTGCTAACTTAACGCATTAAGGGCGTGCAGGTGGCGCCCTTAAGGCTGGCGGCACACAAGCGTTAACAGAGAGAGGAAGGAACGTCCGTGAAAGTGGGCGTTCCTTCCACTCTCTGCGCTCAGCGTACAAAGCGCGATCCTCCTATGGAGAATCGCGCTTTGTATCCTGTCAGCGTCCGTTTAGCTTTTTGACGGGGAGGACTTTTTCACATCCGGTGGATGGTCTTCCCCGTCAAAAACGCACGGACACAGGGAAGTGCGGGCGTACATGAGCCGTAAATACGCTCGTGTGCCGGGGGCCTAAGGGGTGGCTTTCGCCGGGGAGGCGTACAGGTACCCGCCCTGCAGCCGATGCGCAGCGCAAGTCATTGGCCGCTGGGGCACAGCTTGCGTTCAGGCCGTCCCCGTGCAGTCAATGACATGCATCTCGAGTCAGCACGCTTAGGCTGTGGAGAGGGGTCGAGGCGGCCCCGTTGAAGACAGCGGGTTTTACATGTACGTCTTCAAAGCCCTCCCATCACCAGGACGGCATGGAACGTCCTGCGGTGGGAAGGGGTTAACCAGAGATGTTGTAAATTTAGTAATTCCATAGACTATAATGGATCTGGTAAGTTTACAACAGCTATGGTTAAGTTAGCACCAGCTATGGAATACTGCCCAAAGTCTTTCTGTGAGAAACAAATAGTAATTCATATTGTGGGGTACAGCTCAAATGGGGGGTACCCTTCCCAGGATAAAGGTAGTCCCAATCGCAGGATTTCTTTACAATGTACAGTCCTCTGTACTTTTATTCAAGAGCTGCATACAGGTCAAGAAACAAAACAAAACAAAACAATACCCTTGCCTGTCCGGCACTAACTAAACAGTTAAGGTTTTCCCTCACTACCGTTTCAGAAAACAAAGTGTATTCCAACCTTTCCTTTTTGCAGCCTGATCTCTGGTTCAGCTTTGCTCCTCAGTAGCTGGTCTGAGTCCCAGGGTGGAGACTGAATGAACCTCACTTCCTGCTTTTATTTCCCTCTAGCCGCACCCATCAATCAATTAAGCCTCCCCAGGGAGAACTGCAAAACCCGGAGATTTGTGTGCCCCGAGCTGAACCCAAACTCCGTCCTGGAGTGCTAGTCCCAACAATATGACAAAACTCGAGGGGACACATACCGTCCCTCAAACACCACTCCTCTCCTCTCGTCACAATATATATATTGAACACTATAGAGGATGATATATCGATCCGGTGTTGGTGCACTGGTCATTGATTTTTTTTTAACTAATTATATTTTTCAACTATGTGCTGTGGAATCGATGTTGACAAAAGTGTTGATGTCAGGGTAGAGGTGAGGAGGGCCTGGCCACAGACACTTGGACCCTATGTTCAGAAACATCAATCCTTGTGCAAGTGAGAAAAAAGTAGCTTAAACAGGCTGCAATCTGACATTGCAAATAGAATTGTCATACGATAACGTAACAACTTTTATTATGTCACATTAACCAACAAATTCACACAAATCAATAAAAACACATATAGGTGGTGACGAAAAACTGAAATACCAGACCATATGGATAGGAATGATCAAGGATATATCATCATCATCATGAGCTACCACTAAACTCAATAGTACCATTAGGCTAATGTCAGATGAACGCATTCTGAGCACACTGTGCGTCCGTGCACAACTGACGAACTTTTTAACTAATGATACTGTAGACACCACACGGTCCGTTTTTTTTGAATGCTGTAGATGGGAAATAAAATTAATATGTAAAATGAAAAAAATTGATACATGATATGAAAACCATTTTGTCCGTCAAAAATGCTGGACGTCAAAAATACAGTCCGTCTGACTACGTTCCATCACTTACACACAAAGCTACGCAGACGTGGCGCACTCTGTGCGTCCGTCCTAGCGGGTTTGTCGTTCTTGCCTAAATTGCGTCCGGTGCCACGTGCGTTGTGCGTGTGCACTTCTGTGCGGACGTACTTCGTGTGTGGGTCTCTATTGATCATAATTTTATGCTACGACGGACGTTAAAATGTGTGGCAACACAGACGTGATCACTGCGTTCGTCTGACACGGGCCTAAAGGGCTTGGTAGTTAAATCGACCAATGTTAAGATTATATATCCTTTATCTCCTGCAAATCCAGGACATACTTGAAAAACAAGAGAAATCTCCATGTATCCTTCCTGGTAAAATCCTTTAAAAAAAAAAAAAACAACACCATAGAGGTTATAGATAACTGAGGCGTATAAAGTGGTATATACTGTAAACACAAGAGAAAAACTCACTACAATGAAGGCCTGAAGCAACTCAGGCGTAGGGCCCTTAAGTTGCCCCTGATGCCAGGACGCAAGGAGAATTTCTAGATGAGCAGGGGTTTAGCGCGTGTAGGAGTTACAGCGGGAATTTTAGGGGCCGGGTTTCCAGGAGGGATATAAGACACGTGCTCTGCGTGCCTTTTTCTCCTGAGGAAACTCGTGAAGGAAATCTGCAGCTGCGTCAGCGTGCGTTTTTTGTGAGGTGATGGTGGAGGGCGGTGATATGGAGCAACTGATGTTGGTGGGTCGAGCGGCGGCAAGGCCTCGTGGTGTTGAGTGGGCGAGGAGAGTGATGGAGGCGCAATCGGAGGAGCCGGATGTTGGAGTTCGGCCAGCCAGGGCCGCTTATCTGCGGAGAGGTTTAGTCCGGATGGGGATTCTAGCAGTGGACCAGCGTCTGGGAGGACAAGGTCTGAATCGGTGAGAGGCAGAGGGCGAGTGGTCAGTCGTGTGGAGGCTGGAGGTTACGGAGTTGGGCCTGGCGCAGGCTTGAGCTCCTCGAGGAGGGTGTCAGGTAGGAGGTCTAGGCCTGGTTTCGTTTCTATGGATTCTTCCGTTTCTGGTCGGAGGGGTGGTGTGGTGAGCGCTACCAGGAGGGATGTTGTTCGACGATTGAGGGGTTTGTCTGCAGGAGCGAGGGAGCGGTCAGCTGGTAGGAGTGCTGCAAGAGGGGCTGGAACTTCTAGTTCTGTGAGGGGCAATGTTGTTTTGCGGAACTCGGGTTCTCAGGACTTGGATTTGAGAGAAGTAGCAGGTGAGTAGTTGGTTGGGGGGGTCTGTTGTTGAGGATGTCTCTCGGAGGGCAGAGAGTGGTTTGGGTGTGGGGTGTTTGTGGAGGTGTAACTGGGAGTAATTCCTCACCGGAGGTACGGGATAGTGAGATGGGCATGTGGACTAATGTTGATTGTGTGCTGATGTTCATCGTGTCAGATTGATCCCTCACAGGAGAAACTGTGGATAAATGCAGAGTCCTCAGGCGGCGTCTGGCTTCCAGGCTGATGGAGTGGCAGGATTTGGTGGTTCGGCTGTGGAGGCGGGATTGGTGAACATGGAGCAGGAGGCTCGGGCTGTTTCAGCTGGGGACAAGTGTGGCGACTGGTAATGGGGTCGGGCTGTTATGGGTTTTTTCAGGGCAGTATGGTTTGGGAGTTTAATTTGGGGGAGTTGTTGGCATCTTCCACCAGGACGTCCTATGCAAGAGTGTGGGTGGAGCGGGTACAACTATCTCAAAGGCTATCAGAAGGATAGGAGAGCCAGGGGGTCGTTGTCTGCGCAGTTATTGTAGGGATTCCGTGCAGACAATGGTATGGAGTAGCATTGCTAGGGGAGGGCCTGTTTGGGGCACGGGGTGAAGCTTTTTTGCCCAGTGGGGAATGTGGAGGCAGTTTTGAAGCATCGTACACCTTCCGTTAGGTGCCTTGCGATGACTTGACATTGTCTCAGCATCAGTTTATGGCTAGTTTTAATTAGGGTTATTTGCTTTTGGGGAGGGACCCAAGAGTTTCTGGGTGGACATTCCTTCCAGATTGGAGTGTCGAGGGAGGCCTCGGTTTGGGAAAGGGACATACATAGGTTAGGTCCGGGGGACCTAAGCTGTTAGTGAGGAGTTGCACGGTATAAAAAAAAATACTAAAGGACAGGACCGGGTGCAGGGAGGTGACATGTGGGGAGCTAAAACTCACTGGGGAACGGGCAGTAGTATGTTAAAGCTCGGACAATGGGCGATGCTTGCCGAGTTTTCAGGGAAAGTTGGTTGGGGGGGTTTTGCCTCACCGAGTGTACAGCAATGGTGCACTTGATGGCAGAGCGGGAGGTAATAAGGGTTGGTATGGGTGGCTGTACTGATAGGATACTAATGGTTTTGTTAGCAGGACGTTCCCGCTGGATGTGGATCGTTGGCTACTGGGCGGAGAAATGGGCTCTCCTGAAAACGACCGGCTAGCAGCTGGGTCTCCAGGTGGAGGTGGCACGGCTCCAGTGGTTGGAGTACGTGGTTTTCGTGGGCAGGTTTCTTGCCTTTGGTGGTGAGAGCCTGCGGAAGGTTGTGGTGCCTCACGTGCTGGTGGTTTCACGTGAGTGGCAGCAATGGGGAGCAAGTGTCACAAGGTCGGCTGCTCCATGAATGCTAATGGTTTGGTTTGCAGGACATGCCCACTTGATAGCCACCGTTTCTCTATCCATCCATAAACCCGGTGTCTAAAAAAGGGTGCACTTATCCACAATGCACCAGTTCTAAAGGTACTGTCCAATCCATCCTGAGATTCCAATTGGTGCATAGTGAAAGTTTAAAAAGGTCCATCTCATATATGTAGACACTGTTTATACACAAACCTGTTGTGTCGAAAAACAACTCCTGGGGAGAACACATTATACTGGGATAATGTCATCACCGCTTGGTAACCATTTGTTTTTCTTCCTGGTGTATGTTAATCTTCAAGCAAACTACAGTCTTTGGAGCATCTAAAAATACCCCGTGACGTTAATTGAAAGCATGTGGTAGCAATTTGTTACTCCCATAACTACTGAAACTTTCTGTACAGTAAGCTGGGTGATGAGGATGCCGTGGCGGGGAAGCAGTTTGGGGTCTCCAACCGTGGCAAATGGCTTCATGCCGAGAATAAAACTTTAATAACATAAACAGACAGTGAAAATAACAGTGTTTATGTCGGGACGCAGTGATTCCGCGGGAGCCGTACCTATTACACTGTCAGAGAAATCAGCGTTGTCTTACTGTGGGAGAACTCTGCACTTATAAAGCTCTGAAGGGTACAGTTTAACTCGTTCTATATCGTAACTCAAAAAAAGACAACGTTTTTTCACCTTGAGGTATTTGGTAGACCTGAAGTGATTCTACCAGTGAGATGTACCACGTCTGGAAAAAGAAAAGGCAATGGCATCAACTAATTTTAAGCTGCCAACATTTAATTTTAATAGCAATTTGTGAGTTTGAGCTTGCACCTTTTACCCGAGTCTGACAAACCCAGGGGGAGGTAGACATGTGCTCCTAGAAATTTAAATAGCTGGATTATTGTATAGAAAACTATAAAAACAATACCTTGCTCCTAAAAATTTAGGTCTGACCCAACTATGGAAAAAAGCATGAAAAATAAAAATCTTTGAGGTTTTGATGCCTCATATTGTCATACTAAGGCTATAATGAATTGGTGAGGTGTTTGCAGCCTGAAGAAGAGGCATTTACTGTCTGCTACTGTTTCACAAACCATCATGCAGGGGGAATGCAGCTGTGAGGCTTATTGCTGGGTTTTGGGCATCTGCAAGATACCAAAGATTACAAAGATCAGAAGACAAGGAGAGGTTAACAATTAATCCTTCTTCACCCTTCCTTCCCTTTAGTTTAGATTAGTGATTTTTTTCCCCTCTAGGTCCCTTAACACTGGTCACAAATTGTGAAGGCGCATCATCTGACATTTTCATTTATAACTTGCAATTTATTATGGCCCTGTGCAGCACAGCCTTTTTACTCACATGTTTGAGCAGAGATCCCTGCTGTCTTGTGGGAACAGGGGATGGAGGTTCTGCAGCTCAGAGCCCATACAGCAGAGTAACTCTAGGAGGTCACAGGAGATTGGATGCTGGGCAGTGCATTTACAGCTTGCTGCCTGATCCATTCTACAGCAGGAAAACTGCATGCTTGATAATGTGTTCCTATGCAAATCTGGCAAACGTTGCTTTTAGCAGCTCACATGCCATTTAACCCCTTCACTACCAAGCAGTTTTTGTTGAAAACATTTTTTATCATCACATTTATTTAAAACTTGGGATGTGAAGTTAACAATTGAATATAGGGTGAAATAGAAGTGTCGCACAGAAATTGTCATTCTAAGGCTGGGGTCAGACAAACACAGTGCGAACGTGCATTGAGCCACACTTTATTACGGCCGTAGTAGCAGCAAATGACGGCCAATATATGACGTACGGCCGCACGAAAGTTCGGACGCGCAACGCAAGCAGCAAACAAACGCATTTTTTCGAGAACGTGGAACCGCTAGTACTGACGCACAGAGTACGCTGCGTCGGCATAGCAGCGTGTGTGCGTCATTAGGAGACGTCAGACGCCGCTCATGTCCGGCCAACATCACGTCCAATTGTTTTTTATAGCTCTGTCAAAAAATACGGCCAAAATTGCGCATCGTATGACCGCTATCGCGTCTTCCGTGAAAAAATGCGTTCCGACGCTTCGACGCACTTTTTGACGGTAGACGTGAAAAATGCGTTCGTCAGATCCTAGCCGAAGATAATTTGCTCATTTTTAATTTTTAAACTAACATTTTCATTTTTTACGTATTCGTTTATCCTTTCCAGAAATATTGTTGAAATGAAAGATTCTGAGCTCTGAATGGTGTCAGTTATCGTACACAATTTCAAATGGGGTCTGCATTATTATTATACAGGCAGAAAAGGCCTTTGTGGTAGATACAGTAATTATGTTAATGATAAATAAAAATGAGATCTCCTGTTTATGGGGATTTGTATTGATCATAATGAGTTTATTAGCAATGCAGCTTCCAAAAATACCAATAGTATGTAAAAATAATATCTGTATGTGTCATAATGCCTGTTTATGGAAATTACAGTAACACCATGTATCTGTACTGTACAGGGATTTTAAATCATAACCCCCTGAGCCGTATCCCTGTACAGCAGCGAGTGACCCCACAGCTCTCCCTCCATTCTGCACTCTCCCTGGCAGCTGTATTGCAGCAGTAATCTATTCTAACTTTTGTTACAGTGAGGTTTAGAGCTGCTATTTGCAACTGGTTTTATGTCTCTCCAGGGTGCTTCGAGAGACTTAAAACAAAGGATTTCATTTCTCCGCAGGGGACACACTAAGCCGGCTTTAGAAAGGTGTGAAAATCGTCTTTTGATATGCTAATGAGCGCTTTTCAATTAATTAAAATGCAAAATCAATAGAACTCGAAGGGGTTAAAGCAGTATGCAATTTGGACTGCAAGCAACGTAACCTCCAGCTGCAGATCTCCCCAGGTACCTCACTCACTCCCACTGGCCTTTGTGGGAGTGGGGATTCCAACTGGAAACGGCTTAAATTTGAAAAACCTCATGCGAGTGTTTCAGAAGGTGCTTCAAACTTGTGGCAGACGTGCTGTGGATTTTGCATCCCCTGAGCTGCCAGTGGCCCCTTGAGCCTGACAAATCTATGGCACACCGGTTGAAAAACACTGGTCTAGTGTGTCCTTTTAACTTGGGTTTAGCCTTGCATATATAGATATTCCAGTGGATTGCAGACGTTGTTCGAACTGCAATATTTAAAAAAAAATTAAAGGAAAATAGATAAAATCACATGACGAATGGCAAGGAATTTAATACACAATAAAGAAGATTGTGATGCACACTGTATATGTATAACTACACACGGGTGCTAGTCTAAGGCGGACCAGTCCTCAAAGGTCCAAATACAGAACACTACAAAAATGCCAAGACTGCACACCAAAGTAAAAATAAATTTTTATTGATACAGAAATAAAAACACTAAAACACCACGAAAAATCTTTATATAATATATAATTTGCCAGAGAACCAACTCAAAAGTAATAAGGTTGGTCTACACTTATCCTAATGCAACAATAGAAATAAGTTAATATATGTCCTCCAAACAATATGTTAAGGAGTATCCCTGGTAATAATAAATCTTATATCACAAGCAGTGTTTAAAGAACCAAAAAAATAAATGAACAATCAAATGTAAAGAGAAAAGAAACTGAAATACTGATACCACAGGGAACCTCTCAGCAGACAAGAACCAGCAGAGACCAAACACTCAACGTTTCGATCAAAGACCTTTGTCAAGAGTCTTTGACCGAAACGTTGAGTGTTTGGTCTCTGCTGGTTCTTGTCTGCTGAGAGGTTCCCTGTGGTATCAGTATTTCAGTTTCTTTTCTCTTTACATTTGATTGTTCATTTATTTTTTTGGTTCTTTAAACACTGCTTGTGATATAAGATTTATTATTACCAGGGATACTCCTTAACATATAGTTTGGAGGACATATATTAACTTATTTCTATTGTTGCATTAGGATAAGTGTAGACCAACCTTATTACTTTTGAGTTGGTTCTCTGGCAAATTATATATTATATAAAGATTTTTCGTGGTGTTTTAGTGTTTTTATTTCTGTATCAATAAAAATTTATTTTTACTTTGGTGTGCAGTCTTGGCATTTTTGTAAGGAATTTAATACAGGCATCAAATCGTAACAGAACACTTGCTAGTGATTAAACCTATTGCATAACCATTCCCACATATTTAGTCCTTTTCCCGGCATGTAGACTTGTCATGCAATAAATTATAGCAGTGATTGCATGGGAAACATACCATGTAGAAATGAGCAATCTAGGAGTGATCTGCCTGCAATATGCCCGTTATTATCCAGTTGGTGCTTTAACACAGTCTGTACTGTAGTGAATGTGCATTACGGCTAGCCGAACGTAACATAATCCTGGAAAAACCACGTGTTCAGCAACAATGGAGTGCGCAGCCCATTTCATTAGGGTGTGCACCCATGGTACATTTATTAACCCTTTTATGCCGCGGGGCGTACTATGCCGTCCCCGCTGGCATCTATGGGCCGCGTCAAGACAGCCCGGCAGTTGTCATGCGCCGAGTGTTATTCGCTGGCGCGGAAAGGCCTGAACTCAGGCTGTCCCCCTGCAGCCAATGACGTGAGCCGCACGTCAGCTGCATAGACGGGCTGGAGGGTCCTGCTGCAGCAGCCTGGGAGTACACTCCGCCGACATTCAAACCCTCTCGCCGGACACAACCCACCTGACGGTCAGGGGTCAATTACATATCTATGCATGGATAATTTTGGACAGAACAGTTATTTTTAGTTAGGAATAACCAATGTTTATGCAGTGATAATGAACTGGTTAAGGCTAGGGTCAGACAAACGCATTTTTCACGTCGTCCGTGAAAAAGTGCGCTCGAACGAATGGACGTATTTTTTCACGGAATACGCGATAGCGGTCATACGATGCGCATTTTCGTCCGTGATTTTGTACAGATCATCAATAAAACCCTTTTTGCGTCTGGACGTTATGTTGGCCGGACATTAGCAGCGTCTGGCGTCTCCTAATCACTCACACATGATGCTAGCGGACGCTGCGCACTCTGTACGTCAGTACTAGTGGCATCACGTTCTCGAAAAAAATGCGTTTGTTTGCCGCTTGCGTTGCGCAGCCGCACTTTCGTGCGGCCGTACTTCGTATATATTGCACGTCATTGGCCGTCATTTGCTGCTACTACGGCCGTGATAAAGCGCGGCTGCACGCGCATTCGCACTGCGTTCGTCTGACTCTAGCCTAAGAAACAGCCAAAATATCAATGTAAGGGGGTCAACGATGAATCCTTTACCCAACATTAGAGTGTGCCTGGGCACACCAGGCACACCCTGTGCACACCTCAATGTTAAGCAAGCCTTTTCTCCTTTGGCTGTGTAAATATAACATGCAGTACAATGTAAATATCGATAGCTTTATTAACCACAGCAACAATAGGACTTTGGTTCAAATTTTAAATGAACTCCCCTAAACTTAAAAAAAATATATATTTCATATCTACAACAGAAGCAGATATTGTCATAACCACGTCCCTTCCAATAACATGGAAACAAAATTAGCAGTCATTGTAACATAATGCCAGGCAATTATTAGTCTATTAAGGCAGATATAATTTAATTCCTTGGTACAGTAATGGTTTTCACCGCACAAAGACATATGTTTCTCTGCCAGGCTCCATTCTGCCATTGTGTATCTATGCAGAGGGGCTGAAATAGAGAAGTTTCCTTTATCGCGGCAAACTGAAAGACCAGTCTTCATTGTTGTATTATATTAGTACAATAATAATAACATATAAGGGGTTATTCACCAAGCACCAAAATTTTATCAAAATTTTAGTGCTTTGCACTTCGGTGATTCCATTTCGCCAACACTATGGTGCATTCACTACACACCGTAGTGCACCGAAGATGGAGTGGCCAAAGCCGCACAAAAAACAAAAACAAACAAACACTCCTATTCTCCCAATAGATGTTTAAACCAACAAAAATGCATTAAAATGTGTCTAAATAATAAAAAAGGTCCTTTAAAAAAATAATAGAAAAGGTCTGTTACAGAATAAAAAAACGGCTTTAAAAATAAATAAATAAATAAACAAATAAATAAAATCGGGAAACAAAAATTGTCTAAAAAATACAAAAATGTATTAAAAACTAAAATATTTTTTTCCTGAAAATAAAAAGAATTAACATTTGAATAATAAAAAAAAAGTATAAAGGATAATATTGTTTTCCATTGAATTCTATGGAATTTGACTGTTGAAACCTGTCGAACGGAAACACCGAAAATCAGGGCACTTCACTGACATTTCGTCTTTCTGTATAGATTAACCATTACTTCTCTATGGGACAATATCACTACCGCTGAATATCGCTGAACTGCACCGTATCTCACCGTCAATTCGCCAGCATTTGTCGAATTGACAGCTTCGCGAATAGACGAACTGCCACGAAATTGCACCGTACGGTGAATTCACCATTCGGTGGCAAGTTTGGCCCTATCGTAATAAACAGGGGAAAGGAGGCAATACCTTTACATTTACAGGAACTCATTCTGCCACTGCGATTATTTGCAGGCTGCAATACCTGGAATAACAGTATGTGAGAATTTATGTTGGGTGTAGGTTGGGAGGGGGGGTTGGTGTTTTGACAGACATATCTATATCTCACAAGAGATTTAGACTCCAATTATGTACCTTTTTTTTTTTTTTAGCAAGTCTGTCTCTATCTTTTAGAGTTTTTTCACTAAGCTATTAGCAAAAATGAAAAACTGTAAAATCGACGTCTAAACAGCGACAACTGAAAAAAGACAACAGTCTCCTTTTCTCATTTCAGCCATCTTGGTTTAAAATGAATTCAAACAATTCTCAGTTTAATAAATAAACTTGTTTTATTCTATTGGGTTAGTGAGGCTGGGCAAAATCTCAAACGCTGTCCTCTCAGGAGCATGAGGAAACTATTGTATCCTGCAAATCTCTGGAAATTCCAACCTAGAACTTCCATCCTTGACATTTTGTGAAAAGGGATTTTGAGGCAGTATGTACAGTTATTCTGAAAGACACACAGGGTTATTCAAAGAGATCCGAATTGTGGCCGAAAGGTAACCGAACAGTGAAATTCAGCGTACGGTTACCTTTCCTGGCCATTCGGCTATTCAGAGAGCAGGCAGTTCCCCAAATGTTGGTGCATTGCCTGCACATACGGTGCCTGTTCGAGGGCAGTGAATTCCCCCATAGAGAAGCAATGCTTCATCTATTCAGAGAACACAAAACAGCAGTGAAAAGTTGCCGAAATGCCCTGCTGTTCGGTGGTTTCATTCGACAGGTGTATTCGGGCAAATCCCATAGGCTTCAATGTTAAGAATATTCCTGTTTTAATTCACTATCTAATAAAAGGGTGATTATTTTTAGATTTTTTTAGGATCTTATAAGCATTTTTCGGGATTTTTTAGCGAAACGTTTTTTCCCGTTTTTTTTTTTAATCATTTTCCTGTAACAGCCCTTTTTATTATCATTCATTGGATCTTATATGTAAATTTCAGACATTTTCGTTCTGTAGTTTCTTTGCAAACAGCGTTTCACTTTTCAAACATTCAAGCGTACTGTTTTTTTTCCACTCCATTCGTCTGCGGTGTTGGCTTTTTCTGGAGGCTGCTCTGCACTGTGATCGGTGGCTGCTCGGGCTTCTCCAGCGTGTTCGGCGGGGTTAATCCAGATGTTTTTGCGGGTTTCGGTGTGCGTTCGCCGGGTTTTGCAGTGAGTTTGGCGGGTTTGCAGCGACTTTTCCCTGCAATACAACGGCCCTGTGATATTTGCTGAATACACCGCAGGGTTGCCAAAATGGGATCGCCAAATCGCACCGAATTGAGGAGAGCGAAAAGTCACTGAACGTGCGTTGACTTTTCCATTCTCTTTGAATAACCCTGTTAGCCTTAAACTAGACCTAAAGAATCCCCTGTATGGCATATCAGCAGTCAAGAAGGTTAATATTAGTCTATCACAATGTATTACAATACCTTGAGAAATATCTATCAAACGTAGTAGCCAGGAAGAAAACATGGGAGTCAGCTAATTTTTTAGCAGCCAGGTACATATTTATATAGTTGCATAAACCTGGTCTCTGCTTAAAAAAAGCCATCTGGTATGGCATGGCATTGATTTAAGGGTTGTGTGCGAAAACAGACCCATGATGCAAAAAAGGGAGACAGATGTCATTTGCATATCTTACCCAGAGTTCTGTGCTGCATATGGGGAATCTAGCATAGGAGCTCTGGGATGCAGTTCTTTGAATTGCTGTGATTTGCAAATGGCTTCTGCAATAATAAATAAATATATATATATATATATATATATATATAATTTATTTATTTATCGTGCAATAACCCAGGAATTTAGGAGCATGGTATACAATTCATGAGTTAAAAGGGATACTCTAGGCAACATGACCACCTAAGCTTTTTTTAGGTGGTCATGATGCCCTGAGTATGCCCTTATCTGTCCCCCCTCCCTCCACATTCTTACAAAACCCTTTCCAGAATCTGGAGACGAATTGTGTCCCCCTATCAGAGACAATCTCCAGAGGAACACCGTGTATGCGGACCACGTTGGAAATGAATATGGGCACCAGTTCGGCTGCCGAAGGCAGTTTCCGAAGAGGCACATAGTGACCCATCTTGGAGAATCGATCTATGACCGTAAGTATAACTGTATTCCCTCTTGACTCAGGTAAATCTACTATAAAATCCATGGCTACATGTGACCATGGTCGTTCGGGGATCGGCAAAGGCTGGAGTAAACCAATGGGTGCTGTTTTGGGACTTTTATGTCTTGTGCACACCTCGCACACAGCTATGTAATCTTTAACATCTCGGCGCAACGTGGGCCACCAGAGGAGTTTACGGATACTAGACACAGTTTTGGTGATACCCATATGCCCAGAGGTTTTATTGTCATGATAAACGTTAAGTACTTCCTCTCTTTCGTTCTCAGGTACAAAGAGTTTCGCGGGAGGTTTCTCCCCAGGAGCTGCACCCTGGACGGTCTGCAACCTTTTCACTAGAGGAGACGAGACATTAATCGTGGTAGAGGCTATAATCCTTTCCTGGGGTACAATGGGATGCTGATCTTGGATATTATGTTCATAAGATTCATACTGTCTCGATAATGCGTCTGCTTTAATGTTTCTGGACCCAGGTCTATAGGTAAGCACGAAATTAAAACTTGAAAGAAACAATGACCATCTCGCTTGTCTGGAATTTAAACGTTTAGCATCTCCAATGTACGTGAGATTCTTATGATCGGTTATGATAACGACGGGGTCCCTAGACCCCTCCAATAAGTATCTCCATTCTGCCAAGGCCGAGATGACTGCTAACAATTCTCTATTTCCAATGTCATAGTTCTTCTCTGCCGGGGACAATTTCCGAGAATAGAAGCCGCATGGATGCAAGGGTTTGTCGGGTGCCTCCCTTTGGGACAAAACTGCACCAAGACCTAGTTCGGAGGCGTCAACTTCTACTTGGAAAGGCAGAGCCGGATCTGGATGTCGGAGAACAGGGGCAGTAGTGAATGCTTGTTTAAGTGCCTCAAAGGCTTGAGTGGCTTGTGGTGTCCATTTCTGATTTCCCACCCCTTTCTTAGTCAAAGCCGTGAGGGGAGCTACCAAGGCTGAAAAGTCTTTAATGAATCTCCGATAGTAGTTAGTAAACCCCAGAAACCTCTGGATGGCTTTAAGCCCTTGGGGTAGAGGCCAGTCAAGAATTGCTGAGAGTTTTTTTGGATCCATTTGAAAACCCTCAGGGGTTATGATATAACCAAGGAAATGCACCGTTACTATGTCGAATAGACATTTTTCTAGTTTACAATATAATCCAGCCTTCAATAGTTTAGTCAATACTTGTTTCACGTGGGCGTGATGAGTGTCCACATCAGGAGAGTATATCAGGATGTCATCCAGATATACTATGACGAATTCTTGCAGAAAATCCCTTAGGGTGTCATTTATGAGGTCCTGAAAAACGGCTTGCGCATTACATAATCCAAAGGGCATCACCAGGTATTCATAATGCCCGCTACGTGTATTAAAAGCCGTTTTCCATTCATGCCCCTTTTTAACCCTAACCAGGTTGTAAGCTCCGCGTAAATCGAGCTTCGTATATATACGGGCCCCCTTTAATCGGTCGAACAATTCTGTTATGAGAGGTATGGGATATGCATTTCTTATAGTTATCCTATTCAAACCTCTATAATCGATGCAAGGTCGCAGATCTCCCTCTTTTTTGGAGACAAAAAAGAAACCTGCTCCTGCTGGAGATGAGGACCGTCTAATGAATCCTCGCTCTAGATTCTCCCTTATGTATTCCTCCATAATGTCGTTTTCTTTTTGTGACAAAGGGTATACATGTCCCCTAGGAGGCATCGTACCGGGGAGTAAATCAATAGCACAGTCATATGGACGATGTGGTGGTAGGACCTCAGTCCTGGCTTTAGAGAACACCTCCTTTAATGCTAGATAACATTCAGGGACCTCTGTGGATAAAGGAGGGGCTGTGGCAACATTGAGGCTACCAATCACATTGACTCTGCCTAGGCAATTAGACTGACAACTAGGACCCCAACATTTTATGTCTCTCTGGACCCAATCAATAACCGGGTTGTGCTCTGTTAGCCATGGAAACCCAAGAACGACAGGACATGAGGGAGATTCAATAATTTGAAATCTTATCGTTTCATGGTGCAAAACTCCTGTTTTCATACATACATCGATAGTGTCGTGAGTGATATGTGGACATGACAGGGGTTTACCATCTATGGCCTCCACCATTAGAGGCTTCTCCTTGAGAACCAGAGGTAAGAGGTTTTTGGCAGCAAAATATTTATCCATGAAATTACCTGAGGCCCCAGAGTCTAAGAACGCCTCAGTCTTGAGGTGAACCCCCTCCCAGGTTAGGGAGATCGGTAACAGAATCCTGGATTTCTTTTTTTCACTATCCACAAAGGAGGCATACAGAGAACCGATAACCTGGGTATTGGCTGTTCTTTGAACCGATTTGCCACTCTCCCCCCTGCTAACCCTGGGTCTCTGAGGACATTGAAGGCGGAAATGATCAGCCCCTGCACAATAGAAGCAGAGCCCCTTTTCTCTTCTGTGAGCTCTTTCTGCTTCCGAAATACCCGTTTTTCCTATTTGCATAGGTTCAACGACTGGCATATCTGTTTTTGCGTTCTCCGGGTTACCTGACGTACTGGTGTGTCTGGGTAATAAGGGTAAAGGAGGCAAGACCCTTCTGGGTCTGTCTCTGGGGTGTCTCCTTTCCCTAATTTGATCGTCCATGGCTATGCAAAAGTCAATCAGATGGTCCAGATTTTCTGGTAATTTTAAGGGAGCCAGCTCAAACATAAAAGCCTCGTTCAGGCCTTCGGTAAAGGCTAAGGTTAAAACGTCGTTCGGCCAAAGCACCTCTGACGTCAAAGTCTTAAACTCTATGGCATAGTCGGAGACCCTCCTATTACCTTGTTTAATGTGAAACAAGGACCTACCCGCATTGGTAGCCCTTCTAGAGGGATCAAAGGTACGTTTTAACTCAGAGGTAAAACCCTCATAGTCATATATGATGGGTTTCTTATTTTCCCACAACGGCGTAGCCCATAATAAAGCTTTTTCTGTTAAATGATTAATCAGATAGCCTACTTTGGCTTTATCAGATATACAAGACCCTGGGTTGTTCTCAAACAAGATCTCGAGTTGGGTCAAAAAACCCCGGCATAAGCTTGGTGTACCATCATAGCGTAAGGGTGCCTTCATACTAAGCCTATGTCTTTCAGGAGAGACCGAACTGACCCTAGGCAATACTGGGTCTGGAGGGTTTGTGGTACCTGTATTGGACCGATTTAACAGGGTCTGTAGAGCGAGAGAAATCTGGTCCATCCTATGGTCCTGTTCCTCTTGTCTGGCTGCGATACGTGCCAACTGGTTAGAGAGGTCTGCGGGATCCATTGGCCCTGACGTAATGTCACGAATCCCCCTGAATACCAAAATAGTGGTCCCTTTACGTAGACCGCTCTCTACCCTTCCGATCCTTGAATGGTCGGCACAACTAGATAGATCACTAACCAGACAATAGACAAGCAAGGGTAAACACCAGACAGAGGTACAGAATAGAGTATTCGTTCTCCCTAGGACCTTAGTAATATCAGAGGTAGTCTGATGTGTGCTTAGGGTGCCACATAGACTGACCTCGGTACCAAAGTTAAGAGCAGAACCGTGAGAAGAGTGAATGCCAATACCAGGGTTATACACAGGGTGGTTCGTTCGCCAATGCCAGGGGTCATACACAGAATGGTTCGTTTGCCAATACCAGGGGTCATACACAGAGTGGTTCGTTTGCCAATGCCAGGAGTCATACACAGAATGGTTCGTTTGCCAATGCCAGGAGTCATACACAGAATGGTTCGTTTGCCAATGCCAGGAGTCATACACAGAATGGTTCATTTGCCAATGCCAGGAGTCATACACAGAATGGTTCGTTTGCCAATGCCAGGGGTCATACACAGAATGGTTCGTTTCCAAAAGCAAGGTCAGACACAGATATATTAGCCAAAAACACAAGAGCTCTGCGGGAAGTGAATACCACGTCAGGGCACCGGCGAACTAGTGAAGCCGGGTTTTAAACCCGGCGGGTCCGCGTCATAACGCCAGGCTCCGCCCCCCGGCGTCCCACGTGAGCGCACCCGGTGGCGTTATTATTCGGCGCCTGGCCAGCGAGCAGCGAGGAATCTGCTGCCAGGCGCCCCAGAACAGAGCCATCCGTGACACTGGCTTACGTGAGAGGCGCGCATGCGCGCTTCTCACGTAAACCTTAGCCAAGTGAAAGTTAGAAGGATGGGAGCGGAAAAGGAGGGAGGTGAGTATATATATATATAAAAAAATTTAAAAAAAGATGCCGTTGGAAACAAGTGGATTTTAGGGTAAGTATTACATTAAATAAATAAAAAAATCCCTACCTATTTATTGAGGGAATAGGTATAGTTTAATGTTAAAAAACGGGGGGGGGGATTTTTGATTAGAGTGTTCCTTTAATATTAATCAGGATATATCTGCACAAAGTGAATAAATGCTAAATTAAGGGACATAAACCTAGATCTTGCATGCAGTGCGTCTTGTGTTCCTAATAAATGTACCGTAATACTTATGTATCGCGATGAGTGAAGCGTTATTCCTGTGTACATAGAAAGCATGTACAAGGTTGAGAAGGGTATTTTCCCAATTTAGCCAATGGTTTTCTCCAGTTACTACTTGGAAATAGAGGGAAAGAAACAGTTTAAAATATCTGTAATATGAGCATTACACTCTACCTTTAATAATACAGTCAAGCCTATGTGCGCAGAAGGCAGCAGTGGGTATTCATTTGAATCCCAATACAACAAAATTTTACGCTGTAATTAAACCGTGTTACAAACCAGATGTTAAACAATGATATGAGGGACCTTGCTTTGATAGTTCAAGCAAAGATCAGACATAAGGCACAATTACAGGCTATTCAAAGAGCACCGAAATTCCACCGGAACTTCAGGGAGTCAAATTCGCCGACCTTGCAGTGGATTCAGCATTCACCGCAGGGTCCCCGAAGTGCAGGGAACAAGCCGTCGAACGCATCCAAAAAAAATTTCTGAATCGCCTCTGCAAAACTGACGAACGCAACTAAAAACCGTCGAAAAAAGCCAACGATCCACTGCTCAGAGCGCCGACCAGCCACCGGAAGAAGCCAACAAGCCACAACTTGTAAAATTAGTTTCCAAAAAACTACTGGACAAAAATGCCTGGAAATAATATATCAGATCTTTTGAATAATAATAAAAAGGTCTGTTACAAGAAATATACCAAATTATTTTTTTTTAAAAAAAAAATTTGGGAAAAAAATCCCGAATTATGACTCAAGATGCCGACAAAGTGGCTCTGTCGGAATATAGACGTTAACATCTTGCATACAAGTTTTCCACTTGCATCTCACTTTTAACGTCTCTGTTGGAATCGGGTGCTTGGTGTTATTGTGCTACTAAATATTTCCTAAGGAGTTATTCAGAGAGCCGAATTGGCTCCGAAATTGCACCGAACAGTGAATTTCCCCGTACAGTGCAATTTCGTGGCCACGACTATTCAAAAAGCTGCCAGTTCACCAAATATTGGCGAACTGCCCACGAAATACGGTGCTGTTCAATGGCAGTGAAATCCCCATAGAGAAGTAATGGTTAATCTATTCAGAGAACCGCACCGAAATGCTAGTGAAATGCCCTGATTTTGGGTGGTTTCATTCGGCAGGTTTAATCAGGCGAATCCCATAGGTTTCAAAGTAAAAAATATTACCGTTTTCATTAAATATTTATTAAACGGTTAATTTTTTTAAACTGCAGCAAAAAGACAAATTTTCAGGCAATTTTTTTTCCCCCCGATTATTATTTTTTTTTAATAGCATTTTTTTTCTATACCAGGCCTTTTTATAATTATTCATAGGACATTATATGTTTTATGTCAGGCATTTTCGCGCAGTAGTTTTTTTGCCAACAGCTTTTAAAAGTCGTAGTGTGTCTTTTGGGGTTTTTTTTATCCCACTTGTAGGCTTCTCGTCTTTTTCCAGCAGTTGGTCGGCGGATCAACAGCTTTTTTCGGATGCATTCAGCGGTTTTGTGACGGATCGTCGGGTGCGTTCGTCATTTATTCGGAGGTTTACCGGATCACTCAGATTTTTTGCGGCGGTGTTTTCGGCAGTTTTTGCATTCGAATTGGTGGTTTTTCAGATGTGGTCGGCGGCTTTTCCCTGCACTTCAGGGATCCTGCGGCGAATGCCGAATTCACTGCAGGGTCTGGGAATTTGACTCCCTAAAGTGCAGGGAACGAAAGAGCATCAAAATTCCACCGGAATTTTGGTGATCTTTGAATAACCCTGATAGTCCACCATCAAATTTGCATTGACAAGTGACAAGACATCATTTCCCATTGGCTATCACGAATGACAACATATGGAAATCGTAAAATTCTAAATATCCAGACTTGACCTTGTTTTGCTATATTCCAAGGTGTACATACAGAACCAAGGCCTGCTTTAACATATGTAGAATGTTTGATCGCAACAAAGCTTTAGATCAACCTAGAGGCTGCTTTCCTGTCTTAATGAAGTTATTTCAACCAAGCAACAGAGGCTGTAGGTAGATTAAGAAAGCACTTTTATGAAACATAATTCTCTGTAATCTCAAAACCAAACACATTTCCCAGCCAAGTAATTATTTCACTGTGCTTTTATTTTCTAGGAGTGTACTAATCAAAGGCAAAATGTGCAAAATTTACTGGGAAAAATTGCGGCGTGGGAAATAAGATAAATAACCATAGGTTAAACTGGTCAGCATTCTTCCAGTTTGGTTTTAATTACTTTATAATTTACAAATTAAGGAATAAACTGCGTAGGCAGGGAAAGAATAGAAGGCAGTCTCCTAGGGTAAAGTCCTCTATGGTTGCAGTTGCAGAGTAAGCGTATGGTCATGGCACTAAAAGGGTAGCATTGATGAATCAGTAAACACTCTACCTATTTTCATGCTATAAAACCATCTCCACAGATTGTACTTCACATGTATTGTAGTGACGAGCAGGGACCTCAAAGGTTTGTTAACATCTGCCTTTCTTTGCTTATTAAAACTGTATTAAAAGGAGCAGAACAGCCATAAATTTAGGAAACCAGCTGGAAAATTGTTGAAAAATAGCTGTCATGTCCCATGATTTAGGATTTATTGTATATTTTTACTGTTATGTGTTGAATCTGCCTTTGCTGCTTACATGCGATTGATTTCATAGCCATTTTGTCCCTGCTGGGTTTCCTTAGCTTTCTGTATCCAGCTAGTTTCCACCCCTTTGCTCAGTGTCTTGTTCTAAGGGACTTCCTGGTAACATAGCAGCCATTCTGTGCTCACTGCTGGACAAAACTAATGTCTTTTTACCTGTATTGCTGTACACTATTACAGGATTCTCAGTCTGAGTTGAAGCTATCTGCCGAATTTCATCGTGTGAGTACTGGTCAAATACAGACTTCACTAGTCTAAAGCATCCATGCCTCACAGCTTTGCTTAGGGAAGCAGAATAATAGCACAGCAAGCATCTTCAAATTGTAAAAAGGCAGTGAGTGATGTACTACAGCTGAAGAATAATACATCCATTGCGAGTCTGGAGAGCTGATCAAGACTGATAAAAGTAATTCTGGGTTGTGGAAGAAATATCAAACTGTGTTTAAATTGCCAGTTTCAAGGAGATAATGTTGGAAGACCACCACAAGGAAAAATGCCGAACCAGGACTTGATAAAATTTATAATGATCAGCCGCAACATTAAAACCATTGATAGGTGAAATGAACAACATTGATTGTATCGTTACAATGGCATCTGTCAAGGGGTGGGATACTTTAGGCAGCAAGTGAATGTCAGTTCTTGAATGTCATATGTTGGAAGTAGATAAAATTAGCAAGCAAAGAGATCTTTGTGACTTTGACAAGGACCAAATAGTGATGGCTAGACGACTGGGTCAGAGAATAGAAACATAGAGAAACATAGAAACATAGAAAAATGTCGGCAGATAAGAACCTTTCGGCCCATCTAGTCTGCCCAATTACATGGATACTTTACCTGGATTTATCTTGTCTTTAGGATAGCCTTATGCCTATCCCATGCTTGCTTAAATTCAATTACTGTTTTGGCCTCTACCACTTCTACTGGAAGACTGTTCCATGTATCCACCACCCGCTCAGTAAAATAATGCTTCCTGATGTTACTTTTAAACCTTTGCCCCTCTAATCTAAGACTATGTCCTCTTGTTTTGCTATTTTGTTTCCTTTTAAATATACTCCCTTCCTCTACCTTGTGGATTCCCTTTACGTATTTAAATGTTTCTATCATATCTCCTCTGTCTCGTCTTTTTTCCAAGCTGTACATGTTAAGATCATTAAGCCTTTCTTGGTAACTTTTCTCCTTCAAGCCGTACACCATTTTAGTAGCCCTTCTCTGAACTCTCTCCAAGATGTCTATATCCTTCTGGAGATACGGTCTCCAGTACTGCACACAGTACTCCAAGTGAGGTCTCACCAGTGCTCTGTACAGTGGCATGAGCACTTCCCTTTTCCTACTGCTAATACCTCTCCCTACACAACCAAGCATTCTGCTAGCATTTCCTGCTGCTCTATTACATTGACTACTTACCCTTAGATCCTCTGAAATAATAACCCCTAAATCCCTTTCCTCAGATGTTGAGGTTAGGACTGTATCAAATATTCTATATTCAGCCCTTGGGTTTTTACGTCCCAGGTGCATTATCTTGCACTTATCCACATTAAAACTCAATTGCCACAACTCCGACCATTTTTTTAGCTTACCTAAATCATTTGTCATTTGGCTGATCCCTCCAGGAACGTCAACCCTGTTGCAAATCTTTGTGTCATCAGCAAAAAGACATACTTTTCCATTAATACCTTCTGCAATATCACTAATAAAAATATTAAAGAGAATGGGTCCAAGTACTGACCCCTGAGGTACCCCACTGGTAACAAGACCTTGCGCCGAATAAACTCCATTTACCACAACCCTCTGTTGTCTGTCACTCAGCCACTGCCTAATCCATTCAACAATATTGGAATCCAAGCTCAAGGATTGCAATTTATTGATAAGCTTTCTATGCGGAACAGTATCAAAAGCCTTACTGAAATCTAAATAAGCAATGTCTACTGCACCACCTGTGTCTATTATTTTTGTTACCCAATCAAAAAAATCAATAAGATTAGTTTGGCATGATCTCCCTGAGGTAAACCCATGTTGTTTCTGATCCTGTAATCTATGTGTTTTTAGGTGTTCAACAATCCTTTCCTTTAACATGGTTTCCATTAATTTCCCTACTACTGACGTAAGACTAACTGGCCTATAGTTCCCCGATTCCTCCCTACTACCCTTCTTGTAAATAGGCACAACATTTGCTAATTTCCAGTCTTCTGGGACGACTCCTGTTAACAAGGATTGGTTAAATAAATCTGTTAACGGTTTTGCTATTACATCACTGAGCTCCTTTAATAATTTAGGGTGGATCCCATCAGGCCCCATTGACTTATTTGTCTTTACTTTAGACAGCTGCTTTAGAACCTCCTCCTCTGTAAACTCATATGTAAATCTCTTTAGTGTTCTCTCCTAACTGAGGTCCCTTTCCTTCCTTTTCTTCTGCAAAGACTGAACAAAAATATTTATTGAGGCAGTCAGCGAGACTTTTATCCTCTTCTACATACCTTCCTTCCTTTGTTTTTAATCTAACTAATCCTTGTTTTACTTTTCTTTTCTCGTTTATGTATCTAAAAAATGTTTTGTCCCCCTTTTTTACTGACTGAGCTATCTTCTCTTCTGCGTGTGCTTTGGAAGCTCTTATAAATTGCTTTGCCTCTTTCTGCCTAATCCTATAGGTTTGCCTATCTTCTTCACGCTGAGTTTTTTTATAATTATTGAATGCTATCTTCTTGTTCTTTACTATTTTGGCCACTTCTGCAGAGTACCACAGTGGTTTCTTCCCTTTTTTGTTTTTGCTAACAAGCCGAATGCAATTTCCTGTGGCCTTCAATAATGCTTCCTTTAAATAATCCCATTTCTCCTGGACTCCCTTTAAACTCCTCCAGTCTGATAATGACTCCTTCACACAAAATCTCATTTTAGAAAAATCTGTTTTTTTAAAGTCTAAAACTTTTGTTTTTGTGTGGTGCGGCTCCATCCCTGTTCTTATATTAGACCATACTGACTGGTGATCACTAGATCCCAAATTTTCACCTACAACAACGTCCGATACCAAACCTCCATTTGTGAGTATTAAATCCAATATGGCCTCTTTACGGGTCGGCTCCTCAACTACTTGTGTTAGAGATAATCCCAGTAAGGAGTTTAGAATATTTGTACTCCTGGTGCACCCAGCTGTTTTGGTTTTCCAGTTCACATCAGGAAGATTAAAGTCCCCCATGATAATAACTTCCCCCTTCATTGCCATTTTGGCTATTTCCTCAACCAGCAGATTATCTAGCTCTTCTACTTGTCCAGGGGGTCTATAGATCACACCTACACGAGCTACTGTATGATTGCCAAATGTTAGTGTAACCCAAACTGACTCTATGTTCGCCTCGCTCACTTTTATTTGGTTTGTTTTTATGTTGTTTTTCACATACAGGGCCACTCCTCCTCCTTTCTCCAGAATGGTAATTCTTGTGGAGTGTTCCCAGTATACAGTGGTTACTACCAACTAAAACTGGTGCAAGAAAGGTGAATCAGCATCAGGCGCATTGATCTATGTGGGGAGCGAAGGCTAGCCCATCTGGTCCAATCACACAGAAGAGCTACAGTAGCTGAAATGGTTGAAAAACCTAATGCTGGGCATGATAGAATAACACTTGACAGTGTACCACTACCTAACAGACCATGGGCACCCTTTTGCGGCAATGGTGTTCCCTGATGGCAGTGGCGGCTTTCTAAAATTGTTCAAGAATGGTTGAGGAACATGAAAAAGTTTTCAAGGTGTTGCCTTGGCCTCAAAATTCCCTAGACCTCAATTCAATTATCTGTGAGGTGTGCAGGAACAACAAATGTGATTAATGGAGGCCTCACCTCGCAACTTGCAGGATTTAAAGGATCTGCTGCTAATGTCTTGGTGCCAGATACAACAGGACACGGTCAGAGGTATTGTGGAGTCAGTCCGACCAGCATATATCAAGCTTGTGAACTAACGCATTATTTTTAACCTTTGTATAAAAATTTGTAAATTTAGGACCCCTAGGTACAATAATAGGAGCCAGTGTCTACCTGGCTTTGGATTTGCCAAGCCTGGTGTCAAATAGAGATAATCCTGTGGCTATGCGGTCTGTGGAGGTTGACATGTGTGGGAAATTGAGGTAATTTAACTTTTTTGAAAATGTTTTTAGACTAAATAGATAAAAATGAATGATGTTCCATAAAGTTGAGCACAAAGTGGCACATGATACTTTATAATAATGGCAGAACATTGCAAGGTCACTAACAAATAAACAAACAAAATGAAATAAAAATAGCAGACGTCACAGGAAATATGTGTTTTATATATCTAGAAGCACTACATGTGGTGAGTCAAGGTTAATTTTCATTCCTGTTCTTTGCTACCTTCAATAATATTTTAAGAGGTTTTTGACAGTTAAAGAAATAATTGTGGTGGAGGAGCTATCATGAAACCACTTGTGACCTGATGAATAACGGTTTAAATAATTAAGTTTATTTGTTTTTCAGAGAATGCCCTTACTATATAATAAAGCTCTGTGTTGAAAAAAAGCTGAAGATCCTGGTCATTGAAAACACTAACAGGGTAATTCAGAGAGCACCTAAATGCCTCTGACATTTTGGCACTCTTCCGCTTGCCGCACTTCGGCGAGTTCAATTCGCTGACCCTGCAGTGAATTCAGCATTCACTGTAGGGTCCCCAAAGTGCAGCGAAATGACCCGCCAATAGCATCCGAAAAACCGCTGCAAAACCACCAGATCGATAATTCATAAAAACCGCCGAATGCATTTGACGAATTGATCTGAAAAAAGCCAACAACCCGCCGAACAGACCGCCGGAAAAAAATGACAGGCGGGGGTAAAAAAAACAAACGAAACAACATAAAAAAATGCAACTTTTAAAAGACGTTATCCAAAAAAGTACTGTATGAAAATGCCTGGGAATAATAAATTAAGGACCCAAGAATAATAATAAGGTCTGTTACAGACGGAAAAAAAAAAATCGCCGAAACAGATCCCCCATCAGCAGGGTATAATAAGCCAGAAACAGTTGTCCTGGGGTGGCTGTGACTCATTGCATAATCTGACCTTTGTTAAAAGGCCATCTAGTATGGCATTCCACTGGCAAGGAGGTTTATGTGTTAAAACAGACCAAGGATGCAAAAAGTGAGAAATTGCAGACTTCATTTGCATGTCCTACCCAGAGTTCCTTGCTACATATGGGGAATGTAGCACATGAGCTCTGTAAAGCAGTTCTCTGAATTGCTGGGATGTGTAAATGTCTTCTATAAACATTATTATTTGCTATGTGGAGACTTTTAATCTCACTTTTTGCCCTCCACCATAACTTGAGTGTAAATATAATATATGTGATGAAACGGCCGCCCCAAAGTTTATTTTACATTTATTTTCTTTACAGTTTATTGTCTCTGTATGTAAGGTAGAGTGTTTGTTCTGTGTGCCCTATTACCTGATGTCTGTGTTATATTAATATTCCCTTATGTGGTTATTGTATTGTTTCTGTGTACCTTCTCTCTGTATAGTGTACATCTCTGTATTAGCTGTCCTGTCTTTCTATTGCACTCCTCTGTGGCTAAAAACACCTGGTGTTATGCCCGTTTGTGAACAGAGGTCATTTAGAGTTGATAATCTTTCCACGTACACATTAGTTTTTAATTCAATATCTAATAAACCATTGCTTATAATATTCTGCAGTAAAGAGTCTCTTTATTTCTAGATTTTTTAGTATTTTTTTAAGCATTTTCTATACTTTTTTCAAAATTTCTTTTTTTTTTCGAACTCGAACCGGACACACCCAAAAAGTTTGAAGTTCGAGAACTTTCGAACTGCCAAAGTTCGGGCCAAACTCCGAACCGTCCGAACCCGAACAGCTCATCCCTACTCTGTATTAGCTGTCCTCTGTCTTTCTATTGCACTCCTCTGTGGCTACCCCCTCTCTGTAAGAAGACTCCTTGGTTTCCCTCTAGTACTAGCACAGTTTAGATAAGATGCATGTGTAAACACTCCATTGTGTTGAATGGCTCTTTCTATTGTCCAGTGGCTGTAGCCTGTTATCTGTAATGTATTCTGGAAGGGAGGGGGTTGTCTCACCTGTGTGTATTTGAAATAAAGAACCATTCTCCATTTGGATTTCGAATGAGAAACATCTACATAGTACATGTCATCTACTGTGTGTGGAAATATCTTCTGTGTTTCAGTGGAAAGGGGCGCCTGGGATACCAGGAGCAGTAACAATAGTTGTCCTCCACCACAACTGTTGTAGATACTGACTTGCCCTACGGGTCCCAAGCATCCACTGCAACTGGTCATCATGCCTAGCTCCTAGCTGATGAGGGTCCAACAAACCGGAAACAGCGCTGTCCTAGGAGTGGCTTTGACCAGTTGCATAACCTTATCTCTGCTACAAAGCCACGGTGTGGCATAGCATTGATTTTAGGGTTCTGTGTAATAACAGATCCAGGATGCAAAAAAGTGAGACAGATGTCATTCGCATATCCTACCCAGAATTCCTTGCTGCATATGGGGAATGTGGCACAGGGGCTCTGGGATGCAATTCATCAAATTGCTGTGATGTGCAAGTGGCTTTTGCAATAATAAAACACACACACATACAGTTGTGTTCAAAATTATTCAACCCCCAATGCTGTAAAGGGTTTTAGGGAATTTAGTGAACATTTGTAATTGTATTCAGAATGAAATCCTACAAGGACTTTTTAAAGAACCATATGCAACTAAAATGACATCAATTGGTTTTGTAATACAGTAGTAAATGTTTCTTTTGTGAATTCTTCATTGACACAATTATTCAACCCGTTAAAGACTACCACTCTGAAGAACAGAGGTTCATTCAAGTGTTTTCAATCAGGTATTGAAAACACCTTTGGATGTCACGGAGCAGCAATAAAGCATAATAAGCACCAATTAGGCAGCTTTAAAATGACTGTGATACTCAGCTCCTTCTAGACATTTACTGGTGTGGTTACAAACATGGTGAAGTCAAGAGAATGGTCCAGGAAGACAAGAGAAGAGGTGATTACTCTTCACAGGAAGGGCAATGGCTATAAGAAGATTGCAAAGATGTTAAACATACCAAGAGAGACCATAGGAAGCATCATTCGCAAATTCAAGGCAAAGGGCACTGTTGAAACGCTACCTGGTCGTGGCAGAAAGAAGATGCTGACTTCGACTGCTGTGCGCTACCTGAAGCGTAGAGTGGAGAAAAGTCCCCGTGTGACTGCTGAGGAACTGAGAAAAGATTTGTCAGATGTGGGTACTGAAGTTTCAGCTCAGACAATACGGCGCACACTGCGTAATGAAGGCCTCCATGCCAGAACTCCCAGGCACACCCCCTTGCTGTCTCCAAAGAATAAGAAGAGTCGACTGCAGTATGCCAAAAGTCATGTGGACAAACCACAGAAGTTTTGGGATAGTGTTCTGTGGACTGATGAAACAAAATTAGAACTGTTTGGGCCCATGGATCAACGCTATGTTTGGAGGAGGAAGAACAAGGCCTATGAAGAAAAGAACACCTTGCCTACTGTGAAGCATGGCGGGGGGTCAATCATGCTTTGGGGCTGTTTTGCTTCTGCAGGTACAGGGAAGCTTCAGCGTGTGCAAGGTACCATGAATTCTCTTCAGTACCAGGAGATATTGGATGACAATGTGATGCAGTCCGTCACAAACCTGAGGCTTGGAGACGTTGGACCTTTCAACAGGACAATGATCCCAAGCATACCTCCAAGTCCACTAGAGCATGGTTGCAGATTAAAGGCTGGAACATTTTGGAGTGGCCATCACAGTCACCTGACTTAAATCCGATTGAGAACCTCTGGTGGGACTTAAAGAAAGCAGTTGCAGTGCGCAAGCCTAAGAATGTGACTGAACTGGAGGCTTTTGCCCATGACGAATGGGCGAAGATACCCGTAGATCGCTGCAAGACACTTGTGTCAAGCTATGCTTCACGTTTAAAAGCTGTTATAACTGTAAAAGGATGTTGTACTAAGTACTAAGATTGAATGTCACTTGGGGGTTGAATAAAACTGATAATGATGTGAACACAGAAAAGACATTTGTGGTTATTTCATTATAAATGTTATGTTATATTTGTCTGACCTACACGTGCCTCTTTGATTTAATTGTAAACAAGATGACTGAATGATCAAAATCAATGTCAAACTGGCCAAAACACTCAATTTCAGTGGGGGTTGAATAATTTTGAACACAACTGTATATTCTTACACTATTCGTAGTATTGTTATGGATGCGTTTGGTGAGTTTTAAAAGATTTGGAATAGAACGGGATTGCACTGAAAAGACACAAAATGTTTGCTGGAGTTTAGTAAATGGTCTCAATGTTGGACAGTCAAAGCACAGACTGAACACAATAAAACAGCGGTGACACAGACACAGCACAAAGACAGCATTCAATGGGGACGACATTAAACAGAATTCCCAGTAAAAAAATGTTAATAAGCTTGAACAATTGTAATTGTTTTGAGTTGACTGAAGAATAAGTCCAACAGTTGCTTTTCCCATAGATTGGCGAACACAGCAATTATTAAAGCAAATGTAAAATGATAAAAAATATAATAAGAAGTAATTCAATAAACAAACAGGAAGCACCTCCACACCAAAGTAAATAATTGTTTTCTCTAGTGAATGCTAGGAATCTGTCCTGAGAGATATATGGTGAATATCCATATGGACAAACCTATTGCATTGTATTGCATCCATGGTAATGGTTTTGTTTTGAGCCTCCCAGACACAGGACAGATAAATTGAGCAAATACAAACAATGGGTAGTAAGAACAAAAGGTTTTTTACTGTGTGATGAGCCTGTTAAACTAGCTCAATAGGTCTCTGCTCCAGCAGGGCAATCATGCATGACCAGTACAAAGCCATAGAGAGTTCACTGTAATCACCATGGCCATCACAGTAACAAATGCTGACTTAAAGGAACACTCAACACAGCCTGACCACTTTACCTGTTTAATGTCCCCTGCTACCCCTATCTGCTTAAAAAGCTGACTGAAGTCAAGGAGTTTCCTCCAACCACCCAGCATTACCAGCAGGAGAGATTTTGAATTACCCAACTGCCGGTCACCAGATAGGTCACTACAGACATCAGCAAAATGAAATAGCGTCACATAATTAGATATGCTCTGGAATATTTAAGATTACACAGACATTATTGTTCATTCAAACACTTACCTACGCTTGTAGGAAAGATATCTTCATTGTTGATTTGCACCTCTATCCAGTCCATTAGAAGGTTCATGTACTGGGGTGCTGGTAAGGCAGTAGGCTTCTTGTATTTCAAATCATCTTGCCACCTGTATTCATATTTTGGGCCTCCAGACATAACGGGGCAAGTTCTTTCGGTGCAGAAGTCACAGATGGTTCCATAAATGAGGTTAATTCGGTTGAAAAAGTCTACCACATGGACTGCAACCCAGTCGTTAAGGTCCTCTCCGTGAGGCAGTTGAACAGTAGCTCTCATGTCAACTCCTGAGGTCAAGGACGCTTGAGCTCGTTTATGCAGTTCAAACCTTTGTGTACCAGGATCAAATTTCCTTTTAGGCCTGAAAGTCTTGTCTTTATTGAATACTTGCTTCAGTCCTATAGACATGATGGAGTCCTGGAAGGACAGTGTGAAACAGAAGTCGAGACGCCTCCTATAATCCCGTGTCAAAAGGTATGGTTTCAATTTTGATTTAGGGCAGAAGTCCAATTAAAGTAGCATGTGGGTCACTTCATATACTGGAAGAAAGAAAAGATTCTTAAAGTTTGAGGCGTTAGAAAAAGTCATACACATGCAAAAACATACAAAGCGAACACTTATGTCCACCGTGCACAAAGCACCACATCACCCAGAGCCCACCAAACCCATCACTACCTAATATCAAGGGAGAGGTACAGACATTTTTGTTAATTATAAAAGTAATTTATGACATAAGCAGCTACACAGTCACAAAAGCTCTCATTGCAACACTGTATGAAAGATTGTACACTGACATCTAAAGTGTCAGCTTGGAAGCTATGTTCTTATGATCCTCTACCCCATAAGCTCATATGAGCAAGGCCCTCCAATAAATTGACCAGATTTATAAAATGAAATTGGTTTATTGGCTAATAATAAAAAAAACTATTTTATTAGCATATTTTACTCAAATTATATATGCAGTAATAAACAAGTAATTTCAAAGTAAAAATATGTAACAAAATAATTATTTAACGCATAACATAATAATTATTTTAAAAAGTACCTTTCTGTCAGAAACTAGCACCAGATTCTCCCTCTTAACTGTAAATTTAAACATGGGATTATGGGACATGGGGCTGGGCAGCTGACTCCCCTGCATCATTTTATAGGACAAATGGACCAAAGGTGCTTTTTCATTGGTCCAGACTAGCCCAATTTAGTGGGGAGCACACGGGGGGGGGGGCGCAAGGAATAACCTGGGGGGAAATTGCCCCCCTGTAGCGACACCAGTGGAAGGGATACAGCGTGTGCCGATGACCATTTAAACCAGTGTGCTCTGTATGCAGCGTCTGATAGCTCCCACTATGCTATTAGCTCAGCCTATGTAAAATGCATATCCAGCTTCCCCACAACACTAATAGCAAATCTTCTCAGAAGCTGCATATACAGCGTGTGCCAGTTTTAATAGTAAACGATACACTGTGTATGGAGCTTCTGACAGTAGGGGAGATAGGAGGCTGCTCTCATTGGTGGATTCAGGGATCGGGCAAGTTTAAAAAAAATTATTTAAGTTCCGGGGACATAATTTGTCCAGGGACGGTCTCCTCAATACAGGGACTGCCCCGGAAATCGGGAATGAATAGCCACCCTACCTCCACACTTTTCATTTCTGGTTACCAATTCTGCTTATAAATTTGTTGGTTGATCCCCCAAATCTTATTGCAAAACACTTCAGAGACTGTTGGCAATGTATAAATGATGATGATGATAATATTATCTATGCAGGGAGAGCTCCTCAAGCACATTTGCAGAAATTGAAAATGGAGGAACTCTGCAATGATCATGGAACCAGATTCCTTGTTTCCCGCCTATGCTTTTACTTAAGAATGGATTAGTCCACTCTCCCTGTCAAATTTGCGTAGTTAGTTTGGCCCAGTCCCATTTCCTGTGCAGCAAAGCTTTACTTCCTGCATTCTATCCATGGAGGCTTGTGAGTAGCATCCTGTTTATCCTGGCAGATGCATTCTGTTTTACCTTCCTCCTACTAGAGAGCACACTACCAGAGAAGCTCTCTCTACCTATCGCCCTCCTATAACAAGCATACTTCAGCAGAGATGCTCTCTCTATCCATCTTCCTTCCATAACAAAGCATACCAAGAGAAGTTCTCTACCCACAAATCTCCTTTTATTTGCGGTGACTTTCTCAATAAAGTGAAGAAAAATCCAAAGGACTATGTGTGCTTTCAAAAGAGGAGGAGTTAAGCTATCTGACATTTCATATCCTGCGTGTGACATTCACTTCTTGCATATCACCCTGGGGTTCCAGAATAAGCACCATCCCAGTGGTGTAAAAAACAACAAAGTGGATGATTTGTAGTAAACTATTACTTTTTTAGTGCTCACTGCTGTATATCGATTCACATTCTATATACTCTTGTACATGAAGGTCAGCCATGTTAAAGAATAACCAGGACCAATCAAATAAAGATTACAATGTCACAATCTCAGTACTATAGCAACAGACATAATTACACAAAGGAAGTACCAACAGGCAATTTAGCTTTTCTTTTACAAGAACTACTACATTTTTAAAGAAAGTAACTTTTCAATACAGAAATATTTGTACAGAGTTTGTCTCTTTTATAGGTTATAAAGATATTAATATGATACCTATATTAACACATAGAAATCTTTTCCCATGCTTTCTCCTGATTTGCATCTTGTAGACTCCTGAAGGTCATGTATAAATGGTGCAATACGCCAAAAATATAAGAAAATAAGTAAATTTGTTGAGGATTCATACAATGCACAATGATAATTCATACAATGCACAGTCTTCATGTCCCGAGTACTTTGCTGTATTTTGTGATGGGGATGTTCTGGTGTGAGTTACCTCAAAAACCAGAGTTCATAAACAAATAAATAAATATAAATTTGTCAAAGTATTTTACCATGAAGGATACATTGAGATTTCTCTCGCTTTCAAGTATGTCCTGGGTTCAAGAAAATTTTAATTTTACAGTCGTTACAGAAATACAAAGTAATAAACTGCAAGATATTAAAAAACCAAAACAAATATACAGATTAACAGAAAATAAATATGTAGGAAATATATTCATTATGTTGCATGTTTACAGGTGCATTCTGTATTGAGGTATGTTAATAGGGAGCTCTTAAGTGACTTTAGACTGGGGAAAGATTTGATGGCGTCTGGGAGGTTATTCCATAATTGTGATGCTCTGTAGGAAAATGAGGATCCAGCCACTTTCTTTTTGTATTGTGGTACTGCAAGTATGGTCCAGGTCCTGGATCGGAGGTTATATAATGCAGTAAGTTTATGAAGGTGCGTTTGCGGGTCAGCCGCATACACTACATCTCCATATTCAATAGCCGGCATAAGCATTTGTTGTACAATCTGCTTTCTTACCGCAGGGCTCAGGCAGGATTCGTTTCTGTACAGGGCCCCTAGTTTGGGATAAAGTTTAAATGAGAGTTATTCGATGTGGGGGCCAAAGGATAGATTTATATGAATTGTTGAAGCCAATTACTAATCTTTAGGAGCCAGACAAATTCTCTTTGTACAGTTATGTGTGGAATTACACTCTCAAAAAGGACATGTTGGAGCACGTTGCTTAATTCTAGGAACCTGTTGCTAACCCACACTTAAAATCAATCCATGCCTTACATAAGCCCCTTTAGATATACTCAATGCCACCGCCAATCCAAAGGTAAATTAATAAAATGAAATGCAGCATGATATAGGTTTTATTCAAAGGCAAAGGAGAGGGAAGACAATTAAGAGGTTGATGTTTTATGTGTATGTGTTATATGTCAGACTGTCTGTAAAAAGAGAGCTGTGTTACCTTAGAGACCTTAGAACATTAGTCATTGAAAGAAAACTAACTAATCTAAGGTCCTGCAGGCCTCTCTATCTTATCATACAGTGCGAAGGCACTTGTTTTAAAGAACATATTCTTCTTGTAAACATTCAGCATTACTACTACTTTAAGTGGATATGACATTGGTGAGATAACGGCAAGTTATAATCTAGCTAATTGTATAAGGTTTCCTTTTTTTTTCTCTCACATTAAATCGTGCAGTACTTTTTACTTATTTTTTTAAAGGTAGTTTTTTGTTTTGTTTTTTTAAAAAAAGGTAAATAAGACATCATAATTGCCTACTCTAGTGGACACAAGGGGGGTTATTCAGAGAGCACCAAAATGTTGCCGAAATTTTGGTGCTCTCATTTCCTGCACTTTGGGGAATCAAACTTACAGACCCTACGGTGAATTCAGCATTCACTGCAGGGCACCCGAGGTGCAGGGAACCGGCCGCCGAATGCTGCCATAAACCCGTCGCTGCCAAATGCCGGACAACCGCCAGAAACCTGCCGGAGGGCTGCCAAATGCAGCCGAGGAGCCACCGTGCACAGTGCTGACCAGCTGCAGAAGAAGGCAGACAAACCACCGGATGGGTAAAAAATAAATAAATAAATACTTTGAAAGTGTCAAAATTGAAACACTGTCTGTAAAAAAAACTACAGAACGAAAAAGTCTGAAATTAACATATAAGATCCTATGAATGATAATAAAAAGGTCTGTTACAGAAAAAAAGCTGTATAATATATATATATATATATATATTTAAAAAAAAGAGAACAAAATGTTGACGAAAAAATCCTGAAAAATGCCTAAAAGATCCTAAAAAAAAAATAAAAAAAAAATCAATAAATAAAAGAGACTTTTTACTGCAGATTAAAATAATAAATGGTTTATTAGATATTGGATAGAAACGGGAATATTCTTAACATTGAAGCCTATGGGAATCGCCTGAATAAACCTGTCGAATGAAACCACTGAACAGCAGGGCATTTCACTGACATTTCTCTGCTGTTCGGTGTTCTCTGAATAGATTAACCATTGCTTCTCTATGGGGAAATCACTGCCTCCGAACAGCACCATACGTGCAGGCAGTTCGCCGAATGGCCCCGAAATGGTGTCGTATGGGGATATTCCCTGTTCGGTGCCATTTCGGGGCCAGACCGGCTCGCTCTGAATAACCCCTCTGGTGCTATTCACATGTCAGTGAACATATGCATGAGGCATTCATTATCAGCATCAATATTAATTTAATGACTTTAAAGACTTTCAGCTCACAAGGCCTACTCGCTGGCCAGTATATATTATGAAAATAACAGCTAATAATGGCAGAGGGTGATGGGTGGCAGCTACTGCTAGGTACCCAATAGCGCCACGATTGCACCCTGTGTGGTTATGGTGCTAGATATTATTACCTTTGCTATATAATGGCATTTAACACAGTGATGTCATCCTAATGAGTATTTATGTAAAGCACTTACAGGTTGGCATAGTTTTTGACGGACTCCTACATGTCTGAATGAAAGGTTGTAATTTACGTATAAAATGGATCTTAACAACTCTCGAAACTATAAGCTATTGCCCTGGGGCTTTTCATTTGGCAGATAAAGTTATTATGCGCTCGGTAAGGAAATAATCTGATATATTGTTTGCCTGGAATGTATGGCTTCCCCCACATTTCCCTTTGCCAGTAGCATTGCTGTGACGGTTATCTGAAACATCTTCATTTGATGAGCATCGTTAACCTCCAAGTCTGATACAGATCTGGAAAACCATTCTTATAGGAAGCTCTATACAAAGACAGCATATACAGGAGGGAATTTATTAAAACGCTGCCAGGAGGCCCTTCTACCAAAATCTGAGAGTACGGGAAGGACATGATGCCCACAGAAACACAATTTACCACGAATACTAGGCATTGCTTCAATAGGGATTATCGTACTTCTACTTTTAATGTATATATAATTACAGGGATTGACAGACAGGTTCACTTTGAAGGTATGAAATTACCTATCTAGTAGGGACAGTCTATATTTTGGTCCCAAATCCCTCAGTCCCTTTTTTCTTTCCCATTCTCCCTCTCTTTAGGCTGTCCTTCATATATTTCAAATATGCGGTGTAGAACAAATTATGGCTGAAAAAACTAATTGATTAAGCGACAATCGATAGGGAATATTTTACAACTATTTTCATTATCGAATAATCGTTTGGTCAATTAATTCATCTGCACACACTGTTTATAGCCAGAGTTAAACATTAATAACCTCAGGTGCGTCTCTGGAGCTGATTGGAGAAGAAGTGCTACTGCTACTTTGTAGTTCTGGAGCAATGTCAGATATAACCAGTTTGTTTTTAATTAGTTTATAACAGTAGCAGAACTATAGCACAGACCTTTGGGTACTGACACTGGGTGGAGGCGCTGTACCGACTGTGTTTAATCCTTACTTGGAGCTGGAGTCCTGTGCTATCACCCCATCTTCTCTGCCTCCCTCTCTCTGGTCCAGAACTGCCATCCCTCCCTTTGGTCTGGTCCCTTCCCTCAAACTCCCTCTCATACTCACAAGGTTTAGTCCTTTCCCTAAACGCCATCGCTCCCACCTCCAGTCCCTCCTCACACTCAGGTTGTTCGTGCATTATTTTAAAGGGACACTATTCACTCTAACCACTTTAGCTTAACCCCTTCACTGCCAAGTCATTTCACCTCTGTGTGCGGAGTTCATTTTTACCGCTTTTGCTCAATCATGTTTAAACACGATTCGAAGTCACGATTTATAATACGACCCAGACAAACTAAATATCCTTTTTTTTTCAGCAGCCTCAGCAGATTCATAATATATCATTATTATATGTATACTTCATGTCCTGCCAGAATGCTATAACAAAAAAAATGTGAATTCCAATCATCTACAGCGTGTAAAAAAAATTTTTTTCACATTTTATCATCCGAGCCTTTGCGGTTATATATTCTATGGGGTATGCTTGTTTAAAAAGATTAGAACTGGGAACCCGTTGCTCTTTTTTTTTTCGGAGATATGTGATTTTAGCTAAAACCGAAAAAAAAAATTTGTTCCCGCAGCGCCGCAGAGTATTACTACTATTTGTTCCCCGTCTCCCTCTGCTCACGGAGACAAGAATCAGCAGTGAATTGGACCACCATTCTAGCCGCAGGCTGCATTTGCACTCATGTATGGGTTTACAAAGTCCTGATTTTTATTATTTAAGCTGTACGAGGGCCCTTAAACAGGTGCATTTTCCATTAGCCCTATCAAAAACCAGTAGGACTATATGTGTCACATGGTCAAATCATATCATTCCTATGAGAAAACACAATATGTTTGCACATATTAGAATGATTCCCAAAAAATGAATAAACGGATGGCTGTATGTTTCACCTTCATTCATTCAAATCCAGGAACAACTGTGAACACTAACATATTTTGCATACAAGCTGTTCATAAGTTCATCCGATTGACCGGTCAACTCAAGTATCTCTTGGTGAGTTCAACGTGGTGGCAAGGATTACTCAATTCACAACCAACAGAGGTAAAAAAAAATTCACAGAGACTGTTATTAGATAAAGTCATATACAGTAATTTAGCCTAATTGGATAAATACATTGTACAATCTAAACTTAAATAAATATATTTATATATACACGTGCACACACAAGAAAAAAAATATTTCACAGCTCCGATTAAAAATCAGATAAGGAAAGCAGTTTTAATAATAGTCTGCTCAGTCGATTATATCAATATCTCATTTATGATTCAGCATCTGGTGCGAACAAAAGAAGTTCAACTCCAGAAAGAATTTCTTCACATTAATAAGAGTATACACACTTAATTAACACAACAAAAATAGACAATTTAATCCACACAGAGTCCATTTTTCCTGTCCTAATATATAAGTAAACAGGACACCGTTCTATTGATTTTTGTGTGTTGTAATGGAGATAACTGTCCCCGGGGTTTGATGCTGCCTCCTCGCCTATCCATTAGATCATTCCTCTTCAGTTTGCTAGTTATGGTACAGCATCAGGGGACAGTGATTAATTGTATTGATGATCCCCATTCATCACAGGTGCCAGACGGAAGGGATGGAGATGCACCAAGGGTCACAAGAGGTGTATCCAATATGTTGTTGTGGGGTCATGGATATATGAAAGACGAGCAGTCAGAAGCTTGTTGTATTGAAACCAAACACCACCTTTCTGATGTGGATGTTGACTTAGTTGGGCAGTCAAGAAAACTATCTCTAGGAATAAGAGAACCTGAAAGATGCACGCTTCCATTGGATTTTGTGACTTTTCTAATATTTGAGAAATAATGAACACTGAGAACAAGAAAAGGCCAGCAGCCTCTCTCGCTATCTGTGTACAAGTAGGGCCCTATTCCAACTGAGCCATTAACTGCTTGAGACACTATTCCAACGGAGTTGCACACTTTGCTTGCTGTTCGACATTATCGGCTCCTTAACCTTTCCTATACTTTATTAATTTGCAACTAGTCAGGAAAGAATGAGATATTCCATCCAATGTAGCTCATTGTTCTTGATTCGAGTCTGTATACCACAATATAATCTTTACTATCCTCTGATCCCACAATGCAAAAGGTGCCTCCTCTAACTGACCCAGCATACTAACTTCACGCAAAGCTAATGCAGGATCAAATTTCACTCCATGAAGTCCTGTGCGGAAGGTTGCCCTTAATTAACTTTGCTTGATCTGCCAAAATCAACTACCTCCGATATAAGGCAGGACGGCACTGCTGATTGGCTGACACCTCGATACCACATGGTATGGTGATGTGAAGGTCACAATACCTTGCTCTTCAGGGTTAAAATTCTTTTGATTTAATAGGAGATACTCAAGCTCGACTAATTTTCCCAAATTTTATTTTAAAGTGTGCAATAAGTAGTTTGCCATACAAAAAGCACAACACACACGTGAGAATTCACAATTCTCTCCGATGCCACCCATCTTGCAGGACCTGTAATGAAATAGAGATATTTTTAAGTGCAAGAGGACACAGAGTCGGTGATGCAGCTCTAGGAAAGTGAGTGACTGGAAGATGATATCATTTGGAGCATTGTGCTCAGCATGATATGGAGTACAGCCTCACCCACCTCAACACTTCCAAGAAGATCTCATCAGGGTGTCGATACAATATACTTGTGCATAGGGATGTAGCCTGCTTTAAAGCAGGGGTGGGGAACCTTTTTCTGCCAAGGGCCATTTGGAGATTTAGAAGATCATTCGAGGGCCATACAAAATTAACAACTTAAAATTTTGCCCAGTGCGTTAACTCATGGTGTCACCCATGGATATAGATTGCCCCATCTCAAATATGGATATATATTGCCCCATCTCACGTATGGATATATTGCGCCCCAGCTCACATATGGATATATTGCGCCCCAGCTCACATATGGATATATTGCCCCCAGACCAGCTCACACATGGATATATTGCCCCCTGCTCTCATGGATATGCCCCCCCAGCTCTCATGGATATGTCCCCCAGCTCTCATGGATATGCCCCCCAGCTCTCATGGATATTGCCCCCAGGTCTCATGGATATGCCCCCAGCTCTCATGGATATTGCCCCCAGCTCACCTCTTGGCTCCTGCCGCCGCTGCGTCTTCGGCTCCCTCTGAGCGTCCGGCGGCGTGGAGCTTGGGCGCTCGCCTGGGGTAGCCACGTGACCAGCCGCGATCTCGCGAGAACTCGGCTGGTCACGTGGTTCCCCCAGGCGAGCGCCGAAGTTCCGTGGCTTCGGACGCTCGCAGGGAGCCGCGGGCCGGAGCAAGTCATTCCGCGGGCCGTATACGGCCCGTGGGCCGGACGTTCCCCACCCCTGCTTTAAAGGGTCATTCTAGAAAAAAATGACATATCTACGAAAGACTCCCATAAGGGAAAATCCTGGCAGATATCTGAACAAGAAATTGGATATCGCATTCATCTCTTTGACCAATATGGTATGCCGCTCTTGTTGAGACATCACAGGGAAAATAAAGATCACAGGTACACATTAAAGGAACACACACACACACTACCTTTTACACAAGCTTTAACTAGATTCCATGCGCATTACAAATAAAACCACTTTATAAAACACATGCTGCTGCTTTTTTTCTTTGTTTGAAATAATTGCATGTAAAAAGGAAAAATAAAGTAAAGTTTTGATATCTTGTTCTATTTTGTGTATTTTTCACATGATGCAACATTTACCAAAAGCTTTGCTTTGTGGCTCTTGTTTATTTAATCTACATTATTTAATGTCAATTGAGGTGTAAGAGGGAATGTTTAGATAAGGCGGCAGGAGGGTATTATTCTAAAAACTATGCTGAAAGAAAGAGATAGGACAGAGACCTTGAAAGGCTTCTAACCTACCCTCTGGTGATGTCCTTTGAATACATCCCACACAATACAAGGATTTGAATCATTGATCAAACAATAGACTCCATTCTATGGCGAAAGCTACACAGTGAGGAGCAAGTGATGTAAAGATACTTTGGGGGAAGGCCGTTTACAACACAAAAGATCAAGAATTGGATACACCCAGAGCCTTTTATAGAGTGATTATTAACTAAACAAACAAGAGAAAAACAAAACACATGTAAGATATCAGCAACATAAAATAAACACAATAAGGACATTTCAGTTTTGGCAGTAAGTGTCCCTTTAAGTGGTCATGGTGACTACATCGTCACTTTCATGTCTGCACAGGAGTTATTAAAAAGCATACTTAAACTTTTCACACAGCCAATCAGCGCATGATTTGATCGAATTCCATTCTAGCATATACCCATAGATACCATAAAAGAAGCAAATTAGAAACTGAAAAGTTAATCTTATTAACTTAAGCAGCCTTCTAGATACAGCACATTATGCTTTTTGTTTCTTATATGACTTGTTCAAAGTAGGAGGTGGGAGTGTCTGCTACTGCGTGTAGGAATGAGCACTGGTATCAGATTACAGAGCGAAGTATGGGAAGACAGAAAGCTCAGCTATAAAAGCCTACAGTTTCTTCTACTCCCCCCGTTTTAATAAAAATTTAAACAATTAAATGTTTTCCAAGTCTTTTCAACAATTTAAAAGAATCGTGTTGCAGCTGGTGAGTGTTAAACGCAAAAGATAAATGAAATTAGATAGCAAGTCACGCTAAATTTCTTATATATAATTATTATCCTTGCGCTAAGGCTAGGGTCAGACTGAGGCAGTGCGAACACGCGTGCAGGCGCACATAATCACGGCCGCACTAGCAGCAAATGACGGGCAATGACAGCCAATATACGAAGTACGGTCGCACGAAAGTCCGGCTGCGCAACGCAAGTGGAAAATGAACGCATTTTTCGAGAACGTAAAACCGCTAGTACGGTTGTACAGAGTGCGCTGCGTCCGCTAGCGGTGTGTGTGTGTGATTAGGAGATGTCAGACGCTGCTAATGTCCGGCCAACATAACGTCCAGATGCACAAAGTGTTTTATTGATGATCCGTACAAAATCACGGACGAAAAATGCGCATAGTATGACCGCTATCGCGTACTCCGTGAAAAAATGCGTCCACTCGTTCGAACGCACTTTTTCACAGACAACGTGAAAATGCGTTCGTCTGACCCTAGCCTAATGATATATCACAAATCAATACTTGTGAGTTCAGAGGGGTTTGTTTACAGTCAGGACCAAACAACCAAAAAGGTAGGTAATGTAGCTAATCTCCGTACAATAGTGCATGGGGGGGGGGGGGCGGTAACCCTAAAACAATGACTAAAAGAGAACAGGCTTTTAGATGCAATACAATAAAAGTTTTATATTCTCTGCCAAATTCTCCTTTTGTTAGGATATATATATATATATATATATATCCTATTGATTTAGTAACCAGTGTTCCAGCACATAAACCAATGTCATGCAACAGCAAATTGCTCTCTGAGTGAAGCATAATCCTATTTAATTCATATGGGGCAGCTGATGCTGGCGTTGGTGTAAATTCTTAACGTCATTAATTCTGCTACTAGGAATTCTGTTTCCAGGAGAACAATGAAAAGTGCATTAAACGTCCGACAAGCTGCTCTGTTCCAAGATGTGTAGTGTGGAAGGGGACCCTAGCGTGACACTCAAGACAAAGGAAGGACAAGATTCTGCTGGCAGCTGCCAACCAGGACTTGTTTACAGCGGTGAGCCTCAGAAAGCCTCTATCAGGCCTACACATATTTCTGGAAGATGCCGATCATCTGACAGCTGTCGTGTAATAGTTATTACCACTGACCCCTCCAGAGAAGACAACGCTAATTCTCACCGAATCTCAGATGTCAACTCTCATTTTGTTGATGTGAGCATCAGCGAAACTGTACATCCAGCTTACAAAAGAGCTGCTGACAAGTCGGCGTGTTACAATTTCTCCAATTAGGTTTGCATCCTACAATTATAGAGGTGAAAAAAGCGATAAGAATTACACTACCCGGAGGAAGGGAAAACATGGGCATTTCTGAAAAGCCTGCAGAGTACAGGCTGTCCAAGTGACGCAACTCTTCTCCAGGGGCGGAAATAGAGAATCAATCGAAACTTTCCCTGACTGGCTCTGCCCCACACCAACTGTAATTATTTTAAAGTCAGGATGACCCTTTCCTATCACTGGGTCACAGTTTATACACTGCAATTTATTTTGACACCTTTATAGTGTATCAGCAACAGAAATAAAAACGGTCTGTTAGGGACCGTTCACGGTATATAAAGGGGTTATTCAGAGAGCACTGAAAGCACCGAAAAAAATGCCGCAACAAACACGCTGTACATGTCAGTAATAGCTGCCGAACCACCGATCACAGCGCAGACCAGCTGCCAGAAAAAGCCGACGAATGAGTTAAAAAAAACAAAAAAAACAATAAGCTTAAAAGTGTCAACACTGAAACACTGTTTGCAAAAAAACTACTGAACGAAAATGTCTGGGATTTAGATAGAAGATCCTATGAATGATAATAAAAAGGGCTGTTACAGAAAAAAAGAAAAAACACTTTAAGGCTAGGGTCAAACGAACGCATTATTCGCAGCGACCGTCAAAAAGTGCGTCCGAACGCATTGCCGTATTTTTTCACAGAATGAGCGAAAATGGTCATACGATGCGCATTTTCATGCGTGATTTGTTACGGATCGTCAATAAAACACTTTTTGCGTCTGGACGTTATGTAGGCCGGACATGAGCAGCGTCTGACGTCTCCTAATCACGCACACATGCCGCTAGCGGACGCAGCGCACTCTGTACGTCAGTGCTAGCGGTTCTGCGTTCTCGAAAAAATGCGTTCATTTTCCACTTGCGTTGCGCGGCCGGACTTGTGTGGCCGTACTTCGTATATTGGCCGTCATTTGCTGCTACTATGGCCGTGATTAAGTGAACCTAAACGCACGTTAAAAATGCGCTAGTCTGACCCCAGCCTAAGAAAAACAAAAGCAACAGAAAATAAATTTTTCCGAAAAGATGCCAAAAAATGCCTAAACGAACATAAAAAAGAAATCAATAAATAAAGAGACTTTTTACTGCAGATTAAAATAAACTGTTTATTATTAGATATTAAATTAAAACGGTAATATATTTAACATTGAAACCTATTGGGCTTGCCTGAATAAACCTGACAAATGAAACCACTGAACAGTAGGGCACGTCGGCAACTTTTCTCTGCTGTTCGGTGTCTGTGAATAGATTAACCATTGCTTCTCTATGGGGGATTTCACTGCCGAACAGGCACTGTACATGCAGGCAGTTTGCTAAAATTTGACGAACTGCCTGCTCTCTGAATAGCGAATGGCCATGAAATGTCACCGTATGGGGAACTTCACTGTTCAGTGACATTTCGGGGCCAGATCAGCGCTCTCTGAATAACTCCCTATAGTATTTATGAAATTACCATATTTATAGATAAGATCATTTACACACTTTGCAAGTTTGGATTTCATTTGAGTGGCGAATAAACCCTCTATTTTGAATTATAGGACTATATGCTGCTCACAGGGTCAGTCAGATCCTGGAAAGCAGCTAAAAAAATAAATACATCACAAGTGCATTGTTTTAACGAACACATTAATACTGTTTGCAGTATCTTCACAGAGATGCCATGATGTGGCACGCTTTGGTAAATTGCATATTTGGTTAGTTATCACATACTCCGACACACATAGTGTAAAGGTAGCATCAGCCGAATTAACAGATTTTTGTTTTCTTGGCTGCCTGACTGTTAATTATGGAAAATCTAGGTTACAAAGCTAGACCGACATGGCCAGATGTCCCCTTTATGGTGCGTTCTTATGGAAATCATACACGCCAATGTGCACGATGAGTGTTTACAAGTACCCTTCCCCCAAAAAGGAGGATAAATAAGAATTTAACCCAAAAGCACAATGGACGACGGTGGAACCCAATCATTTTCGAACTTTACAGTTTGTGCAGTCAGCAGCACATAGTCCGTTCACAGTGCTAAGCGCTTTACTATCATGTAATCCCTGTGGTAATTACTAAATCAGATAAATCACTTAGATTACAACCCTTCCTTTCTATCTACCGACTCCCAAATCCTATTATTGCACTTATCTCACTTACTACATGCCTGCCTCTAAAAACTCACAGTATACCAGCATCCACAACGATTAAATGGTTGTACACGGCCCTGCTTGCGCGCTTATACCAAGAACACGCTTTAATATGATCGGTTCTATTTCTTGCTACAGAAGGGAAGTAGTTAGGAGGGATCAAAAGCAAACTACTCTTTGTAACTAAGCGATTTCCAATCTGAAGCCTACGAATATTACGTATTGCAGTCAAGCAGCGATCATTTTGACAGCAGCTTTTGATTTAGTTTTAGTCTTAGTGTCTTGACTAAATTGCATTTAATTTTAGTCAAAATTTAGTCATCTGAATTGTTTTAATTCTAGTCTAGTTTTAGGCTAGGGTCAGACGAGCGCATTCTGTGCGGACCGTGCGTCCGTGTACAACGGACGTATTTTCTGACTGACGACAAGGTAGTGGCCACACGGTCCGTTTTTGGGACTTACGTTTTTTTTGACTGATGTACAAGGGAAAATAAATTAACATGAAAAACATTTTGTCCGTCAAAAATGCAGTCCATCTGACTACGTTATTATTTATGGTATTAAGGTCTGAACACGCAATGCAGGCACAGATAGAACTTATATAGTAAATAACATTTATCTTAAAAATCCAGTTTCCATTTTGACAATAAATTGATTTAGCTTAGGCTAGGGTCAGACGAGCGTGATTTCTACGGACTGTACGTCAGTACGGAAGACGCAGTAGTGGCCACACAGTCCGTTTATTTACTGATGTATATTTTGACGGATGTAGGAGAGAAAATAAATTAAAAATAAAAACCATTTTGTCCGTGAAAAATGCTGGACGTATAAATGCAGTCCGTCTGACCACGTTCCATCACTCACACACAAAGCTATGCGGACGTCGCGGATGCAGCGCACTTTGTGCGGCCGTTCTAGGATTTGTATGTTCTTGCCTGCCTTGCGTCCGTGGGCCGCGGCCGTTGTGCGTCCGCAGTTCAGTGCGGACGTACTTCATGTGTCGGGCTCCAATGGACTTTCTGTCATGCTATCACGGACGTACTTTTAGGCGCAATCACGGACGTGAACACTACGCTCGTCTGACCCCAGCCTTAAGGCTAGGGTCAGACGAAAGCATTTTGCCCCGCGAACGTGAAAAAGTGCGTCCGAACGCATTGACGTATTTTTTCACGGAATGCGCAAAAACGGTCAGACGACGTGCATTTTCGGGCGTGATTTTGTACGGATCGTCAATAAAACTCTTTTTGCGTCTGGACGTTATGTAGGCTGGACATTAGCAGCGTCTGACATCTCCTAATCACGCACACACGCCGCTATGCCGCAGCTGCGCACTCAGTACGTCACTACTAGCGGTTCAGCGTTCTCAGAAAAATGCATTCAAATTCCATTTGCGTTGCACGGCCGGACTTTTGTGCGGCCGTACATCGTATATTGGCCGTCATTGCCCGTCATCTGCTGCTAGTGCGGCCGTAATTATGTGCGCCAGAACGCACGTTAAGGCTGGGGTCAGACGAGCGTGATTTCTACGGACTGTACGTCCGTGCAGTACGGACATCGTCAGTACGGATGACGCAGTAGTGGTCACACAGTCCGTTTTTTCACTGAAGTTATTTTTTGACGGATGTAGGAGGGGAAAATAAATTACAATGAAAAAACATTCTGTCCGTCAAAAATGCTGGACGTATAAATGCAGTCCGTCTGACCATGCTCCATCACTCACACACAAAGCTATGCAGACGTTGTGGACGTGGCGCACTCCGCACGTCCGTTCTAGCAGTATTACGTTCTTGCCTAACCTGCGTCCGTTTGCCACGGCCGTTGTGCGTCCGCAGTTCAGTGCGGACGTACTTCATGTGTCAGGCTCCAATGGACTTTCTTTCATGCTATCACGGACGTACTTTTAGGCGCAATCACGGACGTGAACACTACGCTCGTCTGACACCAGCCTAAAAGTGCGCTGGTCTGACCCCAGCCTAAGTCGTAGTCTTTAGTAAAATGTCATTTATTTTAGTCATCTGAATTATTTTAATTTTAGTCATATTTTAGTCAAAAACATGTTATAATAGTTAGTCGACTAATACTAGACTAAAATTTTTAGTCAACCAAATTAACCCTGCAGTCAAGGGTAAATTTAGGCTTAGAGTTAGTCTAGGGCCTAAAAACTCCACATTGTGCTGCCCCGGTATCAAATATGAAAATGTACATAATTACGAAATTTAGACAAATATTCACAACTGAAACTTTTTATGTCAATTTTAACCTAAAACAAAAAAGTACTGTATCTCATTTACAACAATTTATTTCTAACAACATTTATTATAGTTTAGATTTAGGGTAGAGGTGTCAAAATCATTTGTTATACTGATCAAAATGTCCCTTGAGGTAGGACTATAGGACCAAACATATAATATCATATATACACACGGAAACAAGAAAGAAAAGCCAGTCACAAAAACATTAATATCAATTAATATTAAAAAATCTAAGTCCATGGGTCCTGTCATAAGCATACACACAAGAGATTATTACTCTCACCTTTGTGTTGTCAACGCCACACTTTTTAGATTGTAAGCTTCTAGGACCAGAGTTCGCTTAGATTTTCCATGTGTCAAAATAGATTTGTAAATTCATGTTTTTTTTTATTTTTATTAACTTACCCATTTTATAGTGCTGCAGGATATGTTGAAGCTACTGTATCTGCATAATTGTTACTGTAATATCATTTAATGGAGCCATCAATAAAATATTTAGTGGCGCGTGCTTTATTTCTAGATCTTTGCCCTGCGATTGGGTTTTTTAATACATAACCCTGTATAGCCTGAAGCTTTCTCTATCCTGACAACTGAAAGAAAATTCCTAAAGGGTTGACATACCGAAATGACTGTAGAACATGTCACCTCTAGCGCTTCTGTGTATGAGTGACAGATAAAACGTTCCCCCATTGAGTATTCTTTTCTGTACAACAGCAGCTATGGCTAACCGTCCCTTTCCATACCTAGTTGTAGGTCAAACATGACTTGCTCGATACCATATTCCTTTCCCAAACAGAAAAAAAGTGATGTCACATAAATGTCAACGTTTAGAAAACATTTGTGTTGTACTTTTTTTGCTGGGGATGAATCAAAATTTCATTTGTAGCCATAATTCTGGATTTTGGGATTTATCTTTTATATGACTTGAACACTGCAAGAAGACATACTTCGTATTATCCATTTGAGCAAGTTCTAAGGGCTGATCAATAAAATTGCAAAAGGGCTGTGACGGCGCATCACTGTGAACACGGGATGTCAGTGACTGCTAACCTCCACAACAAACTCACATTGGGTCCTAGTCATACCTAGGACCTCCTCTGGAAAGCTGTGGCATCATTATTGGAGCAAGGGTACTAGCTTGTGACATCATGCTATGTCCATATAAAAAAAATAAAGAATTCCTGAAACCAATGAAAATGACTAAGGCTAGGGTCAAACGAACGCATTATTCGCAGCGACCGTCAAAATGTGCGTCTGAACGCATTGATGTATTTTTTCACGGAATGCACGAAAACGGTCAGGCGACGCTCATTTTCGTGCGTGATTTTTTTACAGATCATCAATAAAACACTTTTTGCGTCTGGACGTTATGTAGGCTGGACATTAGCAGCGTCTGACATCTCCTAATCACGCAAACACGCCTGTATGCTGCTGCAGCGCACTCTGTACGTCAGTACTAGCGGTTCTGCGTTTCTCGAAAAAATGCGTTCATTTTCCACTTGCGTTGCGCGGCCGGACTTTCGTGCGGCCGGACTTTGTATATTGGCTGTCATTGCCCGTCATTTGCTGCTACTACGGCCGTGATTAAGTGCGCCTAAACGCACGTTAAAAATGCTATTTTAGGCTGGGGTCAGAGTAACGCAACAAAAAAAAAAAAAAGGCACCTGATGGTACTTTTACATGTTTATATAATATTATCAGAGTCCAGTGGCCATTGCTGCCATCACGGGGTGGCTGACCATAACCATAGATTAATCAGATGTTGGTGTGGCTAGTGCGAGAAAAGGAGTTAATAAACAGTGGAGGTAAAGCTAGGTGGGATTAAAGGGGTTAATGCTGTGGAAATTCTGGCGGAGCAAAGAAGTGTTAATGGGGATCGTGGATAGGATAACAAAGTAGTAAAATGCAAGAAATTAACACAAAACAAATATACAGATTAACAGAAAAAGATATGTCGGAAATATATTCACTATGTTACATGTTTACAGGTGCATTCTGTATTGAGGTATGTTAATAGGGAACTCTTATGGGTCTTTAGACTGGGGGAAGATTTGATGGCGTCTGGGAGGTTATTCCATAATTGTGGTGCTCTGTAGGAAAATGAGGAACGAGCCACTTTCTTTTTGTATTGTGGTATTGCAAGTAAGGTGCTGGTCCTGGATCTGAGGTTATAGGAGGAGGGAGCTGCTGGGGGAAGCAGTCTATTCAGGTAGGGTGGTAGCTTCCCAGAAAAGCTCTTAAACACCAGGTTGGAAAGGTGAAGGGTGCGTCTAGATTCCAGCGACCGCCAGTTTAGTTCTTTTAACATGTCACAATGGTGGGTCATGTAGTTACATTGTAGCACAAAGCGACAGAATGAGTTATACAATGTAGTAAGTTTCTGGAGGTGCGTTTGCGGGGCAGCTGCATGCACTATATCTCCGTATTCTATAGCTGGTATAAGCATTTGTTGTACAATCTGCTTTCTGCTTTCCGCGGGGCTCAGGCAGGATTTGTTTCTGTACAGGGCAGTTTGTTTTTATATAGCAAATAGGTGATATTGTGGGCAAGTGAGGGTTAATAAAGCAGCATTATCTCAACAAGCAACACTTCTTTAGAAACAGAACTAGGGTTACCATTATCAGCCATTTTTTCCAGGGTAGAAAGGGTTATAATTTGGGTTTACCCCTATGACTCCATGTGAAACAAACCAGAGGTTTTAGTTTACTGTAATGACCAGTAAAGTGTTAAGCCCACCCACCACGTCACGGCAACCTCTTAAGTTGGGTCCTAACCTAATGAACCAAAAATTGCCTATTGGCGTCCTCATGCTGCTTCTCAGCCATGAGACAGAATGGTGGGTTTATTTTTATACCCTCTCCGAGAACATTTCCACTTTGGGAATCAAAAAGAAAACATGGAACGGGACAGCAACAAAAAAATTACGTGGCGGGTGGGCTTAACAATTTAATGGCCATTACAGTAAACTAAAACCTCTGTTTTGTTTCGCATAGAGTTATAGGGGTAAGCGCAAATGACAACCCTTTTTTTGTGTTATGTTTTATACATAAAGGGGGCTGGATGCTCCAGGTTTACGCATTCGCCCTGGTAGGGATTAAGGCGTGAAACTGCTTTTTGTGCATTTTTACCAGGGTACCTATTAACTTCAGTGTGTGTGTGTGTGTGTGTGTGTGTGTGTGTGTGTGTGTGTGTGTGTGTGTGTGTATATACATACACTGTATATCCAGGGGGAGCTTATGCAGGATGTGGTTGCAGTCTGCGCCTCCCCCCCTCACAATTAAAAATGTCACCAGCAACCACTGCACTAAGTTTCAAGCCGTAAGTGACCAGGGAATTTATACCATTGACTTTTGCCAGTGTGCACGTCCCAGGTGTTTTGGAACCTCTTGTGCTGTATGTGTGACATAACCTCATAGAACATGTTGTTTCAAAACATCTGGAATACCAAAGTTCTGAAGGGTGTCCCTCTTTCTTGGTCTATTAGGACGGGAACAAAGTGTAATCAATTGCATTTGTTTTAGATTTAAGTGCAGTATGACAAGTCAAATTTGTAAATGTACCTCCTCCATAGGCCAGTATGACTGGTCTACCAACAAATCCAGAATTCCATGCTATGAGCTCCTGCACTGCTTGTTGACCTTGTCCTGCACAAGTACTGTAGTTAATATTGTGATCAAGGAGCTTTTCCTACTATGCGGAACTAGTAGCCTTTAACCCGAAGAGATAAAACAAAATAGAGAGAGGGCAGCTTTACACAATGTATGTTTGTTTTGTAAACTTGCAGTACCAGTTTATGCTCAGTACTTGCTGCGAGCGCCCTGTTCAGACCAGACAAGCTTATACAAAGTCCATTCTTAAGAACAAACAGGGTCATGTTCCACCGATTCCGCTGTGTATGCAGTTATTACTCGTTTTGGAATGTGGATGGTAGCAAACGAAGGGGGAAACTAAATTTCCTTCACTAGATTTTACCTAAACCTACAGCTGGTTTTATAGTGGACTTCAGTGATCACCAGTAATAAACTGGTTAATGATGACCTACTTCATAGCCAATCAAGAGCAAGTGAAATAATGGCCGCCTTTCAAAATTCTAAATCCCGTCTGCTGGTGACACTGGGTGGGGTAGAGGAACCTCCCCCCACTTTACCCAGCAATATCTCCAGATCGGGGCAGCTGGGAGAGGGGAGGGGGCACGCCCTTCTAAGCAGTGCCTGTCTTTAGCCCCTTGTGTCTGGATCGCGATTTGGCGCCAACAGGCAAAACAAAAATATAATTTAAAAAAATAAATTAAAGTGTTTTTTTTGTTTTATTAATGCAGTCTATGTAATTAATGTAATCTAGTTACAGCTTATGTAAGTGACAGTGTCCCTTTAAATAGCAAGCCACAAATGGTTAATGGCTTGTTATAACTTATCTTTTGGGTTGACGTAGGTCCTCTATGTTTAGTCCTCATTGCAGGGATAGATCCTTGTTCATACCATACAGGTCTATTCACTAAAAGGTGAAACTCAGGAGATTTGGCAGGAGAAGAGAACAATCTAGACCAAATAGCCGATTTGGAAAAATGGGGGAATTGTTCTGGTTTGGCTATTTTAACCTAGAATTTTCACTTCTCCAGTCATTCTCCGGCGTTTTACCTTTATTGAATAGACCTAATAGTCTAACGTAGCTGTGTCTCACATTGACATTCAATGCATGGTTAGACAGTACTGAGAGATAACACAGACCTGATGTCCTCACCATGCACAATTGTTCGATGTTGGCCAGCTGCAATATATTTTCAATAAATGCATTATGAATTTTAAATCAGGATGTTCAGAATACATGAAAAGCGTATTTTTACAGCACTGATTTGTAACATATGACGTCGGGATTGTTGAAAACAAGAATGACAGACGAAGCTAGGCACAGATTAAAAAAGAAGAGCAACAAAAAAGCCAACATGTTAACAAACCGCCACTGTCTAGAGGATGTAGCGATCACTGCCAGTAATTTAACTGGGACTATACCAAAATAAATAATGAATTGCAGATTTTTATGGAGGTGAATATGATGTTTCCAACACACCATGCTACAAGGGATGAACATACAACTGCTTCAGGGACCCAGTCAGAGACTGCCTTACAATGAGGCAAAATAGGCAGCTGCTTATTGGCTTGCTCGGACTGTGGTCTAACATAATGGAATGGCTGCTAGGTGACACATAAGGCTTTTACCTACTACTGCATTCAAAAACAGAAGTCTCTTCCAAAAATACATTCTTGCATTCACATAATCCGGCCTACCAAGAAGGACATGTAGGCTTGCCTTAAAATGTATTGGCTTCATTTCTGTGTGTGTTGCATAACATATTTGAGCTGTACCTAAGGCTGGAGTCAGACGAGCGCACTGACTGCGCACAGTAACGGATGTACTTTTTAACGGATGAGATTGTGGTGTGTGCTTCATGTGTTGTTCTCTATTGACTCCTTTGAAAAGCTACATCGGACAGCAAACAGTGCGGTCAGACGGACGCAAAAAGTGCGCTCGTCTGATGTGGGCCTAAGGACGGTGGCACGATCTACTGCTTCTTGTCGCAGGGAGCAGAGTTCTCCCTTCGCGGCACTGTGAAATCATGCAGGGCACACGGCTCGACAGCACAACCCTCCATGGAGTCCTATGGACTCCAGGAGGTGATACTCATGGCGGTGCGGACGTATCACTGCAGTTAGTGATATGTTCCAGTTCAAGGTGCCACTGCCGAGGTAGCGCCAGCCCTGGAATATCACACTAAAATGTGGATGCTACGGGGAAACTTGCACGTACAGGTTTCCCTGTCATTATCCCCATTTTAGCGTTAGCAGTAGAAGTCTATAAAGCAGCTACATTTCCCAGACAGTTCTAACGTCACTCGTTATATAGCTATTCTGAAGTGTATTTACTAAACAAAATCATTAAATGTTATACTAGAGAAGCAGAAAATACAACCCACAAAATAGATTGCAGTTCTTCTGCGAAACTTCAGACAGAAGGACAGATCATGTCGCCTCATTAAGGCTACGCTGCCCCGAGAATTTATTTCTAAAAGCAGCTTTTTCCTTGTATACTAATTAGTTATGCAATTATTACTACCTGCAATTATTTACACATTTAGGCTAGCGTCAAACGAATGCAATTTTTGCGTCGTCCGTAAAAAAGTGTGTCCGAACGCATTGACGTATTTTTTCACAGTCATACGATGCGCATTTTCATACGTGATTTTTTACGGATCCAAACCAGGAAGCTTTGGGTGTCTGGACGTTATGTTGGCCGGACATGAGCAGCGTCTGACGTCTCCTAAATCACGCCGCTATGCCGACGCAGTGCACTCTGTACGTCAGTACTAGCGGTTCGACTTTCTCGAAAAAATGCATTCGTTTGCCGCTTGTGTTGTGCGGCCGAACTTTCGTGCGACTGTACTTCGTATATTGGCCGTCATTGCGCGTCATTTGCTGCTACTACGGCCGTGATTAAGTGCGCCTAAACGCACGTTAAAAATGCGTTAGTCTGACCCCAGCCTAAAACACAGAACATCTCAATTTAGCCATTTCCATGAATGCAGTTACTTGGGAGCCACATAGTCTGTAAAACTTTGCTGCACAAAGGCCTATGGGATACATTCATCAATTCCCATGGAAAGCAAAGAGAGGACCACGATTGGCTGATAATAACCAGGGGGTAACTGGTGGCTAACAAAAAACGAATCTTAGCTTCCCATGGAAAAAGTGTTTATTTTGATTGCAGAATGAATTTCAGATCCACTAATGCAAAGGAAAAGGTCTCCGTTCCATCTGATTGGATCGAGGACACCAGCCTGGAGTATTCTTTACCAAGCAGTAAATTACTAGCTCATAAATACCCTGCGTGCCTGAACCAAGTTATTATTAGTTTATAAGAGTCGACACATGCAGCTTTGATCTTGGAAATAACTATTTCAGATTTTCATACAAATTGAAAAGTAGAAACTCAAATATATATTATTATCCCCATTGTCATTTATATAGTGCCAGATTCCCACAGCATTTTATAACCAATGGGGAAACTATACAAAATTTAAACAAATACACCTCAAAATTTCAAGTCACGGGCTACTAGCCAGGCCTTAAGGCTGGGGTCAGACGAACGCAGTGCGAACGTGCGTAGAGCCACACTTTATTACGGCCGTAGTAGCAGCAAATTACGTCCAATGACGGCCAATATACGAAGTACGGCCGCATGAAAGTTCGGCCGCGCAACGCAAGCAGCAAACGAACGCATTGTTTCGAGAACGTGGAACCGCTAGTACTGACGAACAGAGTGCGCTGCGCGGCATAGCGGCGTGTGTGCGTGATTAGAAGACGTCAGACGCTGCACATGTCTGGCCTACATAACGTCCATTTGTTTTTTATAGCTCTGTCAAAAAATACGGCCGACATTGCGCATCATATGACCGCTATCGGGTCTTCCATGAAAAATGCGTTCAGACGCATCGACACACTTTTTGAGAGTAGACGTGAAAAATGCATTCGTCTGACCCTAGCCTAAGAGTTACTCGCCACCAGTAGGTGTCTTACCCAAGGACACTTAACGGTACAGACTCGCCACACAGGACATACTTGAAAACGAGAGAAATCTTAATGTATCCTTCCTGGTAAAATACTTTCTCAAAAAAAAAAAAAATTGCCCCACCGAACCCCTACCCTGCCCTTAACTCTGCCCCCAAAACACCCTCAAATTATCTTACAAAATTACACTGTTAAATGTTTTATTCAGAATAAAGTTACAAAAATAAATAACATTTCCATAAACCAATATAAACTTAAAGGAAAATAAGTGCTTTACATCAATGAGGATGGAAACAAAATATTAATAACTGCTCAGCTTTTAATAAGCATAGTGAAATTTTTCATCTTCACAATCACCCCAGATACATGCATACCCAGACACGTCAGACCCCAGACACATTATACCCAGACACGTCAGACCCCAGACACGTCAGACCCCAGACACATGCATACCCAGACACGTCAGACCCCAGATGCAGGTATACCCAGAAACTAGACCTCCAGATGCAGGCATACCCACAAATCAGGCCCCAGATGCAGGCATACCCAAAAATCATTTAAGGATTTAAACCTTTAGGCGCATAGAACAGGAATTTTACTCTATATAATAGTCAATATACTATTGGTATTTCTCGATGTGGTCACCTTGGACCAGATCATAGATCTTAATGGTCACCATATTACTGAACATAATAATCAACAGTGTGCATCATATAAATGTAGGAAGGAATACATATATTTCCAATTAGTTGCAACACAGTCAATGATATTTCGTAATTGGAGTGATCTTCTTGAGTGTTCAAGTGTTATATGCTGAAGGACCGGTCCAGACGTATCTTTCAAGTGTTCTGCAAAAGCGTAGAAGGAAAAAACAATTGCGCAGTACGCTTGTGGCTGTGACCCCTGTGGTTCCCCTAGGGGGTACTTACAGTGTTGAGAGCCCTAATCCTGGCTCTGAGGAATTTCCGCCTGTAGGGTATTTTTGGGCAGCCCTTAGCCCTCTTGTAGATGTTCAGCCGGCCCGGAACAAAATCAGCGGTTTTGAAAGGGAACAAAAATTCAGCATGTACTAAAATATAATGCAAATTCCACCATCAGGCGAAACGCGTTTCAGTGCACTACCAGTGCCTTTTATTGAATTTTAATTTGTAATAAATATATCCATCAGATGGTGGAATTTGCATTATATTTTAGTACATGCTAAATTTTTGTTCCCTTTCAAAACCGCTGATTTTGTTCCGGGCCGGCTGAACATCTACAAGAGGGCTAAGGGCTGCCCAAAAATACCCTACAGGCGGAAATTCCTCAGAGCCAGGATTAGGGCTCTCAACACTGTAAGTACCCCCTAGTGGAACCACAGGGGTCACAGCCACAAGCGTACTGCGCAATTGTTTTTTCCTTCTACGCTTTTGCAGAACACTTGAAAGATACGTCTGGACCGGTCCTTCAGCATATAACACTTGAACACTCAAGAAGATCACTCCAATTACGAAATATCATTGACTGTGTTGCAACTAATTGGAAATATATGTATTCCTTCCTACATTTATATGATGCACACTGTTGATTATTATGTTCAGTAATATGGTGACCATTAAGATCTATGATCTGGTCCAAGGTGACCACATCGAGAAATACCAATAGTATATTGACTATTATATAGAGTAAAATTCCTGTTCTATGCGCCTAAAGGTTTAAATCCTTAAGGCTAGGGTCAGACGAAAGCATTTTTCCCTGCAAACGTGAAAAAGTGCGTCCGAACGCATTGACGTATTTTTTCACGGAATGCGCAAAAACGGTCAGACGACGCGCATTTTCGGGCGTGATTTTGTACGGATCGTCAATAAAACTCTTTTTGCATCTGGACGTTATGTAGGCTGGACATTAGCAGTGTCTGACATCTCCTAATCACGCAAACACGCCGCTATGCCGCAGCTGCGCACTCAGTACGTCAGTACTAGCGGTTCAGCGTTCTCAAAAAAATGCGTTCAAATTCCACTTGTGTTGCACGGCCGGACATTTGTGCGGCCGTACATCGTATATTGGCCGTCATTGCCCGTCATCTGCTGCTAGTGCGGCCGTAATTATGTGCGCCAGAACGCACGTTAAAAGTGCGCTGGTCTGACCCCAGCCTAAAACATTTTTTTCTGTGTCGTCGGTATCAGACATACTCCTTGGGCTGCGCAGAACATCCATTCAACATTTGAGATACGGTCCACAGCGCCACCTGTTCCTACTTTTCCTTTTTATATCCAGAAATCAGACCACAGTGTGAGCAGAGCAAGGGACCAGATGGAAACCGCCCGGACAGGGCAGGCATAGGCGTCAGACGTCCGGCACACCCTCTTTGACGTCAGAGGGGGCCGGCTGCCATCTTTGATTCCCTCAGCCGGCAGGAAGGCCTAAAAACAAAAAAGCACAGCTGCTGCCAGAATATGCAGCTCAGTCAGCACAACTTTTGTTGTGCTGCCTGCATCTGCATTCCCACCTGCCCTCACTTAATTTCCACTCGCCAAATGCTAGCAGGCGAGTGGAAATTTTGGAGGCCTGATATATATCTTCCTATATGTTAAATATTTATATAAACCATACCTTGTACTGTTGAACCTTTAGCCCAGGTGTCAGCAACATTGGCCCTCCAGAAGCTGTATACCAATCATGGTTTAAACTTAGATACGCCATAGACTTTAATGACTCTGGGAAGTTTAAAACAGTTGTGGTTACGATTGCGACAGGGTTGGAATAGTGCCCCAGATGTTTTGGAACTACATCTCCCTGGAAGATTTTGCTATTCATTTGACTGACTGAGCATCATGGAAAACGTAGTTCCAAAACATCTGGAGAGCCAAGGTTGCTGACCCCTGTTATAGACCCTGCAGATCGCCAGCCCAGCTCCCCTCACAAGACTTTTGGCCAGACTCAGTGTGACCTTGACCATTCCCAGCCTGACTAACCCTGTGAGGTAACCCTTTCAGCCCAAATAGGGCAAAGAGGCCTCTTCACATTCTCACCATCGTCCTGTCTTTAGAGGCATCACTGCTTCGAAATAAAGGGCACATGGAGCTCACTGCAAAGGGAAAGCCAGCAACATTAAGAACAAGAAGTCAATCCATGGAAATGGAAGTGCATATAGTTTAGTAACATGGAAAGTGCAGGGACACCAGGATGTGTATGGAGGGAGCAGGGACACCAGGATGTGTATGGAGGGAGCAGGGACACCAGGATGTGTATGGAGGGAGCAGGGACACCAGGATGTGTATAGATGGAGCAGGGACACCAGGATGTGTATGGAGGGAGCAGGGACACCAGGATGTGTATGGAGGGAGCAGGGACACCAGGATGTGTATGGAGGGAGCAGGGACACCAGGATGTGTATAGATGGAGCAGGGACACCAGGATGTGTATGGAGGGAGCAGGGACACCAGGATGTGTATAGATGGAGCAGGGACACCAGGATGTGTATGGAGGGAGCAGGGACACCAGGATGTGCATGAAGGGAGCAGGGACACCAGGATGTGTATGAAGGGAGCAGGGACACCACAATGTGTATGGAGGGAGCAGGGACACCAGGATGTGTATGGAGGGAGCAGGGACACCAGGATGTGTATGGAGGGAGCAGGGACACCAGGATGTGTATGAAGGGAGCAGGGACACCAGGATGTGTATGGAGGGAGCAGGGACACCAGGATGTGTATGGAGGGAGCAGGGACACCAGGATGTGTATGGAGGGAGCAGGGACACCAGGATGTGTATGGAGGGAGCAGGGACACCAGGATGTGTATGAAGGGAGCAGGGACACCAGGATGTGCATGGAGGGAGCAGGGACACCAGGATGTGTATGGAGGGAGCAGGGACACTGTGTCATTAAACAAACACACTTGCAGTCTATGGGTAATTGCATCACAACCCTGTTACCTCACAGCTACACAGTATTGTCCCAGACCTGTATACCGGGCTCCACCAAACTTCCCAGGACCCAGAGGAGCACTTCTTTAACTGCATAAGAACAAATGAAAAGTGCTTCCTTGCATTCTGTCACCAGCAAGCCGGAGGACTTTATCCCCAAAAGAGGCTGCACTGACAGACACCCCCCACTCCCAGCCATGCAGCATGTGAGTTTTGCACACTGCGGGTCAGCACTCTTTATGTGCAGCCAACTAGAAGGAAGAAGCTATTTCTGATACTCAATACCTTGTTCTAGTGTCATTTTTACTTTCTGAGCCCCCTCCCCCCTGACTGGGACACAGTTACCTTCATGCCATGGGACGTGGCGGCTCCCCAGCTCTGCACCCCGGCTGTGTGCTCTCCGCCGATACAGGACGGGATGTGAAGAGAGAGGAGTTAAAGGGATCCCCCCGTGATGTCAGCAGGCGAGACCAGCTACCATACAGTGCTCAGCCCCCAGGAAGGGGCAGCCTGCTGATCCCACTGCACTTTCATATACATACTGCGTGCAGAGCCCACTGCTCCCCCTGCTGGTCACTGCTAGCACTGCACCCCTCTGCCCAGGCACTCCACACACAACAGGCAGGGGGCAGAGACCAGTTCACCCCTTCTGCTACGCAGCTATCACAGACCTGGGATCTCTCAGAAGATTAAACATTCATAGGGCAGGGGTCAGCAACCTCGGCTTTCTGGATATTTTGAAACTACATCTCCCATGATGGTCAACCACTAATTAGGTTGGTTAAGCCTCATAGGAAATGTAGTTCTAAAACAACTGGTGGACCGAGGTTACTGATCCCCTTACATTGGGCCAGAGGTGTACTTACCAGTGGCGTCACTAGGGTTGGTGTCACCCGGTGCGGTAACTTATGGTGTAACCCCCCCCCCGAGTTTTGCAGATTTTTTTTTAACTACTCTTACTCCTAAATCAGTACTCCCATATAACACTGAATGCTCATACACACAGCGCACATTACTGGAGTTTATTGCTGTGGAGCTCTCTCATATGCTCACACAACTTTTTGCAACTGCCAGCAAGTACGTTGCCTGTTCGAAGGCAGTGAAAGTACACATGGATATATATTGCCCCAGCAGCTCTGGATATATTGCCCCAGCAGCTCACCCATGGATATATATTGCCCCAGCTCACATATGGATATATTGCGCCTCAGCTCACACATGGATATATGCCCCAGACCAGCTCACACATGGATATATTGCCCCAGCTCTCATGGATACTGCCCCAGCACACATGGATATTGCCCCAGCTCTCTCATGGATATTGCCCCAGCTCCTCTCATGATATACTGCCCCAGCTCATGGATATACTGCACCAGCAGCTCATGGATATATTGCCCCAGCAGCTCATGGATATACTGCCCCAGCTCCTCTCATGGATATACTGCCCCAGCTCCTCTCATGGATATATTGCCCCAGCTCAAGGATACTGCCCCAGCACATGGAATGCCCCAGCAGCTCATGGATATGCCCCAGCACCTCATGGATATGCCCCAGCACCTCATGGATTTGCCCCAGCAGCTCATGGATATGCCCCAGCTCCTCCTGGATATGCCCCAGCTCCTCATGGATATGCCCCAGCAGCTCATGGATAATGTCCCAGCACCTCATGGATATGCCCCAGCTCCTCATGGATATGCCCCAGCTCCTCATGGATAATGCCCCAGCACCTCATGGATATGCCCCAGCTCCTCATGGATATGCCCCAGCTCCTCATGGATATGCCCCTGCAGCTCTGGATAATGCCCCAGCACCTCATGGATATGCCCCAGCAGCTCATGGATAATGCCCCAGCAGCTCATGGATAATGCCCCAGCACCTCATGGATAATGCCCCAGCACCTCATGGATTTGCCCCAGCAGCTCGTGTATATGCCCCAGCTCCTCATGGATATGCCCCAGCAGCTCATGGATAATGCCCCAGCACCTCATGGATTTGCCCCAGCAGCTCATGTATATGCACCAGCTCCTCATGGATATGCCCCAGCTCCTCATGGATAATGCCCCAGCACCTCATGGATATGCCCCAGCTCCTCATGGATATGCCCCAGCTCCTCATGGATAATGCCCCAGCACCTCATGGATTTGCCCCAGCAGCTCATGGATATGCCCCAGCTCCTCATGGATATGCCCCAGCTCCTCATGGATATGCCCCAGCAGCTCATGGATAATGCCCCAGCACCTCATGGATATGCCCCAGCTCCTCATGGATATGCCCCAGCTCCTCATGGATAATGCCCCAGCACCTCATGGATATGCCCCAGCTCCTTATGGATATGCCCCAGCTCCTCATGGAAATGCCCCAGCAGCTCATGGATAATGCCCCAGCACCTCATGGATATGCCCCAGCAGCTCATGGATAATGCCCCAGCACCTCATGGATAATGCCCCAGCAGCTCATGGATAATGCCCCAGCACCTCATGGATATGCCCCAGCTCCTCATGGATATGCCCCAGCTCCTCATGGATATGCCCAAGCTCCTCATGGATAATGCCCCAGCACCTCATGGATATGCCCCAGCAGCTCATGGATAATGCCCCAGCACCTCATGGATAATGCCCCAGCAGCTCATGGATAATGCCCCAGCACCTCATGGATATGCCCCAGCTCCTCATGGATATTCCCCAGCAGCTCATGGATAATGCCCCAGCACCTCATGGATATGCCCCAGCAGCTCATGGATAATGCCCCAGCACCTCATGGATATGCCCCAGCTCCTCATGGATATGCCCCAGCTCCTCATGGATAATGCCCCAGCACCTCATGGATATGCCCCAGCAGCTCATGGATAATGCCCCAGCACCTCATGGATAATGCCCCAGCAGCTCATGGATAATGCCCCAGCACCTCATGGATTTGCCCCAGCAGCTCATGGATAATGCCCCAGCTCCTCATGGATAATGCCCCAGCACCTCATGGATAATGCCCCAGCACCTCATGGATTTGCCCCAGCAGCTCATGGATAATGCCCCAGCTCCTCATGGATATGCCCCAGCAGCTCATGGATAATGCCCCAGCACCTCATGGATTTGCCCCAGCAGCTCATGGATAATGCCCCAGCTCCTCATGGATATGCCCCAGCACCTCATGGATAATGCCCCAGCTCCTCATGGATAATGCCCCAGCACCTCATGGATTTGCCCCAGCTCCTCATGGATAATGCCCCAGCACCTCATGGATATGCCCCAGCTCCTCATGGATTTGCCCCAGCAGCTCATGTATATGCCCCAGCAGCTCATGTATATGCCCCAGCAGCTCATGGATATGCCCCAGCACCTCATGGATATGCCCCAGCACCTCATGGATATGCCCCAGCTCCTCATGGATATGCCCCAGCAGCTCATGGATAATGCCCCAGCACCTCATGGATTTGCCCCAGCTCCTCATGGATATGCCCCAGCTCCTCATGGATATGCCCCAGCTCCTCATGGATAATGCCCCAGCACCTCATGGATATGCCCCAGCACCTCATGGATATGCCCCAGCACCTCATGGATATGCCCCAGCTCCTCATGGATAGCGGCCCCAGCTCACCTCCACCGCGTGTTTGCTCCTTCTGAGCTTGGGCGCTCGCCTGGGGGAGCTACGTGACCAGCCGCGATTGGCTGGTGACGTGTTTCCTCCAGGCGAGCGCCGAAGCTGCATGCTTCGGACGCTCGCAGGGAGCGAATACGCGGCGGAGGGTGAGACACCCGCCCTTAGGGTGACGGTGTCACCCTAAAGGCGGGTGTCACCTGGTGTGGGCCGCACCCCCCCCCCCCACGTTACGACGCCACTGGTACTTACAGTATATGTACCCGGGCAGATACCCTCTTCCCCACACAAGCAAAACAGTCTCACTAGTAGAGGTGCTCTCAGTGTCCTTTAACTCCTTCCCGCCGCAGGATGTTCTATGCCATCCTGGCAGCAGGATTGCTTTTAAGACGCAGGGCGTACATGTGCGCCCCGCTGTCTTCAATGGGGCTGCCTCGGCCCCTCCTGGACCTTGCAGCCTGTGCGTGCTGACTTGCGGCACGCGTCATTGGCTGCACGGGGAAGGCCGAACTCAAGCCGTCCCTCTGCAGTCAATGACGCGTGTTGCGTGTCAGCTGTGGGGCAGGCTGCAATTAGTGCCACGTGACGGCACCTGTCGGCGAGGCATCTCTATATGCCTCCCCGGGGAAAGCCACCCCTTAAGGGTGCCACCCGTGACCCGCATGTCCTTAAGGGGTTAACACAGTCTCTATTTGAAAGAGTCCCCCCCAGGCCACATTAGAGACTGCAACCTATAACCTATTCCAAGCCATTCAAAATAAAACATAGCCCATGTAACTCCATATATATATTATTGGATATGACATTTGCAGCATACTGCTTTCAACTCCTATCACTCTCAGGCAGTCCTCCATATACTCTGGGGATGCCTGAGCGGGGGTGGATCCATACACAGGTTTGGGGGGGGGCACTACCAGTTTTGGCTAAGAGGTCCTTGAAAAAGGCTCAGATAGACCCAAAACATCAGTATATATATATATATATGTAATTTTAAAATATTATAATAAACTTTTTTGTTTTATTTGCAACAAGCCCCATAGTGTGTCTTCTATAGTTAGCATATAGTCAGGTCCAGAAATATTGGGACATCGACACAATTCTAACATCTTTGGCTCTATACACCACCACAATGGAGTTGGAATGAAACAAACACAATGTGCTTTAACTGCAGACTGTCAGCTTTAATTTGAGGGTATGTACATCCAACTTAGGTGAACGGTGTAGGACTTACAGCAGTTTGCAGATGTGCCTCCCACTTGTTAAGGGACTAAAAGGTAATGGGACAATTGGCTTCTCAGCTGTTCCATGGCCAGTTGTGTGATATTCCCTCATTACCCCAATTACAATGTGCAGATAAAAGGCCCAGAGTTCATTTCAAGTGTGCTATTTGCATTTGGAATATGTTGCTGTCAACTCTCAAGATGAGATCCAAAGAGCTGTCACTATCAGTGAAGCAAGCCATCATTAGGCTGAAGAAACAAAACAAACCCATCAGAGAGATAGCAAGAACATTAGGCGTGGCCAAAACAACTGTTTGGAACATTCTCATAAAGAAGGAACGCATCGGTGAGCGCAGTAACACCAAAAGACCCGGGAGCCCACGGAAAACAACTGTGGTGGATGACCGAAGAATTCTTTCCCTGGTGAAGAAAACACCCTTCACAACAGTTGGCCAGATCAAGAACACTCTCCAGGAGGTAGGTGTATGTGTGTCAAAGTCAACAATAAAGAGAAGACTTCACCAGAGTGAATACAGAGGGTTCACCACAAGATGTAAACCATTGGTGAGCCTCAAAAACAGGACGGCCAGATTAGAGTTTGCCAAACAACACCTAACAAAGCCTTCACAGTTCTGGAGCAAGATCCTATGGACAGATGAGACCAAGATCAACTTGTACCAGAGTGATGGGAAGAGAAGAGTATGGAGAAGGAAAGGAACTGCTCATAATCCTAAGCATACCACCTCATCAGTGAAGCATGGTGGTGGTAGTGTCATGGCGTGGCCATGTATGGCTGCCAATGGAACTGGTTCTCTTGTATTTATTGATGATGTGACTGCTGACAAAAGCAGCAGGATGAATTCTGAAGTGTTTCGGGCAATATTATCTGCTCACATTCAGCCAAATGCTGCAGAACTCATTGGACGGCGCTTCACAGTGCAGATGGACAATGACCCAACGCATACTGCAAAAGCAACCAAAGACTTTTTGAAGGGACAGAAGTGGAATGTTATGCAATGGCCAAATCAATCACCTGACCTGAATCCCATTGAGCATGCATTTCACTTGCTGAAGACAAAACTAAAGGGAAAATGCCCCAAGAACAAGCAGGAACTGAAGACAGTTGCAGTAGAGGCCTGGCAGAGCATCACCAGGGATGAAACCCAGCGTCTGGTGATGTCTATGCTTTCCAGACTTCAGGCTGTGATTGTCAGGACCGTACCTGCCGTTCCTGTGTCATTCCATGAAAGTGGCAGCTCCATGAAAGGTGCTGCCCTTCTGCTGTGAACCAGCTAATAAACAGTTAAATCACCATACACACATACCTCAGGTCACGTGACACACCCATGTGGCTAACCAATAAAAGTTCCCTCCTACCTTCCCACAGTGCTTCATTGTTGTTACTTATTCCCAGGAAAAAGACCTGCAAATACCAAGCTCCAGAAACCTGCTTTCCCTATCTACTCTTCGTGTTTCCCCTGCTCCAAGACCCCCCAATACCCACCGTGCTCTCCCAGGAGCAACTACCCTCGTATCTGGACTCAAGGATTGCTTTCCTCATTACCCTCAGCGAACCTGTGAGTTCCAGTGTTCCCTGTCCCACAGCCCTCCTGTGTTGTTCTCCTCTCCTACAAGTGTGTGCATCCCCGAGACCTGCATAACGGCCTCATCACCTGAAAGGCAAGTGCCTGCAAAGTATTAAACCTGACAGTGATTGACTGCAAAGGATTTGCAACCAAGTATTAAGAAGGGAAAGTTTGATTTATGATTTATTATTCTGTCCCATTACTTTTGGTCCCTTAACAAGTGGGAGGCACATCTGCAAACTGCTGTAAGTCCTACACCGTTCACCTGAGTTGGATGTACATACCCTCAAATTAAAGCTGACAGTCTGCAGTTAAAGTACATTGTGTTTGTTTCATTCCAACTCCATTGTGGTGGTGTATAGAGCCAAAGATGTTAGTATTGTGTCGATGTCCCAATATTTCAGGACCTGACTGTACATATCCATATACAGCAGATACACACACACAGGCTTGGACATACAGTATACACACTATAGAGGTTTATATATTGTGAATGTATCCAGGAACTAGCCTTGTCAAGTCAACTCCAGAGGTTTGATACATAGGAGGTTAACCCCTTTGCTTCTTAGCCATTTAACTTTCCAACCTGCAAGGAAGGAAATGCACAATTTTAAACAAATTGAGAAAAAAATACAGTTTTCTCATGCATTTTATTTTTACTGCGTAAATTTTACAGTCACGTCTGGTATCATTGGAGAGGTCCGAATCTGACCAAATGGTCTATGTAGGATGTGCAGAACTGGAGATAGAGTTTCAAAGGTCCCCTGTAATGGGACTGAAGCTTGGAGTGGGGTGCAAATGTCCCCTCTCTGGATCCACCAGTGTGCTTGAGAATGATAGGAGTTGTACAGTGTCAGACAATATTGCAGCTACTTTGAAGATCCACAACAATAAAACTCACAGTAATGTGCAGTGCACTGTGTGTATCACAGAGCTCCACAGCAATAAAATGTACAGCATTGTGCGGCGTGTATAAGCATATCACAGAGCTCCACAGCAATAAAACTCTAAAACTCAAAGTAATGTGCGCTGTATATGAGTGTATCACAGAGCTCCACATTAGCAAAACTCGCAGTAATGTGTGGTGTGTATGAGTGTATCACTGAGCCCACACATCCACATACCCCGTCACACATCCATATACTCACACACACAAGCATAAATACCCACACAGTCACACATATACACACACACCCTTAACAGGGATGAAGAGGCCAAGCCAGCCACTGGGCCAAGCTGAAACCTGGGTGCCCACCGATCCTAGCAGAGGCCCGAGCAACAAGTAGACAAGTTAGGTATTACAAAGTCAGCAAAAAAGTAGGATTAACTAGTGGCGCAGTGATTTCAATTACTCCTTAAACAGTGCCTGGAAGGCTAATTGCATGTACCACATAGATCATCAGTGTACAATACAAAGTGCAAATGCAAATCACGAAGGGTATAGAAAATCACAATATTCGGTATATGCAATATATTAAAGTGCAGTAGCGGTAATTATAGTAGTGCGAGTGCACCAGTGGATAAAGTGCAGGTGCAACGATAAGGACAATGCAGCGGTGGAGGTAAAATCCAATTAAAATATTGAGTCTAGTCCATGGAAAGAGAGAGAAATTTCGGCGAATGGTCAAAAAAGTCTATGATGTTAGTGTTCCAGTTCCTAGGTGGACGGGTAGTGCATCAAAAGTGCTTGAGATTATTTCAATATTACCCCTTCCACATTTGTTGCAAACTTGCTTGGGCGTGTCAGCTCCTCTGGTGGTCTCGATGAGCTCCACAGCAAAAATATAAATAAAAAGGGGAGAGAGGAGGGGAAATAATAGTGTAGAAATCCTCTATACGGGTGTGTTATAGTAGGTAAAATTGCACACTTACAAATTCCAGAGCCTAATTGAATCCAGGCTCTGGAGTGAAACGCCTTGTGCCTTAATCTAGGGTGGTCACTGCCCTTCTTTAAAAGGTCTTCTTACTCCACCTCAGCCGGGGGATACAGAAATAAAAAAGAGAGACAGCGCTCTCATAGCATGATACCAGTTATACAGAATACTTTAGGAGAGGAGACAATTTTGCACTCACCAATACAGGAGCCTTATGGATCCAGGCTCAACTGTTATGCTTGTGGAGTTCCTTGTCGGTGAACTCCTAGACCTCTTTCGCTGCTCACTTTGCGTCACTCTGCACCTGGTCGTAGTTCGCTGGATGCCTCCAGTACATTAAAAGACTGGTGTGGTGAGTGTAAAAAAACTGAAAGGGTAAGAAGGCCGCTCACTCCCAGGACCCTCAGGCTGGATCTGCTCTCTGGATTCACCAGGTGGATCTGCCGCCTCACAGGGCTCAGGACACAAAAGACAAAGGGGATGGAGCTGCCGCCTGGATCCTCCTTTCAGCACTGAGCTCTCTGCTATAAACCGTTTATAGCAGAGAGCTCAGTGCTGAAAGGAGGATCCAGGCGGCAGCTCCATCCCCTTTGTCTTTTGTGTCCTGAGCCCTGTGAGGCGGCAGATCCACCTGGTGAATCCAGAGAGCAGATCCCCTGAGGGTCCTGGGAGTGAGCGGCCTTCTTACCCTTTCAGTTTTTTTACACTCACCACACCAGTCTTTTAATGTACTGGAGGCATCCAGCGAACTACGACCAGGTGCAGAGTGACGCAAAGTGAGCAGCGAAAGAGGTCTAGGAGTTCACCGACAAGGAACTCCACAAGCATAACAGTTGAGCCTGGATCCATAAGGCTCCTGTATTGGTGAGTGCAAAATTGTCTCCTCTCCTAAAGTATTCTGTATAACTGGTATCATGCTATGAGAGCGCTGTCTCTCTTTTTTATTTCTGTATCCCCCGGCTGAGGTGGAGTAAGAAGACCTTTTAAAGAAGGGCAGTGACCACCCTAGATTAAGGCACAAGGCGTTTCACTCCAGAGCCTGGATTCAATTAGGCTCTGGAATTTGTAAGTGTGCAATTTTACCTACTATAACACACCCGTATAGAGGATTTCTACACTATTATTTCCCCTCCTCTCTCCCCTTTTTATTTATATTTTTGCTGTGGAGCTCATCGAGACCACCAGAGGAGCTGACACGCCCAAGCAAGTTTGCAACAAATGTGGAAGGGGTAATATTGAAATAATCTCAAGCACTTTTGATGCACTACCCGTCCACCTAGGAACTGGAACACTAACATCATAGACTTTTTTGACCATTCGCCGAAATTTCTCTCTCTTTCCATGGACTAGACTCAATATTTTAATTGGATTTTACCTCCACCGCTGCATTGTCCTTATCGTTGCACCTGCACTTTATCCACTGGTGCACTCGCACTTTACTATAATTACCGCTACTGCACTTTAATATATTGCATATACCGAATATTGTGATTTTCTATACCCTTCGTGATTTGCATTTGCACTTTGTATTGTACACTGATGATCTATGTGGTACATGCAATTAGCCTTCCAGGCACTGTTTAAGGAGTAATTGAAATCACTGCGCCACTAGTTAATCCTACTTTTTTGCTGACTCTACCTGCACATTCGTCGAGAGCCTGTGCCCCCTTCTAGTTGGCAGCATTCCATATATTTCCACTTTATCTTTACTTACGAGCGCCTCCACCGAACCCTCCCTTACCTCAGGTATTACAAAGTGTTGGCGCAAGTTTCTGTCGCGATGTGAAAGCAAAAATGTTGATCATTTAACATGCATCACCTTACATAGCACGTTTGAGGATGGGGAAATCCAGGACAACACACCATCATGAAGTTGGGAGCGCATATATTGATCAAATGTGTGTGTCACCTGTTTGTTTGCGGAGTATCCCCTGCTGAGATATTTATATGTATGACATAGATCCAATAATGTTTTCAACATGCGTCCGGTATAACTGCCATTAGACACCTTTCTGAACACTCAATAATGAGACAAGTCCCGGAACAGGTATGTGTCTGCAGATCATTCAGCTATTCACCCAGACATACGTTCTACCATCATTAACTTGAAATAGATCAAGCCTTTATTATGATTGATTAGAAAACGCAGTCATGGATGTGTCCATAATGTGTATGTTTCCCTTTGTAGATCTTGACACTGAAGGATGCACCTTAAAGGGGCAGTACACCACATTCAACCAATGAATTTTAGGTAAAAGTATTTATAATCTTAACTCTAAAGGAAAGAAGGTATGTAGAAGAGGATAAAAGTCTCGCTGACTGCCTCAATGAATATTTTTGTTCAGTCTTTGCAGAAGAAAAGGAAGGAAAGGGACCTCAGTTAGGAAGAAACACTAACGAGACATTTACATACCAGTTTACAGAGGAGGAGGTTCTACAGCAGCTGTCTAAAGTAAAGACAAATAAGTCAATGGGGCCTGATGGGATCCACCCTAAATTATTAAAAGAGCTCAGTGATGTAATAGCAAAACCGTTAACAGATTTATTTAACCAATCCTTGCTAACGGGAGTCATCCCAGAAGACTGGAAATTAGCAAATGATGTGCCCATTTACAAGAAGGGTAGTATGGAGGAATCGGGGAACTATAGGCCAGTTAGTCTTACGTCAGTTGTGGGGAAATTAATGGAAACCATGTTAAAGGAAAGGATTGTTGAACATCTAAAAACACATAGATTACAGGATCAGAAACAACATGGGTTTACCTCAGGGAGATCATGCCAAACTAATCTTATTGATTTTTTTGATTGGGTAACAAAAATAATAGACACAGGTGGTGCAGTAGACATTGCTTATTTAGATTTCAGTAAGGCTTTTGATACTGTTCCGCATAGAAGGCTTATCAAGGAACGTCAGCCCAGGAACGTCAACCCTGTTGCAAATCTTTGTGTCATCAGCAAAAAGACATACTTTTCCATTAATACCTTCTGCAATATCACTAATAAAAATATTAAAGAGAATGGGTCCAAGTACTGACCCCTGAGGTACCCCACTGGTAACAAGACCTTGCGCCGAATAAACTCCATTTACCACAACCCTCTGTTGCCTTTCACTCAGCCACTGCCTAATCCATTCAACAATATTGGAATCCAAGCTCAAAGATTGCAATTTATTGATAAACCTTCTATGCGGAACAGTATCAAAAGCCTTACTGAAATCTAAATAAGCAATGTCTACTGCACCACCTGTGTCTATTATTTTTGTTACTCAATCAAAAAGTCAATAAGATTAGTTTGGCATGATCTCCCTGAGGTAAACCCATGTTTCTGATCCTGTAATCTATGTGTTTTTAGATGTGCAATAATCCTCTCCTTTAACATGGTTTCCGTTATACCTTTCGCTGCTGAGCCATTTCACCTCTGTGTGCTGAGTTCATTTTTACCGTTTTTGCTCATCATGTTAACGCAATTTGAAGTCACATTTTTTATACGACCCAGACAAATTATATATCATTTTTTTCGGCAGACTCAGATTTATAATATATCATATGTATATGTCATGCCCTGCCAAAATGCTATAACAAAAAATGTAAAAAGCTGTGAATCATCTACAGCGTGTAAAATATTTTTTTTTACATTTTATCATCCGAGTCTTTGTGATTATTTATTCTATGGGGGATGCTTGTTAAAAAAATTAGAACTGGGAACCCGTTACTTTTATTTTTCAGAGAAATTATGTGATTTTAGCTAAAACCCCCATAGAAAAAAACGTTAGTGCAGCATCATTGTTCACATTATAATTGAAATGTAAACAATAATGCTGCATTAACCCCTTAGGGACCGGGCGGTTTTACGCAAATCTGTCCTTTAGTGACTGCTGCTGTTTTTACGTTTCTGCGCTGTTCGTGTTTAGGTCAAATTTTTGGGTTTATGCAACCCACACATATTATACACAGTTTTTCCCGCCATTAGATGGACTTTCTAAAAATTAGACATGTGCATTCGTTTTAGTACTAAAACGATTTAGTCCGAATTTTGGGATAATTTAGTTTTCGTATGACTCAAGAGATACGAAACTGCTCAGTACAAAAAACGAAAGAAACTAAAATAAAATGCACTACATTTTAGTTTCAGTCCTTTTTGTGATATTACATTGATGAGTGAAGGAGACCAGCAATGAAGAGTGCAACATCCGAAGTTCTGCACCCTGCACATGCCAATGCAGTAGGATGTTCTATACAGAGAGGGGCATTAATTAATTCAGGAGGATGTTCTATACATTATACAGAGAGGAGTATTAATTTATGCAGGTGGATGTTGTATACATTATACAGAGAGGGGTATTAATTAATGCAGGAGGAGGTTATCTACATTATACAGAGAGGAGCCTTTTTTTTAGCCCTTTAAATCCAGTGGTTGTGAGCGCTGAGATCGGCTGCTTGTTATATTATCTTTCATTACAATGTATCAGTCTCAGCTGTTGAGCTGTTGAGTTGTTAATGACTGTAACAGCGCTCCGAGTTTCAGTAAAACAAGGAAATAATATTGTTATAACCTCTTATATATAAAAATATTATTTATTAGTTTTACTGAAACTCTGAGCGCTGTGATGAGCAGCAGTCAGTTACTGTAACAGCTTTGCCTGACACGGGGCAGTATTACAATGTTGGTGCTAACTTAGGCTAGGGTCAGAGTGGGGCAGTCGGAACGCGCGTGCAGGCGCACTAAATCACGGCGGCAGTAGCAGCACATAACGGCCAATGACGGCCAATATACGCAGTACGTGCGTACGAAAGTGCGCCGACACCACGCAACCAGCAAATGAACGCATTTTTATCAGAACGTGAAACCGCTGCTACTGACGTACAAAGTGCGCTGCGGCCGCATAGCAGCGTGTGTGCGTGATTAGGAGATGTCAGACGCTGCTAGTGTGCGGCCTACATAACGTTCAAACAGCCGGATTTCCCTAGACTTCTTTTCACCCCATCGTCATGAAATACGTCCAGAATTGCGCATAGTCTGACCACTTAAGCGTATTCCGTGAAAAAATGCGTGCGCACGCATCGACGTACATTTTGACGGTGGCTGCAGAAAATGCGCTCATCTGTCCCTAGCCTTAACCAGAGCTGTTGTAAACTGAAAACCTCCATAGGCTATAATGGCTCTGGTAAGTTTACAACAGCTCTGGTTAAGTTAGCACCAACTATATAATATGGCCCACATTGTACTGAGAGTGAGAGATAATGTAACAAGCAGCGATCTCAGCCCTCTGAGGAGCCACTACAATAGTAATTGTATCCACTGGTTTTAGGATGAATGAAATTAGTTTTCATACTAAAGAACTGAAAACGAATTTCTTTAGCAACTAAATAAATTGCATTTTAGGACTAATCCATTAGTACAAAACGAAATTTGGTGCGGTGCACATGTCTACTAAAAATACCATTATTTTCATCATAGCGAATAATTTACTATAAACAAAAAATGAAAAAAAATGGTAAAAACACATTTTTTCGTAATTTAATCTCCAAAATCTAAATAGTTAGGCTAAATGGTTTCAGAATTTTGTGAATAGAAATACCCAATTTTTACATGTTTTTGCTTTTTAACCCCTTCACTGCTGAGTCAGTTCACCTATGTGTGCTGAGCTCATTCTGTTTTATGCCCATTATTTTTAGATGACAGCCTAGGTGCTATTTAACTAAACCCCCCCCAAACAATTTAAAAAAAAAAAAAAAAAAAAAAAACAATATTTGTAATTTAAATTCTATTTATTCTTTTAGCTTTTTTTTTTTTTTACATCGAATCTATTCATGTTTGGTATCATTGATCAGGCCTTTCCAATGTCCAGCATGACCCTCTAGCTGCCACGGATCGGGAGATAGGGGGATCCTTTGGATCCCGTTATCTCCCCTTGGCAGCTAGGGGGTTAACTGGCCCACTGACATGCTCACACATATGGTAGGGATGTCAGTGGGTGGGGGGTGACCTGGAGGCTTGGCTGACATCCACGATGACAGCCCCCTCCAGGTTTGAATCGCGATTTGGCGCAAATTTGCGCCGAATCGCGATCCGGCAGCGAAATAGTTAATGCTGCACAGTCACTGCTGAAAAGGGGAGACTCTCTGTCACGCTCTGATAACCAGGGTGGCACCAGAGCAATAGGGATGGTTGAGCCCAAGTTGCTGTATGCTGCACAGACACAGATATAGGTGGAGGTGGATGGAATAAATAGACTGACCAGATTGCCAAAGCTGAAGATGGTGAGTGGTTTGCTGGAACAGAAATCCAAGGATATGGTAAGTGGTCTGAAGATGGTGGTAACACAGGAACAGATATAGGGATTGGGATTCAAGGCAAGACTGGGGTAATTCAGGAGCAACAGAGCACAGTACTTCTCTCTGTGGGGGAATGAAGCACAACGATGAAGCGAGGTACTGAGAGGGCGGGGTGCCTTTATTACTGGTGTGTGTGTGACGTGTTTGGTGTTTAACTGTTTGTACACATCTTGAACCAGTGCTGGTTCATAAAGGAGCAGTTCTGAAGTGTACCACCAGGAGGTTCCAGGATGGCTGGTACAATGAGACCTGGTTGCAGATACTGAATGCAGGTTCAGAAGATGGATGTGACCGTAGCCCCGTCTTCAGGGTCACACTCCGGGTGACCAGGACCATAGGGTCGACCATACCAGGCACGGCATCATTCTGGTGGAAGAGGGGTCACGACACCGTTGCACCACTGAAAGGCGTTACGGGATGGTCCTTCCTCAGTCAGCTCATCACCGTAGAACTTCACAGGGTATACACTATGGAGCATGTGAGGGTAGACTACGGTACCCTGTACCGTTGATGCTTCAGCTGGTAGAGTGTCTTCATAGGGATCATGAAGACCAGGGATAGGCCTGGTGAAGGACCCCTGTACCGTATAGGGACCTGGATCGTTTGGTGAGGGGTCTGGGTGATCAGGAGTCTTTCCTCCGCGTAGGCTCTTGGCAACAGAGTGACGCTGGTAGGGGTCAGAGCTGCCAGAGAACATAGTGCCCACATGGGCAGATTTCAAAGAGACAGGCGTCACCTGTAAACTGTTCTGGGCCTCTCCAACCTTAGCTCTGGTAAAACTGGCTTGGCGGCGATTCCTCCTCTGCCGCCTCCGTGTTTTGGTTTTAGACTCCTTATCGTTCAGTCCTTTAAGGATTTTGGGGGCAACAGGTTCTTCTGGGAGGAGAGCACCCACATAACCAGATGACTGCAGGAGAGGCATCTTTTCTTTTTCCCTTGGTTCCCGTTCTGAAGAAGGTCCATCACTAAGGGAGTAATAAAGCCAGGATCCACTTTCCTCATCCTCATCTTCCTCACCACGACCCCACTCTGGATCAGATTCATCAGTGGATGAGGAGCAGATGTTATGCCATCACCTGTCAGGGCGGTCTTCTTCACCGGTGTCCCACTCATGATCAGACTCCCCACTGGATGAACAAATGTTTCGCCATGCTCTTATATGGGGTGAGGTTGTGTTAGCATCTACCGCATCCTCCCTGGTAAGTAAGCTGCCCTGGGCTGTCTCCCTTGGCAACTGCTCTGGCTTTGTTCTGTCAGAGGGTACATAACCAAGTGGCATAAAATCATACAGAGGATCAAGACCAGTACCGTCAAACTTCTGGATGGCTGGGAGTAGTTGACAGAGTCATAACATGTTGAGTAGGTTGACTCGCAGCTTCCCTGAACCGTAATGCTTCCTCAAATCTTTCTAGATCTTCCTTACGGACCACGGTTCCGTTTGAGGCATACATACAATCTGGGGACAGAGGATCTTGCTGGTCAGGAGTGATGGGAGTTGCTGTTACACCTGGGATCCGCATGCACATAATGTCCATAGGTTCTGGTTCCACAGACTTACATTCAAAGTCCATAGGTTCTGGTTCCACAGACGTACATTCAAAGTCCATAGGTTCTGGTTCCACAGGTAAGGGCATGGAGGTTTCTATATTCAGAGGGCTGTCAAATTCGTTCTCTTCTGAGCTAGATTCCTGCAATGTTGTACTCCTGGGAGCAGGTCTGGATATAGGTGGTTTTCTGGACACAGGTAATTTTCTTGGTACAGGTTTAGGTGGGGGTTTTCTGGGCACAGGAGGCTTCCTGGGGTCCGGTTTTGGCAGGGGCACCAGCTTAGGGACATTAGGTTTTAACATGGTACCTGTAGCAGGCCAAGGAGCCGGAGGTTGCTGCAGAGTTCTATACACTGGAGCGCGTTTGGAGCGAACAGCAGACTTTGGCACTGGTCCTGGCTTGACAACCACAGGTCTGAAGGGGTTTTCTGGGCAACTGGATATCCAATGTGATCCTGCCCCGCAGTACAGGCATTAGTTGTTATTTTGTCTCCTGACACGCTCTGAATGATACTGAATGCAGGTTCAGGGGTTCAGAAGATGGATGTGACACTCTCCCCTTTCCAGCGGTGCAACTTGCAGCTCTCTATCTTTAATGGTTGGAGAGATAGAAGGCTTCGAAGGAGCTCCCCCGCCCCTCCATTGATTTCAATGGGGGCGCCTGCTGATGATGTCACCACGCAGCATGGTGACGTCATCGAGCTCGCCGGCCCCTCTAAAACACGGGGGCAGGCTTCCTCCCTGCCAGAACTGCGAGGGACCCAGTGAGGGAGGTAAGTATTGGGCAGGAGGGAGGTTAGGAGCTGCTGACGTACTATGTACGTCCGCGGGTCTAAGGGAGACCTGTGGGCAGGACGTACATAGTACGTCAGCGGTCCCCAAGGGGTTAATAATAAAAAATTTTAAAAAATGATGTTTTAAATTTCTTTTATTATTTATTTTTTTCTTTCTTTACATTTAACATGGTCATGTTTGGAATCATTGGAAAGGCCATACTCTGGCCTTTCCAATGATATTGAACATTACCGGCTAGCTGCCACAGATTAGGATATACGGGTGGGCCCTCTCTCCAACATAGGTGGCAGCTAGGGGTTAACTCCCGAACAGATGTCATCACATCCATGCGTGATGATGTCAGTGGGTGGGTGAGATCCCAGAGGCTTGGCCAATATCCAAGATGTCTGCCACCTCCGGGAGAGGACTGTGATCCGGCGCTGGTTGGTGCTGAATCGTGATCCAGCCCCTAAGTGGTTAAAAGGCAGGCACCACCGGGAAGGACAGACTGTGCCCTCCCAAGTGGTGCCTGCCTTTTTTCTCTAGCCCTTACTGATGAGGAGGGAGAGAGGTCCAAAGGACCTTCCCTCTCCCCTTCAGGCACTTTCTCTGCTCTGGTGGGGGTTTGCCTGAAATAGACATCATCACTCCCAGCGTGATGACGCTATTACGCTGGCCGGGGTCCCGGAGGCTGGGCTGACATCCAAGATGTCAGCCCGCACCGGGAGACCGCGGCGATCGTCCAAAATACCAGCCGATTGCGGCTGCTGAGACTGGACGCACTCAGAGCATCCTCCGCACGGAAATCCCATTCGAGAGGATGCGCCGAGCGCGCCTATAGCAGCCAAGTGTTTAATTTCCCCACTACTGGCGTAAGACTAATTGGCCTATAGTTCCCCGATTTCTCCCTACTACCCTTCTTGTAAATGGACACAACATTTGCTAATTTCCAGTCTTCTGGGACTACTCCTGTTAACAAGGATTGGTTCCATAAATCTGGTTATGCTATTACATGAGCTCTTTTGATAACTTTGGATGAATCCCGTCAGGCCCCATTGAGTTATTTGTCTTTACTTTAGACAGCTGAGGTATAACCTCCTCCTCTGTAAACTCATACGTAAATATCCCTTTCCTTCCTTTACTTCTGTAAAGACTGAACAAAAATATTCATTGAGGCAGTCAGCGAGACTTTTATCCTCTTCTACATATTTTCCTTCATTTGTTTTTAATCTAACTAATACTTGTTATACTTTCCTTTTCTTGTTTATGCATGTAAAAAATGTTTTGTCCCTCTTTTTTACTGACTGGGCTATTTTACCAGGAGTGATATTACTGAAGCAGTGTGAAACTGCCCAGCGAAAACTTGTATAGGCATTGAGGTAGTCTAGCTCCTCCCCAGAAGCGCCCCACCAGCCAATCGGGACCAATCGGGAACCCAGAGGTGACCGGCGCAGTCCCCCATTAGGTCTGTTGGGTCTGGGGATCCTTCCCCTGGGTTTGAGCAACCAATCCGGGTGCCCGCACCCACCCGGACGAAGTCAGACGCTGAGGCCCACCCTGCCCAGTGTGGTCAGTGTGGAGCCTCGGCACCGATTGCGCCAGAGCAGGCACGGAGGGACCCGCGAGAGGCAGCACAGAACCCCAAGATGCCCCCAAGCTGACCGCTGGGGCTGCCACGCCGACACCCTCTCGGACCCGGCCACCACGTGAAGTGAGCGTCCCGGCCAGTGGCACATGATGTATCGTGGGGCAGCGTGATACACAGCATCACTTAGTTTAAGAAAGCATATTTGGGGTCCATAAAAATCAAACAATTATTTATACACTGATGTAATACACTGTTTGCAGCCATGTTTTCATAATAACTATGAGTATATCAAAATGTTCTATGCAATTCCAAGATGTCCAACTCCACACTGAAATACCATAACACGCTCAAGTCGCATCGCCAACTACCTCTCAGTTTAAAGTGTCAATTATTCACTGCCTGTACAAAACAATAGTTACCACCTACTGAGCAAGCCTGTTATGATCTGCGGTTGCTTCAGTTGGTCAGGTCCAGGTTCTGCAATTTTATGTGCCCAAAAGATGACGTCAGCTTACTCCCTGAATATGCTGAATTACCAGGTTTTACCATCAATGGATTTTTTCTTCCCTGATGGCGCGGGCATATTCCAAGATGACAATGCCAGGATTCATTGGGATCAAATTGTGCAAGAGTGTTTCAGGGAGCATGAGACATCATTTTCACACATGGATTGGCCACCACAGAGTTCAGACCTTAAGCCCATTGAGAAACTTTGGGATGTGCTGGAGAAGACTTTACCAGTGGCATCACAAGGTTGGTGCGGACCACACACAGGTCACACCCTCTAGGCCAGTGATGGTGAACCTTGGCATCCCCAGATCTTTCTTAACCCTTTCACTGCTGAGCCATTTCACGGCTTGAAAAAAAAACAATTTTTCTTTTTTGTATTATTATTATTATTGTTATTTTTGTCTTTACTTTAAACATGGTCATATTTGGTATCACTGGAAAGGCCATCCTCTGGCCCTCTAACATGACCCTGCTAGATGAAAACAGTCGGGAGATATCGGGGTTCAAACAAACCCTTATCTCCACCCCTATCTTTCCTTAGGAGACAATGAGGACGTTCCCCACATGTCCTCAGCAGTGAAAGGGTTAAATGCATGTCCCATTATGCATAGGCAGCCTTGAAGCTAGCAGAGCATCATGGGACAAGTAGTTCCAAAACATCTAGGGTATTAAGGTTCACCATCACTGCTCTAAGCAGTAATAGTTCAAATTTAATCTATTGGCTGCGTTCCAGAGGGGGATTTGACATTCGTTGCTATAGTATTCTGATGCAACATGACGTATACACATAATAATGAAAACAAAAAAGTCTGATGAAAACAAGGATATATAATTTGTCTGGGTCCTATAAAAAAACCTGACTTCAAAACACATTTATTAAAAATGAAGAGCACAAAATGGTTGAAATGAGCTCAGCACAAAGGGGTGAAATGGCTCATAATGAAGGGGTTAAAAAGTAATTTTAATTTTGCTACATGTTAAAGTCACTACTGTTGTCGTTGCATTCTGTGTTATATGGGAGTTCTGACTTATGAGTATCAGTAGTTAATAAAAAAAGTAGTAAAACTCCAGGGGATGGGGAGGTGACACCATGAGTTACTGCACCGGGTGACACCATCCCTAGTGACATCACTCGACTTTACACAGCGGTCCAACTGTCCCATCATCAATCCAAGATTTTGACTACAAATGAATGCATCTCTGGACAGAAATACGCTTATCGAAATGATTTCACGGCGAATGCGTGCTGTAATAACACCAAAAGGCGGTCCGATGAAATATTACAGTGTGTGACTTTTTTGGCCCAGCAGTGTATATTGAAATTGATCTTTAACACTCTGTTTATTGGAAAGAAAATTTGCTGTAACAATGCCCCTTTAAATGGATAAATTTGCGAGGCCAGTCAATAGGTAAAGAACGTCAACAGCACAATTAGTAGGTATTTCATTAATTTCATGGCCCAATTAACTGCAGTAAAATCAGAAATTGACCAACGGCATGGCTAATTGCTTACCACACTTTTAATATAAACTGTTAACTTTGATGGTAAAGTAATTTATCAAGGGACAAGTAAATACAAGAGTTATACAAATTCAATATATTATGGTACAATTTGTCACAGCGTGGAGCCTTCTCTCCAGACGGTATCCTAATGGAATACTCTTGTATTTAGTTGCATGCTGTGGTAATGCATTAATAGAAGAGCAAGTAAGAAATAAGTAGTAAAATGGAAATGGAACACAAACTGTACAAACGTAAAAAAAACAACTCTGAATTATGGAAAATACTTTGTAGCATCTCTGTGGGTTTTAAACTTTAAACAATAATAACTTTATTTAACACTTGACTTGCATTCACAAGTAATAACAGCTCATCTTATCAGAAATGGCTTCTATATACTGTATTTATGAAATTTCAAAAACACATCATATCAAGATACTAACTTAGAAAAATATTTATAATTAATCTGATTGTCGTGTTGGCACTGAGAAGCCAAGAATTCTCATCAGAAATGGATACAATTAATAAAATCATTATACAGTACATGAATGATAGTATATTAGCATTCGTATTAGAGTTGGAACATTCAGGTTATGGCTAGTATGAGGGTTAGAACTTCGAGGTTAGTATTGGTATAAAGGTTAGTACATCAGGGCTAGGATTAGTGTTAGTATATGGGTGTCATAGTTGCAACATGTATGCAAAAATGTGAGTACAGACATATGTTACTACCCATTGTATGCGGTCTTATGTGTTACGCTATGATATCTATGTATTTAATTCATTTTTTGAGGTGAATCTATGTCCAATGAGAACCGGTTACCAGTCATATACGTAAATCTTGTTCACAATACTGAGCACTGGGTGCACCACACCCCTGCTTTACTTGTTGTGTCACACATGCTTTTACCTTTTTATGCCGCGGGGAGTAATATTCTGTCCCCGTGTTCAGTGGCGTCACAAGTAGGGGCGGTGGGTGCGGCCCGCACTGGGTGACACCACCCCCTAGAGTGACACCCTAGAAAAAAAAATAGAATTTTAAACACAAAAATATTTTACCAGGAAGGATACATGGAGATTTTTCTCATTTCCAAGTATGTTATGGGTAGGCAAGGCCTTGGCTGGCACTTTCCAGGGGGCGGTAATAAAACCACCACTAAAAGGGATATTCACAGAGCACCGAAATGACGTAGACATTTCAGTGTTCTGTTGTTCCCTGCACTTTGGGGAATCAAATTTCCCTGGTGAATTCACCGCAGGGTCCCTGAAGTGCAGGGAATCAGCTTGCAGTTTTCAAAAAAACTACTAAATGAAAATGTCTGGAATTAACATATAAGGTCCAATGAATGATAATAAAAAGGTCTGTTACAGAAAAAAAACAGCGATATTAAAAATGTTTTAATTTTTTTTTTTAAAAATGGCTAAAAGATACTTAAAAAAATAATCAAAGAGACTTTTTACTACATATTAAAGGAATAAACAGTTTATTAGATATTGGATAAAAATGGGAATAATTTTAACATTGAAACTATGGGATTCACATGAATAAACCTGCCGAATGAAACCACTGAACATCAGGGCATTTCACTGACATTTCTCTGCTGTTTGGTGTTCTCTGAACAGATTAACCATTACTTCTCTATGGGGGCTTTCACTACCTTTGAACGGTCACCGTACTTGCTGGCAGTTCACCAAAATTTGTGTGTGAGCATATCACAGAGCTCCACAGCAATAAACCTAACAGTAATGTGCACCGTGTATGAGCATTCAGTGTTATATGGGAGTACTGATTTATGAGTAAGAGTAGTTAAAAAAGGAAACCGTAAAACTCGGGGGTGACACCATGAGTTACCGCACCGGGTGACACCAACCCTAGTGACGCCACTGCCCTTGTTGGGTGGACTCAACGCTGCGAGGTGGCATAAAATGCCCTGCTGGCATCTATGGGCCCATCCACCAGTTGTGGGTGCCTGCACTCAGTTCGTCCTAATGCGTGCCGCGAGTCAGCTGGGTAGGTGGGCTGGAGGGACCCGTCCCAGCAGCTGGAGAGCGGGGTGTACTAGTACACCCCGCCAGCATTAGGCTAGCTGTCCACTGGATCCGTATTCGGACCATGCACCATGGATAGCAGCTCAGCGGGGCTCCATTACCCCATGGGGCTGCTGTCCTTGGTACTGAATAGGTTTCAGCACCATGGCTAGCAGCTCCGCAGGGCTACGAAGTCCCGTGGAGCTGCTCTCCATGGTGCTGAATAGCTTTCAGCACCAAGAATAGCTGCTGTTCTTGGTTCTGAATAGGTTTCAGGACCATAGACAGCCCCCGCCGACCGCAGCAAGACTGAAGGAAAGAAAATAAAACGCTGCATTCGGCAAAGAAGAAAAGGTTCCAACCCTTCTGATAGAAATTAAATGGAGTTTTAGTGTACTGGTTCCCCCTAGATGGAGCACGAGGTGCTAATGCCAGGATTGCCAGAAAATCGTAAAAATCGCAGCAATTCTGGCTGGAACATACTAGGGAAGGTCCAATCAGCTCCTGGTTCTCGCCTCACTACAGTCTGTGTACCAGATAATATTGCAGCGGGCCATTGGGCAACTGTAATAGTTGCACTGCCACGGGAGTGACCTGCGAACTCTGTGCAGCCACGCCGTGGCTCATCACGTTGCTCCTATTCATCACTGGAACTGTCACTAAGTGATGATGCTCCAGGGATGCATACCTTATGCACCTGAGGAAGACAAACGTCGAAACGCGTAGTGCTATTTTGTTAAGTGTTTATTTAATAAACTGGCCCAATCAGTGGCCTTTTTACTTTATTCATTGTGGATTGGTTCATTACATGTAACTCATACTGGATCCATCATAGATCCTACGGTTACCCCGACACCTGGATCAACAGATGACCTGTTGGTGGTGAGAGTAGGAACACCCAATCACACATGCTGTCAAAGTTTAGAGCCAACTGAATTTATGGCTCAGTAATGAGTGAGTAGGTTTCCCTTCTTGCACTAGATGTGGATATTTGGAGTTTAGACGTACTGCGCAATGTATGTCTCCATTTTTCTGTTTCCAATTTAGGTTGCATGGAAAACAGAAAAAACTTTTTTTTGGACTCTCTCACTCTTTGCGTGAGGACTTAATCTACAGGTATATTTTATTTGTACTGTCTTCCGTCACCCGTCCATAGCCCACCTAAGGCCCAACAGCCCAACTCAAGGTACCTGGCTACGTCATGCCTGGCCTGGCAGGAGACCGCTTGGACCATGTGAGCTGGATCAATATATATCCATGTGAGCCAGGGGCAATATATATCCATGTGAGTTGGGGCAGTATATATAAAATACGAGCTGGGGGCAATATATTACATGTGAGCTGGGAGGGGGTACCCTGGGCCCCTGTTATGGAAAGGGTTAGCAGGGCGCCACGTGTCCTGCCAGCATGGAAAGGGTGCACTGGGCAGCCCACACCTAGGTTACCCTACACTGCATAGCTTCGAAGCATATGTGCTTGGAGGGAGGTACCCAGGGGCCCCTCGTATGGAAAGGGTTTGCAGGGCTCGTGAGCCACAATGTTCTGGGGAGAGCGAGTGTAACGGGGACAACTTGCGATTAGGCGCGTCTCTGTCTTTCACTGCAAACCCAACACCAGCTCTTAGCCAAAACTGGTAGAGTGCTCCCCCCCCGAAACCTGTCTGGATCCACCCCTGCCCCGTGTGTTTTTTCCCCCCACTTTTTTGGGGGGCATCTACACCTTCATGAGGGATATCGTTGGAAAGGTAAGACTGTGACCTTTCCAGCAATGACTCTCCTGTGTCTCCACCCCCTCTGAGAAGATATAGGGGTCCAAATGACTCCCATCCCCTTTAGGCATTCACCCAGCTCTGCCGGGTGATGCCTGAAAATTATGTAATTGCGCACCACCTGACAATGATGTTCGTGCACCGGGAGGGGTCCAACGGTGGTCGCAGTCTTCTCTGTAATGGTATTTTTTCATTGAGCTTCTCATGATACATCTTCTTTTATGTGCTATTATTATACCTTGAAAAACCCCAATAAAACTTTGTTAAAAAAAAGATCTCGTAAAGATTAAAAAAAAAAAACGCTTTAAAAAAAAATTGGAATCAAATATTTTTCCAAAAATCCAGACAAATGCCTACTTTAAAAAAAATAAATAAATTATTGACTTTTAAAGGCTGCAAATGAAAAGAATAAATGGTTGAATAAAAAATTAAAAAAGATAATTTTTTTACCACGAAACCTATGGGATTCACCTCTTTAAACCTGTCAAATGAAAGCACTGAAAAACTAAACATGTCGACAAATTTTCGGTGCTGTTTGAAGGTCGCTGAAAAGATTAATCATTACTTCGACTAGGTCAAGAGTTGTTCCGTGGTGTTCTGACCTTGTGGGCTAGCCACAAGGATGCCCCACAATGTCAGGGCGCACCCCGATATTACAATTCCATTCTTACCATACATGTCCTAGCGCTTAGATATTAAGCTGTGGGACCAACTAGTATTTTCTCTAGATTTTATCTTTCATATATTGTAAACTCTGAGCAGAGGGATTATTTCACTGTAATGTAACATCATATTAGATTGTAAATTCTGCGAGCAGAGGGAATATTTCTCTGTATTGTAACATCATATTAGTTTGTAAGCTACGTGAGGAGGCGGGTTATTACTCTATTGTAAAATCATATTAGTACATTCTGAGCAGAGGGATTGAAATATTAGATTTCTAATTCTTTGAGCAAGAAACCTTTTCTTCTATTGTAACATTATTTCAGATGGTACATTCTACAATAATTTCTCTTTTTGTTTGGTAGTTCTGTGAGCACGTGATCTTTTTTCTGTAATATAATTGTAGCGCTGGGTTTAATTCCCTGTCGTGGCAGTACCTATTTTTGGCCACCGGAGGGAGACAAGCGCGATGAGAGACATTGAACATTGGGACTACATTTCCCGGCATGCTTTGGGAGCGGACACAGGAAGTGGGTGGGACACAGACGCTGACATCCTGAGCCTCGTGGAGAGAGCTGGCAGAGCGCGCCAGGGAGTGAGAGGAGCAAGACGCAGAGCAGCAGAACGAGACAGTGACTAGGCCGGAGTGCAGGCGGCCTGACAGAGCTAAAATCCGGGTTATTCAGCCTTACCAGAGGAAGACCCAGTGATTCACAGGACTACCCACGCTGATATTGAGGAAGCCGGAGGACCCCGAGTTAGGAGTACCGCAGATCGATTGGACAGGGAGAGCAGGCGGTGAACTGGATATCTTGCGGCAGCTACAGAAAGCCAGACAGCGGATCCAGTAACCAGGAGAACCCCAGTCAACATCGAGCGGAGAGACGTCCTGGGTCGAGCGGAGCATCAAGTATCTGGCGGATGGGTGAGAGGCCTTCCAGGCCGTTGTGAAAATAAAGCGCGCTGCGGTTTGTTTCCAAAACCCACAGGGCCCCAACTTGACTAGTCGAAGATACCTCATAAGCAATTCACTGGCCAGTTGAATATTGTACCGTAACACACACACACACTTACATTCTGGGACATAACCTGTGCGGGACTCACTCCCCAAACACAAAAGGGGGTTAAAGATTTATTTTTATTTCTTTTCCGCTGCGCGTTTCTTGAATTACGAAGCATCGTATTTCTTTTCCGCTGCGCGTTTCCCGCATTACGAAGTACTGTAAATATATATATGAACACCGTGTTATTCATTATATGCCATTTATTCCAGTAAACTATATAATTTATAAAATCCACAACGGTGCTGGAGTATATTTATTCCCTAGTGCGGGGAGACTGACCCGAGGTTCAATTTCAATGGCTCCTCCGGGAGTGAGCGCTACATAATGTTGGTGCTTTTCTCTGTAATATAATTTATATTGTAAACTCTGTGTGCAAGTGCCCACTACTCTTTATTTTTTCTTTAAACTTTTATTTTAATCCCTGAAATCAAGTGAGAATTTCAAATACCCTTCTTTGTATCAGTGAGGTGAGGGATACTTTTTCTTTATTGAAACATTAGATTGTAAACTCTGCGATCAAGTCTTCATTTCTTTGTTTTATCACTTGCTCACCATTTACAATCTATTATAATTTATCTGTATTGTAGGATTAATTTTAGATTGCAAGTTCTGCAGACAGGAATATCTCTCTATTGCATAATTTATATGAGATTGCAAACGCTTTATGCACAGGGTTATCATTTCTCATTTTATACCATTCCTTTCAGTGTGTTTGGAAAGTTTCTCCCCATATGCAGTTATAATGATGAGGTGGCTGATCCAGGGAGTGAACGATCGCCATAATTGGGATCAGGAAGGAATTTTTTCACCCTGTGAGAGACAAGACTCACACAGTGTTTTTTGCCTTCCTCTGAATCAGTCACAATTTAATAATAGTGCTAATATCTTCACAGTTTAAACTGCTGTCTTTATATTGTGGGAAAAATGTAACTTTTTTTTTAATTTAAGGCACATCTTGGTTTTATTTCCAATTAATAACATTACATTTTACATACATCTAAAACATGTTTTATCTGTGTGACTGGAATAGAAATACTTGTTCAGACAATTTTCAAAATCCCGTACCGCAATCTAAGAGCCATTTGTATCAGATAATCTCAGCTAATCGAATAACAAAACATTAACTACATAAGGGGTAATATCTTGTTTCCCGAGACAAGTAGAGCAAAAGGGTTAGTAATATATGAAGACGCGCATATGTTGTTTAGTGAAGCTCACCTTAAAAGGTACGTGCTTGCTTTGCAAGTGTGCCTTTAAAAAAAAAATGTACAATGCCTTTTGAATGAGTCAGTAGTGTCATTCAGCAGGAATGAAGTGATTTTTCATACTTCTGCTTTTCTTGGCATTTTCCACAGCCATCTCAGGACTCAGGAGTGAGCTAACCAGTGTGTATTCTGTGGAATGCATAAACACACACTGAGCATGTGCGACTGAATTGCTCCTCTCCCTCCTGCACCCGAGCCGAAGGGAGGGTGGGCCTGAGTGCCATTCCAATCTGTAACTCTCACCCTCAGCTACTGCAGAGACAGGGAAGGAAGGACAGAAATCATTACACGGAGGGAGAATAAGAGAAAGCAGAGAGGGACAGCATTAAAAAAAAAAAAAAAAAAAAAAACAGACAGCAAAAAAAGGTAAACAGATAGAGACAGCAAAATAAAGCAGAAGGGTCAGAAAGAAAAACCAGGCCGCAAGAAATAGTGCAGGGAGAGACAGCGCATGAAAAGGCGCAATGAGAGAGCACCCAACAAGAGACAGCTCAAGAGTGAGTTTTAGTGAGACATTATATAAACCATGAAAGAGCACAAGTGAACATGTCAGTGGGTGAGACTATGTGTGTGAGCGAGTCAGCGGGTTAGTGTGCAAGTCAGACAGGGTTATTCAAAGAGATTTGAAAAGTCACTGCACGTTAGGGGACTTTTCGTTCCCCGTATTTCAGGGCGATTCTAGTTTGCCAACCCTGCGGCATATTCAACAAGCACCGCAGGGCACCCCATAGTGCAGGGAAAACTCACTGAACTCACCAAAACCTGCAGAAACAGCTGGATTAACCACGCCGGAGAAACCTGACTAGCTGCCGTTCACAGAGCAGAGCAACCGCTGGAAAAAGCCGACACGCAAGCGAACGAGGTGAGAAAAAAAATAGTACGCTTAAGGCTGGGGTCAGACGAGCGCACTGACTGCGCTCAGTAACGGATGTAATTTTTAACTGTGGTTACATTGTATCAGTTAACTTTGACTGATGTTGAGAAACAGAAAAAAACCTGTATGCATTTGTTTCTCTACGTCCATCTAACTTTTTTACGTCAATGCCATTTTGGCATCCGTTGTAACATGCTGAATAGCCGACTAGCCAGGAAATGTAGCCGTACGCTGAATTTCAGTGTCCGGTTACATTACGGGGCCAGATCAGCTCTCTTTGAATAACCCGGAGAGGTGCGTCTTGCTCTCACAGTTGAAGAGATAGCTAATATTCAGTTTCCCCAGCCTTAGGTCCTATGCGTGCACAGCTTGTGCTAGATCATGTGAAGCTTTGATGGGTGGAGTAGAGGGTGGGGCTGAAGAAACACCCTTAGCTGAGGGGCGTGGCCACAAGATAAATTTGAAGCAAGAAAATAAACATTTTTAAAAAACTTTTGACTTATTCTAGTTGTTTATTAGTATAAAAGTGATCCAGTAAAAAAAAATTCTACACATGCATGTCCCTTTAAAGACCAGCATCAACTGTACGGAATCATAAATGGTCAGTACAAGGACAAACTAGGGCTGACTAGTGGCCTGGGAGCAGTAGAACCCAAAGGATGATATCATGCATACAGTGTATATATAAGGCCAGCCATGGGCAGGCTTTTGGCTGACCACTCCTGAGTTTGGCTGATCTGTAAGGGTTTTATAGGAGTCTGGGCCACAAGTTGCGCTCAAAAACTTCTTCAGATAGCCATCGGAAAGAGAAATTCTGTAATGCAGATGTTTAGATATGTTTGAGCTTTATAAAAGAAAACGGAGTAAAACATATGTGTTGCAACATTTTCTTTTAAAGCCAAATATTTGCAAATCCCTCTTAAAGAATCGATGTTGCCAATATGCCAAGGAAGACTGCTAAATTCCAGGTAAATAGATCACGTAGGATGCGCCAATACTAGGACCTGCACGAGTACTCGTGCAAAGGCCCCCCCCCCCAATACCAGAAACCAGTGCTGGGCTGGCTTGCCAGCCGGTTTCTTTGGGGCAGTGGTCGACACTCTGAGCAGCCGCCAGCAAAGGGTTGTAGCCCGGCGGCTCCCCTCGGATCCACCAGCTGCGATCGCGAAATGTCCGCCGAGATCTTGCGATGTTCGCCGAGATCTCACGAGACTGTTGCTGTGCTACAACCTCTGCCAGCAGCCGCTCAGAGTGGGAGGGTGAGCTTTGGGCAATATGACAGCTGGGGGGGGAAGTATTTGAGCTAGGGGCAATATGAGAGCTGAGGGCAATATTTGTGAGCGGCAATTATTATATATACACAAAATATACGAGAGGGGCAGCACTCAACCTTAACTACGCTTTCAGTGCGGGTGCATCTCAAGACAACAGAATATAAAAACAAAACGAGAGGAGAGCACACCAAACAATACAAAAGAAACCACAACAGCAGCTAAATACGTTTAAACAGAGTTTCAGATTTAACCCTTTCAGTGCTTAAGAACATTTCCTAAACCCCTTCAAAACATTGCAGTTCTTAACCCTTGCATACATTTAGCTGCTGTTGTGCTTTCTTTTGTATTGTTTGGTGTGCTCTCCTCTCGTTTTGTTTTATATTGTTGTCTTGAGATGCACCCGCACTGAAAGCGTAGTTAAGGTTGAGTGCTGCCCCTCTCGTATATTTTGTATATTACAGGGTTGACAACCCTTTTGGGCAAGCACCCCTCCCTGTCACAGGTGCTCCACCCGCAGGTTCTATTTAACCCCTTAGTGACCGGGCGGTTTTACACAAATCCGTCCTTTAGTGACCGCTGCTGTTTTTACGTTTCTGCGCTGTTAGGGTTTAGGTCAAATTTTCCTCTTACTCGTTTATTCAACCCACACATATTATACACCCTTTTTCCCGCCATTAAATGGACTTTCTAGAAATACCATTATTTCCATCATATCCAATAATTTACTATAAAAAAAATATGATGGAAAAAAAAAAATGGTAAAAAACACACTTTTTCGTAATTTAATCCCCAAAAGCTTACAACCACCAATAAAGGCTAAATAGTTTCAAAATTTTATCCCGAGAATAGAAATACCCAATTTTTACATGTTTTTGCCTTTTAACCCTTTCACTGCTGAGCCAGTTCACCTATGTGCGCTGCGCTCATTCTGACCATTTTGTGCTAATTATTTTGAGATGACAGCCTAGGTCCTATTTAATGAAACCCCCCCCAGACAAAAAAAAAAAACACTTTTATTTAATTTTTTTATTATTATTTTTTTTTTTTTTAAACCAAACCTGGTCATGTTTGGTATCATTGGAAAGGCCATGATCAGACCTTTCAAATGATGTCAAATATGACCATCTAGCTGGATCGGGAGATAATGGGATCCTAAGGATCCCTTTACCTCTACATGGCAGCTAGATGGTTAACTGGCCCACTGACATCCTCACACATATGGTGAGGTTGTCAGTGGGGGGGGGAGACCTGGAGGCTAGGCTGACATCCAAGATGTCAGCCCCCCTCCAGGTTCGAATCGCGTTTTGGCGCCAATTCGCACTAAAACGCGATCCGGCGGCGAAACGGTTAATGCTATACACCGCTGAAAAGGGGAGACTCTCCCCTTTTCAGCGGTGCAAAAAGCATCTCCCTAGCTTCAATGGTTGGGGAGATAGAGGGCTCCGAATGAGCCCCCCCTCCCCTCCATTGATTTGAATGGGGGCACCTGCTGATGACGTCACCACACAGCGTGGCGACGTCATCAGCCTCGCCTGCCCATGTAAATCACATGGGCAGGCTTCCTCCCTGCCAGATCACCGAGGGAGGGGAGTATCGGGCGGGAGGGGGATTTGGCGCCGCTGACGTACCCTGTACGTCCGCGGGTCTAAGGGAGACCTGTGGACAGGACGTACAGGGTACGTCAGGGGTCCTTAAGGGGTTAAACCTTGATCTGCAGGGAGCTTCAGAAAGGACTGAGTCCACAGTAAGTTTATCCCATAAGAGCAGACATTAGGTTAGTGTGATAGGACCTGCCAGGGGTGGAATACATTGTCGCTGTTGGCAGGCTTACGCAATCCATGGCCATCTATTGCAAACTAAACTTCCACCATTGTTCAACAGAGCTCAGTAGTAAATGTATGCAAGGGTTAAGAACTGCAATGTTTGAAGGGGTTTAGGAAATGTTCTTAAGCACTGAAAAGGTTAAATCTGAAACTCTGTTTAAACGTATTTAGCTGCTGTTGTGGTTTCTTTTGTATTGTTTGGTGTGCTCTCCTCTCGTTTTGAGATATATATATATATATATATATATATGTCTGTTCTTATTGAAAAGTGGTCACGTGACATTAAATTAAAGTATCGGTACTCTGTATCAGTGAGTACTTTCAAAAAGTATTGGTACTTGTTTTCGGTGCATCCCTACAATCAACTCCAACCCCTTCTTTTTTTTTTTTTTTTTTTAAATAGTATTGAAACAAAAGCGATAAAATCAAAGCTTCCGTAGGAAAATGAAAAAGTTTATTTAAAGCACAGAGCTATGACCTAGAAATAACGCTCTGCATCTATGCTTAAATACTTGAATGCAACAAAATACCCACACCATCCATAAATATGCCCCAGATCCATAGATACAGCAAAAAAGTTCTGCAAAGATAGACAGCTACAACACCTACACAAATATCCACCATCCATATGCAAGTATGTCAAATAAGTGCCCCTCTGTAATCACCAGTTACCCCGTGCACACATACATTCTGCACCATTCACACACGGATTTTAATTTGATTACATCATAACTTAAAAGCTCAGCAACACGACCTACCTGATGCAGGCTGTGCCACATACATGAAATTGACTGATGCAAACGTTTTTTACAAAACATGCCTGGTAACAAGAGTATGTAGCGATTCAACGGGCCTTGTTTTGTATACAAAAGTGGAAAAACTTTTTACACAGTGCTCGGACTGTTAATAGATATATAGAAGATCTTTTGTATCACAAGTAATTGTGTTTTTTTTTTGTTGTAGCATTAAAAGATTTTATTAGTGTTTGTGTTGAATGGAATCGAGAACCTTTTATCGTCCGCCAAGCACCAAATATGAAACAGCTTATGCTAAGTGCTGAGCAAGACAGTTAATGAATAGCTTATTGATTTCTCTAAAATAAGAAAAGTAAGAGAGACTAAAAACAACTGGCGGGATAAGGAATGGCTAATACAAACTATTCCTTTTTATGACCACAATATGTTACCAATTGTGACCAGCCTTTCTTCTTTTTCATATAAAAATAAATCACAGCAAAATCTGTGAACCTGGCCAAGACCTGTTCCGTTCTTCTAACTGTATGTAGGGATCTGACACACACTTTCACCCACAAAACATGCCTGTTTGGTTTAAAGCACCAGGAGGGGAAAAATATAAAGTATCCCAGGCTTTAAACCAAATTATGTGCTCTGTTTTAGTTTTTCCTAATATTGTTTGACTATTAGCGCGCTCGTCTGACGCCTGTACTGATGTGACGCTGCAATGGGGCTGGTCACATGCTTGTGCACGCACTACGTACGCAACAAGTGTCCATAATCCAAGCCGCTCTGGCAAAGCGCTAGGTTGCGCGTTGATGGCGCTGCAAAGCGCGATTCTCCATAGGATGGCCAGAAAAGCGTCAAGTGGCAGGAACATACTCTCACGGACGTTCCTTCCGCTCAAAGACGCTCGTCTGACACCAGCCTAAGAAACACTACTTTGGAGAGCTCACCCTGTGTCAATACAGAACCAGAAAATAACGTGACACATTAAACAAGATGCAAATGTATTTCAGTGTGCCAATTAATTTAGAGAATGCTTCCCCTCAAGAAACCAAAGGATAGAACGCTTGTAGGTGGGACAAACATTTTTATGAACAATACGTAAAGTGCGTAAATCATGGGGGAAGAGAGATAAGGATTGCTTAAAGTAAAAATGCCAATAGTTGTAGGCCGCTGGTTCTGAAAAGAGCCAGGAGTAGAACATAGACAGAGTCAATCAGAAATAAGCTAAAAAATACTGGGTGGACATTGCTATAAAGAAAGCCAGAGAACTTGACAGTAGCAAAGTCAAACGAGCTTGGTTGAAAACCGTAACCTATCAAGGACATGTTATTTTTTGCACCAGAAGATAAAAACACTAGTCACCATGAACTCTGATCTTATTAGAATGATTTTAGTGCCTGCAGTTTCACTTTTCATAATTACATTTTCAGCCCACCTAGAAAACTGTAAATCACAAGCCAAAGGAATTACATTTAATGACTCACATAACATTAAGAGCCACTGCCATCTTCATACAAGAACCTACAGACACTTCCAGGAGAGCAATCCTTCCCACATGGAAATATCATGTGCATGAAATTGCCAAATGTGTTTTAGTAGTGGAGAAAGTCTCCATGTTATGCTAGACATATATACTGTATATATTACACTATACAGGATGATCAGCAGCGTGTGAAAAGTGCTACCCTGTAGAAAGTATAATCTTTACTCTGTGGCTTATGTCAATTGAATTGATTCATTGATTTCCATGTTCTCTCCCCTCCACAAGAGGCGCAATTCGTGTCCTTAAAGTTAATTCCACGTGATTGTTATTAAACGCATACGAAGATAGCACAACAATCTTTATTCCTATAACACAAAATCGTGAACAAGTTCAATGTTGTATCTGAAGGAAAGACTTTATACAACACTATTAATTCATTATTTGGAGTTAACAAATCACATTATATACACAATATTTACAATATAAATTAAAACCACAAATATTTAGCTATTATACATTAGTATGTACAGGATTTATGCTTTGGATAACTATAGAGATATGTATAATTCAGTTCTTTATACAGCAAGATTTATTTTTATACAGGACTGTCGAATAAATAAAGCGATACACTACAGCAGTGGTTCCCAACCCTGTCCTCAGGTACCCAACAGGCCAGGATTGCCAGTTATCTGAAGCACAGCCCAGGTGATGCTCAGAAAACGGTATTTATCGTAAATCATATTTTCCATAGTTGTAGCGGCAGCACATCTTATTCCCTCCTTCTTTGGTTTGTGGTGTATTTTCTCCAGTCATTCCCCGTTTCCGGTTCTTGTGCTTCCTAACATGTTTAGTTATTCATAAATTTTGTAAGTAATTTCACACGCTGTAAATGATTGAAATCTGAATGGAAAGTTGCATGTTTTGTTATAAATTTTGAATCTGTTAAGTCTGCTGGGTAAAAAAAAGGATATATAATTTGTCTGGGTTTTATAATAAAACATGACTTCAAAACATTTGAACATGAAAATTCTAAATTAGCTCAGCACAGTGTGAAATGGCTCAGAAGCAAAGTGGTTAAAACCTGGCCTGCTAGGGGTACTTGCGGACCCAGTGTTGGAACCACGGCTGTAAGGTAAAAACAGGGGACAGTGAAAAACTGGGCTTAAATGTTAAACCATTCTATATGCCATTCTCTATTTTTATCGTAGAATAACTATTACAAGAACAACCTCATCTGTTCAACACTGGAGTCTGCCTCAGGGATCCATCGCTCTCGCAGCCTGCTTCTTCACAGTTGACTAACTCATGGTAGAAAATTCAGCCAATCCAATGCTTTTGAGAGGAACTGGCTGCATATAAAACCACAAAGCTGTGCATGGATATCCACTGCATTGTGGAGGCTGTCTAACAATTTCTGATTGACAGCTTTCTGTGGGAAGGGTCAACAATGCGAACATTTAAAATTCATTCAAAAGTCACGATAGCTAGAGTATCCCTTTAAGCTCTATTTAAAAATCGCCAGTGTTGCAGGAAACAGTCTGACATCAACTGCCAGGATCCTGTATAGTCCGAATGATCCTACACCCCAGACAGGCAGTCATTGTGGAGTGTAAATTGGCTTCTATTCAGAATGCTACAAGATGCAATTACATTTTATTAATCTAGGCAGATTTGTCAAAGGAAAAAAATATATAAATTTTAGCTCTATTTTCTGGGTTCAAATTCAAAAATCAATAAGCTCTGCAGCCCCAGAAACATGTAGTTCCACTTAATAACTTTCATTTTGCTCTGGTTGATCGGTCTTCCTAGATTCACAGTAATCAGAGTTAAGCACAAAAAGCAGAACATCCCAACAGGACATTCATTTAATACTCTGCACAACAGCCACTGTAACACCTATATGGCACAGAAGACATCACGGATTCCAGTGTTAGCTGTAAACCTCCAATAAGTCCTCTTTAAGAGTGAACGGAGTAATCAGTGCCATTTGCCAGGTCTTCATACAGACAGAAAGCTGGGCATGTCCATTGACTTATGCAATCTGTCAGCATGATTTTGAACAGGCTGCCCCTAAAAATGCATGTTAAAAAGTCATTAATATGTCCCTCTCCTGCACACTAATGTGATAAGGTCTTCCAAACATGAAGGAGTGGAGCCCAGGCTTAATCTTTTCAGCCAAAGCCAAGATAATGTTTAGATCGCCCTCTACTGTCAGGTCGAGGTCAGTTTTCAGGCTGCGTAGAGATTTAAATGTTTTCTTGCCCTTTTGTCTGCGAAAAGATGGAAATTTTATTTTAAAAGATAAGACCAACCTCTAAATGACAGACTATTCGACTAGGTAATTGTAGGAATAAGAATACACATGGATACAGTCAAAGCCAGATATATGGCCACATTAATTCTGTGAGTATGATTGCAATGGATACAGAAATTCGTAACAGACATTCCTATGAAATGATAAAATATTACCATTCTCCCATTTTTTGAGTACATAAAGAGGAATGAAAATTCAATCATAAACCATAGTCTCCCAAAATCTCTCTCCAGACGACAAAATTTAGGCTGAGCGTCCACTGGCACCGTAGTCGGACGACCGATGCGTTCATCCGACTATGTACGACGTCCGACGAGGGTCTTCCACTGCAAGCGATCTGTTGGAACAACTATGGACGATCAGATAGATTTCAGAGGTGGAGTGCAGAGACTGCCAAAACCAGGATGAACTGGTTTTACATATAAAAACACAGTTCATTCTGCTTTTTTAAACACTGCAGTCCTTTGTGGGACAATGGATGAGACAGAATACAAATACACATACAAGTACACACAAAATAGAAGCAGAGAGGACCCCAGAGCTTACAATCAACCAAGGAGCCTTCCCTGCCCTACCCCTCACCCCTACACAAACAGGGCTAGTCCCACACATCTCACATACATATAAATCAGGGATATCAAACTCTGGCCCCACAGATCTTTATTGCCTACAAATCCCAGAATTCTTTGAATGCAATAAATGGCCAGAGATTAATGGGAGGTGTAGTTCAGAAACATCTGGGGGGCCAGAGTTTGAGATCCCCGATATAGTTTATTTTCAATGCTTTTACAACTCCCCTGATCAGTTTCTCCACATCCATCTTCTCTGATCTGCTGAAATACATGCGATGCAAACGAGTGATTTGGTTCTGATCGCCCATCTGATGCTGTCTTTACCCGTTGCTGGAAGACAGACGTCAGACGCAATGGACGATGGTCCAACCTGCATGTTGTTGGATCGGATGGACGACAACGGACGATATCTGATGATCGCACAAATACGGTGTCAGTGGACGCCCAGCCTAAGAGTCAATCGCCACGTTAAGTAAACACCAACTCCGACAAACCACCTGTCAACCATTCAGCGTATTAGCAGCAGGCAGAGGTTATCCGGGCATTAGATTTGAATGCTTCTATTGAATAAATTAAATCTGCCAAGGCATACAGAAAAGCTATCACCACATAATGCCCAAGCGATAGTGTGCGAAACGGATTATTTAAATCTCCCTAAAGCCATGTTTAACTTCTAATTGTGATCAACATACGTGTCATCCTCGATGTATTTGATCAAGATCAAGGCCTTCCTGTGAAGTACTAGCAAAAACTGTGCCAGGAATGTGCTCCTTATGGATAAATTGGGCTTTAGCTGGAATACCTGAGAGATAAAAAAAGGGGGGGGGGTAACAATGACCAGTAACAAATTTTGAGTGAAGAGAAAAAAAAAAAACCACAATATTTGAATGTAAATAAGCACCTGTTCCAGGAAGGACTTCACAAATGTATCTCTGTGATGTATATCTTGAAACATATGCCTGTAAATTAAATAAACATTATTGATCACAATTTCATTTTGATGCATACACTGTGCATGCTCTTATTTATGTCCCCGTCATGCGGTTACTAACATTTAACCCCTTCTCTGTAAAGGCCACATGGAACACGTCCTGTACATGGTTTGCATTCATTATCTCCTTGTAACCTTTGAAATGAAGTAAACTAGTCAATTACATTTGTGTTTGCCTTGCCCAAATATCAGAGTATAAGAGAACTCCCTAAGCCAGGCAAGATCAGACCAGAGAAAGAAACGGTCCTTTAAAATTTTTTTTTTTTTAAATAAATAATAAAAGGTTAATACTGTATCACATTTCATTTCTCTTAAAACCTCAGTGACAGATCTCAGCACCCTGACTGGGTCACATCTGCCAATGTTGCTTCCTTGAAGGGCCCCCCCCAGTTCTACCCAGCCAGACTCCCGTGCCTTCCTCCAGTCCTCAGATGAAGCTTAAGGACCGTGACACACACATAGCCTGCTAGCACCCCCAGAAATAAGACGAGGCTGTAGATCTGAGGTCTTTGGAACTAGTTTAATCAGGGACACACACAACCAGACCGAAACATATAATTGGAGAACCATTTACTTTTTGGAAGATGAAACATAGTTTAACCCCTTCGCTGCTATGGACGCGCTCAGCGCGTCCACCCGCAGGTAACGTTCCTTGCGGTGGACGCGCTGAGCGCGTCCTCCCTTTGGGGCCAGCGATCGGCCGGGTTCCGGGCCGATCGCTGGGCCCCCCGGTGCGGGCTGACATCCTCGATGTCACCCGGAACCGCCGCTGGCCTAATTAGGTGTCATCGTGGTGGCGCGATGACACCTAATTCAGGCGCCCCCCCCGCATGTGCGGAGGAGGCACCTGAAAGGGAGGGGGGGGGGGTTAATACAGGCACCGTTTGGAAGGGCACAGCCTGCTCTTCCTAACAGTACCTGGAATTAACCCCATGGGGGCTGGATCACGAATCGGCGCCGAAAAGCGCCGGTTCGTGATCCTTTCCCGGAGCTGGCCGACATCTTGGATGTCGGCCAAGCTTCCGGGAATGCCCCCGAGGACTGGCGTCATCGTGCATAGCACGATGACACCAGTCTTGGAGTTAACCCCTAACTGCCACGGATCAGGAGATAGGGGGTTCATTGGAACCCCCTATCTCCTGATCCGTGGCAGTTAGGGGTTAATGTTTGATATTGTTGGATCGGCCAGAGCATGGCCGTTCCAACAATACCAAACATGAGTATGAAAAAGTTAAAAAAAAAAAATTTAAAAAAAAGGTTTTTTTTCTTTTTTTTGGTTCGTTAATGCAGCAATATTGTTCCCATTTCAATTATAATATGAACAATGATGCTGCACTACCGATTTTTGTATGCGGTGCGTTTGTTAAAAATCACGCAATTTCCCCCCCAAAAAAAATGTAACGAGACCCCATCTCTAATTTTTTTAACGAGCGCACCCCATACAAAATATAACCGCAATTGCTCGCAATGTGAAAAAACAAACACTTTACACGTTGTAAATTATTGAAAATTCATATTTTATTGCATTTTTTGTTATAATATACAGACAGGTCATGACGTATACGTATAATAATGACATATTATGAATCTGCCGAGTCTGACGGAAAGAACGATATATAATATGTCTGGGTCATGTACTAAAATAAGCCTTCAAAAACGCGTTTAAACATGATGAGCGAAACTGGTAAAAATGAGCTCAGCACAGAGGCGGGAAAAGCCTCAGCAGCGAAAGGGTTAAATTAAACATTACTTAACATTTCTAACAAGGCAGGACAATGGGAATCGGGATAACAGATTACAGTCAGCAGATGTACAACCTACTCAAATAGAACTAGTCTTGAGACCGGATAAACACATTCTTGAGACAGGATAAACAGGGGAGTTAATCCTTTCAACAGATACACAGGGACCAGACCATAGCATTCGTGCAGAATCACAATTATACCAACATTCTGCATACAAGAGGGCAATGGGCCAATATTGATCAGGAGTCCTGCACCCTCAAACATGCCTCCATGCCCATGCACCCAAGTGTAAAATGACTTACGTCACACTCACAAAAGAAACCCTTGTTTGGAAAGGCGACAGTCTGCTCTAATGATATTGTTTTTTTTTATAAGGAAAGCAGCAGGTTTTATAGATTAACAAATAAGCCTGCCACAACTGTCTAAATGGGGCTTGGCAGAGCAGTCTTCAGATTTACTGAGACAGCATACTGCGAAAACAAAAGTACTGAGATTCCCCTTTAAAAAGAGTGTTCACTTTCCCCCCCAAAGAAGCAGAGGTTTATCAAAAAGGTGAATGCCTGTCCCCTATGGATGTCAGAATTGTTTATTTTGATGGGGTGTGCAATTATACAGATTAGATCACATACTGGGCTGTAACAGAAGTGCTCTCTACCTTGTGCCTTCACAGTCCTTGGGGCCCTTGCCCATACTATACATGGCCTATGTGCCTGTTGAAGTGTGGATGCTTGCCTCCGGCTAAGGGACCACAGACCAAATGTGGCAAAGCCATGATAGAACGTAGACTTTTTGTTCTTCCTGAGTAACTGTTAGACCCCTAGATCGATCTGTAGTCGGCCATTTGCTAATCTCGTCTAGTGTGTACTGTTCATGTTTCTGCATGAGGGTGTCACATCACTCTCTAATTTACAGAGACTATCCATAGTAATAGAGGACTGTCATGGAGCTGATGTAACGCTCCATGCTTCAAACCCCAAGAGACTTTATGTTCATTTATAATCATGTGATTTTAGATATATTTTACATCGTTTGGTTTTAGTTTAAATTAGTTTAGTGTAAAATGGCATAGTTTTGGTTTTAAATATATTTATATTCCTGTAGGTAAATGTGTTTCTGTATAGCCAGTAAACAAGCTTTACTGCTGTGTAATTTATGCAACAGGGCTTTTCCCTTTATCAGTGTTTGTCTTTAATCTGATGTGTTAGAACAATGGATTATACAAATGTTGTGTGAGTTGAAGACTAAAGAATGTAAAGAATGTTTATTGTAAATAACTGACATAATGTAATTAGTATATTGGTAGGACGAGGTGTGTCATTTATGCAAATTAGGACTGTTGGATTTCAGCATAAATGGTGGCGTTTTGTTCATTAAAAAGTCAGAGAACTTTCAGAGCTCAGAGAGAGAGAGAATCCTGTTTTAAAGCATACAGCCGCACCTGGTGTCTTTATTACAAACTACGCTACACTATATACTCAACATCAGAAGGCACCGAGCGGCCTTCTGGAAATTCCTAACGGCTCCAGGGCAGAGGAACAGAAGCAGGCGGGTCAAGCTGCTCGAGGTGGAGGACAGCGCTCCCAGTAGCCGGGCTGACCGCAACGAAGGGGTGACTGGAGAGTCAGGACAGGCGGAAGAGAACGGTTCCGTCACAAGGACCTTCCAGTTGTTTTTTGTTGATTGGGGGGGGGGGGTTTGATGACTTTTGGCACTCTTATCGTCCCCACAGGACACTGAATAATTTTGGAACATGTTTTGGAAAGAGAAGAACCAACGCTTTTTTAACGAGACGACATACTAGCTGGCAATTACCAGGAGTGATATTCTAATAGCATCATGTGCGTATAAAACACATTCAGGACGGTGGGTATCCCCGTCTGCATCACTCCATAATACACAGGGGCATGAAACATCGAGTTCAGGCAATGCCCCTGCAGCCAAAGACTGACTGGCCCCGCTGGTAAGAGAGGCAGGCGAGAGTGCCGCGGTGCCTGCTATGCCGCCCTGTTGCATTTACGACCATATACTACTGGATGGGAAGTCTGTGTCAGGGGTTTAATGTATGTGCAGGCTGCATTTTTTTCCCACTACAAGAATTAAAATTTTGATTCTAAAAAGAAGCTTGCAATGTTAATTGAAGAATGTGCCATATTAAATAGCCATGTTGGCAAGGAGTGTCCAGTCTTCCACTATTCAAAAAAAATATTTATTTTGATAAAACATGGGAAATCTACACAGGTCGTGTACATTTTTTAATATTTCTCCAGCTACTCTTTCACTCAGCTTTGAACAGGGGGGGGGGGGGGTGTCAACATTCTTTGCTCTCTAGAGGGATTGGAATATCTTGCTTGATGCTCTACCACTCTGACATCCTGAACCACATGGGAAATGTAGTTCAAACACCTGGAAGGCCAGAAGTTGCTGACCTCCGGCATAGAATGTTCCATCAATGTAGAAAATAAAGTAGAAAATATAAACAGCTCAAGAATGGAGGTTATTACAGTCAGTGATGGTCTCTACTTACAACAGGTCAGGGAGGAAGCTCTCATCTGTATGTTTGGCAGAGTCCCCTGCCATGTCCTCAACTGAAGTGGCCCTCCACAGAGTGGCCAGCTCGGACCTCATATACCTCCTTTGGTTGTATATATGCTCATGGCATGGTGGCATCTGCTTCACTGTATTTACATCCACGTCTATGTGTGTGGTAGGATAGGGAGCATACATGACTTGACGTAAAGGCAAGTCAAAGTTTCCAGATGAATCCTGTGGGGAGTAGGGGGAAAGCAGTTAGCATGCACTGTCCCAGCTGTAGGTGAATTAAAACGCTCATGATCCTTCCAGCTGTATGTGCAGGTTATTAAAGGAAATAAGCAGTGCTCAAATAGAGTGCGGAAATTACACACAATGAGCATTCGTTGGTTCAAAATGTTAGAAAAAAAAAAAACAACAAAAACCAGTCTTGTTACCAAGTGAATATGCAGTACCTTCAGAAGGCCCTGTATAAAAAGTCCAGATTCATACTTAAAAGAAGATTCAGATCTGCACATTCTGGAGCATTTCCGCTCTGCTGGAGACAAGAAAAGACACAGGGTCCTCACCATCTGCAACACAAGAGGAAAGAAGTAAGACTTGCCAGGCTGCTGGTTACACGGAGTATGGCAGCCAAGCAAAAACATCCCAGCATTCAAATACACATTTAGCGTTTAATATATACAAATAAAAAAGGACCACAAAGTTATCAAAAGCAAGCGCCACAATATGAACACAGTATTAACATTCTAGTAGCCATAACAGGTTTTGGAACCACTCTTTCCCCCCGTCTCATTACCTTGTTAATCTTCTCAGCGCTGCTACCGACCACCACCGAGCATCCACAGGTCTGTAAGTGTGAACTGATCGCACTACATAGGAAAGACACACGGTAAAGTCACCATCTTTGAGACCAATCAAGTGTAGATACAGGATGACTTTGACCAAGGAAGGGGCAGGGAAACAATATGAAACTTCAGGCCTGCACCTCTCAAATACATTTCTAGGCCCATGTACCCCCAAGTCCAAAGTGACGCACGTCACACTGACAGACCCTGGCAAATCCACCAATGTCGCTGACCGACACAAAGACAGTGACATACGTATTATAATAAGTATTAGCAGTCTATATAGTGGCTGGATCTAATGCTATAACAAGGAAGACAAGAAAAGCCAAAACTTAAAATGAGACGAGGTCAGGAGTGTCACAAACGGGCATCATTTTCTGCAAAGCAGGGAGTAAGATTTTAAACGCAGAATTGGTGTTTTTTTTCCTCTTGTGTTTGCAACGGAGTTTGCATAGCAAAAGGCCACTGGTTTACAACCCTTATCTGATCTGCTCTCTAGAGCTAAAGGGAAACTTGATCCAGGAACCAAATGGTTGGGAAAGAGGGTGAGGAGCCAGCCTTTTTGTATAGCAAGCTCAACCAAAACGCAGGGCATTTCTCCAAAACGCTGGGTTGAGTGAACATCTAAGAAACCTTCTGGGACATTGAAATCTGGAATACCCATAGAAGCAACCTAATGCAGGATTTTCTATGCAAGTCCCCTTTTATTTCAAGAACTGTATTTGCATGTTTAAACGTATATTTTGTATGTCTTTTTTATGTGATACTGGCACGGTGTAAAGTTTGTATTCTTTTCCATTAAAACTTAAATTCATGCTTCGCGAATGCAATCGCTTAGGTATCGCTACTGTAATATTTAGCATTTGGCACTAATATAAATACATATAAATTAGCTGTACAGTAGATCATCGGGTTCCTGGATTGGGGTGGTATACAGCTAGTGTGGTTTCGAGAGTGCCCTTTTACTTTCGTGGTGGCAGTGTATACATTCGGAAGGGTGGGTATGGTGTAAGGGGGTTAGCTTGGCATAACTTGGGGCCCTTTGAGTGGGTAGAGTTTGTAAGTCCAGAGGCTTGGAGCCGTATCCCCTTGTACGCTCTCCTGCCATGTGTCTCGGCAAGGTAGGTAGTTAACTAGTTTAGCTGGCTCTTTTCCTTCCGTGACAAGGAGTGCAGAAAGATATATAAATAACAGGATCAAAAGAAATAGTCGATTTCAGCCAAAATGTCCCAGGTTCCTACATAAAAATTCCTTTTATGGCTTTTAGGAGTGCCTGGATCCTCTATTTTTTTTAACGCACTATACTACAGGGATTAGGTCACCCTGGGGTCCATGAGCACCACATTCAATTCATTGCTGTTAAAATATACTTTATTATCCACATTGTTATTTTGGAATCAATATGTAATTTTTGTGATTTACTATGCAAAGACTGAACCATCCTGCCATGATATTTAGCAAATATATAATCTATCCCTTCAAGAAGTTGATCATGTTTGGCTCCTCTCAAACAAAAACTTTTGCCCAGCCGGCTGTGTCTGCAAAGATGTTATTTTACGGGCTCCCATGTTGTTACATTGGAAAGGCAGTCATGCTGTGCAGGGCATTGAAGGACCAGTGCTCATGCAGAGTGAACTTCCTTAACGTACACATGACCATCAAAAAAACACTACAGGGGCCCCGAAACATGCAGGTGAAATTTCAGGATAGACAAACCAACAGAAAAGTTGTAAGGAACACTAAAGAGGATTAAGGCTAGGGTCAGACGAACGCATTTTTATGTTGTCTGTGAAAAAGTGCGTTCGAACGAATGGACGCATTTTGTCACAGAATACGTGATAGTGGTCATACTATGCGCATTTTCGTCCGTGATTTTGTACGGATCATCAATAAAACCCTTTTTGCGTCTGGACGTTATGTTTGCCGGACATTAGCAGCGTCTGACGTCTCCTAATCACACACACACGCCACTAGCAGACGCAGCGCACTCTGTACGTCAGTACCTGCGGTTTCACGTTCTCTAAAAAATGCGTTCATTTTCCACTTGCGTTGCGCAGCCGGACTTTTGTGCGACCGTACTTCGTATATTGGCCGTCATTGCCCGGCATCTGCTGCTAGTGCGGCCGTGATTAAGTGCGCCAGAACGCGCGTTCGCACTGCCTCAGTCTGACCCTAGCCTAAGGGGTCATACCTGCTTTTTGCTGCCTCCAGAAGTCTATCATTAGCCATTCCTCAGCTCTTAAAATACATGCTACGTATCAAGGCTGTCAAAAGCTACAAGGGGAGGATGAGCATAAGAATACGAGAGATCTTGGAAAAATTAAGCGTTTTAGGGAAGACTTTTTAAAGATTAAAAGCAAAACCTGATTATGTTGTATGGGGGGGGGGAGGGGGTCTCATGGTACGGATTCTGAAAACTGAAGATTCTGCACAGATGAGAGGCTGTCTGAGTTGTAGACAGAAAGTGATTGGCTAATCTCCTTCCCACCGTTCACTCTGGTTTCCTCTCATCTGAAGCAGCATTGTCGCTTTATGGAAAGATACACATTCCACGCCGAAATTCAACGGAGATTCCAATGCAATGAAAGATACACAAGAAAAATGGGATTTCAGGAAAATTAGGTCTGAGCTTCCACTTGACATATTGTGCCTGGTTCCTACCGCGTTTGTTACATACTGAAAAGGAAAAGGGCATCAAGTGTGAAGGTCAGAAGGGGATACCCATAATTAGACACGCAGAATAAAATCCACAAAAGGATCCCCTACTTCCTATAAACTACACCTGAATTGATTGCAAAAAACTGGCGGCTTCATCTGCCAGTATCAGAACAAATTAAGAAAGATAGTGCCAAGATGGGAAAGCTCCATCTCCCCCACATACCTCATCTCTGAGACCCCAGCATAGACCAACTGTAAATACAGGTAAAACTGGAAAAATTAGAATATCGTGCAAAAAATCATTTATTTCAATAATGCAACTTAAAAGGTGAAATAGTTCAAGCCGTGATTTGTCATAATTGTGAGGATTATGGTTTACAGCTCATGAAAACCCCAAATCCACAATCTCAGAAAATTAGAATATTGTGAAAAGGTGCAATATTCTAGGCTCAAAGTGTCCCACTCTAATCAGCTAATTAAGCCATAACACCTGCAAAGGGTTCCTGAGCCTTTAAATGGTCTCTCATTCTGGTTCAGTAGGAATCACAATCATGGGAAAGACTGCGAACCTGACAGTTGTGCAGAAAACCATCATTGACACCCTCCATAAAGAAGGGAAAGCCTCAAAAAGGCAATTACAAAATAAGTTGATGTTCCAAAAGTGCTGTATCAAAGCACATTAATAGAAAGTTATGTGGAAGGGAAAAGTGTGGAAGAAAAAAAGGTGCAGAAACAGCAGGGATGACCGCAGCCCGGAGAGGATTGTCAGGAAAAGGCCATTCAAAAGTGTTGGGGACTTTCCCAAGGAGTAGACTGAGGCTGGAGTTAGTGCATCAAGAGCCACCCACACACAGACGAATCCTGGACATGGGCTTCAAATGTCGTATTCCTCTTGTCAAGCCGCTCCTGAACAACAAACAACTTCAGAAGCGTCTTACCTGGGCTAAAGAAAAACAGGTGGTTGCTCAGGTGGTCCGAAGTCCTATTTTCTGATGAGATCAACTTTTGTATCTCATTTGGAAACCAAGGACCCAGAGTATGGAGGAAGAATGGAGAGGCACACACTGCAAGATGCTTGAAGTCCAGTGTGAAGTTTCCACAGTCTGTGATTTGGGGAGCCATGTCATCTGCTGGTGTTGGTCCACTGTGCTTCATTTAGTCTAGGGTCAATGCAGCCGTCTACCAGGCGATTTGGGAGCACTTCATGCTTCCTTCCGCAGGCGAGCTTTATGGGGATGCAGACTTTATTTTCCAGCAGGACTTGGCACCTGCCCACGCTGCCAAAAGAACCAAAACCTGGTTCAATGACCATGGGATTACGGTGCTTGATTGGCCAGCAAACTCGCCTCACCTGAACCCCATAGAGAATCTATGGGGCATTGCCAAGAGAAAGATGAGGGACATGAAACCGAACAATGCAGACGAGCTGAAGGCTGCTATTGAAGCATCTTGGTCTTCCATAACACCTCAGCAGTGCCACAGGCTGATAGCTTCCATGCCACGCCGCATTGAGGCAGTAATTGCTGCAAAAGGGACCCAAACCAAGTACTGAGTACATATGCAGCTTATACTTTTCAGAGGTCCGATATTGTTCTATGTATAATCCTTGCTTTATTGATTGCATGTAATATTCTAATTTTCTGAGATTGTGGATTTGGGGTTTTCATGAGCTGTAAGCCATAATCACAATTATGACAAATCACAGCTTGAACTATCTTGCTTTGCGTGTAATGAGTCTCATATATTAGGTTCACCTTTTAAGTTGCATTACTGAAATAAAATGAACTTTTGTACGATATTCTAATTTCTCGAGTGTCACCTTGGCCTGACAGTCAATGCGAAAAAATAAAGCACAGTATCAAAACCACCAGAATGAAGGAATAACCGTGAGAATTGTGTGCCAATGGCTTATTTAGGAGTGTATTAAGATTCAGTATACCTGCTGGTGATGAAGAGAGGAATAGAAATAGTATATTTAACAGAACAGCAGGATGCAAAGCCTCTTCTCTTTAAGTTTATGAGTACAAAGGGAGCCATGGAAAAGGTGAAGCATTATCATAAGACTTTATGAACCGAGGCATGGAAATTTCAAGTTTATCCATGAATCTTAGATCCATCTAGAGCTCAAAACGCGACTCCGGACAGCACCCAGAATCATGGTGGATTCACATGCAGGGAGGCTTTGCTTCACACAAACGGATTGGTGAGTGTATCTACCTTTTTGTATACACAAGGTGGACAATACACTGTAACCTCGAAAATAGTTCCTGCACGAGTCGAAACGTCAGTACACTTTACAATTTTGTAATAAACAAGAGTGCGGAATATGTATTTTTCGCTCCATAAAACGCACTCCCCCCCCCCCCCAAAAAGTGGGGGGGAAGTGGGTGCGTCTTATGGAGCGAATACTGCGCGGTGCAGTGTTCGCTCCCTGCGAGCATCCGAAGCTATGGAGCTTTGGCGCTCGCCTGGGGGAACCACGTCACCAGCCGAGTTCTCGCGAGATCGCTGCTGGTCACGTGGCTCCCCCAGGCGAGTGCCCAAGCTCCATGCCGCCGAACGCTCAGAAGGAGCCGAACACCCGGCGGCAGGAGGTGAGCTGCTGGGGGATCATCCATGAGAGGAGCTGGGGGCAGTATATCCATGAGAGGAGCTGGGGGCAGTATATCCATGAGAGGAGCTGGGGCAGTATCCATTATTACACTATTTGATTCAGAATATTTTTTTTCCTGTTTTCCTCCTCTAAAAACTAGGTGCGTCTTATGGTCAGGTGCGTCTTATGGAGCGAAAAATACGGTAATTGAATTGAGGACAAGAACTGTTGTTTTGTTCTAACGCACATTATTGGCTAATGGATAGGTAGTTGCTGGGACCTAGCTTGAGTGATATATACACACGTCACGTACCATTCAGAATTCTGTCTCGTGTTGTGTTTTTTTCTTCCAAGTTGTGTTATTGACCCCCCTCCCTCTTTATGCATAAATCAGATGTACATCATGATCTTATCACTGTTGATTTATAGGCCTTAGATCTCTCATTCATTGGTTTGTTTGCCCCTTTTTGACCATACGATTTCACTCTCACTATTTACGACACCCATCTCAACCCCCTCACCATTGTGCCCATTAACCTCCCTGGCGGTTTTCCGAGTGTGGCTCGGGGTTAAATTTCAAAGCTGAAAGTGGTAACCCTGAGCCACACTCGAGCTGGATACATACCTGTACCTGCGCTCCCTTGCTGACCTCCCGAAATCACGGCATCCTGCTTCCCTTATCGCGAGAAGGGAACCAGGATCCTTATCCTTACCTACAAAACCCTCACTAACTCAGCTCCCCACTAAATCACCAAATACACCCCAGCCCGCTCCCTAAGGTCAAACAGTGACCTGCGCCTAGCTTCTCCCCGCATCACCTCTTCCCATGAGACTGCAGGATTTCTCATGCGCAGCCCCCACTCTCTGGAACGCTCTCCCTCGTACTGTCAGACTTTCCCCTAACTTCTCTTCCTTCAAACGCTCCCTTAAAACGTTCCTATTTAGGGAAGCCTACCACCCAACTCACTGACGCAACCATCAATCACTCTCACCTTACAGTCCTCTCCTCCTGTTTCCAACCCTAACCCTTCTAGATTGTGAGTTCCTACGGGAATAGGGCCCTCATCTCCTCCTGTACTGTTTGTCAAATGTTGTTCAATGTATTGTATCCCTGTCTATACTGTGCCTATTGTACAGCGCTGCGGAATATGCTGGCGCTTTATAAATAAATAATAATAACCAGGACACCGCGATCGACCGGAGGTGACTGCGGGGGACAGCGAGGGAGCACAGGGACAGGTATGTATCCAGCCCGATGTGTGGCTCAGGGTTACCACTTTCAGCATTGAAAATTTAACCCTGAGCAACACTAATACCACCAGGGAGCTTTATTTAATGCACCAATTTTGACATAAAATAGGTCAAAAACCGGACCGTCACTATGGGGGCAAAGTTAACTGCCGGCAAGGACGTCGTGTTTTGAGGAGCTCTCCGGCTGCAGCCATTAGACCTATTTTGGAGACCCCTCATCAGCTCTCAGACTTCCTGACGGTGACAGGTGGTCCCTACGACTTCCTGACTCGGGCCAGGGTCTCACGTCGCTCTGAGTGAGGATTTCGGTGCGCAGTGACTTTGGGCCTACCTTGGCCATCTGCTTGCGGTGGCCATCTTGGGCCTATACATTCCCACTCCGGCCTTGTTGCAAGACGTTCTTCTTCTCGGTGGGACCCCCTCTGTTCGTGGATGGAAAAAAAGACGGGAAAAGGGGCCAGCCCAGTGGAGGGTTCACGCCAGAGAGACAACCAGGTGTCGATAAGTGGCGGCCTCAGACGCCAGCATGAAGCTTCCTGGACTCGGTCCCTGACACCTCACCTCTGATGAGGAGGGAATGCGCTGGCCGGAAAGCTGTGTGGCAGCAGCTCGTGCCCGGACCCCCCGCTGCCTCTTTGACCCCAGTACTGGGATCACCTGGCTCTGGACAGACTCCTGTGCACTGCTCTCCAGCTGTTGAGGTACACCCCGATGAGCGGCTTACTCAGTCACAGGAGGATTTACCTGCTGACGCCAGGCCTGCTACAAAAGGGTAGCTGTCTAGTTGCGGGAGCTCTGGGTGGCGGATCTCCGTATTACCCGGGAGGATGTGACTGCTGTGACAGCCCAGGTGGAAGCTGTGCAAACACAGGTGGATGGAGTGGCAGTAGAGTGGACCCGCCAGGCTGTGCAGATCGCAGCTCTACAGCACCAGGTGACTCACCTTACGACAACAGTGGAGTTGCTGGAAGCGTGCCACCGCAGACAAAATATCCGGATTCGAGGGGGTGCCTGAATCCGTGGCTTTTGCATTTCCTGACTCGTATGGTCCGTCACCTCCTGGTTCTTCCGGATTCCGACTCTCAGATGATCAGGTCAGCTGCGGAAGGCTGCCACAGCACCATCGGAGGCCTCGAGAGATGTTCTTGCAGTGGTGCGGGACCTTTCGCTTAAAGTGAAACGGATGTCTGTCGGCAGCTCGTGCGGCTTGTTTTTGAAAATAAGTCCATGTCTCTTTTTCATGACTTACCATTTTTTTACCCTGAAGGCGAGGAGGCGGTTTCGTGAGATCACGGCTGCATTGAGGGCGGTGAAGGTATGCTACTGGTGGGGTGTCTCCGGCATACTTGCTCTCCAGCATGACGGAGTATCTCACGTAGTTGGCACGCCGGTCGAGGCTTGGCTCTTGTTTGCCAAACTGGGTCTGATAACTCCAGGCCCGGACCGCTCAGCTTCCCAGAAATTCCTGCTGCCACGGTTGCTGTGCCCATGTTCACCGACCCAGGTTGAGAAGGCTGCCCCTCGCCTTCCTTCCTGCACCCGTTTTGATTTTTTGAAGTTAGCTGTCCTTGGTTTTCTATCCTTTCTTATTTTCCGAGCTGGACTTTTTGCCTTAAGACTTTATAGGATTGCTGGGACGTCAGGATGTTTGGCTTTTACCCCCCCTTTTTTCCCCTTCCTATGTTTTATGAATGGGACACTGGGTGGTCCTGGGCGAGACGCTGAGATGGCCACCATGGCTCCCGCCGTCTCTTGTGGCCCCAGAACTCCCGGCCCTGTGACCACTTCCATAGCCCCCAGCCATTTCTTGGATTACCAGGGCGAGCCGGGAATGTCTCATATGGCGGGCAGTCCTCCCCCTCTCTCCCCAGCCTTGTGTTCTGTACCCTTCCGGTTGTCCCACGAGACTCTTGCCATCTCCCTTATTTGGTTCGCCCGGTCTCCCTTTACCTTGTTCTGATTTTTTATGCCCTTTGTGCTCCTGACATGACTGTCTCTTGCCTGAGGTTTATGCACATTCTTGCCGTTTGTTGTCTGACTTCTGCATTTTCAGAATAAAATATTAACCCCTTTAGGGACCGCTGAGGTACAATGTATGTCCTGCCCACGGGTCTCCCTTAGACCCGCGGACGTACATAGTACATCAGCGGCTCCTAACCTCCCTCCCAATACTTACCTCCCTCGCAGATCGGGCAGGGAGGAAGCCTGCCCCCGTGTTTTAGAGGGGCCGGCAAGCTCGATGACGTCATCAGCAGGCGCCCCCATTGAAATCAATGGAGGAAAGGGGCTCCTTCGGAGCCCTCTATCTCTCCAACCATTGAAAGATAGAGCGGTGCAACTTGCAGCGCTGGAAAGGGGAGAACATTAACTATTTCGCTGCCGGATCGCGATATGGTGCAAATTTGCACCAAATCGCGATTCAAACCTGGAGGGGGCTGACATCGTGGATGTCAGCCAAGCCTCCAGGTCACCCCCCCACCCAACATCCCTACCATATGTGTGAGGATGTCAGTGGGCCAGTTAACGGGATCCAAATGTCATGCTGGACATCATTGGAAAGGCATGACTAGGTTCGGTGTAAAAAAACAAAAAAAAAAAAACACAATAAAATAAATAAAAAAAATAAAATTGGGGGGGGTTAGTTAAATAGGACCTAGCCGGTCATCTAAAAATGAGCATAAAACAGTCAGAATGAGCTCAGTGCACGTAGGTGAACTGGCTCAGCAGTGAGGGGGTTAAAAAGCAAAAACATGTAAAAATTGGGTATTTCTATTCTCAGGACAAAATTCTGAAACTATTTAGCCGGGATCTTTTTTGGTGGTTGTAGATTTTGGGGATTAAAATTACGTAAGTGTGTTTTTACCATTTTTTTCCTCAGATTTATTTTTAATAGTATTTTCAGAAAGTCCATTTAATGGCGGGAAAAACGGTGTATAATATCTGTGGGTTGAATAAACGAGTAAGAGGAAAATTTGACCTAAACACGAACAGCGCTGAAACGTAAAAACAGCAGCAGTCACTAAAAAGGACAGATTTGTGTAAAACCGCCCGGTCACTAAGGGGTTAAGTACAAAAAAAAAATTATTTGGACCGCCAGAGAGGTTACTGTTCTATTCTATGAGACTGACTGACACACAAAACTTTAATAGTAATAATGATTATGAAAACACTTTAGGAATAAATTATGGGGATTAAATTACAAAATAGGATCATACATTGCATAAGCTTGCCACATCAATATCCCTAACATGAAAGGTCCTACTCTATGCCCAAGGTCTGCTCTTTTGAGATTATTACACAGAGGACAGACCGCGCTCCATGGTTTTGCACCATGTTTTGTGAAGGATGCCATGTGAATCGGTTTATGCCCTTTAACTATAACAGTAGCTTAATTTGACAATATATACAGTATATGTTATTTTTACTTACACTTGTTTCTTTTATATGTCCACAACACATGAAATATCTTAAACCACAAACATCACACATGTAATAAAAAAATAAAAGGAATGTTACTTGCTGAGAAATCCCTCGTGACAGCTGTCACCGATGTCGTCATCATTAAGCACAGTAGAGGCGATCTGGAAAATTCAGCAACACTTTAAAACGATAAAGAATTCAATTGTGCTACAATAAGTAGAAGTGGATAAACACAAAAACATTACATGTGTTGAAGGTTTTCCACAATAAATTAAAAAAAAAAACAAAACAGAAAAAGTACTGGTATTATTCATTGTAGTGTCATGAACAACAAAACCAAGGAGAAAAATGCGATGATGCCCCCATGATTACCTGCAAATTAAAAGCAATGAACGCGGGGCAGGTCTCAATTCCAATTCTCAGGTTTACTAAATGAATGCTCTAAAATGGGCTCAATATATCAAACTGGGTACCCTCAGTTCAACGAAAGGGAGTGTTGACTCAAGCTTAAGTGACATTAATGTGCACCCCCCCCAATTACAACCCTGGCGCGAATGGGTTAAATTTTTTTTTATCTGTCTGAGCTCGCTCGCTTAGTGTACTTTGCGCTCACTATACTTAACATGGGGAGTGCAATCAGTAACTAGCAATAGGATTACAAAGTCCTAATGGTAATTACTGCACTGATGTGGCAAATAAAAAGTTAACCACAGCTGGAACTGGTGCTGATACTAGATCAGGTAGATACGGACCTCTCATCCCGTGGTGCGAACCGCTGCTTCTGGTTGCCGGGAGCAGCGTGAGACTGGGGGACAAAGTTTTCAGGCTCCCTCCACGAATCATTCAGTGGCACGTCAACACAACCCTCCACGGAGTCCTATGGACTCCAGGAGATGATACTCATGGCGGCACATTAGCACTGCATTATGGGGTAGGGTGCTGAATCAGCGCCTGGCCCGTAATATCGAGCTAAAACAGGGATGCGAAGGGGAAACCTGCAGGTGCAGGTTTCCCCCATTAGTGTCCCCATTTAACGTTAACATTGTAATAGAGCTCATAATCATTTGATTCTTTACATGGATGTGTTCTTGTATCAAGCAAAGAAGAGAACAGCAGAAGGTGATGATTGCCAGCATTCCCATGAAATGAAAGCCTAGTGACATTGCGAGGAAGATGTGAGCGCTAATGGCATTCTCCGGCCCTCAGATGTTGAGTCCCAGTCTCCACACAGACATTTTAAAGCACTTACATCTATATCTTCTGGAACTCCGTGTGACTTCATAGATGAAAGGAGCTCCATTATAGGGATGACTTCTCCAGTCAACATGGGAATTATACTCTGGCCCTGTACAAAATAGGTAAAAGAGAAATGTCAGGACGCACTGTCTGACTGATGACTTGCTGGGGGAAAATAAAAAACCACAGCAAAACAATAGATGTGCTGTAAAATACGAGAGACGTTTGAAGAAAATTCACTTTAAAAGAAATAAATCATCTTTCTTTAAATAGAATTTAGTACAAGACATTAAAGAACAGAATTATTTAGGGTAAATGTCAGAATTATTAATGAATTCTCCACAAAAATGTTATTCACAAACACCTCTGATTTTATCAAATCTATCCTGTTCCAGTGATGTGGAGGGGAGGCCCCGATAACAACAGGTGTGTGGTTTTATAGGGCTTAAGGCTCAGATGATTCAGAGCACACTGTGGCTTTAATAATTATATATGACACCCCAATACTTTCGGCATTTATAAAAAGATGTGCTACATATATGCAGAACACTTTCAAGAGCCATGACATAACCAAGTATAGCAAATTTCACAATCCCCCTTTGTAATGAACCAGTAATGTAATGAAGCAGAGAGAAGGTGATCTTTTTTAGAACCTGAATCGTGCTCTCTCCAAGCTCCTACCACCTGACTTCTCATGTCGGTTTGCTGTATACAACCACTTTTTATGCATTTTTAGGGGTGTGGAAATTAGGGCTGCAACTAACGATTATTCTCATAGATTAGTTGGCCGATTATTATTTTGATTACATCGGTTCATCAGATAAAAAAAAAAAAAAAAAAAAAAGTTTACTTAAGCATTAAGTGGTGTACTTAACTTTCATACGTACATATGCAAATTGTGTATCTTGGGTACTTTTCCCACAAGGTGTGCGAGTGCTTGGTCAGAAGGATGGGTTGATGCTGCATGTGCAGCTTAAGCCCACGTTTGCTTTCTCAAATGAACACGGCTACAAGCACTTGGCCATAGATGATGATGATGGTGTCAGCATGAAATCGGGGTTAATAAGTTAAAGTGGTCAGGGTGCGTAGAGTGTCCTTTTTAATAATTTTGTGAACAAACTGAGTGGGAGGAGGGACTGGAGGTGGAAGGGAGTGACTTTACTCAAGTGACTTGACCTGAGTGTGACAGGGAGAGGGTATGGACAAAAGACCGGAACGGAGTGTGGGAGTGAGTTTGGGGAAAGGGACCGGACCAAAAGGGAGGGAATGGTAGTTCCCAACCACAGGGTGTGGCAGGGAGGGTTGGGTGGTGACCCAGGAGTAAGGACAAAAACACAGGCATACAGCTCCATCACCCAGTGGAAGTATCCTATTGTTTTGTGTTAGTTCTACTGTTGTAAACAGAATAAAAACAAACTGGTTGTGCCTGACATAAACCTAGAACTAAATCATACCTAGTAAAGCAGCGACGCGTCTTCTCCATTCAGTTCCAAAGCTGAGGTTATTTACGTTTAACTCAGTCTGACTCTAAACAGTGTGTGCTGTACACAGGACGATTAAATCGACACCGATAACTCGATAATGGAAATAGTTGACAACTATTTTAATCATCGATTAGTTGTTTCAGCCCTAGTGGAAATTTAAAAAAAAAATATCTACTTGTCCAACAGAGTAAAACATCCACCCAATCTACTTGTCCAGTAACACAAAATAAATAAAATATAATTTAACCCCTTACCCCTGGGATCTCCCAGCGGTAAGTCGGTACCGTAACATTGCTGGGCAGCAAAGCACGCCCCAGAGGCTGGCCTTCGGCCAATGACACGATCAGCCCACGTGCAATGTGGACATGCCATTGTGTCTATTGGAAGGCTGTGTTATGCCGGCCCGCAGCGTTTACACCCACACACCATGGGGACAGCACAGCACACCCTGCAAAGTGAAAGGGTAAAAAAAAAAAAAAAAAAAAAAAAAAAAAAAAAAGCACCCCAGAACAAAAAAACACTCAAAAAAACAGCTACATACCCCACAAAACACACTGTCAGAGACAAATACAGCTACACAACCACATGTGACTCCACACACATTCGAGGGTAGCACTAAATGTAGCGAGACGAAGCGGAATGCCCATAGAGGAGAATAACGAGACGGAGCGGAATGCCCATAGAGGAGAATAACGAGACGGAGCGGAATGCCCATAGAGGAGAATAACGAGACGGAGCGGAATGCCCATAGAGGAGAATAACGGGACGGAGCGGAATGCCCATAGAGGAGAATAACGAGACGGAGCGGAATGCCCATAGAGGAGAATAACGAGACGGAGCGGAATGCCCATAGAGGAGAATAACGAGACGGAGCGGAATGCCCATAGAGGAGAATAACGAGACGGAGCGGAATGCCCATAGAGGAGAATAACGAGACGGAGCGGAATGCCCATAGAGGAGAATAACGGGACGAACCGGAATGCCCATAGAGGAGAATAACGGGACGAACCGGAATGCCCATAGAGGAGAATAACAGGACAGAGCAGAATGCCTATAGGAGGAGAATAACGGGACGGAGCAGAATGCCTATAGGAGGAGAATAACGGGACGGAGCAGAATGCCTATAGGAGGAGAATAACGGGACGGAGCAGAATGCCTATAGGAGGAGAATAACGGGACGGAGCGGAATGCCTATAGGAGGAGAATAACGGGACGGAGCGGAATGCCTATAGGAGGAGAATAACGGGACGGAGCGGAATGCCTATAGGAGGAGAATAACGGGACGGAGCGGAATGCCTATAGGAGGAGAATAACGGGACGGAGCGGAATGCCTATAGGAGGAGAATAACGGGACGGAGCGGAATGCCTATAGAGGAGAATAACGGGACGGAGCGGAATGCCTATAGAGGAGAAGAACGGGACGGAGCGGAATGCCTATAGAGGAGAATAATGGGACGGAGCAGAATGCCCATAGGGAATTATGGGAAAGTAAAATACCACCTAATTGTCAAGCAAACCTGTGAGATGTTGCAAATTAAACCTTATTGCAGGTATTCCCCAGGTACTGCAGCCGATGGTAACACTGAAATTACATGTATAGCTGTTTTCTGTGGAATGACAAGGGTGACGGGAGTGGAATGCCCATAGAGTGTAATGGGGAGCAAATTACTGAATTAGAAAAAAAAAAACTGACATATCAAATCGATCTCTAGCAGACATTCTCCAAATTCAGTGGTGGTGTTTAAAATTGAGATCAAGTGGGATTATCATCGTTTTCTATAGAAAAACAAAAGGTGAATGCCCATAGGATATAATGGGGAGCAAGAGGGCACCTCATTTATTTATAAAGGATTTTACCAGGAAGGATACATTGAGAATTCTCTCGTTTTCAAGTATGTCCTGGTCACTTCACAGAAAACAGCTATAATACCAGGTAATTCCAGTGTTACTATCTGCTACAGTACCTGGGATAAGGTTTAATTTGCTACATCTCACAGGTTTATCTGCAAATGAGGTGATATTAAGCGTCCCATTATTCTCTACGAGCATTGCGCACCGTCCCATTATTCTCTACGGGCATTGCGCTCCATCCCATTATTCTCTGCGGGCATTGCGCTCCGTCCCATTGTTCTCTGCGGGCATTGCGCTCCGTCCCATTATTCTCTACGGGCATTGCGCTCCGTCCCATTATTCTCTACGGGCATTGCGCTCCATCCCATTATTCTCTGCGGGCATTGCGCTCCATCCCATTATTCTCTGCGGGCATTGCGCTCCGTCCCATTATCCTCTACGGGCATTTCACTACCCTGTAAAAGTCTATGGTCATTCCTTTTAGTAGGTCCCCTGACCAGTAGAGGTTTACCAGCCGGTCCCTGTCTATATGGCTGCTCTAACACAAATTCACATTTTTAGTCTCCAAGTCTGGGATCTCAAACTCTGGCCCCACCAGAACTACACCTCCCATGATTCTTTGGCCGTAAATTGTATTCAAAAGGATTGTGCCAATTATTAGAAACATCTGAAAAAGGGGAGGGGCAGAGACCGAGACCCCACCCCCTGCACAATGCTTATTTAATGAAGAAATAAGACAATGGGCGTATTTACGTTTCGGAAACACAAGCCATGCACCGAGTGACTCGTGTGGTCCAGCAGTATGGCGGCTCACCTTGTGCATCCACACACGGCCCTTCCTGATGCTGTGGGTGAGGCGGGACACGCACAGCCTGTGCAGGGGCAGGTAGAATCCCAGTTCGCATTGCGGCAGGATGATGGACAGGCCGTAGGTGCTGCGGTCGCCATTCCACTTGCCGTCGAAGATGAGAGACACGATGATCACCCTCTTCTCCGCCAACACGAAAAACTTGACGTCGATGGCGCCGCTCTCCGCGTTGCGCAGGATCTCACCGTTCAGCGTGTGGTTGGCCAGGAAGGTGATCTCCCCGTCACCCAGGACCACCTCGTCCGTCTTAGGGGCCCAGATGTGCCTCACGCGCGGCCCGAGGATGTTGTCCCAGTACGCAAAGGTGGCGGCCAGCACGGGCGAGGGGCCCGCCATGCTCACCAGGGTCTTCGCCACTGCCGGGGACGGCGGAGGGCACAAAGCGGCCATTCCGGAGAAAATAACAACGTAAACACACACGGAAGCGGCTACTTCCCAAACACTGGCAGAATTACCTACGTCACTGCAGTCACATGACTGAGGGGTCACGCGGTACACTGGCCACAGGAAGTAGAGGGCGGGAGATTCAATAATGTAGATAGAATTGAGCCGCTGCAGGTGCTAAACTGAACCATGTGCTGCAGTTCAGCACTGCTAACTTAAAAAAGAGAGGTGCTGCAGAGTAGCTGAGTGTGACGTGGAAAAGATGGCCTCCTCCACCGAGCAGAATCCAATAAGGAAATGTTCAGTTTGGAGGAGCAAAACACCAAATGTTTATTGGAATGGGTAAACATTAACACTAGAGTGGTAATAAAATGGACGACAGTGGATTTTGCAGAAATAGCACCTTTCATTAAGCAGTCCACTGCCCTTTTGCTTCAATATTCACAGCCAAAGCGTTCAGTGAGACTGCTGCAGCAAACTGAACTGCAAGCACTGGAGCAATTCAGCAGATGCTGCGGAACTGAACAGGCCTGTGGATACTGGCACATAAACCTTAGTGCTGTACAGTGACCTCTTACTGAACTGAGCACAGATAAAGGGTAAAGAGTATGAGACAAACTACTAAATGTACAAGAGACATCAATGTATACCTGCACTGCTAGCTGAATCCAGGACAAAACATTGCTTATTGGCCCCGTATATAGTATATACACGTATACAGAGATTGTAGACACACAGATACAGGAAAAGACACTGGCAGACTCAATGGATTTGAATTTAGCCATAACTGGTTAGTACATGAAAAATGCAACCCTACAGCGTGTAGAATCCATATGCTGCAGGTAATGAATCCCAGGTACACAAAAAAAATAGAAAAAGAGACGCAAGCAAAAAAATCAATAGAAAATAGCAATTTTATTATCGCACATCCAAACAAGCACTAGATACAAAAAAATGAGATATATCCAATTAATATGTCATAGCAAAACAGCAAGTAATCGATATACATAACCAAAATACATGCAGTAAGCAACTAAATGAAATAAACAGCTATACACAGAACCTACAGGAGGACACCGCAAGCAAAAGTAGCCACATAAGGCCTCGGTCAGAAGAGCGCACTCAAGAGCGGAAGAAACGTCCATGAGAGTAGCCACCTCGTTGAGCGCAGATAGTGCGCTCGGTGCTACAAAGCTTGATCCTCCTATAAGGAACACCAGCTCAGAAGCCCTGGTGTTAAGAGGTCTTGCTTTTGCAAAATCATGCAAGGCCCCGTTCACACTGTGCGATTTGAAAGTTGCGCGATTTTCCGCGCGGTTTTCATATTCGCGACATGGTGCGATAATGTCGCGCGACATCGCTGTTTTGTGCAATTTTTGCAAAGCACCACCAATACAAATCGCAGATAGCAAATCGCAAAAAAAGGGTCATGTACCAGCGACGCGTGATATGCGACATGCTTCTGCGACGCGCGGCAAGATGTGAACAGCTCCATTGAAATTCATTGGAGAAGCTACATAGTGCGACGTCGCGCGGATTTTGCTGCGACGCCGCGGCAAAATCCGCGCGTTAAATCGCACAGTGTGAACAGGGCCTAACACTTAAAAAGAATTAAGCTAAAAGCTTTTAAAATATGTTTAAAACAATAAAAATGCATGGAAATAATTAAGGTTTTATAAAAACAAAAAGGTCTGTTACAGAATGAAAAAAAAAGGAAAACAAAATGTTTGCTGAAAAAATCCAGAAGAATAAAAAAATTGTAAAAAATAAAGTTTTTTGCTTCAGCAAACTGAAAAAAAAAATGTTTGAATAAAGATTAAAAACGCAAACATTTGTAAAGATTGAATCCTTTGAGATTCGCCTGTTTAGGCTAATGTCAGACAAACGCAGTCTGAGCGCACTCTGTGCGTGCATAACGGAAGGACAGACATATTGGCGGAAGATACTGTAGACCCCACACGATCTGTTTTTTTTGACGGACATAGAAAAAAAGGGAACTATGGGAAATAAAATTAATATGAAAAATGCAAAAAATTTGAAAAGGATATTAAAAGCCATTTTGTGCGTCAAGGTGCTGGACGTTGCAAATGGACTGCATCTGACATCACTCGCACAGAATGCTACGCGGACGCATCCGTCTAGCAGTTTTACGTTCTTGCCTAACTTGCGTCCGTTTGCCACGTGCGTTGTGATCATGATTCTATGCTACGACGAACGTTAAGCTGTGTGGCAACACAGACGTGATCACTGTTTTTCTGACTCAGGCCTGAAACCTGTCAAACTGAAGCACTGAAAATCTGGGCATTTTGCTAAGATATCGGTGCTGTTTGGCGTTCTCTGAATAGATTAACCATTACTACTCTATGGGACAATTTCACTGCTGTCAAAGGTCACTGAATTGCGGTTATGAGGCGAACTGCACCGTGTTTTGCTGGCAATTTGCCAATGTATCCTTCCTAGTAAAATCCTTTATAAATAAATAATTTGGCGAATTGACAGCTTTCTGAATAGCCGAACGGACACAAAATTGCACTGTATGGGGAAAATGTATGGGGAGTCATGGGTTCGATCCCAGCAAGCAACCTCTCCAGTAAGTGTCCTTGGCAAGACACCTAACGGTACATACTCGCCACCCAGGACATACTTGAAAACGAGAGAAATCTCAATGTATCCTTCTTGGTAAAATCCTTTCTCAAAAAAATAAATTCACAGTTCAGTGCAATTCAGTTGCCATTTCGGCTCTTACTGAATAACCCTTTTATTGTTAGAGCAGTAAATCATGTTTGGTGAGTAGGGATTGCTATAGGAAACTAGGCTCTAGTTTGCTTACACAGAATACAAATATTTTTATTATCATCATCATTTATATAGCGCCAACAGTTTCCGCTGCGCTTCAATTCCCTGGCCACTATTTTTCTATTGACAATCCTTTGTCTAGTTATTAGCATTATTTCCCAGTTTGTTGTTAGGATTCCTTCATTTACCCCCACCTTTTGGCCTCACGTTTGTATTAGTTTATATTTTACTTTTTTTTAATTTACCCTTCATAAAATAAATTGCTTTACTCAATCTGGCCAAGTAGGATTCACAGGAGTCTCATTGGAAAGGTTAATTATTAACTCCTGTAGACCTTCATGCTTTAAAAGAAAAAAGTCAAACATCCCAAAATGCTCAAACTTCCTCCAGTCACCATGAGCCCTTAAAAATAGCTTAAGTCGGTGCTGTCAAACTCATGGCTCCGCAGATGTTGATGCCCACAATTTCCATCATTTCTTCAATGGACTAGATGACCAGGGAATCATGGGAGTTGTAGCTAAGAAACATGGGGGGGGCAGTGTTTGGTAGCCTTGGCTTAAGTGGTCATGTTGGGTTGAGTCTCCTTTAAAGAGCAATATTATTAACAAAGTTTCTGGTGATTCTTCATTCCCATGCTAGTGTAGCGCTCACCCCCAAAGGAGCTGCTGAATAAACCTCGGGATAGTCTCACCCCACTAGGAAATAACTACACACCAGCACTGTTGTGGATTTTTCTATATTATATTCTTTACTGATCCCAATAAAGCAGCATATAATACACATATACGGTATTTGAGTAACAACAATTCGTAACGCGAGAAAACACGCGGCAGTAAAAGAAACCGGTTAACCCCCCTCAGTTCTGGAGTGTAAGTCCCGTGAAAAATAGCTCAAAAATATATATGTGTGTTGTCTAGGGCACCCGGGTACTATGTTCAACTGGCCAGTGAACGAAAAGAGCAATCTTCGACAATATTGCAGCGTGCGTTTCTGTTTTGGAACTGTGGCCTGGGAGGCCTCTTACCCATCCGATGAACGAAACTGTCCAGCACTAGATGCCTCGACCAAAAGATCTTCTCCGCTTTGTACTGGGACTCCGTGCCACTGAATCTGCTCCCTGCTTGCCAAATCTCCGCAACTGGAACAACGATCCGCCACCTGCACTCCCAATCAATCGTCGCAGCCTCCTAACGCTGAGTCCTACTGGAACCAGCTTTTCCTCCAGACTTCTCAGCGCTGCGCAGGTAGGTCCCAACACGATTACTGTCCCGATCTCCAGCACCAGTGAGACAGCATCTGTACTCCGACCTGGTTGCGATCCCTGACAGCTCCAACGTGCGTCCTCCACCTTTCACTGCTCAGCTCACTCTGCCCATGCCTTGCACGAGGCTGCTGATCTCTTTTCTCTTCCTTGTCCCACCTACTTCCTGTCCTCACGCAAACGGTGATGGTAGGTGTAGTTCGGTTTTGTCCAGCATAGTCCACAATGTCTCTGTCTCCCTCTGGTGGCCATAATAATTCAATGCACCAGAATACAGTTTTTAAAGCAGCGCTACACTAGTTTGTGAGTTCCTTCCATAAACAAACAGGTCTATTCAAAGAAAGGTGAAACTCAGGAGAATGTCTGGAGTAGTGAAAATACTAGCAGGGCTATTCAGAGAAAGGGGAAACTCAGGAGAATCTCACCTCTTCGGTGCGTCACCTCCTTGATCCGCAGGAGAATTTTAGTGACTGTAGGCCTTGAGCTTGTAGCCTTGTTTCTGCTTTTGGTGGGTCATGAATACTTTCCATACCACCATAATACTGTAAGGCAGCATAGTATGCAAATAGACAGGCTTTGAAAGAAGGATGAATGAGCAGAGATAATATTAGAGTAGAAAGGGTTTCATCCAGAGGCAGCATTCAGCTGTCCTTATCTCTAGCATGCATGCCTCTAGGACAAACCACAAGGAAGAAGAACAATGTAATATCTGTTGCAACTATGTATAAAATCGGTTAATGACTAACCTAAAATGTAATCACAGCACTTTATACATACTCATTATATGATTGGTTGTGGCAAGTTAGGATAAAGGGGGAGGGGGATAAAGGAGGTTTAATTCCAGCTGGGCTCTGACTTTGTACATTGTTCAGCCAGACGTCTACTCAGGAGAATGTCTGGAGTAGTGAAAATTCTAGCAGGGCTAATCAGAGAAAGGTGAAACTCAGGAGAATGTCTGAAGAAGTGAAAATTCTAGCAGGGCTATTCAGAGAAAGGTGAAAACCAAGAGAACTGTAAGGAGAAGAGAACAATCTAGACCAAATAGCCGATTTGGAAAGTGAGATAAATGGGAGATTTTTTCTGGTTTGGCTATTTTGACGTAGGATTTTCACTTCAGTCATTCTCCTGAGTTTCACCTTTCTCTGAATAACCCTGTCAGGGTTATTCAGAGAGGGGTGAAGAGCAGGAGAATGACTGGAGAATGGAAAATTCTAGGTCAAAATAGCCAAACCAGAAAAATTCTCCCATTTATGCTAGGGTCAGACTAGCGAATTTTTAACTTGCGTTTAGGCGCACTTAATCACGGCCGTAGTAGCAGCAAATGACGGGCAATGACGGCCAATATACGAAGTACGGTCGCACGAAAGTCCGGCTGCGCAACGCAAGTGGAAAATTAACGAATTTTTTCGAGAATGCAGAACCGCTAGTACGGACGTACAGAGTGCGCTGCGTCCACTAGCGGCGTGTGTGCGTGATTTGGAGACGTCAGACCCTGCTCATGTCCGGCCAACATAACGTCCAGACACCCAAAGTTTCCTGGTTTGGATCCTTAAAAAATAACGCACAAAAATGCTCATCGTATGACCGTTTTCGCGCATTCTGTGAAAAAATACAGCAATGCTCTCCAGAGTTTCACCTTTCTCTGAATAACCCTGCTAGTGCATCTTTGTTTTACTGGATTAACATGTCAATAAACTGAATCACATTTAAATTTCCTGTACTCTGATCAATTGTAATTGATCAGGTATACAAAAGCAGAGGAATCCGGCACTTCTTAAATGCAAAGTAGCACTTTATGAGAACATCACAATGCTTCTGTTGTGTTGAAGCCTCTCTCAAGCTTTTATTCTTACTGATGACACATTTCTATAGCAGAAAGCTGGTAAGGGGACACTAGCATACAGCCTCTCATCCCTAATCATTTGTCGATTAACTGCAGCAACATGTGTGCTGGATGTCTATACACAAAACAATGCAGGAGAGAGTTTTCCTATGAGTTAATTTGGTCATTTATAGTACAATTATACTTGCGTCAATTCACCCTTTCAGTACCACAGTTGTGTTAACTCTTCAAAAGTGTCATTAGGTGCCAGAGATCTAGTTAACTCAAGTCTGGTCTTAATCTGTAGCAATGCATATGTAGCGCTCACTCCAGGAGGAGCCGCTGAATTAACTTCGGTTTAGGCTAGGGTCAGACGAACGCATTTTCACGTTGTCTGTGAAATAGTGCGTTCGAACGAATGGACGCATTTTTTCACGGAGTACGCGATAGCGGTCATACTATGCGCATTTGCGTCCGTGATTTTGTACGGATCATCAATATAACACTTTGTGCATCTGGACGTTATGTTGGTCGACATTAGCAGTGTCTGACATCTCCAAATCACGCACACACGCCGCTAGCGGACGCAGCGCACTCTACAACCGTACTAGCGGTTTTACGTTCGACAAAATGCATTCGTTTGCCACTTGCGTTGCGCAGCCGGACTTTTGTGCGTCCGTACTTCGTATATTGGCCGTCATTTGCTGCTAGCACGGCCGTGAATAAGTGCGCCTGCACGCGCGTTCGCACTGCCTCAGTCTGACCCTAGCCTTAGTCTCACTGCACTAGGGAATAACTATACACCAGCACTGTTGTGGTTTTTTATAGATTATATTCTTCACTGATCCCAATAAAGCAGCATATATAACGTAGATACGGTATTTAAACGACAGGATTTCGTAACGCGGGAAAAACACGCGCCAGCAAAAGAAAAAGATTGACCCCCTCAGTTCTGGAGTGTAAGTCCCGTGAATAATAGCTCAAAAATGTGTATGTGTATTGTCTCGGGTACCCGGGTACTGTATTCAACTGGCCAGTGAATGAAACAAACAATCTTCGACTAGTCACGTTGGGGCCCTGTGGATTTTAAAGAATACTGCAGCGTGCGTTTCTTATTTTTGTAACTGCGGCCTGGGAGGCCTCTCACACATCCGATAGACAAACTGTCCAGCACCCGATCAAGGATCTTCTCCCGCCGTGCACTGGGACTCTGTGCCACTGGATCCGCTCCATGCTTGTCGAATCTCCGCAACAGGAACAACGATCCATCGCCTGCACTCCCAATCGATCAGCGCAGTCTCCTCACTCGGGGTCCAGCCGGAACCAGATTTCCATCCAGACCTCTCAGCGCTGCGTAGGTAGGTCTCAGTAGGGTCACCGTCCTGATCTCCAGCACCAGTGAGGCAGCGCCTGTACTCTGGTCTGGTCACGATCCTTGACAGTTTTCACGTGCGTCCTCCACCTTTCACCGCTCAGCTCACTCTGCCTCTCCCCTGCACGAGGCTGCTGATGTCTTTCCTCTTCCTACACCACCCACTTCCTGTACTCACGCAAAGCATGATGGAAATTGTAGTTCAGTGTTTGTCCAGCATAGTCCATTATGTCTCTATCTCCCTCTGGTGGTCATAATAATTAAATGCAGCAAAACACAGTCTTTAAAGCAGCGCTACACATATAAATGTTGTTTATTGCAATTGGACTCCAGAATATGTCCCTAAAGGTGCAGTACGTTTGGCATATCAGCTGATGTACAGTAACTCACAGAGTGCTTACTTAAATCGGAGACTTGCAGCAGTACCAGGATTGTCCAACCGAGGGAGCACACAGCCTGTCAATTACGCAAACAGCCTAAATGCACTGTCATGATATCACAATGCATTTAGACTGTGTGTGCAGTTATACTTTTATGTGTTTGAGTGCCTGTGGTGGTTATAGTATAAGGGGTAATGTAAAGTATTCTTTCTTAACACCATTTGTTCCTGTTAGTGGTTTTATGGAAAACCATCTGATAGTATAAATATATATCACTGATATCACATTATTATCGCATCGTGTTTTTTCCACAGAATTGCTTTTAAATATTTTATACATTATAAAAGGGAAGGATTGAGTTTTAGTGGTTTGTTAGGGTTGCAAAATAACTATTCTATCATTCTTTCACGTCTGCTTATCAACTTCCACTTCAACTTATCAATTTCTATTTCCATACTTCTGTACATGAACTCTGCTACTGTTAGTCATAAATGGACTGTGGATTAATAACCATTACACAGTATACACGTATTGGCCACTTTTTAAGGTGCATTTGAACATCTGCTTGTAAACTGTTCAATCAAAGTGCTATAACTGGTTACAATCGGCTAAGGAATGTCTGGATATAAGGCAGACGAACACAGTTATCACGTCCGTGTTGCCGCACATTTGTACGTCCGTGGCAGCATAGCATTCTGACCAATGGAGCCCCACACACGAAGTACGTCCGCACAGAAGTGCGGATGCATGACGGACACGGCAAATGGACGCAGGTTAGGCAAGAATGTAATACTGCTAGAACGGACGTGCGGAGTGCGCAACGTCCGCATACCTTTGTGTGTGAGTGATGGAACGTGGTCTGACGGACTGCATTTATACGTCCAGCATTTATGACGGACAAAATGTTTTTTCATTTAAATTTATTTTCCCTCCTACATCCGTCAAAAATACATCAGTGAAAAAAGCGGACTGTGTGGCCACTACCTTGTCATCAGTCAGAAAGTCCGTCCGTACTGCACGTACGCACAGTCCGCACAAAATGCGCTCGTCTGACCCTAGCCTTAGCTTTCCTCCCCAGCTGATGCACGGAACCATGGTCCATAGTTAGCTGCTGTTTTACTTGCAGTAACCGAGCCGATTGTTGCCGGATTGTGGTACCTGCAGGTAAGGGGTTAAGAGGGGCAACGCTGGAAAGGTCAGACTGTGGCCTTTCCAGCTATGCCATACTTGTACCTGTACCCCTTACTGATGGGGAGTTAGAGTGGTCCAAAGAACCCCCTCCCCTTCAGACACTCTCTTGGCTCTGCTGGGGGTGCATGAAAATGAGATCATCGTGCGCCGGCGCAATGACGTCAGTGCGCTGGCAGGGGTTCCATAGAATGTGCAAGACTCTGACTGCAGAGATATGTATCTCCTGCTTGTCTGCAGAATAACCATGATGTGTGGGGAACGTTTTCCGCATATAGCGGGGAAGCCCCATGACGTTACCCACACGTCATCTGCACTAGGGGTGCACCTGATACCGATACTAGTATCGGTATTGGTGCCGATACTGCCATTTGCACGAGTACTTAGTACTCGTTCAAATGGCCCGATACACCCCCTGATACCGGAAGCCAACGCTGGGCCGGCTTGCCGGTATCCGCGGGGCTGGGGAAGCTGGCCGCATGCATGAAAAGCACTCGGCCAGCGTTCCCCCTCCGGCGGGCGCAATACTCAACCTCCAAAGGTCCGGTCGCACGACTGTGGTGCGTTCACGTGGCCGCCGGGCACCTCTGTGGAGCTGCCTCTCGGCTGGAGGCAGCGTCACAGAGGTGCCCGGCGGCCACGTGATCGCACCACAGCCGTGCGACCGGACCTTGGGAGGGTGAGTATTGCAGCCGCCAGAGGGGGAACGCTGGCCAAGTGCTTTTCATGCACGCGGCCAGCTTCCCCAGCATTCAATATAGGTCTGTGAGACCTGGGGGCATATCCATGAGAGCTGGGGGCAATCTCCATGAGAGTTGGGGGCAATCTCTATGAGAGCTGGGGGCAATCTCCATGAGAGTTGGGGGCAATCTCCATGAGAGCTGGGGGCAATCTCCATGAAAGCTGGGGGCATATCCATGAAAGCTGGGGGCATATCCATGAAAGCTGGGGGCATATCCATGAAAGCTGGGGGCAATCTCCATGTGAGCTGGGGGCAATCTCCATGTGAGCTGGGGGCAAGCTACATATCCATGTGAGCTGGGGCAATCTCCATGAGAGTTGGGGGCAATCTCTATGAGAGCTGGGGGCAATCTCCATGAGAGTTGGGGGCAATCTCCATGAGAGCTGGGGGCAATCTCCATGAGAGTTGGGGGCAATCTCCATGAAAGCTGGGGGCATATCCATGAAAGCTGGGGGCATATCCATGAAAGCTGGGGGCAATCTCCATGTGAGCTGGGGGCAATCTCCATGTGAGCTGGGGGCAAGCTACATATCCATGTGAGCTGGGGCAAGCTACATGTGAGCTGGGGGCATTCTGTATATACAGTCAGGTCCAGAAATATTGGGACATCAACACAATTCTAACATCTTTGGCTCTATACACCAACACAATGGAGTTGGAATGAAACAAACACAATGTGCTTTAACTGCAGACTGTCAGCTTTAATTTGAGGGCATGTACATCCAATTCAGGTGAACGGTGTAGGACTTAACAAGTGGGAGGCACATCTGCAAACTGCTGTGCCTCCCACTTGTTAAGGGACAATTGGCTTCTCAGCTGTTCTATGGCTAAGTGTGTGATATTCCCTCATTACCCCAATTACAATGTGCAGATAAAAGGCCCAGAGTTCATTTCAAGTGTGCTATTTGCATTTGGAATCTGTTGCTGTCAACCCTCAAGATGAGATCCAAAGAGCTGTCACTATCAGTGAAGTAAGCCATCATTAGGCTGAAGAAACAAAACAAACCCATCAGAGAGATAGCAAGAAAATTAGGTGTGGCCAAAACAACTGTTTGTAACATTATCAAAAAGAAGGAACGCACCGGTGAGCTCAGCAACACCAAAAGACCCGGGAGACCACGGAAAATAACTGTGGTGGATGACCGAAGAATTCTTTCCCTGGTGAAGAAAACACCCTTCACAACAGTTGGCCAGATCAAGAACACTCTCCAGGAGGTAGGTGTATGTGTGTCAAAGTAAAAAATCAAGAGAAGACTTCACCAGAGTGAATACAGAGGGTTCACCACAAGATGTAAACCATTGTTGAGTCTCAAAAACATGAAGGCCAGATTAGAGTTTGCCAAACAACACCTAACAAAGCCTTCACAGTTCTGGAACAAGATCCTATGGACAGATGAGACCAAGATCAACTTGTACCAGAGTGATGGGAAGAGAAGAGTATGGAGAAGGAAAGGAACTGCTCATGATCCTAAGCATACCACCTCATCAGTGAAGCATGGTGGTGGTAGTGTCATGGCGTGGGCATGTATGGCTGCCAATGGAACAGGTTCTCTTGTATTTATTGATGATGTGACTGCGGACAAAAGCAGCAGGATGAATTCTGAAGTGTTTCGGGCAATATTATCTGCTCACATTCAGCCAAATGCTGCAGAACTCATTGGACGGCGCTTCACAGTGCAGATGGACAATGAACCAAAGCATACTGCAAAAGCAACCAAAGAGTTTTTGAAGGGACAGAAGTGGAATGTTATGCAATGGCCGAGTCAATCACCTGACCTGAATCCCATTGAGCATGCATTTCACTTGCGGAAGACAAAGCTGAAGGGAAAATGCCCCAAGAACAAGCAGGAACTGAAGACAGTTGCAGTAGAGGCCTGGCAGAGCATCACCAGGGATGAAACCCAGCGTCTGGTGATGTGTATGCGTTCCAGACTTCAGGCTGTGATTGACTGCAAAGGATTTGCAACCAAGTATTAAGAGGGCAAAGTTTGATCTATGATTATTATTCTGTCCCATTACCTTTGGTCCCTTAACAAGTGGGAGGCACATCTGCAAACTGCTGTAAATCCTACACCGTTCACCTGAGTTGGATGTACATACCCTCAAATTAAAGCTGACAGTCTGCAGTTAAAGCACATTGTGTTTGTTTCATTCCAACTCAATTGTGGTGGTGTATAGAGCCAAAGATGTTAGAATTGTGTCGATGTCCCAATATTTCTGGACCTGACTGTATATATATCTTGGGTGGATATATACATGTGAGCTGGGGGCATTTTTATATGAGTTCTGTTCTTATTGAAAGCGTTCACATGACATAAAATAAAAGTATCGGTACTCGATATCGGTGAGTACTTGAAAAAAGTATCGGTACTCGTACTCACTCTTAAAATAGTGGTATCGGTGCATCCCTAATCTGCACCCAATGGGTTAAAGTTGCTAGTAAGTGTGGAGTATACTTACTAGTATGCCACAGTATGGTGTGAGCAAAAAGGGGTTTGTGAGGGTCCTGAAAACAAGCAACGGCACTAGTGACCTGTTCTACGGTGGGGCCTGCTCTGGTCTCACAATGCTTTAGCTCGATTGTGCCATTACAGGGACAACTGCTCCATATGCAAATCAGACACTATCATCCAGAAAGGGTGGTCAGTACTGAAATGCAAAGGATGTCATCCTTGCACGAGAGATGCAGCAACCCCCGACGATCGTTTCAGCCTTGTTAGGCCTCGTCAGGAGGGTATAGCTGACACCTCTCTAGTATGGTGTGGCACAAAAGGACACCAGTACCAGGGAACATAGCAAGGCTTTGGGAACATGCTAAGACTTAGGAACATGGAGCATGCTACCAATTACAAACAACAGTTAGGACACATCATGAGCTAGTATGCAAAGGAATCAGTTCAGAGGGCCAACACTCTTAAGTAGCGAGCCCAGTATGAATTGCATGATAAAGGTAGACACAGGTGTGGCCCTTCAAAGTAGAGCCTGTAGAAAGCTAATCCTGTACAAAGCAGGGCTGTGGAACAAAGAGGCCTGGATACAGCTGGCAGGTCTAGGTCATGGGAGAACAAACCTGCTTGACAGTACCTTTGCCTCATTGAGTTTGACTCCTGACAATTTATTAAAACACTGTTGTTTGATGCAAAGTTGACACTTCAAACAAAGTAAGTAGCATTGGTCTGAATAACTAATCTAGCTCCTAATTCTAACCCAATTCACACCTTTTACCAAGCTACACCAGTTCCGTTTTTCAACAAATTTCTATATGCTGAAACTATGACAAATTATGATATCGTTGTTAGAATAAACTTCAGCAATTCTGCTTCAAACAACATCAATACTGTTGATCGAAACTATTCTTGACATACTATATACTATCAGGTCTATTCAAAGAAAGGTGAAACTCAGGCGAATTGACTGGAGAAGTGAAAATTCTAGGTCAAAATAGCCAAACCAGAAACATTCTCCCATTTATCTCACTTTCCAAATCGGCTATTTGGTCTAGATTGTTCTCTTCTCCTGCCAGTTCTCCTGGTTTTCACCTTTCTCTGAATAACCCTGTATATGAAAATGTAGACTATTTTTAACTGTGTTGACTGTTTCTAGTCACTATTAAAACCTTCTGTCAATATACCGTTGCAATATACCATCACAATATGTGATACCATAACAGCTTCGGTTTGAGTCATCTTGTCCAGCAAAAAGGGGAAACAAGAGGTGGCTTAAAATGAACTAGGGAGAGGGGGCTTCTTGCTTTTGCTGGAGAGATGCATGATTCTGAACTCTCTGAATCGTTTTACCAGTCTGGGGAAAAAATACCCTCTAAGACAGCAATTCAGAATTTGAAGGATTAAAGGAACACTAGACACATCATGACTACTTTACATTTTTAAAATGGTCAGGATGTGTGGGGTCCCCCCTCCCAGCCCCCCTGTTTGTGCCAAAAAGCACTCCACCCACATGACCAGCAGCCAGGAAATTTGAATTTCCTGGCTGCTAGGTACTACTCAGTCAGTGACGTTGGCTTGCAGGGTGTGTGCCAACATCATTAACTCTGACATCAACTGGTTTAGCAATCGGTCTCAGAGTGGCCACGAAGGATGCAAAGCTTCAATCCAACATTCTGTGCGGGCATTACGGATCTTGTGCGTGTTACGTGACTTGTGTACATAATGTTCGCAAGTCCCGTTGTGGTGCACAATTTACATTTCCTATGCTACACAAGTAGCACAGGAAGCACAAATTTGTGCAGAAAAGCCTCAGTGACTTCCGGGTTTGGGAGTCCTTGAGCCGAAGAGGAGGAGCTGAGCAGGGGACAAAAGATGAGTAAAATTGGGCAAAAAAAAAAAATTGGGCAGAGATTTTCAGCAGCATCTGCCCAATTATTTAAGGGCAGTAGAGTGTTCCTTTAATAAAGTTGTGTCAAAGATGATATATTAAAATTTGTTCAATAAAATTGTGGCCAATAAGTATTACCTTTTTTAAAGGATTCAGTTTTGTTATTTACAAAGGGATGCAGCAAAGATTGTTGGCCAAGAGGATAAAGGTTATGTGGATGGGCTACAGCAGTCACGTGGATGGGCTACAGCAGCAGTCTAGCACAGGTTCCACTTTTTTCAGCTGAGAAAAGGAAATTGAGGATACTTTAAGAACAAGCTCTTGAAATCTGAAAAGTGGAAAAATCTTGGCTGGTCTGACAAATCTCAAATTCTGCTTGACTAATAAAGTGCCCATTGCGTATATATTTACTATTCAGTAGCTTAGAGCTTTACTTGCAGATTTTGAAGCATGAAAACCTGCCATGAAATCTCAGCAGTATTTGTCCTTCATGATATTCCTCTTTAGAATAGATTAGGTTGCCACTTCAAGGCTTTAAATCCCCATATAAGACTCCACTCAATTCTGTTCTTTTAACCTAAAGCCAGTCAGCAATCCCTTTAAATAATTTTCAGAGCAAACAGAGAGTGAGAATATTGATAGGAAAATGTACGAGAACAGGGATGCTTGCTAAAAATATGTCCGTTTGATGTATACATAGCAGTTAACCCACTCATTGTCGATAAACAGGAGTAATGCTTCGTGTTCAAGGTGTTAACGTTATGTAGAAATACATATGCAGATCCATTCATTTCAATGGTACAAGAAATATTTATAGAAAAAATTGTATTAGGACTAGCACAGGTGAAAGATGCTTTTATATTACAGGTTGTATGACTTGAATTATAGGATTAGGAGTGAGAATTACTGGATTTATGGGTGAATTATAGGATTTAAGAACTGCATTATGGGATTTAAAATGAGATTTGTTTGATGTGTACCCCAGAGATCACTCATCATTTTCAGCAGGGAAAAAAGACGAGACAGAGGAGATATGATAGAAATATTTAAATGCGTAAAGGGAATCCACGAGGAAGGGAGTATATTTAAAAGGAAACAAAGTAGCAAAACAAGAGGACATAGTCTTAGATTAGAGGGGCAGAGGTTTAAAAGTAACATCAGGTCTATTATACTTCTTGGGGATCTGGGCAATCCCCTCCCTCTCCCCCCCCCCTTCTTCTTTTTGAATATTCGGAAAATGTATATATTTGGAGAGTATTGCATCTTTCTACGTTGTGTTCCGCATTCTCTTTGACTGTATTGCCTTACTTTCTCCAAAAAACTATATTTACAAAAAAAAAGTAACATCAGGAAGCATTATTTTACTGAGAGGGTGGTGGATACATGGAACAGCCTTCCAGTAGAAGTGGTAGAGGCCAAAACAGTGATTTATTTATTTATAAAGGATTTTACCAGGAAGGATACATTGAGATTTCTCTCGTTTTCAAGTATTTCCTGGGTTCAAGAACATTGAAATTTTACAGTTGGTACAGAAATACAAAGTAATAAATGCAAGATATTAAAACAAAACACAAATATACAGATTAACATGGAAAAGAAATATGTAAGTAATATAGTTACTATGTTACATGTTTACAGGTGCATTCTGTACCGAGTAAGGAGCTCTTGAGTGACTTAAGACTGGGGGAAGATTTGATGGTGTCTGGAAGGTTATTCCATAAATGCGGTACTCTGTAGGAAAATGAGGATCGAGCCACTTTCTTTTTGTATTGTGGTATTGCAAGTAAGATGCTGGTCCTGGATCGGAGGTTATAGGATGAGGGAACTGCTAGGGGAAGCAGACTATTCAGGTAGGGTGACAGCTTCCCAGAGAAGCTCTTAAATACCAGGTTGGAAAGGTGAAGGGTGCGTCTAGATTCCAGTGACGGCCAGTTTAGTTCTTTTAACATGTCACAATGGTGGGTCATGTAGTTACATTGTAGCACAAAGTGTCAGAATGAGTTATACAACGTAGTAAGTTTCTGAAGGTGTGTTTGTGGGGCCGCTGCATATACTACATCTCCGTATTCAATAGCCGGCATAAGCATTTGTTGTACAATCTGCTTTCTTACCGCGGGGCTCAGGCAGGATTTGTTTCTGTACAGGGCACCTAGTTTGGGGTAAAGTTTAGATGAGAGTTTTTCGATATGGGGGCCAAAGGATAAATTTGGGTCTAACCACATACCTAGATATTTGAGAGAAGTGACTGTGGTCAGCGTGCCATTTGATTTTGTCCTGACATGTAGATGGGGATTTTGCAGTTTATGTAGTTTAGGTGCTGTTCCAAAGAGCATTGTTACAGTTTTGTCAGTATTTAGAAAAAGTTTGTTATCTGTGATCCACTTTTCTACCTCTGTGAATTGTTCTTGCAGCACGGCCTCCAGCTGTGGGAGATCTGGTTTGCTGGTATAGATTACTGTGTCAACTGCATACATGTGTACAATTGAGGCTTTGCAGACGTTGGGCAGATCATTTATGAATAATGTGAATAGCAAAGGGCCGAGTATTGAGCCTTGGGGTACTCCACATGTGACTGGGAGGGGGAGGGAGGAGCTGCCAGAGATGGACACATGTTGCGATCGGTTGGATACATATGATTCAAACCAGGTTAGCGTGTGATCACCAATAGAGTTTTTAAGTTTTTGTAATAAGATGCCATGGTCTACTGTGTGAAAGGCCTTAGAAAAATCAAGGAAGATGGCTCCAGTTAGGTCTCCTTGTTCCATGCCAGCTTGGGTATCATTGCAAACTTTTAAAAGGGCGGTTGTAGTTGAGTGATTTGGACGAAAGCTGGATTGATCTGGGGTTAAATAGTTTGAAGATTGATAATAATCACGTAATTGTGTGTAGACGCATTTTTCCAAAATTTTTGACATAACGAGGAGCAATGAGATTGGACGGTAGTTGGATACCAAAGTACTGTCACCACTTTTATGGATAGGTACCACTTTCGCAGTCTTCCATAGTTTGGGTATGTATCCAGTTGCCAGTGATTCACTGAGTGTTGCGACAGATTTTCCAATTGCTGGGGCACTGATTTTCAGCAGCATTGCTGGGATTTGATCATTTCCAGATTGGTATTTCATTTTTTGATTACGGAGCAGTTTAGTAACTACACTGACAGGCACTGGTCTAAAGTTGAATTTATCTGCGATATGGGGTCCCTGCATGGTTGGAGGGCCTGACCTGTGTGTGGTCTTTCTGTAGGTGTGTCATTTGCTAGCTTAGCAATTAGGGTGGTGGCGCACCCAACAAAATAATTATTAAAGGCATTTGCAACATCTAGGGGGTGTTGCAGGGTTTGGTTGTTTACTTTGATAGCAGCCGGCTGGGAGTGGACTGGGGGTGCTTGTATGTTACTTATGATTCTCCAAAAATTTCTAGGGTTTGATAGGTTATTGTTTAGATTTTCATTGAAGTATTGGGCTTTAGCCATTTTTGTTTGTTTTGTACATACATTCCGGCATTGTCGGTATTCACAGTGATCATTCATGGAACCAGTACTCTTGAAATTTAACCACAGTGAATCTGTAATCTGGTACATTTGTGTAAGATCAGCTGTAACCCAGGGGAGATGAGCCCCTTTTACTCGCACTTTACGCTGCGGGGCATGGGCATTCCAGACTTGCAGGAGCTCGGACTGAAAGAATTCAATTGCACAGTCCAAGTCTGGGATAAGGTTTAGTCTGTACCATGGGAGCTGTTTGAGATCACTTAGGAAGGATTCAAGAATAAATTTCTTGAAAGACCTGGTGATTTTTACCTTTGGGGGAAATTTTGTGGCTTTTATTTTGCGCACACAGTACACTAGACAGTGGTCACTGAAGCTATTAGCGAAAAGGCCTGCCTCTTGTATTCTATCGGTACATGAAGAGAGAATCCAGTCCTGCAGGGTATGGTAAGGGCTGTTCATATTAATGCGAGTGGGGGAGGAGATTAATTGAGTTAGCTGCAAGGCCTTAAACAGTGAGCAGTGTTTATTAGCTTTAGGATTCAGCCGATCAATATTGAAATCCCCGAGGACCATCAGTTCACTTTTTTGGTTTTGTTCAAGTAAGTTATGAAGGATTTCAGCTATGTCAGAGTGGGAGTGCACTGGAGAGCTTGGTGGGCGATAAAATCCAGCAACAATGATTGATTTACTGAATGGGATCTCAGTTATACCGGAGAAGAAATCAAAGGTGGCAGGGGAGCTAGAATTCTGTAAGGGGGTGAACTTAATGGACTCATCAACATAAATAGCTACACCTCCTCCTCTCTTTGCTCTGTCCTTTCTATAACATGAATACCCCTGTATTGATATGGCAGAGTCTGGTACTTTTGGGGTTAACCATGATTCTGTGAGCACAATGACTTTGGGTTTGTAATAGCAACACCAAGCTTGAAGCTCATCCATTTTAGGGAGTAAGCTGCGGATGTTGCAGTGCACAAAGGAGAGGCCTTTTTTAGTGGGGAGACTAAAGGTTGTATCAGCTATAGGACCAGGGTTAGATTCTACATTGTTTGCCAGGGAAAGTAGCAGAATGAATAGAAATTTGGATAGAGTTTTCTTTTGGTAATAATGTAATTGCACAGGTTTACATCTCTGTGTGGGGATAGGAGGGCTGGACTTTAGCACTCTCCACCAGCACTCAGCTGACAGGTTACAAGAACCAAGCAGGCTGGGGTGTATTGGGACTTGATTTCCATCCTGGGGCAATTGGAAAGGTGTATAGAGGGAGAGGGTAACTTTGGAGAGAAGGGAGGAGAGAGAAAAGAAAAGCAATAGTGGGATATACATTATAGAGAAAGGGGGGTTTGAGAGTAGTTGGGTGGGCGAGAGTAAGTGTGGGAGAGTAGAGGAAGCAGTTGTTTAATGAGGGAATTGAGTGCAGCTGCATAAGGAGTGAGATAGGAGGGTATAAATTAAATGAAAACCATGGGGTGGGTGGCAAGAAAGTCCAGGAGAAGCCAGAATGAGTTGCTGCCTGGGTCTGATGGGTGAGGAAGAGATGAAAGATTGCTTGCTTGCTGGGAAAATGCAGGCATGGGATAGGCATAAGGCTATCCTAAACAAAAGATAAATCCAGGTAAAGTATCCATGTAATTGGGCAGACTAGACGGGCCGAAAGGTTCTTATCTGCCGACATTTTCTATGTTTCTATGTTTCAAAACTTACGTAAACAAAACCTAGCTTGATTCTGATGCAGGGTGAGGAATATATCTGAATCTATGGGCCAATGTTACTCTCACCTGAAGCTCTGGATATTTTCTTGTCACTCATACACTCATTTATTCAGATACATGCATAATGTCCTTAAATAGTGATTTCACCGTATTTTCTTTGAAATGGAATCAAGTGCTCCGAAATGCAGTGAAAAGCAAGGCCCCGAAATCACACGCAATTTCGGTGCTTTAACCCCTTAGTGACCGGGCGGTTTTACACAAATCCGTCCTTTAGTGACCGCTGCTGTTTTTACGTTTCTGCGCTGTTAGTGTTTACGTCAAATTTTCCTCTTACTCGTTTATGTAACCCAGACATATTTTACACAGTTTTTCTCGTCATTAAATGGACTTTATAAAGATACCATTTTTTTCATCATTTCATATAATTTACTATAAAAAATATTGTGAAATATTACAAAAAAACTGAAAAAACACCACTTTTTCAAACTTTGACCCCCAAACTTTCTTATGTATCAACAACCGTCAAAAAAATTTAATTCCTTAGTAGTTTCTAAATTTAGTTCTGAGTTTAGCAATACCCAATGTTTACATATTCCTCGCTTTTTTCCTTATTTTATGCAACAATAAGTGCAAGTAGCACTTTGCCATTTCCAAAGAGTTTATTTTCAAAACTAGTGATAGTGACATTGTAACACTGATATCCGTCACTAATTCCTGAATAACCCTCCACATATACATATTTTTCTAAAGTACACAAATCAAGGTATTAAACTTGGGGTATTTTGACTCTTTCCATGCAAACCATTTTACCACAAATCTATGGCAAAGTTTGAGAAAAAAAAAAGTTTTGGTGATTTTTTTTTTTTTGAACGCAATTTAAGAATACATGTACTGTGAACTTTAAGGTTTACTGCCAAAAAACACCCCAAAATATGTTCAGCAACATCTTCTGAGTAAATTGATACCACCCATGTATAGGTATGTCGGGTCATTTGGGGGCTAATAGGCCTTATTTGGGGGGTGCGCATTTCAGTTTTCCAACTTGGAATTTTCACATTTCGTCATCATGCACCCATGTCCTATTTGGGACATTTTTGAAGCCGGCCAAAGTAATTTACCCCATCAAACCATATATTTTTAGAAAGGGCACACCCTAGGGTACTTCAAAGAGTTGTATTTTAACACTTTCCATGCACTAGCTCTATGTCAAACTTTCAGGTAGTCACTTTTTGTGTTATTTTTTCACACACATTGTACTTTAGGCATGATTTGTCAAATCCAGTTATGGGTTACTGCCAAAAACACCCCAAAATATGTTCAGCAACATCTTCTGAGTAAAGTGATACCACCCCATATATAGATTTGTTCTGTTGTTTTTGGGGTGCTACACCAATCTTTTGACATGTGCTTGTCATTTTTCTAATTTGACATATCTTCTTTGCTTATCTTCTTTTTAGGGGCCTTTTTACATACCCCAATTTTATGAACGTGCATATATTTGGTAAGCTAACACCCCAAAGTATTGTAAATGGAGTGTTTTTATGCCATGGATGCAACTGTTTGCTCCAAACAAATTGGATACTGTTTGGTGGTCATTTTTTCATTTTCACACCCACATCAGTTTTGGACTGTGATTTAGAAGACACTGTTGTTTGTTACTGCATGAAAACTCTCCAGGTTGTTTTCTGCAAGGTCTCCTGAGTACACCCATGCCCCCCATGCATAAGTTTGCCAGGATTTTGGGAAGGTTCAAATTAGGGTTGCACCGATACCGATACTAGTATCGATATCGGTGCCGATACCGGGTACTGCAGGAGTACTTGGTACTCGTGCAGTACCCCGATATTTTTTTCCGATACCGGAAGCCGGCATTGAGCCGGCTTGCCGGTATCCGAGGGGCTGCGGCGGCTGTCCGAATGCTCTATCGGCATTTGGACAGGCCCTGCAGCTGCTCACTTTGTTTAATACTTACCTTCCTTCAGCGCCGCCGGGAAAGTCTTCGCGCGCGCGCGCTCCTTGGAAGGACCCCAGCCGCGACCACGTGGGACCATGTGATCGCGGCTGGGGTCCTTCCAACGAGTGCGCGCGCGGAAACTTTCCGGCGGCGCTGAAGGAAGGTAAGTATGAGCGGAGAGTGGGGGGCAATATCCTTGAGCAAGGGGGCATATCCATGAGCAAGGGGGGCATATCCATGAGCAAGGGGGGCATATCCATGAGCAGGGGGGGCATATCCATGAGCAGGGGGGGCATATCCATGAGCAAGGGGGGCATATCCATGAGCAGGGGGGGCATATCCATGAGCAAGGGGGGCATATCCATGAGCAGGGGGGGCATATCCATGAGCAAGGGGGGCATATCCATGAGCAGGGGGGGCATATCCATGAGCAAGGGGGGCATATCCATGAGCAAGGGGGGCATATCCATGAGCTGGGGGGGCAATTATCCATGAGCTGGGGTCAGGATATCCATGAGCTGGGGCAAATCCATGAGACCTGGGGGCTTTATAGGAGGTCTGTTCTTATTGGAAAGCGTCACATGACATAAAATAAATGTATCGGTAATTGGTATCGGTGAGTACTTGAACAAAAGTATCTGTACTCGTACTCGGTCTTAAAAAAGTGGTATCGGTGCATCCCTAGTTCAAATACAATTTTTATGACTTTGTCATTGGAGTTGAAATTGAGATTATTTCTTCAGCTAGGCCTATCTTTGGTTTTGGGTCTACCGCATACCCCAGTTTGAATTATTGCCAGAAAATTGTTTATATTTGTTATGTTGACACCCCAAGGTATTGCATATGGAGTGCTTTGATGCCATGGATGCAACGGTTTTAGCCCTAAACATTTGAGAAGGTGTGTGGCGGTAATTTTTCAATTTTCAGATGTTTACGCCCACATTAGATTTGGACTGTTATTTAGGAGACACTGTTGTTTGTTACTGCATGAAAACTCTCCAGGTTGTTTTCTGCAAGGTCTCCTGAGTACACCCATGCCCCCCATGCATAGGTTTGCCAGGATTTTGGGAAGGTTCAAATACAATTTTTATGACTTTGACATTGGAGTTGAAATTGAGATTATTTCTTCAGCTAGGCCTATCTTTGGTTTTGGGTCTACCGCATATCCCAGTTTGAATTATTGCCAGAAAATTGTTTATATTTGTTATGTTGACACCCCAAGGTATTGCATATGGAGTGCTTTGATGCCATGGATGCAACGGTTTTAGCCCAAAACATTTGAGAAGGTGTATGGCGGTAATTTTTCAATTTTCAGATGTTTACGCCCACATTAGATTTGGACTGTGATTTAGGAGACACTGTTGTTTGTTACTGCATGAAAACTCTCCAGGTTGTTTTCTGCAAGGTCTCCTGAGTACACCCATGCCCCCCAAAGATTTTGGCAAAATACAGCACCAATTGTAGAACATAAAAATGTAGGAATAAAATGTAAAAGTCTGGTGCAGTAAAAGAAAAAAAAAAACTAAACTGAACTAACTAACTAGAGTGTAAGAAAAAATAGAAAGGAAAATCACAGATCACGCACAGTGTGATATATCTTGAAACAGTCCCCAAGACACAGACCGGGTTGTCCAGGGCATTCTGGGCAGTAAAAGATTGTGTCTCTCCTCTGCCCCCTCTTGAAACACACCCTGCATCTTTTTTGGGGTTTCTGTTTGCCCTCAGTAGGGGGGATTTTATAAATAAAATGTGTAGCCCCAACTCTGTCCCCCATCACCGCCCGGGGAGCAGGTGCATCCTGGTACAAAAACCCCGAAATGACCTGCAGCTGAAACTGTAAAAAGGACAGCGTCACTCCGGGGTTTGCCTTTTTGCAGAGCAAAAAGGCATTGTGGGTTGCAATTTGCATCAGGTAAATTGCAACCTTTTTGTACCAGGCCCTTGACTTCCGTATAATCTGGTAGGGCTGGAGCAGCTGATCTGCCAGATCAACCCCACCCATATGCCGGTTATAGGCTTTGATGCACACTGGCTTCCTGATGCGCTCAGCTCTGCCACGTACAGAGACCTCCACAGACCTCTCAGTGTGGATGGTATATAGAAGGTATACATCCTTCTTGTCTCTGTACTTGACCGCCAACAGCTCCTCTTGGCGCAGAGCTGAGGTCTCCCCCCTTTTTAACCGGGTGCGGAGAAGCTGTGCTGGGAAACCTACGCGGTTCTTGCGAACAGTACCGCATGCTGCTGTATCAAAACAATACAGCAGCTTGAACAAAGGGACACTCGTATAAAAATTATCAACATACAAGTGGTACCCTTTGTTCATCAGGGGAAAAAGTAGGTCCCACACAATCTTGCCACTGGTTCCCATGTGTTCTGGGCAACCTGGAGGGTCAAGGCTACTATCCTTTCCCTCGTACACCCGGAAGGCCTGAGTATACCCACTCTCGCTGTCACAGAGCTTATACACCTTCACTCCATACCTTGAGCGTTTGGAAGGAATATACTGCTTGAATCCCAGCCTTCCCTTGTATTTCATTAGGGATTCATCCACGCAGATATTCCTTCCAGGTGTATAAGCCTCTGCAAACCTGGCGGTGAAGTGGGTAATCAGGGGGCGGATTTTATACAGCCTGTCAAACTGGGGATGCTCTCTTGGAGGGCACAGGCTGTTATCACTGAAGTGCATGAAACGCAAAATGTTTTCATACCTTCTACGTGATATTGATTGGGGGTAAATGGGGGTAGAGCAGATGGGGCTACTGCTCCAGTAGGAGCGAATTCAGGGCTTCTTTATGATGCCCATCAGCATAGTAAGTGCCCAGAATTTCAGAAATTCTGGCACATCTAGCGGGGTCCATTGCTGCCTTGCCAAGTAGGAGTCTGGCTTCGCAGCACAATGCTGATTGTCATACAGATTTGATTGGGCCACGATGTGGCCCAACAAATCACCCCCCATAAACACCTGCAAAAACTGTGTGGCGGTAAATCCTGCAACATCAATATTGATGCCAGGATTTGCCGTGAAAGGAGGGATATCTGGCCTCTGGCGATGAGGCACTACCCACTCCTCAGCTGGAGCTGTGCGTCTCCTGCTGGCAGGTGGTGGCCCAGGATCTGCATCAGAAACATCACTAGATACATCAGCCAGCGTAGATAATGTATCTAGCGACGTCTCTGAGCAGTTAGCGGGGTCAAAATCAGGGTCTGAGTCTGACGCAGATGCCTCAGATTCTGACGCCAGGATGGCATATGCCTCCTCGGCGCTGTACACCCTCTCAGACATTATATATAATAGATTATAAAATTTTATAATTATTATATATATAAGCGGATTATTGGTTCTTAGAAGAACCGTTGGGTTTCACAAGAAAATACAAATAAACACCTAAATCTCTCTAAATCCCTCTAAACCTGCCTCAATTCTTCTAAATCTCCCTAAAATCTCTCTAAATCTGCCTCAATTTTTCTAATCTCACTAAATCTACCTAAAATCTCTAACCTGTCAAATCTGATCTCTCTCTCTCGCTCACCAAAACACAAGTGAGGAGAGGGAGGGAGAATCACAGAGGTCAGAGCCAAGATTTACAAAATATTGACCTGACCTGACAAATTAGAAATTTTATTTTGATTTTTTCTTACTTCTGATTGGATGTTGCTAGCCTGCCTCTCTGATGAGGCAGGCTAGGAACATCCCACACAGACCCAAGATGAGCCTGCCCTTAGAAGGGCAGCGCCATCTTGGCTGTCACATTTATTTTATTTTATTCATTTTTATTCATTTATTTATTTTTTTTTACACTTTTTTACACTTTATTTTAGTTTGCTGGGTGCCTTGATCCCTCGAGGCACCCAGCAGAGCACCTGATCACTTATGTGATCTTTTTTGTACTGAGTGCCACGATACCTCGTGGCACTCAGTACTTCCTGCCGCTACCGGAAGTGATCGCTCGGGGGGAGCGATCACTGAGCGGACCGGCCGCAGGTAAACATATTGCAAGGATGCCTCGATGTTGAGGCATCCCTGCAATATACTCAGAGCAGCTGGAAGCGATACCAATCGCTTCCAGCGCTTTGTAGAAGTGCGGGGCACCTTTCCGGTGAAACCGGATGTTGATCGCTCCCGGGGAGCGATCACAAGGGGCCCCGGCACTTCTGTCCGCCATTGCACGGATGCCTGGACTCCCAGGCAGCGTGCAATGGCGTTTGAGCTGCTGGAAGCGATCCGATCGCTTCCAGTGCTCAAAAGGCCGCAGGACGTACCATGTACGTCAGCGGGTCTAAAAGAGACCCGCGGCCATGACGTACATGGTACGTCCGAGGTCTCTAAGGGGTTAAGAATAGTCCCTTAAATCTCTGTTATAACATTGGATTGTATTCACAGAGTCTGAAATCATACTGAAATTGTGTGTTCTATATGATGTTTTTTAACATCTACAAGAAAGCTGTTCAAAAAATAATTGTTGGACCAAATTCAATAAGCAGATATAGGTCAGTACGTCCTATATACATGGCTCTCCTCCCGCTGTAAAAAGACCAAATTTGGTGCTGCCTCATAATAGGATTCCTGCAACCCCTTTTAGTGTAATATTCCAGACCAGATTTTACCCATCTTCTCTGGTGTCCAGGTCCCCAGGAGTCCAGGCCAGGTTTTTCCTGTTCTTCGCAAATCTCAGGTGTGGGCTGGGCCTGAACAGAACCGGATTTACCATTAGGCAGAGTAGGCATGTGCCTTGCTCTGTGTGTAAAAAAAAATAAATATATTTTTGTTTTCCAATTTGCAATAATTTAGACCACTGTATCTCTGGAGCCCTAAGGGCTAGAGGTACATATGAGGTATCATTGGAAAGGTCAGCTTAGAGCCTTTCCAGGTAAGATTTATGTAAAAATAAAATATCTTTTAAAATAATATTTTTTTATTTTTTCTAACGCGGCACTATTATTCAGTTTACAATTATAAAGTGAACAGTGATGCTGCACTAACTCACCTCATTTACCATACTGCCAGCAAGTGTGTATCTGGTGAAGCAACGCATTGTTTAATTCAAAACATAGACCGTGGCGCTGCAGTGAGAAGGGACAGGGGAACTTTGGAAAATGCATCCCTGAATTGTACAGCACACAAGGTTAAGTGAGGTGTCATTGGAAAGGTCTTTACTATGATACCAAACATGACCATGTAATGTGTAAAAATAAAAAAAATAAAAAAAATTAAAAGCAAAATATTTTTTTCGGTTCTACAGCAGAGGCAATATATGCTTTTACATATAAAACAAACAATGCTGCTCCATTCACTGCCCTCCTCCTTTAACCATTCTACCCCACTGACTCCCTCACTCCCTGCCCCCTCTTTTACTAAGTCTTCCTTTTCTACAGTCTCGGAGGAGGATGTAACAGAACTTCTTATGTCCTCCTACCCGACCACCTGTCCACGTGATCCTATCCCCTCACACCTTATTCAGCCTGTCCTACCAGTTACTACCCCTGCTTTGAAACATATTTTTAACCTCTCCCTGTACTCTGGAATATTCTCCTATGTATTCAAAAGTGCTTTGATCACCCCCATTCTAAAAAAGCCATCTCTTGATCCCACCTCCCTCTTGAACTACTGACCCATCTCTCTGCTCCAATTTGCCTCCAAAATCTTAGAACGTCTGGTCTATAACCAGCTCACCAGTTTTCTTGCTGCTAACTCTCTACTCGATCCGCACCAGTCTAGCTTTCGCTCCCAACAATGTACTGAGACTGCTCTGACCAAGGTGACTAATGATTTAGTTGCCGCTGAAACCAAAGGTCACTTGTCCATCCTTATTCTTCTTGACCTTTCCGCTGCATTCAACACTGGTGATCACCCTCTCCTGCTCCTCACCCTGCGTCAACTTGGCCTCAGTGACATCACTCTCCCCTGGTCCTCTTCCTGTCTCTCTTTTCGCTCCTTCAGTGTCTCCTTCCCTGGTGTCTCTTCACCACAAGTTCCTCTTTCAGCTGGGGTACCTCAAGGCTCTGTTCTGGGTACCCTACTCTTCTCGATCTATACCGCCTCTTTGGACAACATCATCATCTCTTCCTATGGATTCCAATATCATCTCTATGCTGACGACACCCAAATCTACCTTTCCTCTCCCGATCTCTCTCCTCCGGTGTTGGACCGTGTTACAGCCTGCCTATCGGCTGTCTTTGACTGGATGACTTCCCGTTTCCTAAAGCTCAACCTCTCTGAAACTGAACTTCTCATCTTCCCTCCCTCTAAAACCACCATTCCTGCGCCAGTTTCTCTTCAGGTGAATGGTGCCACCATTACTTCTACCTCTCAAGCTCCATTGCCTCAGGGTCCTCTTGGACTCCAATCTATCCTTTACTCCTCACTTTCAGTCTCTAACTAAATCCTGCTACTTCCACCTAAAAAACATTGCACGCATCTATCCCTTTCTTAATCCAGACTCTTCTAAAATGCTCATCAAAGCTCTTATTATCACCCGCCTTGACTACTGTAACCTCCTTCTCTCTGACCTTAAGAGATCCCAGATTCTGCCTCTGCAGTCTGTAATGAACGCCTGTCCCAGACTCATACACCTCACCTCCCACACCTCACCCCTTTGTCAATCTCTACACTGGCTCCCTGTTTCCTTTAGAATCCAATTCATTATACTGTGCTCACATACAAAGCTCTCCATAACTGTGCCCCTGCCTACATCTCCTCCCTTATTATCAGGTACATCCCATCCCGACCACTTCGCACGGCCAATGATCTGATGCTATCAGTTACTCGTACCCGCACCCCCCAACTTTCACCTTCAGGACTTCTCCTGAGCTGCACCCTTTCTATGGAACTCCCCCTGCAACATCAGACTCACCCTTCTCTCCAGTCTCCAGTCCTTCAAGAAGTCTCTGAAAACGCATTACTATAGAGAAGCCTATCAGCTCACTCCATAATTCCCCACTGTCATTTCCTACTCCTCTTCCCATTCAGTCCTCATGCAACCCGCTACTTCAAATACCCTATTCATCCTCACCTAATGTGTCACCCCTCTCCTCTTAGATTGTAAGCTCCTGAGCAGGGTCCTCCCTCCTTCTGTTCCGTGTGTGTAACATATATGTATATTTGTTATTCTGTTTCTCCCATTGTACAGCGCTAAGGAATTTGTTGACGCTTTATAAATACTTGTACCTGTAACTAATTCAACTAAGGCAACAGATTCTGCCTCTTCTTTTGATTTGAGCATAGAGAAAAACAGTTTCAGTTTTTTAAAATTTATTTTTTTAGGTTTTTTGCATCAAAACAAAAATTTAAATAGTAATTTTGGCATGTTTCTTTTTTTTGTTTGGGGGATAGGGGCGCTCCGCATTTCTGTGCCTACAGGCTCCTGAGGTGCAAATCCGGCCCTGGGCCTGGACTTCCTTTATACTCCACCCTAATGTGAGTGCTTCTGCATTGAAGTCCATCAGTTGTGTCTGACTTGTGTGCAGTACACATAAACCTGTATGGAAATCCATTCCTTCTGCTTCCCCTCCATGCCTCCCAGCATTTCTGTATCACCTGGTTTACCATACTTTGCCAAGGACTTTGACTACTGTTCTGCCAGCAACCTGCCTCGACCCATGTTAAGAACTTTGGTTATTCTATTGGATTGCTTCTTTCAGGACACCTTGCCTGGTTGCCCATATTGTGTCTGGACTTCTACCTATTGTGCCTCCTGGTCCCCAGCCCCCTCTTTGTTCTGTCTATCTATTTTCAGTAAGTCTCCTTGTGTTCTCTAGTTTCTCTGTCTCCTGAATTCTGTTATAATCAGCCCTGTTCCTGTCCTGCACCTTTGTCTTTTATTCCAGTGTTGTGTGTAACCTCTGTCCAGCCCAGTTCTTATCCTGTCTGCCTGGTGTATTCTGTCCTGTGTATTGTGCATTTCTATTCAGTCCCATTCCTGTCTCGCCTAGCCACCTCCTATACTTTATTATTATTCAGTGTTCCCTTTGGTTTACTCCTGTTGCTGTTCCCTGTTTAATAAATCTGTATTCGTTATTCCCCTGTCACCGCACCTTGGGCTCAACCCTGCAACCCGACACAATCGTCAGTATGACAGTATGGTAGCATTATACATTTTGCACATGGGTTAAAAAAGCATTCTATTGAACCCATGGTGATATGATATGCTCAGCATTGATCTGGGGCTTCAACCACAGCAGGCTGACATCCTGCATGTCAGCCCTCGCTATGGTACTCCCCCTCCGCGGGAGTCATCGCAGCAGGGGAATACCAATACAGAAGATGCAGGAGTCATTTGGATCCCTGTATCTCTGGAACTGTGCAATATATTAGGTCAGATGAGGTGTAATTGGAAAGGCCTGATTCAAACCTGACCAGGATATCTGTAAAAATAGTTAATTAAATATTTTTTTTCCAAAAGCGACATTATTGTTCAATTTTTAATAAAAAAAAAGTGAATATTATTGCTACACTACCGCACCTTCTTATTTCCACACAAGCAGCATCAAGTGTGGATGTGATGGAGCAATGCGTTATTATGCATTGTTTCATCGAAAACCTAAGCCGCTGTGAAGAAACACTTTGAACCCCTGCATCATCATTTTGTACCCCCTTCAAGCCTTTCCAAAGATACCATACATGACCATATAGTGGGTAAAAATAAAAGAGTGGAAAGAAAATCAATTGCAAAATGTCTTTTTTTCCCCCCTCCGTTCTAAGGAAGTGGCATTATTTGCTTATAACGCAAACAATGCCACTGCACTAATTCAACATCTCATTCCCACACTGTGAGCAAGTTTGAAATTGATGACATAGTGCGTTATAACTCATTGTATCATTTAAAACACAATCCGTTACTCCATTGCAGCGAGAGATAGGTTTCATTTGAACCCCTGTATCACCATTCTTTTCATTCATTTTTTAGGCCCGTGTCAGACGATTGCAGTGATCATGTCCGTTTTGACACACAGTTTAACGTCCGTCGTAGTATAGAATCATGATCAATAGAGACCCACACACGAAGTACGTGCGCACCGAGCTGCGCACGCACAACACACGTGGCACCGGACGCAAGTTAGGCAAGAACGTAAAACCGCTAGAATGGACGCGCAGAGTGCGCCACATCCACGTAGCGTTGTGTGTGTGTGTGTGATGGAACGAATTGAGACGCAGAGCATTTGCGATGTCCAGCACCTTGACGCACAAAATGGCTTTTCATATCATGTGTCAATTTTTATCATTTTTCATATTAATTTTGTTTCCCATAGTTCCCTTTTTTTTCCTGCATCCGTCATGAAAACGGACCGTGTGGTGTCTACAGTATCTTCCGTCAGTACGTCTGTCCGTTATGCACGCACGCAGAGTGCGCTCAGAATGCACTAGTCTGACATTAGCCTTAAGGCTGTGACATTGTCCATTTTTAAAAACTACCAATATTGCGTCCTTTGCTCACCTCATTTCCCACGCTGGGAGCAAGTTCATTGTTTTATACAGTATATTGTCATATTTTTCATAAAACGCAATGCGCCAAAATACTAGCAAACATTTTAAAAAAATTACGTTTTGGTTAAATTTGTGTTTTTTGGGGAAGGTTCTCCATTTTGGGGAAGGTTCTCCATTTATGATTTTCTTTTCATAAAGACTAACAGGGTTATTCAGAGAGTGGTGAAAAGCAGGAGAATGACTGGAGAATGGAAAATTCTAGGTCAAAATAGCCAAACCATAAAAATTCTCCCATTCATCTCACTTTCCAAATCGGCTATTTTGACCTAGAATTTTCCATTCTCCAGTCATTCTCCTGCTTTTCACCGCTCTCTGAATAGCCCTGTGTGCCATAGAATATATAACCACATAGGTTTGTAGGTTTGGATGATAAAGCGTTGAAAAGCTAATTTACACACTGCAAATGACTGAAAGTCAAATGGAAATTTACCCTTTTTTGACAGTTTTTGTTATGGCTCTCTGACGGGTTATGATGTACCACACAGAAATTATATATTTTGAATCACCTGAGTCTGCTGATAAAAAAAAGGATATATAATTTGTCTGGGGATCACAATAAAACATGACTTCAAATCACATTTAAACGTGATTATTACGTGAGCCCAGGTCAAATATTTTCCCTCGGCCGTCGTGACTCCTTTTCCTCCACTAGTTCCCGGATTCTTCCCTCAGCAAGCAGCGCTGAATCAATGTCAGTTCTTAATTTCTCCCAATAAAGCAGACGACACTGGTCATATTGGGTTAACTAGAATCACTGGCCATTTCAGCAGGCCTCTTTTTATTTGGTACAGAATCGGATAACAACAGTTTACATCCCAGCCCACCCAGACATCCCGGCACCGCAGTTTTCCATGGTCTCTATCAGGTCATCCTCGCAGATTGTAAACTCTTGACCAGGGTCCTCTCTCCTACTGTTCTATGCGTTTTAACTTGTACGTATATTGATGATTCTGTCTCTCCCATTGTACAGCGCTATGGAACTTAGCGGCTCCTTATAGATAACTGTAACTGCAGTCATACAGAGCAAGGGACCGGGTTTGGGGGTTTGCGCCTGCAGGTTTCTCCTTTGCCCCCCCATTTTAGCGCGGAATTACAATGCACTCCAACTGTTTCTTAACCCACTACCGTTTGGATTGTAATATGCGGTGACTACCAGGGCTAATGTTAACGCTCACTCAGGTGAGCGCCAACGCTAGCACCAACAATGTAATGTAGCCCACTATCTTTTATTGTAAGCAGTTTTTTAACTTCTTTGTTATGCTACAGTCAGGTCCAGAAATATTGGGACAACGACACAATTCTAACATCTTTGGCTCTATACACCACCACAATGGAGTTGGAATGAAACAAACACAATGTGCTTTAACTGCAGACTGTCAGCTTTAATTTGAGGGTATGTACATCCAACTCAGGTGAACGGTGTAGGATTTACAGCAGTTTGCAGATGTGCCTCCCACTTGTTAAGGGACCAAAGGTAATGGGACAGAATAATAATCATAAATCAAACTTTCCCTTCTTAATACTTGGTTGCAAATCCTTTGCAGTCAATCACAGCCTAAAGTCTGGAACGCATAGACATCACCAGACGCTGGGTTTCATCCCTGGTGATGCTCTGCCAGGCCTCTACTGCAACCATCTTCTGTTCCTGCTTGTTCTTGGGGCATTTTCCCTTCAGTTTTGTCTTCAGCAAGTGAAATGCATGCTCAATGGGATTCAGGTCAGGTGATTGATTTGGCCATTGCATAACATTCCACTTCTGTCCCTTCAAAAACTCATTGGTTGCTTTTGCAGTATGCTTTGGGTCATTGTCCATCTGCACTGTGAAGCGCCGTCCAATGAGTTCTGCAGCATTTGGCTGAATGTGAGCAGATAATATTGCCCGAAACACTTCAGAATTCATTCTGCTGCTTTTGTCAGCAGTCACATCATCAATAAATACAAGAGAACCAGTTCCATTGGCAGCCATACATGGCCACACCATGACACTACCACCACCATGCTTCACTGATGAGGTGGTATGCTTAGGATTATGAGCAGTTCCTTTCCTTCTCCATACTCTTCGCTTCCCATCACTCTGGTACAAGTTGATCTTGGTCTCATCTGTCCATAGAATCTTGTTCCAGAACTGTGTTGTTTGGCAAACTCTAATCTGGCCTTCCTGTTTTTAAGGCTCACCAATGGTTTACATCTTGTGGTGAACCCTCTGTATTCACTCTGGTGAAGTCTTCTCTTGATTGTTGACTTTGACACACATACACCTACCTCCTAGAGAGTGTTCTTGATCTAGCCAACTGTTGTGAAGGGTGTTTTCTTCACCAGGGAAAGAATTCTTCGGTCATCCACCACAGTTATTTTCCGTGGTCTCCCAGGTCTTTTGGTGTTGCTGAGCTCACCAGTGCGTTCCTTCTCTTTGAGAATGTTCCAAACAGTTGTTTTGGCCACGCCTAATGTTCTTGCTATCTCTCTGATGGGTTTGTTTTGTTTCTTCAGCCTAATGATGGCTTGCTTCACTGATAGTGACAGCTCTTTGGATCTCATCTTGAGGGTTGACAGCAACAGATTCCAAATGCAAATAGCACACTTGAAATGAACTCTGGGCCTTTTATCTGCACATTGTAATTGGGGTAATGAGGGAATATCACACACCTGGCCATGGTCCCTTAACAAGTGGGAGGCACATCTTCAAACTTCTGTAAGTCCTACACCGTTCACCTGAGTTGGATGTACATACCCTCAAATTAAAGCTGACAGTCTGCAGTTAAAGCACATTGTGTTTGTTTCATTCCAACTGCATTGTGGTGGTGTATCGAGCCAAAGATGTTAGAATTGTGTCGATGTCCCAATATTTCTGGACCTGACTGTATATATATATATAGTATATTTAGTATCATATTGACTTAAATGTATTGACGACATGATGTAGTGAATTATCATAGGGACATATAGATATTTTCTCTTTATAGCTTGGTCTGCCTGGGAAAACTCTAGTACACAATTAAAATCCCCGCTCCGTACTCTGACTCTTTCCTCTCTCGCCAAACCAAGCAATCTTCATACCCTTTAATTTGTATTTTATTCCTACCACATATTGTACTTATCCACTGACATTTTGTTATTCCTCATCATCAATACTAATCTTGTTTCATTCCATCTAATTCTAATGGTTATTGTTCTCATTGCTGATTGATATTTTTCACATCGCTAACTGCTAATCTCTATCAAGCGCCCTGCATAAGAGCGTTATGTATAATTTATTTAAAACAAATACATTTTGATTGACAAACTAACTATTAGCTTGTCAGGGTCTTTCGCCATACCTCAGTAGGTTTTAGTTTTCAATTTCATTTTGATGTTAGTAATTTAGGAGAAATACCTCTGAAATGAAACTTACGAACTGTGACAAAATGTCACATCCATTTCAGTAGTCTATGTCTTCCAGCATAAAATGAAAAGTTGTTCTCGATTTCCTTTTGACTATTACCACTCCATAAACTGACTGTTACACAGTGTCATTTTTTTAAATTCCTGTACAAAGACTGAGTCGGTATTAATTCACAGTTTATTAAGATTTGCTATAATGGATGACAGTGACAAAATGGAAAAATGCCACACACAGCAGATCATTAATCAAACAACAATAAATCACAAACAAGCAATAAGAAAAAAAGAAAGCGGTGAGTATGTTAAAAAAAAAGTGTAATTTAATTTATATTTGGAACTGGCTGTCCAATAACTCCTACTAGACCCTTGCATATTATATATATTCAGAGGTGTAACTAGAAATTTCAGGGCACAGGTGCGGGAATCCACAACGGCCCCCCCTTGCACAAAAACACCCCCCCATCACCATGCACTGGACCCCTCCAGGTCCACAATGTTGACTCTACAGCAATAAAAGTCACAGTAATGTGCTGTGTGTATGAGCATATGACAGAGCTACACAACAGTAAAGTTCACAGTACTGTGCGCTGTGTATGAGCGTATCACAGAGCTGCACAGCAATTAAATTTAGGGTAATGTATATGAATGTATCACAGAGCTCCACATCAATAAAACTCACAGTTTTGCCACTTTTGGAGAAAAAAAAAATATTTGTAATTTTTTTGTTTTTTTATAGATTACCTGGTCATGTTCAGGATCTGGCCTTTCCAATGACACTAAAATGGAGTTCCTACTAGAGATGTGCGGGGGCTGTCTATGGTGCTGAAACCTATTCAGCACCAAGGACAGCAGCCCCACGGGGCTCCAGAACCTGGCGGAGCTGATATCTATGGTGCTGAAACCTATTTAATACATTTCAGTCACGGATTGCCAGGTGTCAGTACGCCAGAGAATATCGTAAGCCGTTGCCAGGGGTCAGTACGCCAGAGAATATCGTAAGCCGTTGCCAGGGGTCAGTACACCAGAGAATATCGTAAGCCATTGTCAGGGGTCAGTACACCAGAGAATATCGTAAGTCGTTGCCAGGGGTCAGTACGCCAGAGAATATCATAAGCCATTGCCAGGGGTCAGTATACCAAGAAAATAGCAATATCAACAGGAGCAGCTCTAAGGGATGTTAAACCACGATATGGCAATGTATGAATGCATTGCCCATGGTTTTAAACTCGGCGGGTCCGTGCCATCACGCCTGGCTCCGCCCCCGGTGTCTCACATTACCGCCCGGCCTCCCCTCTTCACTTGGTGCCCGGCCAGCTAGCAGCGAGAACGTTGCTGCCGGGTGCCCGGTGACCATAGCGCGGTATGTATCACTCCCATATTCAGTTCTCTTTAACCTTCCTTCCCACTACTCTCAGCCTTCCCTCCTATTAACTCAACCTCCTTTTCCTGCATCTCTATTCCCCATCGTGCCCAGTCTCCTCCTGTGTCTAGTTCGGATCTGTTGTTTAGTTCATGTTTTTTTATGTTCCTGTTTTTATATTAAATAAACTCCTTTTTGTTATCGTGCAAACCTGCCTATCACTGCATCTTGGGCTCACAACCGCACCTGCTGCATAAATCACAGTCAATCCCTGACAAGGGAACAGGAGGATCATCAAGCATGAGCACCATCCATAATGAGGGTTACAATGGTGAAGCAGTGACTGCTGGGTGTTACCACCTTCTCATGGCAGTTAGTCAGTGCACTGCTCGCAGCACACACACACAAGTATGCACACCAGGTTGGAGAATACAAAGAACGGACACCACTGAGAAATGGGATAGTGAAGCAAGCAACTCCAAAACCTGGTCTGGAATATTGTTCCAATGGGCTGGACATTAAAAGGGCAGACAGGATCTCAAGATTTAGCACTGGTTTGGACCTTTCTGTGTCTTTGCTGACGTGCGGCATGACAACAGTAATCTAAGACCACTTTTAAATTCCTTACCTTAGATTCTTCGGTAGGGTAATCTTCCGCTTCCTCTTTCCAGGGGCAGCTGAATACTAGGAACAAATGGTTCCCAGTGTTCTTCCGAAAATCCTTCCACTGTCTTGGCTGGACTTCACTTGCGAGCTCGAGATCCTGATGAGATTGCATCTGTCTCCTTGGAGTCCTATGGAATCCTTGAGCTGATAACAGCGTGGCGAATAGCGTTACTGTTGTTATCACTTAACACCTACAAGGTATTACAACTCAAGCTACTGACAAAGCGCCTTGGATAGAATACAGTTGTTAAAAGTGAGATGATAATGGAAAATGGCTGGTGCACAAGCTTTCCATTAGTGTCTCACCTTTAACAAGAACTATGGAGTAGTGTTCTAGGTGGGTTTGGATCAAAGAAAAGTAAGAGATAGAATGTGCCTTAGATACAAGGAGGGGGTGGGTAGATAGACAAAAAGGGTTAAACAAAATGGGCTAGGTACACAAGGGAGTGAATTCAGGATGCATTTACACACATCACACATCCTGCTGCACAATGACAAGGTGCTAAATTGTAGACTTCAAAACAACGCGCCTGCCCTTGGAGAGGAACTCTTACATACTGGGCGAATGCTGGGTGCTCCGTTCTGGGGGTCCGCCACCTCATGCAAAAAGTTAACACAGTAACGGACAGCTCCAGATGATCAAATGACGATTTTCTTTATTCTTCTCAGGCAGTGTCAGGAACCCAGCCGCAGATGGACTCATGCCCGCACTGGGGTCAAGCTGGCTTGCTGACTCCAGGTCCCGCTCCTGGTTTTCTCTGTTGCTCAGGAGCAACCCAGTCCATTTGTATTCTATGTCGGGTTTGCCCTGATCCTCTCTGCCTACCTCATGTGTGGTTAGCAGCCCTGATAGGTTTTCTTTAAAAGTGTGCTCCACCCTCTACTCAATGCTTATGCATAGTTGAGCACTTCTGTGTGGAAGCATGATGCCTTCTTACCTCTGTGTTCTTTGTTGCCCTAATATTCCGCTACCACCTTGATCCTGAACTTCCTGCCATGTGGCATCTGCCATCTAGATCCTGATCTGATCAGTCCCATTCCTGCTTTTCCCCTCATCAGCACTTTCTCTTGTTTATATACTGCCTTATCTGGACTTTTCAATAAACCCCTGTTTGACCCTATAAACACCTCCTGTTTATCACTGCATCTCAGGTTCATCCATGTCACGTTCGCTGTATCGCTCACCCTCGACAACCGTGGTGTGGATCCTTTTGAACAAACCTCTAAGCCCTCCGATCCTTGAGTGGTCGGGACCGCTAATTCTATAGCTCCCAGCCAGGGAGAACAGACACACCAGCAATACAGAGTACAACCTTGGTATATTAGCAGCAGCTCTCAGAACAGAACATGCAGTCAGGCAGCAAGGGTTAATCTTAACAGCAACTAAGGAGTAACCTGGGTCAGGCTTATGCAAGTCATTCATACACAAGGATTCAGAAATGGTGTTGTCAGGTAAACAATGGCGTGTAAACAGACAAGGTCCTCATACAATCAGGGTCAGCGTTCTGCAGGGTCAGTATACTTTTTGAGTCAGCGTTATGCAGAGTCAGCATACACTCTGAGTCTGTTCTAGGTATAGCATGCATACAGGCTTTGTCAGAGGGAGAATAGTCAAGAAGGCAGTCCGAGTCAGCAATAATCAGGTTCCTCATACAGTCCAGGTCAGCAACGTAGCGATAGAGACAAAGAATCAGTGACTCGAATGAACGGTACACTAGCGATGCGGGAAACAAATTCCACGTCAAGGCAATGAGTTGATTTGCGCGCCCTGCATTTAAGGCCAACGGCTCCGTATCATCATGCTGCGTCCCGCCCCTTCATTAGACGCGAGAATACCAGGAGCAGCCGGCATGCCCAGACCCCCCTTGAGACCCCGCAGGCACCGAGGCTGTGACAATCCACCTGCCTGTTTGCACGGTCCTGACAGGCAGGATTTACAAATAAAAAATCATCACAATCAAGAGCAACCACTGTATCTCCTCCATGGGGAATATGGAATTCCCTGCCCGGTGGGGGGGGGACTTCTACATCTGACGTCATCACGCCCATGCGTGATGACATCAGTGGGAGGGGATAGATCCCTGTGGTGGAGCTGATATCCAAAATGTCAGCTCCCTGTGGGAGAAGTCTGCGTTCGCCGCCAGTCTGATGCTGATCAGCGGAACTTTCACCATGGGCTGCAGACATCCTCTGCATCCTAGTGGAGGAGCATCTGCCTGCCAGTACTGAGTACTGGCAGAGAAACAGCCCTGCATCCACATACTTACCCCCACACAGCCCTGGGCAGGGTGGCGACCTGGTCAAGGTCCCCATCGGGCACTCCATGCCGTGGCCTTTGACAGGGCAGCAAAATGCCGCCCCTGGGAAAGGGCTGCCTGGAGCCATGGCACCATCCGGCTCCGTGGACGGGCCGGCCCTGGTGCCAGGTCTGTATCAGGGGAAGGATGCTGGAAGGAGGCTCTCACCAGTGGTTCAGTAAGAGGTCTCAAGATATCTGATGGCAGTCCTGGTTGATCATCAAGTGGCCCAGTGTGCTGTCAGTTGCACCTGGCTGGTGTGAGAACAGAACAACAGAGCTGTGATACATGTTGGTAAATTTGTGACACATAAATTGTAATCCATCTTAATAATTTGTATTTGACTACAATAATATGAAGCCATAATATGACTATTTCCAATTTTTTTAAATACATGTGTTTAATGTGCTGCAGTGGGTATAATTCTAAGACTAGAGGATTTTATTCCACACATTACATAATCATTGAAAGCGACATTCATGGCAAATGACTTGTGTTTTGTGAGCTGACTCCAAGATTAATTGGAGAGCTGACACTATTGGACACGTATTAATTTGGAAAGGTACCTTAAGGTTATTTTCTTGACCAATGACGTATAATTTGTTTATTAAATTATTCTACCCTAAGGATTAAAAGCCATGTCTCTGTGATTGTGACTGACACAAAATGATTAAAAGGACAGCCTAGGCATCATCACAACATCGGGGTATTGTAATGGCTATAGTGCAAGGACCTGTCTCCACAGTCCTAGATATCCCATATTATAACTAGGGATGAGCTGTTCGGGTTCGGATGGTTCGGGGTTCGACCCGAACTTAGCCTGTCCGGGCGGATCGCGAACCCCGAACATTTCCGGGTGGTCGCCGCATGTTCAACCACAATGGACCACAATGCATTTTCCCACTGCCTGAAGCTCGTAATTGGCTACAGCCTTGCACCTGACCACAGGTCTGGTGCAAGACTGGTTGAACACTATGCCAATCACCGCTCAGAGTCCTGAGGCCTGTTCAATACCTCAGCCGCTGCAAGTGCTAAGTTAGCAACTTGCATTGAACGCCGTTCAACCGCTCAGCGCTCAGCAGTGCTAACCTAGCACTTGCAGCGACCCGAGGAGATGCTTCGTGTGACGTATTAAAGATGGCCGCCGCATGAAGCCAGTAACAATGCCCTACAGCAAGATGGCCGCCGCCTCGAAGCAAGTAATAATTCTGTACAGTAATGTTAATTTTGAGGTTTTTGTTCACCAAAGCACAAAATATTTATTTATTATTTCCCCCTGCACATAGACATATATTACAGTTCAATTTATATATTGTTTCAGAAGTAACCATAACGTTTATTCATTAAAAACTATAATTTGTGGTGTGTGCGTACAAAACGGAATTGTGCTGACTGCTTCTCTTTATTATATTTTGTCCGAGTGATACGAAAAACAATCAGAATTTTTCATTAAGAAATCGTCGGCCATTTTGGATTCAAAATTCGCATCCAAAGGGTTCAACGACACTGCTGCAGCAAACTGAATTGCTGCGCTGCAGCAATTCAGCAGCTGCTGAGGTATTGAACAGGCCTCTGATTGGGCAAATTTTGCCCAATCACGGGCTCACAGAGCTAAGTCCCGCAGCACACTATATAAGGTTTCAACGCGCCGATTCTGCACGCATTTCAGAGGAGATTTCAAAGAAGATAGTTGTGTGTGTTGTTACTGCCGGTCTGCCAGGCTACTGGGGGGGTCTCATTTCGACCAAATATCAGGGAATTTAGGTGATGTGTGTCTTGTTACTGTGCCAGCAAGTTTTTTTGGGGTTTACAACTTTATTTAAAACATTTGTGTATTGAGGTGATTTTCTGGGTCTTGTCACACTGTGCCAGCAAGTCTTTTTGGGTCTCATTTATACCAAATATCAGGGAATTTAGGTGATGTGTGTCTTGTCACTGTGCCAGCAAGTTTTTTTGGGGTTTACAACTTTATTTAAAGCATTTGTGAATTGAGGTGATTTTCTGGGTCTTGTCACTGTGCCAGCAAGTCTTTTTGGGTCTCATTTATACCAAATATCATTGAATTTAGGTGATGTGTGTCTTGTCACTGTGCCAGCAAGTTTTTGGGGGTTTACAACTTTATTTAAAACATTTGTGAATTGAGGTGATTTTCTGGGTCTTGTCACTGTGCCAGCAAATCTTTTTGGGGCTCACTAATTTCTTTAAAACACTTGTGAATTAAGGTGATCTTCTGCGTCTCGTCACACAGCCAGCAATTTTTTTTGAGGCTCACTAATTTCTTTAAAACACTTGGGAATTAAGGTGATCTGTGTCTCGTCATACATACAGTACCACGCTGTATTTTGGGGCTCACTAATTTCTTTAAAACACTTGGGAATTAAGGTGATCTGTGTCTCGTAATACAAAAAGTACCACTCTGTATTTTGGGGCTCACTAGTTTCTTTAAAACACTTGGGAATTAAGGTGATCTGTGTCTCGTCATACAAAAAGTACCACGCTGTATTTTGGGGCCCACTAATTTCTTTAAAACACTTGGGAATTAAGGTGATCTTCTGTGTCTCGTCACACAGCAGCAATTTTTTTTGGGGCTCACTAATTTCTTTAAAACACTTGGGAATTAAGGTGATCTTCTGTATCTCGTCACACAGCCAGCAATTTTTTTTGGGGCTCACTAATTTCTTTAAAACACTTGGGAATTAAGGTGATCTGTTTCTCGTCATACAAAAAGTACCACACTGTATTTTGGGGCTCACTAATGTCTTTAAAACATTTGTGAATTAAGGTGATCTGTCTCTTGTCACTGGCTGCCAGCTATCAGTGTGTCTCACTGAGTTATACCAGAGTTATTTAAATCTTTATACCAGATTTGAATCAGAGTTCTGTATATATTAATCTATATATCACTCACCATGTCTGGAAGAACAAAAAGGACAGGCAGACGCTCCCAGCCACAGATAAGAGGGCAAGCAGCCCCTATGTCGGGAGGCTGTGTCTCTGGTCGTGGTGGACGTGGTGCATCCTCTGCAGGGGCACGTTTGTCCTTTCTAACTGGTGCTGGCTGTCTTAAGCAGCAGCAACATACAGAGGACTTGGTGGATTGGCTAACCAGGCCATCCTCATCCTCCGAGTCCTCTGCCAGCCAGGCTTCTAGTGCTTTACAGTCCACCTCAGCTGCCAAAGCATCTAATGCAGCCTCCATGTCCACAGCTACTCCTGCCGTAGCCTCGCTATCACACACGGAGGAGTCAGCTGAATTGTTTGACTACAATGAGAGTGACATGCTGCTTGAGGATGCGCAGCAAGTACAGTGCTCTGATTCAATCTCTGAGGTTGAGCAAGGGAGTATAATCAACCTAGAGGAAGGGGGTGCCAGTGATGACACACAAATAACTGGCACTCATGTTGCCCCAGCAGCTGCAGCATACTGCCAAGTTGGAACCAGTGACGAGGAGATAGGGGGTGAAGATGACATTGATGATGATGAGGTCACTGACTCCACCTGCGTGCCAGATCGAACTGAGGAATCAAGTGAGGAGGAGGGGGAGGAGGAGGAGGCACAGCAAACACGAGGCACAACATCCTCTGTGACCAACCGTAGCACTAGCCAGTCCAAGGCATCACATGTCAGAGCTGCTCCGGTTCAGAGCGCTATTGTCTCAAAGAACACATGCAGGAAATCTGCTGTCTGGGAGTTCTTTAAGAACTGTGCAGCAGACCCCACCGTTGCTATTTGTAATCTATGTCAGAGGAGGCTGAAGCGTGGGATAAACACCGGACACTTGGGTACCACGTGCTTGATGCGACATATGAACAAGTGCCACACATCCCATTGGGGCAAAACTTTGCGTAGGTCCTCCTCCTCCTCATCTGTCTCTACCCACACTGTATGTCCTGCCATGCAATTGCCTACAACCTCCACCGACAGAGATGATGCTACAGTAATGGATGTACCAGCAGGTCCTTCCTCACAATGTGACATCATCCCAGTAGCTGAAGATTTACGCAGTCAGATTACGTTGCCGCAGCTGCTGCAGCAAAAGAAAAAATATAGTCCCAACCATCCCCAAGCAAAGCGTCTAAATGCCAGCTTAGCAAAATTACTCGCATTGCAGCTGCTGCCTTTCCCCCCCCCCGCAGTGGCTGATGATCAAGGATGCATGCACTGTACTGTCACCATTTGAGGAGGCAACGAGGATGGTGAGCAGGGACAGTGCATGCATCAGTGACACAATTCCTTTAGTGTTCCTGCTGGAGCACACTCTGCGGGGAATTATAGATGTGGCTCTAGAGGCAGAGCAGCGGGAGGAAGAGGAGGCCTTCCCTAGCTCTCAAGGCCCCAGTCTTTCCGCAGACAGCATTCCAGCGGGATGAGGAGGATGAGGAGGAGGAGGACTATTTAAGTAGTGGGGGCATTGAAGGTGGGGATTCCTCAAGGCAGGGTTTGTGTGCCGAGAAACAGAAGGGCTTGTGCGTGGCTGGGAGGAGGAAGTGCACGATACGGTCATCCTCATTGACCAGGAAGACTCGGCAGCTAATGCCACCTCCAACCTACGCTGCATGGGCTCCCTAATGATGCAAAGCCTGCTAAAGGACCCCAGGATTCGTGCTATCAAGGAGAGGGATCATTACTGGTTGGCAACCCTTCTTGATCCACGATACAAGGGGAAAGTTGCAGAGCTCATCCTGCTCGCACAGAGGGAGCACAGGATGACAAAACTTGAGGACGCTCTAAAGCTTTTGACACTGTTGACCACCCCCTCCTTCTACAGACCCTCAACTCTCTGGGTCTCGGTGACACTGCACTTGCTTGGGTTGACTCCTATTTATCCAACAGGTCCTTCTGTGTGTCCTTTGCTGGTAACTCCTCCTCTTCATTGCCTCTATCTGTTGGTGTACCTCAAGGCTCTGTCCTTGGTCCTCTGCTCTTTTCCATCTACACCTCCTCCCTGGGCAAAATCATCAACAGCTTTGGCTTTAATTACCACCTCTACGCTGATGACACTCAGATCTACCTCTCTACCCCTGATCTCTCTCCCCCTGTCCTTTCAAAAGTCAGTGACTGTTTATCTGGCATCTCCTCCTGGATGGCCTCCCACCACCTAAAGATCAACATGTCAAAGACTGGGCTCCTACTTATTCCTCCCTCTAATGCCTCCCCACCTCCTGACTTCTCTATCACGGTGGAGGGTATCACCATCTCCCCATCAAACCAAGTTCGCTGTCTTGGAGTTACACTGGACTCTGCTCTTTCCTTCATTCCCCACATCAAGTCTCTTTCCTCCTCCTGCCGATACCAACTGCGTAATATTTCCAGAATTCGGCCATTTCTTACCGCTGTCACCACAAAACAACTCATACACGCCCTGGTAATCTCCCGACTCGACTATTGCAATAATCTCTTATCTGGCCTCCCTCTGTCCCGCCTCTCCCCCCTACAATCCATCCTGAACGCCTCCGCCAGGCTAATTCACCTCACCCGCCGCTCTGTCTCTGCCGCTCCCCTCTGCGAGTCCCTTCACTGGCTCCCCATCCACTGCAGAATTAAGTTCAAAATCCTTATCCTTACCTACAAAACCCTCACTAACTCAGCGCCCCACTACCTGTCCTCACTAATCACCAAATACACCCCAGCCCGCTCCCTAAGGTCAAACAGTGACCTGCGCCTAGCTTCTCCCCGCATCACCTCTTCCCATGATAGACTGCAGGATTTCTCACGCGCAGCCCCCACTCTCTGGAACGCTCTCCCTCGTGCTGTCAGACTTTCCCCTAACTTCTCTTCCTTCAAACGCTCCCTGAAAACATTCCTATTTAGGGAAGCCTACCACCCAACTCACTGACGCAACCATCAATCACTCTCACCTTACAGTCCTCTCCTCCTGTTTCCAACCCCAACCCTCCTAGATTGTGAGTTCCTACGGGAATAGGGCCCTCATCTCCTCCTGTACTGTTTGTCAAATGTTGTTCAATGTATTGTAACCCTGTCTGTACTGTGCTTATTGTACAGCGCTGCGGAATATGCTGGCGCTTTATAAAATAATAATAATAATAATAATAAAAAGCGAAACTTGTGTAACACCTTTCCAGGCACTGTTAGATTACCAAGTGCTACTGCTGACACACGTGCTTCTGAGGCTGCAGGTGATCAGAGGAATAGCGGTGAAGGCCAGGGCCGCTTGACTGATGCATTTTTAAATTTTTTTAGTCCTCGACGCCCAGGGACGTCAAATGTAGGCACCCATTGCCAGCGTCTTCACCATATGGTGTAGGACTACCTAGGGGGCAAGGGCAGACCTGGATACCTTTCCAGTCGATGATCCACTGGCTTACTGGGTGTTGAGATTGGATCACTGGCCAGAACTTAGCCAATATGCTATGCAGCTACTAGGTTGCCCTTCATATAGCGTGCTTTCCGAAAGGACGTTCAGTGCCGCTGGAGGTTTTGTCACAGACAAAAGAGTGCGTCTGTCCACCGACTCTGTAGACCGGCTGACATTTATAAAAATGAATCAGTCCTGGATCAGCAGCTATCAATCCCCTGATGCCGAAGTAACGGAATAGATCGGGTATGTCTTCTGCATGCACAAAACCTCCAGCACTGAACTCTTCCAGAATACCACAAAAGGGTTACGGTGTGAATGCACTTGCTGCCATGAAAGGCACAATATTTGGCTGCACTGACGCCTGTGCCAGATTTATATCATTTTAATTTTTTGAACAGCAGGATCCAACCCTGCACTCTTCCACAATACTACAGAGGGGTTACTGTATGATGATACTTGCTGGCCTGGCATTAAAGGCACAATATCTGGGTGCACTGACGCCCATTACCAGATAAAAAAAAAAAATTCAATATAGGACCAACCACATGGTCCACCCCTGAACTCTTCCACAATACTACAGAGGGGTTACTGTATGATGATACTTGATGGCCTGCCATTAAAGGCACAATATCTGGGTGCACTGACGCCCATTACCAGATTCATATCTTTTTAATATAGGACCGCATGGTCCACCCCTGCACTCTTCCACAATACTACAGAGGGGTTACTGTATGATGATACTTGCTGGCCTGGCATTAAAGGCACAATATCTGGGTGCACTGACGCCCATTACCAGATTCATATCTTTTTAATATAGGACCACTTGGTCCACCCCTGCACTCTTCCACAATACTACAGAGGGGTTACTGTATGATGATACTTGCTGGCCTGCCATAAAAGGCACAATATCTGGGTGCACTGATGCCCATTACCAGATTCATATCTTTTTAATATAGGACCACATGGTCCACCCCTGCACTCTTTCACAATACTACAGAGGGGTTACTGTATGATGATACTTGCTGGCCTGGCATTAAAGGCACAATATCTGGGTGCACTGACGCCCATTACCAGATAAAAAAAAAAAAATTCAATATAGGACCAACCACATGGTCCACCCCTGAACTCTTCCACAATACTACAGAGTGGTTACTATATGATGATACTTGCTGGCCTGCCATTAAAGGCACAATATCTGGGTGCACTGACGCCCATTACCAGATTCATATCTTTTTAATATAGGACCGCATGGTCCACCCCTGCACTCTTCCACAATACCACAGAGGGGTTACTGTATGATAGTACTTACATGCCTGGCACTAAAGGCACAATATCTGGGTGCACTGCCATTGACGCCTGTATCAGATTCATATCCTCAGAGGGGTTACTGTGTTACGGCACTGTTGCCGACGCTAAAAGCCCAATTTTAAAGCACCTATTGTTACTTTCATCCAAAGCCTGCATAAGTTTCACAATAATTTAGCCCAAAAAAACACTAAACTTTTTCTGCGCGTCCTAAAATGTCTTTTCATACAGGCTGCCGCCCCAAGCAGTTGTTTATGGATAGATTAAAGGAAAAGCATTTACCGTCATATGAAACGTCATTTATTTGTTTTTACGTGTTTCTATACATCCTAGAAATCTGCCACTTCACGGGCAGGTTATGAGGACCTCCTAGGCACGATATTTGAAGGAATTTTTCTTTTTTATGTTTAACACTTATTTCATGGAAAACTCACTGTCCCTTTAAAAACGTTTTTTTTTTTACTTTTTGTCCTTGTTTCCTGTCCCCCAGGGCACTACCCGGACCCCCATACACCTTTTATGGCAAATATGTAGCATATATGCCCTCTTGGAGGGCACTCTAAAAAAACGAATTTTCAGCCCCATTGACTTGCATGGGAGTTCGGGTTCGGGTTCGGTCCCGAACAAATGGGAAGTTCGGGTTCGGGCTCGAACCGAACTCGGGGGGGAGGGTTCGGCTCATCCCTAATTATAACTCATATTATAGCTCAACCCAGAAACCTGTCAATCAGATCCGTGAAATTACATCATTTGGATTACACACCGCCTCTGCCTCTGAGTTAATTCTACATGGGAGCAATCCTTCAAAAATTTAAGTATTATAAGGTTATGTTTCTAATTCTTATTGTTTAATTGTGTATGGATGTGGCCAGGGCCCGATTTACCATCTCAGGAACCTGTTGGCACAGAAATCTGGAGCGTTCCCCACCAAAAAAACCCACAAAAGCGCCAAAATGGAAGAAAATACTTTTTTATTTTTTATTTTGGGGGAAATAAAAAATAATTACAGTTTAAAAAAAATAATCGAAAAGCAGTTTCTCGCTGTGCTCGCATTAAAAGGAGGGGCAGAATCAGCTGCCTTAAAATCAAGCAAAAATTTTACGGAATGTTAGGGCTAGGGTTAACCATAACCCTAGAACAAGCACAAATAGAAACCAAATCCTAATTTCTAACCCTAGCTATGAGAATTGATGCTTCCTTTTGGCCCGAAGCATTCAAAATTCTGAGTATCAAAACTCAGTGTTTTTCAAGATGCAACTTTTTTACCAGTTCAGTTTTTGATAATTTGTTCACAAATTTATCCATAGGATATCAATATCTTATACAAATTGCAGAAAAATGCAGTTTTTTTTTAACACAGACATTAAGGTTTTGTAGAGAAAGTTGGTCACCACAGGGGGAGGGACTTTTTCTTTGTAAAATAATAATAATAAATAATAATTTACTAAAAATGTAAACAAATTATTATTATTTTTAACAAATCTTTTACTTTTATTTTTCATTATTTTAACTCCTTTTCTGCTGAACTATTTCATCTCTGTCCGTTGATCTCATTTTGAACATTATGTACAGCTAGAGGGTCATGTTTGGTATCATTGTAAAGGCCACAGCAATAAATACATTTTAAATAAAAAATACATTTAAAAATATAAAAAGGTAATTTTTAAAAAAAACGTTTTTGTCTAGGTCGTATAATAAAACATGACTTTAAATCGCATTTAAACATGATGAGCATAAAATGGTCAAAATGAGCTCAGCACACAGGTGAAATGGCTCAGCAATAAAGAGGTTAAAAACCAAAAAACATGTAAATATTGGGGGCCCTATTACAATCTTCACGCAAACGTTAACGCTCACATGGGTGAGCATTAACGTTTGCTGCGGTATTTACCGCATATTACAATCCAAACGCAAATGGGTTAAAAAACTCATTTGTGTTTGGTACCTTGCGCTTTTCAGCGCGAGATTACTGTACTTTGTGCTCCCTATGCTTAACATGGGGAGCGCAAAGTGTTAATCAGCGCTGGATTACAAAGTCCCATCGTTGATTAACACCTGGCTCTGGTCAGCGAAAAGTTAACCAGAGCCAGGACTTGGTGTTAACGGATTCCGCTTCTGCAGAATCCGTTAACACCAGCCTTAAAAATAAAAAAAAACATCCTATACTCAGCCTCTGTCCTGCGGCGAGGACCGTGGCTCCAACCGCCTCCTCCGGACGGCAGGAGCAGGGAAAGACTGGGGGAAAAAGTCCCCCCAGTCTCTCCCTGCGTATCACTACGCTGACCGGCTGGTCATGTGACTGGCAGGGGGAAACTCAATGGAGTCCTATGGACTCCATCGAGTGGATGCTCCCGGCTGCGCTCAACACTGCCGCGAGCATCCAGGATTTTAACGGGCAGAAGCAATACAGGCAGCATTTTTTGCACCAGTATTGTAATCCAGCGTTAAAAAGCAGGCGCAAGGGGAAAACTGAGGGCGCAGTTTTTGCTCCCTTGAACCCCCGTTTTAACGCTAGGATTGTAATAGAGCCCTGGGTATTTCTAAACTCAGGACAAAATATAGAAACTATTTAGCTGGGATATTTTTTGACGGTTGTAGATTTTGGGCGTCAAAGTCTGAAAAAGTGTGTTTTTCCTTTTTACCATTATATTTCATAATTTTTTTTTAGTAAATTATAGGATATGATGCAAATAATGGTATCATTAGAAAGTCCTTTTAATGGCGAGAAAAATCGTATATACTATGTGTGGGTTCCATAAACTAATAAGAGGTAAATTAGAGCTAAATACAAACAGCGCAGAAATATAAAAACAGCAGCCTGTCCCTCAAGCTCCAAGCTTCCTGTTGTGTCCCTCCGGCATCAAACCTCCTGCTTTTCCCTCCAAGCTCCAAGCCTTCTGCTATGCCCTCCAAGCCTCCCTGTGTGCCCTCCAAACTCCAAGCCTGCTGCTGCTGTCTGTGACCTCAAGCTCCAAGCCTCCTGCTGGTTCCCTCAAGTTCCAAGCCTACTGCTGTGCCCTTCAAGCTTAAAGCCTCCTTCTGTACCCTCCAAGTTTAACCCCTTAATGACCCCTGACGTACCCTGTACGTCCTGTCCTCGGGTCTCCCTTAGACCCGCGGACGTACAGGGTACGTCAGCGGCGCCAAATCCCCCTCCCGCCCGATACTCACCTCCCTCGTCGGATCCCACGGCGATCTGGCAGGGAGGAAGCCTGCCCATGTGATTTACATGGGCAGGCGAGGCTGATGACGTCGCCACGCTGCGTGGTGACGTCATCAGAAGGTGCCCCCATGTGTTTCAATGGAGGGGAGGGGGGGGGCTCCTTCGGAGCCCTCTATCTCCCCAACCATTGAAGCTAGGGAGATGCCGTTTGCAACGCTGGAGAGGGGAGAGCCTCCCCTTTCCAGCGGTGTATGGCATTAACAGTTTCGCCGCCCGATCGGTTTTCGGCGCCAATTGGCGCCAAAACGCGATTCAAACCTGGAGGGGGGCTGACATCTTGGATGTCAGCCAAGCCTCCAGGTCCCCCCCACCCACTGACAACCTCACCATATGTGTGAGGATGTCAGTGGGCCAGTTAACCCTCTAGCTGCCATGTAGAGATAAGGGGATCCTAAGGATCCCTTTATCTCCCGATCCATGGCAGCTGGATGGTCATATTTGCCATCATTTAAAAGGCCTGATTATGGCCTTTCAAATGATACCAAACATGACCAGGTTTGGTTAAAAAAAAAAAAAAAAAATTAAATAAAAAAAAATTATAAAAAAATTAAATAAAATAAAATTTTTTTTTTTTTTTTAAAGTTTTTTTTGTCTGGGGGGAGTTTAATTAAATAGGACCTAGGCTGTCATCTAAAAATAATTATCACAAAATGGTCAGAATGAGCGCAGCGCACATAGGTGAACTGTCTCAGCAGTGAAGGGGTTAAAAAGCAAACGCATGTTAAAATTGGGTATTTCTAGTCTCGGGACAAAATTTTGAGTCTTTTTGGGTGGTTGTAGATTTTGGGGATTAAATTACGAAAAAGTGTGTTTTTACCATTTTTTTCCTCATATTTCATATTTTTTTTATAGTAAATTATTCGATATGATGGAAATAATGGTATTTCTAGAAAGTCCATTTAATGGCGGGAAAAAGGGTGTATAATATGTGTGGGTCGAATAAACGAGTAAGAGGAAAAATTGTCCTAAACACTAACAGCGCAGAAACGTAAAAACAGCAGCGGTCACTAAAAGACGGATTTGTGTAAAACCGCCCGGTCACTAAGGGGTTAAAACCTCCTACCATGCCCTTCAAGCCTCCTGCTGTGCCCCTGCCTTCCAGAGCCTCCAGTCGTGTTCCTGCCTGCCATCCACCTGTGTTGCTGCTCAGTCTCTGTTACCAGCCATTGTGTTCCTAGTGTATTGTATCAGCTAGCCCTTTTCCTTTCCAGCCCATCTGCTGTCTCTGTACCTCCTGTAAGTTATATGCAATAATTCCCAAGCCTGTTATGCGTTACGAGCATTGCTTAGTGATTCTTGGCCGGCAGTTCCATTAGTAATAGAATCACAAAGATGTGTTGACCCTGTGGGCATTTGACATATTATGAGATCTGTGGAAAGAGTCTAGGAGTAGCGGTGGTTTGTGGTGTTTGGTTGGTGCCACCCAAAGTGGTCCACACCTTTGCACCTCCACTGAAAAAGTTTCTGCCTCTCAAGAGGAACGTGTGCTACCAGTACTAGCATGTTTACAGTAATAGGTTAAATATATGCAAGTGACTGAACTGTTAATTAAATGAGACACCAAGAAATGGAGTTAATCCTTTTTTTTATACTTTTAATATCTCTATGGTTACCAAACGTATTAACTAATTTCTTTTGTGGGGAAATTTTTTTATCAAAGTACTCGTCCTTGAGGATTTCAAACAGAACATATTTTCTGAGCATCTATAATTGATTCTTAATTGGCATTACTTAGGCATCACCTGGACAATTGATTAAATGAACGTTAAGCTGAAAACACCAAGGACCAGGCTTGGCAGTAACACTGTTTTAGTATGTGTCCAAGTTGTCATATTGTGTAACTCATTGTGCCATAATTAATTTGCAGGGATACAATTCTAGAATATTTATAGTTAAGTACTAAAATTAAGTCTGTAAAAGAACTATACAAAGGGATGCATTCCTACAGCAGACTTTTTACTTGCTATAGGCCATATTATCATTGATACATATACCTTCTACATGCTAATGGGTAGCACAAGAAAGTGCTCTTCTGCAGTACAGTGGCTGCAGGATGAAAATCATTTAAATAAGATATTAAATCCTACATACTGCAGGAAAGCACTTTCATGTGCCTTCCATTAATATGTAGAAGTTATTTGCGTCCAAGAAAAAATGGCTCCTCTGTCAATCATAATTGGGATTGGCCATATAGAGGTTGCTGATTCATAGGCAGAATTGTTAAAGGGATGCAGACACCATAGGCTCCATTCCCATGTTGCCATAAAGACAGTGCTCAAGACGTACAGCATAATGGCTTGAGCACTGTGTTTATTTTTTTCACAGCATATTCCATCCAAGATGCAAGGTGAGCTAGCGCTTAGAATTAACACCAGCTTACTGTACATTAACGTACAGTCTTTGTATGGGATATGTTATTGTGCTCCTAGCAGATGGAGAAAGAGCCTATTCAAACCAACTTCTTCTCCAGCCGCACCTGATGTTATTCTGTAATGAATAACATCTTTCAAAGACTGGTGTTAAGCGTTTGCACTTCTGCGCAATCACGTAACACATTAAGCTGACATCACCATTAAATCCCATACACACCTCATTTCCCTCGGAAATGCCACTTCCTCCTCCACAGACAGTTGGACACTGGGAACAAATAGTCCCCAGTGTTCCTCAGCATTTTCTTCCATCGTCCTAGCTGGATCTCATTTGTGTGAGCTTGCATCTGTCTCCATGGATTCTGATGGACTTCTGGAGCTGATAATAGCATGGTGCTCAGCACCGCTGTTGTTATCACTTAACATCCACAATGTATTGCGGGCTGCTGAGAAAGTGGCTCGGTCGTAATAATGGTGTTAAATGATAGACACTAACGGAAAATGGCAGACGCTCAGGTTCTCCATTCGGTCAGTCATTTAACACCAACTAGGGAATACAACCCTGCATGTGACTCCACTCCATCCCCAAGAAAAAAAACATATCCCTCATTACAACGAGCATCCTACATAACCTCACTCGAAAATGTGTTCCAAAACATAAAACAGTAACAAAAGCCTGCTTGTAGGCCTTCTTTTATTTACATATTTTGAGAGAGTAGAGTTTTCCATTATAATATGACTGGAGCTGCAATCTCAGATTTTTCCACTTTCCAGACTTCTTAAAAATTATTTTCTGAGTGCCTGTCACTTATAATAGCATATATTTCAGTCAAAAATTGTTAATGGACCATGGGTTAGTAAGAACTATACATGAATGAAGAAGGATGACTGATCTCTCCACTTGGCTCAATGTTGTCATTTACAGAGCTTAAGGCTCAATTGTGTAATGCCTTTATAATCTATTTGATGCCAGGCATCTCTATTTCACTCCATTTTGCAATGACTTTTGGAAAGTATATGTTATTTTGAGAGAATTTCTGCTAAGGTGTTTGGCATATCATATATAGGTTAGGCACCAGGTATCCAGAATTTTTTAAATCCAGAAGACTCTGAAAACCAGAGTTTCTTATGTTGTCTGGATTTTAGTGATTCTGGACAAGAGGCACTCGTCATGGTTGCTGCCATTCACATTCAGGAACTCGGCTCCTGAGCTCTGCATCTTCTGGAAGCCTCTTCACAGTTCCTGTGTGTGACATGCTGGCCGGAAGCACACTGACTCCAGACAGCATGTCCGTAAAAAAAAACGGAGTGCGCCCCCAGCGTGTGTACACGTTGGGAGTTGCGTTAGGAAAGCAATCGCGGCTCTCCTGCCATGAACACCTTTGCATGAAACATAGGATTTTCCCATATTCTGGAACTCTGAAAGAATTGGTAATTCCAAATGCTCAGGGTCTAGAGCATTCTGGATAACAGGTGCTCAACCTGTATTCATAATGCATTTTGAATAAATATCAGAGTAGGATCCCACTGTTTTGCGAAACCTTCCCTTTATGTCCATTTTGTGTTCCTTTATATTTCCAAGTGTGCAACTATGACATGGCTTGCTTTGACATCATCTGTCAGGTGGAAATATGGCAGTACCAAGGAGCCTTCCATATTCTTCTTTCCTTTTTTTTACTATAAAGAAGGACCCATTATGTAAAGGGTTCTACAGAACTTGTTAGCGCTTTATAAATACTTGTAACTATAAAAAGGTTCTAAAAACATATATAAAAAAACACTCGCATGTGATGTTGCCATTTTGTAATTTTTTTCCACTATTTTATCCTTTATACATTTCTAGGGCTATACAATCCTAGCATTAAAACGCAGGTGCAAGGGAGGAAAAGGGAGGCAAGGGAGGCGGTCATGCGACCGCCGGCGTCTGCTTCAATGGAGTCCTATGGACTCCATTGAGAGGATGCGCGCAGCTGCACTTAATGCTGCTGCGCGCATCCCAGGGGTTAACGCACAGTAACAATGCAGGCAGCATTTTTTGCGCCTCCATTGTACTCTAGCGTTAAAACACGGGCGCTAGGGGGAAAACTGCGGGCGCAGTTTTTCCTCCCTAGCTCCTGCATTTTAACGCTAGGAATGCAATTTAGCCCAAGGTTAGTGCAATAGAGGAAATGTTGCTAGACCACTTTCATTGCTTTAGCCACTAGTATATTCTGTTAAACCAGTGGTACATTTATTTGCTCTTGATTGAAAATGTGTTTATTTGTACCTTTTGACCATAAAAGACGTCAAAGGATTTACATCTTCAAGGTCCATAGAAGAACTATTGACAAATATGTTACATAGATTATATTAACTCCTTCAGGAGCTAAATGTGTTTGGCGCTGAGGAGTCTATTCAGAAAGTGTTTATACTAATATGGTTGTATAGTAATGCCGCTCACCAATGGTGTGTCCTTCACCAAAGTTAAATGAAAACAATACAAACTTTAGCTTGTGGAGGGAGCGCAAAAGAGGATAGGTGAATATTCTGTTCACAAATATCACAGTTGTTCTTGGATAAAATCAATTCTAGAATACAAAAAGAGACGCCTTCATTGCGTAGTATATTATACAATACAAGAATAGGTATATGATGGTGAATACACACTCACAAACATAGAGCCTATAGGCTCGTGGTATTTGCTTGTAAGCCTCTATGGGGGGCTCCTCCCATCAAGATGGTGATTGTAGGAAATGGTCTCTTGATGTCCAGAGATACCTCGATAAATGAAAGATATAAGGCACAATACCAAAATAGAAATTGTGACAATAAAAGAACAAATTGTATTCACTCACGTGGTACTGAGCCTCCCGTTTGAGTGGCTCAGTATCTCAGCTTGTGGACCACTTCAATGGAGGGGGGGTCCCACCCCTAGGATGTAAAAACTAGCACAAGCTAGTAGGTGGATATGATGGAAATCCGGATCAAATAGCAAAAAATGAAAGTAGTATTCCAAAGAAAATTTATTACAAAATAAAAACAAATAAAATCAAATAGATTAACAATAAAAAGATAAAAGATAAGGTCTACCCTTTTTCTCTCCTTATCTTTTATCTTTTTATTGTTAATCTATTTGATTTTATTTGTTTTTATTTTGTAATAAATTTTCTTTGGAATACTACTTTCATTTTTTGCTATTTGATCCGGATTTCCATCATATCCACCTACTAGCTTGTGCTAGTTTTTACATCCTAGGGGTGGGACCCCCCCTCCATTGAAGTGGTCCACAAGCTGAGATACTGAGCCACTCAAACGGGAGGCTCAGTACCACGTGAGTGAATACAATTTGTTCTTTTATTGTCACAATTTCTATTTTGGTATTGTGCCATATATCTTTCATTTATCGAGGTATCTCTGGACATCAAGAGACCATTTCCTACAATCACCATCTTGATGGGAGGAGCCCCCCATAGAGGCTTACAAGCAAATACCACGAGCCTATAGGCTCTATGTTTGTGAGTGTGTATTCACCATCATATACCTATTCTTGTATTGTATAATATACTACGCAATGAAGGCGTCTCTTTTTGTATTCTAGAATTGATTTTATCCAAGAACAACTGTGATATTTGTGAACAGAATATTCACCTATCCTCTTTTGCGCTCCCTCCACAAGCTAAAGTTTGTATTGTTTTCAAATATGTTACATAGTTACATAGTTATATAGGCTGAAAAAAGACATGCGTCCATCGGGTTCAGCCGCTCCCACATAACCTACTGCTGTTTTTCCAAAAGAAGGCAAAAAACCCAGTCTGAATGCTTGCCAATATGCAACATACTGGGAAAAAATTCCTTCTTGACCCCAGAATGGCAGTCAGATTTCTCCTTGGATCAAGAAGCTTTTACCCACATATTAAATATTATAACCCTTAATATTCTGTGTCTGCAGGAAGTCATCCAGTCGTTTTTTAAAAGTCTGTACAGACTCTGACCCAACCACCTCAACAGGCAGAGAATTCCACAGCTTTATTGTTCTCACCGTAAAATAACCCTTCCTATGCTTTAAGCTAAATTTTCTTTCTTCCAGTCTAAATGGATGACCCCTTGTCCTATGTATAGTCCTGTTAATGAATAGGTTATCAGACAATGGTTGATAATGGCCCCGTATATATTTATATAAGGTTATCAGATCCCCTCTAAGGCGCCTTTTCTCTAAACTAAACAGGTTTAAGCTTGTTAGTCTTTCCTCATAACTTAACCCTTCCATCCCCCTTATTAATTTAGTTGCCCGTCTCTGCACTTTTTCTAGCGATATAATATCTTTTTTTTTTTTATTTATAAAAATGGATATTTCCAGATGCTGGCTTGATATTAGTATAGTGACATCTTGTACAGGATATGGATTCTTGAGATTCTCTTTAAAAAGGTCAATGTTGTCAGACATTGTCTGAGTTACCAGGAAGGCAGTATGGGACATAATGCTGTTTAATAATCGCAGACTCCATTTTGTCTACCTCACATAGAGATGCTCTCCATGTTGCCGTTGCCAATTAACATCCCATCTAAGTCATTATTTGGCAATGTGTTTATCTCCAACCAAGAAAAACTCATTTCGATCCTATGTTTTTATCTGTTCTTAGTGCTAGGTACGAGAGGGAACATATATTTTGTTTAATTAAATTCTTGGGTCGATAGATTTATGGCACAGCTGTGTCTACAAGCCTCAAAACAAAGTGGCCTTGATTATAAACGCTATATAACCTTTAAAATATATTGGGCACTATTACAATGTGCCTGCAAAATCGGGGACGAAAAGGAGGGAAAACGGCACCTGCAGGTTTCTCCTTAGCATCCCGGTTTTAGCGTGATATTAGAGATGTGCAATTCGTATCGTTCTGAATCCAAATTCGGACAAAAATCACCACTATCGTATTTCGGGAGCATTTTCAAAAACGAAATATCGGCCTTCCGAAATTTCGAAACGATTCGTCCCTATATTAATCCAGCCAAGCACTCAGTGAGTGCAATTGATTTCAGTTACCCAAATTGATCCAAATTTTATTTGGATCTGGCCAATTATAATCATATTGATTCAGATCAGTTAAGAATATTTTTATTGAGATGTGATTCAATCCGTGACTCTGTGATTCTGATGTTTAGGAATTTCCTATTATTTGGCTAAATAAAAATTTTGTCCCAACTGCACATGTGTAAAAACCATAGACAAGGACGGTCTTAGATTAGAACCCTCATAACCATGTGGAAACGCGTTTTTCTCCGTTACCTTTACAGCGGTTTCATCATGAAACCGCTGTAAAGGTAGCGGAGAAACGCGTGTTGAGTGTATTTATGTCAATGTGACATGGATCAATTTGAGTAAATATATTAATGGACATGAATTGCTTTCTTTTATAGCATTGGCTATGCTTGTTTAAGCACTGGTAATGAATTACTGACTAATATTATTGTTGGTGTGCGGGTTGGAGAGACCACACCATGTTATAGTGACTGCAAGGATATAATACCGACAGCGATTACATGTGTAGCGCTCACCCCCGGAGGAGCCGCTGAATTTGAACCTCGGGTCAGTCTCCCCGCACTAGGGAATAAATATACTCCAGCACCGTCGTGGATTTTATAAATTATATAGTTTACTGAATAAACTGGCATATAATGAGTAACACGGTATACGTATATATATTTATAGTAGGGATGTGCGTTTCGGGTTTCGGAATTTCGGAATTTTCACGAAATTTCCCGATTCGTGTTTTCGGATTCGGCCGAATTTCCGAATCGGGTTGGACCCGAAAACCGATAGATCCGAAAAGTTTTCCGAGCCGAAACGAAAAAATTTCGGATTTTTCGAATGGACTTGAAATGTGTCAAATCGAAATTTATTTTTGCTCTATTCATGATTTCGGTTCCATTCGTGATTTCGGTTCCATTTCGGTAATTCTGGAAATCGTATATTTAACTATTATCGGTTATATCGCTGATTCTGTAAATTTTGTATTTGTTCCTTGGCTTTCATACCATTTTAATATGATTAAATAAAGTTGTGAAATGTATATTCAATTATTCATAAGAAAAAAAGGATCTTTATTTAATAAAAAAAAACCTGATAGAATTGCCAGAATTATCGTAGACACTTTGAAACGAGGAGAACAGACGTTCCGAAAAAACGAAAATTTCTGAAAAGTCGATACAAAAAAGTGACCCGAAAACACGAAAAATGGTCGATATTCCGAAAAAAAATGTACACGAAAAACGAGCCGAACCGAACCAAATCGAAACAGAAATCGGTCGAAACGAGCCGAATCGAAAATTTTAAACATCCTAACAAATCGAACCGAATCGAAAAAAAAATCGGTGCACAAGCCTAATTTATAGTACTTCGTAATGCGAGAAACGCGCAGCGGAAAAGAAATACAATACTTCATAATGCGAGAAACGCGCAGCGGAAAAGGAAAAAAGTATTTTTAACCCCTTAGTGGTTGGGGTGTGAGTCCCGTACAGGTTATGTCCCAAGGAATGTATGTGTATGTGTGTATTGGTACCCGGGTACAATATTCAACTGCTCAGTGAATTATTTATGAGGTATCTTCGACTAGTCACGTTGGGGCCCTGTGGGTTTTGAAGAAACTGCAGCGTGCTTTAGTATTTTACAATGGCCTGTAAGGCCTCTCACCCATCCGCCAGATACTCTGTGCTCCGCTCGACCCAGGACGTCTCTCCGCTCGATTTGACTGGGGTTCTCTGTGTCACCGGATCCGCTGTCTTGTTTGTCTGTATCTGCCACAAGATGTCCAGCTCACCGCCTGCACTCCCTGTTAGATCGATCTGCGGTTCTCCTAACTCGGGGTCCAGCCAGAACCAGCTTCTTGTCCTCAGACCTCACAGCTTGGTATAGATAGATCTCTGCAGGGTCACTGTCCCGATCCCCCAGCACCAGCGAGGTAGCCCCTGCGCTCTGGCCTGGTCATGATCCTTAACAGCTCTGCCTGCTTCCTTCTCCTTTCAGCTCCCAGCTCACTCTGAGCATGCTTTCCACGAGGCTGCTGATGCCTTTCCTTTCCTACACACCCACTTCCTGTCCTCACGCAAAGCATCATGGAAAATGTAGTTCAGTGCCTTCTGTGTTTGTCCAGCATAATCTTACCATGGTCTCTGTCTCCCTCTGGTGGCCATTGCAAGTAAATGCAGCAGAACAGTCTTTTTAAACACAGCGCTACACATGTTTCTGGCAATGTACCAGGATTGTTGAGTTGTGTGCGCTGTTACTAGGGTGAGATGTACGAGTCCCATTACAAGGAGACTCGAAGAGCAGTAATCACTGATAGTTAAGCACACCATTATTGATACCCTACAGTGGCACGTGTGTCTCTGACAATTATTAATTTTACAAGATTTTGACTAAACCCAATAAAGGTTCAATTTTAAGCTACACCTAAGCAGCTCATTTCCACACGGTTATGAGGGTTCTAATCTTTGACAGTAATTGATTGTGTTTAATCACGCGTATCTTGGGTGTTTTTTATCCCTTCAATCATAAGGACCCGTGGATGCATGGTGTTCCTATATGAATTACTAAATGACCATAGACCAGGACATCATCATCAGATTTGTGACATCATCAAATCTTCCCCCAGTCTTAAGTCACTCAAAAGCTCCTTACTAACATACCTCAATACAGAATGCACCTGTAAACATGTAACCTAGTGACTATATTTCCTACATATTTTTTCTGTTAATCTGTATATTTGTGTTGTTTTTTTTTTTTTTTTTAATATCTTGCATTGTATTACTTTGTATTTCTGTAACTGTAACACTTCAATGTTCTTGAACCCAGGACATGCTTGAAAACGAGAGAAATCTCAATGTATCCTTCCTGGTAAAATCCTTTATAAATAAATAAATAAATAAATATAAAGTTTGTAAATAATAAATGTTTCATGTGTGCACACTCTAATATATATGTGTTACACGCACCTATGACCTTATGGTAACAAGCAGCTTTTTTTTAATTTAAGAAATGTTAGAGTGGAATTCTCTTACTCTGGTGGTTAGATGGACCATGAATGCAGGAACTGCTTCTTCTGAATCAAATGCCTTTCAGACTGGCAAACATTGATGTTTGCCACTAGATCAATGGTAATGAAGGATACTCTGTACAGCATGAAACGTGTCAGCATTATAGCATTGATGGCGGATAACCAGTTTTTAGACAGGATACAAAAAAACAAGTTTGTAATCTTGAAGACACACTTTTTTATACGAACGTTTATTGATTTTGCTGATGATACAAGACTCTTCATGTCTAATCCTGACCTTTTCTAGTTTTCTTTGTGAACTCCTAATTGCCCTTAGAGCATCTGATCCTTTTGATCTACAGAAGGAGAATTAAACACAAGGTACGGCTGTGTAAGAAAATTCGGCTTGAACACAGGAACAATATAAAACAAAGTACAATGAAATAATACCTAGTAAACATTACTATAAACATTCTACCATTAACAGAGATACCCAGGTCTGCCCTGTATAATAAATGACATGTCAATATTGTTACAAAAACTGTCCCTTCCAATTGACTGGAGATGGTACCTATTAAATAATTTCATTCTTTTTGGAAAGTTTTTTCTATAAGTCTGGGAAAAATTCAGATCCCCTCGTCTTAATAAGTTAGGGAGGTAGTGATAACATAGTTAAAAAACGAAACGGACAGCACTTCTGGACTTATCTAGCTTGGCAAACATTACCTGAATCCCCACTTAAATGCCGTAATTTTTTGGAGAATGCTTATGTCTATAGAGGTAATACTTCTGCTGTAGGAAAACCTTCACTGTTCCCAATGATATACATAAGTTAAGAAGTATACTTACATATGGACACATAGGTCTTTATGAATGTCATTCTTGAGTGTACAGCCAAAGCCAAGGGTTTACTATCAGCACGTCAGAAACCTTGAGTCTGTGGAGAAAATTTCTGTTGCAAAAAGATGCAGATTTTAAAAATATAAGGGGTTATTCTAAGAGAGCCGAACTTGCCAACGAATTGCACCAAACGGTGAATTTCTGCTTGCGCTGCAATTTTGTGGCAATTGTGGTATTCAGAAATCTGGCATTTTGCCAAATATTGGCAAATTGCCAGAGAAAGACGATGACCTTCGGTGGCAGTGAAATACCCCATAGAGAAGTAATGGCTAATCTATTCAGAGAATGCCGAACAGCTGTGAAAAGTTGGCAAAATGCTCAGATTTTCAGTGGTTTCATTTGACAGGTTTAAACAGGCGAATCCTATAGGTTTCAGTGTAAAAAAAATCTCCTGCAGCCGGCACCCGCTGATTATGTCGTTTTACCCCCCTAATGAAATAATAATAATAAAAATAATTTGCCCCCCCAAAAAAGATTTGCATCACACCATGAATAAAAAAAAAATTGCCCCCCGTTATTCACGAATGCAGCCGCAACCTGCCAAACAAATCGCCGAACGCAGCCAACAATCCACCGAACGCACCTGCAAGCTGCCGAACGCAGCTGATGACCTGCTGTACACAGCCGATGACTCTCTCAAACGGACCGCCTAATGCTGCCGGAAAAAGCCGACCAGCCATGATCAGTTAAAAAAAAAAACACCAACTTTTAAAAGACATTTTTTTTTAAAACTACTGCATGAAAATGCAGGCAAATTACTTATGAGTTCCTTTGAATAATAATAAAAAGGTCTGTTGCAGAAAAAAAAGCACCATTTCTTTTTTAAAAAAGGAAAAAAAATATTTCACCAAAACAAAATCCTGAAAAATGCTCAAAAAAATAAAATAATAAAGAGACTTTTGCAAATGAAAAGAATAAACAGATGAATAAATATTTAAGAAAAATGTGAATATTTTTACATTCAAACCTATGGGATTCGCCTGACTAAACCTGCCGAATGAAACCACCGAAAATCAAGGCATTTCACTGACATTTCTCTGCTATTCGGTGTTCTCTGAATGGATTAACAAATGCTTCTATGGGGATTTCACTGCCTAACAGCACCGTATTACGCTGGCAATTCGCCAATATTTGGTGAATTGCTATCTTTTTGCATAGCCAAACTGGCCCTGAAATTGCACCGTACGGGGAAATTCACTGTTCGGTGTATTTCGTGGCCAATTCGGTGCTCTTTGAATAACCCCTAAAGAGCACCGAATGGTGAATTCCATTGTACGGTGCAATTTCGTGGCCGTTCGACTATTCAGAGAGCTGTAAATTCTCCAAATATTGGTGAATTGACAGCTCGTCTCAGATCACCGCAATTCGGCGATCTTTTGCGGCAGTGAAATTGTCACATAGAGAAGTAAGGATTAATCTATTCAGAGACGCTGAACTGTGCTGAAATGTTGGCGAAATTTCCATTTTTTTTCCCCACCGATTTTTCAGTACTTCAGTTTGACAGATTGAAACAGGTGAATCCCATAGAATTCAACGTAAAAAAATATTATCGTATTCACTATTTTTTATTCAACCGCTTATTCTTTTCAGTTCTAGCAAAAAGCCTTTTTTATTTATTTTTCTTAGGGAATTTTTCTGGATTGTTTTAAGCAAAAGTTTTGATTCCCTTTTATTTTTTTTATGGCCTTTTTTAAAAATTTTATTCTGTAACAGACCATTAGATTTTTTTTTAATAGGACCTTTTTATTATTGTCATGAATTTTTACAGTTTTAAACGCCTTTTAAAGAATAGCAGTTTTTAAAATTTATTTTTTTACCCCCTTTTGGTGGTTGATATTTGGTGGCGTGCAGTGGTCGGCGGATCATTGGCAATGGGCTGCTCAGTCCAAAATGATTGGGCCTATTTTTTGTCCCAGTCCGGGCCTGCTCACAGCAGTGCGCCAGTTTAAGTTGTCAAAGAACCAATGCGTAATAACCCATTGTGCCGTTGCCTTCACACTTGCTGGCATCATGGGAAATGAGAAATTGCATTAGTGGAGCATCATTATTCACTTAATAATTGAAAAGTGAACGATAGTGCTGCATTATTAAAAAAAAGGATATATAATTTTTTATTGATTTTTACTTTTATATTTTTAAACATAACCTGGTCAGGTTTGGTACCATGCTCTGGCCTTTCCGGCAATACCATGCATGACCCTCTAGCTGCTACAGTTGCAGAGATACAGTGGTCCAAAGATGAAGTCCATCATTTAGCAGGAATTACGTTGAGACACCTACTACCTTCTTTTATGGACTGAGGACCTTGTGTGTAAATATATGCATGTCTGTGGGCTTTCTGTTATGCAGACCCACTGGGCTACATTACATTGTCCGCGTTAAAATGGGGATGCAAAGGAGAAAAACCTGCACCTGCAGGTTTCTCCTTTGCCCCCCCATTTTAGCGCGGAATTACAATGCACTCCAACTGTTTCTTAACCCACTACAGTTTGGATTGTAATATGCGGTGACTACCAGGGCTAATGTTAACGCTCACTCAGGTGAGCGCCAACGCTAGCACCAACAATGTAATGTAGCCCACTATCTTTTTATTGTAAGCAGTTTTTTTAACTTCTTTGTTATGCTACAGTCAGGTCCAGAAATATTGGGACAACGACACAATTCTAACATCTTTGGCTCTATACACCACCACAATGGAGTTGGAATGAAACAAACACAATGTGCTTTAACTGCAGACTGTCAGCTTTAATTTGAGGGTATGTACATCCAACTCAGGTGAACGGTGTAGGACTTACAGCAGTTTGCAGATGTGCCTCCCACTTGTTAAGGGACCAAAGGTAATGGGACAGAATAATAATCATAAATCAAACTTTCCCTTCTTAATACTTGGTTGCAAATCCTTTGCAGTCAATCACAGCCTGAAGTCTGGAACGCATAGACATCACCAGACGCTGGGTTTCATCCCTGGTGATGCTCTGCCAGGCCTCTACTGCAACCGTTTTCTGTTCCTGCTTGTTCTTGGGACATTTTCCCTTCAGTTTTGTCTTCAGCAAGTGAAATGCATGCTCAATGGGATTCAGGTCAGGTGATTGACTTGGCCATTGCATAACATTCCACTTCTGTCCCTTCAAAAACTCTTTGGTTGCTTTTGCAGTATGCTTTGGGTCATTGTCCATCTGCACTGTGAAGCGCCGTCCAATGAGTTCTACAGCATTTGGCTGAATGTGAGCAGATAATATTGCCCGAAACACTTCAGAATTCATCCTGCTGCTTTTGTCAGCAGTCACATCATCAATAAATACAAGAGAACCAGTTCCATTGGCAGCCATACATGGCCACGCCATGACACTAGGATCATGAGCAGTTCCTTTCCTTCTCCATACACAAAACAACTCATACACGCCCTGGTAATCTCCCGACTCGACTATTGCAATAATCTCTTATCTGGCCTCCCTCTGTCCCGCCTCTCCCCCCTACAATCCATCCTGAACGCCTCCGCCAGGCTAATTCACCTCACCCGCCGCTCTGTCTCTGCCGCTCCCCTCTGCGAGTCCCTTCACTGGCTCCCCATCCACTGCAGAATTAAGTTCAAAATCCTTATCCTTACCTACAAATCCCTCACTAACTCAGCGCCCCACTACCTGTCCTCACTAATCACCAAATACACCCCAGCCCGCTCCCTAAGGTCAAACAGTGACCTGCGCCTAGCTTCTCCTCGCATCACCTCTTCCCATGATAGACTGCAGGATTTCTCACGCGCAGCCCCCACTCTCTGAAACGCTCTCCCTCGTGCTGTCAGACTTTCCCCTAACTTCTCTTCCTTCAAACGCTCCCTGAAAACATTCCTATTTAGGGAAGCCTACCACCCAACTCACTGACGCAACCATCAATCACTCTCACCTTACAGTCCTCTCCTCCTGTTTCCAACCCCAACCCTCCTAGATTGTGAGTTCCTACGGGAATAGGGCCCTCATCTCCTCCTGTACTGTTTGTCAAATGTTGTTCAATGTATTGTAACCCTGTCTGTACTGTGCTTATTGTACAGCGCTGCGGAATATGCTGGCGCTTTATAAAATAATAATAATAATAATAAATAATAATACTCTTCTCTTCCCATCACTCTGGTACAAGTTGATCTTGGTCTCATCTGTCCATAGGATCTTGTTCCAGAACTGTGAAGGCTTTGTTAGGTGTTGATTGGCAAACTCTAATCTGGCCTTCCTGTTTTTAAGTCTCACCAATGGTTTACATCTTGTGGGGAACCCTCTGTATAAACCCTGGTAAAGTCTTCTCTTGATTGTTGACTTTGACACACATACACCTACCTCCTGGAGAGTGTTCTTGATCTGGCCAACTGTTGTGAAGGGTGTTTTCTTCACCAGGGAAAGAATTCTTCGGTCATCCACCAAAGTTGTTTTCCGTTGTCTCCCGGGTCTTTTGGTGTTGCTGAGCTCACCGGTGCGTTCCTTCTTTATGAGAATGTTCCAAACAGTTGTTTTGGCAACGCCTAATGTTCTTGCTATCTCTCTGATGGGTTTGTTTTGTTTCTTCAGCCTAATGATGGCTTGCTTCACTGATAGTGACAGCTCTTTGGATCTCATCTTGAGAGTTGACAGCAACAGATTCCAAATGCAAATAGCACACTTAAAATGAACTCTGGGCCTTTTATCTGCACATTGTAATTGGGGTAATGAGGGAATATCACACACCTGGCCATGGAACAGCTGAGAAGCCAATTGTCCCATTACCTTTGGTCCCTTAACAAGTGGGAGGCACATATTCAAACTGCTGTAAGTCCTACACCGTTCACCTGATTTGGATGTACATACCCTCAAATTAAAGCTGACAGTCTGCAGTTAAAGCACATTGTGTTTGTTTCATTCCAACTCCATTGTGGTGGTGTATAGAGCCAAAGATGTTAGAATTGTGTCGATGTCCCAATATTTCTGGACCTGACTGTATGACGTGTTTTACTTGATTTGAGTTTACTGATTGGCTGAAGTTCTCCCACCGTGAAGATCTGAGACAGTAGTGGAGAGATTGTGTCCTTATACGTTGGGGGGCCGTGAGTTTGATAGCCCTGCGTTAGAGCAAACGCATTGCTCAGAATCACGTGAGATAGGTCCAAATGATATGAATGCTATTTATTTTGGTACACACTGGAGCATTTAGATCTTTGCCCTTTTTTCCTGCTACATGTACCTGGCGTATGATACACTCACTGCTGAAAAATAGAAGTATATTTTATAGTGTTGTACAGTGTGTGTGTGATAAAAGTGCATTCACACATTTTATGCAGTAGACCACCCCCTTAATTTATTTGATCCTAACAATATGAGTGAGCTGAAGCAGTTGTGTAAGGGGAGAGGTCCAAACTTCCTTATTGTGGAGGTCTAATCCGTAGCTACCTCAAAAGCTTGGTTTGAGGTTATTGTTGCCAAAGGAGGATCAACTAGCTATTAAATCCAACTGTTCATTTAATTTTACACATCACCATGAATGTATAATTGGTTGTGTTCAATAAAAACAAGAAAGATTATAATTGTTTGTGTGTCGTTAACTTAAACACATTGTGTTTGTCTACACTTCAGACTTTGAAGACAAAGTGACGTTTTATGATCGGTTCATGGAAAAATCAACAAACTCCAAAGGGTTCATAACATTTTTCTTACCACTGTGCACTGTTTTTGTGATATAAATTGTTTTGAGGTCTATAGTAAACCTAACATCAACTTTGATACCTCACACGATAGGAATTGCTCAGTAATGACTGTACATAAAAAAATAAGTTGCAGTGATTTTGAGATGTTGTTATTAGGGAAAAAAGAATGTTAAATCTTTATATACAGTAAACTAGCTTTTAATATTTGCCATTGCCTATTTCACGCGCAAAGGATTCCGTTCTGAAAGCAACTAAATTTAAATTAACGACAAGTGAAACAATCATTAATCTGATTGATTTTGCTAATGGTCCCCTTGCTGTCTAGTAAAATTGCATTAGGCAGGTAATGCTATATCACAGAGGTATCAGGCCGACTAGACAGTGCGATCAATGGGAACGTGTCATGTGATTGATTTTTGGTATCTTTGTAAAAGAGCATATGGAGATCAGTAGCATAAATAGTCTGTAGAAGTCAGATAGAATAAGCCATGAAACAGAGAATAGAATAAAACACAATTGTGATGACGGGTTAAATCGCATCGATTACACATAAACACAGGTTATAGAGAACCTAATCTGATATTTTCCTGTTATTTTATTGTTCATTATTGAACTGCATACTGAATGTCCTATCAGCCTGAAACAAAATTTCTTTTTTTAGCAAAGAACGTATTCTGAAGAATATCTCATATTTTTCTAACATATTCATGATAGTGTACAATCAATTTAAGTGGAACTTTATATCATTTTTATATCCTCTGCATTCCTGGACTTGAACTGTGGAAATATTTTCCTCAAAGAAAGACAGAAAGTTGGAGATGTGGCAAAATTGTCATTTTAACCACAGTATTTTAACTGGCAGCTGCCTGTTTTCTAAATCATCGGTTGGTAGAATTTGGGCAGTACTAAGGAAGCCTACACCTGCCCCCAAATACCAGCCCTGGTAAGTGCTTACATCCTTGTGGGTGGTATTTTAAATTGAGCAGAAGGCCTTTGTGGTGGTAGATCGTGTACATACTGTTGAGGACAGCCCACTACCACTAGTCGGTTACTGCTGCTGTTCCAAGATAGTACTTAGCATTTAATGCCTGATGATATCATTCATCACCACTTTTGTTGTGTACATAAAAATCTATAGGAAGTAGACTTGCATATGGACCAATCACATTTTGTTCATACTGCAATTTGGTTTGTCATTAAAATTTGGTGGACATGTCTACTCCCTCAAGTATTTTGTTAGCTGACAGGCCAGTGGAGGGATAAGGGCACACTCCCCCACTTTTATCAATAGCTCCTGTAACAGAGCTCTCCTACTCTTTCTGGGCATTTCTTCTATTTGGCCTCTCTATGTAACTCTAAGACTGCTGTCAGACGAGCACAGTGTTCACGTCCGTGATGGCCCACAAAAGTACGTCCGTGATAGCAAGACATAAAGGCCAATGGAGTCCCACACACGAAGTACGTCCGCACTTAACTCCGGACGCACAACGGTCGCGGCAAACAAACGCAAGTTAGGCAAGAACGTACAACCCCTAGAACGGCCGTACAAAGTGCGCTGCGTCCGCAACGTCCGCATAGCTTTGTGTGTGAGTGATGGAACGTGGTCAGACGGACTGCATTTATACATCCAGCATTTGTGACGGACAAAATGGTTTTGCATTTTAATTTATTTTCCCTGCTACATCCGTCAAATAATATGTCAGTGAAAAAACAGACTGTGTGGCCACTACTGCGTCTTCCGTACTAACGTACGTTTGTACTGCATGGACGCACGGTCCGTAGAAATCACGCTCGTCTGACCCTAGCCTTAATGTCCCCAGCAAGTGAATACAGCCCCCCCACATACACAGCAGATATAACTCGAGGCTGGTTTTAAGCAGGAATTAATGTATTTTACTCAAGCCAGTATATTAAACTGTCTTTCCAATGTGGGCTGCCTCCCACATACAAACATACAAAGAACAATAATTTCCCTCTTCCACCGTTACCTGTGTGTAAAGGAGAGACCAGCCACTACTCACATCTATAGAGTATACAGAAATTAATTTGCAATTCAGAAGAATTACAAAACGTCTGAAAACTAGCCTGAATTATGATTTGTATAGACACTTACACACAGGTCTAATAGGAAACCATTATGTATTGCTGTGAGATATCTTTAATACTTGTAAAATGACCTCTCGGGGACTATTTCAGATTCTAATCCTAACCATAATTTCTAACCCTAAACCAGGAATGGCGAACCTTTTTGAGCCCGAGTGCCCAAACTGGATCGCTGAACCAACTTATGTGTCTCAAAGTGCCAACCCCGCAATTAGACCTAAATACTGATTTATTTTAGAAAAAACACTTCATTCGACTGTCTGAACTAATTATGTGCTTACGTCTTAGCAGAAAAATACAGTATAAGAAGATGAATATATTGCCCCAGCTCACATTTGTATATTGCACCAGCTCACATTTGTATATTGCCCCCAGCTCACATTTGTATATTGCCCCAGCTCACATTTGTATATTGCCCCAGCTCACATTTGTATATTGCCCCAGCTCACATTTGTATATTGCCCCCAGCTCACATTTGTATATTGCCCCAGCTCACATTTGTATATTGCCCCAGCTCACATTTGTATATTGCCCCAGCTCACATTTGTATATTGCCCCAGCTCACATTTGTATATTACCCCTGCTCACATTTGTATATAATCCCCATCCTACTCCATGAACTATGTGCTCTCTCACATTTAACTCAACCACTTGTTTCTCACTCCATTATGCTCAACCCAGGACCACAAAGTTGAGTTGCCAGATCGGCCATGTTTTGCCCATATTACTATTTCATGCAGAGGGATCACAGGGAGAAATGCTGCTTTGCAACATGTACAATTCATATGCTGCAGGAAGGAAATCAAGGCAGGTCACCTGGGATTCCTTTATGATTTCTTACCTTCTGCATATGGATTCTACATGCTATGGGGTTTCAGGTTTCATGTGCTGCCCATCAGCATTAATAAATTATGCGTGTGCAGGAAAACATGGCCGATCTGATAACCCTACCAAAAAGACAACCTATAGATATCCGAATTCCCATGTAGGTGGCCACACACACAGACATAACTGTTCATGCACATATAGTATACTTTTGTACTTTAATGATACTTTTCATACTAATTTTCTAAACCTGGTAAAACGTTTTCTATAAAGAAAAAGTGACCCCGCATTTTACCTTGTACCTGGCCCCACAAATAATAGAGCTGGCCCTGCCATAAAATAGAAGTGGTGGTAAGGTAACCTTTATAACATTACATTCATCAAGTAACTATTTATAGATGACAATACATTATTTTGTAAAACAGAACTCAGAAAGGATATAAGGATAGGAAACGTGATGTGATGGGTGATAGAGCGGATGGGAAAGGTGTCCTTTCAGGTCACAAATGCTTTTTCATGAAGGACAATGGAGCATAGCACAAGTATATGGAGTATGAATTTCTGCAGGATTCATTTACCTGGGAAGTAGCCTTGGTTTCATTCATATACTACTGCACACTGCATAACATATCCATTTGAAGTGCTCGCTAACTGAGATATTAAACAAAAGAAATGGATGCATAAAAGAAACTGGGAGTTGGAAAAAAATATAGAAATGGATAATGTTTCATTTATCATGAATAATTTTGTACTGTACTTTCTGTTTGAAGGGTGCAAACCAGGCATGCATACCTAGGACACATTTGATGTACTGTGTGCTGCTTACTGTGTATGCATGCCTGGTTTGCACTGTCTTCTTACTGTGTGCCTACAGATGGTTTTTATGGTACATCTCATTTTATTGGTTATTACAGCTGCTCCTCAATATTGGGAATTTTGGGTCAATCTTAATTTTCTCATACTGCAAAGACCAAAACTCAGATTTGTACCGCAGAAGCCTTATACGCACTTTGAGCAGGGGTTACTAGCTCTTACTGACCATATCTTGTAACACACCGTAAAATGGGGGCAGAGTCTGGCAGTAATTTTGATTGGACACATCTCTGCTGTTGAGCTGCTCTGTAAAAAAAAAAGAAAGAAGCAAATTCCCACCTGAGGTCTTATAAATCACTCTACCTAAAGTTTACTCTTTCTCCCATCTCAGGAACATTGCATCTGCTTCACATTTTCCAGGGGCTATCCTGGGAAACTGAGTTTTCTGCTGCCTTGGGATTTTCATACAAGCCCACAGATGACTGTTTCTAATACCTTAATATTTTTTTTATATATAGTTGGAATAGTATGCATATAGCCCGTTTTCAATGTAGTCTATCACTTGGCCATTCCTCCCAATCTTGGATGAGTTGAGTTCCAGCAATTTGTTCTTCCCAACACTGTTATAGAGGGCTCTTTTGGTTACCTCAAATTCAAAATCTCATGTCATTACATTTAACTTTCAGACCCAAAACACTTAAACCCTATCTCTTTGGCATCTTAGATGCTTACTGCTCTCTCTAAGGGTATTAAATTAACACTAATATAAAAGAAGCACCGGCCCTCAAATTACCCTTGGCTGATTTCTCAAATTTAATTTTCATTACATTTTTCATTCCTGTAAAATCAAAATTATCCCCAGACTATTCCTTTATTAACAAAGATCTGTATGTCTGGTCAAAAAGTGTTGTTTAGGGAAGGTAATTGGTGTTTACTTCTACACACTTATTAGACATTTGACCTATTTATATTCTGTTATTTAAAAATTGGCATATGCTTGAAATGGTGGCTTCCCTGGATCCTTGGATTGTGTTGCTCACTTTCAGGGACAAATCTCTCTCTTTCTCAACAAATAAGCTTATATATCAGCTTTGCCTGGCTACAAGGGGCTGTTTGACCAGGGAGTGAAAAAGTGATGTACTCTGGATCCAGTATAGGCCTCTCCAAAATAGCATTTATCAATGAAGTGGCTTCCTTGATGGCCCAGGTTTTTGATATGACTATTAAGTTGAACAATATTTGGCAGTCTTGGATCATGTTGGTAGGTGTTCCTTTGTCTATCCATAGATGGTGTTGTGGATGCTGCAGCCAAGGTGTCTTGGTCTTCTATATCTCTGGTAGCTACTAACATTTCTGTTATGATAATTCCTTTCTACCCTCTCTTTAGTCTTTCTCATATCCTTTTCTTGTGTTCTGTCATTTTCCTTCCTCATTACATTATCCCAGGTCAGTTTTCCTGTGTGACCTATTTTGGGCGCTATCCTCCTTCAGACCATATTCCCATTTATATGTTGAGCGAGTAGTACCTCCTTATATCTTTGTGTCAGTTTATGGGTAGTTATGTGCTTTATCAGCTTTTTTCTTCTCTCCCCTCTCTTTTCTATTACACTCCACCCTTCTTATTTCATCCCCGGCTCGTCCTTTTCCCCCGTTAGTTAATACTCACCGCATCATGCTCAATATGTTCATCGATCATTTCAAATTGATTGCCTCTCTTTTTCATATATTGTTACTTTTGTTACCTTGCTGAATGAAAACTGCAATAAAAAAGTTATTGAAAAAACAGAAACTGTAAAATAAAAAGAAAACAAAACCACTTTTGCTTCATCCAACGACACCTAAAATAGAAATGATACACATGTTCAGAGTCCAAAATTTAACGAAGTGATTTTTTTATTCCTTTGAGGAAAGTAAAATAATGAATGCTAATCTCTGTGTGACTATGTCTCACAGAAATGAGACACAATTTTTTTAATCTATTCACAATTTACTGTGAACCTTTTTCACGTTTTGTTCTATGTTACCCATTAGATTATGTTGTGAATAATGCACGTGTCAAGCCTATGCATGCAGAAAAGAACAATGTGTTCAAGGCCAGTACTCAATAATTAGCTCAAAACTGACATTGTGGATGCACACATCACAGCCTTCTAGGCAGATAGTTTGTCTGCTTGTCTTCCATGAAGGAAGAAAATGAATTGATGATTAACATTAAGTAGCTTTTCATTGTTTCCAAGCTACTTGCTACCCTGTCTGTTCACCTGCAATTCCTAGCTGTGTCAACAGATTCAAATTATTACAGTCAGTTAAGCTAATGTAGGGGGTAAAAACCCATGTACACTTGACATGATGGGACGTTTGGATGAAATAATGGTCACTAATGAGAGGATCAGTTCAACTAATGCAAAGACATGTCAAGGAGGTAAAATATTAAGGTGATGGATGGGATAGGACAGCAGTGGACATGTCACGTATCATAATTTAGAAATCTCATCAATGTGCTCCATGTAGAAGCCGCCTTACATTTAATATATTACCTGGCAGTGTTTTCTTTCATAGATAAAATAGTGAAAAATAATTCTATTTACAGTAGAGAAAATTGCTCAGGAATACCATGGCAGTAGCATGTATTCCCACACCAATTTGCTTGAAATTTATATTTCCTTATGCTGGGGATTATGGGATATCTAGTATGCCAACTTTGATTTTCAGCGTTCGGTTACCTTTCTCCAGCCATTCGGATCTCTTTGAATAACCCTGATAGTCTATGTTACATGTTTACAGGTGCATTCTGTATCGGGGTATGTTAATAAAGGTCTCTTGAGTGACTTAAGACTGGGGCAAGATTTGATTGCGTCTGTGAGGTTACGTTATTCCATAATTGTGGTGCTCTGTAGGAAAATGAGGATCGAGCCACTTTCTTTTTGTATTGTGATATTGCAAGTAAGGTGCAGGTCCTGGATCGGAGGTTATAGGATGAGGGAACTGCTGGGGGAAGCAGTCTATTCAGGTAGGGTGGTAGCTTCCCAGAAAAGCTCTTAAACACCAGGTTGGAAAGGTGAAGAGTGCGTCTAGATTCCAGCGACGGCCAGTTTAGCTCTTTTAACATGTCACAATGATGGGTCATGTAGTTACATTGTAGCACAAAGCGGCAGAATGAGTTATACAATGTAGTAAGTTTATGAAGTTGTGTTTGTGGGGCGGCTGCATACACTACATCTCCGTATGCAATCGCCAGCATAAGCATTTGTTGTACAATTTGCTGTCTTACAGCGGGAGATTTGTTTCTGTACAGGGCAGTACCTGTACCTAGTTTAGGGTAAAGTTTAGATGAGTTTTTCGATGTGGGGGCCAAAGGATAGATTTGGGTCTAACCACATACCTAGATATTGGAGAGAAGTGACTGTGGTCAGTGTGCCATTTGATTTTGTCCAGACACATAGGGTTCTATTACATTCTTGGCTCAAAATCGCACACGCAGCGCAATTTTTTTGCGCGTAGCGGTAAACGTTAACGCACGTAAAGTAACGCTGGTATTACGATCCGAGCACATTTTTTCATCTGTAAAAAAGACGCGCAAAAACGCGTGTGAATTAACGCTGCGTGCAGAAATTGGTGGGCGGACTTTTTTTCCACGCGATTCAGCCAATCTGAATTAAGAACCACAATTGTCTCCGTTCAGTTTTTGCGCATGTCAAAATCGATCTGAGTATATATGTTGCAGCAATAATAAAAACGCGCACAACTTCTCAATTTTATTGTTTGGGTATGTGTAGAATGTGTAACTATACTATGCTGTATTTTTTTTTTTGGGCTGGTGTATTTGGGTTCGGCCAGGACGTTCAGATTTGCAGTTACCACCAGCTTTTAAAAGATGTTAAAATTATGCGCGCAAACGTTGTTCATTAAAATTTGCGCACCGATTGTAATACCACCTGCATACCAGCGCACAAATGCATTTGCGCTCACAATGTTAAGTATGGGATGCGCGCACGAACTTGCGTTCGCGCAGGGTCACTCACGTTAGACGTTAACGCGCAGCGTGTGCGCGAACGTCGTAATACGACGTTCACCGTGAAGGGTTTTTCCCCTCGCGTTAATGTGTTTTTGCGCACACCCAAAATTGTGCGCGAAGAGTGTAATAGTGCCCATAGATGGGGATTTTGCAATTTGTGTAGTTTAGGTGCTGTTCCAAAGAGCATTGTTACAGTTTTGTCAGTATTTAAAAAAAGTATCTTTGAATCACTTTTCTACCTCCTGTGAATTGTTCTTGCAGCACGGCCTCCAGCTGTGGGAGATTTGGTTTGCTGGTATAGATTACAGTGTTGTCTGTGTACATGTGTACAGTTGAGGCTTTCCAGACGTTAGGCAGATCATTTATGAATATCGTGAATAGCATGGGGAGAGTATCGATCCTTGGGGTACACCGCACGTGACTGGGAGGGGGAGGGAGGAGCTGCCAGAAATGGACACATATTGTGATCGGTTGGATACATACGATTCAAACCAGGTTTGCGTCTGATCACCAATACCGTAGTTTTTAAGTTTTGTAACATGATGCCATGGTCTACTCTACTATGTCAAAGGCCTTTGCAAAATCAAGGAAGATGGCTCCAGTTAGGTTTCTTTGTTCAATGCCAGCTTGGATATCATTGCAAACTTTTAAAAGGTTGGTTATAGTTAAGTGATTTGGACGAAAGCCGGATTGATCTGGGGTGAAATAGTTTGAAGATTGATAATAATCACGTAATTGTGTGTACACATATTTTTCCAAATTTTTTGACATAACAGGGAGCAATGATATAGGAAAAGTTTTATCTGTGATCCACTTTTCTACCTCTGTGAATTGTTCTTGCAGCACGGCCTCCAGCTGTGGGAGATCTGGTTTGCTGGTATAGATTACTGTGTCAACTGCATACATGTGTACAATTGAGGCTTTGCAGACGTTGGGCAGATCATTTATGAATAATGTGAATAGCAGGGGGCCGAGTATTGAGCCTTGGGGTACTCCACATGTGACTGGGAGGGGGAGGGAGGAGCTGCCAGAGATGGACACATGTTGCGATCGGTTGGATACATATGATTCAAACCAGGTTAGCGTGTGATCACCAATAGAGTTTTTAAGTTTTTGTAATAAGATGCCATGGTCTACTGTGTCAAAGGCCTTGGCAAAATCAAGGAAGATGGCTCCAGTTAGGTCTCCTTGTTCCATGCCAGCTTGGGTATCATTGCAAACTTTTAAAAGGGCAGTTGTAGTTGAGTGATTTGGACGAAAGCTGGATTGATCTGGGGTTAAATAGTTTGAAGATTGATAATAATCACGTAATTGTGTGTAGACGCATTTTTCCAAAATTTTTGACATAACGGAGAGCAATGAGATTGGACGGTAGTTGGATACCAAGTACTGTCACCACTTTTATGGATAGGTACCACTCTCGCAGTCTTCCAGAGTTTGGGTATGTATTCAGTCGCCAGTGATTCCTTGATTAGGGTTGCAACAGGTTTTGCAAATGCCGGCGCACTGATTTTCAGCAGCATTGCTGGGATTTGATCAGGTCCAGACTGGTATTTAATTTCTTGATTATGGAGATGTTTAGTAGCTACACTGACAGGCACTGGTCTAAAGTTTATCTGCGATAGAGGGTCAAACATCAAATTTGACTAAATATATATTTTGTTTCCTGCTATCTGTATAGGAGATGGTATGCCCTTCTGACTTCAAAGGGCCTCTTCGGCCTTTCCTCGCAGCCGGCGCCTACTCCGCGTCATTTGCTATAGTGGGACGCCTGAACACAGACCATCCCCCTGCAGCCAATAACACATGTCGGCTGCATGGGCGGACCTAATCAGAGGCCTGCGGCTGCACCTGCCCACGAGGCATAACAGTACGCCTCTCTGGTGTTAACCCCCTCCCGATGGGTGACGCCCACCTGACGTGAAGTTGTTAAACACTATCAGGACACATAAGGAGTGAGTGCACGGTTTTGTAGATATATATATATATATATATATATGCTTTGGTTTATAAAAAGTAATCTTCCCTTTAGGGGTATTCGCTAAATTACAGATTCTGATTGAGTCAGCTTGCAAAATGATGGGTATTAGAGACAAATCAATTTTTTTTTGTATTTCTGCTGTACTGGTTTCCCCTTTACAGCTGTGTGTTGTTTTTATCACTTGTGTTTTAAGTTTAACAATAGAAAAGATAAATATTCTATACATGCAATTGTTGGTTGGAAAAGACTCCCAAACTGGGAGACGCAAGAAGCCTTCAAAGGTTAAAGTGAGATCTGACTAAATTCTTTCCATTGCAATAAATTTTAGGATTCAATAGACATACACTACTGTCCTTGCTGCTGCCACTTTCCTCTCCCTGGTGTCCCTAGACATCTTTTTTTAATGCAGCAATCAATTCACACAGACAGACATCTCCCTGGTGTGTGACTATCCCAGGGCAAGCCGACCTGTGCGGGCTATGTAAGAGCAGTCATATTCAATGACAATAGCTCCCCTTGCAGATGCAGAGACAGACATCAATGGAGATGTAGCCAGGAGCACATGCACCTACATAACCCTTTCCAAAAATACAACATCCTGCAAGTCAATTTAACTTATGGATACGCATGCTGGGAACAAAGCAGTACATTTAATTTATCCAGCTGTCTCTATCTATCTATCTATCTATCTATCTATCTATCTATCTAATCTCATAATAATGAGATAAAAAACAGAGTCGATAAATACTTTCTTGTCCTTAACTTTGATACTGCTCTGAATTAAAAACTGCACATAATCCCACGTTGAATGGATTGTTTCAGGTGCACATGTATACCTTAAATTTATTCTATGTACTTCCAATGGTCTTATTTAAATCTTGGAAAAGGGTTGCATAGTCATGACATTTTATTAATTTTCCTTGGTAGGCAAATAATAGTGCAGCTACTGCTCCTTTTTTGTTTTACAGAAGAGCTTTCTCTTTTTTTTCTGTCCATCTGTAACTCGATCTCATTCCCACTCTTCTGCAGCAATGCACACAATACTGAAACTCTCCTTCCCTTGATGTGATCCAGGATTTAGATCAGTCCAGAGTCTGCATGACGCTAATGGCGTCTGAAGAATAGAATTAACTCCTTGCAGGCAACAAATAATAAATCATTTCAGATGCTGAAATACTTCTTGGATTTATTAAGGCTTCCTTACAAACAAATAAACAAAGCGCAAAAATTAGATTGACATTTCGAAGTAAATAAATGATGCTGTATAATTAATTTATTGCAGTGGTTTCAATGTGTAATTTTGAAGAAGTCAAAACATTATTTTCTACATGGTAGATGAGAAGGGTCCCCCTGGACCAATCAGGAAGGGGAGACATGACTGCTGGGACTGGCAGGACAGGTGAATGAAGAGTGAATTGATTGGCTGCTTCTATGTGATAACAGGTATATAAGGTGAGGTTACATAGTTACATAGTTATATAGGCTGAAAAAAGACATGCGTCCATCGGGTTCAGCCTCTCCCACATAACCTACTGCTGTTGATCCAAAAGAAGGCAAAAAACCCAGTCTGAAATGCTCGCCAATATGCAACATACTGGGAAAAAATTCCTTCTTGACCCCAGAATGGCAGTCAGATTTCTCCTTGGATCAAGAAGCTTTTACCCACATATTAAATATTATAACCCTTAATATTCTGTGTCTGCAGGAAGTCATCCAGTCGTTTTTTAAAAGTCAGAGGGGCTTGCCTCTTTGCATCCTGGCAGCATAGTGGAGCAGAACTCTGTCACACCCTCCCACCCTGGTAAGGTAAGGTTTAATTTTGTTGTTTTGTGCTTTCTCCTTGTGTAGTCACAGCTGCGGTTTTTGCCTTGCCAGCGACAGTTTAGAATAAAATAAGCCGCCAAAAAGGGGGACTTGGGAGAGACGAACTTTGCCTGCATGGGGTCAGATAGGGCGACAAACTCTTGGTAATATATTGTTGAAACTGCCCTCCGCAGGTTTGGGGCGGAGGGGTCAGGGTTGGTAGTGTTATTATTATATCTGTGTATTTATTTATTTTAAATAAAGCTGTGGCCTATGCCCTTTCCAGTAATAAGGTCTCTGTGTGTTTGTTGGTGTATAGGGCATAGGTGGGAAGGTCCGGGCCTAAGCAGTCATGTCCAGTGGTTAGTGCTCCAGATGCAATGTCACTAACACCTGTTCGAGCTGCTTTTTCACTTTCTGTCAGTACAAACTGAACCTTTCTTCATTCCTACATCAATAAAACTAGAAACAGTCAATGGGTTACAATCTCGTCAATTCTCACGAACATGCAGCGTATCCTGGAAGCCTTCCTGGTTAAATACTTTAGAGTTATTACTATTAGGCTTTTTTTATGTAAATACAATTGCAAAAGTATATCGTACATAATCCATGTATTCATGAAGTGCCAACGTATTCTGCAATGCTGCGCGGCATGATTACTTAGCGAAAATAGCATAAAATGTCAACAGTGTCTTCATTTCAGAATCTAATACAGATAGCTATCAAGACCATCTTGGTTCCATGGGTGCAGAAGACATAAATAATTTGATAGAAGCGGGACCAGCACAGATTTGTTAAGAGCAGCTGAAATCCCACATGCTTTCTCAGACATAATCGCAGGTCATAGAATCACTTGTGACTCGCTCCCTATGAGAATATCTACCTCAATACCCAATGAATGAAGGATTTTCCTAGACTCAGTCTTCAAAGCTTCAATCCTCATGTTAAATTGGGTTCACTGTAGCATGTCACTTTCTACTTGGGTAAACATGAAGAAAATTGTTTCTACAGAAAGTAAAACAGAACATTTATGGATATATTTATTTGAATTAAGGTTAAAGAAATGCCAAGGCAGGGTGTAAATGAACACATTGACTTTTCTTGTTTTCTATCCGAACGTTACTAACGTTTTTTTTTTCTTTTGAGGCTTGCGCTCCTTTTCAAGAGGAAGTCGAAAAAGTCATACATCTGTGTAACTACTCGAGAAAGGTTTGATCACATTTAAACAAAGATTTATTTTTCAAAAGCCTATTCAGATGGGAACCGTGCTTTGCTTTCCCATATTTTTGATGAATTTTCAGAACTGTTGCACAGAGAAATCTTTAACTTCAATTAAGTATGGAAATATGCTCCACTAGTTCATTTAGAACTGTGCAGTTGAATAAAGATAATATTGCCATATAATGAACTGATTTTGAAATGTTTATTTCCTCTAATAAATATGCACAAACTAATTCTGAGGAAATCTTACTTATATTGGGTTTCTTCATTAAAACAGTAAAATGGTAATTAATTAACAATCCAGCGTTAATGTTTAGACCACGATTGGTGACATGGAGAGAATAATTCTACATTTGACAATTTCTGTCTACATTTTACAATCTCTTGTGTGTTATTTAATAAATAAAGCTCTTATTGTTCAATTAACAAATTAATTTCAGTTTTATGTGTTCACAAAAGTCAAGGCCTGTGGAGACAAATTATATATTACAACATTGTAGAAGAATGCACACAAACACAAAGCAACAATAATAGTAATGACACTGAAAAAAAATCCCAATTATAATGTGCTGCTAAATAGAAACGTCTCAAAAAACCATGGTGCCCTCAAGGCAAATTAACCAAACCACTGCCTACTCACAAAGTATAGAATAACATATGGCTATTTTATAGCAGTGGTTAACAACACTGGTCCTCAGGTACCCCTAAAAGACCAAGGGCTACATCACTTCTGGGACGTTAATAGTGAGGCACAGAAAGGAAAAAGCTGCTTGAACCTTTTCTCCTTTGCGACTCGCCATTAACATCCCTATTCCTGCTAAATCTGTGTGTCAAAAGCTCGAGCCAGCATATATGTTGCTATTCCCTGATACCAGCAGTGTATCAGAACTCTCTGTGAGCTTGTCTAAGCAGGGTCACGCAGTAGCAGCAGAATTACACTAGATACTATTTGATCATTGTCTTCAGTTGTTCCCAACCAGAGGAAAAAGTGAATTGCGCTGCCCTCTGCAACGTGGGATAAGAGGTGAGAATAGGATTTTTCAAACCATTTAGATTAACGTGTTAAGTGATTTTGTTTTGCAGAATCACTTAACACTGGATTTTCAAAGTTGGTATTCGTGTTTGAATACCGTCTTCAAACGAAAAGAAGGAGCTGTGTTTGAATATCTCGTTCTTCTCCTGTTAGGAACAAATTAACAGCTCCAATACAAAGTAAAAGAAAGGTTAATTTACAGTAACTTGACAAAACAACCGAGCCGCAAGCAGGGCTTGAGACTTGGTTGTAATATCATTAAGAGTTGTTAAGCTATTGACTAGAGCTGATGTGTCTATTGGTTGGAGATGATAGCTTACCATCCCGGTTGTGATCTGCCCCAGGTTTGCCAGATATCTGTAGCACAGCACAAGTGATCTCATTTGCTGCTCAGTGATTGCTGTATTTAGACAATGATAACAGACTCCTGATGTCTGACACCTTGATATGTGATGTTACCTGTCTCACACCAGGGAGACCAGAGTGGGAAAGTAAGATTGAAATAACTAGAGAAAGACAGACACATTATATGTTACAGGCTGTTGGTGCCATACTTTGTTTACTGTGGCTGAAACAGCTTAGTTCCTCTTACCCCAGCACCAACCCCTCCGCTAAAGGAGTCCAATGGACTAAAACTGATGCTCTATTACAAAACAGAGGGGTAGTGTAGCGATGACAATGTCCTTCTTGAGATATGGTGGCTTTCGGAACTTTTCGTGGTCCTCTTTAGAATATCCCTCAAATGAGAACACAAAAAAGAGAAAACATCATAGTGCGACCCATATATCACCTATACAGCGAGGATAAATAAATCTCACTCACATGAGGTGGAACCCTCCTGGTTCTGGGTCAGTCGTATTTAGGGTCGTTCACTGGCCACCCAAATGCCCCTTCTGAAATGGATTAGGTCTCCCAGCGAGGATAGGCTGTTTCAGATGCCCAGGGGGTTTCTGAATCCAAAAAATTGCTCCAAGGTTGCTGAATACAAAAAACTGCTCAAAGTAGCCAATAATAACTCCACAGCATATAAAAAGGGTAAAACATAACAAGAAAAAAAGGTGTCATCTGCGCTCGTTTCTATGTGTTCCATGTACAACAAAACTGAGATTTTTGTTTGTTTCAATGGCCATTGCCTACGTAAGCTCACTCGCCACTTCACGGCACCTCTTTACAGAGTGAGTACCTAACAAATGTAACCAAAAGGCCGCTCTACTGAGCAGCTCCAAGCCCCTCCTGCTGCTTTTCAGCCAAGGAGAGGCAAAGATATGGTGGGTTTTATTTATACACGCACCAAACACTTCCCATTTGGGATTGAAAACAAAAACATGGAAAGAGGAACAGCTGCAGAACGACGGACTGGTGTTACAAGCATGATATACATAAATACAGAAAAAATGTCGTCGCGCCCATACTTACCGGAGCGGCAGCAACTGCCAGGAGTAACAGCCCAGTTAATGTATAAAACATAACAAGGAAAAAAGGTGTCATCTGCGCTCATTTCTATGTGTTCCATGTACAACAAAACTGAGGTTTTTGTTTGTTTCATTGGCCATTGCAACGTAAGCTCACTCGCCACTTCACGGCACCTCTTTACAGAGTGAGTACCTAACAAATGTAACCAAAAGGCCGCTCTACTGAGCAGCTCCAAGCCCCTCCTGCTGCTTTTCAGCCAAGGAGAGGCAAAGATATGGTGGGTTTTATTTATTTATTTTTCCTTGTTATGTTTTATACATTACCTGGGCTGTTGCTCCTGGCAGTTGCTGCCGCACCGGTGAGTATGAGCGCGATGCCATTTTTTCTGTATTTATGTATATATAAAAAGGGTAAATGAAAACAATTAAAAATTGCTTTTAAATGAATAAAAATATTTAATAACAAATAAAAACAAACAAATAGCCAGGACGCGTTTCGCCAAGATAGATAATGTATCAAAAGGCTTCCTCAGCTGGCTGCCAGCCAGCTGAGGAAGCCTTTTGATACATTATCTATCTTGGCAAAACGCGTCCTGGCTATTTGTTTGTTTTTATTTGTTATTAAATATTTTTATTCATTTAAAAGCAATTTTTAATTGTTTTCATTTACCCTTTATATATGCTGTGGAGTTATTATTGGCTACTTTGAGCAGTTTTTTGGATTCAGCAACCTTGGAGCAATTTTTTGGATTCAGCAACCCCCTGGGCATCAGAAACAGCCTATCCTCGCTGGGAGACCTAATCCATTTCAGAAGGGGCATTTGGGTGGCCAGTGAACGACCCTAAATACGACTGACCCAGAACCAGGAGGGTTCCACCTCATGTGAGTGAGATTTATTTATCCTCGCTGTATAGGTGATATATGGGTCGCACTATGATGTTTTCTCTCTTTTGGGTTCTCATTTGAGGGATATTCTGAAGAGGACCACGAAAAGTTCCGAAAGCCACCATATCTCAAGAAGGACATTGTCATCGCTACACTACCCCTCTGTTTTGTACTTTTATGTTGATGGTTGAGCAACAAGGACCATTTTGAGTGTTTTAGCGATTTCCTCGTTTACTGATCAGCGCTTCATTCTCTTCGTTTTGTATGATACTCTATTTCAGTGGTTCCCAACCCCGGTCCTCAAGTACCCCTAACAGGTCAGGTTTTCCAGATATCTGAACACAGCACAGATGATAGGTTTCACTGCTCAGTGATTGCAGGATTCAAACTGCATTTCCCCAAGGTAATCCTTAAAATCTGGCCTGTTAGGGGTACTTGAGGATCACGGTTGGGAACCACTGCTCTATTATAACCATTCAATAAATAAATGATGTGAGTAAAATGTCTTACTGATTAGCATTACAAAATAAATAATTAAATATAAAGGGGCATCTTATTGTCTGTGAACTCCTATTCCCAATCCACTATGACTCCTGATGTCTAATCCCTGATATCTAATATCTGATGTCTCACTCCTGATATATGCTGTCTGACTGACTCCTGATGTCTGACACCTGTGGGCGGACTCCTGATGTGTGATAACATTGATATCGGATGTATGCTCCAGATGTCTTATGGTCTCCAGGAGCCGGTGCTTATGGAGGCACTCTCCTTATCACTCTGCGCCTACGATTATTCCGAGGCCAGCCGCTGATACAGTGACTGGATCGAAATAGGTATGGAGAAAGGGATCTGGCTTACCCTGTATTTTCCCCTTACCATCTACCTTTTATTGGAAAGAGGGTAACAGGGCCCCAAATGTCTTACTGCTGGGGCCCAGATGCATGAGATAAGATGGAGTTTTTCATGAAGGAGTATGGAGATTCAGTGGATGAATTAAGGTATTTTGTATGAAGTAGGATGGAGTATTGGTTGTCAAATTTCAGTTATTATTCATTTTAATACATTTTCAATGACAAAAATCTGTCTTGTTTTTCTTCTGCTTTGCCTTTATGGGGTATAGAGTGAAGATTGATTTGAAAAAATAATTATTTAAGCAATTTAAGCATAATGCTGCGACATAAAAGAATATGAAAGGGGCTGAATACACTGACGTATGGATTTATGGTCCATAGATAGCCGTAGACACTCAGGAAAATGACCAATTGATTGATCTGACATCTTTCATAATCTCAGCTCAAATGTGATGCCAGTTTAATAAAGTATTAAAAACCAGTTTATCTTGATCCACTCTGCTAAAGTGCTAAATAATAGCCTTTTCTACGGTTTTGTCAGTTGTACTGTAAGCAGCTGAGGTTTGAACTATTTATTTCACTTTCCTTCATTAAATCTCTCCAGTAAATACAATTGTTTGCTACAGGCCATCTGGGCCTTTTGTTTTGGATTCTGTTATATATCTTGTCTGCTTGTCAGTGTCCACTTTGATTTAGAGAGAATAAATGCCAAACTAGAGTTGCTCTTTGCTGCGTCTCAGCATTATTCATTTATTTTGCAAAATGAAACCTATAATGGGAAGGGTCATTTTTATTTGCTTGCACCTGCCCCATCATCACAGTTAAGGATTTTTTTAACCAAAATCTTGACCAGTTCCAAGATAACACAGGTCTATTTACTAAAGGTGAAACTCAGGAGAATTGGCAGGAGAAGAGAACAATCTAGACCAAATAGCCAATTTGGAAAGTGAGATAAATGGGAGAATTTTTCTGGTTTGGCTATTTTGACCTAGAATGTTCACTTCTCCAGTCATTCTCCTGAGTTTCACATTTATAGGGTTATTCAAAGAGCACCAAAATTCCACTGGAATTTCGGTGCTCTTTCGTTCCCTGTACTTCGGGGGAGTCAAATTCCCTAACACTGCGGTGAATTCAGCATTTGTGGTGTTACCAATCATATGAGTTGCAAAATATTGTAGTAGTTGTTTATTTTTTTACATCTGAGGTTTATAATTTTTGAGAGGGTAGATAATCCAGGCGCTATTGTAGCTTCAAATCCAGGCTCATTCACTGAAATAGGTTGCCTATTATAGCACCACCTGGCATGAACCAGAGAGTAATAGGGCAAAGGCACAGTCTATGGGAGGTGGCAGGGTAAGAGGACTAGAACTAAGGTACAGTGGGAAGTAAGAGGAATATTGTAAAGGCATAAGGTAGATATAAAGTGGGGTGCAAAAATAAGTGAGAATGCTACGGCACAGGCACAATCCGGTACAATCCGTGGCTGAACAAATATTGCTGGCCGACCCCTTCTTTAATGTCTCAACGCCAAATCTCATCTTTGTTCCATTTTTGCCTAACACGCTGTTACTTGAAGACACACACAGACAGGTATTGGAAAACAGATACAGACACACTGAGAAAGACTCAGATACACAAGCCACTCTAACCGAGGCACAGAAACACTGGCATAAACACTGACAAACATTCATACAGAGACACTGACACTGTCTATTAAACAGCAAGAAGAGGCTATGCGCTCAACCAGCTCATGCTCATTGTTAGTATATACCAGGGGTCAGCAACCTTGGCTCCCTGATGTTTTGGGAACTACATTCCCCATGTGGCTCAGTCGGCCTAATGGGTGACTGAGCATCATGGGAGATGTAGTTCCCAAAACATCAGGGAGCCAAGGTTGCTGACCCCTGGTATATACTATTCTGCTGCAGGGTGTTCTCGGAGATCAGGGTGGCCTACTCACAGTAGAGATTACAAAAGTAGAAAATGGAATACAGGGCACTTTGAGTGGATTATTTACTACTTTTGTATTAGAGAAACAAACACTAACAGACTTGCACATGGACATTGGCATGTTTGCTGAAAGGCACTTACAGCCAATGGCAAAGAAGTGTGAACACTGACAAATACACATAGGCACCAACAAACACTGGCAGACAAAAGGTCACTGAGAGACAATGACATAGACACACACAGACACACACAGACAGAAAGACGCTGGCAAATACGCTAATGACACTGTCAGATGCAAAAACAGTGACAGAGACACAAATATTAAAAAATGTATTAGCAGTCCTTGAAGTAGCTGGATTTAACGCTACAGCTAGCAAGGCAGGCACGATAAGCCAAAACTGTAAATGAGCTGATGTCAGGAGTGCAGAAAGATACATAATCAAAGAACTATCAGGGTCAAAATGAATACAGAGAACTGCGATCAGAGCTGTCCAGACAGAGTCAAAATCAAAATATAAAAAAAGAGTATACTGTACATATGCTATACGTAAACTCAAAGAGAAAATCAAAACAGGGCATTGAAGATCAGTGCCACTGGGGTTGAATAGGCATATGCGGACTGTGTCATTTTCAGGCGCCAGTTGGTGCATCGATTGATATGTGGTTTGCTCCCATGTAAAATGATGCAGGTGCAAGTTAGCATAAGTCACTATACACAAACAGTGTTCTGCATCTTAACCTTTGTCAATGTATGGTGAGGCAATGCTTGGATAATTTGATGGTGCTGGCATTGATCGTAATGCTTGTGAATATGTGGCGCCTGAGTGTAGTGGTATGCAATTGCATTTTGCCACTTGCTTTACAAATAATGATCAAATAATGGAGTTTATGCATTAAACTGTTTATTATTTTACAATTTGTTTGAATAAAAAATATATATACATAAGATATTCTATAGTTTGTTTTTTCAAATGCATCATAGGTGCTGTGCTCTTTGTTCTGCGTGACATAATTAGACTGTTATACAATTGTATTGTATTAACTGCTGTTTCACTCACACATTACAACCAAAAACATTTGTAACACAGCAGTTCTCACTGTGTTTATCATTATTATTCCACGCCTGCATTTCTACCCTCCATTGTGTTTTCATCCCTCACCTTTATTTGCCCTGGTATTGACCCATCCTTTTCTCTATTTGTATTGGTTACAACATCAGAGTCATTTACATGGTATGGATTTGTTTTGTGGACCTTTCAAGGCTTTCCCGCACCATTAAGTTTACAAGACCTTATTTACCGACTCCTTATTAAATCCTCTTCATCTGCTGCTGCATCTTGATTTAAAATGCTTATTATAATGAGTTTTAAGATCTAAAATAAATGTCTAAGAGTTGCACTTCAGAGAAATACTAAACAACCTTTTAAATTACATGAGGAGTCTTCATTTCACCTGTTAGTCATTCATAAGTAAAAGTGAGTGCTTCAGTCTGTTATCCTATAGTCATATGAATGGCGAAAACATCCTGCAAGAACCCTTGCCATAACAGATATTTGAGTATAATCTGCAAGGTTGGCTCTAGGTGCCAGATGCAAAGTGAACTGCAGGACTGTTTTTTTCCTTTTCTTGTTTTTAGAAAATATTTTTAATGCCAATTTCTGTGACCATGTATTAATTTAATCTGTATATATATATATAATATATATATATAATATATATATATATATATATATATATATACACCACAAAACACCAAAAAAGAGCACTCCATATTAATGACCACCTTCATCCACCATTTTCTTCAACAAAAACAACACATTTCAAAAATCCAAAAAACCTGACTGAGGTAAAATGATGGGGATTCAGTTAACAAAGTATGATCATAGTTTGCGTAAGCCAGTCACAGTCGCCAATGTACCCCATCGTTGACAGATCCTATCTCACTTGACTGTATCGGCATTTACTTTGTTAACTGAATCCCCATCATTTTACCTCAGTCAGGTTTTTTGAAATGTGTGTTTTTTTTGTTGCAGAAAATGGTGGATGAAGGTGGCCATTGATATGGAGTGCTCTTTTTTGGTGTTTTGTATTTAAAGTCTTAGATGCACCCGCTGTTGTTGCAAGTTTAGGTTGAGTGCAACCCCCCCTCTGGTTTGTAATATATATATATATATATATATATATTTATAAACAGTATCAGGGTTATTCAAAGAGATCCGAATTCCTTGAGAAAGGTAACCGAACGCTGAAAATCAGCGTTCGGTTACCTTTCCTGGCCATTCAGCTATCCAGAGAGCAGGCAATTCGCCAAATCCTGGCGAATTGCCTGAACATACGGTGCCTGTTCGGTGCCTGTTCGAGGGCAGTGAAATCCCCATGAAAAAGCACTGCTTCGGCTATTCAGAGAACACAAACCAGCAGTGAAAGGTTCCCCTAATGCCCTGTCATTCGGGGGTTTAATTCGGCAAGTTAATTCAGGAGAATCCCATAGACTTCAATGTTAAAAATATTCCTGTTTTAATTCAATATCTAATAAACCGTTTATTATAAAATTCTGCAGTAAAGGGTCTCTTTATTTATATATTTTTTCGGATATTTTAAGCATTTTTCTTAATTTTTTTTGTAAAAGTCAGATTTTTTTTTTTTTTCAGTTTACTTATTTTTTCTGTAACAGTCCTTTTTATTATCATTCATTGGACCTCATGTGTAAATTTCAGACATTTTCGCTCAGTAGTTTCTTTGCAAACAGCGTTTCATTTTCACAGATTCACACAAACTATTTTGATAATTTATTCACCTCCCTCGTCTGTGGTCTCAGCTGCTTCGGCTGTGTTCGGCTCCGGTTTTCGGCAGGTTAATCCAGATGTTTTTGTGGCTTTTCTGCGTGCATTCGGTGGGTTTTGCGGTCCGTTTTCGTCGGGTTTGCGGCAGCCTTTCCCTGCAATTCGGGGACCCTGTGGTGCTTGCTGAATACACCGCAGGGTCACCGAAATGGGATCGGCAAAAGGAACCGAATTGAAGAGAGCGAAAAGTCACCGAACGTGCGGTGACTTTTCGAATCTCTTTGAATAACCCTGCATATATGGAATGAAATGTGGCTGTACACGACATTGTCAGTGTGGCATTGGAGTGAATATGGCTGAGTGAGGTGGAAATGATGGGGTGAGTGGAGTGGGAGTGACATTACGACATTATGAATTATGGAGGAATGTGTTTGTGGATGAATGAGTGAGATGTGAGTGAGTTTGACTGAATGAGATAGAAACATAGAAACATAGAAAAATGTCGGCAGATAAGAACCTTTCGGCACATCTAGTCTGCCCAATTACATGGATACTTTACCTGGATTTATCTTTTGTTTAGGATAGCCTTATGCCTATCCCATGCTTGCTTAAATTCAATTACTGTTTTGGCCTCTACCACTTCTACTGGAAGACTGTTCCATGTATCCACCACCCTCTCAGTAAAATAATGCTTCCTGATGTTACTTTTAAACCTTTGCCCCTCTAATCTAAGACTATGTCCTCTTGTTTTGCTACTTTGTTTCCTTTTAAATATACTCCCTTCCTCTACCTTGTGGATTCCCTTTACGTATTTAAATGTTTCTATCATATCTCCTCTGTCTCGTCTTTTTTCCAAGCTGTACATGTTAAGATCATTAAGCCTTTCCTGGTAACTTTTCTCCTTCAAGCCGTACACCATTTTAGTAGCCCTTCTCTGAACTCTCTCTAAGATGTCTATATCCTTCTGGAGATACGGTCTCCAGTACTGCACACAGTACTCCAAGTGAGGTCTCACCAGTGCTCTGTACAGTGGCATGAGCACTTCCCTTTTCCTACTGCTAATACCTCTCCCTACACAACCAAGCATTCTGCTAGCATTGGGATGGGAGAGTGTGTTATTTGCTAATAAATAAGAGCGAGTATGATTTGATTAAAGAAGTGAGTGACTTAATAAGACTGGAGAGAGTATTTGGTGTGTGATAGGTGTGAACATGTAAGTGTGTAGTCGGCTGCTTGAGGCTGGGTTGGCACATTGCACATACTACACACCCTGCTCTGAACATGGCGCACACACAGTACACACCACATATTGTACATATTACACACACTACACTGGTAAATACACAATTTCCATACTGTATATAAAGTAGTCACTGCACAAACTGCACATATTGCAGACATAGTACACACTTCACATACACAGGTACCTAAGTACTGCACCTGCTGTGTGCATATGGCACATTTTTCACAAACAGAACTCCCCACATACCATATACACAGCATGCAAAGGTTTTCTATTACAAAGCTGCCACCCTGGGGATGTGGATGGAAATGCTGTGTCACAAAAGACGGCAATTTAAAGATGTTTCTTAAGTTTTTTTCCTATTGTCTAAAGGTATCTTAGAGCTATTTTTAGGGTTATGATTACTTTTAGGGTTAGAGTTAACATTAACCCTAAATCCAACCAACAGATTTTGTGCTATTTTTACTTAACTTTTAGGCAACATTTCTTTTGAAGCAGAATCGGTTGCCCAATAATTAAGCAAAAATGCTGCAGAAGTAGTAGTTTAGGGTTATGGGTAACTTACCCTTAACACTAAAACAAGTACAGATACTAACCATAACCCTAATTACTAGCACTAACCCCAATATTAACCCTAATCTTAACCCAAAATTAAAAAGAGTGTCTTCTTAATATTAGGTGGTGGCAAACAGAGTCCTGTGCAGTGATGGAGGACAGGAATGGTGGCAATTGGAGACTAGGGGTCCTATTCCATAGTTTTGATAAGATAACTATGGGAGACATTACACATACCATGGCCATAGGGATGGCCTTCTCGAGCACCTGGAAGAACACCACCAAAGAGGTCCATTATATTAATGCTTGGGTGGTAGCAATGGATGTCCCAGTTCAGGATCAGATGGGAGTCACATCCTTTTCTGGTCTAAGTCATACAGTTAGCGCCTCAGGGCTACCAGCCTTCACATAGATGTTGATGTAATTATTGGGGGTTATTAATATTCTACTGCACAGCCATTGATGTTTATATTTCTCCCCTTCTTTTGTCTTTGTTTTATTGTGGGGTGCTGGGAAGTTTTAGGGGTGTGAAAATTATGAAAGATATGTAATTTGTTTACCTATGTGGGAGGATGATAGATTTGTCCCCTTATTTATAATGGAAAACATTTCTGCAGGTATAAAAATAATTCTTCATGTGTTATAACAAACAGCAGAGGCGTGGCTAGGTGCCTGAAGAGAACGGTCGCATGTCCGAGCAGCTCCTGCAGACTCACCCTGATTTTAGGTGCTTTTTACGCTGCTTTCGGACTATTTCTGCCTCCCCTCACACAGCGACATACCCAGGACCGGGTGGTGTTGAGATTTTGGCCGAGGGACTTTTACTGGCTTGTCCGGACTCGGCCGCTGTATTTCGGGCCTAGTGCAGGGAGACGCTGACCGCCATTTTAGCTGCCTCGTGCCGCCTCATGCCCCTTCTTCCTCTGCGATTCCAGCAATGGGTAAGAAGAAGACTAGAACGGTGGAGTGTCCCAGCCTTCCGGACATTTGGGTTGCGCTGGCAGGCCCGAAAGACGCGAGTACCCTGCCCCGACCGCCGGCAGAGTCGACACCCAGTGGCGTGGGCCCTGCTGACCCTCTGCGAGCCCCACAACTGACTCTGCAGGACTCGGAGGATCATCCAGCAACGAGACGTGACATCCGTGCCCTTCTAGCGGATGCCCGCTCCTCGTGGGCATCGGAGATAGTGGAGGAGCGGTCCGACCTCTCTTCCCTCCTCACAGAGGTGGCGGACCTTGACTCCTGGACCTGCACCTTAGCGGTCACACAAGATAAGGCCTCTTCCCAGGTTCGGGCGCTCCAGGCCCAGGTCGCTGGATTACAAACTGCCTTGCTGGCCATGGAGGCCCGACATAGGAGACGGAATCTAAAATTCAGGGGCATTTCGGACGCTATCCCGGCTCCTGACCTGCTGCCACTAGCCAACCGGATGGTAAAATCCGTCCTCGTGCTCCCTGTCGGTGCCCCTGACCCAGTGATATCGGCGCTCAGAGTCCGCAAGGTGGTGACGGCCCCTCAGACTGCCACAAAGGATGTCATCGTGGAGCTGAGAGATGTCCTAGTGCGCAAACATTTTCTAGGGGTGACGATCAGAGCCCCCCCGATTCAATTTGAGGGAATGGATGTCACAGTATTCCGCGAACTCCCGTTTCTGGCCCTTGCAACACGGCAGCAATTTAAAACGATTACGACCACGCTTCGAGCCCACGAGGTCTGTTACCGTTGGGGGGTGTCGGGCTCCTTGCTCATCCATCATGGCACTGAAGTTTTGGTAGCCTCAACACTGGAGGAGGCGCGGCCTCACCTGTCGGCTTTGGGCCTTCCACGCTATCTGGATGCTGCTACCGGAGATCAGCCGCGGTCACCCTTACGAGGAACCTTATGACCCAGACTAATCTCTGGGACTAGTCTGATCCCCACTCCGCTGAGACCGAGATCGATATTGGTCACTAACTGATTCTGGTTTTCTTCTGATCAGATGTGTGATGACTTCAGGCCTCCCCCCAACCCCCTCATACTTCGCCCCACATCCTCCTCTCCCCCTTCCTCCCACTTTATCTTATCCATCGCCCCCTTTTTTTTGGGGGTTTCGAGGCACGGTTTTGCCGCGGGTGAGCCACGGGATAGTCACATAGGCTCTCACTGTCCCATTGGCCCTTCGGTGACCTTTGCCCTGTGGTTCCATCTGTGGCCTTCTGTTTCCCTGTGGGGTCTCAGGGGAGTGCTGCTGAGTACCACCTTTCTTGGGCTGCCTTTCCCATCCTCTCTGTTATATCAGAGCTTTTTTTTTCTCTCTTTTTCCCTTTTCCTCTTCTTTCTGCCTTACTTCTTTCCTTCTTCCACTCTCCCCCTTTCCCTCCCTCCCCATATTCTTTTTTTTAGGTTCTGTGACCGCTTACAATTCTAGATGTCATAACTTATGTTGATTGAACTTGCATATCTCCCTCGTTGTATTGCACGATACTCTGTTACTGGTTTGACTTCCTTGCTAAATTTTTTATATCTGGCATGGTCCTGTGCGGCCTTAGTTTCTCTGGCTTTAATTCATTTATTTGTGATGTGCATAATTATAAATAAAGAATAATAAAAAAACAAAACAAACATACAGCAAACATAATGATTGGCCGCACTCAGTACTTTGGTTGTGTAGCTTTTCAGTGTTGTGATGACACCACAATTAAAAACTGACATCTCATGAATAAAGAAAAGAACGCTCAATTGTTTCAGTAGTTCATTATTCTTAGCCCTGTTTATACACCTGTGCACCATACGCTTGGCACAATCTAGATCCTCGTCTTAGCAGAGAAATAGACCAAGGTTCTTTTTATTTTTCGCTGACAGGATATAGGTTAAATTCAAACTGTAAGTTTTAGAACATGATTTTATAGAACCAAGGCAAAGCAAATCAAACTTTTCACTTAGACAATATTTTATAGCTTTGGATGGAAGCAATACATCAGCTTTTTTTTGTATTGTCTTTACTCATCAGGGTGTAAATGGACTTTAAGGTAATTTTTAATCTATATGCAAATTGGGTATTCTTGTAGCAGCTGTATTAAGAATGAAAAAAATGAAAAGCAACGTTTGTTTAAAAAAGACAAGGTGGATGATCATAATTAGCTTGTCACGGATGGAGTCAACTCGTGATAGTTAAAAGAAAGTTTTAAGAAGTTTGTTGAAAGATAATGTAGCTACTGTGCATCCTGTCATACTGCTTCATGGTCCATTCACAAAATATATAATCATTTTTTTTCTGGATTCTGTGAAAGCCTTCATAAATTAACTAAAATACAATAACACATCATGTATTACTTCTACATAAAATGCTTATATCATCATACAAAGACTTTGCTTCTAATGATGTCTACATTGGACATGCAGCAGTATGACTCTGAGCATATTTTGACATTTGATGTATAAGATTTTGATGGGGTTTCTTCAGGCATTCTGCTATGTATCTTCTACTATTAGAAAAAATATGTCATCTGCGCTTATTCCCATTATACCGTGTGAAACAAAACGCAATTAGTGGCTTTGGTTTCTATTAATGGCCATTAAGAGAGTAAGCTCACCCGCCTACGTCAAGGCACCTCTAGTGAGGGTTCCTATCCAAAAATGAAGCCACAGGCTGCTGTGTAGCGAACCATAACATGGTTCAGCATGAGCAGTTGTGGTTCGCTACATAGCAGCCTGTGGCTTCATTTTTGGATAGGACTCCCCCTCACTAGAGGTTCCTCGACATTTGGCAGGTGAGCTTACTCTCTTAATGGCCATTAATAGAAACCAAACCCTCTAATTGCATTTTGTTTTACACGGTATAATGGGAATAAGGGCAGATGAGATATTTTTTCTTATGTTTTATACATGTTGCTGGGCTGGATACATCTTGTGATTGCAGCCACCCCTTCGGGGAATAGGCGCAACCCCACCCCTCCTGTACTATGTATCTTCTACTACAGGGCTCAAAATTTCAAGTCCCAAGCTACTAGCCAAGCCTTAAGAGTTACTCGCCACTAATTGCCCCACCTAACCCCTATCCTGCCCTGCCTGCCTCTGCATTTCCACTTGCCCTCATGTAATTTCCACTCGCCAAATGCGAGCAGGCGAGTGGAAATTTTGAGACCTGTTCTACTATACCTCTGAGTATGCAACCTCCAACCTGTACTAGATTTGGCAGAACAGTCCAGGTTTTGACTCCTGCCCTTTCTGTTTGTTCTGTGTTACCCAACCTCTAGAATGGCCTAATTCAGCAGGAATACCCATCACTATCATGTGCCTACATGCCAGGATAACTCGCTCATTTAAAATAACACTCTTGCCACCATGATCATATAATATCCAAAGTGGTTGGCTATCCATCATCCAGAAGACTATCAACCAGGTCACAGTGGATACTCTTCAGGGGCTGACAGATAGCACAATACTCTGCATTCTGTCTGAGTTTGCTAAAGCAACTAGAAGCATACATTTAAAAGATAGTATAGGTTAAGATTGGAAAGGTGGGATCATGAGAGTTTAATATTTAACCTCTATAACTCTTGTTTTTAGCTTAGGGTATGACTTTGACAGAGGGACTTTGTCACGGTGCTGGTATACCCAGCATGCAAACCTAACCAACAAATCCCTAACTATACTGGTCCTTAAAGTGGCCGGATCACAATAGAATCCGCTAATAACCCTACTGGCTGCTGACGGGTTGACTCCTGGACCTCTGCTCGCTGAAGTGGATGTTGCAGAACCCCTTGGATCGAAGGTGGCGATTGTTCTGGGCAGTCCAGGTGGTGCTCTGAGGGTTCCGCGACTGATGAAGCTACTTTCGGCACACTGCTTCTGCAACACTGCCGGCTTCTGTGGAGGCCTTACAGCTGGCAAGTTGTTCATCTGTATGCCTCACGTGTTGTTCTCTTTTCCGGGGGCCTGTTTGGAGAGCCGCAGTGTGCCTCCCTTCCTATTACAACACAAAAGCTGTTGTTAGACTCAGGATGAGGAGTAGGGATGAGCTGTTCGAGTTCGGACGGTTCGGAGTTCGACCCGAACTTTGGCAGTTCGAAAGTTCGCGAATTTCGAACTTTTTGGATCTGTTCGGTTCAAGTTCGAAAAAAAAAAGGAAATTTTGAAAAGTATACTAAAAAATCTAGAAATAAAAAGACTCTTTACTGCAGAATATTATAAGCAACGGTTTATTAGATATTGAATTAAAAACTAATGTGTACGTGGAAAGATTATCAACTCTAAATGACCTCTGTTCACCAACAGGCATAACACCAGGCGCTGCACCCCTCTTTTTCTTTTATAACACCAGGTGTTTTTAGTCTGGTAATCAATTTGATACATTGTACAACATACTGAGGGTGGGGTGGTGTCTGCTTCTGATTGAGATTTGAGAATTAATTTCCCTAAAACATCCTAATATGCTGCATTTAACCCTTTCGCTGCTGAGGCTTTTCACACCTCTGTGCTGAGGTCATTTTTACCGCTGTCGCTCATCATGATTAACCGCGTTTTGTATCCATATTTTGATATATTACCCAGACATATTATATATCGTTCTTTCCGGCAGACTTGGCAGATTCATAATATGTCATTATTATATATATACGTTATGTCATGTCTGTATATTATAACAAAAATGCAATAAAATTTGAATTTTCAATAATTTATTATGTGTAAAGTGTTTTTTTCACATTTTAACATGCGATCGTTTGCGGTTATATATTGTATGGGGTGCGCTTGTTAAAAAAATTAGAAATGGGGTCTCGTTACATTTTTTGGGGAAAATTTCGCTTTTTTTAACAAACGCACTGCATACAAAAATCGTTAGTGCAGCATTATTGTTCACATTATAATTGAAATGGGAACAATATTGCTGCATTAACAAAACAAAAGCAAAAAAAAACCTTTTTTTTTTTTTTTTTTTTTAAATATTGTTTTTTTTTAAAAACATTTTTCATGCTCATGTTTGGTATCCTTGGAAAGGCCATGCTCTGGCCGATCCAACAATATCAAACATTAACCCCTAGCTGCCACGGATCGGGAGATAGGGGGTTCATTGGAACCCCCTATCTCCACCATTGGTGGCAGCTAGGGTTAACTCCAGGACTGGCGTCATCGTGCTATGCACGATGACGCCAGTCCTCAGGGGGAGTTCCTGGAGGCTTGGCCGACATCCAAGATGTCGGCCAGCTCCAGGAGAGGATCACGATCCGGCGCTTTTCAGCGCCGATTCGTGATCCGGCTCCCCAGGGGTTAATCACAGCCACCGTTTGGAAGGGCAGGCTGTGCCCTTCCAAATGGTGCCTGGATTATCCCCCTGCCCCCGGCGATCGGGAGGGAGAGAGGTCCGAAGGACCTCCCCCCTCCCTTTCAGGCCTTTCCTACGCACATGCGGGGGGGCGCCTGAATTAGATGTCATCGCGCCGCCGCCATGACATCTAATTGCTCCGCCGGGGTCCCGGAGTGCTGGGCTGACATCCAAGATGTCAGCCCGCACTGGGGGGCGCAGCAATCCGCCGGAATCAGCGCGTCCATAGCACAGGAGAACCACTTGGCTGGACGCGCTGAGCGCGTCCATAGCAGCCAAGTGGTTAACTTGTGTTTGAAAAAAATTCTAAATAACATTAGGGATGTGCGTTTCGGGTTTCGGAATTTCGGAATTTTCACGAAATTTCCCGATTCGGGTCTTTCGATGCGGCCGAAATTCCGAAATTTTTTTAGATCCGGAAAAGTCTAATCCAAACTGTTTTCCGAGCCGAATCGAAAATTTTTCGGAATTTTCGAATGGACTTGAAATGTGTCAAATCGAAATCTATTGCTTTGAAACGAGAACAGACTTTCCGAAAAAAATGAAAAATTTGCCAAATCGAAATTTTTTCGGAATTTTCGAATGGACTTGAAATGTGTCAAATCGAAATTTATTTTCGCTCTATTCATGATTTCAGTTCCATTCGGGATTTCGGTTCCATTTCGGTAAGTCTGGACATCGTATATTTAACTAGTATCGGTTATATCGCTGATTCTGTAAATTTTTTTATTGTTTCCAATGATCCGATAAGAATTTTCGTATTTGGGTCAGATCCGATTCGTCCGCGGGTCGCGCATGCGCGCGCGCGCGGATGTCGTAACTTTATTGAGCCAGTTTTATTGACAACTTTTTGAACAAAATATTGTTTTTATTATTCATCATCATGGCCGCTGCAAGAGGTGAGTGCCATTCAAGCACCTCATCATCTCTCCATGATGAACCACCGGCACCCAGGAAGAAACGGGCCACCAATATGGCGTTTGAAGAGATGTTGGAGCTGGTACGGATCTTTGATCTGAAGGATTATGATTGCAGTAAGGGCCCTTACCGCAGGAAGTCTAACGCCAGGAAGGATCGTATCTTAGAGAAGCTACGCACCACCATTTTGGAGTTGTTTGGGAAGGACAGGACGAAGGACCAGCTCAGGAAACGCTGGTCTGATTTGAAAGTACGTGAGCAGGAGCAGCTGAGACACATCCGCCGCATCATAGCGAAACGTAAGTGTCATGTTATATTGTAAAGCGCTGTGCAAACTGTTGGTGCTATATAAATCCTGTATAATAATAATAATGTGCTTGCATGTGCTAATGTGCACAGAAATACGTTGATTTATCTAGTCCTTTTTTCATGCAATGTGATTGTATATAGTTTTGCGTTTTCACGACTCGTCATACATGCATTTTTGCCATAGCTCTTCCTTTTTGTGATTTTACGTATTCGTGAAAATTGTGACATTTGATGTATGTAGATGAAGTTACAATGCTGGATTTCTTTTGGCACTGTGTGTACTGTAGTGTGTTGGGGGGGAGGTTGTTGTGATTGAGTGATGCATACGAGATGACCCGCAGCTTGCCCAATATTGACTCCCACCTGCGCATCAATAAAAATCTCTGCGTCTCTGCTAAGTGATAGGATGGGACATGTAGTTCTTCTGAAAGTGCATCCAAACAGAGCTGCGTTCAATACAGCCTCAGCAGCTGCTGAATTGTTGCAGCGCAGCGATTCAGTTTGCTGCAGCAGTGTGTTTATTGAATGCTTTAGATGCAAATTTCAAAACAAAATGGTGGATTTCTGTTGTTGTTTCTGCAATATCCAGTTTTATTAGCAGAAACTGAAAGTGAAACTGAGGCTGAGGCCTTCTATAAAATAACTAAAAGCAGTCAGCACAATGCGCTTTGTATGCACACAACACAAATAATAGTTTTTATTGAATAAACGTAATGTTTACTTCTGAAAAAAATATATAAATGAACGGTAATATATGTGTATGTGCAGAGGAAATAAATAAATATTTTGTGACTTTAGACCTATGAGATGGGAGTAGTGGTGGGTCAAGCTGGTAGTGGGGTAGTGGAGGGGTGTCGCAATACTTTCGGCAATATATTGTATAGATATACCATTTTTTCCAGTCTGCATTATTTACGTGTTATATTTTTTGGATTTGGCAGAAGACAGGAAGAAGAAGGCATCTGCCCCGGCGGGGACCAGTGCCCCAGTGGAGGAGGAGGAGGAGCCACGGGCGTCCACCAGCGCTGGTATATACTGTTTTATTTAGCAACGACTTTTGGTCAAAAACAGAAACATTTTTTGTTTACTGTATTTTTATTTAATTTTTTTATGTATAGCACAAGAGGAGCAGGAGGAGGAGCAGGAGGAAGAGGAGGATGGCGATGATGGAGAGAGGGAGCCGGTGCAGCAGGAGGCCGCCAGTCCAGGTTTTTTTTTTTTACTGTTGTATTTTGCATCGACTTTTGTTCAAAAATAAATCAGTTTTGTTGTTTACTGTATTTTTTATTTCTTTAATTTCTTACATATAGCACTGGATATGCAGACGGTGGTGGTGGGGGAGGAGTCAGAGGAGTCGGAGCCTCAGGAGGCTGCCAGCTCTGGTATATACTACTGTTATATTTTTTCAAGACTTTCAGTCAAAAATAGAAACCTGCTTTACTTACTGTATTTTCCTTCTTTCATTTATTGGATATATAGAAGGAGAAGCCAGACGCCGATGGGAGGCGATCGGTGAGCTTCGCCTGGCAGCTACCTCCATCAACACCCTACAGGAACTGCTCCAGGTACTGCGGGAGCACATAAACAATGCCGCAGACCTCCTGGAGCAGCAGTGAGACCAGTGGCAGCCTCCTCCAGAATGTGCCTCAGCTGCTCCTGCTCGCGTGCCTTGAGGTCGGACCAGCGTTTTCAGAGATGGTCCTTCGTCCAGTCCTTCCCGAACAGCTCCAGGATGGTGGTGCGTAGCTTTTCAAGGATACGATCCTTGCGGGTGTTATTCTTCCTGCCGTAAGGGCCCTTACAGCAATCGTAATCTTTGCAATCCAAGATGCGGACCAGCTCCAACATCTCCTCAAATGCCAGTAACTGTTGGGCAGTTTGCCATCCTTGGCATGTTCCCTTCCCTATGTTCATATGTTGTAAATAAATTTTCTATTTTTTCACTATTTTCCTGTTTGTGTGCGTTGCTTTTCCTTACTTAATAAGTTAATATGTATTGCTTGGTTTCACTTTCCACACTGTTAAAATTATATGTACATAAATGTATTGACATTTCTATGGACCCTTTGTCATAAATTTGTCAACATATTTGTGGCCATGAATGTGACTGCACATTCTACACTTCCTGCCTGGCCAAAAAATGTCACACACTAACACAACCTTGTTGTACGGCCTTGAGATTTGATTACTGACGTGGCCTGGTTTTGTTAAGCTTAGGCGATGTCACAACAACACGGATTTTTGTCCACAGTCACATTCATTGTATAACCAAGAATTTATCAAAAAATATTGATGGCAGCACTGCGTGAAGTCTTCTCCGACACAACCCGAAGATCCTTAGTGCGGCTCAGGTCTAGTTTATTTGTCCCTGTTTGCAGCTTCACACAACACCTCCTCCCAGCTATGAGCTCTCTCTCTCCCACCGCTGCCCACTAAGACGCTGCCCGCCAACATGGTCACGTCTTTGCAGGAAGACAACAGCGTGGGGGAACAGCAGCTGCTGACAGTCCAAAGACCTCGTCACAATGACGTCAGTTTTGGAGTTAACCCCTAACTGTGACCAATGGTGGAGATAGCGGGTTCATTGGAACCCCTATCTCCCGATCCGCGGCAGCTATCGTTGGTTAATGTTTGGTATCTTTGGATCGACCAGAGCATGGCCTTTCCAACAATACCAAACATGACAATGTTAAAATTTAAAAAAATTTAATTAAAAAAAAAAAAATACAGGTTTTTTGTTTTGTTTTGTTAATGCAGCAATATTGTTGCCATTTCAATTATAATGTGAACAATGATGCTGCACTAAGGATTTTTGTATGGGGTGCGTTTGTTAAAAATAGTGTAATTTTCCCCAAAAAAAATGTAACGAGACCCCATCTCTAATTTTTTTAACAAGCGCACCCCATACAAAATATAACCGCAATTGCTCGCATGTTAAAATGTGAAAAAAAAAACACTTTACACGTTGTAAATTATTGAAAAATCATATTTTATTGCATTTTTTGTTATAATATACAGACAGGTCATGACGTATACATATAATAATGACATATTATTAATCTGCCGAGTCTGACGGAAAGAACGATATATAATAGGTCTGGGTCCTATACTAAAATAAGCTTCAAAACACGTTTAAACATGATGAGCAAAACCGGTAAAAATGAGCTCAGCACAGAGGTGTGAAAAGCCTCAGCAGCGAAAGGGTTAATTAAAAAAACACGATAGAATCGCCAGAATTATCGTATCGACAGAATGAATTATCGGATCCGAAAAACAAAACAAAAATTTATTATAAAAAATATATAAAGTAGTATTAAAAAAGTAAACCATAGTAGTTTTCATCAAAACGAATAGAGTTAGACAGCTTTGAAACGAGAACAGACGTTCCGAAAAAGCGAAAAGTTCCGAAAAACGAAAAATGGGCGATATGCCGAAAACCATGTACAATTCCGAAAAACGAAAAGTTCCGAAAAACGAAAAATGGGCGATATGCCGAAAACCATGTACAATTTCGAAAAACGAAAATTTCCGAAATAACGAAAAGTCGATACAGAAACCTAGTAAAGTGACCCGAAAATACAAAAATGGTCGATATTCCGAAAAATAAATGTACCCGAAAACCGAATCGAGCCGAACCGAATCGAAACAGAAAGCAGTCGAAACGAGCCGAATCGAAAAGTTTAAATTCGAAAAATCTAATCGAATCGAATCGAAAAAAAAATCGGTGCACATCCCTAAATAACATTTATTAGTGCAACAATATTGTTCCCATTTCAATTATAATGTGAACTATGATGCTGCACTACCGATTTTTTTTCTATGGGGGGCGTTTGCTAAAAAACACGTAATTTCCCCCCCAAAAAAGTAACGATTCCTCATTTCTAATTTTTTTAACAAGCGCACCCCATAGAAAATATAACCGCAAACGATCGCATTTTAAAATGTGAAAAAAAACACTTTACACATTGTAAATTATTGAAAATTCTAATTTTATTGCATATTTTGTTATAATATACAGACATGACATAACGTATACATATAATAATGACATATTATGAATCTGCACAGTCTGCCAGAAAGAACGATATATAATATGTCTGGGTCATATATTAAAATAAGCCTTCAAAACGCGGTTAAACATGATGAGCGAAACCGGTAAAAATGACCTCAGCACACAGGCGAGAAAAGGCTCAGCAACGAAAGGGTTAAAACCTTTTTTTTTTTACTTTTTGTCCTTGTTTCCTGTCCCCCAGGGCACTACCCAGACCCCCATACACTTTTTATGGCAAATATCTAGCATATATGCCCTCTTGGAGGGCACTCTAAAAACCGAATTTTCACCCCCATTGACTTGTATGGGGTCCGAGTTCGGGTTCGGACCAGAACATTTTGAAAGTTCGTGTTCGGCTCATCCCTAATGAGGAGCCTTCCCAGTTATTTTCTTCTGTTTTTCTCTCCCTTGTAATTTTTCTTTTATATATTATTATATACTGCAGAATCTGTTTTTTATTTCTCTTTGAGACTCTCTGTGGACATGCATGGCTTGGCATCGTGCCATCTTGCAGACTCAGCCTTTTTTCCACGATCGCTGGCTGGTTTTTGCTACCCCCTCTTTTTTACTTTTACTCAGTGTATTTTCAGTGATAATTTTTGGATTACCCCCCCCCCCCTGCCTCTTTTATTTCTCTGCCAAAGTTCTGTCTGATGTTGTTCCTGGGTCCTGTGTGACCCTTTCTCATGTGCTTTCTTATATATATATATATATATTATAATTAATATTTATAAATAAAAGAATTCCTAAAATAAAGAATTAAAAAAAAAATAGTCTAATAACCAACAGGGTTATTCAAAGAGAATCGAAAAGTCACCGCACGTTCGGTGACTTTTCGTTCTCTTCGATTCGGTGCAATTTGGTGATCCCATTTCGGTGACCCTGCGGTGTATTCAGCAAGCACCACAGGGCCGCCGTAATGCAGGGAAAAGGCGTTGCAAACCCACTGAAAACTCACCGCAAAACCAGGGCGAACGCACACTGAAACCCGCAAAAACATCTGGATTAACCCCGCTGAACACCCTGGAGAAACCCGAGCAGGAGCTGATCACAGCGCAGAGCAGCCGCCGGAAAAACCCCACACCGCAGACGAATGGAGTGGAAAAAAACAAAAAGCCAGTACACTTGAATGTTTGAAAGGTGAAACACTGTTTGCAAAGAAACTACAGAGTGAAAATGTCTGAAATTTACATATAAGGTACAATGAATGATAATAAAAAAGGGCTGTTACAGAAAAAAGAAAAAACGATTAAAAAAATTGTTTGCAAAAAAATCCCCAAAAAATGCCTGAAAGATCCTAAAATTTTTTTTTAAAATAAAGAGACTTTTTACTGTAGAATATTATAATCAACGGTTTAATAGATATTGAATTAAAACGGGAATATTTTTAACATTGAAGCCTTTGGGATTTGCCTGAATAAACCTGTCGAATTAAACCACCGAATGGCAGGGCTTTTCGGCAACCTTTCACTGCTGGTTTTTGTTCTCTGAATAGACAAAAGCTATGGGGATTTCACTGCCCTCAAACAGGCACCGAACAGGCACCATATGTGCAGGCAATTCGCCAACATTTGGCGAACTGCCTGCTCTCTGAATGGCCAGGAAAGGTAACCGTACACTGAATTTCAGCGTTCGGTTACCTTTCGCCAACAATTCGGATCTCTTTATATAACCCTGCAAGCCTGAGTCTGAGACAGGAGAGGATCACAAATATGAGAAAACAAGCCAAGGTTGGTAACACGGAGACAGATACTCATACAGTCCATGGTCTAGGAGCCGAGAAAGCATTACACAACCAGGAAACAAAGTCAGAATCAAAACCAGAAATTACTAGACAGAATAAACACCAATAAGGCACTGAGGGATCCGAGAACCAAGCCAGAGCAGCCTCCTGAGGAAGAGGCAGAACTACATCGAGTGCGTGTTCTCCCATTTGCTGGGAATAACAGGGATTTACAAAATACACATGCAGGGCCGGTGCTAGGCTATTTTGCACCCTAGGCCAGACTAGCTACTTGTGCCCCGCCCAAAAAAAAATGAAAGCAACACAAATGAAAAAGCTTCCTGATCAGTGCCCAGGGAGATGGTCGCTGGGTTCTGCAGTCCGAATTGTATGGCCGAATCAGCTGCTTCTCTCCCTCTGGACTGCAAGACCCAGTGGCTGGCACCCTGACAATGCACCCCCAGTTCACCCTGTACAGCGTGACCAGATTCTGGTCACCAGAAAGTGGTACGTGCGGCTCAGGGGGACGAGTTGTCTTTGGACCAATATTTGATCTCCTACCTGTACCTCACAATGCTGTCATTCTTATTTTTTGGAGTGCAGGCAGCAGATATTGTGGAGATTCTAGGAGCAAAACCATACTTTTGGGTGCAGGGCTAGAGGGCAACACTGGGCTGCGACAAAGACACAGGCGCAGACATTTATGTACAGGAGCATGTTTAAAGACAAATACATACATTTACACACACAGCCATACTTTTGCATGCATAGACATAACCCCCGCTACACCGCGGGAGTATGTAGCAATAAAACTCACTGTAATGTGCGTTGTGTATGAGCCTATCACAGAGCTCCACAGCAACAAAACTCACAGTAATGTGCAGTGTGTATGAACGTATCACAGAGCTCCACAGCAAAAAAACTCTAAAGTAATGTGTATGGATTGGGTACTGAACTGAAATGAGAGCATTATAGATTGAACACTGAAGTGAGAGCGTTATAGATTGGGGACTGAAATGAGAGCGTTATAGATTTATAAAAGAGTTGTGTTTTAATAAGGGTGTTATTGCAATGTATTATTAAATGAGCACTTAATGATTTAATTACCGAGGAGTGTCTCCGGCTCACCTCACGCAGCATTGCTCCTTCACACTTCACACAGTGCCAACGACTGACGTCACACGCGCTGGCTGGCTTCGTCATCATCAGCCACTGGCGTCAAAGAGGAGCCTGGAGGAGGAGCCTTGATGAAGGAGCTTTCTGCCGCTGCGGCTGCCCCTCTGTCCGGACAGTCGGAAACGAGCATCGTGGGAGCCGGCGGTGGGCCACGGCTCACGGACACTGGTGTCCATGAGCATGCGGTGCGGCCACCATTCTAACTCCTGGTCGGGCACGGCTGCAACCTAGGCAGCACTGCACTCTAGGCGGCTGTCTAGCTCGCCTAGCGGCAGTGCTGACCCTGTACACATGTAGACTGAGCAGTGCTAGAATGACGTGGATGAGTACAAGTAGAGTGACGCCGACCAGAGCAAGCATCAGCAGAATGTTGCAAATATGTTAGATGGAATGGGAGTCATTGGAATGACTCGAGGATTTCACAGTACAACAGCCATGCATGTCACTGATGATGTGACTGAGGTTGGGACATTTCAGATTTTTAGCTCCTGTTCCGCTGTCCTGCTTTTTGTTCTCTGGAGTTCAAAATTGGCAGTGCTGCATGAATTCAAGGAATGAAATAAGAATACTTCACGAGTGCATCCTAGAGTAGGAATGACCACCTGCCAGCCTCATGTGCATCAGGGGCGGCTAGGCCACCTTCATATAACAGTGAGTCGGGGGAGTAGGACACATCCTATAGCATGGTCCCTTCTTTTCCCACATCCATTCCGCTCAGTTTAAAATGCAAGTTAAGGACCAGGAATTTTCGACCTTTTAAAAGATTTATTTTCTGCAAAAGATTAAATAGCAGTTAATTATATTATAATAATAGCAGATTATTATATTATTATTATGTATTATAATATATAAAGAATATACACAGTGTTTCAGGTGCATTTGATTTTGGGTGAACTGATATTTATTGGAACTTCAGGTGATTTCTCGATTTGCCTGAAACACAAGTCAATGAAAGAACACCTAAACAAATGAATGGAGAAACATGTAGCAGGGCACCAATCTTTGTTTGTGCAATTAGTTTAGATTATTATTATTTATTAAGCGTCAATATATTCCGCAGCGCTGTACAAAGGTGCAATGGGTAAAGACAGGACAATGCTACAATACATACAGGAGGCAGGTCAGTATTCCACCAACAGATACAGAAGGACATGAGGGAGATTCAGCTCAGTACACAATTTGTAGATGAATTTCTCGAAAATGAAATCATCCAATCAGCCTAACTGCACCTTACCCTCATACGCCGTACGCATGGGAAGCATTTCACTAATCATTTTCACATTCCCCCAATTTTATTAACCCCTTAAGGACCTCTGACGTACCCTGTACGTCCTGTACTCGGGTCTCCCTTAGACCCGCGGACGTACAGGGTACGTCAGCGGCGCCTAATCCCCCTCCTGCCCGATACTCACCTCCCTCGCCAGATCCCACGGCGATCTGGCAGGGAGGAAGCCTGCCCATGTGATTTACATGGGCAGGCGAGGCTGATGACGTCGCCACGCTGCGTGGTGACGTCATCAGCAGGCGTCCCCATGCTTTTCAATGGAGGGGAGGGGGGGCTCCTTCGGAGCCCTCTATCTCCCCAACCATTGAAGCTAGGGAGATGCCGTTTGCACCGCTGGAGAGGGGAGAGCCTCCCCTTTCCAGCGGTGTATGGCATTAACCATTTCGCCGCCGGATCACGTTGCGGCGCCAATTGGCGCCAAAACGCGATTCAAACCTGGAGGGGGGCTGACATCTTGGATGTCAGCCAAGCCTCCAGGTCCCCCCCCCCACCCACTGACAACCTCACCATATGTGTGAGGATGTCAGTGGGCCAGTTAACCCTCTAGCTGCCATGTAGAGATAAGGGGATCCTAAGGATCCCTTTATCTCCCGATCCATGGCAGCTAGATGGTCATATTTGCCATCATTTGAAAGGCCTGATTATGGCCTTTCAAATGATATCAAACATGACCAGGTTTGGTTTTAAAAAAAAATGTAAAAAAAAAATTAAATTAAAAAAAATAATAAAAAAATTAAATAAAATAAAAAAATGTTTTTTTTTTAAAAGTTTTTTTTGTCTGGGGGGAGTTTAATTAAATAGGACCTAGGCTGTCACCTAAAAATAAATAGCACAAAATGGTCAGAATGAGCGCAGCGCACATAGGTGAACGGTCTCAGCAGTGAAGGGGTTAAAAAGCAAACGCATGTAAAAATTGGGTATTTCTAGTCTCGGGACAAAATTTTAAACCTATTTAGCTGGGGTCATTTTGGGTGGTTGTAGATTTTGGGGATTAAATTACAAAAAAGTGTGTTTTTACCATTTTTTTCCTCATATTTCATATTTTTTTTTATAGTAAATTATTCGATATGATGGAAATAATGGTATTTCTAGAAAGTCCATTTAATGGCGGGAAAAAGGGTGTATAATATGTGTGGGTTGAATAAACGAGTAAGAGGAAAATTTGACCTAAACACTAACAGCGCAGAAACGTAAAAACAGCAGCGGTCACTAAAAGACGGATTTGTGTAAAACCGCCCGGTCACTAAGGGGTTAATCATTTCCTCATCCCCCCAATTTTATTATTCATTTCCTCCTCCCCCCATTTTATTAATTAGCCACCATTTTATGATTACCTCATCCCCTCAATTTTATTAATTATTTATACAACACGGCCCATGTATGCTGCGGGCTGTCTGTGGCCTGGGGAGCTGCTCTAATTCAGAAACAAACGCTTTGTTAATCTACCTTCTATTGGGCAGGCAGTTTACCTGAGAGCAGCCACCTGCATCTGTGCTTGAACGTTGCTCTTGTACTCTCGGCTCTGCTCCTGCGAGATGTTACACATATATTTCTATGATCTTGCAAACTCGTGGTACACCCGATGGCTAGGGATGAGCCGAACGCCCCCGTGTTCGGTTCGACTTCGAGCTTGAACAATTTCAAAAGTTCGAGTTCGAATTCGAACACGATCCAAACTCAATGTAAGTCAATGGGACCCGAACGTTCGATTTTTAGAGTGCCCTCCAAGAGGGCGTATATGCTAGATATTTGCCATAAAAGGTGTATGGGGTCCGGGTAGTGCCCTGGGGGACAGGAAACAAGGACAAAAAGTAAAAAAAATAACCTTTTTAAAGGAACAGTGAGTTTTCCATGAAATAAAGGTTAAGAATAAAAGCGAAAAATTCCTTCAAATATCGTGCCTAGGAGGTCCCCATAACCTGCCCGTGAAGTGGCGGATTTGTAGGATATATAGAAACATTTAAAAATAAAAAAATGACATTTCAAATGACGGTAAATGGTTTTCCTTTAATCTATTCATAAACAACTGCTTGGGGCGGCAGCCTGTATGAAAAGAGAAGACATTTTAGGACACGCAGAACAAGTTTAGTGATTTTTTTGGCTAAATTATGGTGAAACCTATGCAGGCTTTGGATGAAAGTAACAATAGGTGCTTTAAAATTGGGCCTTTAGTGTCGGCAACAGTGCCGTCACACCGTAACCCCTCTGTGGTATTGTGGAAGAGTGCAGGGTTGGACCCTGCGGTCAAATATTAAAATGATATGAATCTGGTACAGGCGTCAGTGCACCCAAATATTTTGCCTTTGGTGGCAGCAAGTGCCTTCACACCGTAACCCCTCTGTGGTATTATGGAAGAGTGCAGTGGTGGACCCTGCGGTCCAATATTAAAATTATATGAATCTGGTACAGGCTTCAGTGGCAGTGCACCCAAATATTTTACCTTTGGTGGCAACAAGTGCCTTCACACCGTAAGTAACCCCTCTGTGGTATTGTGGAAGAGTGCAGGGTTGGACCCTGCGGTCAAATATTAACCCTTTCGCTGCTGAGGCGTTTCACGCCCCTGTGCTGAGGTCATTTTTACCGGTTTTGCTCATCATGTTTAAACGTGTTTTGAAGGCTTATTTTAGTATATTACCCAGACATATTATATATCGTTCTTTCCGTCAGACTCGGTAGATTCATAATATGTCATTATTATATGTATACGTTATGTCATGTCTGTATATTATAACAAAAAATGCAATAAAATATGTATTTTCAATAATTTACAACGTGTAAAGTGTTTTTTTTCACATTTTAACATGCGAGCAATTGCGGTTATATTTTGTATGGGGTGCGCTTGTTAAAAAAATTAGAGATGGGGTCTCGTTACATTTTGTTTTGGGGAAAATTACGCGATTTTTAACAAACGCACCGCATACAAAAATCGTTAGTGCAGCATCATTGTTCACATTATAATTGAAATGGGAACAATATTGCTGCATTAACGAACCAAAAAAAAGAAAAAAAAATGTTTATTTTTTTTTTATAACTTTTTTTTAAATATATATATTTTTTTAATTTTAATTTTAATTTTTTTTTAAAAACTTTTTTCACTTTCATGTTTGGTATCGTTGGAACGGCCATGCTCTGGCCGATCCAACCATACCAAACATTAACCCCTAACTGCCACGGATCGGGAGATAGGGAGTTCATTGGAACTCCCTATCTCCACCGTTGGTGGCAGTTAGGGGTTAACTCTAGGACTGGCGTCATCGTGCTACGCACGATGACGCCAGTCCTCAGGGGGAGTTCCCGGAGGCTTGGCCGACATCCAAGATGTCGGCCAGCTCCGGGAAAGGATCGCGAACCGGCGCTTTTCAGCGCCGATTCGCGATCCGGCTCCCCAGGGGTTAATGCCAGGCACCATTTGGAAGGGCAGGCTGTGCCCTTCCAAATGGTGCCTGGGTTAACCCCCGCAACGCCGCCGATCGGGAGGGAGAGAGGTCCGAAGGACCTCCCCCCTCCCTTTCAGGCGCCTCCTCCGCACATGCAGGGGGGGCGCCTGAATTAGGTGTCATCGCGCAGCCGCGATGACACCTAATTCCGGCGGCTGCGGTTCCGGATGCCGGGCTGACATCGAGGATGTCAGCCCGCACCGGGGGGGGCAGCGATCGGCCGGAACCCGGCCGAACGCTGACCCCAATGGGAGGACGCGCTCAGCGCGTCCTCCGCACAGCAGCGGTAATGCGGAGGACGCGCTGAGCGGGGGGCAATTATACCCATGTGAGCTGGGGGCAAATAAATCCATGTGAGTTGGGGCAAATATACCCTTGTGAGCTGGGGGCAACATATCCATGTGAGCTTGGGCCAAATATACCCATGAGAGCTGGGGGAAATATACCCATGTGAGCTGGGGGCAATATATATACCCATGTGAGCCGGGGGAAAATATACCCATGTGAGCTGGTGGCAATATATACCCATGTGAGCTAGGGGCAAATATATCCATGTGAGCTGGGCGCAAATATACCCATGTGAGATGGGGTAAATATACCCATGTGAGCTGGGGGCAGATATACCCATGTGAGCTGGGGGAAAATATACCCATGTGAGCTGGTGGCAATATATACCCATGTGAGCTAGGGGCAATATATACCCATATGAGCTGAGGGCAATATATACCCATATGACCAAAAAAATTGTCTTTCCTTGACATTGCTGTGCTTTCATTTCAGCGAACATTCATGCACACCTCACTTAACAATAGACTGCCCTCTGGGCAGGCTTTCCACCTAGTTAATAATAAATAGAGATGAGTATTTCCTTCATAGAATCAAGTTCACGCCATTACTTTGAATAAATACGGACTATTTTTTTCTAATTTCACCCCTAAACCGTTAAAGAATACTGGTATTATAAAGAAAAAATTAAAGTGTAGTGCACTAGTATAGAATAACCACCAAAATATATTTATTCACAATAAACCATAAATTACATGACAACATATTGTCATGTAATTTAGTGATTTATGGTTTATTGTGAATAAATATATTTTGGTGGGTATTCTATACTGGTGCACTACACTTTAATTTTTTCTTTATAATAAAATTATCAGGGTACAAGCCCAATGCACGGGTATTTCTAATTGTCCCTATGGTTTAATTAAACAATACTGGGACTACCTGCTTTATAAGTTTAGTATATATGTTAAATTTATAGAGTCAATAAGGCACCAGATGCAGGAAAGTGTTATTAGATTGCAAACTTTAACCAGACTAATTTATGCTTCTCTGTGTTCTCATTTTTCATTCTCATTTTCATTTCAAATCAATTTTCACCCTTCAAAGAGAGAGACCCAAATCATATACAGAAATTGTGACGTAAAAATCTATGCCATATGCAGAAGTGTGTTAAGTGCTAATTCTAAACTACACAATCCTGAAATTTATTTAACGTTAGCGTTGCCATGTTTCAGTGTTAGCATCAGGTTAATTCAGTCTAGCGCCTGACCAACATATCATTTGTGTCCGCTAGAAACGAGAAAACTGACTTAGTGCGTCGCGATTCGCAGCGCAAGCTTACTGTACTTTCCGCGTCCTATACTTAAAATGGGGAGCGCTAGAGATCTCTTGTGCTTTTGTGACTAACCGATCATTTGGTGCCTGCACTAATTTCTGGAGCGACACTATTCGCAAAATTTCACCTACTGCTCAACCCTGGTGCTAATGCCAAAAAAAAAAATTAACAGGCAATTGAAAGGATTGCAGCACAGGTGTTCTCTTGTACCAGGGCCGGCCCAAGCCACTGTGCTGCCTGGAGCGAAGGATGAAATGCTGCCCCTCCAAAAAAAAAACACATGACATGTATGAGTGTATCACAGAGCCCCACAGCAATAAAACTCACAGTAATGTGCAGTGTGTATGAGTGTATCACAGAGCTGCACAGCAATAAAACTCACAGTAATGTGCAGTGTGTATGAGTGTATCACAGAGCTCCACAGCAATAAAACCCACAGTAATGTGCAGCTCACACATGGATACATATATATTGCCCCAGCAGCTCACACATGGATATACGGTATATTGCCCCCAGCAGCTCAAACATGGATATGTTTTGCCCCAGTAGCTCAAACATTGATATATATTGCCCCAGTAGCTCACACATTAATATATATTGCCCCAGCTCACAGATGGATGTATAGTGCCCCAGCTCACACATGGATGTATATCGCCCATCTCACACATGGATGTATAATGCCCAGCTCACAAATGGATGTAGTGTATATTTCCCAGCTCACACATGGATGTATAGTGCCCTGCTCACACATGGATGTATAGTGCCCAGCTCACACATGGATGTATAGTTCCCAGCTCACACATGGGTGTATATTGCCCTAGCTCACAAATGGATTTATAGTGCCCAGCTCACACATGGATGTATAATGCCCAGCTCACAAATAGATGTATAGTGCCCAGCTCACACATGGATGTATAGTGCCCAGCTCACACATGGATCTATAGTGCCCAGCTCACACATGGATGTATAGTGCCCAGCTCACACATGGATGTATAATGCCCAGCTCAGGCATGGATGTATAGTGCCCAGCTCACACATGGATATATACTCACCCCAGCAGCGGTTTTGTAAAGGAGGTCTAGGTACTATATATTTAAAGTTTAAAGCAATATATCCAGTGAGCGCCCAGTGACACACCTTTGTGTATACTTAACTTAATTATATAAGTAACAGTCTGTAAAATGCTGTTCAATATTGAACCATCTCGTACAGGTAGACTCCGAAATCCACTCTAGATTGTATCCTTTGTTACCCTCAATCAAAACAGAGAATATACATAATAGTGCAATAAAGTTTTATATATGAAAAAGTCCACAGTTTCTGAAAAGTTACTGGTAAGACATACTCACATACGCCAGAGATTCCAAGCTCATGTGTACTCGCATCAGGGTAGTTAATCAGTCCTACCCATAAGCCACACTCTCCTTGATTTCTGTGTAACCTCCAAGAGAGCAGAAAGACACAAAGCCCATGGGACAGTATGAATTATTATGGAGCGGGAGTGATATTGACCCAATCTTACTCACCATTTGCTGGGCCTAAAATGAGACCCGCATATAATTGCATAAGGGTTGTTTATATGGCACCTCTTAACCTCTTACTACCAAGTGATTTTCCAAAAAAACATGGTCAGAAACCAGTGATTTTTTGAAAATCTTTTTAAATTAATTATACATTAAAAAATATTTGAGCAAATACTCATTGTATTTCTTACTGTAAAGAAACAATTTTGGCCAGTAGATGGCGCCATCTCCTGCCAAATTGAGTTACGACAGTTTCAGCTGTAGGTCTAATTTATTCTTTTTTTCCCTGCATCGGCTGCTGAAAGCCTGATGTAAGGGCAACATCAGACGATTTTTCACAGTTTTAGCTCTTTGGACATTATGCTCACAGGGCTAAAAGATGTGAGCATTAACGTTAGCCGCGGTGGCTACCGCAGATTACAATCCAAACGTTAATGGGTTAAGTAACCCGTTACCGTTTGGTACCTTGCACTTTTCAACGCGAGGTTACTGTACTTTGCGCTCCCTATGCTTAACATGGGGAATGCAAAGTGTTAATCAGAGTTAGTATTACAATCTACTAGCGCTGATTAACGTCCGGGCACAGTTAACAGAAACTTAACCACAGCCAGGACTTGGTGTTAACGGATTCCGCTACTGCAGATTCACCATCCAAAAAAATAAAAAAACAAATTGTATACTCACCTCCTTTCCCGCAGCGAGGACCGTGGCTCTGTCCGCCTCCTCCTTCCGGTGGGAGCAGGGAGAGACTGGGCGAAAAAGTCCCCCAGTCTCCCCCTGCGTATCACTACGCCGACTGACCGGATCTCGCGAGGTGAGATCCAGCAGGTCATGTGACCACCGATGTCTGGCTCAATGGAGTCCTATGGACTCCATTGAGTGGATGCTCGCGATGGCACTCAGCGCTGCCGCGAGCATCCCGGGGCGTAGCGTGCAGTAACAATGCAGGCAGTTTTTTAAGCGCCTGCATTGTAATCCCATGTTAAAACGGGGACGGTAGGGAGAAAACTGCGGGCGCAGTTTTTTCTCCCTAGCACCCCCGTTTTAACATCAGGAATGTAATGTGGCCCTCTTTGTTTCAGGAGATTTACTGATATTTCAATTCCAGATAAAAATTCGGGTGGAATATCGGCTCCTGCGTCTATACTTTTCAATGGAAAAATCATCTATATCTAATACAAATTTATTCATATGCCGAGTAGGAGTTGACCAATAATCAGTCATGATATTGAAGATTTTTAAGGTTATCAGTATCGACTGTTACATTGCCGATATAGCGATAACCAGGGCTTTTTTCCACCAGTACGCACTGGTACTCAGTACCAACACATAGTGGCAGGGCAGATGCTCCTCTGCTGAGTTGCAGAGGATGTCTGCAGTCCAGCTGTGAAGTTCGCGACTCGGCGCCCCTATGGCACAGATCGCGGACTTCTCCCGCAGGAGGCTGACTACTTGGATGTCGGCTGCATGAAGGGTCAAGCCTTGCCCACTTCTGTCATCTCACATGACCATGGTGATGTCAGAAACGTGATTCTTGCCCTGGCCAGGAATTCCCTATGGGGACATATAGGGTATCGTTTTGATCCCCCGTATCTCCCGAACCATAGATGCTAGGGGGTCATATGAGGTATCAATGGAAAGGCCAGAGCATGGTATTTCCAATGCTTCTAAGCATGGCCATGTTTTATTCATCATAAATTAAATAAAATAAAAAAACTATGATGGTGCTTTGGGATACACTCACACACCACACATTATTGTGAGTTTTATTGCTGTTCAGCTCTGTGATACAGTAATGTGCAGTGTATATGAGCGTATAATTGTTGCACAGCAACAAAACTCCCAGCAATGTGTGGTGTGTATGAGCAAATAACAGAGCTGCACAGCAACAAAACTCATAGTAATGTGCTTTGTGTATGAGCGTTTGTTGCTGCGCAGATTGCTGTGAGTTGCTGTGCAGATTGCTGTGAGTTTTGTTGCTGTGCAGCTATGATACGCTCAAACACACCACACGTTACTGCATCACAGAGCTGCACATCAACGAAACTCACAGTAATGTGTGGTGTGTATGAGCGTTTCACAGAGTTCTACAGCAATAAACCTCACAGTAACGTGCAGTGTGTATGAGCGTATCACATAGCGGCACAGCAATAAAACTCACAGTAACGTGCAGTGTGTATGAGAGTATCACAGAGCGGCACAGCAAGACCCTTGCTGTACTGAAGTTTCCCCGCTGTGTCTAAGACCCTCGTACCTGCCAAGACTCCTGGTCACCTCTCATGTGGTCCTGCTGATGTTAACTCCGTGCCCCATTATCCAGCCTGGATCAGCCCTCTTCAAGTCCTGCCTATTGCTCACCTATTGCAGGCACCCCAGTTCCTGTCTCTGCCTCCACCATTTCCCCCCCAAGTGTGTGTGTATATATCCCTGTATACTGGGCTCATATCCGCAAGGCCGTACCTCTCCAGTACTGGTCCTGACAATCACAAAGCTGCACAGCAATAAAACTCACAGTAATGTGCAGTGTGTATGAGGTTTTTTTTAAGTATTTTACCAGGAAGGATACATTGAGATTTCTCATGTTTTCAAGTATGTCATGGGTGGCAAGTATGTACTGTTAGGTGTCTTGCCCAAGGACACTTACTGAAGAGGTGCTCTTGCCGGGATTCAAACCTGTGTCTCCACAGTTATAGAGCAGTGATGTTATCTCTACTCCACCCAGCCAGTATTGTTGTGGAGCTCTGGGATATGCTCATACACACCACTAGACATGTGCATTCGTTTTAGTACTAAAACGATTTAGTACGAATTTTGGGATAATTTAGTTTTAGTATGACTCAAGAGAAACGAAACTGCTCAGTACAAAAAACGAAAGAAACTAAAATAAAATGCACTACATTTTAGTTTCAGTCCTTTTTGGGATATTACATTGATGAGTGAAGGAGACCAGCAATGAAGAGCGCAACATCCGAAGTTCTGCACCCTCCACATGCCAATGCAGTAGGATGTTCTATACAGATAGGGGCATTAATTAATGCAGGAGGATGTTCTATACATTATACAGAGAGGGGTATTAATGCAGGAGGATGTTATATACATTATAAAGAGAAAGGTATAAATTGAGGAGGATGTTCTATATATTATACAGAGAGGGGTATTAATTAATGCAGGTGGATGTTGTATACCTTATACAGACAGGGGTATAATTAATGTAGGAGGATGTTCTAAACATTATACAGAGAGGATCCTTTTTTTCAGCCCTTTAAATCCTGTGGCTGTGAGCGCTGAGATCGGCTGCTTGTTACATTATCTCTCAGTACAATGTATCAGGCTCAGTTGTTACAGTAACTGACTGTAACAGCGCTCAGAGTTTCAGTAAAACAAGGAAATAATATTGTTCTAACCTCTTATACATAAAAATATTATTTACTAGCTTTACTGAAACTCTGAGCGCTGTGATGAGCAGCGAACAGTCAGTAACTGTAACAGCTTTGCCTGACACGGGGCAGTATTACAATGTTGGTGCTAACTTAACCAGAGCTGTTGTAAACTGAAAACCTCCATAGGCTCTAATGGCTCTGGGAAGTTTACAACAGCTCTGGTTATGTTGGCACCAACTATGTAATATGGCCCACATTGTGCTGAGTGAGAGATACTGTAACAAGCAGCGATCTCAGCCCTCTGAGGAGCCACTATAATAGTAATTGTATCCATTGGTTTTCGGATGAATGAAATTAGTTTTCATACTAAATAACTGAAAACAAATTTCTTTAGTAACTAAATAAATTGCATTTTAGGACTAATCCATTAGTTCAAAACGAAATTTTGTGCTGTGCACATGTCTACACACCACACATTGCTGTGAGTTACCTGTCATTCTGAGCACTGAGATTCTTTAACCCAAATATTGTTTAGGTTTCTAGTAGTGATATTTAGTGTGTGATATTTATGGGTTTTTTTTTGCCATTTTTCTGTGTTCTGGAAAGCTATTTATTTTGCCAGCACTTTTATCTTTCTCAGTTGTAATGTTTACAATTTTTACACCAGATATGGTTATCGGCCTGAAAGGTGGCCAATAACGGTATCGGTACTGGAATAATGATACCGGTCTATCCCTTATGCCGAGTTCTGAAAAAATTCTGAAAACGTGTTGGTAAATGGATTTTCAGGTAGGGAAATAAAGGGAATTCGACTGTAATCTTTTTTTTTTTTAAATATCAGTTATTTCTAATTGACATGTTTAACCCCTTCACCGCTTAGCCATTTCACCTCTGTGTGCTGAGCTAATTTTGACCGTTTGTGCTTATCATGTTTAACCCTTTCGCTGCTGAGCCTTTTCACACCTCTGTGCTAAGCTCATTTTTACCAGTTTCGCTCATCATGTTTAAATGCGATTTGAAGTCACATTTTATTATACAACCTAGACATATATATATCGTTCTTTCCGGGAGACTCGGCAGCTTCATAATATATCTTTATTATATGTATACGTCATGTCCTGTCTGTATATTATAACTAAAAATGCAATAAAATTAGAATTTTCAATAATTCACAACGTGTAAAGTTTTTTTTTTCACATTTTAAAATGCGAGCGTTTGCGGTTATATTTTCTATGGGTTGTGCTTGTTAAAAAAATTAGAAACGGGGAATCGTTACTTTTTATTGGGGAAAATTACGTGTTTTTTAGCAAACGCCCCCCATATAAAAAATAATTAGTGCAGCATCATTGTTCACATTATAATTGAAATGGGAACAATATTGCTGCACTAATAAAAAAATAAAGTTTTTTATTTTTTTTATTTTTATTTTTAATTATTTGTTTTTACATTGTACATGGGCATGTTTGGTATCATTGGAAGGGCCACGCTCTGGCCGTTCCAATGATATCAAACATTAACCCCTAGCTGCCACGAATCGGGAGATAGGGGGTTCATTGGAACCCTCTATCTCCACCATAGGTGGCAGCAAGGGGTTAATTATGAAACTGGCGCCATCGCGCTATGCGCGATGACGCCAGTCGTTAGAGGGATATCCTGGAAGCTTGGCCGACATCCAAGATGTCGGCCAGCTCCAGGAGGGGACCGCGATATGGCGCATGTTAGCGCCATATCGCGATCCAGCCCCCTAGGGGTTAAAGACAGCCGCTGCATGGAAGGGCAGGCTGTGCCCTTCCAAACAGTTCATGTCTTTACCCGATAGCCCGCACGGATGGGGAGAGGTCCAAAGGACCTCCCCCCTCCCCTTCAGGCACCTGCCCTGCAATGGTAGGGGGGGTGCCTGAAATAGACGTCATCGCGCAGGCGCAATGATGTCTATCATGCCCACCAGGGTCCCGGAGGCTGGGCTGACATCGAGGATGTCAGCCCGCGCCGGGGAGCCGCCACGATCGCCCAGAATCCCAGCCGATGGCCGCTGCAAAGGGAGGACGCGCTCAGCGCGTCCTCTGCAGCGAAGTGGCCATGCGGCAGGACGCGCTGAGCGCGTCCTCCGCATGGAAAGGGTTAAATGCAATTTGAAGTCATATTTTATTGTATGACCCAGACAATTTACATATCCTTTTTTACGGCAGACTCGGCAAATTCATAATATATCATTATCATATGTATACGATGTGTCCTGTCAGACTACTATAACAATATATATATATATAAGTATCTACAAGGGTTGTGGTGGAGGACAAAAAGTGAGATAAAAAGCCTCCACACTATAATAAGTGTGTTTATTATTGCAGAAGCCACTTGCACATCACAGCAATTTGATGAATTGCATCCCAGAGCTCCTGTGCCACATTCCCCATATGCAGCAAGGAATTCTGGGTAGGATATGCAAATGACATCTGTCTCACTTTTATGCATCCTGAGCCTGTTATTACACAGAACCCTACGGTTCCCAAGCATCCACTGCAACTGGTCATCATGCCTAACTCCTAGCTGATGAGGATCCAACATACCCAAAACAGCGCTGTCCTAGGAGTGGCTTTGACCAGTTGCATAAACCTTATCTCTGCTAGAAAGCCACAGTGTGGCATAGCATTGATTTTTGGGTTCTGTGTAATAACAGACCCAGGATGCATAAAAGTGAGACAGATGTCATTTGCATATCCTACCCAGAATTCCTTGCTGCATATGGGGAATGTGGCACAGGAGCTCTGGGATGCAATTCATCGAATTTCTGTGATGTTCAAGTGGCTTCTGCAATAATAAACACACTACATATATATATATATATATATATACTATTTTTTAAGGAACTCAGCAGCTAGGGGTAAGTTGGTCCAGGCATCTTGGAGAACTACAGCATAGAGCTGTAGCAAACTGATTCCGCTTCTTCAGAATCAGTTAGCAGCAGCTGGAAACCCCCCCCCCAAAAAATCACATACACTTCTGGCCGCCGGGAGCAGAGTAAGACTGGGGAAAAAAGTTCCCAGTTTCCCTCCACAATCACTCCGCGGACCTGCAGGAGCTCACAAGAGGCAAAATCTTGCCATTCTTGAGACCCGGCAGCACAAGCCTCCATGGAGTCCAGGATGTTAGAGCTGTCCAGAACATCCTGGAAGCTAGCGGCTGCTACGCGGCAGGCTGCTGGATTCAGCGCCTGTCCTGTAATCCACTTGTAAAACAGCGATGCCAAGAGGAAATTTGTGAGCGCAAATTTTTCCCCTTAGCATCTACGTTTTAGTTTAGGGCAGATGATGGTGCCCACAGTCTTTTAGGAAAACTACAGTCCTTTTTATTTTAAAGTCCGGTCAAACAAAGTAAAACCAAGAGAAGTGGAAGACCGGCAACACTGTCAGGCTGGACAACGTGACGTCAGTGCGCCAAGAGTGTCTATAAAGACGGAGGTCTGACTTACTTTAGTCAGATCTCTGTGGGACCCCGATAAGAGAGGGTAGAATCCAGTTACTAGGCAGGCCTGTCCTATGTCGAAATATGTCCGACATTGGACCGCAAACTGCAAAAGGTTGTGTCGGATATATTCCGGCATAGGACAGGAACGATTTAATAAAAAATTCTACCTCCACTGTTGTTTGGACAATATGATAAAGTTTTTTCTTGTGATCCATTGTTGTGTTTTGTTTTGTTGCTTTCTGTGCCGGTACACTTTTCTTACAAATTGTGTGCATGCTTAAAATTTGTGGCAATGCTGCCATTTGTGTACAGTAGCAGCATTATATTGTTTCTATAGATGAATTGTAAAGAGATGGAACATGGCCGGAGAGAAAGGACACTGGAGAGATATTTTTTATCCATGGCCATCAAACTCTGGTTAGAGGTGGAGGTGGACTGGGTTTTCTTTGTTATCAAGGGGTAAGAGTTATTTTCAGTTTGTTAAGTGATTTTGCTCTAGCAGAGTAACAATTAATAAAGTAAGTATACTAAATTTGTGTATCTGATCTATCTATCTATCTTTATCTTTTATATAGTTTTAATGTTTTCCTATATAATGTATGTCTAATCTGTTTAAGCGCTTGCGTTTATTAAGATTGGCTTAGCTAAAGCTAGCTTCTTTCAAATGACATATGACATTTTAACAGAAAATGTAACGCATGCAACAGAGAAAGCAAATCCCATATCTGTAATGCCAGAGAACTATTCAACATTCAAGCAGCCTAGGAATTGCTTCAATCACATTTTTTCCCTGGGACCATAGATTGGATTGCACTATGCAGCTAACAATTACAATGAATCACAATCCGCTCTCCCTGGCCTACCTGAAAGAAATGAACATGCGTAAGTGCCGCGTGTGACTCCTTTAAATGCCAATACATTTGTCTGAATACCTATAGCTCTGTGCTATTTGAAGTTCAGCTCAGTCAGGTAATTGTGTAAGATAGCACAAGAATAACCAGGTTGTCAGGCTACAGCTATAAGCATCAATTGTACTGCAGTTAAGTTGAATTTTTTTCAATATGTTAAAATTTAAACGCCGGATGGCTTCCAACTTCTCTGTGTAGTTCTTGTTAACCTGAGGTATATATTTTTTAACTTTTATTTTTACTGTTTGTGTAATGGAACATTAAGTACTCTCTGGAGATTGGAATTGCCTTTGGATTTATCCCTCCCATTGCTCATTGGAATTAGAAAACAGTGTTGCGAGGCTGATGGATAATACGGCGAGGCCACTTTATTTTATTCTGGCCATTCCTAGTGTACGTAATAAATCATATGTCTGTCCCAAAGGCCTGTTGCCTTCATAACTGGCTACCATATGGGCACACATACAGAAAATATGTAAATGTTAGACAGATGGCTGCTGTGTGGCTTAGGGGTAATTCTTAAACATCTGCTAGGAAGATTAAAAAAAAAGCAAAAACAGAATTTGTAATGCTTTTTCAGGAACTGTCATAATTAGACTCTTCGTCCCTTATTCTGTCTGAAGTTGGGAAATCAATTTTTTTACTTAAATTAATTAGTTTTTGCAGAACGGTCTAAACATATTTTAAAGTTTAGAAACTAAAGGGACCATTCACAAAACTCCAGTGTTGCCAATACCGGAGCAAGTCACGGGTATAGCAGTATCGAAAAATGCCAGCATTTCACAAAACTAAAATCAAAGGAGCAACAGGAGAAGCTTCACAGTAAAGTTTCTCATGTCATTCTTTGGATTTCAGTTCTGAGAAATACTGGTGTTTTTTGGTGCTGCAAAATCGGTGATTTCCCCCAGTATTCGTAACACTGGCAAACACCAGTGCTTTGTGAATTAATTATAACTATATAAGTAATTTTTATGTTCCATCATACCATACAACCTCCTTAAAGAATAAAAATTGCTTGCTAATTGTTATTTTGTCTTCATGAGATATTGATATATCTATCAGCTTGCTAGTTATTTTCCTTATGGACTATGGGAAAGAATATCAGCAGGGTTTAAAAAAAGGGATTATTCAGAAAAAAAAAAACTTATCACCGAATTTCACCCACTGGTGAATTTCATCTTTCAATTTCAGGGCAGTTTGTCTAGTCAGAAAGCTGTCAATTAGCTAAATACTGGCAAATCGACAGCGAAATATAGTGCAGTTCGTCGCAGATTGGCAATATCCGGCGGCAGCGAAATTATCCCACAGAGAAGTAATGGTTAATCTATTCACAGAATGCCAAACTGCAACAAAGTAACGGGTAAATGCCCTGATTTTTGGTGGTTCAGTTTGACAGGTTTTATCCCTTTGAGGACCAATGACGTGCATGGTACGTCCTGGGAAAAACTCCTGTTAAGGACCATGTACGTCATGATCCCCTAACCCCCTTCCCTCCCTACACTCACCTCTCTGGCCAGGGTCCCACATTGGTCTGACTTTGTTGAAGTCAGAGCAACGATTGCATAGGCCCCGGTTGTCGCACTGATGTCATTGCCGGGCGCAATGACATTAGTTTCAGGCACCCCCTGGCACCTGCCGGGGAGAGCCTGAAAAGGGACCCCTCTCCCTTCCAAATGGCTAAAGGTAGGAAAAAAAGTGAGGTACCGCTGGAATGGGCAAAATCTGCCATTTTCAGCAATGCCTCTCTTTAACTCTCAGGTGCCGGATCACAGTCCTCTCCCGGGGGTGGCTGACATATTGGATGTCAGCATAGCCTCTGAGGCTTCCCCCCGCCCACTGACGTCATCACCATATATGCGATGACTTCAGTTGCGCAGTTAATCCCTAGCTGCCAAGTGGAGAACTCCCGTATCTCCCGATCGGTGGCAGCTAGAGGGCCATGTTTAGTATCATTGGAAAGGCCATAGTATAGAAAACATGAAAATCTCTGTTTATACACAGTACATGTTCCTATTCATACCTTTTACATTACCAATGTGCATAATTCTTAAATTTTATATTTTAACATACAGTCAGGTCCAGAAATATTGGGACATCGACACAATTCTAACATCTTTGGCTCTATACACCACCACAATGGAGTTGGAATGAAACAAACACAATTTGCTATAACCGCAGACTGTCAGCTTCAATTTGAGGGTATGTACATCCAACTCAGGTGAATGGTGTAGGACTTACAGCAGTTTGCAGATGTGCCTCCCACTTGTTATGGGACCAAGAGCTCATATATCTAACACTCAGGAAACATGGTGGGATATATCTTTTGTTTTATGGAATGTTTTACAAAGGATCATCTGTGGTTAATACATTTATGAAGATCATACATTTCAGAGAGATGCCGAGTTGGAAAAATCCATTATTGTGGAACAGGACATTTTCCAGATTCTCAGGTTTGTCTGGCCCACTGTACATACTTATTTACATGTATTATATATTTGTATTTATAGATTCTAAGCCGATGAAGGGTGTTAATAAACAGGTTAATTCATATAGACCCGAATCCAAAAATAATAATCTTAACCACTTGGCTGCTGATGACACGCTGGGCGCCCACTCACATCATAACGTAAGTTCTTTATTTTATACATAATACACAATCCTCCTAAACACAAGTGAAAATTTAAATTTTTCCACTTCTCGTTAAAATTGTGTATTTTCGCAGAAAAGTACTGTAACAAGTTCCCATTTCTAATTTTTTTAACAAGAGTGCCCAATAGAATATATACCCACAAAGGTTTGGATTCTAAAATATGGAATGATAGTTTTACACCCTGTAAATGATTTAAATCTGAATTGAAATGTATTTTTTTTTTACATTTTGTCTTATAGCATTCTGACGGGACATGGCATATACACATAATGATTTATTTAGAATCTTGTGAGTCCACAGAAAAAAGCATATATACTTTATCTGGGTTCTATAAAATAACATAACTTCAAACCATGTTTAACACGATGAGCACAAAATGGTCAAAATTAACTCAGCACACAAGGGTGAAATGGCTTATCAGTAGAGTTAAACAAATACAGTAATGGCCGAAATTATTGGCACCCCAGACTTTTTCCAGAAAATCAAGTATTTCTCACAGAAAAGTATTGCAGTACCATGTTTTACTATACACATGTTTATTCCCTTTGTGTTTATTAGAACAAAACAAAAAAAGGGAGGAAAAAAGCAAATTGGACATAATGTCACACAAAACTCCAAAAATGGGCTGGACAAAATTCTTGGCACCCTTAACTTAATATTTGGTTGCACACCCTTTGGAAAAAGTAACTGAAATCAGCTGCTTCCTATAACCATCAATAAGCTTCTTACACCTCTCACCCGGAGTTTTGGACCACTCTTCCTTTGCAAACTGCTCCAGGTCTCTCTTATTGGAAGGGCGCCTTTTCCCAACAGCAATTTTAAGGTCTCTCCACAGGTGTTCAATGGGATTTAGATCTGGACTCATTGCTGGCCACTTCAGAACTCTCCAGCGCTTTGTTGCCATCCATTTCTGGGTGCTTTTTGACGTATGTTTGGGGTCATTGTCCTGCTGGAAGACCCAAGATCTCGGACGCAAACCCAGCTTTCTGACACTGGACTCTACAGTGAGACCCAAAATCCTTTGGTAATCCTCAGATTTCCTGATGCCTTGCACACATTCAAGGCACCCAGTGCCAGAGGCAGCAAGACAACCCCAAAACATCATTGAACCTCCACCATATTTCACTGTAGGTACTGTGCTCTTTTCTTTGTAGGCCTCATTCTGTTTTCGGTAAACAGTAGAATGATGTGCTATACCAAAAAGCTCTATCTTGGTCTCATCTGTCCACAAGACGTTTTCCCAGAAGGATTTTGGTTTACTCGAGTACATTTTGGCAAACTGCAGTCTTGCTTTTTTTATGTCTCTGTGTCAGCAGTGGGGTCCTCCTGGGTCTCCTGCCATAGCGTTTCATTTAATTTAAATGTCGATGGATAGTTTCGCTGACACTGATGCTCCCTGAGCCTGCAGGACAGCTTGAATTTCTTTGGAACTTGTTTGGGGCTGCTTATCCACCATTCAGACTATCCTGCGTTGCAACCTTTCATCATTTTTTCTCTTCCGTCCACCCACAGAGAGATTAGCTACAATACCATGGGTTGCAAACTTCTTGATAATGTTGCGCACTGTGGACAAAGGCAAATCTAGATCTCTGGAGATGGACTTGTAACCTTGAGATTGTTGATATTTTTCCACAATTTTGGTTCTCAAGTCCTCAGACCGGTCTCTTCTCCTCTTTCTGTTGTCCATGCTTAGTGTGGCACACACTGACACACAATGCAAAGACTAAGTGAACTTCTCTCCTTTTTATCTGCTTTCAGGTGTGATTTTTATATTACCCACACTTGTTACTTGTCCCAGGTGAGTTTACAGGAGCATCACATGCTTGAAACAATCTTATTTATCCACAATTTTGAAAGGGTGCCAAGAATTTTGTCCAGCCCATTTTTGGAGTTTTGTGTGACATTATGTCCAGTTTGCTTTTTTCCCTCGCTTTTTTTGTTTTTTTTCCAATACACATGTAGCGCTCACTCCCGGAGGAGCCGCTGAAAATGAACCACGGGTCAGTCTCCCCGCACTAGGGAATAAATATACTCCAATACAGTTGTGAGTTTTTTATAATATAAATAGTTTACTAAAATCTTGAGCAGATGTTGAAGCACGGTATTCACAAGTATTATTACAGTATTTTCGTATTTCGGTAAAACGCGCAGCGGAAAAGAAACGACACACGAGGCTTCGTATTTCGGAAAATAAAATATTCGCGACCGAACATAAAAGAATGCAATTTCCCGACAATTCAGAAAAAAGGGAACACGTAGCGAAACCCAAAAACATACAATCCCTTCGTATTGCGGTAAACGCGCAGCGGAAAAGAGAAAAATATAGTTCGGAACGTAACTTTATCTTTAACCCCCTTATTCCGATTCGTAACAAATTGAGTCCTGCACAGGTTAAGTCCCAGAATGTAAAGAAGGTGTATATGTATGTGTGTGGTACCCGGGTACTGTTCAACTGGCCAGTGAATTTACATGAAGGAAAGTCTTCGACTAGTCAGTTGGGGCCCTGTGGACTTTAAAGAGAAAACAGCAGCTTGACCTTTAATCACAAACAGCCTTGGAGGCCTCTCACCCATCCGACGCAGGCTTTAGGCTCTGCTGACCCAGGACGTCTCTCCTCCGGATTTTGACTGGGGATACTAGCGGCCAGATCCGTTGTCTGACTTAATGCAGCTTGTCCAGCTCACCGCCTGCTCTCCGTTCGATTCCGCCGGTCTGCAGCAATGTCTGGGCTCTGACAAGTCTCCTTCTCCTCAGGTTGAGTGACCCAAACAGGAATAACAGGTCTCCCTCGGGCTTTGGCCTAGGTTCTCCCGCGATCTCCTCAGTGCGTCTGCTTTCTCCTGTTCCCTGGCGCGCTCTCCAACTTTCTCCACGAGGCAGAGGATGTAAGTGTCCAGTCCCCACCCACTTCCTGTCTTCTTGCAAAGCATGCCGGGCATTGTAGTCCCAATGTCCAGTATCTCTGATCGCGATAGGTACTGCCACAGCAAGATTTTTAACACAGCGCTACACACACAAAGGGAATAAACATGTGTATAGCAAAACATGTAGTACTGCAATACTTTTCTGTGAGAAATACTTGATTTTCTGGAAAAATGTCTGGGGTGCCAATAATTTCGGCCATGACTGTAGATGGAAATTTGTGGACTTTCAGGAAACATACCACCTCTAATGTGGAGATCATCCCATCAAAGCAGTGCTGGAAGTGGCCACCATTTTTTTAGGCACATGTCTATGCAGTGCTGCATGCTGCTACTAATGTGTCTCAATATCGTATCATCAATGTTTGGATCTCATTCCTAATGTTATTTCCTAAGGCATCAACCTTGCAGGGATTGTTATGATACACTTGATCCTTCACATAGCCCCACAAAAAGAAGTCTGGGCTCTGGAGATCGGGAGACTGTGATGGGCACAGATTCTTAGAACTGATGCTCTTGATGAAGCTATGAGTGTTAACAGCGAAACGCACATCGAGCACATCCTTGAGATGTCCTAGTGTTTTTAAAAGTTTATATATATTTGGCTGGAGCCTTTGCTTTCTTTTTGTTATCATCTATTTATCTATATGCATGCATTTATGCTACTGTGTGAGAAGATTTGGATGTCCCCGCACTTTTCTCCTGCCTTTGCTTGAATTATTGAGGGTCAGTTTAGAGATCATACAAGACACAGGCGTATACTGAGGATTTTTCTCGCTATTGGTTTTGTTTTCCCAGCGATTAGTGTGTTTACTGACCTTCCTATAGACCAGGAGATATCGCTAGATATAGGAGTTTATAGGTATTCATTATAACAGATTTTAATGTGCCAACCCAGACTCTACGGTGACGCCGCAGAAAGAAAGCCAAATCCTGAATACAACCCCGGTAACATGCATATGAATTTATTAATACACCTTGTTCTTTCAGGTCTCCTGCATCGCCATGTGTGTAATTAGCACTGGCTGGTTCCCTTTAAAAGAACCACTCCTACATTCAGCCAATGCTCTGACATTAAAGTCTTACATAGCAAGGACATATCTGAATCTGCTCCAGAGCTCTGTAACCAAAATAATCTATCTTGACTAACCGTGTACCAAACCCATTGCTTGTGCCTCGACTTTGCAAGAACGCCGCCAGCCGCTGATATCCCTGCCTGCACCAAGACTTCACCTATAATGCCGCCAGCCTATGACCTTCTTGTATACATTCATATTCATCAACCTGCTACTTATAATCACCAAGTACTCTAATTATATCCAGGTTTCTTTATCCAGTTTCCATATCCTCAAGTGACTGTGGTTTTTTTTATCATATCCATTGCTTTTCAAAGACTGTTATTGATTATACATGTTGCTGCCATTTTTGTATCCAAATATCTAATATAATTTTCCTGCGATTTCAACAACCTTTTTGTGTCATTCATTTTTATATTTACTGCACATGGAGTTCTTATCCTGTTTGCCAGTACTTACCGGACACCGCACGTGACACAGATGTCAGGGCTCTGTGTAATGGTTCTTTTTGGGTTGCATGGGAATGTTTATAATTACACCTATTTGAGGTTTACTTATGTCTAACTTTATGCTGAGGTACTGGAACCGCCAATATACTCCTTTTGTAAGGTTTTAATTCCACTTAATGTTTGCTTTATCTTTGTATTTGTTAATTTTATAAAGGTTATTATTTTTTCACTTCAAGTCCACCTGGTAGAGTGGAGTATTTTATGATCTCAACGAATGTACACCCTTTGATGTACTGTAACTTAATAGATTTGCACAATAAACAAATACTCTTCCAAATAGCGATTTTGATCAGTGGGAGTGCTATTGCCGTAAGTTGTTGCTGTGCTGTTGCCTAGCGGATGCTTCCACCAGGGGGTATGTTTCAAGACACTCATAAATTTTAGTTCTTCACTTACAATGTGTGACAAAATACTTTGGGTTTGGGTCTATATGAATCACCACGTTCAAATACAAAGCATGATTAAACACAAGTGAACAATACAACTTTAAAACCCTGATTCATGATGACTCTGGATATGGAAACCTTTTGCTTGCGACAGATGATGGGCATCCAAAGCACTGGTACTTATTCATGCAGTCAAAGCAAAGAAATCATTAAATAGAGAATTGCCTGCGGTGCTTTCTAATACTTAAGTTCTAAAGAATTTGATATGCGTAGAATGATCTTATGATTTAAATGAAATTGTACTCCATTTTTTGGAGGCCTCCAGACTAAAGGATGACAAATAGAAGATTTTAATGGAGATCAGATATAAGCATTAAATGGACAGTAGACTACTGCAGTACGTCGCATTTTTCCGCTTGTGTTTTGTAGAATGCTTCAAATTGTTTAACTGAAAAACATGATACAATGTGCAGACTAGAATATGTACAAGATAATGGAAACTCCGTGTATATATTTACAAAATCATGATGACTACTAGTGACTTTTATTAAAACATTCATTCAATATAATATTCACTGCGTACGGTTGTTCATCCAATAGTCACTAAAACATCCTAAGGGAATATGATTTAAAAGCTGTCAGCATAATACATATTCCGTAATATAAATGCAAAATCTGAAATGACTGGTGAAAAGTTTAGCCCTCCATCAAACCCACGTCCTCGCACCTATTTCAGTATAAGATTAGTGGTTCTCTGGATTGTATCTGCATTTTTTCTGGGCTGTGTCGGAGAAAGGCATTCACCACCTTGCTGGTTTTTAAAGTTTCTCTGCATTAAAAATTAAACCACTTTGGGTAATTTTGCTACCATACTTTCTTGATGATAAGCTCACATCTAACATATACTGCTTGTAATTCTCTTTTTTTTCAACACACACTAAGGGATTTATTTTGATGTCCTATATGTATGTAGCTAAATACAGCAATAAGCAATAAAAAATTAATAGCATTAATTAAACATACACTGATCAACCACAATTTTAAAACCACTTGCCTAGTAACAGGAACACCACACATGACTTGCTGGTTGGAGATGCTGTGACCCAGTTGTCTAGCCATCACTATTTTCCCCTTGTCAGAGTCACCAAGATCTCTTTGCTTGCCCATTTTTATTGCTTCCAATGCACGAAATTCAAGAACTGACTGCTCATTTGCTGTCCAATATATCCCAGCCATTGACAGGTGCCTGTCGCGGCCCATAGATGCCAGCGGAGTGTGCTATGTCGCCATGCGGCATTGAGTCCCACGTGCCACGGGGACAGCATAGTACGTCCCATGGCATAAAATGGTTAATTTTGTGGTTGGCCAGTGTAGAAGACGCGAGAAAATTAACAAATTAATTTATAACTTCTTTTATTTTACAACTATAATGATGTCCCCTAGTGTCCGTATTAAAAAATGTCCTTCAATAAGAATTCTCATGCAAAAAATTTTTGTGCAGGGAATTTCTCAAGTTCATTCAAGTTGGCAGGTTCGTGGCACCTCCACAAATTCCAGTGTCTTCTCTCCGGTGCATGAGAATTCATATTGAAGGACATTTTTTAATACGGACACTAAGGGACATCATTATATCCAGTATAAGTCACTACTAGGGATGAGCTGTTCGGTTCCATCAGTTCGGAGTTCGATTCGAACTTTGGCCGTTCGCAAGTTGGCGAACTTCGAACTTTTTGGCGTGTTCGGTTCGAGTTCGCAAAAAAATAAAACATTTTGAAAAAAGTATAAAAAATGCTTAAATAGTACTAAAAAATCGGTTTATTAGATATCGAATTAAAAACTAATGTGTACGTGCAAAGATTCTCACCTGTAAATGACCTGTGTTCTTAAACGGTAAACAACAGGTGTTTTTAGTCTGGTCTAATGAATTTGATACATTGTATATATGTAGACTATACTGAGGGTGTGGTGTCTGCTTCTGAGAAGTGTTAATTTCTCTACTTAATCTTCCTCTAATATGCTGCATTTCACTGCTGTGTGCTCAGCTCATTTTTACCACTTTCGCTCATCATGTTTAAACGGCAGACTCCGCAGATTCATAATATATCATTTTTATATGTATACGTATTGTCCTGGCTGTATATTATGACAAAAAATGCAATACAAATTGAATTTTTAATCATCTGCAGTGTGTAAAGTGGTTTTTTTTCACATTTTAGCACATGAGCTTTTGCGGTTATGTTTTCTATGGGGTGCGCTTGTACACAAATTAGAAATGGGGACTTGTTACATTTTGTGGGGGGAATTACGTGATTTATAGCAAACACACCCCATTGAAAAAAATCATTAATGCAGCATCATTGTTCACATTATAATTGAAACGTGAACAATATTGCTGCATTAATAAAAATAACACACAAAAAATAAATTTTTTTAATTTTTTTTTACTTTATACCTGGTAATGTTGGGTATCATTTGAAAGGCCATGCTCAGGCCTTTCGATTGACACCCTCCATGACCCCTAGCTGCCTGGAGATATCGGGGTTCAAATGAACCCCCTATCTCCACCAGGGGATTCCGGGCAGCTAGGGGTTCCCCGGCTATCTGACGTCATCACGCTATGCGTGAGGACGTCAGGCAGTGAGGGGGGACCCGGGGGTGGAGCCGCCATCCAAGATGGCGGCCCCCACTGGAGCTAGGCCGCACTTCGGTGCTGCAAGGCATCTCTATACACAGCCCCATCAGCATCTCTATACACAACCTCACAGCATCTCTATACACAAACAGCATCTCTATACACAACCCCATCAGCATCTCTACACACAGCATCTCTATACACAGCCACACAGCATCTCTATACACAACCCCATCAGCATCTCTATACACAACCACACAGCATCTCTATATGCAACCTCACAGCATCTCTATACACAACCTCACAGCATCTCTGTGAACCCTCAAATGAACCCCCTATCTTCACCAGGGGATTTCGGGCAGCTAGGGATTCCCTGGCTATCTGACATCATCACGCTATGCGTGAGGACGTCAGGCAGTGAGGGGGGACCCGGGGGTGGAGCCGCCATCCAAGATGGTGGCCCCCACCGGAGCTAGGCCGCACTTCGGCACCGCAAGGCACCGAACGGATCCCCCCCTCCCTTCCAGGCGATCTCCCAGCATTGCTGGGGGGGGGGGGGTCGCCTGGAAATGATGTCATCGCGCATAGAAACATAGAAAAATGTCGGCAGATAAGAACCTTTCGGCCCATCTAGTCTGCTCAATTACATGGATACTTTACCTGGATTTATCTTTTATTTAGGATAGCCTTATGTCTATCCCATGCTTGCTTAAATTCATTTACTGTTTTGGCCTCTACCACTTCAACTGGAAGGCTGTTCCATGTATCCAACACCCTCTCAGTAAAATAATGCTTCCTGATGTTACTTTTAAACCTTTGCCCCTCTAATCTAAGACTATGTCCTCTTGTTTTGCTACTTTGTTTCCTTTTAAATATACTCCCTTCCTCTACCTTGTGGATTCCCTTTACGTATTTAAATGTTTCTATCATATCTCCTCTGTCTCGTCTTTTTTCCAAGCTGTACATGTTAAGATCATTAAGCCTTTCCTGGTAACTTTTCTCCTTCAAGCCGTACACCATTTTAGTAGCCCTTCTCTGAACTCTCTCTAAGATGTCTATATCCTTCTGGAGATACGGTCTCCAGTACTGCACACAGTACTCCAAGTGAGGTCTCACCAGTGCTCTGTATAGTGGCATGAGCACTTCCCTTTTTCCTACTGCTAATACCTCTCCCTACACAACCAAGCATTCTGCTAGCATTTCCTGCTGCTCTATTACATTGACTACTTACCCTTAGATCCTCTGAAATAATAACCCCTAAATCCCTTTCCTCAGATGTTGAGGTTAGGACTGTATCAAATATTCTATATTCAGCCCTTGGGTTTTTATGTCCCAGGTGCATTATCTTGCACTTATCCACATTAAAACTCAATTGCCATAGCTCCGACCATATTTTTAGTTTAACTAAATCATTTGTCATTTGGCTGATCCCTCCAGGAACGTCAACCCTGTTGCAAATCTTTGTGTCATCAGCAAAAATACATACTTTTCCATTAATACCTTCTGCAATATCACTAATAAAAATATTAAAGAGAATGGGTCCAAGTACTGACCCCTGAGGTACCCCACTGGTAACAAGACCTTGCGCCGAATAAACTCCATTTACCACAACCCTCTGTTGCCTGTCACTCAGCCATTGCCTAATCCATTCAACAATATTGGAATCCATGCTCAAAGATTGCAATTTATTGATAAGCCTTCTATGCGGAACAGTATCAAAAGCCTTACTGAAATCTAAATAAGCAATGTCTACTGCACCACCTGTGTCTATTATTTTTGTTACCCAATCAAAAAAATCAATAAGCTTAGTTTGGCATGATCTCCCTGAGGTAAACCCATGTTTCTGATCCTGTCATCTATGTGTTTTTAGATGTTCAACAATCCTTTCCTTTAACATGGTTTCCATTAATTTCCCCACTACTGACGTAAGACTAACTAGCCTATAGTTCCCCGATTCCTCCCTACTACCCTTCTTGTAAATGGGCACAACATTTGCTAATTTCCAGTCTTCTGGGACGACTCCCGTTAACAAGGATTGGTTAAATAAATCTGTTAACGGTTTTGCTATTACATCACTGAACTCTTTTAATAATTTAGGGTGGATCCCATCAGGCCCCATTGACTTATTTGTCTTTACTTTAGACAGCTGCTGTAGAACCTCCTCCTCTGTAAACTCATATGTAAATGTCTCGTTAGTGTTTCCTCCTAACTGAGGTCCCTTTCCTTCCTTTTCTTCTGCAAAGACTGAACAAAAATATTCATTGAGGCAGTCAGCGAGACTTTTATCCTCTTCTACATACCTTCCTTCCTTTGTTTTTAATCTAACTAATCCTTGTTTTACTTTTCTTTTCTCGTTTATGTATCTAAAAAATGTTTTGTCCCCCTTTTTTACTGACTGGGCTATTTTCTCTTCTGCTTGTGCATGGCGCGATGATGTCATTTACATCTCTTCTGCGTATGCATGGCAGGATGATGTCATTTACGTCGGGAGGAGCTTGACTTCAGCGTCTGAGGATGCTGAAGTCAGAATGCCGCGGGACCCCGGACAGAGAGGTGAGTATCTCCGCCGGGGGTCCCGCAAAGCTGATGACGTTTCCTCCTCAGCATACAGCGGGAGTAACTGAGCCCACACGTCGTCAGCAGTGAAGGGGTTAAAAACGTCATTTTTTAAAACTTTTTGTCCTTGTTTCCTGTCCCCCAGGGCACTACCCGGAACCGGACATTGTTTTTAAATGTTTCTATACATCCTAGAAATCCACCACTTCACGGGCAGGTTATGGGGACCTCCTAGGCACGATATTTGAAGGAATTTTTTGTTTTTATTTTTAACCCTTATTTCATGGAAAACTCACTGTCCCTTTAAAAACGTTTTTTTTTTACTTTTTGTCCTTGTTTCCTGTCCCCCAGGGCACTACCCGGACCCCCATACACCTTTTATGGCAAATATCTAGCATATATGCCCTCTTGGAGGGCACTCTAAAAATCGAACTTTGAGTCCCATTGACTTGTATTGAGTTCAAGTTCGAATTCAAACTTCTGAAAAGGTCGAGTTCGAATGCGAACTGAACTCGGGGGTGTTCGGCTCATCCCTAGTCACTACTATACTGCAACTGCAGCAGGACTGTAATCTATTACATGGGTAATCAGCATATGAAGGGTTAACCACCTTTTTATTGTGCAAGTAGACATTTACATCCATTTATATCATAAGTAATTTGTGACATAGTATGAGAATTTGTTATGTAATTATTGTCGATAAATTTGCATTAGAACGTGCCTACATAGGCAATCAGTGTTGCACAGATAGATAATCTCCCCTACAGCATATTTATTTTGATCAATAGATGGAGTGTTTTGGGGATTGACTCCGTCACCACACCCAATACAGAGGAGCATTCATTAAGGTACCCCTACACCACCTTATACAGCGCTCCAGATATAGGTGATTGTGCATTTGCCTCACAAGGACGTTCATTATAAAGTTACAAAATAAATAACAGTAACATTAACAATATTAACATAAAGCAATATAAACATTAAGAACAATAAGTGCATTACACCAATGGGGATGCAAACAAAATATTAAATGTAACTGCTCAAATTTTAATAAACTTAGTGCAGTTTTTTCATCTCCACAATCAATCCACATACATGTATACCCAGACATCAGACCTTCAGATACATGTACATCCAGATATCAGACTCCAGATACATGTATACCCAGACATCAGACTCCAGATACATGTATACCCAGACATCACATTGCAGTGTGAACAGAGCAAGGGATCGTCGATTCATGGTGCTGTGTGGTAATTGGCAGGCCAGGTGCGGTCGGATGAGAAACGCCAGGAGGGGGCAAGCATGGGAGGCAGACGTCCTGCGTGCCCTCTCTGTTGTCATCAGAGGGGACCGCTGGTCAGCATCTTGGATTATCCAGCTGGTGGCCGGGCCCTAAAAATAACACGGTCACCCCCAGAATATGCAGCGAGTAGCACAAAATAATTTATCATGCTACCTGCATGTGCATTTCCACTCGCCTTCACTTAATTTCCACTCGCCAAATGCGAGCAGGCGAGTGGAAATCTTGAGCCCCGCTGTGTTGTATGACAGTGTGTTGGTGTAGTTAATTACATGTTATTTGTGCACCATAGGGCATTGACAACGCATATATACGTAAGTCTTTGTTTTGTAATAGTGTGTAATTAGCGCCTGCACAGATTTGATGTTTACATTTAAGTATATAGCTACAGGCATTTTGACACATATCCTATAACTATTTTATCACCATCACTATCATTTCAAATGATTTCTTCTTTAATAACCTATTATTCCCATCAGATTGGTTATTTGTGAGAGAGTGTTAAAAAAAGCCCTGAGGGCATATTGCATAACGCTCTCAGTATATGAAAAAAAAAAACAACCCAACAATATGCATAGTAAACACAACAATCCAATTTCCTAAATTAACTTCTTACATGATTTGGTTTTATGTGACAAATAAATATAAATCTGAATAAGCCAAATTCATCCAAATTTACCCAAATAACTGCACAAAATAAAAATGCAGTATAAAGATTTATAGTAATCCAAGCCAAGATACTAAACCTAAACTTTATTCGAATTTCTAGATCTAGTAGAGAGACACATAAAATTATATATACTGTATATATATATATAATTTCATCAACCATCTACTTACTGTCCTTAGCAGTGCCTCAGTGTACAAGTTCCTCCTGCAGTTTGAAAAGAACTAGCAGGGGATTTGCAAATTTTAATCAAAAGAACAAAAAGTGTCAAAACAGCAGAGTGGATATTTTTTTTACCTTTTAAGATTTTTTTTATAATTCTTTATTTTGAAGGTCAAAACACACCAAATACTTAAGACATAATGGGAACTATCAGCTGCCCTGAGCTAAAACGGACACTAAGGGGGAAAAATTTTTGCGTTCGCTAACTTCCCCTTAGCATCCCGGTTTCCCCAGCAGATCGCGGGGCAGGTGCTGATTGAGTCCGACAGCCTGTCTCTTAGCGATCACTAAGCTCGTGGATGCTGGGGGCAGCGCTTCAACACCATCCCCAGCATCCACTCCATGGCGTCCATAGGTCATGGAGGATCGTGCTGCTGGGTCACATGACTGGCAGGATCTCACCTCTCATGAGATCATGCTGGTTAGCAGAGTGATTGCGGAGGGAGACAGCGGACTTTCTTCCCCCAGTCTTCCTATGCTCTCGGCAGCCAGAAGCAGCAGATCAAGCCGCCTTTCTCGGCGTGGGATAAGAGGTGAGTATTTGTTTTTTGGGGGTTTTGAGCTGCAGGTAACGGATTCTGCAGCAGCGGAATCCGTTACCTACACCTCTGAGCTGGAGGTAACTTTTTTAGTTAGCGCCAGCTCTTATTAACTAGCGTTAGGACCAAGTGATCCTAACGTTAGTTACTCTGTGCTTTCACTTTGCACTCCCCATGTTAAATATAGGGAGTGCAAAGTACAGTGAACTTGCGCTAAAAATTGCTAATTAACAAGTGCTAATGTTTTTTTAACCCATTAGTGATTTGAAGGCGATCTAGCCGCAGCTGCTATGACCTCCTTCAGGGCCCATTCACACTGAGCGACATGAAAATCGTGTGTTTTCCGCGCGATTTTCATATTCGCGATATTGAGCGATAAAATTGCACGATATCATTGTTATGAGTGCTATTGTGTGACACCATAATGTTAAATCAGCAAATCACAGCGAATCGCAGAAAAAAAGGGTCACATACCAGCGACGAGCTACAAGCGACATTGAGCAACATTGAACTGTGAACAGCTCCATTGAAATGCATTGGAGAAACTACATAGAGTGATATTGAACGGAAATATGAGCAATATCGCTGCAAAAATCGCTCAGTGTGAATGGGGCCTTAAGCTAGCGTTAACGCTGACGCTAGTGTTAGCTTTAAGGAGGTGATAGAGCCCCAATGAAAAAGTAGATCACAAAGGTTTACTGTTTTAAACACATCAGAACTTCATTTCCAGAATATATGCAAAAGACCTGAAGATTGAAAAAAAAAAAAGTACACTAGAGGTTGCCATGTCCATCATTTCTTATTATACATGAAATTTTTCTGAGGGTCACTCACAAGGTAAAAGCCAGGTTCTCCAAACTAGTTATTGTAATCAACACAATTTAATTAGTCTGACCATCCCTTAAATATATTCTTTGGAGAATAACCACTTGACTGAAGAAATATTTTTTCGCATTATGTAATGGGGATTTAACAGATTTATACACCAGTAGAATGCTACCAATTGATGAGACTTCATGGTCTGTAATTAATATTTGGCCACGGGTCAAGCCCTAAAAACACAATCACTAAGCTTCTGCTGTCCCCTTTCTTGCCCAAAGTAACTGTTGTCACCTCATACTTAACCCATCACCCCATACTGAAACTCAATATTGATGTTTTAGGTTATCGTAGCTGTCCTGACTTGTAGATAATTAGTCATTATGATAATCGACATAGAATCACAAGTTTATTGTGGCTTAAAAGTGTTTGAAACTAAAAAAGAAACGCTTCACAGTGTTTTGAGGTTATAGGAACGTCGTTCCTTCTTCAAAAATATTTGAGGAAGTACGCTCCTGACCGTTCCTGCTTGACTTGAACTCTGGAAATGGCCATATGGTACATTTTTCTACTTGAAGATTTTTTTATGGTGATTGCAACAGCTTACGCTTAATATAAAACTCTTTTTGCTCAGTTGCAGGTCTTTTGTTAGCACAGCTCACAGCTGTTTGATCAAATGTATGTTCGGCAGGCTTTTGGCACATCTTCCCATCATTTTTATCGTCAGACTTGCCCCTGTGTAAACCTAGGCTAGCAAGAGATGTCTAAACCACTGAAAGAAAATGTATTTCTGAATTACTATACTCATTTTATGAACACATAAAATACGGGTCTAACTATCATTTTGCATTAATTAAGCCCTGTCTTTTTCGATAATAATGCACTGCAAAAAGAACACAGATCTCTTATCTGTCTCTTGCAAGAAAGGACAGATGGCTTCATTTCCAGACCTAGCTGTTTGTAGTTACAAAGCTTTGAGTAAATTGGCCATATCTAAGGATGTAATGGTATATAATCATCTTACATAATTGGATCTATTGTTACTGGCGTTATTTTTCATGAATCTTCCCATGCTGTTTCCCTCGCTGTGTGGTCTGTCAATTATGCATTTACTTAGGTAAATGAGTGGTCGGGGGTACATTTTGACTAGTGAAATGGAATCGTAATCTCTTGCTGCCGTAATTACTTCATAGTGACTTCTGTCTACTTGGCTAAAGGGAAAACATTAAATGAATCTTAATTATTTTATCCGTCTTTTTAATTAGAAAAGATTTTAGGCAGGCTTTTCAGCATATGAAAGATGCATCGCCTGAAGTATTTAACAAGATTTAAATTTCTTTAAAATTATGTATTTTCTGATACAACTTATTTTTTTTGTTTGAGAAATTTCTTTTGTAAATGTTTAGATCGACAACTTGCTGGCACACTTAGGCCGGGGTCAGACGAGTGTCTTTGAGAGCGGAAGGAACGTCCGTGAGAGTGGCCGTGCTTCCACTCTGATGCCACCTTGCTGAGTGCAGTTAGTGCATTCAGCACTGCAAGGTTCAATCCCCTTATGGAGGATCACGCTTTGCAGCCCCGTCCATCGCATGTCTAGTGTTTTGACGGGGAGGCTTTCTCTACGTCCGCTTGTAGCGCGCGCAATTCGTGCGTGCGCTACAGCATGTGACTGGCCCCGTCGAAACGTCACACCGCAGGAAGAAGAAAATAAGAAGGAAGAAGAGAAGGAGAAGAAAGACGAGAGAAAAAGAGAGAAGAGAGGAGCAGAGGACAGGGATCAAAGACAGCGGAGCGGTGAGCCAGACCTCAGGTCCCAGCCAGACCCCAGGGCCCAGCCAGACCCCAAGGCCCAGCCAGACCCCAGGGCCCAGCCAGACCCCAAGGCCCAGCCAGACCCCAGGGCCCAGCAAGACCCCAGCCAGACCCCAGGGTCCAGCCAGACCCCAGCCAGACCCCAAGGCCCAGCCAGACCCCAAGGCCCAGCCAGGGCCCAGCCAGACCCCAGAGCCCAGCCAGGCCCTAAGACCCAGCCAGACCCCAGCCAGACCACAAGGCCCAGCCAGGGCCCAGCCAGACCCCAGGGCCCAACCAGACCCCAAGGCCCAACCAAGCCCCAGTGCCCAGGCCAGCCCCAGGGCCCAGTCCAGCCCAAAGCCAAGCCCATCATACACACCGCACATTACTGTGAGTTTTATTGCTGTGGAGCTCTGTGATACGCTCATACACACCACACATTGCTGTGAGTTTTATTGCTGTGGAGCTGCGTTATGTCCTTTTTTTGTTGTGGAAGGGGGCGAAAAGCTTTTAAAGGTTGAGGAAGTTTACGGGGGGGCCATCGTGAGGTTCAGTAAGGGGCCCCATCATTTCTAGCTGCCCTGATCGTTGGAAAGGGCATACCCTGGCCTTTCCAGTGATACCTTACATAACCCTGTAGCTGCTATGGAGTCAGAGATACAGGGGTTCAAATGCCCATCAATGCAGCTATACAGGGTTATTCAGAGAGCACCAAAATGTCCCCGACATTACGCTGCTCTCTGATTTGCCGCACTTCGGCGAGTCCGATTCTCTGACCCTATGGGGAATTCAGCATTCACCACAGGGGCCCCGAAGTGCAACGAATCAGCCGCTGAACGCCACCGCCAACCAGCCGCACACCCACCGGACAGCCGTCTCAAACCTGCCGCCGCAAACCCACTAGACAGTCGCCAAAAAAAGCCAACAAGCCGCTGGATGGGTAAAAAACAAAACAAAAAAAAAGAATGAAAGTATCAAATTTGAAATGCTAGGAAGGGGAGAAGAGCTACACCTCTGGCGCACTTAGTGGTTCTTTGTGAGAGAGACTGTGGTGACACAGACTTAATCTGTATGTAAATTTAAAAATAAGCAGCAAAAGCACAGATGTACTGGTATAACTGATAACCAAAACGTTATATAAATGTGCTATGAAGTGTGGGAGTGCTAAAAGGCAATGGATAATAAAACCCTTTGGGCTATATTACAAAGCTGGTGCTAACTTAACCAGAGGTGTTGTAAACTTACCAGAGCCATTATAGCCTATGGAGCTGTTAAGTTAACAACAGCTCTGGTTAAGTTAGCACCAACTTTGTAATACTGCCCTTTATGTGTACAATAAAAACAGGAACGAAAGAAAACACAGACTTGCAAAACCTGTCAGAAAATATGAAACAATAAAGTGAAGCATCACATCCATGCAAAACCACAAGATAATTAAATAAATGAATGTGCAAACTTGCAAACCTGTTGCACGCAGTTCTAAAATGTGGAAAAACGCAAACTCGCCGAAAAAGAGACATATGCAAAACTTGCAAACCTGTCCAACGTAGTACTAAATGTGCAAAATTGTATAAATGTGCTATAAAGTGTGAGAGTGCACAAAGGTAATGGGTAATAAAGCACTTTATGTGTGCAGTAGAACACAAATGTAAGAAAGTACAGATTTGCAAACCTGTCAGAAAATAGCGGCGAGTAACTATGAAGCAATCAAGTGAAGCATCAAATCTGTGCAAAACCGCAAGATAAATGAATGCAAAAACTTGCAAACTTGTTGAACGCAATTCTAAAATTTGTGAGCACACAAACTCGCAGAAAAGGAGAAATGTGCAAACTTGCAAACCTGTCCAACACAGTACTAAATGTGCAAAATTGAAAATGTGTTTAAACACAGTCTTTAGGATAAATTATTTCTGGATGTGCTTAAAGTGTGGACATGCGACATATAAAAGTCCAGAGTTTATCAGTGCAATCAGAATACAGCAGCTAGTTATGCTCACAGAAAGTGGTATATCCCAGTCCACTACAATGTCTTTGAAAGATGGATAAGTGAGTGAACCCCCGCTTCTTTCTGAAAATTCCTTTGTTGGATTTAAGAGGTCATCTGTTTAATCCTTCGCATAGGTGTACGTCCTGAACGGTTCTTATTGCCTCAAAGATAAAAAGCATGGACAAGGCATGGGACAGTACAGTTTAAACACGAGTGTCAGTATGAAGGGAAAAAAATTGCACTCACGTGAGCTGGTGTCTCAAACTCAGACACTAGACAGGATTGCAGCTGGCAACTTGAATAGGGAATGCCAGATTTACCTTAACTGCATAGAAGAGTGGTCAGCCTCGAGGTTTCCAGTAGTCCCAAGATCACAGCGTCCTTATCCTTCCCATGGAGTAGGTAACTGGTTTTCCAGGGTTTAAAGGGCACCTTATTGTAGAGTGCAGACTCAGCAGTCTTAATGTAGAGGACAAAACTTTTGCGTTTTGCCCAAAATTGTGGTTAAATCTTTTTTATTCCTTTAAAATCAATATATAACCAAATAAATGAATAATACAAATAGCAAGTACACTAAAGCGCGTTTTGTGGAAAAAAACGCTTCCTCGCACTAACGATTTTGAGACAACACCTTATGTGAGTGCAATTTTTTTCCCTTCATACTGACATTCATGTTTAAACTGTACTGTCCTATGTCCATGCTTTTTATCTTTGAGGTAATAAGAACCGTTCAGGATGTACACCTATGCGGAGGATTAAACAGATGACCTCGTAAATCCAACAAAGGAATTTTCAGAAAGAAGCGGGGGTTCACTCACTTATCCATCTTTCAAATTTGAAATGCTGTTTGCAAAATACTACTGGACAAAAATGTCTGGAATTAACGTATAAGGTCCTATGAATAATACTAAAAAGGTCTGGTACAGAAAAACCAAAAACACTATATAAAAAAAATATTGGGGAAATTTTTTGTGGAAAAAATCCAGAAAAATGCTTAATAAATCCTAAAAAAATAAATAAATAAAGAGACTTTTTGCAGCAGATTAAAATAATCAAGGGTTTAAAAGATATTGAATAAAAGCAGGAATATTTTTAACATTGAAACCTATTGGATTCGCCTGATTAAACCTGCCTAATGAAACCACCGAACATCAAAGCATTTCACTGACATTTCTCTGCTGTACTGTGTTCTCTGAATAGGCTAACCATATCTTCTCTATAGGGATTTCACTGCTGCTGAAGATCACCGTATTTTGCCAAAATTTGGCGAACTGCCTGCTTTCTGAATAGCTGAATGGCCACGAAATTGCACCATCGGGGAAATTCACTGGTTGCTGCATTTTCGGGGCAACTTCGGATCTCTGTGAATAACCCCTATAGTTATCCTTTCTGTGGGTCTATTATGGGGCATGGGCCTCGAGCTGCTGCTCCAATAGCCTGTTACATTTTCCCTGGTTTTGGCTGCGCCCCCTGGTGGTGAAGGGCCTTCATGTCTGTTTTTCCCCTGTGGTGTGTTTGGCCGTGCTGTCTGGGGCTGTTCTGGGGTTCTGATATGATCTTCTGGTCTGGGGTCACATGGCCCAATCACACGGACCCACGCCCTATAAATATCCCAGCAGCACAGAGCCTCATTGACGGTTTGTGGAGTTTCATGGTGGTTCTGTCTAGTTCATATTCCCTGTGTTGCTGCATAGCATTTCTGTCTCATTCTATTCTGGTTTTGACCTCAGCTGTGTTTCCTGACGATCCTTTTCTGCTCACTCCTGGTATTCTGTTTATACTGATCTGTTGCCAACCTTACCTGAATGATCATTCTTTATGTTTCATGTTTTATGTATTTTGTTTGTCCTAGTTTAGTATAGTCTCCGAGGCCATTAAAAGGACCTCCTCAGTGTAGGATGTTTTGTCTGTCTTATTCACCCTTGCCCTTCTTGTCCATCTTGATCTGTTATATCTTTGTGAGGGTTTTCTAGATAGGGATTATTGCCCAGCATAGGGATCCCTTTAGTTTTCTCCCTGGCCCTCCTGTTCTAAGTTTCTGTCTGGTTCCTGCAAAGCCCTTATGTGGAGTCCAGTTCTCGTATCGCCAAGTCTGTCTGTTTGTTGACTGACCTGCAGCCTGCTCAATTCACGGATTGTCAGGCGAATCATTGTGTTTCTTAGTGTGTCCTAAGTGGTCTGTCGGTCTTGAAACCTTCGGAGCTTACTGGTAATTCAGTTCTGTTTTTTTGGTGCTCCTTCGTTTTGGAGAAATTATTCTGTCCTTGTGTCCAGTCAGTAACTCACCTGCCTTAAGGGCTTCACCCCATGTTCCAAGCGACCAAGATGGCCCAAGCAGGGGCTAACCGTTACATAGCCCTAATGTTAATCCGGCCCTGTCCATGCGCACAAAATGCTTGGTACCTTTCTTTGAATTCTTCCCTCCCACACTTGCTACATTCCTTCCCAACCATAATTCATATTTAGCTATAGGCACTGGATCATTTATTAATGTAAATAAATGGCAGGACACTCACTAAAACGCCTCTGACACCTATTGAAACAATAGTATACACTATTCAAAATGATGCTCACAGAATAATTACTGTGCATTGGGACACTGACATGAAAAAACAAAATGGGCATCTTGGTGATGGCAGCTCCTCATTTGTTTTCCAATATACAGTATAAGGGCTCTATCACCTCCTTCGAGCTAACATTTGTGCTCATGTAAGGCTAGGGTCAGACGAAAGCATTTTTCCCCGCGAACGTGAAAAAGTGCTTCCGAACGCATTGACGTATTTTATCACGGAATGCGCAAAAACGGTCAGACGACGCGCATTTTCGGGCGTGATCTTGTACGGATCGTCAATAAAACTCTTTTTGTGTCTGGACGTTATGTAGGCTGGACATTAGCAGTGTCTGACATCTCCTAATCACGCAAACACGCCGCTATGCCGCAGCTGCGCACTCAGTACGTCAGTACTAGCGGTTCAGCGTTCTCAGAAAAATGCGTTCAAATTCCACTTGCGTTGCACGGCCGGACTTTTGTGCGGCCGTACATCGTATATTGGCCGTCATTGCCCGTCATCTGCTGCTAGTGCGGCCGTAATTATGTGCGCCAGAACGCACGTTAAAAGTGCGCTGGTCTGACCCCAGCCTTAGCGCTAGCTTAAAGGAGGTCATAGCAACGCTGCACAGATCGCCTCCAATTTGCTAATGGGTTAAAAAACCCATTAACGCTCGTTAATTTGCGGTTTGTACCTCCAGTTTACTGTACTTTGCGTTCTCTGTACCTAACATGGGGAGCGCAAAGGGCAAGCACAGAGTAACTAGTGTTAGGATCACTTGGTCCTAACGCTAGTTACTAAGAGCTGGCGCTAACTAAAAAGTTACCACCAGATCAGAGGTGCAGGTAATGGATTTCGCTGCTGCAGAATCAGTTGACTGCAGCTCAAACCCCCCAAAAATCACATACTCCCCTCTTATCCCACGGCGAGAAAGACAGCTCGATCTGCTGCTTCTGGCTGCTGGGAGCATAGGAAGACTGGGGGAAGAAAGTCCGCTGTCTCCCTCCGCAATCACTCTGCCAACCAGCATGATCTCATGAAAGGTGAGATCCTGCCAGTCATGTGACTCAGCAGCACGATCCTCCATGACCTATGGACGCCATGGAGTGGATGCTGGGGATGGTGTTGTAGCACTGCCCCCAGAATTCACAAGCTTAGCGATCGCTAAGAGACAGGCTGCCGGACTCAGCACTTGCCCCGCAATCTGCTGGGGAAACCGGGATGCTAAGAGGAAGTTAGCGAACGCAATTTTTTTCCCCCCTTAGCGTCCCGTTTTAGCTCAGGGCAGCTGATAGTGCCCATTATGTCTTAAGTATTTGGTGTGTTTTGACCATCAAAATAAAGAATTACATAAAAAAATCTTAAAAGGTAAAAAAAATATCCACTCTGCTGTTTTGACACTTTTTGTTCTTTTGATTAAAGTTTGCAAATCCCCTGCTAGTTCTTTTCAAACTGCAGGAGGAACTTGTACACTGAGGCACTGCTAAGGACAGTAACTAGATGGTTGATGAAATTATATATATATACTAGGTGGAAAGCCTGCCCAGAGGGCAGTCTATTGTTGTTGTTGCCAGGTCAGAATTCAAGTCCACATAGTTTTTTTCCAATGTCCTATCCTAGAGTATCTCTCTATATAAATACGTTTGTAACGCGTCCATCGCCATCCCATCCACAACAGGAGGGCCGACTGAGCAGCTGTGATGGGTGCGCACACAGCTGACAGCGCATTACAAAGGAATTTATATATTAGAGTAGGTTCCTCTTCCCTCTTAGATTGTAAGCTCATGGGAACCGGACCCTCAGATTGTAAACTCGTGGGACCCCTCAGATTGTAAACTCGTGGGACCCCTCAGATTGTAAACTCGTGGGACCCCTTAGATTGTAAACTCATGTGGCCCCTTAGATTGTAAGCTCATGGGGCCCCTTAGATTGTGTTGGGCTTGGGCGGGCATTTTTTTTGTAGCGCATACATTATGCGTATATTTAATGGCACGTGGTATGCATGGCATGGCAGGCTGGTATTTAGGCACACTGGTATTATGAGACACTGGTATTATGGCTGGAAGACTGGCATTATGGCTGGCAGACTGGCATTGTGCATGGCAGACTGGCATTGTCCGTGGCAGACTGGCATTGTGCATGGCAGACTGGCATTGTGCATGGCAAACTGGTAATATGGCTGGCAGAGTGGTAATATAGCTGGCGAACTGGTAATATGGCTGGCAGACTGGTATTGTGCATGGCAGACTGGTATTGTGCATGGCGAACTGGTAATATGGCTGGCGAACTGGTATTGTGCATGGCAGACTGGTAATATGGCTGCCGGACTGGTAATATGGCTGCCGGACTTGTAATATGGCTGCCGAACTGGTAATATGGCTGGCAGACTGGTAATATGGCTGGCAGACTGGTTTTATGGCTGGCAGACTGGTTTTGTGCATGGCAGACTGGTAATATGGCTGGGAACTGGTATTGTGTATGACAGACTGGTAATGTGCATGGCAGACTGGTATTGTGCATGGCAGAATGGTAATGTGCATTGCAGACTGGTAATATGGCTGGCAGACTGGTAATATGGCTGGCAGACTGGTAATATGGCTGGGAACTGGTATTGTGCATGGCAGACTGGTAATATGCATGGCAGACTGGTATTGTGCATGGCAGACTGGTATTGTGCATGGTAGACTGGTAATATGCATGGCAGACTGGTAATATGGCTGGGAACTGGTATTGTGCATGGCAGACTGGTATTGTGCATGGCAGACTGGTAATATGCATGGCAGACTGGTATTGTGCATGGCAGACTGGTAATATGCATGGCAGACTGGTAATGTGCATGGCAGACTGGTATTGTGCATGGCAGACTGGTAATATGCATGGCAGACTGGTATTGTGCATGGCAGACTGGTACTTTGCATGGCAGACTGGTATTGTGCATGGCAGACTGGTATTTTGCATGGCAGACTGGTATTGTGCATGGCAGACTGGTAATATGCATGGCAGACTGGTATTGTGCATGGCAGACTGGTATTTTGCATGGCAGACTGGTATTGTGCATGGCAGACTGGTATTTTGCATGGCAGACTGGTATTGTGCATGGCAGGCATGGCAGACTGGTAATATGGCAGGCCGGGCACGGAGGAGATGCAGGCCGGGCGCGGAGGAGATGGAGGCCGGCAAGGAGGAGATGGAGGCCGGCAAGGAGGAGATGCAGGAAACAAATCCAATCCATTGGAGAGGCGCTGTGCTGTGCGCCTCTCCAATGGATCGGATTTGTTTTGTCCCTCTCGCACGCCGGCTGTGTGCGTGCCACGGCCATTGGATGCGCGCGCAGCCAACTGCCGCAGGTTGCGCGCGCATGCGCAGTAGGGTTTTGGCGACGGTCACGCCAGCCCTTATTGTTTTATAGGATAGATATATATATAAACAGTATATATAATTTTATGTGTCTCTGTACTAGAACTAGAAATTCTAATAAAGTTTAGGTTTAGTATTTTGGCTTGGTTTACTATAAATCTTTATACTGCATTTTGCTGGAGTCCTATGGACTCCATGTTTCAGATGCTGGGGACGATGCATTAGTGCTGCCCCCAGCATCTGCGAGCCTAGCGGCCGCTATGGGTTAGGCTGCTGGACTCAGCCCCTGCCCCATAATCTGTTGGTAAAACCGGGACGCAAAGGGGAAATTAGTGATCGCTAATTTTTCCCCTTAGCCTCCCCGCTTTAGCAAGGGGCATGCGATAGTGCCCTAACAGGGCTATTCAGAAAGAGGTGAAATCCTTGAGAATGACTGGAGAATTGAAAATTCTAGGTCCAAATAGTCAAACCAGAAAAATTCCCATTTATCTCACTTTCCAAATTGGCTATTTGGTCTAGATTGTTCATTCTCCTGGCAATTCTCAAAGTTTTCACCTCTTTAAGGAATTTGAACAGCAGTCTATAACGTTTATATTCCATAAAGTACTCTGAATACTTTCATGATACTTCTATTACTCGGAAAAATAATGTAGTTATAATATCTGCAGGAGCAGATTACAATAAAGGAGCTCTTTCTGTTTACACAAGGCATGTATTATATAATACCTTAATGCCTCACTCTGAGAGTCTCTCAATATTCTATTTATAACTTATATTCCTTCAGTTCGCAATTCTATAACTGTGCTTATATTTTCAAACTTCAAACACCGTAATAATCTACACTGATGAACCGTTTATATCTCAATTTACCCGAAGTGGATGAATGCTCATAAAACCGAAAATAGATTACAAAAAACTAATTGTTATATAGACTCTTCTACAGATTTATTCTTTCATTGAACTGTAAGTACAATAAACAAATGTATTTTCATACACCTGAGGTTTAGCAGAACTAAACAGCCTTGAATAAGAATAGCTATTAAGTATATATTAATATTATTCAATATTTAACATTGATTTAAATATGGTACTACAGATTCTAGAAAGCATACATAAGTCACTTTAATAATAACTATAGCACTGCTTATAATGATGACTGACATTACAGAGAAAGGTATACTGTTTTACCCAATGTCTTTATGAGATAATAGCCAAGGACTATCACAGAAAAGATGAGTGGAAAAGAACAAGCACTATCTGGGTGCAGCACAAATTCGCCTGTATATAGTAATTCCCAAAAGTACACATCACATAAAAGATACAATGCAACCAAGGAAAGAAAAGTGGAGAGTGCACATTTTATATTTGTAGTTTTGTGGTATCTGGTATTGGCAAAAGACAAAAACAGTATCTCCTAGCATAATGTGTATAAAAATGTGGCTTATTAGAAAAATTTTGATTGGCACCACTCACTTGATTCCGAGCCACAAAAAGCCAGATACCACTGGCATAAGAATTGATAGTTCTCTTGTCCTAGTGACTGGTCTCCTCCACCTGTTGTGATTCACTCTTCATGAATACAAACCTAAGGCTAGAGTCAGACGAGCACATTCTGTGCAGACTGTGCGTCCGTGCACAACGGATGTACCTTCTGACTGACGACAAGGTAGTGGCCACACAGTCCGTTTTTGTGACTGACGCTTTTTTTGACTGATGTAGAAGGGAAAATAGATTAATATGAAAAAATTTTGTCCATCAAAATGCTGGACGTCAGAGGCGGAGCTAGCAGCTGCAGCGAGCGGTCGCATTCTGAAGAGCACCGATGCAGGGCCAGCTTTTAACCCCTTTATTACCGCTCGCTGATTGCACTGCCTTTTTCGGTGGACCTCCTCTGCTCAGTCAGACGACTTTAGCCCGACCACAATCCGCGGGCTTGGGGGGTTGATTTTGCCCCGAGAAGGATTTGGGCCTTGCGCAGGCAGCCATCTTGGTAGCTCCCAGACGGCCTTGTGGAATTTCTCCAGAGAAGAGTCTCTCTGCATCAAGCTGCGATAGACCATGCCTAAAGGTCTTCCCCAGAAAGGTGGTCCGCGCCAGAGAGATATCTGGGAATCGATGTCGGGTAGGTCCGGGAGCTTTCTCGTCCCTACCTCTGGGATATAGATCGTCAGGGGATGACGCATGCTCTTGGTCCCTTAGTGAAGGCACCGGGACGTTGTGGCCTGCCCCTCAGTCTCAACCACGGGGTCTCTGCTGCGGCGAAAAAACAGGCACAGAAAAAGCACAAGGCTGCTTTAGCTGCAGGCCTCGGTGACATCGGTGGTCGCCCCGGACTATTCAACAGAAGACTCGACTGGGGATCCGCTGCCCACTAATGGACACGGAGAAGCTCCAGATCGACAACACGGCTCTGGGAGACCTTGGGCACTGAGAACTGGGATGGAGTTGACTGAGCCGACTGGAGTCTCCGCTGTGGCTCAGATTCGAGAAGCAGATGACCATCTTCCCTCTACAAAGGGTGACCTTCGTCAGATTCTGGCCGAAATTCGGGAGATGTGGAGACCGGAGGTGGCGGCGGTTCGGGCAGAAGTTGAGGTGGTTCACGCGCAGGTGACGGAACTGCAGACGAAGAATGACGAGGTGGTGACGGTACAAACTCACCTATCTGGCCAGGTGGATTCCCTCTGTGCTCAAGTTGATATCCTGACCCGCTCCGTAGAGACACTAGAAATGAGACACCGCCGCCGGAACATCAGGGTCAGGGGTATTCCTGACTCAGTAACGTCGAAGGAGTTAACGCCTTATGTGAATCGCTTGGCTCCCCAGATTGCTAATTTACCACCTGAGACTCCTGATTTGATTGGATCCGTGTTTCGGGTCAGGAGACCCGCAGTATCGCCCAAAGGAGCTCCTAAGGATGTAGTTGTGGTTTTTCGAGATGTGGCCATAAAAGTGAAAATTATGACCGCCCCTGGCGCACGAGACTCTATGCAATTCGGAGACTCCACATTGGCATTGTACCATGACCTCCCGTTCTTGACTTTGCTCGACCATCGTCAATTTTGGGATGTGATGACTGTTCTTCATCGGAAGGGGATTCGTTACCGTTGGGGCCTGGCAGGCTCTCTTGTGGTAACGCATGCCAACGTTCCCTATACACTAACTGACCCTGCGCTGGCCTGGACCGATCTGGCGGCGGCAGGCCTTTCACCTGAGCAGTTGGAGGTACAACCGGGTTGAGACACGTTTTTCTCCTACCAACCCCCCATTTTATTTCATTTTATTTTGTTTCCCCTTGCTCACGAGTTTTTGGTGCCTTTTCTCGAACCTTTGGCTTTAGCCTATTTACACTAAGACTCTCTGAAAGTTTTTGCGGTCCCGAGGACAATTTTTGCTTTTTTGTGCGCCTTACGCTATTGGGGTTTATCGCACCTCGCTTGGCTTAGTACTGGACGGTACCGAATGTTAAACTAGATTATTAAGCCAGATAATTTGTTATTGTAATTGCTGGCCTTTGGAGGCCGTTTTTCTATACGTCTGATTCCGTGCATTTCTTTTCTTTGTAATTCTACAAATAAAGAATTAAAAAAAAAATGCTGGACGTCAAAAATGCAGTGCGTCTGAATACGTTCCATCACTCACACACAAAGCTATGCAGACATTGCAGACGCAGCGCACTCTGTGTGTCCGTTCTAGCGGATTTACGTTCTTGCCTAACCTGCGTCCGTTTGCTGCGTCCGTTATGCGTCCGCAGTTCCGTGCGGACGTACTTTGTGTGTGGGGCTCCATTGGTCATAATTATATGCTATAACGGACGTACAAATGTGCGGCAACAGGACGTGATCAGTGCGCTCGTCTGACCTGCGCCTAAATCCTCAGTGTACCCTAAAGTAATTTAGTCTTTTACGTTGAATTCAGGGTTTTTAGTGATTTGATTTCTTACCTGCAGTTTATCGAGACTTCATAAGTAACAATTACATTTATAACGATATATCTCTCAAACTGTCTATCTATCCAGCAGTCTGTCCATCTGTATAACTTTCTAGTTAACTGTTAACTGTCAGTCTGTCTGTGTGTTATCTATCTAATGCAATATTTCTATCTGTGATGGAACCGTTCTCTTCCGTCTGTCCTGACTCTCCAGACACCCCTTCGTTGCGGTCAGCCCGGCTACTGGGAGCACTGTCCTCAGCGCCTCGAGCAGCTTGACCCGCCTGCTTCTGTTCCTCTGCCCTGGAGCCGTTAGGAATCTCCAGAAGGCCGCTCGGTACCTTCTGAGGGTGATAGTGTATTGTGTAGCGTCGCTGAAATAAAGACACCAGGTGCGGCTGTATGCTTTAAAATAGGATTCTCTCTCTCTGAGCTCTGAGAGTTCTCTGACTTTTTAATGAACAAAACGCCACCATTTATGCTGAAGTCCAACAGTCATAATTTGCATAAAATGACGCACCTCGTCCTACCCATACTAATTACATTATGTCAGTTATTTAAAACATTCTTTACATTCTTTAGCCTTCAGCTCACACAACATTTGTATATCCATTGTTCTAACACATCAGATTAAACACACACTATCAGAGATCCCTTGAATTAAACATGCAGCTAGATAATGGGAAAAGCCCTGGTGCATAAATTACACAGCAGTAAAGCTTGTTTACTGTATACATAAGAACACATTTACCTACAGGAATATAAGTATTTTTAAAACCAAAGCTATGCCATTTTACACTAAACTAAATTAAACTAAAACCAAACGATGAAAAATATATCTAAAATCACACGATATAAATGAACATAAAGTCTCTTGGGGTTTGAAGCATGGGGCGTTACATCAGCTCCATGACACTATCCATCTGTAATAAAGAACTCTATGCTAATGGACATGCCTAAGGAAATCTAAAGGTCTGAGTCACTTTGAAAAGGTTACTGTAAAAATTAAAAGGATTATTAACATCAACGTAATATTAGAATAAAATCACATGTAATTAAACTCCTATAACTTCCAGACGTCATTTATATGGATATGTACTGGTGAAATCTTACATCCAGGCTTGCTGTTGACCCAGTATGTAAATTGCCTAATTTTTTTTTTCTTATACCGATACAGGAAAAAAAATGGTATATATTTATGGGCTATATTTTACAATGCATTATAGCCATTCTTCACGCTTTTATTCAAATGTGAAAAAGGTGTGTATAATGGAAGAGGCACTGTACTATCAATCATAGGTATTAAGAAGGTCCTGCGATATGCTCCTGAGAAATCGGGTCCTTGAGCATATATATATAGGAAAAAAAAAAGAATATTTGAACTGCGAGGATTTGTCAGCACATGAATGATGAACAGATTATTGTTGCCAGAGATCTGTGTGCTGAGAGCATAAAATGAAGCATATTGCTGAAAATACAACAGTTGCATTTTCATTACCATAAATTACTTTGCCTCTGCTGCCCCTGAAAAGAGATTGCTTGTTCTTGAGAGTTATGATTAATTTTATGTTAGCTGTCGGCTCAAAATTCTTGAAATAAGAGCTTAACACTTTCTGAAGGAGCACTCTAATAACACAAAATGAAACAGAACTGAATTGACAAATGAAATCTCCTCAGGCGATGTGTAACATAAATGTAAGGGACATCACAACCTCACTAGAGAACATTAGCCACTAATGGCTTTATCCTCTCTCTACCAGGGGCCACTGTGGAGGCACAATTTCCTATCCTCTGTGCTTATTATACAGGGTTAGAATACTTTTTTCATTTTTCGTTTTTCATATCTCATGGTAACAGGTATTTATCTCCTGCAGCGGCCACCGTGCACAGGGATATGTGAATCATAGCAACATGATTTCTGCTTAAGTGATATATTCATATTTTTTAACGGTGTTGTCATAAAATACTAGGTATTAAAATATGACTTCATCGTGGTAAAAAAATGATAGCAGTGAAGTTAGATTGTATGAGTGAGGTCATCTCACTGAAGCTCCCGTCATATCCTCCACCATGCAGAACACCCTATCAGGGTTATTCAGAGAGAGCCTAACTGGACTCCAAATAACACCGAACAGTGAATTTCCCCGTACAGTGCAATTTCGTGGCCATTCGGCTATTCAAAAAGCAGGCAGTTCACCAAATTTTGGTGAATTGCCAGCAAAATTCAGTGCCTATTCGATGGCAGTGAAAGTCCCCATAGACAAGCAATGGTTAACCTAGTCAGACATAGGCATCTCTAGGGGGGGCAGGGTGGGCAATTGCCCCCCTAGGTTATTCCTTGTCCCCCCATATGCCCCTCGTCAGGGATCAGTATCTAGCTTCCACCACATCTCCGGATGGCTGTATCTCTCTGACTCCTTGCATCGTACATGATCTAGGTGTCATTGGAAAGAGCAGAGTCTGGCCTTTCCAATGATACCCAACATGACCATATTCATTATAAAGACAAAATCATAAAAACTTAACAATTTTTTTTCACAGGGTGGAAATGGCTCAACAGTGAAAGGGTTAATGGCCAGACTATATATTACATTGTGTATTACTTTAATTTTGCCTTGGTTTAGTTATATATTAAGGGTTAATGGGCAGGTTTCAACCCTCACAGTATACATTTTATTTTTTCCTTTATTAATGACATTTTAGGAGTTAATGTGTAGGCGCCATGCTTCACAGTGTATATAATTCATGTTTTCTCTTGATAACTGGCATTTTAGGAGTTAATGGATAGGCTGCATGCCCCACAGTGTATTCATTTTATGTTTTCCCTTAATTTCATTTTAGGTGTTATTGGGTAGGCAACATGCCTCACTGTCAGGTACTGTACCGGGGTGGTACCAAGGTGGCAGGATACTGAGCCCTGGATGAGGTGATGCACTAGTACAGGGGTGTGCGGTGAGCGGTGAGTTGCTGCAGGAAGCAGCAGAACAATTGGTTTGGAGCAGAGGGGCAGGACATGTATAGGGCTTGACAATAAGGAAGCAGAAAATAAACCAGGACAATGGGATCTTGGACACACCGGATACTGAAGGGTATGGAGACACAGGAAAGGCTGGTAATGACGGGAAGGTTTGGGGTTCAGGATAATGCAGGAGAGCCACAGCATAGGTTCTCTCTCACTGGTAGTGGTTTGGCAATGCTGGAGCAAGGAGCAGCGGCGGCTGTGGCACTTTATTCATGTAAGTCATGTGACCAATGGTGTGTGTTTTAACTGAATATGTGCTGGATCTCAGCGCTGGAAATGAGCAGCACAGGAATGAAGCTGTCCTCAAGTGCAGGCACAGACCAGATGCACAATACTTGAAGGGGGCTGCCAAGGCACAAATCAGGAACCAGGAACCTGACACAAAGTATATATATATATATATATATATATATATATATAGTGGAGGCGCTAATAAAGAATTAGGTGTTTAACTGGTAAAAATCAGGTGTGCTGCCTAAAAGGAAAAATATGTACACTAAAACTATACAAAAATATACATGAGGAAACTTAATACCGAGAGGTATTTGAGGTATTGAGTGGAACGAAGATTATATTGGATCCAATCACTTCCTTCTTGAAAGAATTGATATTTTTAATTTCCTGTATGAATATATATGTATTGTGATTCAAATACGTACTGTAGTAAATATATTGGGCTGTGGTTTTCCCCCCTCCTTTTTATGGCACGTGATCCTGTTAGGAATGCTGGAAAAGTGCCGAAAGTTGTAAGACAGAAAAAAAACAACTCTGAACCATGTATGGTAATAATAAGTGTTTCATTGTTCACTGTGCTGGCCAAACTCTGACGTGGAAATATAACTGTATACTGATTGGCTGTTATATCGCATTCCTCTTTGGGGCAGAAATGGAAACCTGTCTATGACGAACAATCTCATTGGGTGTTTGAAATCTATTAAATAGATGTCTGAACAAAGAAAAAGTCAGACATGATGAAAGCTATACATTGTGTGTAGTTGATTTTAATGTCTCCGCTATAGCGTAAGCGCGCGTCTTTCTTTATAGTTTCTTATTTGAGAAGAAACTTGCAAAGGTTTATGGAATTCCAATTATGGTAATTATAAATAGGAAAACTGATTTTGTTTGTTTAAAGTTGTTATTTAACACTTCTCCAGATACTCTTTCCCATTTCCCCACCTGCAGCAATGCAATATAAGTATATGCCATTTGAACCTTATTTTGCACTGGGGATTGGCACAGTCCTAAGACATATGAAATGGTCTTATGTCTCAAGCTATTTGCACTAAGTGACGTTATTGTATCTTACAGGGCTATTCAAAAATAATCGAAAAGTCACCGTCCCTGCACTTCGGGATGATTAGGCGATCCTATTTCGCCGACCCTGCGGTGTATTCAGCAAGAACCGCAGGGCCACCATAGTGCAGGGAAAACCAGCCGCAAATCCACCGAACACTCATTGAAGACCGCAGAAAACAGCTGGATTAACCCCGCCGAACACACTGGAGAAACCCGACTAGCCGCCGATCACAGCGCAGAGGAGCCGCCGGAAAAACCTGACATGCAGACGAATGAGGTGAAAAAAAACAAAAAAAAGTACGCTTGAAAGTTTGAAATTTGGAACGCTGTTTGCAAAAAAACTACTGAACGAAAATGTCTGGAATTTACATATAAGATCCAATGAATAATAATAAAAAGGGCTGTTACAGTAAAAAGAAAAGATCATTTAAAAAATATAACGGGAAAAATGTTTTGCCCAAAAAATCTGAAAAAATGCCTAACAGATCCTAAAAAAATCTATAAATAAAGAGACTTTTTACTGCAGAACATAATAAACGGTTTATTAGATATTGCATTAAAACAGGAATATTTTTAACATTGAAGCCTATGGGAATCGCCTGAATATATCTGTCGAATGAGACCACCGAACAGCAGGGCATTTCGGCAACTTTTCCCTGCTGTTTTGTGTTTTCTGAATAGACGAAGCATTGCTTCTCTGTGGGGATTTCACTGCCTTCGAACAGGCACCGTATGTGCAGGCAGTTCTCCAGCATTTGACAAACTGCCTGGTCTTTGAATGGCCGGGAAAGGTAACCGTACGCTGAATTTCAGTGTTTGGTTACCTTTCGGCCACAATTCGGATCTCTTTGCATAACCCCCTTAGAATACTTAGCACTTTATACATTATTTGCACTATTGTATTTTGCACTACTCTGGTATACTGTCATATAAGATACATAACACTTTACAAGTTGAACGTGTGACATATGTGTACAGTGTACACCACTTTTATTGCATAGGCACTTTATATAGTTTGTGCACTACATCATAGTACAATATTTGAAATACGATTGTTATTGCATAGGCACTTTATGGAATTTGCGCTCTAAATTACATTATATTATATAAAATACGTATTGCGCCAAAAGGAACTCTCTCGGTATTAAATTTGCACAGGAGCCTGACACAGTCTATTCATTTAATGCTTTCCCTTGATTAATGTCATTTTATGAGCTAATGAATAGGTTACATGTCACACTATTTATTATTTTTATTGTTTTTCCCTTGGTTTATGGCATTTTAGGGGTTATTTTGGAAGTTAGAATATAAAGGGTCTATTCATCTTTAGATCCTTTACTTTTTGTCACAATTCGGGGAATCAATTTCCCTGAAAATATGGTGAATTCCCTATTTAGCGAATGGTCACTGTATGTAATGGTCGCTGAATCAGTTATTGGACGTCGGCAAAAACTGCCAAATAAAATATTGAATTTATGTATTAGGTTATTACAACATAAAGGCATCATTGCATCACATTACTCTGGGATTTTGGAATCTTATTTATAAATATACTTATTTAGGTTTTTTCAGTGGCATGATTTAATGGCAAAAATTATTAGTGCCTCCCCCAGTTTTGACTGTGGTATCTTATGTGCCCCCCTATATATTGTTCCTAGAGTCGCCACTGCACTTCAATATCTATTAAACCGTTTATTCTTTCAATTTTCAGCAAAAGGTCTATTTATTTATTTATTTATTTTTTAGGCATTTTTCAGGATTTTTTCAGCAATTAGTTTTTTCGTTTTTTTTTAAATAGTGTATTTTCTTTTTTTCTGTAACAGACCTTTTTATTATTCATAGGACCTTATATGTTAATTCCAGACATTTTCATCCAGTAGTTATTTTGCAAACAGTGTTTGAAATTTTTTGAGTTTCAATCATTTTTTGTTTTTTTTACCCTGTTCGTCCAGCCTGCTGTCTTTTTCCGGCGGCTGGTCGATGCTGTGTTTGGCAGATTGTCAGCTTTCTCTGGACGTGTTCAGTGGGTTTACTGCGGAGTTTCGTATCTGTCCGATTTTTCGGATCGTATCGGCAGGTTATCAGCACGGTTTTCGGCATATTTTCGGTGATTTTCGGCATATTTTCAGCGTATTTTCGGATCCGTTCCCTGCACTACTGGGTCGGGAAATTTGATTGCCCGAAGTGTGGGGAACGAGAGAGCACTGAAATGTCAATGACATGTCAGTGACATTTCAGTCCTCTCTGAATAACTCCTTAAGTAAATCAGCTTACTAATGTTACAGGGATACTCTAGGGATAATACAGGGAGGGCAATATTACAAAGCTGGTGCTAATTTAGCCAGGGCTGTTGTAAACTTAGCAACTCCATAGACTATGGGCTACATTACATTATTCGCGCTAAAACGGGGACGCTAAGGAGAAACACCTGCGCCTGCAGGTTTCTCCTTTGCACCCCTGTTTTAGCATGGAATTACAATGCAGATGCTGAGAAAAGCTGCCTGCATTGTTAACGGGCGCTAAGCCCCGGAACTCCATTGAGGCAGACCCTGGTGGTCACATGACCTGCTGGAGCTTGCCTCGCGAGATCCGTCAGGTTGGCGTAGTGATCCGCAGGGAGAGACTGGGGGATTTTTTCCCCCAGTCTCTCCCTGCTCCCGCCGGAAGGAGGAGGCGGTTGAAGCCATGGTCCTCGCCGCGAGATAGGAGGTGAGTATCTGATTAATTTTTGGGGGGTTTTTGGCTGGTGCTAACGGATTCTGCACCAGCGGAATCCATTAGCACCAAGTCCTGGCTGTGGTTAACTTTTTGCTAACCGCAGCTGGATGTTAGTCAGCGTTAGGACTTTGTAATCCTAACGCTGATTAACACTTTGCGCTCCCCATGTTACGTATAGGGAGCACAAAGTACAGTAACCTCGCGCTGAAAAGCGCAAGGTACCAAACGGTAACGGGTTTCTTAACCCGTTAACTTTTGGATTGTTATATGTTGCGCCCGCGTTAGGGCCACCGGGGCTAACGTTAACGCTCACGCAGGAGCCCTATAATGGCTCTGGTAAGATAAGTTTACAACAGCTCTGGTTAAGTTAGCACCAGCTTTGTAATATGGCCAGGATTGTGGGAAAATGGGGGAAAACTATCCTCTCCTGACCCCCTGCACTCTCGCTACCATTTAAATCCTTTAGTGTCCTTTAGGGTTGCCCCTTAACCCTTCCAGGCACAGTGGATTCAATCTGAAACCACATTTTCAGATTGAAACCACTGTAAATGCCCAAATTATATTATTGGGTTTTTCTAATCTCTTAAAATATATCTTTATATTAAAAAAAATCCCTTTTAGATTCTAATTTTCATGTGTCTGAAAGGGCTAACCCAGTGCTGACATCTGGGGCTGCTCTGTGCTGGCAGCTGCTGTTACATCCTGTAACACCAGTATGCCAAAGCAGTTAGGGGTCTGAACGAGACTAGTCAGTAAGGCACATTTGTAAATTCATGACCTAAAACTCTGAAAGTTAAACCCAGAAAGCTGATTGACAGCCTTACAGTCATGGAAAATCGATTTGCTTGGAGGGCTGAAATAGCCCTCTTGGAGCATTTAAATGATCATGATGCCTGGAGTGTCCCAAGGAACCGGAATTTTCAATTAACATGTTAGAAGATACATTTTTTGCATTTCAAGCAAATAACATAATTTGAAATTCAGCATTTGCAAATCTAGGTCTCTAGAAAATGTTATTTACCATTGTGCTGTTATTTACATACTGTAGTTCTGTCAAACTAGGACAGTACATTCAGAATGGGTAAGGAGACATACATAAAACATGTTTCTGTCTGCTTCACTGCTTGCTCTTTCAATTTTTTTCAGTATTATGTATGTTTTACTAATGCTACCTCAGATTGACATATCTAACATTATAGCATACAATATATAAGCTATTTATTGATTCTCCTCACTTTTTCATTTCTTTTTTTGGAGATCAGTAAAGATTCTCCTCTTGATTAGCAGTAGCCAGAGGGTTTATATAGATGCAGGTTACAGAGCTGGTGTCCGGCGCTAGCACTCACAATCTTCAGTTTCAATAAAAGATATTCAGCCAGGGATCGAGTCCTCAATGAAACAGTTGATGGAGGTGGAAGGGAAAAAGGGAAAAAAATGCAAGGGAGGAATTAAGTGCAGACTGTATCGTCCCAGATAGGAGTGAAAAATAAGAGATATACTCACATATTCTGGTGCCGATTTAAAATAAATGGGCACCAAACAGAAGGCAGATCGGTGGATTTAAATCAAGGGGCACCGATTCCCCAACCTCAGGTCCACAAGGCAGGAAACCAGATCCTTAGAAATATCTATTCAAAGTCTTGGTTTAGACCTTTAGGAAGAAGTGTTTTCAATGTGTAAATCCATTTCATTTCTTCCTTACTAATTTTATTAATAAAGTTACCACCTCTCCAATCTTTATTAACTTTTTTAATTGCTAAGAATTTCGTACCTTGAGGGTCTTGTTGGTGATGCTGTTTAAAATGCAATGGAACAGAGTGTGTTTCTATTCCCTTTTTTATGTTGTTCAAGTGTTCTCTAGGGCAGTGGTCCCCAACCCTGGTCCTCTGGGCCCACTAACAGGTCAGGTTTTCCAGATATCTGAAGCACAGCACAGGTGATATGAATTGCTGCTCAGTAATTGCAGGATTCAGTCTGCATTTCCCCAAGGTGATCTGCAAAATCTGGCCTGTTAGTGGGCCCTGAGGACCGGGATTGGGGACCACTGCTCTAGGGTATATGGGATAAAAAAAAAAAAATTGTAGAAGAGAAAGCAAAAAGCACCTAGGATAATTAAATAATGAGTAATTAGTTCAGGATACTGCGGGCAAGTATAATTTATCGGGAGCAGATAGGGAAATGTGTAGATCTAACATATGAACCACATGAATCTAAAGAGACTTGTGAAAACAGGGCAGAGAAAATGAATATAAAGAGAATATAAACAGGGAAGAATTAGCCTGATATAAATATGGGGAAATAAAGGAGAGCACTATATAAGAAAAGCACAGAATAATGATGGTTGGAAGCATACAGAATTAAAAATCAAATCCAAGTTTTACCCAAAACATATGATCTCAAAAGAAATGATCACCTTTGAAAATATGGTTCTTAGGGAGATAGAGAATATCAAAGCACCTTTTAAGGGGAATCTTAATAAAGAGGATAGAAAAGCCCTGAAAGAACTGTCTGACCACCCTGAGATTATAGTCAGACCGGCGGACAAGGGAGGGGGCATCGTACTTTTATCTAAAGAAAAATATGATATGGAATCCAACCATATATTGAACGATGCCTCCACGTATAGGAAACTATCCAGCAATCCGATGAAAGAAGTAATCGAAAAAATCGATAATTATGTGAAGAAAGGAGAGGAACTGGGTATTCTTGATAAAAACAAATCTGATTTCCTTAGGGTTAAATTTCCTAAAGCGCCTGTTTTTTATTATTTACCAAAAATTCAATTGATCCGCCTGGACGTCCCATTATTTCTGGTATTAATTCGCCTTCAAGCAATCTGTCTCAGTACATAGATCAATTGTTACAACCATGTGTTAAAAACACACCATCTTACTTGAAGGACACAGGTGACATCCTTAGGACATTGGAATCCATTGTATGGGAACAAGATAATTTTTTAGTCACTTGTGATGTTAGATCGCTCTATACGATTATTCCCCATGATTTGGGCTGTAGAGCAGTATTCAATCAACTCATGAATGATGGCAAGATTGATGTTGAACAGATCAATTACATAGTAGAAGGCATTAATCTGATTCTTAATAATAATTTTTTCTATTTTAATGGCCAATGTTTTTTACAATGTACCGGAACGTCTATGGGAAGTAAATTTGCTCCAAGTTATGCGAATCTATTTATGACTGAATGGGAAAATGATTTTATTAGGAAAGATACTAAATGGAGCCCTTTTTTTACACATTTTAAGAGATACATTGACGATATCTTTTTTATCTGGAAAGGGGACGAAAACACACTACTCGAATTTTTAAATTTTTTAAATACTAATGATTGGGGGATTTTTTTAGAAACTAGTTTTAGCAAAGAAGCAATTAATTTTTTAGATTTAGAGATCTTTGTAGACTCTGGGACCCTCAAATCCAGAACCTACTTTAAACCAGTTGATGTGAACAGCTACATTTCCACAGAAAGCTGTCATTTAAAACAATGGTTGGATGGAATACCTAAGGGACAATTCCTCCGCATACGCCGCGATTGTACAGAGGAAAAGGAATATCTCCTTCAAACAGGAACCCTCCAAATGCAATTTGAAGAGAAAGGTTATGATAAAGAAAAACTGAAGGATATACGTAACGAAGTTTTGGCTATAAAAAGGGAGGAGATTCTCCATTCTAATCCTAATCCTAAACTTGATATTGGAATTCCACTAATTTGCAATTTTAATTCCAATCATTTTAAATTTAAGAAAATTATCAAAAGATACTGGCCTGTTCTACTGGAGGATCCTGAGCTATAAGGAATCCTAGAGGAGAGTCCAAAGATTATATTTAGGGGGGCAAAAAATCTGAAGCAAAAATTTGTTAAGAATAACCTTTCAAATATTCAGCCGAATTTTTTAACAACTAATAAAGGTTTTTTTGGTTGCGGTAATTGTATATGCTGCAGAACGACAGGATGCCCCAAAAGAAGGATCCAACAGTTTTCAGATAGGGACAATGTTAAGAAGTATAAAATCCATGATCTTCTTACCTGTTATTCAAAGGACGATCATTTGTCCTTGTGGCAAACAGTATATAGGGAGGACGACAAGGAGTCTTAATACTCGAATTAGAGAACACTTGAACAACATAAAAAAGGGAATAGAAACACACTCTGTTCCATTGCATTTTAAACAGCATCACCAACAAGACCCTCAAGGTACGAAATTCTTAGCAATTAAAAAAGTTAATAAAGATTGGAGAGGTGGTAACTTTATTAATAAAATTAGTAAGGAAGAAATGAAATGGATTTACACATTGAAAACACTTCTTCCTAAAGGTCTAAACCAAGACTTTGAATTATGTCACTTCCTCTAGTACTCTACTGGTTTTATTATCACCACTATTGCTGTCTATTCTTTATTTATCTTTTATTTTGTTTTATTCTATTTTATCTTATTTTATTTATGTGTTAATCATTTTTTTTACTGTGTCTTTTTATACTTTGTCTATATAGTACTCCTTTCTCCTCTGATTATACCCTTCTATTATCGACCTTTGAAGTCAGCAGGATTCACATTACTGCCGCTTTTAATTTAATTTTTTATATTTATTTTCCATATATTCAGTAATGTTATGAATTTCTCTCCCCCTTCTCCTTTTTCATCCTATAATAGATGGCTTTTTTCAGTCCTTTTTGGACATTTAGCGTACTACATCCCCTTCTGGATAATCTGATTGATAGCTATATCGATACTTGGTTACAACAGCTTTAAATGTGTTTCTATTTTCATCCCGCTCTGGAATCTTAGTGAAGTTCCGTTCGTTTGGATATTATGTTTTAGTTTATCTCGATGGATTTACATTCTATTCCTTTCCCTTTATGCTGCTATTTATGTCTGCTTTTTAGTCCATATCTATGTCTTAGTCTTTACATGTGTTTTTTATCTTTAGAGTTTGGTTTAGTATCCCCCGATTTTTAAACCCCTGCGTTTTTTTAGTGTTATCCTCCTCTAAAGAATCATGCTTTCCTATCTGCTTTTATGTCCCATGTATATGGGTCTTTTGGCATTGGCACTTTATATTTATATCTACTCCTCTGTAATTTATATCTACCCCTCTGCACTTTATATGTATATGGGTCTTATGGTATAGGCACTTTATATTTATATCTACCCCTCTACACTTTATATGTATATGGGTCTTATGGCATCGGCACTTTATATTTATATCTACCTCTTAGTATGGATTATTTATTATCCAGGTTAATACTACCCCCTTTTTTTATATAGTGCTCTCCTTTATTTCCCCATATTTATATCAGGCTAATTCTTCCCTGTTTATATTCTCTTTAAATTCATTTTCTCTGCCCTGTTTTCACGAGTCTCTTTAGATTCATGCGGTTCATATGTTAGATCTACACATTTCCCTATCTGCTCCCGATAAATTATACTTGCCTGCAGTATCCTGAACTAATTACTCATTATTTACTTATCCTAGGTGCTTTTTGCTTTCTCTTCTACAATTTATTTTTTTTTTTATCCCATATACCCTATTAGTCCTATCTTTAGAGCTATATAACCCTACTTTGCTACCCGGCTTTATACAGGGTTACCTCTCAGATGCGTTTTAACTGAGTCTTTTTACTTTAAATCCTAATACGTATCCATTTTCTGTTCTTATTGCTGAACTTGGCCACTTATTTGGCGCTGTATATGATTAATGAACTATACTATCTCCCACGTTTTAAATTAGGGAGGCTGTTTGAGACCTTCTGTTTGTATATTTTACCCTGATTGTCATTTTCTCCATGCACTACGATCCTATCAACAGGTGTTTAGGATCACATTGCTTCCTTTATTCCTTTATTTATTAGGATACCTGTATGCCTTGTTTATTGTACCCCTGCATTTTTATGTTCGTTTAAAATCATTTATTATTTGCTGCTATTGATTTTTTTTTTCTCAATGTAACTTTATTTATTCCTCTGTCTATATTCAAATTAATCAATTAGGCTAATCACCTGGAAACTGTGCTACGGGAACTGATATGAGCAACGCAGCTATTTATAGATTCATTGTACTGTTATGATTACACCCACTGATGAAGCTACTTCTGGCGAAACGCGTTTGCGGTGTATTTTATTTATTGTTTTAATAAAACCGATTGTGAATTTCCACCCTGTATGATCCTGGGTGATTTATTCCTTCGGCATCCTGAATAGATATTTCTAAGGATCTGGTTTCCTGCCTTGTGGACCTGAGGTTGGGGAATCGGTGCCCCTTGATTTAAATCCACCGATCTGCCTTCTGTTTGGTGCCCATTTATTTTAAATCGGCACCAGAATATGTGTGTATTTCTCTTATTTTTCACTCCTATCTGGGACGATACAGTCTGCACTTAATTCCTCCCTTGCATTTTTTTCCCTTTTTTCCTTCCACCTCCATCAACTGATTCATTGAGGACTCGATCCCTGGCTGAATATCTTTTATTGAAACTGAAGATTGTGAGTGCTAGCGCCGGACACCAGCTCTGTAACCTGCATCTTTATACCTAAACGGTTTTGGGGATTTGCCGTTTGTTTGGACAGCCCGGCTGCTGCATCTCGAATCTGGCCAGTATAAACAGCTTTTTTTCTTTTTATGTACGGACTATTTTTATACACACTATCTTTTATTCCATTTTTTCTGTTCACATCATTTTTTCACCTTTAATTGTTTTATTCGTTTTTATGGACTTAAAGGAATAAATGTTTTTTTGTTTTTTTTCACTTATTTATTGTATTTTTTTTTTTCTTCACTTATTTATTGTATTTTGCTTAGTATTTTAACTGCAGCACAAGGATCAAGCACTGTGCCTTATTTCCAGCATCTGGACAAATTACCACGCCCTTTATAGAGCACCTTGCTCACTGATTGTGTTCAGCCCATATCTATGGTGTTTTAGCCTTAGAGCTACCTACAAATCATCTATTTTTGCAGAGTTCATTACATTTAACACAGTTTGATGTTATTGTTTGTGTTTTTTTTTTTCTTCTTGCAGTACACATTTTACTATTAAGTCACGTCCTTTGTAAATTCACGGATGTCACATTTTTTTGTGGTTCCATATGTATTTTTTTGCTTAATAATAATTTTTATCCTTTTTTTTTCTATTTCTGGTCAATACAGTCCTCTCACGCAGTGAGTCTCCTACTTATTTTTAGTTTTTTTATATACAGTCCATTTCCTTTTATTTTCCTGCCTATGCCAATAGAGCCATCTAGTGGCGCCATACAGACACTACACCCATTTCAAGAGGGTTTATACAGGGCAGAGTTTCTCCACCTTTTCATCAGATGTACTCCTGTATGTCTGAAAATAACTCATAAGTACCCCGTCTCAAAATATTTTCTATTGATGTAATATGACTTGAAAGGGTCAACCACACTGGTTAAAAACCCAGTTTTCCCTATGGCCAGTCTGGATCTCTGTACCTGCTGCCCATCATGCCCCTTGGAGTTTGCTTACCATGGACTGTGAACCGATATGTAAGTGATCAAATGCTATCAATATAGCAAGCCAGGTATAAATTCTAGCTGTGCGTTAGTTTTAAGAATATGTGTGGCTTTAGGGGATTTTTAGTTTCAGTTTTTATTTAGGATTTGCATTATTGCATAATGTTTATTTATAGACGTAGGACCAACTCAGGTTAAGTTGAAAACTAAGAGTTAGGTTAAAAAGATGGAGTAGTCTACGGCCATACCATCCTGAAAGCGCATGATCCTGTCAGATCTCAAATGTAATCAAGGGTAGGGCTTGTTCGGTACCAGTGTGGTGACTGACTGGGAACAGCAAGTGCTGTAGTCAAAAGAAGAAAAAAAAAAAGATGGAGTAAAGTTTAGTTTTTAGTTATAAGCATTTTTGGAATTAATATTATGTTTAGACATTGGTATTAAAACTAGTTTTAGAGATTGAGTCAGGTGTATATTTTTTATTCTCTTTTGCCAATGTGACAGCCAATCACATATTGACCCTAAATTCCAAGCTATATTTCTCATATCAGAATCAGTCGCCAGCAGTGATCGATGAGCGATCTTCGTAGACAGCTGTAAGTACAACTTGGCCAATGATGTGCTGTGACTGTCATTCGTTCCTTAGGAATGGTGTTTAATAACTGTTATAATATGTCACTCAGTGTGAAGGGGTTTAAGAGATATTATTAGGTTGGTTAAATAAAAGTGTATAAAAAGGGGGTGCAATAGTGCCGGCGCGATATGGTAAACTCCTATTAAATTAAGTGGTATAATCAAAAAGCAATGTAAACATGCAGAAAATAAATGAGTAGATGTGATGCTGCCTAAATTGGATATAACAACAAAGGTAAAAGCAGGGGCGGACTGACAACTAATGGGGCCCCCGGGCAATAGGAGGTCATGGGGCCCCCTTGTTCCGCACACACAGGAGGCCACACCCATAAAAACCCCATCCCCTACAACGCAACACATGGGTATATATTGCCCCAGCAGCTCACACGTGGGTATATATTGCCCCCAGCAGCTCACACGTGGATATATACTGCTCCCAGGAGCTCAAACATGGATATATACTGCCCCCAGCAGCTCAAACATGGATATGAATTGCCCCAGTAGCTCAAACATGGATATGAATTGCCCCCAGTAGCTCAAACATGGCAATGAATTGCCCCCAGTAGCTCAAACATGGATATGAATTGCCCCCAGCAGCTTAAACATTTATATGAATTTCCCCCAGCAGCTCAAACATGAATATGAATTGCCCCCAGCAGCTCAAACATGGATATGAACTGCCCCCAGCAGCTCAAACAGGGCAATGAATTGCCCCCAGCTGCTTAAACATGGTAATGAATTGCCCCTGTAGCTCAAACATGGTAATGAATTGTCAAAGAAAAAAAACTTGTGTCACAAAGACAGTGGAGTCAGATCCAGCACATTTTAGGATTAAACCTATAGTATAGTTACAGAAAAACAAAGGTAGAATGTGGCAAATATATTGCAGCTATAAAAGCTGACTAATACCACTTATGCTGGTTTCAAATTACAGACATCAAATAACCAAATTAGGTGTAAATTTTATTAAATAATTCTAAAAACATAGATAGACAGACAGTTCTATATAGATTGAGAGTACTCAATATACTGTTGGTTGGCCCCACATCAGTGGGAAATAATGGAGGACCACAGGTATTAAATTGCCCCTATCCTTTGTTCACAATTGTAACCTTAATTAATTAGATCATCAGCTGGACAGGGGGTCTCCCTGCAATATATATATATATATAAACAACCACTATTGATGTATGGTTGCATAGATTACGTAGAAACCATTCATCGACCAACACAACTCAGTGGTGTTGTACGGACCACCGACGGGGAATAGTATTAGATTGCAGCAAAAACACCTGGACTTTATAAAGTCACTTGCTCCTATACATAAATTAAGCCTCAATAACTGGAATAATAGTCACACAGCAGTTAATATGCTGAAGAGTTATTCAAACTCCTAAATAGGCGCGTTTAGGAGTTTGAATAACTCTTCAGCATATTAACTGCTGTGTGACTATTATTCCAGTTATTGAGGCTTAATTTATGTATAGGAGCAAGTGACTTTATAAAGTCCAGGTGTTTTTGCTGCAATCTAATACTATTCCCCGTCAGTGGTCCGTACATCACCACTGAGTTGTGTTAGTCGATGAATGGTTTCTACGTAATCTATGCAACCATACATCAATAGTGGTTGTTTATACTGTATATATATATTGCAGGGAGACCCCCTGTCCAGCTGATGATCTAATCAATTAAGGTTACAATTGTGATCAAAGGATAGGGGCAATTTAATACCTGTGGTCCTCCATTATTTCCCACTGATGTGGGGCCAACCAACAGTATATTGAGTACTCTCAATCTATATAGAACTGTCTGTCTATCTATGTTTTTACAATTATTTAATAAAATTTACACCTAATTTGGTTATTTGATGTCTGTAATTTCAAACCAGCATAAGTGGTATGGTAATGAATTGCCCCAGTAGCTCAAACATGGTAATGAATTGCCCCCAGCAGCTCAAACATGGATCTGAATTGCCCCCAGCAGCTCAAACATGGATATGAATTGCCCCCAGCAGCTCAAATATGGATACGAATTGCCCCCAGCAGCTCAAATATGGATACGAATTGCCCCAAGCAGCTCAAACATGGATATAAATTGCCCCAGCAGCTCAAACATGGTAATGAATTGCCTCCAGCAGCTCAAACATGGTAATGAATTGCCCCCAATAGCTCAAACATGGATATGAATTGCCCCCAGCAGCTCAAACATGGATATTAATTGCCCCCAGCAGCTCAAACATGGTAATGAATTGAACCCAGGAGCTCAAACATGGTAATAAATTGCCCCCAGTAGCTCAAACATGGTAATGAATTGCCCCCAGTAGCTCAAACATGGTAATGAATTGCCCCAGCAGCTCAAACATGGTAATGAATTGCCCCCAGTAGCTCAAACATAGATATGAATTGCCCCAGCAGCTCAAACATGGATATGAATTGCCCCAGTAGCTCAAACATGGTAATGAATTACCCCAGTAGCTCAAACATGGATATATATTGCTTCCCCCCCCCCGTTGCTCACCGGCTCTGTCGGGATGCGGGTCGGTAGGGGCCTGGTTTGGGGTGACACAGTGAACCCCCGCCGGTTTCCTTCTGTACATAGAAATTAACATTCAGCCAGCGGTGCTCTCTGAAAATGCAGCGGTGGCGCCTGTAGCCTGCCTGCATCCCAGTCTAACACTGGAGCAGGCACGTTCCACTAGCGCCGCCCCCTCACATGACACATCACGTGAGGGGGCGGCACAGGCACCACTGTGGCGTTTTCACAGTGTGTCGCTGGCTGCCTGTTAATTTCTATCAGAGGCAGAGGGAAACCAGCGGGGGCCCAGTGTGTCGCCCCAAACCAGGGCCCTACTGACCTGCGGGCCCTCGGGCATTGCCCAAGTGCCCAATGGGTCAGTCCGCCCCTGGGTAAAAGCACAGATAAAAAAAACAAAATATGTGCCATACAGAGATTATGCAGAAGAAGAATCCATAAAGCGCATCCAACAGTGCATTAATTAGTCAAATAAGAAAATGAGGACTGTAAATTTGCCGTGTGCCAATAATAAAGTAGTGACAGAATCAATGTATCTGATAATAATACACTGTGGTGAGAATAAAACAATGGTCCTCCTAGAGGCAATTTTAGAACATCAAACACATAAAAAGTGGCAGTGTCAAACAATGGCTATAAGATAGTCTGTGCCAGAGATAGCCAATAAAGGTGACCGTGATGATATCAATGGCTTGGAAAAAAAAAAACCCACACAGGGTTATTCAAAGAGATCCGAATTGTGGCTGAAAGGTAACCGAACAGTAAAATTCAGCGTACGGTTACCTTTCCTGGCCATTCGGCTATTCAGAGAGCAGGCAGTTCCCCAAATGTTGGCGAATTGCCTGCACATACGGTGCCTGTTCGGTGCCTGTTCAAGGGCAGTGAAATCTCCTTTGAGAAGCAATGCTTCGTCTATGCAGAGAACAAAAACCAGCAGTGAAAAGTTGCCAAATTGCCCTGCTGTTCGGTTTTTTCATTCGAAAGGTTTATTCAGGCGAATACCATAGGCTTCAATGTTAAAAATATTCCTGTTTTAACTCAATATCTAATAAACAGTTTATTATTTTATTCTGCGTTAAAAAGTCTCTTTATTTAACGATTTCTTTAGCATCTTTTAGCCATTTTTTGGTATTTTTTTTGTCAAATTTTTTTTAAATCGTATCTTCATTTTTCTGTAACAGACCTTTTTATTATCATTCATTGGATCTTACATGTAAATTCCAGACATTTTCGTTCAGTAGTTTTTTTTGCAAACAGCATTTCCATTTTTAAACTTTCAAGCGTACTGTTTTTTTTTTTTTACCACATCCGTCTGCCCGTCTGTTTTTTCCGGTGGCTGCTCTGTGCTGTGATCGACAGCTAGTCGGGCTTTTCCGGCATGTTCGGCAGGGTTTTTGCGGCGCTTTCTGTGGGTTTTCGGTGAGTGTTCGGCGAGTGTTTTGCGGGTTTCCGGTTAGTATTCCCTGCACTACGGGGGGCCCTGCGGTGCTTGCTGAATACACCGCAGGGTAGGTGAACTAGGAATTGCCGATTCGCCCCGACGTGCAGGGAACGAAAGGTCACGTGCGGTGACTTTTTCGATTCTCTCTGAATAACCCTGAATGTCACACTGGGTCTGCATTATCAGCATACAGTCAGGCAGAAATGACCTTAGTGTCAAATACTGTAACTGTGATAAAGATAAATAGTAAAAACAGTCTCCTGTTTATGGGGATTTGTAGTGATTATAATGAGGTTCTTAGCAATGCAGCTTCCAAAAAAATTCCAGCACAATATAGAAATATTATTTGTGTATGTAGCATAATGTCTGTGTATGGAAATTACAGTAACACTTTTTATCTGCACTTTACAGATATTTTCAGTCATTATAATCCCCTGAATCTTATCCCTGTACAGCAGTGAGTGACCCCTTAGCTTGCCATGTATTCTGCCCTCTCCCTGGATGCAATGCAACAGTAATGTGTTTGAACTTTTTGTTACAATGTGGATTAAAACACTAATCTTGCTTTAAAAAAGTGTAAAAATTGTTTTTTGATATGCTAATGAGTGGTTTTCAATGTATTACAATGCAAAATCAAGATAATGTGACTTTGGGTGTGGAGGGTTAATTTGCAGAATTTATCTTTTTCTGAGAAAGGATTTTACCAGGAAGGACACATTGAGATTTCTCTCATTTTCAAGTATGTCCTGTGTGGCGAGTATGTACCGTTAGGTGTCTTGCCCAAGGACACTTACTGGAGAGGTGCTCTTGCCGGGATCAAACCTGTGTCTCCACAGCTATAGAGCAGTGATGTTACCTCTACTCCACCCACAATGACACTTGAAATGTATTCTGCAAGAACATCACAGGAATGGCCACGGTCCAGTGATGATAGAGATAGCTGCTTTGTCACCCGACCCAGTGACCATACAGGAAACAACTCGAGTGAGAATAAAAGACCAGACACAAATTATGTCTTGGGTGTTTCTTATTACTCTGGGGCAAATTTCAAACATTCAGTCAGTTTTGTCAAAATAGGAGTGTCACAAATTCATGGATTACAAACCAATAAAAAATCTATACGTCAGTAATATAGAAAACATGTTTTTTCTACTTTGGGCAGTACCTAGACTTACACAAACATTTCCTGTCCTTGTCTAGTAGGCAAGACTAAATTGACGTCACAGCTATATCCTGCTTTTGGAATAAGAATGTTCCATAGGATATACATGAACAATTAAACATCTGTGTCCCTCCCTTCCTCTCGACCAGCCAGCCTTCTTAGTTTCAAGAGGAAGCAGAGTTGTCTAGAAAATTTGCAATCATTGGTAAAAAACAGGAAGCCAAGAGAAAGACCAGACTCAGCATTATAATTACGTATTTGCTGAGCAGTCAGTCAGGCCCTATATATTTATATAGCTATCAAATATTACTAGAATATAGAAATAAGTATACAGTGAATTAGCTACCATATTTCAATTTCCTTTCAACACTGATGCTGCTTTCACTTTCAGTGCAGGTCTCAGTTTTGGTACAGATCGTGTCAATAAATCATGACCATAAAAACACATTCAGGGTTATTCAGAGAGTGTGAAAAGCAGGAGAATGACTGGAGAATGAAAAATTCTAGGTCAAAATAGCTGATTTGGAAAGTGAGATGAAAGGGAGAATTTTTCTGGTTTGGCTATTTTGACCTAGAATTTTTCATTCTCCAGTCATTCTCCTGCTTTTCACGCTCTCTGAATAACCCTGTGTATGTCACATGGTAATTAGCTGGTGGAACTAGCTCTGGAAATGAAGGGGCTCTAATGTCACTCTGGCAAAATTAGTCATTGATAATTCAGTAACTGAATCTGAATTCAGTATCTGTAACTTAAGCCACACTACCATGGTTGTGTATACGCTATATTCAAAACTCCTGCAGGAGCCCAACATTGCATAAATGTGATCTAATGAAGATAAAGGAAGGCTCAGCGACCGTCCACAGGTGGGAGACCACTTACCGCAACTCGCCGAGTGCTCCTCTGGAACGAGGAGCCGATATCCCCTCAATGACTAAAATAAAAGCAGCAGAACTCACTAATGGAGTGGTGCTAAGGGTTTATTAGGGGGATAACTAATACCATAAGGATCCTAGAAGAATCAGCTATCCACCTAATAAATTCTGTTTTTATTTTTGTTTGCAAACGTGATCTAGTCGTATTCTGGAGCAATGCAAAGGAAGTCTGTTGAGTTCAAATGAAAATCATTTGTAGATAGGCTCAAGACAATGCCAACCACATTTTCAGCAACTTGGACATGTCATTCAAGGTGCTGAAGCTGATTGAAGAGCTTGGAGATTAATTTTCTCCTTCAAGGAGGCAGGGATCCCCAGCTTTATTATTTTAAATGTAGTAGGACTTTATGGAGAAGCACTCTGCAGGTCAAATACGTTTACTGTCTCTAAAATATATTTTCTGAATAGTACATTCATTTTACACTCTTTGCAATGGAAAGTTGTTTTCCATAAATCCATTGGGTCCTGGTAATAGTTTTATGGAAAATGACTTGGTAGTGAAGAGGGTGAAATGAAATCATTTGGGTTTTTTTGAGAAAGGATTTTACCAGGAAGGATACATTGAGATTTCTCTTGTTTTCAGGTATGTCCTGGGTGGCGAGTATGTACTGTTAGGTGTCTTGTCCAACGACACTTACTGGAGACATGCTCTTGCTGGGATTGAACCTGTGTCTCCACAGTCTCACCATGGTTATAGAGCAGTGATGTTACCTCTACTCCACCCAGCCGGCAATATTTAATTGTTTACAATAGCTATGAAATGGAATAGTCAACAAGTTTGAAATTCTTTCTAATTATTTCCTCTCATTGAAATGTAATACATTGAGCAGCACATTCTTTTTTTTTTCAAAGAAAAACGCTTTATTGAAAAGGTCTGCAAAGCAATAGCCATAACATCCATCATAATCCATTAGGCAGGCAGGTTATACATCAGCAAGGAAATGGCAAAATCATATACAATGTGGATGGATATCAGTCGTTCAACATAATGTAATAAATGAGGGATATGCTGCCAGCTAAATAATAAAAGCGGTTGTAAAAGGACATTTTGAAATCAGGGGCAGTCCCACATACCTTCCGCTGAAACACCCTCAAAGTATCACCCGTCACCGCCGCCAGTCCAAGCAGGGCTGTACAGCAGGGTGGGGAGAGAAGTGCATGATAGAAACAGGGCCTCCCCCGGTGTGTCGTCAAAAAGGTTCATGAAAGGGTATAGTTACCTCCCATAGATGGAGCGTAGGCCTTGGTATTAATCCAGGAACATATCTCATATTTCTGTCCAAGAAAACAGATGACAGGTAAAAGCAGAGAACACAAGGTAAGTGAACGTCACTAGAGGCAGTAGAGGAAAGAGACATGGAGGCAGTCAGGGAGAGGGAGGAAAGGGAAAAGAAGAGAGGCAGATATAGGAGGAGAATAAGGATGCGTAGATAGTGAGAGAGAGAGAGAAGAGAGGAACAGAGAGGAAAGAGCAAAAGATAAAAAAGGGGGTGGGGGTTTATTAAGGGGGGAAGGTGGGAAGGGAAGGAGGGCATGGTCAAGGGACAGGACACTGCACCTCCGCCGCAGGGGGCACGTTCACAGGTGATGCTCGACCCGTGTCGGGGCTCCATAGTGTCGTTGGAGGCTCAGGTACTTTGGAAACGGCAGAGCAACCTGGTGAGGTCAAGTAAGCATCCCAGTAAAGCCACTTAACAGTGTTGGTAGCTGACGTATCTTCCATTGCAGATTGTAGAATATCTAGGGTCTTGAAGCGCTTAAGTCGTTGTAACCACTCCACATAGGATGGGGAAGAGGTACCAGTCCAACTCCTCGCTATCAGTACCCGAGCCTCCAGTATCAGCGGTAGAATCGGAGATCGCTTCAGCCACGCAACCGAGCCAGGGAAGTACAAAAGGAGATATGTGGCGATGAGAAGGCGATATCAGTGTGTATGAGTACCTTGACAGTGTCATGTATCGCACACCAAAAATGAAATCAGCATGGGACAAGACCACCACATATGAAGGTAGGACCCATTGTGTAATGAACACCACCAACAGAGTGGGAAGTGCGACAAACTGATGCGAAAGAGTAGGGTCGGTGTCCTGTACCAGCAGGTTAGTAGTTTATACGCCGCTTCCTGCAGGCGCCGGTGCCGTACTACTTTATGTTTCAGCAGATACGTCCTGTCCCACTGCTCCGGGGAGAAAGAACTGTCCAGGAGTCTCTCCCACGTGGCTTCCAAAGGCAGGGGAGTGGGGTGCACAGCCGAAAGGAGGAGAGCGTAGAGAAGAGAGACACCATGTCTCAGCGGGTTGCGGGAGATGCAAAATTGGTCAAAGGGGTACACAGTCCGTGATAGCCTATAACGTCCTGGTAGTGTGTGAAGAAGATACACGACCTAAACGAAGGTAAACCGTTCCATGAGAGTTGACGGAAAGCCCTCCGGTATCAAGTCCCATGGCAGCAGCACATTCATAACATTTGCTTAAATGTTCTATATCATATTATAATATTAAAAAAGTATAATGTAATTAAATAATATATTTAATCTTGTGTTTGTTTTATCACTGCAGAACATTAACCTCTTGACATATCTTTGCGTCTGCATTTGTGTTGCAGGCACGCAATGTGCATCCCTATTGCTTGAAACCCTCTACCTGCTCTATAGTCGCTTTTTCCATATTCTGCAAATACCTCTTACTTTAGGGAATAGTAACAGAATCTTCTTATATATATTTTTCATAATTTGAACTATGTGCGTTTCGTTTTGCTCTAATTGCATATGATGTTCCTGAGAGAACTATCCAAGCTTGGGATTGTCGAGTTTATCGTGGAAGATTCATAAGGCCAGAGATGAAATCCCTATCACATATAAGTAAAAAAATAAATAAATGGATTTCTATAATTTATTGCTCCCACTGCTAGATGCTCCACAGATCCATAGTCTGAAGGTCATTCTGGATATTAATGCTTGTGTTTAATTGGTTTGCCTGCTTTAAACGCATTAAAAAAATAATAATAATGCAAACACACAGTGTAACTTCATTCTTCTGGCTCTAGCTCTTTATAGTCTACTTATCTGTTCATTTGTATTATAAAAAGCATTTTCTGGATGAATTTTGCTGCATAGCCAAAAACATAAGTTCTTTCTTCCAAAATAATAAAAATGGGGAAATATCATACTAGTCAGATGTCGATTAGTCTATTTGTGTTTTGTTATAAAATTATTGCATTTCAGTAAAAAATACATATTTTTCTTTTGTGTTATTGTCACTATTGCTCTTTTAAATGCTTACTGATGTTAAAAATATGCAAATTTATTTAAAAATACAGTTTTTGCATTCGAATTTACATTGAGGGGCATATCGGTTGGCTGGTGGTTTAATATTGTGACTGGCCAGTGTATATGCGACTGAACACATTTTTCGTTAATCCTAATTATTATGCAGAATCATCCTTATCTGTGAGCAGATTTTATTAAATAAATAATGTCAAAATATTCTGACAATAAATTAAAAGAGCCATCGTAATAAAAATATGCAGGCATCCTTTAAAGTTATGTATATGGCGTAAAAAATATACAGAGCCATATTAATAAAGTAGTTTCTCATTCTACTTAATATAAAAGTCATCCTTAGAATGCATGCGCATGTCCTAATAAGTATGTAGAGCCATACTACTGAGGTCTGTGCTTATCCTAATAAAGATCCTATGTGCATCTAGTGAATTTATTTACAGTTGATTCACTTTTCTGAGCTACGCGTCTTATTACGCATTCGGGAATCATACCTACAACTGTGTATATCACTTCTTGCTTACATAGGTAAATATACAAATGATTATATAACTTTTCTCTCAAAGCAACAATTTGAAGTCACTCGGTAATGAATCATGCCATACTTTCGAGCTGAAGTTGTAAAATATTCAGGCTTTTCGGAGCTAATGTCAGCACAATCAAATTTCCCATTCCCAGTGACATGATGTGAAAAGTGTTAGTACAATGAAAGCAGAAAAATGTTGTGTGATGAAGATGTTAGTCACTGCCAGCAGTGTGGAGAAGAAAAATTAAGGCTTTAATCCAATTAACCAGAGCTTGAAGCCTTGTATCTGAAACGTTGCAGCAGCTGGTCTGCTTAAAAGTTCTATCTGTCAAGGTCAAACTGGCAAAAGTGCACATCAGGATGTAGGAGGGGACATTGGGCATGCACTCAGATTTTTCAATTAATGGACTGCTGTAATAGTAAAACCATTACTGATTTTATAGAAAATAAAAAATTATAAAAAAATAATAAAACGCATGCATGTTTTTCAAAATTGCAAAAATACTTACATTGCTTCTAATACATAAATAAGCTCTTTAAATGGATGTCTGATTTCACACGAAAAAAGAACACGTGCCTGGCTGCATAAAATGTTCGAGGGTGAGATATATTTTTTTCATAAAATCATTTATGATATAAGCTCTGCTACTTTTGGATCTGTTTTTGTGGATCCCCTCTGGCCTGGATGGGACGATAGCAGCTTAATCAGGCAGGCAGAGCAACTACAGCATCAGAAGCTGCTCACTGTCCTAGTCCAACGCATCCTGTAAATCAAGGGTCTGGACCTCTGCCACCCATGCATCCTCTCAATGGAGTCCATAGGACTCCATTTGAGCCAGACGCCGGCGGTCACATGACCTTCCGGATATCGCCTTGGGAGATCCGGCCGGTCAGCTTAGTGATACGCAGGGTGAGACTGGGGGGACTTTTTCCCCCAGTCTTTCCCTGCTCCCAACGGACAGAGGAGGAGGACAGAGCCGCGGTCCTCGCTGCGGGACAGGAGGTGAGTTAGGTATATGATTAATTATTTTATTTTTTTGGCTGGTGCTAACGGATTTTGCAGAAGTGGAATCCGTTAGCACCAAGTCCTGGCTCTGGTTAACTTTTTGTTAACTGCAGGCGGACGTTAATCCTAACGTTGATTAACACTTTTGCGCTCCCCATGTTAAGTATAGGGATCGCAAAGTACAGTAACCTCGCACTGCAAAGCGCAAGGTACCAAACGCAAACGGGTTACTTAACCCATTAGTGTTTGGATTGAAATATGTGGTAAATACGTGGGCTAACATTAACGCTCACGCAGGTGAGCGCTAACGTTAGCACCAAGCATGTAATTTGGCCCTATATGTGTTGATGACATTATGGAATACATATCTGCTTGTGAGACATGTGCTAGAATTAAGAATCTTAAAACCTTACCTATTGGTTTGTTGCAACCATTACCTATTCCTGATGGACCTTGGTCTCATTTGGCTGTGGACCTCATTGAAGACTTACACAGATCTAAGGTAAAGACTGTCATCCTCATGATTGCGGATAGATTCTCCAAAATGGGTCATTTTGTTCCTTTCCCAAAACTTCCTTTTGGCTGCAGAATTGGCTCATGTATTCATTAAGAAAGCAGTTAGTCTCACATACTAAGGGGACCTTGCCATTGGTCGCCCCAAGCAGTTGTTTATGGATAGATTAACCACTTGGCTGCTATGGACGTGCTCAGCGCGTCCAGCCAAGTGGTTCTCCTGTGCTACGGACGCGCTCAGCGCGTCCGAGCAGAGGAGGCAGCAATCTGCTGGATTCCGGTGGATTGCTGCGCCCCCCCGGTGCAGGCTGACATCTTGGATGTCAGCCCAGCACTCGGGAGCCCGGCGGGGACATTAGATGTCATTGCGGCGACGCGATGACATCTAATTCAGGCGCCCCCCCCGCATGTGCGGAGGAGGCGCCTGAAAGGGAGGGGGGAGGTCCTTCGGACCTCTCTCCATCCCGATCGCCGGGGAGCAGGGGGTTAATACAGGCACCGCTTGGAAGGGCACAGCCTGCCCTTCCAAACGGTGGCTGTCATTAACCCCTGGGGAGCCGGATCACGAATCGGCGCTGAAAACCGCCGGTTCGTGATCCTTTCCCGGAGCTGGCCGACATCTTGGATGTCGGCCAAGCCTCTGGGAACTCCCCCTGAGGACTGGCGTCATCATGCATAGCACGCCAGTCCTGGAGTTATCCCCTAGCTGCCACCAACAGTGAGATAGGGGGTTCCAATGAACCCCCTATCTCCCGATCCGTGGCAGCTAGGGGTTAAAGTTTGGTACTGTTGGATCGGCCAGAGCATGGCCGTTCCATCGATACCAAACACGACTGTGAAAAAAGTTTAAAAAAATTTTTTTTTTAAATAAAAAAAAATATTTAAAAAGAACTTATAAAAAGAAAGATAAACAAGTTTTTTTTTTTTTTGGTTTGTTAATGCAGCAATATTGTTCCCATTTCAATTATAATGTGAACAATGATGCTGCACTAGCGATTTTTGTATGCGGTGCGTTTGTTAAAAATCGCGTAATTTTCCCCAAAAAAAAATGTAACGAGACCCATTTCTAATTTTTTTAACAAGCGCACCCCATACAAAATATAACCGCAATTGCTCGCATGTTAAAATGTGAAAAAAAAAAACTTTACACATTGTAAATTATTGAAAATTCAAATTTTATTGCATTTTTTGTTATAATATACAGACAGGACATGACGTATACATATAATAATGACATATTATGAATCTGACGGAAAGAACGATATATAATATGTCTGGGTCATATACTAAAATAAGCCTTCAAAACACGTTTAAACATGATGAGCAAAACCGGTAAAAATTACCTCAGCACAGAGGCGTAAAACGCCTCAGCAGCGAAAGGGTTAAAGGAAAAGCATTTACCATCATATGAAACGTCATTTTTTTGTTTTTAAGTGTTTCTGTACATCCTAGAAATCCGCCACTTCACGGGCAGGTTATGGGGACCTCCTAGGCACGATATTTGAAGGAATTTTTCAGTTTTATTTTTAACCCTTATTTCATGGAAAACTCACTGTCCCTTTAAAAACGTTTTTTTTAAAACTTTTTGTCCTTGTTTCCTGTCCCCCAGGGCACTACCCGGACCCCCATACACCTTTTATGGAAAATATGTAGCATATATGCCCTCTTGGAGGGCACTCTAAAAAAACGAATTTTCAGCCCCATTGACTTGCATGGGGGTTCGGGTTCGGTTCGGTCCCGAACAAATGGGAAGTTCGGGTTTGGGCTCGAACCGAACTTGGGGAGTGTTCGGCTCATCCCTAATCTACATTTAACAATGAAATAGGGCGGAAGCCAGAGGGAGATGAAAGATCCTTGCCAGGTTTAGGTAGAACGACGATAGAGGCTTATAGAGATTCTACAGAAAAAGGGACACCTTCCCTAACAAGATTAAATAGAGTAACCAAATGGGTGCCGAGTATGGAGAAAAAGGTCTTATACTATTGAGCCGTAAAAGCATCTGGGCCAGGAGCTTTATGAGGTTTCAGTGATGCTATTGCATCTGAAATCTCCTGGAGAGTAAAAGCACCTGCCAAGGTAGAGCTCTGGGCAGTTAATAATTGGGGAAGATGAACCTCTGATAAAAAAGAGTTAATTGCTCTTACATATGGAAAAAATATCATAGTTACATACTTTTTACGCCTGCTGAAATAGAGTACAGTCTCATTCTTAAGGCACTGGACATTTTTAAAGCCAAACAAGCAAAGCATGCATGTACCTTTAAAATGACTGGAGTTCTTATTCTAAACTAGCCACTAGCTTTGCTTGTAGCTTGGTAATTGTGGCTCCTTACTGAACATTAGCTGCTCGAGTTGCCGGCAGGTTCTCGGTGAGCTTATTCAGCCCCCCCGCACGTATAGTTCCAACAGAAGCTCAGATCTGCGTGAGCTCATTTGAGCTTCAGTGACTGTGACATGTAGGAACCAGATTGTGTCCCACCTCCCTCACAGCCAATTGTTCAGCTGGCTGCTCGCTGGTGATCCAGTTGGTGTCCCACCTCCCTCCCAGCCAAGGGATTGGCGGCTGCTCTCTGGCGATCCAGTTGGTCTTATTCCTGCAAATGAAGGGGAGATGAGATAATTTCCTAATGCACTTGGGGAATAAATTTTCTCCCCTTCAACAGCCTTCAAATGGACCACTGAGCAGCTATTTATTTCCCAGCATCATGCAATGGCTATTCATGTCCCTGTCTTCCACATACAACAGGGAAGCCCACCGCCATCAACCACTTTCCTTTGCTGTATTGTCAAAGTAATGCCAATAGGATGACCATTATGCTGCACATGACAAAAGCCAGCCTTCTCCCACCAAAATCATTAATTTTCAAAAAAAAAATAATATGATTCAGGAGACGTTTCAGAAAGGAAATTATCACAGAAAATAGACCCAACAGCTACCCTAGAAATAATTGGCGCTAGATCATATGCATTTAATTTCCATTTCTATGCCAGTCCAAATAATACAGAATTGAAACCAATTCCATTAGAAATTCAAACACTGACATTGTGGATATCTGCCCTAGAGCTTACAATCTAAGATCTCAAAGTGAACGGGTATAATAAATGCGGCTGCTGCATAGTATACAAATTTTGAACTTTCTCACTGACCTGCCCATTATTCCGATATTATCGTAATTATAAATTGATGGTTTCTGAATAGCCTGGCATAGCTGGTAACTTAAAAAGCAAGATAACATTGAATAAATCCATTAATTCAGTCAGCACAAACACCCAGAGCCACTTTGTCAGCAAAGGACTTGTTAACTCAAGTGGAAATGATGCTCTAAATTATTACAGACCTTGGGGCAATCGTTTTAAGTTGTAGAAGAAATGGACTGCTATAAAGACTGTTGAAGCAGTGCAACAGATCTGTGTAAAATATGCACTTTCTAAGCTCATTATTAGCTATCTGTGACTGCACCTTTCCCTGTGTCGCAGCAATGCATCAGGAACCTAGACACAGATGAAATTTATGTTTTCTCTTCACACCAGTATAACAGAAAAGAACATTAACTAGCTAGTGAAGAGAATGAGAAATGTTCTTTTCAGAGTTCTTTATCTTTTAACCTTTACCTCTTAAAAAATGCTCTCAGTTTATGAATGTTAAAGCTATTTGGCTGCCAAAGCATGTTTAAATGAATGGCTTTTTGCCGTTACGTTGGAAAATACCGTATATACTGCTCTTAATTTAATAATTCGTAAACTGATAATATTGCTTGAAATTATTAATCATAGTGAATTAATAAACTGATGGCAGACAATATAGTCCACAGCATGCATGTCTATCTATCTATCTATCTATCTATCTATCTATCTATCTATCTATCTGTCCATCTGTCTACTCAAAATTGAAGCAAATTTACACCAGGTTTACTATACCTACAAATACATCACGATTACAATATTAACAGGGTTATTCAAAGAGATCCGTATTGTGGCCTAAAGTTAACCGAACAGTGAAATTCAGTGTACGGTTACCTTTTCTTGCCATTCGGCTATCCAGAGAGCAGGCAGTTCGCCAAATGTTGGCGAATTGCCTGCACATACGGTGCCCCTTTCGTTGCCTGTTCGATGGCAGTGAAATCTCAATAGAGAAGCAATGCTTCGTCTATTCAGAGAACACAAAACAGCAGGGAAAAGTTGCCGAATTTCCCTGCTGTTCGGTGGTTTCATTCGCCAGATTTATTCAGGCGATTCCCATAGGTTTCAATGTTAAAAATATTCCCCTTTTAACTCAATATCTGATAAACAGTTTAATATTATATTCTGCAGTAAAAAGTCTCTTTATTTATAGATTTTTTTAGGATCTGCTAGGCATTTTTTGGCAACATTTGTTTCCCGTTTTTTTGTAAAAGCGTCTTTTCTGTTTACTGTAACAGACCTTTTTATTATCATTCATTGGATCTTATATGTAAGTTCCAGGCATTTTCGTTCAGTATTTTTTTTGCAAACAGCGTTTCAATTCTCCAACTTTCAAGCGTACTGGTTTTTTTTTTCCACCTCCTTCGTCTGCATGTCGGGTTTTGTCGGTGGCTGCTCTGCCCTGTGATCGGCGGCTAGTCGGGTTTCTCCCACGTGTTCGGTGGCATTAATCCAGATGTTTTTGCAGGTTTCGGTGTGTATTCGCCAGGTTGGCGGCGGCTTTTCCCTGCACTACGACGGCCCTGTGGTGCTTGCTGAATACTGAATGCTAATTGAGCTTGGGAAGCCTTCTAAGTGAAGTCTTCAAAGTGAGCACTTACAGGAGATCTTCTGGTGAGTGATTTAGATTTTTGTTTCAAACAGATCTTTTCTATTCATCTTAAGGTTTCAAGTTAGGTCTGGTGAGTAAATTAGGTTAGGCTGGTGACTCATTTTCATACTGATTAGCATACAATTGGAATCAATTGTGTGGTATTTGCTTCAGGTTTAGCTTGTCCACTCCTTGCTGGGGAGGTGTTCTTAGGTGGCTATATAAAGCTTGTGGAATATTAGCTTGGTCTAATTGAGTTTGGGAAGCCTTCTAAGTGAAGTCTTCAAAGTGAGCACTTACAGGAGATCTTCTGGTGAGTGATTTAGATTTTTGTTTCAAACAGATCTTTTCTATTCATCTTAAGGTTTCAAGTTAGGTCTGGTGAGTAAATTAGGTTAGGCTGGTGACTCATTTTCATACTGATTAGCATACAATTGGAATCAATTGTGTGGTATTTGCTTCAGGTTTAGCTTGTCCACTCCTTGCTGGGGGAGGTGTTCTTAGGTGGCTATATAAACTTGTGGAATATTAGCTTGTCTAATTGAGCTTGGAAGCCTTCTAAGTGAAGTCTTCAAAGTGAGCACTTACAGGAGATCTTCTGGTGAGTGATTTAGATTTTTGTTTCAAACAGATCTTTTCTATTCATCTTAAGGTTTCAAGTTAGGTCTGGTGAGTAAATTAGGTTAGGCTGGTGACTCATTTTCATACTGATTAGCATACAATTGGAATCAATTGTTGGTATTTGCTTCAGGTTTAGCTTGTCCACTCCTTGCTGGGGAGGTGTTCTTAGGTGGCTATATAAAGCTTGTGGAATATTAGCTTGTCTAATTGAGCTTGGGAAGCCTTCTAAGTGAAGTCTTCAAAGTGAGCACTTACAGGAGATCTTCTGGTGAGTGATTTAGATTTTTGTTTCAAACAGATCTTTTCTATTCATCTTAAGGTTTCAAGTTAGGTCTGGTGAGTAAATTAGGTTAGGCTGGTGACTCATTTTCATACTGATTAGCATACAATTGGAATCAATTGTGTGGTATTTGCTTCAGGTTTAGCTTGTCCACTCCTTGCTGGGGAGGTGTTCTTAGGTGGCTATATTAAAGCTTGTGAATATTAGCTTGTTCTAATTGAGCTTGGAAGCCTTCTAAGTGAAGTCTTCAAAGTGAGCACTTACAGGAGATCTTCTGGTGAGTGATTTAGATTTTTGTTTCAAACAGATCTTTTCTATTCATCTTAAGGTTTCAAGTTAGGTCTGGTGAGTAAATTAGGTTAGGCTGGTGACTCATTTTCATACTGATTAGCATACAATTGGAATCAATTGTGTGGTATTTGCTTCAGGTTTAGCTTGTCCACTCCTTGCTGGGGGAGGTGTTCTTAGTGGCTATATAAAGCTTGTGGAATATTAGCTTGGTCTAATTGAGCTTGGAAGCCTTCTAAGTGAAGTCTTCAAAGTGAGCACTTACAGGAGATCTTCTGGTGAGTGATTTAGATTTTTGTTTCAAACAGATCTTTTCTATTCATCTTAAGGTTTCAAGTTAGGTCTGGTGAGTAAATTAGGTTAGGCTGGTGACTCATTTTCATACTGATTAGCATACAATTGGAATCAATTGTGTGGTATTTGCTTCAGGTTTAGCTTGTCCACTCCTTGCTGGGGAGGTGTTCTTAGGTGGCTATATAAAGCTTGTGGAATATTAGCTTGTCTAATTGAGCTTGGAAGCCTTCTAAGTGAAGTCTTCAAAGTGAGCACTTACAGGAGATCTTCTGGTGAGTGATTTAGATTTTTGTTTCAAACAGATCTTTTCTATTCATCTTAAGGTTTCAAGTTAGGTCTGGTGAGTAAATTAGGTTAGGCTGGTGACTCATTTTCATACTGATTAGCATACAATTGGAATCAATTGTGGTATTTGCTTCAGGTTTAGCTTGTCCACTCCTTGCTGGGGAGGTGTTCTTAGGTGGCTATATAAAGCTTGTGGAATATTAGCTTGTCTAATTGAGCTTGGGAAGCCTTCTAAGTGAAGTCTTCAAAGTGAGCACTTACAGGAGATCTTCTGGTGAGTGATTTAGATTTTTGTTTCAAACAGATCTTTTCTATTCATCTTAAGGTTTCAAGTTAGGTCTGGTGAGTAAATTAGGTTAGGCTGGTGACTCATTTTCATACTGATTAGCATACAATTGGAATCAATTGTGGTATTTGCTTCAGGTTTAGCTTGTCCACTCCTTGCTGGGGGAGGTGTTCTTAGGTGGCTATATAAAGCTTGTGGAATATTAGCTTGGTCTAATTGAGCTTGGGAAGCCTTCTAAGTGAAGTCTTCAAAGTGAGCACTTACAGGAGATCTTCTGGTGAGTGATTTAGATTTTTGTTTCAAACAGATCTTTTCTATTCATCTTAAGGTTTCAAGTTAGGTCTGGTGAGTAAATTAGGTTAGGCTGGTGACTCATTTTCATACTGATTAGCATACAATTGGAATCAATTGTGTGGTATTTGCTTCAGGTTTAGCTTGTCCACTCCTTGCTGGGGGAGGTGTTCTTAGGTGGCTATATAAAGATTGTGGAATATTAGCTTGTCTAATTGAGCTTGGGAAGCCTTCTAAGTGAAGTCTTCAAAGTGAGCACTTACAGGAGATCTTCTGGTGAGTGATTTAGATTTTTGTTTCAAACAGATCTTTTCTATTCATCTTAAGGTTTCAAGTTAGGTCTGGTGAGTAAATTAGGTTAGGCTGGTGACTCATTTTCATACTGATTAGCATACAATTGGAATCAATTGGTGGTATTTGCTTCAGGTTTAGCTTGTCCACTCCTTGCTGGGGGAGGTGTTCTTAGGTGGCTATATAAAGCTTGTGGAATATTAGCTTGTCTAATTGAGCTTGGGAAGCCTTCTAAGTGAAGTCTTCAAAGTGAGCACTTACAGGAGATCTTCTGGTGAGTGATTTAGATTTTTGTTTCAAACAGATCTTTTCTATTCATCTTAAGGTTTCAAGTTAGGTCTGGTGAGTAAATTAGGTTAGGCTGGTGACTCATTTTCATACTGATTAGCATACAATTGGAATCAATTGTTGTATTTGCTTCAGGTTTAGCTTGTCCACTCCTTGCTGGGGGAGGTGTTCTTAGGTGGCTATATAAAGCTTGTGGAATATTAGCTTGTCTAATTGAGCTTGGGAAGCCTTCTAAGTGAAGTCTTCAAAGTGAGCACTTACAGGAGATCTTCTGGTGAGTGATTTAGATTTTTGTTTCAAACAGATCTTTTCTATTCATCTTAAGGTTTCAAGTTAGGTCTGGTGAGTAAATTAGGTTAGGCTGGTGACTCATTTTCATACTGATTAGCATACAATTGGAATCAATTGTGTGGTATTTGCTTCAGGTTTAGCTTGTCCACTCCTTGCTGGGGAGGTGTTCTTAGGTGGCTATATAAAGCTTGTGGAATATTAGCTTGGTCTAATTGAGCTTGGGAAGCCTTCTAAGTGAAGTCTTCAAAGTGAGCACTTACAGGAGATCTTCTGGTGAGTGATTTAGATTTTTGTTTCAAACAGATCTTTTCTATTCATCTTAAGGTTTCAAGTTAGGTCTGGTGAGTAAATTAGGTTAGGCTGGTGACTCATTTTCATACTGATTAGCATACAATTGGAATCAATTGTTGTATTTGCTTCAGGTTTAGCTTGTCCACTCCTTGCTGGGGGAGGTGTTCTTAGGTGGCTATATAAAGCTTGTGGAATATTAGCTTGTCTAATTGAGCTTGGGAAGCCTTCTAAGTGAAGTCTTCAAAGTGAGCACTTACAGGAGATCTTCTGGTGAGTGATTTAGATTTTTGTTTCAAACAGATCTTTTCTATTCATCTTAAGGTTTCAAGTTAGGTCTGGTGAGTAAATTAGGTTAGGCTGGTGACTCATTTTCATACTGATTAGCATACAATTGGAATCAATTGTGTGGTATTTGCTTCAGGTTTAGCTTGTCCACTCCTTGCTGGGGGAGGTGTTCTTAGGTGGCTATATAAAGCTTGTGGAATATTAGCTTGGTCTAATTGAGCTTGGAAGCCTTCTAAGTGAAGTCTTCAAAGTGAGCACTTACAGGAGATCTTCTGGTGAGTGATTTAGATTTTTGTTTCAAACAGATCTTTTCTATTCATCTTAAGGTTTCAAGTTAGGTCTGGTGAGTAAATTAGGTTAGGCTGGTGACTCATTTTCATACTGATTAGCATACAATTGGAATCAATTGTGGTATTTGCTTCAGGTTTAGCTTGTCCACTCCTTGCTGGGGAGGTGTTCTTAGGTGGCATAAAGCTTGTGGAATATTAGCTTGGTCTAATTGAGCTTGGGAAGCCTTCTAAGTGAAGTCTTCAAAGTGAGCACTTACAGGAGATCTTCTGGTGAGTGATTTAGATTTTTGTTTCAAACAGATCTTTTCTATTCATCTTAAGGTTTCAAGTTAGGTCTGGTGAGTAAATTAGGTTAGGCTGGTGACTCATTTTCATACTGATTAGCATACAATTGGAATCAATTGTGGTATTTGCTTCAGGTTTAGCTTGTCCACTCCTTGCTGGGGAGGTGTTCTTAGGTGGCTATATAAAGCTTGTGGAATATTAGCTTGGTCTAATTGAGCTTGGGAAGCCTTCTAAGTGAAGTCTTCAAAGTGAGCACTTACAGGAGATCTTCTGGTGAGTGATTTAGATTTTGTTTCAAACAGATCTTTTCTATTCATCTTAAGGTTTCAAGTTAGGTCTGGTGAGTAAATTAGGTTAGGCTGGTGACTCATTTTCATACTGATTAGCATACAATTGGAATCAATTGCGTGGTATTTGCTTCAGTTTAGCTTGTCCACTCCTTGCTGGGGGAGGTGTTCTTAGGTGGCTATATAAAGCTTGTGGAATATTAGCTTGTCTAATTGAGCTTGGGAAGCCTTCTAAGTGAAGTCTTCAAAGTGAGCACTTACAGGAGATCTTCTGGTGAGTGATTTAGATTTTTGTTTCAAACAGATCTTTTCTATTCATCTTAAGGTTTCAAGTTAGGTCTGGTGAGTAAATTAGGTTAGGCTGGTGACTCATTTTCATACTGATTAGCATACAATTGGAATCAATTGTTGGTATTTGCTTCAGGTTTAGCTTGTCCACTCCTTGCTGGGGAGTTCTTAGGTGGCTATATAAAGCTTGTGGAATATTAGCTTGGTCTAATTGAGCTTGGAAGCCTTCTAAGTGAAGTCTTCAAAGTGAGCACTTACAGGAGATCTTCTGGTGAGTGATTTAGATTTTTGTTTCAAACAGATCTTTTCTATTCATCTTAAGGTTTCAAGTTAGGTCTGGTGAGTAAATTAGGTTAGGCTGGTGACTCATTTTCATACTGATTAGCATACAATTGGAATCAATTGTGTGTATTTGCTTCAGGTTTAGCTTGTCCACTCCTTGCTGGGGGAGGTGTTCTTAGGTGGCTATATAAAGCTTGTGGAATATTAGCTTGGTCTAATTGAGCTTGGGAAGCCTTCTAAGTGAAGTCTTCAAAGTGAGCACTTACAGGAGATCTTCTGGAGATACTCTGGAGGTAGTCTGAGGTTAGACAGGAGGTAGAAAACCTACAAAAAGGTAAGATTTGCTGGTTTTAAATCCATTCTTTTATAATGGCAGGCTTGGTCCAGTGTAAGAGCTGTCATGCTTTGTTTTTAGATCCAATTTTTGGAGGTTTGGAGTGTGCCTGATATGTAGGCAGCTCTCTTTATTGCAGCAGGAAATTGCCTGTTTGAAGTCTGAGATTTGTAAATTATCTGTTAGAGAAACTCAGGCTATGACTGTTACTAAGCCACTGCCACAGAGGCCTCCTAGGAGCGGCAGATGGACTACTGTAGGATCTGGTAGACTTAGAGTTGTGGATAGAAGGCATGTCCCACAATCTGTGGCTCTTCTTAATTCTTTTGAGGCACTTTCAGAGTGTAGTGATAAGACGGATGTAGGCTCAGACACCATAGTGAGGAACCACCATCCACTATGCCTAAGGTATGCAGCACTGCAACCAAGGACAAAAATGAAAAGGTGGGACTTGATAGAAGGCAATTGTTGCTGGGTGATTCTATCATAAGAGGTGTTGAGCTGGAGAGTAGTGGTTTGGTGAGATGTCTTCATGGGGCTACTGCTCGTAGAGACAAGAGACGTATTCTCAATATTGTCAAACAAGCAAAGCAACAAGGGGAAGTGTACGTTCTAGTCCATCTAGGGACAAATGACTTGGCTAGCAATGAGGTTTCTGAGATTAAGGAAGATTTTTGTGTTCTTGGAGGTGAAATACAGCAGATTGCGTCCACTGTGTCATTCTCTGAAGTTTTGCCTGTGCATAACATTCAAGATAGGCAGATGTGCAATAGGGAATTCAATTTGTGGCTTCGGGAATGGTGTCGGGAGCAAGGATTTGGCTGTGTTCCCATGAAAGCTCTAATTGGAGCAGAAAGGAACTGTATAAAAAATATGGTTTGCATCTTACTCATAGGGGAACATATGTTCTCAGTGAGAAGTTCAAAGGTTTCGCAAAGAAATATTTAAACTAGGAGGGGGGACAAAAGGGTAAAAAACAATCTGCCCGATTGTCCCCCAAAACTAAATCGGAGGGTGCAAGCAACATGCGAGGTAAAAAATGACAAGCTCAGAGTCGTGTCTATAAATGCTCGCAGTTTAGTCAATAAAATCAATGAACTAGAGGCAATGATGGCAGCTGAAAAAGTAGATTTAGTGGCGGTTACTGAGACATGGTTCAGTGAGAAAAATAACTGGGACATAACAATACCGGGGTACTCTTTATATAGAAAAGAAAGAAAAGGTAGGAAAGGAGGAGGAGTGGCCCTGTATGTGAAAAACAACATAAAAACGAACCAAATAAAAGTGAGCGAGGTGAACATAGAGTCAGTTTGGGTTACGCTAACATTTGGCAATCATACAGTAGCTCGTGTAGGTGTGATCTATAGACCCCTGGACAAGCAGAAGAACTAGATAATCTGCTGGTTGAGGAAATAGCCAAAATGGCAATGAAGGGGGAATATTATCATGGGGGACTTTAATCTTCCTGATGTGAACTGGAAAACCAAAACAGCTGGGTGCACCAGGAGTACAAATATTCTAAACTCCCTACTGGGATTATCTCTAACACAAGTAGTTGAGGAGCCGACCCGTAAAGAGGCCATATTGGATTTAATACTCACAAATGGAGGTTTGGTATCAGACGTTGTTGTAGGTGAAAATTTGGGATCTAGTGATCACCAGTCAGTATGGTTTAATATAACAACAGGGATGGAGCCGCACCACACAAGAACGAAAGTTTTAGACTTTAAAAAAACAGATTTTTCTAAAATGAGATTTTGTGTGAAGGAGTCATTATCAGACTGGAGGAGTTTAAAGGGAGTCCAGGAGAAATGGGATTATTTAAAGGAAGCATTATTGAAGGCCACAGGAAATTGCATTCGGCTTGTTAGCAAAAACAAAAAAGGGAAGAAACCACTGTGGTACTCTGCAGAAGTGGCCAAAATAGTGAAGAACAAAAAGATAGCATTCAATAATTATAAAACAACTCAGAGTGAAGAAGATAGGCAAACCTATAAGATTAGGCAGAAAGAGGCAAAGCAATTTATAAGAGCTTCCAAAGCACACGCAGAAGAGAAAATAGCTCAGTCAGTAAAAAAGGGGGACAAAACATTTTTAGATACATAAACGAGAAAAGAAAAGTAAAACAAGGATTAGTTAGATTAAAAACAAAGGAAGGAAGGTATGTAGAAGAGGATAAAGTCTCGCTGACTGCCTCAATGAATATTTTTGTTCAGTCTTTGCAGAAGAAAAAGAAGGAAAGGGACCTCAGTTAGGAGAGAACACTAAAGAGACATTTACATATCAGTTTACAGAGGAGGAGGTTCTACAGCAGCTGTCTAAAGTAAAGACAAATAAGTCAATGGGGCCTGATGGATCCACCCTAAATTATTAAAAGAGCTCAGTGATGTAATAGCAAAACCATTAACAGATTTATTTAACCAATCCTTGTTAACGGGAGTCGTCCCAGAAGACTGGAAATTAGCAAATGTTGTGCCCATTTACAAGAAGGGTAGTAGGGAGGAATCGGGGAACTATAGCCAGTTAGTCTTACGTCAGTAGTGGGAAATTAATGGAAACCATGTTAAAGGAAAGGATTGTTGAACATCTAAAAACACATAGATTACAGGATCAGAAACAACATGGGTTTACCTCAGGGAGATCATGCCAAACTAATCTTATTTTTTTGATTGGGTAACAAAAATAATAGACACAGGTGGTGCAGTAGACATTGCTTATTTAGATTTCAGTAAGGCTTTTGATACTGTTCCGCATAGAAGGCTTATCAATAAATTGCAATCTTTGAGTTTAGATTCCAATATTGTTGACTGGATTAGGCAGTGGCTGAGTGACAGACAACAGAGGGTTGTGGTAAGGAGTGTTAGTTTATTCGGCACAAGGTCTTGTTACCAGTGGGGTACCTCAGGGGTCAGTACTTGACCCATTCTCTTTAATATTTTTATTAGTGATATTGCAGAAGGTATTAATGGAAAAGTATGTCTTTTTGCTGATGACACAAAGATTTGCAACAGGGTTGACGTTCCTGGAGGGATCAGCCAAATGACAAATGATTTAGGTAAACTAAAAAAATGGTCGGAGTTGTGGCAATTGAGTTTTAATGTGGAAGTGAAGAAGATAATGCACCTGGGACGTAAAAACCCAAGGGCTGAATATAGAATATTTGATACAGTCCTAACCTCAACATCTGAGAAAGGGATTTAGGGGTCATTATTTCAGAGGATCTAAGGGTAAGTAGTCAATGTAATAGAGCAGCAGGAAATGCTAGCAGAATGCTTGGTTGGTGGAGAGAGGTATTAGCAGTAGGAAAAGGGAAGTGCTCATGCCACTGTACAGAGCACTGTGAGACCTCACTTGGAGTACGTGTGCAGTACTGGAGACCGTATCTCCAGAAGGATATAGACATCTTAGAGAGATTCAGAGAAGGCTACTAAAATGGTGTACGGCTTGAAGGAGAAAAGTTACCAGAAAGGCTTAATGATCTTAACATGTACAGCTTGGAAAAAAGACGAGACAGAGGAGATATGATAGAAACATTTAAATACGTAAAGGGAATCCACAAGGTAGAGGAAGGGAGTATATTTAAAAGGAAACAAAATAGCAAAACAAGAGGACATAGTCTTAGATTAGAGGGGCAAAGGTTTAAAAGTAACATCAGGAAGCATTATTTTACTGAGAGGGTGGTGGATACATGGAACAGTCTTCCAGTAGAAGTGTGGTAGAGGCCAAAACAGTAATTGAATTTAAGCAAGCATGGGATAGCATAAGGCTATCCTAAACAAAAGATAAATCCAGGTTAAGTATCCATGTAATTGGGCAGACTAGATGGGCCGAAAGGTTCTTATCTGCCGACATTTTTTCTATGTTTCTATGTTTCTACACCGCAGGGTTGCTGAAATGGAATTGCCGAATCGCATTGAATTGAAGAGAACAAAAAAGTCACCGAACGTGCGGTGACTTTTCGATTCTCTTTGAATAACCCTGTAAGAATAATTTTGTATAAGTAAAACAGAAGGAATATGAAATAAAACAAATAACAAGTATCAATACTTTCTATCAGAAATTGTTCGAGGACACTTACTGAGGAAGCCAGTAGGCGAAAGCGCGCTTTGAGTGGCTCTCGATTTAGCTGTTACTCTTTTAAATATTTTACCATATGGTTTATTCATGTTGATTTTATTTATTTTACCAGAATAAATTTTGAAAATCATTATTAGCACCCAGTCCCGTTGCTTAAACTATTTTTTCATCAGTACTTGAAGGCATCAGGTTTACCTCTTCCCCTTCCTGGAGTGCATATAGCATCTCGTTCCATTTCCAAGAAAGTTACACCTTTTTTTAGCTATACTAAGGAGAAGAAGAAGAAACAACATCCTCATCAAAATATAAGTATTCCATTCTTATTTTGAATTTCATTTCTGGAGTGTTTTCTTTAGCGTCAGATAAAAAAATAAAAAAAACCCCCACAAAAACCCCCCAAAAAAACAAAAAAACATTTATATACATACACGTCTGAAAAATTCAGCTGTGTTCATATTTGATTTAATGTAGAATGTACACTGGTGTCACACACATTGTATTTCAATAATTTTTGTTTCACACAAAGGTGCGCCAGGAATTTATTTCATATTCCTTCTTACATTATTGTGTCCTTGGAAGCGTGTGGACACTTTCTTTTCTGTTACGGCAGCACCGACCCTAACAATTTACTCAACATAGAAGCACTGCCTTCACACACACACCTTGTCGTATAAGTAAAACACTTAAAACATTTCAAAACTCCTGATAACCATTCTAACATCATATTTCTCTCACCCCAGGATTCAGTTACTTGTTCTTATTGTTGAAATTATGTTTAACCTGGACAACTATAGTTCTGTAACTCTTATTTTGCAAAACAGAATATCAATGTCTAATTTAACCACGTTCCATGCGGTGGACGCGCTGAGCGCGTCCAGCCTTTGGGGTCAGCGTTCGGCCGGGTTCCAGCCGATCGCTGGCCCCCCCGGTGCGGGCTGACATCCTCGATGTCAGCCCAGCATCCGGAACCGCCGCCGGGCTAATTAGGTGTCATCGCGGGGGCGCGATGACACCTAATTCAGGCGCCCCCCCGCATGTGCGGAGGAGGCGCCTGAAAGGGAGGGGGGGAGGTCCTTCGGACCTCTCTCCCTCCCGATCGGCGGCGTTGCGGGGTTAACCCAGGCACCATTTGGAAGGGCACAGCCTGCCCTTCCAAATGGTACCTGGCATTAACACCTGGGGAGCCGGATCACGAATCGGCGCTGAAAAGCGCCGGTTCGTGATACTTTCCCGGAGCTGGCCGACATCTTGGATGCCGGCCAAGCCTCCAGGAACTCCCCCTGAGGACTGGCGTCATCGTGCATAGCACGATGACGCCAGTCCTGGAATTAACCCCTAACTGCCACCAACGGTGGAGATAGGGGTTCCAATGAACTCCCTATCTCCCGATCCGTGGCAGCTAGGATTAAAGTTTGGTATTGTTGGATCAGCCAGAGCATGGCCGTTCCAACGATACCAAACACGAAAGTGAAAAAGTTTGTAAAAAAAAAAATAAATTAAAATAAAAATAAAAATTTTTTAAAAAAAATTATAAAAAAAAAAAACAAGTTTTTTTTTCTTTTTTTTGTTTGAATGCAGCAATATTGTTCCCATTTTCAATTATAATGTGAACAATGATGCTGCACTAACGATTTTTGTATGCGGTGCGTTTGTTAAAAATCGTGTAATTTTCCCCAAAAAAAAAATGTAATGAGACCCCCATCTCTAATTTTTTTAACAAGCGCACCCCATACAAAATATAACCACAATTGCTCGCATGTTAAAATGTGAAAAAAAACACTTTACACATTGTAAATTATTGAAAAATCATATTTTATTGCATTTTTTGTTATAATATACAGACAGGTCATGACGTATACATATAATAATGACATATTCTGAATCTGCCGAGTCTGACGGAAAGAACGATATATAATATGTCTGGGTCATATACTAAAATAAGCCTTCAAAACACGTTTAAACATGATGAGCAAAACCAGTAAAAATGACCTCAGCACAGGGGCGGGAAAAGCCTCAGCAGCGAAAGGGTTAAATGTTGTAGGAGTCAAAATATTATAGATGTGTAACCAGGTTATAGCCTGTGTGAGTCACCTGACTGCATGAGCAGTAATTCACTTGAGAATTGCAATCGGCTAAAGCCGAAACAAAATCAGAATGAGAGACATTTCCAAATTCAGCTTTTTCAGCCTAAAATTTGAAGAACCCTTTCAGATATCCACCACTAAGCCACTTAGCATATAACCCTCTAATGTTCTTAGTTTAGATCACAAAGCTTCATGTGAGAATTTAAATGTTTTCTAGCTTGTCTTTGGTTTTAGTTTTTTGTTTGTTTTCTTATTCCATTTGTAACTTCCTTCATGATGGTTATTATTTTAGACAGCAATCCATTTTCTTAACATCATGTCCCATACATTATAACCTTATACATTCTTGTAGAAGACAGCTACCCCTTAACTCATTGGTCATCTTGACACCACATCACTGATATATAAGCCTGTATAATGGTTGGCATCCTTCATGTGAACTCAAAGGTGAAGTGTTCGTCCACTCGTATAGCCTGAAGCTGTTATTCAAATGGAATACAACGTGAATCAGCACTTTTACCTTCTCACTCCGACAAACAAAAGAAGGTTGAACAACATTCAACATGTCTGACTACTAAAACTCTCCACTTAACCAAGCATAAATAACTAAAATTTAACATATTCTATGACTAATGCCTAACCTTATATTCCATTACCCTGGAGGACCCAAAGACTCCTACTAGTCCTGAGACGAGAACCGTGGCATGTTATGAGATATACAAATGGGAGAGGAAAACTTAAAAGAAGAAAATGTTTATGACATATATACACATTTATTTAGCATTTTGCTCCAGCCATATCAGTGATCTGTACAGCAGAAAACAATTAGTGATACAACAAACATCATAGATTAGACTACATCTTGATATGTTGAACAGACATGGACATGATTGGTAGCGGGGGTCAAATTGAGTGGGAACGTGTCGGAATGCAGTTTCTCTGCAGCCAATTGCAATGATTGGCTGCAACGGCAAGGGAGGCAGGGCGTGCTATGCAGTCCCACAGCGTTTACATAATCATTTCTCCACTTATATTATCGGCCAACATTGGTCATCTTCTAATTCCCCATTCATACACATTTTGGTACTAAACTAGTGAAATATTGGCCATATGCAGAAAATAATTTATGTGTAGATAATTAATTACATTGTATTTAACGGAATCTTATTGCATCTCCCACCAGATAAAAGCTATTGACATCAGTTAGTTGTATTTATAATTTAAGTTAATTTCTGGTCTAAGCACTTTCGAAAAGGTTATAGAAGCATATTTCTCTTGCAATAGATTATTCCTTATTGTAGGGATGTACTTTTATGAAAGCGTTGTCTATTAATACACATGTTTTATTGCTGCACGGCGCGCTCACAGCACAGCTATTAGTTGTAGGGTAAAGAATTATCGGGTACTTTTGCATATGGCACACTGTTATATTTTGTCTAAATAACATTCTAAAAGGGCACATAATTGTATTCGTAATACTGAACATAATTTAACAGGACTTTGCTAGTCCTAGACAATGGATATAATTCTAAAAAATTACTGTGCCGATCCTCACGCACGCTAGGAGACGAGATTTACTAATAAACGCTCTGTGCAGATGGGCTGAAAAATAAAAATATAGCTGTCTAATTTTAACCTAGAATTTTCACTTCTCCAGTCATTCTCCTGGTTTTCACCTCTCTTTGAATAACCCTGTAAGTATTCGACAAAAATTATTAGTCATCTAAATTAATACTACACTATCCCTACTAGCATTGCGTGGAATCAAGATGTTGATTTCCTGATCTAATGTAAATTAAACATCACCGTCACAAAATGCTTGCCATGAGCTTTGTGCCAGAGCTGGATCTCACCTAGAAAAGAAACTAACCTTTATGTTTGAGCACTAATCAATCTCTCGGCTTCAAAGGAGGAGATTTGCAGATTTTAGTCCAAAATACTTCTGAAAAAATACTAAAACTGGAAAAAAATAATTAATTTGTTTTTGCAATTCTCCAACACTCCATTTCTTATTCAAAGTAGAGTGTGGAAACATTTCCAGCTTATACTGAAGTCTATAGCATTTTAGTACGTGATATATTTTGTACTGGAAGAGCAAAAATGTTAGTAGTAGTAGTGCTTCCTGTACGTCTGTCAGAACTCGTAGACGTGGTCTTCTGGTTTTCTCACTGCAACACTCAATGTGCCCTTATGAAGTGCATACCAGTGATAATCACTAGTGATGAGCCGAACACGCCCGACATTCCAAATGTTCGAATCCGAATCCGAACCCGAACCCAATACAAGTCAATGGGGCTGAAAATTCGGTTTTTAGAGTGCCCTCCAAGAGGGCATACATGCTAGATATTTGCCATAAAAGGTGTATGGGGGTCCAGGTAGTGCCCTGGGGGACAGGAAACAAGGACAAAAAGTTTTAAAAATTTTTTTTTAAAGGGACAGAGAGTTTTCCATGAAATAAAGGTTAAAAATAAAAATGAAAAATTCTTTCAAATATCGTGCCTAGGAGGTCCCCATAACCTGCCCGTGAAGTGGCGGATTTCTAGGATGTATAGAAACACTTGAAAACAAAAAAATTACATTTCAAATGACGGTAAATGCTTTTCCTTTAATCTATCCATAAACAACTGCTTGGGGCGGCAGTCTGTATGAAAAGAGGAGACATTTTCTGATACGTAGAAAAAGTTTAGTAATTTTTTGGCTAAATTGTTGTGAAACTTATGCAGGCTTTGGATGAAAGTAACAATAGGTGCTTTAGAATTGGGCCTTTAGCGTCGGCAACAGTTCTGTCACACCGTAACCCCTCTGAGGATATGAATCTGATACAGGCGTCAGTGACAGTGCACCCAAATATTGTGCTTTTGGTGCCAGGCCTGCAAGTACTATCATACAGTATCCCCTCTGCAGTATTGTGGAAGAATGCAGGGTGGACCTTGCGGTCCTATATTAGAAAGATATGAATCTGGTAAAGGCGTCAGTGCACCCAGATTTTGTGCCTTTGGTGCCAGACTGCCAGGCCAGCAAGTATCATCATACAGTAACCCCTCTGTGGTATTGTGGAAGAATGCAGGGGTGGACCATTTGGTCCTATATTGAAAAGATATGAGGGGCAGTTTTTGTTATTATCTAATAAATTTTATTATTTTTATTCATTTATATACCTTCCCGATTCTTTTATTTATTTATATTTACTACAAGTTTTGGAGACGTCTGACTCAGATCTTCCAACTGGGTTCATCCCACCCAGACATAATAAGGATCCATAGCTTCTCAACTATTCATCTATTGCTTTATCCTGAGGAGAGTGGGAATATCTCCACGAGGAGCGGATCAAATTTCAAAAGCTAAGTACCTTGCACCATACATCTTTTCTATATCCAAGGCGTCAGTGCACCCAGATATTGTGCCTTTGGTGCCAGACTGCCAGGCCAGCAAGTATCATCATACAGTAACCCCTCTGTAGTATTGTGGAAGAATGCAGGGGTGGACCATGTGGTCCTATATTAAAAAGATATGAATCTGGAAAAGGAGTCAGTGCACCCAGATATTGTGCTTTTGGTGTCAGACTGCCAGCAAGTACTATTATCATACAGTAACCCCTCTGCAGTATTGTGGAAGAGTGCAGGGTTGGACCCTGCTGTTCAAAAAATTAAAATGATATAAATCTGGTACAGGCATCAGTGCAGCCAATTATTGTGCCTTTCATGGCAGCAAGTGCATTCACACCGTAACCCTTTTGTGGTATTGTGGAAGAGTGCAGGGTTGGACCCTGCTGTTCAAAAAATTAAAATGATATAAATCTGGCACAGGCCTCAGTGCAGCCAAATATTGTGCCTTTCATGGCAGCAAGTGCATTCACACCGTAACCCTTTTGTGGTATTGTGAAAGAGTGCAGGGTTGGACCCTGCTGTTCAAAAAATGATCCCTCTCCTTGATAGCACGAATCCTGAGGTCCTTTAGCAGGCTTTGCATCATAAGGGAGCCAATGCAGCGTAGGTTGGAGGTGGCATTAGCTTCCGAGTCTTCCTGGTCAATGAGGATGACCGTATCGTGCACTTACTCCTCCCAGCCACGCACTAGCCCTTGTGTTTCTGGGCACACGAAACCCTCCCTTGAGGAATCCCCACCTTCAATGCCCCCACTACTTAAATATTCCTCCTCCTCATCCTCCTCCTGTCTGATCTGAGTAGGACCCGCTGGAATGCTGTCTGCGGAAAGACTGGGGCCTTGAGAGCTAGGGAAGGCCTCCTCTTCCTCCCGCTGCTCTACCTCTAGAGCCACATCTATAATTCCCCGCAGAGTGTGCTCCAGCAGGAACACTAAAGGAATTGTGTTATACTCCCTTCCTAAACCTCAGAGATTGAATCAGAGCACTGTACTTGCTGCGCATCCTCAAGCGGCATGTCACTGTCATTGTAGTCAAACAATTCAGCTGACTCTTCCGTGTGTGATAGCGAGGCTACGGCAGGAGTAGCTGTGGACATGGAGGCTGCATTAGATGCTTTGGCAGCTGAGGTGGACTGTAAAGCACTACAAGCCTGGCTGGCAGAGGACTCGGAGGATGAGGGTGGCCTGGTTAGCCAATCCACCAAATCCGCTGTATGTTGCTGTTGCTTAAGACGGCCAGCACCAGTTAGAAAGGACAAGCGTGCCCCTGCAGAGGATGCACCACGTCCACCACGACCAGAGGCACAGCCTCCCGACACAGGGGCTGCTTGCCCTCTTATCTGTGTCTGGGAGCGTCTGCCTGTCCTTTTTGTTCTTTCAGACATGGTGAGTGATATATAGATTAAATATATACAGAACTGTGATTCAACTCTGGTATAAAGATTAAAGATTTACAGAACTCTGGTATAACTCAGTGAGACACCCTGATAGCTGGTAGCCAGTGACAAGATACAGATTACAATTCCCTCCTATAAATCAGTGAGACCCCCCTGATGGGTGGCAGTGAGAAGACACAAATTACAATTTGCATAAATCTGCTAGAAGTATGTGGGACCCCCTGATGGGTGGCAGTGAGAAGCCACAGATTACAAATCTCAGAAACCTCCTATAAATCAGTGTGACCTCTTGATGGGTGGCAGTGAGAAGCCACAGATTACAAGTCTCAGAAACCTCCTATAAATCAGTGTGACCCCCTGATGGGTGGCAGTGAGAAGACACAAATTACAATTTGCATAAATCTGATACAAGTATGTGGGACCCCCTGATGGGTGGCAGTGAGAAGCCACAGATTACAAATCTCAGAAACCTCCTATAAATCAGTGAGACCCCCTGATGGGTGGCAGCCAGTGAGAACACACGGATTATAACAATTCCCAAATATTTTGTAGAAATTAGTGACCCCCAAAATACTTGCTGGCAGTGACAAGAGACAGATCACCTCAATTCCCAGATATTTAGTAAAAATTAGTGACCCCCAAAATACTGCGTGGCACTGGCTGTGTGACAAGACACAGATCACCTCAATTCCCAAATGTTTTGTAGAAATTTGTGAGACCCCCAAAATACTTGCTGGCAGTGACAAGACGCAGATCACCTCAATTCCCAAATGTTTTGTGGAAATTTGTGAGACCCCCAAAATACTTGCTGGCACCAGTGACAAGACACAGATCACCTCAATTCCCAAATGTTTTGTAGAAATTTGTGAGACCCCCAAAATACTTGCTGGCAGTGACAAGACACAGATCACCTCAATTCCCAAATGTTTTGTGGAAATTTGTGAGACCCCCAAAATACTTGCTGGCACCAGTGACAAGACACAGATCACCTCAATTCCCAAATGTTTTGTGGAAATTTGTGAGACCCCCAAAATACTTTCTGGCAGTGACAAGACACAGATCTCCTCAATTCCCAAATGTTTTGTAGAAGTTTGTGAGACCCCCAAAATACTTGCTGGCAGTGACAAGACACAGATCACCTCAATTCCCAAATGTTTTGTAGAAAATTGTGAGACCCCCAAAATACTTGCTGGCACCAGTGACAAGACACAGATCACCTCAATTCCCAAATGTTTTGTGGAAATTTGTGAGACCCCCAAAATACTTGCTGGCAGTGACAAGACACAGATCACCTCAATTCCCTGTTTTGTAGAAATTTGTGAGACTCCCAAAATACTTGCTGGCAGTGACAAGACACAGATCACCTCAATTCCCAAATGTGTTGTGGAAATTTGTGAGACCCCCAAAATACTTGCTGGCAGTGACAAGACACAGATCACCTCAATTCCCAAATGTTTTGTAGAAATTTGTGAGACCCCCAAAATACTTGCTGGCAGTGACAAGACACAGATCACCTCAATTCCCAATGTTTTGTGGAAATTTGTGAGACCCCCAAAATACTTGCTGGCACCAGTGACAGACACACAGATCACCTCAATTCCCAAATGTTTTGTAGAAATTTGTGAGACCCCAAAATACTTGCTGGCAGTGACAAGACACAGATCACCTCAATTCCCAAATGTTTTGTGGAAATTTGTGAGACCCCCAAAATACTTGCTGGCACCAGTGACAAGACACAGATCACCTCAATTCCAAATGTTTTGTGGAAATTTGTGAGACCCCCAAAATACTTTCTGGCAGTGACAAGACACAAATCTCCTCAATTCCCAAATGTTTTGTAGAAGTTTGTGAGACCCCCAAAATACTTGCTGGCACCAGTGACAAGACACAGATCACCTCTATTCCCAAATGTTTTGTAGAAATTTGTGAGACTCCCAAAATACTTGCTGGCAGTGACAAGACACGGATCACCTCAATTCCCAAATGTTTTGTGGAAATTTGTGAGACCCCCAAAATACTTTCTGGCAGTGACAAGACACAGATCTCCTCAATTCCCAAATGTTTTGTAGAAGTTTGTGAGACCCCAAAATACTTGCTGGCACCAGTGACAAGACACAGATCACCTCTATTCCCAAATGTTTGTAGAAATTTGTGAGACTCCCAAAATACTTGCTGGCAGTGACAAGACACGGATCACCTCAATTCCCAAATGTTTTGTGGAAATTTGTGAGACCCCCAAAATACTTGCTGGCACCAGTGACAAGACACAGATCACCTCAATTCCCAAATGTTTTGTGGAAATTTGTGAGACTCCCAAAATACTTGCTGGCACCAGTGACAAGACACAGATCACCTCAATTCCCAAATGTTTTGTAGAAATGAGACCCCCCAGACCACCCGAGTAGCGTGGCAGACCGGCAGTAAGAACACACAACAACAATCTCCTATGAAATCTCCTCTCAAATGCGTGGTTAAGCCATGCGTGGAAACCTTATATAGTGTGCTGCGGGACTTAGCTCTGTGAGCCCATGATTGGGCAAAATTTGTCCAATCAGAACTCTGACCCGTGATTGGCATACTGTTGAACCTGTCTTGCACCAGACCTGTGGTCAGGTGCAAGGCTGTAGCCAATTACGAGCTTCAGGCCAGTGTGAAAATGCATTGTGGTCCATTGTGATGCATTGTGGTCGAACATGCGCCGAACACCTGGAAATGTTCGGAGTTCGCGAGCAGACCGAACAGGCTAAGTTCGGTCCGAACTCCGAACCGTCCGAACCGAACAGCTCATCCCTAATAATCACCTCATTTGGTATTATGGCTCAGCATTTAACACCTAGAACAATAGGATTATTATCATAACATGGCCACCTTGTAGATGCTGGAGGAACCAAAATGGCAGAAAAGCTTCTTTATATTAACCCCTTCACTGCTGAGCCATTTCACCGCTGTGTGCTGAGCTAATTTTTACCGCTTTTGCTCATCTTGTTTAAACGCGATTTGAAGCCATGTTTTATTATACGATGTGACAGAACACGTGGTCACTGTGCGACTTGGAGGGGGCTGTGCGCTAGCCTTCTGTCCAGAGACTATGGCCCGTGAAAGAGACTATTGAGGAACTGGTGGACCTTTTAAATATACTTGTTTTTTACTTTTTTATATATCTGCCAGTTAACTAAAGATTTCTGAAGTCTGTGTGTTATTCCCTGTATGGTGTAGATCTCTGTATTAGTACCTGCTATTGTGTAAGTTCTCTCAGTAGGAAATTCCTTTTGTCCTGTGTAGCTATCTGATCTGTGATGTTGTCTGTTTGTTTGTATGCAAATGTTCTGGTCCTTGACTCTATCTGTCCTCTCTGTGAATAAACAGTTCTATTCTGACCAAGCATGAAGTCACGACTCATGATTTGGGATACCAGGAATCTTCTGCCCGCTGTGCCAAGGAAAGGCTTCAGGTCTACAGCTTTGGCTTATTTCTGGGGGTGCTAGCCAGGCTCTCTACATAGACCGGGCCTTAAGCTGCGGCTAAGGTACTAGAGAAAGGTGTGAGAGTCACGAGGAGAAACTGGGTGTCCAGCGAGGAAGCAGCATTTGCAGAGGTGACCCAGTCCGGGCACAGAGATCTGTTACATATGACCCAGACATATTATATATCATTCTTTCTGGCAGACTCGGCAGATTCATAATATATCATTATTATATGTATACGTCATGTCCTGCCTGTATAGTATAACAAAAATGCAATAAAATTTGAATTTTCAATCATCTACAGTGTGTAAAGTGTTTTTTTTTCAGTTTGTCATGCGACCCTTTGCGGTTATATTTTCTATGGGGTGCGCTTGTTAAAAAAATTAGAAAGGGGGACTCGTTACATTTTTTTGGGGGGGAAATTACGTGATTTTTAGCAAACGCCCCCATAGAAAAAATCGTTAGTGCAGCATCATTGTTCAGATTATAATTGAAATGGGAACAATATTGCTGCATTAATAAAACAAAACAAACCCAAAAAACTGTTTAATTTTTTTTACATTTTTTATTTTCTTAATTTTATTTTTTTTTTAATTTTTTTTAAACATTTTACATGGTCATATTTAGTATCATTGGAAAGGCCATGCTCTGTCCCTTCCAACGATACCAAACATTAACCCCTAACTGCCACGGATCGGGGATAGGGGGTTCATTGGAACTCCCTATCTCCACCATAGGTGGCAGCTAGGGGTTAACTCCAGAACTGACGTCATCCTGCTATGCACGATGATGCCAGTCGTCAGGGGGAGATCCTGGAAGCTTGGCCGACATGCAAGATGTTGGCCAGCTCCGGGAGGGTACAGCGATCCAGCGCCTGTTTGGGGCCCGAATCACGATCCAGCCCCAAGGGGTTAAAGTCAGCCACCGCTTGGAAGGGTAGGCTGTGCTGTTCTAAGCAGTGCCTGCCTTTTTGCACTGCCCCAGTCGATCGGGTGGGAGAGAGGTCCAAAGGACCTCCCCCCTCCCTTTCAGTCACCTTCCCCGCACTCGCGGGGGTGTGTGTCTGTAATAGATGTCATAGCGCTAGCGCAATGACATCTATTGTACCCGCCAAGATGTCAGCCTGCACCGAGGGGCCGCAGCGAGGGCACAGGAGTAACCACTTGGCTGGACGCGCTGAGCGCGTCCTTAGCAGCCAAGTGGTTAAGATGCTGTCTAAATTAAAGTTGTATTTTACACAAAACTAATCAACTTCTGTCTTTTTTTGTGAAACTTAGGACCATACTAGTATCATTTTACCAATATGGTGATGAATCAATGGTGGTGTATTTGTTAAGGTTACTTTCAAGGCTAAAGTGAAAAGAAGAAGGAGCAGAATTTGTTGATTATCAATTAAGTGAAAATGGAGAATGTGTTGGTTAGGCTTAACCCTTACCCATAAAATAACCCCAAACCCTAAAATAAACACAACTGGTAACCCTAATTACTATAGCAGAAAAGAAACGTGTGTATGTCAGCGCTCTCTGAACCTCCTACCGAGGGTTTGAATCGTGACCGTAATTTTATTAAAGTGTCCCTTATAGGGCGTTGAAACGTTTACAGATGCTGCTCTATAATTGAACTAATGGGTAAAAATCCTTCCAAATAATACCAAAAAGTGACCAAGTGCAAAGAAAAACTGAAATCTCGACCACAAATACCGTTAAACGGGCGTGCTTACAAAAGCTGTATATGTGTATTGTGTTAATTAGTGTGGTGTTTACAAAACCCTGTAAGGCATGCAGCTAAAAACAGGTAGCTTGTTTTAGTGTACCTGGAAAACATTTAGGGCCACATTACATTCTTGGTGCTAACGTTAGCGCTCTCACCTGCATGAGCATTAACGTTAGCCGTGGTGGCACTAACGCGGGCGCACCATATTACAATCCAAACGCTAACGGGTTAAGAAACCCGTTACTGTTTGGAATCTTGTGCTTTTCAGCATAAGGTTACTGTACTTGGCGGTCCCTATACTTAACATGGGGAGCGCAAAGTGTTAATTAGCGGTAGTATTATTCTAACGCTAATTACCATCCGGCTGCGGTTAGCAAAAAGTTAACCAAAGCCAGGACCTGGTGCTAACAGATTCCAATGCTGCAGAATCCGACAGCACCAGCCAGAAACCCCCCAAAATAAATCGTATACTCACCTCCTATCCTGCGACGAGGACCGCGGCTCCAACCGCCAGTCTCCCCCAGCCGATCACTACGCCGACCTGCCGGATCTCGCGATAACAATGCAGGCAGCTTTTTAAGCGCCTGCATTGTAATATTGCGCTAAAACGGGGTGCAAAGGAGAAGCCTGCAGGTGCAGGTTTTTCTCCTTTGCGTCCCCGTTTTAGCGCGATGAACTTAATGTAGCCCTTATAATTTTAATATTTTTAAAAGCTTTTATCATGCTTGTAGCTTATGGGGATCCACCACTGCCATAGGCGGCAACATATTTTATACAGGGTTATTCAGAGAGAGCCGAACTGGCCCCGAAATTGCACCGAATGGCGAATATCCCTTTAAGGATACTTTGACAGTAGCGGATATCTAAAAGCGCTTCTTCTGCAATGTCTAGCTTACCCTTTACCTCTCATTTTGGAACATGTCCCATGGTTTCTAGCAGGCACACCATAATGTTGGATGAATAGATTCTCTTTCACCTCCTACATTGACATTTTTTGTGTCTGGTTCATGATGGATAACATAAAAACATACTGGATCTCTGATTTCTGGCTTGTTATTTCTAATGAAAAATGTGCATTTTGTGCAAAATCTTCTAAATATAGGGTTTCAGTCAATAAATGTTCCATGGGCACACACCCTAATGTAACGGGCTGCACACATCAGAAGCTTCTAGTTCTTTTTGACAAACATCTTGCAGTGGAGATAAGGTGGTAAAATATTTTTTTTTTAAATCTCCCCAATAGAGTAGTAAAGTATTAATTGTATTTCCTTAACTAATAATAATATTAATAATAATACATCTTATTTAGAAAAAACAACTTCACCATTTTTTGGGGGAATTACAATTTACCACCTAGTGTTGAAATTACACAAAACAGGACATTTAATTGATATTGACAGAATGCATTAAGGTAAAAGAGGGGGATGCTGCTTTCTTTTTTCATATGGAATAAGTATTTCTATATTGTTTTGAAAATCTGAATCTTAGCATCTCCAGGCCAGAATTACTTGACTGCCACATGTGGTTTATTGTGAATAAGCATCCATTTATTTACACATCTGTTAAATAATATTATGTTAAACATAACATGAGCAATTATGTTCAATTATATTAAATGAATTTATTTGAGTTAATGCATATCCTCCTGGGCTTTGACATCTTTAGTTACAGAAAGTTTAATGCTGCACAGCAGATGGCACCAGATAGTATTTGTCAGCCTATAAATTTCGATGTTAAGTATAAAGCAATAAGCAGGCTATGGTTATTATACAGATTTTTGAGTATACCTTGAGTATCTAAGAGATTAAACAATCTTTTTAAGGGGCAAAGCCCACATATTACTATTTTGATGAATTTTCAGCCCATTCTAGCCTTTATCAAATGGTTTTTATTCTTAAAAAATAATTAAGTCTCATATTTACTTAAATAGGAATACACAAAATGCATATTAATCTGGAAGTAAAATATTAGTTTTGTTCTGTTGGAAATTTCAATTAAAATATTATTTGAACATAGTAGTTTTGTATGCAGCATTCCTTTCATGGATAACTGAAAATCTATTCTTTTACTTCTATTTTTAAATACATATTTAAATATGTACACGGTCAGATAAAATATTAAGGATTATTCAGTATATATCATCATACTGTAGACATATGCAAGGGTGGTGACTGTTGTGCCCAGGTAATCTTTAATGATGCATATCCCCCATATACATCCTAATCTATTCGTTTTGTATGTCCCTGGTTCAACATATAGGCAAAACAATTTACTTTATCTCTGTATAAACTTGTTTACATGTTTTGTCTCATTTTGAAAATTTACAGGGTTATTCACTGAGAATTGAAAAGTCACCGCACGTTCGGTGACTTTTCGTTCTCTTCAATTTGATGCGATTTGGCGATCCCATTTCGGCGACCCTGCGGTGTATTCAGAAAGCACCACAGAGCCGTCGTAGTGCAGGTTAAAAGCCGCCTCAAACCCGAACATTCACCCGGAGACCCTGAGATTCTAAACATACTCCCAGAGACCCTGAGATTCTAAACATTCACCCAGAGACCCTGAGATTCTAAACATACTCCCAGAGACCCTGAGATTCTAAACATTCACCCAGAGACCCTGAGATTTGAACATTCACCTGGAGACCCTGAGATTCTAAATATACACCCAGGGACCCTGAGATTCTAAACATAAGCCCAGAGACCCTGAGATTTGAACATTCACCCGGAGACCCTGAGATTCTAAATATACACCCAGGGACCCTGAGATTCTAAACATTCACCCAGAGACCCTGAGATTTGAACATTCACCCGGAGACCCTGAGATTCTAAATATACAGTGGCAAGAAAAAGTATATGAACCCTTTGGGATTACGTGGAGTTTTGCATGAATTGGTCAAAAATGTGCTCTGATCTTCATCTAAGTCACAACAATTTGAAAAACACAGTCTGCTTAAAATAATAAAACACAAACATCATATGTTTTCATGTTTTTATTGAACAGAACATGTAAACATTCACAGTGCAGGGTGGAAAAAGTATGTGAACCCCTAGCCTAATGACTTCTCCAAGAGCTAATTGGAGCCAGGAGTGAGACAACCTTGAGTCCAATCAGTGTGATATTATTGGATGTGTTGCTGAACACTGTCCTGCCCTTTAAAAACACACACCAGTTTTGGGTTTACTGGTTTCAAGAAGCACTGCCTGATGTGAACCATGCCTCGCAGAAAAGAGCACTCAGAAGACCTACAATCAAGAATTGTTGACTTGCATGAAGCTGGAAAGGGTTACAAAAGTATCTCCAAAAGCCTTGATGTTCATGTGTCCACGGTAAGACAGACTGTCTACAAATGGAGAAAGTTCAGCACTGTTGCTACTCTCCCTAGGCATTGTCATCCTGTAAAGATGACTGCAAGAGCACAGAGCAGAATGCTTAATGAGGTAAAGAAGAATCCTAGAGTGTCAACTAAAGACTTACAGAAATCACTGGCACATGCTAACATTTTTGTTGACACATCTACAATAAGGAAAACATTAAACAAGAATGGAGTACATGGTAGGACACCATGGAGGAAGCCATTGCTGTCCAAAAAGAATATTGCAGCACGTTTGAAGTTTGCAAAAGAGCACCTGGATGTTCCACAGCACTACTGGCAAAATATTCTGTGGACAGATGAAACCAAAATTGAGTTGTTTGGAAAAAACACACAACACTATGTGTGGAGAAAAAAAGTCACAGCACACCAACATCAAAACCTCATCCCCACTGTAAAACATGGCGGAGGGAGCATCATGGTTTGGGGCTGCTTTGCTGCCTCAGGGCCTGGACGGATTGTTGTCATTGATGGAAAAATGAATTCCAGAGCTTATCAAGACATTTTGCAGGAAAACTTAAGACCATCTGTCCACCAACTGAAGCTCCACAGAGGATGGGTGATGCAACAGGACAATGACCCAAAGCATACAAGTAATTCAACAAAACAATGGCTTCAACAAAACAAAATACGCCTTCTGGAGTGGCCCAGTCAGAGTCCTGACCTCAACCCGATTGAAAGCGATTCACACCAGACATCCCAAGAATATTGCTACACTGAAACCGTTTAGTGAAGAGAAGTGGTCCAAAATTACTCCAGATCATTGTGCAGGTCTGATCTGCAACTACAGGAAACATTTGTTTGAGGTTATTGCTGCCAAAGGAGGGTCAACCAGTTATTAAGTCCAAAGGTTCACATACTTTTTCCACCCTGCACTGTGAATGTTTACATGTTCTGTTCAATAAAAACATGAAAACATATAATGTTTGTGTTGTATTATTTTAAGCAGACTGTGTTTTTCAAATTGTTGTGACTTAGATGAAGATCAGAGCACATTTTATGACCAATTCATGCAAAACTCCACGTAATCCCAAAGGGTTCACATACGTTTTCTTGCCACTGTACACCCAGGGACCCTGAGACCCAGAGACCCTGAGATTTGAACATTCACCCGGAGACCCTGAGATTCTAAATATACACCCAGAGACCCTGAGATTCTAAACATACACCCAGGGACCCTGAGATTCTAAACATACAACAGAGACCTCCCTGAGATTCTGAACATTTGCCTAGAGACCCTGAGATTCTAAACATACACCCAGGGACCCTAAGATTCTAAACATACACCCAGGGACCCTGAGATTCTAAACATACACCCAGGGACCCTGAGATTCTAAACATTCACCCAGAGACCCTGAGATTCTGAACATTCGCCTAGAGACCCTGAGATTCTAAACATACACCCAGGGACCCTGAGATTTGAAAATTCACCCGGAGACCCTGAGATCGTAAACATACACCCAGGGACCCTGAGATTCTGAACATTCACCCAGAGACCCTGAGATTTGAAAATTCCCCCGGAGACCCTGAGATTGTAAACATACACCCAGGGACCCTGAGATTCTGAACATTCACCCAGAGACCCTGAGATTTGAAAATTCACCCGAGACCCTGAGATTGTAAACATACTCCCAGAGACCCTGAGATTCTGAACATACACCCAGGGACCCTGAGATTCTGAACGTTCACCCAGAGACCCTGAGATTTGAAAATTCACCCGGAGACCCTGAGATTGTAAACATACACCCAGGGACCCTGAGATTGTAAACATTCACCTAGAGACCCTGAGATTCTAAACATACACCCAGAGACCCTGAGATTCTAAAAATTCACCCTAAAACCCTGAGATTCAGAAAATTCACCTGGAGCCCCTGAGATTCTGAACATTCACCCCGAGACCCTGAGATTCTGAACATTCACCCATTCATGCCGGGAGGGGGGCTGCAAACTGACATCGTTACGCGTCGGCACGAGTACATCAGTGTACTGGGATGAGTCAAATGGGACAGTCTGACTTAAAGGAAGTCAGACCACCCTGGGACTTGGTCTCGATTGGTTGTGGGTCTCCCCTGTCCCTGCATGTGTGGAGGACGTCCTACGCATGTAACCTGCAGTCCCAAGGACGTCCCTCACATGTCTTCCACAGGGAAAGGGTTACAGTGTTTTTTCCATAAACCATTTTTTCCTGCCAGTGGTTTTATGGGTTTTATGAAAAATCATTTGGTAGTGAAAGGATTAAAGCAGTGGTTTCAACCCGGGTCCTCAAGTACCCCTAACAGGAATATCTTGGGAAAATACAGACCGAATCCTGCAATCACTTAGCAGCAAATCAGATCACCTGTGCGATGCTTCAGATACCTGGAAAACCTGACCTGTTAGGGGTACTTGAGGACCAGGTTTGGGAACCACTGGATTAAAGGGATGCGCTATTAAAAATAGATTTCTCTGTAGTTTTTGCTTGTAAATAATCGGTGTGCTGCTCCTCCTCTTCAGCTCAGGGACATGTAAGTCCCTGAAACTTTTCTACCCAATTCCCATTACTATGCAACTTGTGTAGCATAGGCGCAAATTGTGCAGCGTAATAAAAATCCTGGCTGCTGCTGATGCTGGCTGGGGAGGAGGAAATTCCTCTACTTCACCCAGCGAAATCCACAGATTGGGGCAGTGGGGATGGGCAGGGGGCACTCTTCACATCTTGCACACTTTAAAAAGACCTAAGTGGTCAGGATGAGTAGAGTGTTCCTTTAAATGTCCCAAGGGTGTGTACCCTATAGTAAAGTGCTGCCCATGTCAATATTTATCATATACCATTGATATAATAACTATATATAAACTGCAAACTAAAATGTGTGAAAGTTAGTTAAATACCTTATTATGAGCATCTGTAAGGCATCTGTAGAGTTTGAGATGCTTTGGTTAAACACCATGCTTATAAATAACTGCAAGCAAGCTACTGGGATTTCTGAGAACGTGAATTCACATATTTCCAGAATACCTGCAACGGAAATATTATTTATTAAAATGTATATGTTACATTTGTACAATAGCATGATTGCTCGCAGGTAATTTAGCTGCTCTCAGGCTGCTGCTGTGGGTTATACACATGACATAATAAGATGATCATCTCACCTCTGTCCTTCCTTCATCCTACTTTTCTTTGAAGTCAAAATAAAAGAATAATTCCATAATTTCTAAAACTGCATTGCCCATCATTACATATATGTAGCTGTATCAGTTTGTGATAGGAATGCCCGGAAGGTCTTCTTGGGTACTTTGTTACTTCTGAACAGATTCCATGTTGTATGAGGTTTTTAACCTTGTTTTTTAATTAAATTAATGCGGCGGCAGTTGTTGGTTTCCATCTGTTATGTTGCAGTACATGTGGTTGTAATGTATTGCCTGAGCGTTCATGATGGAGTGTTTGGCGTGTCTGGGAATCTGTAGAGTAAATGTCTCTTAGCATAATGATGAAAAATAGTGACAGAAATTGATGTGTTTCGTACAATAGTTAAGGCAATGTTTAATAGTGAGGCAGACCTGTTAATAAATTGTCACCATCAATAATGACATCCTGTTAAATTGAAACACTGGCTTGCACAGCACATTTCATTAGTACATGCGCACATGGAACATTTGCCAAGTAGAACTGTTTAGATAAATGAGAACAAAAATAATAAATAAAAAAGCTTAACAATAATTAAGTGTAGGCAGCAATTCAGTTAAATTCCATATTTTGTAACACAGGTATCAGCACTAGTGATAGGCCGAACATCCCCGTGTTCGGTTCGCATTCGAACTCTAACACCCGAAAAAGTTTGACCGCGAACTCGAACACAATGCGAACACCATGCAAGTCAATGGGGCTCGAACGTTAGAAAATTAAGGTCCCCTCCAAGAGGGCATATATGCAACATATTGGCCATAAAAGGTGTATGGGGGTCCGAGTGGGAAATGTTTGACCAACAATGAGTGGGAAATATTCCCATTTTAATTCAATATCAAATAAACCATTTATTATTATATTCTGCAGTAAAGAGTCTCTTTATCTTTAGATTTTTTAGGATCCTTTAAGCATTTTTTAGATTTTTTTTTCAAACTTTCCTCAAAAAGTTCGAAGTTCGCGAATTTTCGAACAGCCGATGTTGAATCAAACTTCAAACCGAGTCGAACCGGCAGTCCATCCCTAATCAGCACCCTTGGCCCTCCAGATGTTTTTGAACTACACCTCCCATGAGTCTTTGCCAACCTAATGAGCGTCTGAGCATCATGGGCGATGTAATTCCAAAACATCAGGGGGGTGTTGATGAACTCTCCTTTAATAGATAAGGAACATCTAAGAAGAGCAGATAGGAGCTCAAATGTGAGCCAGCCAGGATCTACACACAAACTATTAGCTTCTACTGGGAAACATGAGGCACCTAGACAGCAATGCCTCCAATTTGGTGTGTTATTTCTGGCTCTAAACCAATGTTATCATAAACATTTTACTTTTCCATGTAACATTCTATTTGCATTGAACATCAGTATATTTTTTCAGTAAGTATAAATGCTATGGACCATGGCTTTACTGTATGTTCTAGTAATAATTATCTTATCCCTCTTCCAGGTTTAACATGAACACCATTATGCCGGGTTTTTGTTGGATATTACGCTTATGTCCTATTCCTGACCATCTTTTGCTCTCCTCCTTTGTGACTGCACTGCTTGTAAAGCACACAAGTGCTTCCTACACTGGGACACACCACACAACATTCCAATATACCAACTTCCTTGCCAACACCAACAATTACATCAGCCGTAGCTGCCCGTACATCAATGCTGTTATGACAGTAGGTCGAAACACAGATTCCTGCTTGATAAGTATTTAAAATGCTATTATTTATTTAAAGTATTTTTTTCTACATAAACGTATATCTGCTCTCAAATTAATGTAGATGAGGTGTAATGTACACTACGTCTTCCATATGAGCCCCATTCGTATGGATCATGACTGTTTCGCTTTCATAAATGAATTATTATGAACTGATGTTTCTAGGTTTCAATCAAACCTCAACTGTATTTTTCAGTTCCCTGGCTGTGCATGGTACTGGTTCTAAGTCATCATTTCCCGTAAGACGTCAAATAACTACTGAAAAGGTTATTTGTATGCACATGGCCTGTATTTTTTTGTTCATGCACTTTGAGGAATGGTTTTGCTAAGTCGCTTTCGGTAATTGTGTCGACATCTATCACTTCACGGGAAAAGGAGTTATGACATACTGCTCTTTTTATTCAGACTTTTCAGGGTAAGATTTACACAATAGTTTCCATGGAGCTCAAACAGCTGCCAAGAATTCAAAGTTCTGTTCTGTTTTGGAGACGATAAAGAAGTTTTGCTGTAAAAACAGAGCAGAAAATCGACTCAGGCTGTATCATGGGAAATATAGTTTGCAAAGAGTTAATCTAAGTGATTTTGGTAATAAATCACTAGATCACTGATTGTTTTCACTATGAGGGAAGGTTTAACAGTCCAGGGTTAAAGTTACAATGAATTTTAAATGATTCTGATTTGCATCAAATGTGTATATTATGCACCTTCTTGTAACACAATAATAAACCAACTAATTATAGCGTGGAGGCATTTTATCTCACTTTTTGTCCTCCACCTCAACCCTTGTAAGTATATATATATATATATAATTATAATTAGACATGATTTTCATTCCGAATGAAAATGAGCCAATTCACGATTCGGAAGCATTTCCGAAATACGAAAAATAAGCTGTCCGAAATATGAATCGTGGTAACATAAAGAAAAAAACGAAATGAAAAATTAGAACAAAAATGATCCGAAACAAAACCAAAACATAAAGATCCAGAACAATAAGAAACGTACCGAAAATGACCCAAAGCGAAAAAAAAAAAAAAAATTGGAACAAAATGATCCGAAATGGATAAAAACGGGGATGTTTTTACATTGAAACCTGTAGGATTCACCTGATTAAACCTGTCGAATGAACTGTTGAAACCCACTAGGGTTAGAAATAAGAATCGCGGTAACGTATCGAATGACCGGGAAAAAAAAAACGTAATGAAATGATCCGAAACAAAAATTTTTTTGGCCTTGCACATTTCTAATATATATATATATATATATATATACATATGTCATTTGCATATCTTACCCAGAGTTCTGTGCTGCATATGGGGAATGTAGCATAGGAGCTCTGTGATGCAGTTCTTTGAATTGCTGTGATGTGCAAATGGCTTCTACAATATATAGGTCTATATCATGCTTTCTCTCACACTTCTGCTCTTTACTTCTACCTTTCTCCTTAAATGGAACTCCTGCCCCTCTACCACCGACCCCTACACTATCTGCATCTCTCCCTCCCTCCTCTCATCCCAATGATGGCCTCGCATGAGCTCCTTTGTTTCCTCAGAACATGGTCTCCCTCTATCTCTCGTGCTGCCAATCACTCCCACTCCCACAAATCCCATTCCCACCTTCTCTTTCTCACCCTCCTGCTGTTACTCTATTCAGGTGACATATCCCCTAACCCTGGCCCCACAACACATCCAATACTTCCCTCTCATCCTATCTCCATCGCACATAAATCACCTCCCTGCAAGCCCAGCAACCTCATTCCCATAATCCCTCAGCGCCTGTCCTCTTTCTCCTGCGCCCTCTGGAACGCTCGCTCTGTGTGCAACAAACTCACAGCCGTCCATGACCTCTTCCTTTCAAACTCCTTCAACCTCCTAGCTTTAACTGAAACCTGGCTAACTCCATCTGACACGGCCTCCGTTGCTGCTCTCTCACATGGCGGTCTACACTTGAGCCATACCCCCAGACCGGGTGAGAGAAATGGTGGCAGGGTCGGAATCCTGCTCTCTCCCACCTGCACCTACCAGCATCTCCCTCCACCCCCATCCCTCTCCTTCTCCTCCTTCGAGACACACTGCATCCGCCTGTTCTCTCCTCTGGCTCTCAGGGTGGCAGTCATCTACCGCCCACCGGGACCAACCTCCCAGTTCTTTGACCACTTTGCTACCTGGCTTTCTCACTTCCTGTCTTCTAATCTTCCATGCCTAATTCTCGGGGACTTCAACATTCCCATTGACGATCCTTCCGCCCCTGCTGCCTCCAAACTTCTTTCACTCACGTCCTCCCTTGGACTCACACAATCCTCCCTCCTCCCTACCCACCGCGATGGTCACGCTATTGACCTTGTCTTTTCCAACCTCTGCTCCATTTCTGAGTTCAAATGTCGCCCCTTCCCCATCTCTGACCACCACCTTCTCTCTTTCAACCTATCTGGACTTCCTAAACACCCTGCTCCCCCACCCCGCACACACACTCGCAGAAATCTACATGCTGTGGACCCCCATCAATTCTCCAACCTACTTCACCACCTCCCTCACACCACATCCTTCACCTGCCCTGATGCTGCCACTAATCACTACAACACTACGCTTATCTCTGCTCTAGACACTCTTGCTCCTCTTCGACTCTGTAAGGCCCCACGCCGCCAGCTTCAGCCCTGGCACACCCTCCAGACTCACTACCTGCAAAGATGCTCCCACACTGCAGAGCGTGCCTGGAGGAAATCCCGCTCTGAAGCTGATTTTGTTCACTTCAAGTTTATTCTCCGGTCATACACCTCTGCCCTCCACTTGGCCAAACAATCCTTCTTCTCATCTCTTATATCTACGCTGTCCTCCAACCCTAAACGGCTCTGGTCCACCTTCAACACCCTCCTCTACCCACCTGCACCCCCCCACAGCTGCCTTCAGCGCTCAAGACCTGGCAGACTACTTCCTCAGTAAAACTTTAACTATCAGAAGCAACATCCCAACACAAGATAGTTATCTGCCACCTCCACTCCCAGAGGTCCCCTCTGCCACCCTCTGCCGCTTCCTCCCAGCCACTGAGGAGGAAGTCAATTCCTTATTGTCCTCCTCACATCTCACCACGTGCCCACTCGACCCCATTCCCTCACATCTAATTCCTCCCCTCTCCTCCTCCCTCACCCCTGCTCTCACACACATCTTCAACCTATCTCTCTCCACTGGCTCCTTTCCATCCGCCTTCAAACACGCGCTAGTTACCCCTTTACTAAAGAAACCATCCCTAGATCCCAACTCTCCATCCAACTACCGCCCTGTATACCTGCTTCCCTTCACATCAAAGCTCTTAGAAAAACTAGTCTTCAACCGCCTCTCCCTCTTCCTGTCCTCCAATTCCCTACTTGACCCCCTGCAATCTGGCTTCCGTCCCCTACACTCAACTGAAACTGCCCTCACCAAAGTCACCAACAACCTCCTAACTGCTAAAAACCACTGCCACTATTCTATTCTCATCCTGCTTGACCTCTTGGCTGCTTTTGACACTGTTGACCACCCCCTCCTTCTACAGACCCTCAACTCTCTGGGTCTCGGTGACACTGCACTTGCTTGGGTTGACTCCTATTTATCCAACAGGTCCTTCTGTGTGTCCTTTGCTGGTAACTCCTCCTCCTCATTGCCTCTATCTGTTGGTGTACCTCAAGGCTCTGTCCTTGGTCCTCTGCTCTTTTCCATCTAAACCTCCTCCATGGGCAAAATCATCAACAGCTTTGGCTTTAATTACCACCTCTACGCTGATGACACTCAGATCTACCTCTCTACCCCTGATCTCTCTCCCCCTGTCCTTTCAAAAGTCAGTGACTGTTTATCTGGCATCTCCTCCTGGATGGCCTCCCACCACCTAAAGATCAACATGTCAAAGACTGAACTCCTACTTATTCCTCCCTCCAATGCCTCCCCACCTCCTGGCTTCTCTATCACGGTGGAGGGTATCACCATCTCCCCATCAAACTAAGTTTGCTGTCTTGGAGTTACACTTGACTCTGCTCTTTCCTTCATCCCCCACATCAAGTCTCTTTCCTCCTCCTGCCGATACCAACTGCATAATATTTCCAGAATTCGGCCATTTCTTACCGCTGTCACCACAAAACAACTCATACACGCCCTGGTAATCTCCCGACTCGACTATTGCAATAATCTCTTAACTGGCCTCCCTCTGTCCCGCCTCTCCCCCCTACAATCCATCCTGAACGCCTCCGCCAGGCTAATTCACCTCACCCGCCGCTCTGTCTCTGCCGCTCCCCTCTGCGAGTCCCTTCACTGGCTCCCCATCCACTGCAGAATTAAGTTCAAAATCCTTATCCTTACCTACAAAACCCTCACTAACTCAGCTCCCCACTACCTGTCCTCACTAATCACCAAATACACCCCAGCCCGCTCCCTAAGGTCAAACAGTGACCTGCGCCTAGCTTCTCCCCGCATCACCTCTTCCCGTGATAGACTGCAGGATTTCTCAAGCGCAGCCCCCACTCTCTGGAACGCTCTCCCTCGTACTGTCAGACTTTCCCCTAACTTCTCTTCCTTCAAACGCTCCCTTAAAACGTTCTTATTTAGGGAAGCCTACCACCCAACTCACTGACGCAACCATCAATCACTCTCACCTTACAGTCCTCTCCTCCTGTTTCCAACCCCAACCCTCCCAGATTGTGAGTTCCTACGGGAATAGGGCCCTCATCTCCTCCTGTACTGTTTGCCAAATGTTGTTCAATGTATTGTAACCCTGTCTATACTATGCTTATTGTGCAGCGCTGCGGAATATGCTGGCGCTTTATAAATAAAGAATAATAATAACAATAATAAATATTAGAAAAAGTGAGTGCTACAATTAACAATTTAGAGTTCAAGTTTATTCCTGAGAAAATCAATTTTCAAATGATTTCAATCTGTTAGAAATGTTTCAAATTATTTATCTACATATAAGTCACCATTAATGTCTATGGGATTTTTGTAGATAAATCATTCTAAGTTTTTCTAACAGATTGTAATAGTTTGAAAATGCTTATCCAAGGGAATTAAATCAAGGTGTTAGTGAGATATTTACTGTAGGTAGATAGATAACAAGACAGACATGTAGATGAAAGATAACTGGCATGATTAGATTGACTTTTGATCAATATGGACATGATGTTTTTCATCCCTGGTGCAAGGATAAAGATTATGGTAACAATGCACGGTGTCACTTTAGCATACAAGTGACTAGCTAATGGATTGACTGCAATAAACTCTCCCCAAGAGAGTTCAGGTGACTGTGCACAATTTTATAGAAACTATTGCTATGTATGTTATCACTATGTTGAAGTCAATTCGATTTCGTACTGATGGATCAGTCTTTAATCTCAGAATGCTTCAAGCGAAAACCAAGGTCAAACATAACATCATAAATGAGCTTCTGTTCGCAGACGACTGTGCCCTCAACGCTGCTTCGGAAGGCGATATGCAACACAGCGCTGACATTTTTGCTGATGCCTGCAATAACTTTGGTCTCACTATCAATAGAAAGAAAACTGAAGTGATGTATCAGCCAGCTCCCAGGAAGCCTTACGTTGAACCCAGCATCACCATCAGTGGGCAGCGTCTAAACGCGGTGGACAAATTCACGTACTTGGGCAGCATCCTTTCTAGATCTGTCGTCATGGACGACGAGTTGATTGCTAGACTCGCAAAAGCAAACGCAGCATTTGGAAGACTCCGCAAAAATGTGTGGGACAGGAGAGGTATCAGACAAAAAACCAAGATCAAGGTGTATCGCGCAGCAGTCCTTTCGACGTTGCTCCATGGATGTGAAACGTGGACAATCTACCAGCGTCACGCCAAGAAATTAAACCATTTTCACACAACATCTCTTAGAAAACTTCTTGGTATTAAGTGGCAAGACAAAGTGCCTGATACCGAGGTCCTTGTTAGAGCGGACCTACCCAGCATCTTCACCATTCTGGCGCAGTCTCAATTACAATGGGCAGGACACGTAGCTCGTATGAAAGACAATCGACTTCCAAAGATGTTGTTATGTGGCGAATTTACACAAGGCAAGCGTTCCCAAGGAGGTCAAAAAAAGCGCTTCAAAGACACACTGAAAGCATCTCTAAAGGCCTTCAATATTAACCCCATTAACTGGGAGCTTGCTGCTCAGGACAAAATCAAGTGGAGATCAGCTATTAAGAACGGAGCTCAATCCTATGAAACCAGCAGGGCAGCGGCAGCTGAGCAAAAAAGGTTGGCCAGGAAAGGTAGTGATATACTACTATCTTCTGCGGCTATTCACTGTCCACATTGTCAGAGACTATTTCGAGCGCGAATTGGTTTGGAAAGCCATCTACGCACTCACCGTGACCCACCCTATTCCCTAAATGGATGACTAGATGGTCCTCGTCGATTCGACGGACGAACAAGAAGAGAAGAGAATGTTATCACTATGTTGAAGTCACTTTTATTTTCATACAGATATTTATTTGCCTTTTGATGACTTGCGTGTCAAAAGTAATATGTGCTGTTTATATAGATTGTTCTGTACTTGTGTACGGTTTTTCATGAGTCCATTCTGCTATTGTTCTTACTTTCTCACTTGTAGTTGCAGAATTGCTGTCCTCATTGATCCACTGATGGGTAGAATGTCGGCTTTCAAATGGAGTTTTTCAGTTTTTGCAAACTGGGGACTGTTCTACTTCTGCCGACTAATGGGGCTAGCCTTTATGGTCTAGGCTCAGCACTTTAAAGATGGTGATGGAGCTAACTTCATTATCAGGGTTTGACAGCAACACCATTTTGGGCAGCATATTTATCAACTCTCACCTGCCAGTGAGTATGGGTTCCTATACTTACAATGGTGTCAAGATCACAACTCCACTGTGCAGCTGAAGAAGTTAGTGACTTTCATATTTTTCAAGCAGTGATTTATTCACTGGAACTCACAGCTCGGTCATCTTCCACTTTAGATGCTTACTGAATCTAGGCCATAGGTCTATTTAAATGACCATTGACGTAATAAGACCATTACCCATATTACTTCAAGGGCCATTTAAGACAAAAATTCACTCTTCTTACTTGTAGGTTTACAGGAGTTGAGCACAGGTAATACAATTTCTAACAAGAAAAATATTTGTACCAATGTGTAGCGCTAAAAACCTTAAGCCCAAGGTAATAATTATTGGCGCTATATTCTCATTAGTGATAATTTATCATTCAGTAAGCAAAAAAATAACAAGTATCTTAGTCAACCAGAAAAGTGTAGTGCTCCTAGTGTTCTAAAAAGTGGAATCTTCTTACCTATATGGAGGCAACCAAGGAATTTCACATAATATCTTCAAACATATGAAAAAACAACAACAGTTTGTAACTTGTACAACACAAAAGAGCTTTTTTTTAAGGAAAGCTTATCTTTTTCCACTCACATTCTTTGGAGCCTATACTGGCTCAGTCCAAGCACATCTGGGGTACTTGAAGACCACGAACAGCCCTATGGATCGTCAATATCTCCACTGGTTCTTCTAAAGAGAGATAAACACCAAAGTGCAATACGAATTTATTACCAGGTAAGAATTAAAGATTGAAGCTCTCACATGGGGCAGTATCATCCCTTGGTTCTAAGATATTTCGCTTAAAAGTTGTTTTTCTCCAGGTATATCTTTCAAGAAGACCTTTTTCCTATTAAAAAATGATGGCGATTGTTTGTTAAAATGCGTTTCACCTGTGGATAACTATCCCTCTGGCTTCTTCAGTTGGTTAATAGTTGATTACCAGTGGAGATATTGATGATCAATAGGGCTGTTGGGTGGGTTTCAAGTAACCCAGATGTGGATGTACTGAGCTGGTATAGGCTCCAAAGAATGTGAGTGGAAGGATATAAGCTTTCCTTAAGAAAAACGTTTTTACATTGTACAAGTTATGTTATATTTTTTCTGTTTGACGATATTATGTGAAATTCCTTGTTGCCTATATATCGGTAATTAGATTGCATTTTTTTATAACACTGGGTGTACTATACTTTTCTGGTTGGCATTTTCTTGTTTGTTAGCTTTACTGTGCTGGCCAGGAGTAATGGGATTTGCACACAGCACAAATTCTTCTTCTATAGATAGCCAAACAGTCATAATAAGGTAAATTAACCCTTTCCCTTTTATGTACGGATCATAATGAGATTATTAGCAATGCAGATTCCAAATTATACCAATAGAATATACAGTATAAAATAATATCTGTATGTGGCATAATGCTATGGAAATTCCTGTAACACCTTGCTTCTGTACTGTACAGGGATTTTAGGTTATCGTAACCCCTGAATCTTATCCCTGTACAGCAGTGAGTGACACCAGAGCTCTTCTTGTATTCTGCCCTCTGCCTCGCTCTTGTACTGCAGTTGGGGTGTGGGCAGCTACTTGTAGCTTCTTTACAGTAACACAGGGTAGGATGGCAGGACGAGTAGTGCGTTTCACCCCCCCTGGGGACACACTCACTTTCGATTAAAAGAGTATGCAGAAGGGGTTTTATATTCTATAATTCCATTTATAATTGCATTAGAATGCAAAATCGTGTAACATGTTTTTGGCAGGGAAAGTGTTAAAAAGACATGAAACATTAAATAAATAAGGAATAGAGATAGATAGTCCAATGGCGGTTCCTGCTGTTAGCTGACTCAAGAATAAAGAGCAATAAATTGATTTTTGTTTTCCACGTCTCCGTATATTATTTGCCAAGCCATACTATTATAATATGTTAATTATCACATTTAACTGACAAGGCATTATTGGAAATATTTAGGCTCCTTTATTAAGTTTTAGACATTTATGTCTAATTATGATTGATGCTCAGTGCAGGAACCTACTAATGAAGTTTAAACGACATTAACAATATACTGGAGGAAAGGAGATTTTCTCACCAGCAAAGAAAAAGTGTTCTTTACGTGAACAGTAAAAATCTGAAATTCACTTCTGAAAGATTTTTTTTTATCCAATTCAATTGATGCTTTTGGGAAAAGGTCTGGATGCTTTTCTGGTAAAGCATGAAATTAATGAATTTATGAATAAAAATCTAATTTAAAATTTGAATGCACTGCTTGTTGACTCAAGTAGAAATCTAATTGTTATTATAGAATGAAGACTTTTTTGTTTGTGGTGAAAATACTCTGTGCAGGGCTTTTTTTTGCCTTCTTGTAGGACAAAAGCTGCAATGTGGATGGTTGAACTAATGAACATCAACCCAAGATACTGTGTGACTATAGGGGTTATTCACTAAGCAGGGAGCTTGCCACCGAATTGCACCGAATGGTGAATTTCAATGTACGGTGCAATTTAGTGTCAGTTCGTCTATTCACTAAACAGTCAATTTGCCAAATACTGGCGAATCGACAGGGAAATACGGTGCAATTTGCCACAATTCACCGGTCTTCGACGGCAACAAAATTGTCTCATAGAGAAGTAATTGTTAATCTATTCAGAGAATGCCGAATTGCACCGAAGTGTCAGTGAAATGGCCTGATTTTCAGTGATTCAGTATGACAGATTTAAACAGGCGAATCCCATAGGATGCAATGTAAAAACATATTATCGTTTTCTTTTTTTATTCAACTGTTTATTCTTTTCATTATCAGCAAACCCCCTTTTTATTTACACCTTTTTGTATTTTTTCCTACAAAATTTTTGTTTCCCATTTGTTTTAAAAGGCTTTTTTTTCTGTAACAGACCGTTTTATTATTTTTTAAAGGACCTTTATTTTATTATTCAGACACATTTTAATACATTTTTATCGGTTTAAACACCTATTAGGAGAAAAGAAGAATTAAGTGGGGTTTTTTTATGCAGTTCGGCTGTGTTTCGTGGCCAGTTTGGTGGTCTTCGGCGGTGTTCGGTGGCCAGTTCGACGGTGTTCGGAGGCCAGTTCGGTGGTCTTCGACTGTCTTCGGTGGCCAGTTCGAAGGAGTTCAGCACCTCCATCTTCAATGCACTATGTGACCCTGCGGTGAATAGTGAATTCCTTTGAAGGGTCGGCAAAATGGAATCGCCGAAGCGCACTGAAGAGCAAAGCACTGAAATTTAGTTGCTTTGTCAATAACTCCTTATGTTATTGCTATTGGACAGTGGTTCCCAACCTTGATCCTCAAGTACCCCCTAACAGGTCAGATTTTAAGGATCACCTTGGGGAAATGCAGACTAAATCCTGCAATCACTGAGCAGCGAATCATATCACCTGTGCTTCAGATATCTGGTTAACCTGGCCTGTTAGGGGTACTTGAGGACCAGGGTTGTGAAACACAGCTATAGGTCATTGCAATACATTTACTAAATAACAAATATTTACAACATACAGAAATGTAGTAGTTCAGGGTAAAAAATGGAACAAGGAGATTTAGTCCCACAGACAGACGAGAGGTTGGAAAGGTGGCCTTTTAAAAATGCAGTCTTCCATGTACAAGTTGGTTATTTGAGGAACATGCAACAATCAGTTCCCACCATTAATTAAAGGAACAGATATTTTCAGCTATAGCCTCCCCTACATATATAAGAGAGCCATTCATTGACTTTATATAAATGAATAATCCTTAGTATTTGTGAAAAACTTGCTTGGATATGTTTTTTCTATTATGGCCTGCGTGAGTCCCTCACATGTGGGAAATTGTGTGGAATATCATCCATACAATATCCATACACAGACAGACATGCTATTGGCAAGATAACCAGTGGTGCACATATGTAACTCTTAAGAGGTTATTCAATAAGAGCTGAACCTGCCACCAAATTGCACCCAACATTGAATTTCACCAAATTGTGCAATTTTGTTGCAGTTTGGCTATTCAGAAAGCTGGCAATTCGCCAAATATTGGTGAATTGCCAGCGAAGTACAGTGCAGTTTGCCTCAGATCGCCACAATTCTGCAACCTTCGGCGACAGTGAAATTGTCCCATAGAGAAGTAATGGTTAATCTATTCAGAGAACACTTAACTGCACCGAAGAGTTGGCAAAATGCCCAATTATTTGGTGTTTCAGTTCGAAAGGTTTAAAAAGGTGAATCCCATAGGTTTCAAGGTAAAACAAAATTTCTCATTTTTATTATTTCTTTATTCAACCATTTATTCTTTTCATTTGAAGCCAACAGTCTTTTTATTTATTTAGAATTTTTTTAAGCCATGTTTCTGGATTTTTAGGCAACATTTTGGATTCCTATTTTGTTTAAATAGCATTTTTTCAAATTCTGTAACAGAGCTTTTTATTATTTTTTATAGGACCTTTTTTACTATTTCCATGCATTCTTTTTCATTGGTTTAAATGCCTTTTAAAAAACTGCCATTTTATTTTTTGTTTCACCCTCAGTTCGGTGGCTGATCAGCTTTTTCCAGTGGTGTTCGGTAGTCAGCTTGGCGACGTTCGGCAGGTCACCGGTTGCATCCGGTGGGCTGATATGTGGCATTTGGCCGACCCTATTCAGCACGCTTCGGGAACCTTACGGTGAATACTGAATTCACCATAGGGTCGGTGAAATAAATTGCCAAAGTGCACCGAAGTGCCCCGAAGAGAGCACTGAAATATTGGTGAAACTTCGGTGGTCTCTGAATAATCCCTAGTAAAAAAAGAATCTTTATTGAAATCATTAACATTATATGTAAATAAAGTTTAACAGCTCAGGCTGCTATTTCAACCTAGCGCATGTCTGAGTCTCAGAAGTTGCGACTCCTTATTATATAGTAACCATAATAAGTATATAAGTACAGGCTGGATGGAGTAGAGGTAACATCACTGCTCTGTAACTGGAGACACAGGTTCAAATCTCAGCAAGAGCACCTCTCCAGTAAGTGTCCTTGGGCAAGACACCTAACGGTACATACTCGTCACCCAGGACAAATCTCAATGTATCCTTCCTGGTAAAATCCTTTCTCAAAAAAAGGCATATATACAGGGTTATTCAAAGAGATTCAAAAGTCACTGCAGGTTCGGTGACTTTTCGTTCCCCGCACTTCGGGGCGATTCAGCGATCCTAGTATGCTGACCCTGCGGTGTATTCAGCAAGCACCGCAGGGCCCCTGTAGTGCAGGGAAAACTCGGTGCAAACCCGCAGAACACTCACCGCATAACCCGGCGAATGCACACCGAAACCAGCAAAAACATCTGGATTAACCCCGCCGGACACGCCAGAGAAACCCGAATAGCCACCGATCGCAGCGCAGAGCAGCCACCGGAAAAACCCGACACACAGACAAATGAGGTGAAAAAAACCCAGTTCGCTTGAAAGTTTGAAAATTAAGATGCTGTTTGCAAAAAAACTACTGAATGAAATTGTCTGAAATTTGCATATAAAATCCAATGAATGATAATTAAAAGGGCTGTTACATAAAAAAGAAGAAATGATTTAAAAAACTGGAAAAGGTTTGAAAAAAAATTCCAAAAAATGGCTAAAAGATTCTAAAAAAAATCTATAAATAAAGAGACTTTTTACTGCAGAAATTAATAATAAACAGTTTATTAGATATTGAGTTAAAACGGGAATATTTTTAACTTTGAAGCCTATGGGATTTTCCTAAATAAATCTGCCGATTGAAACCACCGAACAGCAGGACAATTCGGCAACCTTTCACTGCTGTTTTATGTTCTCTGAATAGATGAATAATTTCTTCTCTATGGGGGATTTCACTGCCCTCGAACAGACACCGTATGTGCAGGCAATTCGCCAACATTTGGCGATCTGCCTGCTCTCTGAATAGCCGAATGGCCAGGAAAAGTAGCCGTACGCTGAATTTCAGTGTCCGGTTACATTTCGGGGCCAGATCGACTTTCTTTGAATAACCCTGATAGTATAATTTGTACTTTGGAATTTAAGTCACTGTTTCTGGCTTGAGACAGTTTTCAGAAAGGAATACCAGCTCCCAGAGCTTATTGTTCAAGGACTTTAGATCAGAAAAATCCCGATTTAACACATAAAAACAGCAACCCCAAAAAGTCCCAAATTTACCTGTAATCCCAAAGTGCAGGCATGGGTAATAACCATTGTGGCTTCTGGCCTCAATCAGCAACAGACTGCGAAAAGCTACAGGTATCTATGATAGGCTCACAAATATTTTGACTCCAGAAGCCAATGCAGCAGCTTGGTCGGAAAACCGCCGTTAATAATGAGCTGCAAATAGATAACATATCTCACTGGAAAAACCTATCTCGCTGGATTTTTCCATTTGCGAGCCACTATTAACAGCTAGCATGGAATCTGGCTGACTATTTCCTAGAAATAATAAGTAAATTGTTGGGACTTGTGATGGAAGTGATATGTATAGCAGGGAGCAATGAGCTTGCTTTTGCGTTTGTAGTTAGAAGCTGCTGACCTACTTTACTGACATTGATAAATCTGCTTAGTGTTTCTGTACTTTTTAAAAGTTCATATTTGGAGCGACTACATGGAGTTCTGCTGATCATTATGTAATCAAAAATCTAAGGATTGTGTAGCTTGGCTAACCAGAACCAAGCTGTTATAAACGCAAGTCAGCTTCCACTTGAGAGAAATTTTGTTTTGAAAGCAGTAAATTATTCATACAAAAGACACGCACAGGAGATCTCTCGGCCTTCAAGACGTTTTTCGTTTGAGGTTTTTTCTGTGTGTGTCTCATCCTGAGTAAATACAAACATTCTGATCTTGTACAATTTATTGCAAATGATATCCCATAGTTTCAGAACGTCAGGAATTATTTAAAAGATCTTACAATTCCGAATGAAAGAGCGAAAGAAAGAGCTACTGCTGGAATAGAGATTTACATGCTGCTCTTTCTAGAAATATGCTTATGCTGCATATCCGTAACAAGAGAGATTTTTTTTGTGTCTTAGATGTATTAATTTCTATCCTGAAATATCAGTTTTTATTTTTTAATGAGGGTGTATTGGCTTAACCTACACAATCTGTGGTGTCTGGTGAAACACGGAACGGTGGCCCTAAATATGTAAATAATTAGACTCAAACATAGTAAGAATACGATTTATTTGTTGCATCATAGTTTCAAGACCAGGTAAGAATTCAAAAGTGCTTTTAATGTGCAAAACAGTATGAAGTAGAATAAATAGCATCAAAAGCCTTATCGTATTTATCGGCGTATAACACACACCATAATTTTAAGAAGGAAGCTTGAGTAAAAAAACTTAAATTTAAAATAAATGACTTGGAATCTCTGAACATTCTGTTTATTTCTATTTATACCACTTATAAGGTAAATATGTAACATGTAAGTGTCAATCTTACCTCCCACTATATCCCCAATCCCATTAATTTCCCCATCTCCCAGTGCCATTCATTCCCCCACTATCTGCACAGAGCATCCAACCAACCCACAATCTCCTCTGAGCCATTCATCCCCCCCCCACCATTAACCCGGTGCCATTCATCCCCCAGTCCCATTTATTCCCCCATCACCATTTATCTCCCATCTCTCCAGAAATCAACCAGTCTTCCCTCATCTCTGTCGGTCGGCGGCTGCCTATGCTAAGCCTCATTAGCAGCTTTGCTCGCTGACAGGCATCGTATCCTCCTTCACGCTGTACCCTCTTACGTTTTGGGTGCAGCTTGAAGGAGTCTCTGGCACACAGCAGTGAGTGAGAGGATGTGTCACAGCGTCCCACTCACCGGACTGCATTGCGGGCGGCTGTGGGTGCACGGCGCGTCCTCATGGCCCTGGCTCCAGATCAGGTTCCCTTCAGGGACCCTCCGGGGTCTTGTATTTTCCCTCAGCGTTCTCCGGTGGGTGGAGGTAGCCGGGAGGCTCGGTTTGCCGCGCGGACTCGGCGGTCTCAACTTTCTCTGGCGTCTCTCGCGGCTGGTCAGGGGGCGGGCTTACAGAGAGGCGCGCGCGCGCCACCAAGACCTGGTTTTATGGACACAAATGCCGAACCTCTCCCAGACACAAGTAACACACCTGTTGCTAGAGGGCAATCCCAGAGCACTGACATCCCTATAAATATTCAGTCTGCACACTTGTCCTTTGCTGGATAGTTGAGTGTTTTCTAGCTGAGTACTTTAGTTCCCCTTTCTACGTGTTTACCTGTTTACCGACCATTGGCTTCCGTACCCGACCATTCTATCTTCTGGCACCCCGACCATTGGCTTCCGTACCCGACCATTCTATCTTCTGGCACCCCGACCATTGGCTTCCTTACCCGACCATTCTACCTTCTGGCATCCTGACCATTGGCATACGCACCCGACCATTCTACCCTCGAAAATCCTACCCTATATTATCCTCATCCCTCGTATTCCAATCTCCGCATCCCGAGGTCCAGTCTCCACCAGCACCCACCGTGACAGGATGCAGGGGTAATCCCCGCATGCTCATTATGCTACCAGCGCTGAATGCCATATTTATCAGGTATAACACGCATATAACGCGCACGTAGAATTTCAGCACAATCTTATAGGGAAAAAGTGCGTGTTATACGCCGATAAATACAGTACTTTCAATGTGTAAAATTATGCATATCTATCAACATTTAAAAGCATTTTAGGGGATGTCTCTGGAAAAGAAGCTGGAAACTCCATTATTCTGAAATTATAGATGACATCCCCATCTGTCTTGGCCAATTATGTAAATGAAATTGTCATTAACAACAAGAACATCATCTTATATGCACCATTTACTGCTTTGGAATAAGGTTTGTAGCTTTGGGTTTTATTGTACTGAAAATCCGTTACACGCTTAAACACAATAAGGCCCCTATTCTAGCTGAGCCGGTAATAGTGAACTGCGGGAGCCGTTAACAACTTGAACCTCCATAAATGGCTCTGTTATGAGAAGCCATTATTTTAAGAGTTTGACTCCTTATTGAAGAGAGCTGTTGTATGATACTGACAGTGGCCATTGCAGTTATAGTTTTCTGGAGTATTATAGGACTCCATAAAGACAAGTTCTCTGCAAGCGAGTTTGCATAGGGAATGGATTATTTGGTAGCAGTTCAGCTGGAATAGCAGAAGGAGCCATTAATGTTAAGTGAGCCGTTATACTATGAACTGTGGGTTCATTATACTTAAGGAATACAGGTCCTCGCACTTGTCTAAGAATTATCCTCCACCTGTAGGAGATCCTTACTCCACCGTTTTAATGCAAAGACCTTATATAGGTCAAAACTTTGTCTAGCTTACTTGAAAAATAAACCCATTTCTTCAAATTATTTGGCTGGAGATTTTATGTGTATTTTATTTTTTTGACCACATAGCTCAGGTGGAATAGGACCGTAATTATGAGGAGTGCCCAAAAAGAATGAGGGACATAGAGTAAAAAACAGAGGTAAAGAAACTGCGCTCTTACAATAAGTATAGGAGGATAACCTCCCAGGTAAATAGGAGTTTAAATTTGGAACTTGAGTAGTCATTACCAGTGCTTTTTTTCTGGAAAAATAGATGGGGGTACTCTCACGCCTAGGGAAAAACTGATTATTATGACTATTTTTCATGTCCTAACCCTTTAAGAACAGGGGCAATTTTACACGTTCGCAACACTTCTAAAAGTAGAATTCCAGTTATTCGCCTGTTCAACCATAATTTGCCTCTTTCATATTAAGTGCACGCAGGGGCGTACCTCACGATGCCGCCAAGACGCCCTCTGTCATATTTACTTTGTGGAGTGCAGGCAGCAGATAATGTGGCGATTCTAGGAGCAATACCAGCCTTTTGGATGCAAGGCGAGGGGCAACGCCAGACTGTGACAAGGACACAGAGGCAGAATTTCACACACAGCAGCCTGTTTAAAGACAAATACATGCATTTACACACACAACCATACATTCACATACATAACCATATATCCCCTATACCCCGGGGGTATGTAGCAATAAAACTCACAGTACTGTGCAGTGTTTATGAGCATAACCCAGAGCTCCAGAGCAATAAAACACAATAATGTGCAGTGTGTATGAGGGTATCACAGAGCTCCACAGTAATAAAATTCCCAGTAATGTGTGGTGTGTGTGTGTGTGAGTGTATCACAGAATTCATAGCAATAACATTAATGGGCAGCTCACAAGGCACAGATTATATCCCATCATGGGTTAATAGGCACCTCACATGGCACAGATTATATCCCAGAATGGGTTAATGGGCACCTCACAGGGCACAGATTATATACCAGCATGGATATACTGCTCTGCTATTAAGATAAAGAACTCTTGGAACCTGATCTGAGTCATTGTACGGTTTACATTGTAACACATTGCAGGGCAGAGCCAGCAGGAGCAACTCACTCTACGATCAGATTACACATGCAGTTAATACTTCACAGGCTGAACAGTTACAAACGGATCATTCAGTCTGAGACAAATCACTCAGTTCAGTGGGAAAAGTTCCGGATGAAAAGAACAATTCGTTCATGGATGGGCCATCACTACTCCTAGTGGAGAGTCAAGGAACTGCAGCAGTGAATAAATTATCATAATTTAAATTTCGGGTACATAATTTGTCCGGGACGGTCTCCTCAGTTTGGGGACTGTCCCTGGAAATTGGGGATGAATGGTCACCCTACCCCAGCAGCCTGCATGTTACTAGCTACCAGGATTTCTCCCAGTAAGCCAGTGTGACATTTCCTGCTGGTAGGAGCTAGTACTCAGTACCACTGAGTACCGGCTGAAAAAAAGCACTGGTTATTACCAATTAAAAATTAAAGTGAAAAGATTTGGTGAAACAAAAACAATTATCAAAAGGAAACAAAATACCCATGCTTTTAAAATTGTTGAAATAATAGTACCAGTCAAATTTTTACATTTTAAGGAGAAATAAGTAAATGCTGTGGCAAGCATAGAAAAGCTGAGGGTTGAGTGGAGGTAACATCACTGCTCTATAACCGTGGAGAAACAGGTTCAAATCCCAGCCTAAGTACCTCTCCAGTAAGTGTCCTTGGGCAAGACAACTAACAGTATCTACTCACCACCCAGGACATACTTAAAAACAAGAGAAATCTCAATGTAACCTTCCTGGTAAAATACTTTCTAAAAAATAATAATAATAATGTAAGCAGAGACAGTTTGCCTTGTTGCAGTTTGCCATGTGTGTTGTGAAAATCAGACGATTGTCCTGTGTGTTCAGAACAGTGAAACTGACTCCCAAGTCCAGGTCTACGCAAGTCCAATTAAGGCTTCTTAGAACAATTTAATTGATCAATTAAAACAAACATTGTAGCATAATTTTTTTTGATTCAGAATTTTCTTCTTATCATTAATTCATCTTGCCTGTGATATGGTTACATTGTTTTTATGTGCTTAGATTAACTCACACAGCAATTGTGGATATAAATACATCTGCAATGGAGGTGCATTTTTGCAGGTCATGTACAGTTCTTTAAGCTTACAATGCATCGCTATTATGAGCTTATTAAAACCAAAAATTTTGTAAAAGTACATAGTTGCTGTATGCAGCTCAACACATTTTTTAGCAGTTATCACGCCTTTCTGATGTCCTTGAATGGCACCATGATGTATTAGTGTTTACAGTATTTTCGACTCCCTCACTGTGCTATTTGCATATCAGATCATGAAGTTCAGTGATTTTAGGCAATCACCCACTTACATCTCTGTATTGAAACACACATAAGTATATACACTGCCTGCCCAAAATAAAGTTGCGCACTCTGATTTTTCCTCATTTTCAAGTATGTCCAATGAAATATTAATGTATCCTTCCTGGTAAAATAATTTATAAATAAATAAATAATTGGAACACCTTTTTCTTTGATTACAGCACACAATCACCATAGCATTGTTTTGATAAGCTTCTGCAATGTCACAGCATTACAAAAACAAAAAAATTGGGGACATATAACGGCACTTCCAACTCTATGGGGGTGTTGCTTTAACCACTTGGCTGCTAAGGACGCTCTCAGAGCGTCCTGCCAAGTGCACCTCCTGTGCTACGGACACGCTGAGCGTGTCCTAGCACAGGAGGCAGCAATGGGCCAGGATTCCGGCCGATTGCTGGCCCCCCGGTTCGGGCTGACATCTTGGACATTAGATGTCATTGCGGCGGTGCGATAACATCTAATTCAGGCGGCCCCCGTGTGTGCGGAGGAGTAGTCTGAAAGGGAGGGGAGAGGTCCTTAGGACCTCTCTCCCTCCCGATCGCCGGGGCCACAGGGTTAAGGCAGGTACCGTTTGGAAGGGCACAGCCTGCCCTTTCAAACGGTGGCTGACATTAACCCCATGGGAGACAGATCACGATGCAGCGCCTAAAAGCGCCGGATCGTGATCCTCTCCCAGAGCTGGCCGACATCTTGGATGTCGGCCAAGCCTCCAGGAACTCCCCCTGAGGACTGGCGTCTTCATGCATAGCACAATGATGCCAGTCCTGGAGTTAACCCCAAGCTGTCAGCAATGGTGGAGATAGGGGGTTCCAATGAACTCCCTATCTCCCGATTCGTGGCAGCTAGGGGTTAATGTTTGATATTGTTGGATCAGCCAGAGCATGGCCTTTCCAATGATACCAGACATGACCATGTAAAAGGTTTTTTTAAAACAATTAAAAATAAAAATAAAATGTTTAAAAAATTATAAAAAAGAAAGTAAACAAGTTTTTTTTTGTTTCGTTAATGCAGCAATATTGTTCCCATTTCAATTATAATGTGAACAATGATGCTGCACTAGCGATTTTTGTATGCAGTGCGTTTGTTAAAAATCACGTAATTTTCCCCCCAAAAAAATGTAACGAGAACCCATTTCTAATTTTATTAACAAGCGCGCCCCATAGAAAATATAACCGCAATTGCTTGCATGTTAAAATGTGAAAAAAAAACCTTTACACGTTGTAAATTATTGAAAATTCAAATATTTTTGCATTTTTTGTTATAATATACAGACAGGACATGACGTATACATATAATAATGATATATTATGAATCTGCCGAGTCTGCCGGAAAGAACGATATATAATATGTCTGGGTCATATACTAAAATAAGAGAAAATAGGTGTCATCTGCGCTCTTTTCTATGTATTTCCATGTATAACAAAACACTATCGGGAGGTTTTAGTTTGTTTCAATGGCCATTGCAACGTAAGCTCACTCGCCCCATCACGGCACCTCTTTGTAGAGTGAGTACCTAACCAATGTACCAAAAGCCGCTCTACTGAGCAGCTCCATGCCCCTCCTGCTGCTTTTCAGGAAAACAAAAACATGGAAAAAGGAACAGCAGCAAAACGACTAGCTAGAGTTACAAGCATAAATACATACAGAAAAAATGGCGTTGCGCCAAAACTCACCAGAGGGGCTGCAACAGCCAGGAGTAACAGCCCAGTTCATGTATAAAACATACACAGTGAGTACCTAACCAATGTACCAAAAGCCGCTCTACTGAGCAGCTCCATGCCCCTCTGGTGAGTATGGGAGCGACGCCATTTTTTCTGTATGTATGTACAGTTGTGTTCAAAATTATTCAACCCCCACTGAAATTGAGTGTTTTGGCCAGTTTGACATTGATTTTGATCATTCAGTCATCTTGCTTACAATTAAATCAAAGAGGCACGTGTAGGTCAGACAAATATAACAGAACATTTATAATGAAATAACCACAAATGTCTTTTCTGTGCTCACATCATTATCAGTTTTATTCAACCCCCAAGTGACATTCAATCTTAGTACTTAGTACAACATCCTTTTACAGTTATAACAGCTTTTAAACGTGAAGCATAGCTTGACACAAGTGTCTTGCAGCGATCTACGGGTATCTTCGCCCATTCGTCATGGGAAAAAGCCTCCAGTTCAGTCATTTCTTAGGCTTGCGCACTGCAACTGCTTTCTTTAAGTCCCACCAGAGGTTCTCAATCGGATTTAAGTCTGGTGACTGCGATGGCCACTCCAAAATATTCCAGCCTTTAATCTGCAACTATGCTCTAGTGGACTTGGAGGTATGCTTGGGATCATTGTCCTGTTGAAAGGTCCAACTGTCTCCCAAGCCTCAGGTTTGTGACGGACTGCATCACATTGTCATCCAATATCTCCTGGTACTGAAGAGAATTCATGGTACCTTGCACACGCTGAAGCTTCCCTGTACCTGCAGAAGCAAAACAGCCCCAAAGCATGATTGACCCCCCGCCATGCTTCACAGTAGGCAAGGTGTTCTTTTCTTCATAGGCCTTGTTCTTCCTCCTCCAAACATAGCGTTGATCCATGGCCCAAACAGTTCTAATTTTGTTTCATCAGTCCACAGAACACTATCCCAAAACTTCTGTGGTTTGTCCACATGACTTTTGGCATACTGCAGTCGACTCTTCTTATTCTTTGGAGACAGCAAGGGGTGCGCCTGGGAGTTCTGGCATGGAGGCCTTCATTACGCAGTGTGCGCCGTATTGTCTGAGCTGAAACTTCAGTACCCACATCTGACAAATCTTTTCTCAGTTCCTCAGCAGTCACACGGGGACTTTTCTCCACTCTACGCTTCAGGTAGCGCACAGCAGTCGAAGTCAGCATCTTCTTTCTGCCAAACCAGGTAGCGTTTCAACAGTGCCCTTTGCCTTGAATTTGCGAATAATGCTTCCTATGGTCTCTCTTGGTATGTTTAACATCTTTGCAATCTTCTTATAGCCATTGCCCTTCCTGTGAAGAGTAATCACCTCTTCTCTTGTCTTCCTGGACCATTCTCTTGACTTCACCATGTTTGTAACCACACCAGTAAATGTCTAGAAGGAGCTGAGTATCACAGTAATTTTAAAGCTGCCTAATTGGTGCTTATTATGCTTTATTGCTGCTCCGTGACATCCACAGGTGTTTTCAATACCTGATTGAAAACACTTGAATGAACTCTGTTCTTCAGAGTGGTAGTCTTTAAGGGGTTGAATAATTGTGTCAATGAAGAATTCACAAAAGAAACATTTACTACTGTATTACAAAACCAATTGATGTCATTTTAGTTGCATATGGTTCTTTAAAAAGTCCTTGTAGGATTTCATTCTGAATACAATTACAAATGTACACTAAATTCCCTAAAACCCTTTACAGCATTGGGGGTTGAATAATTTTGAACACAACTGTATATTATGCTTGTAACACCAGTTAGTCGTGTTGCTGCTGTTCCTTTTTTCCATGTTTTTGTTTTCAACCCCAAATGGGAAGTGTTTGGTGCGTGTATAAATAAAACCCACCATCTTTCTGCCTCTCCTTAGCTGATAAGCAGCAAGAGGGGCATGGAGCTGCTCAGCAGAGCGGCTTTTGGTACATTGGTTAGGTACTCACTCTACAAAGAGGTGCCGTGATGGGACGAGTGAGCTTACGTTGCAATGGCCATTGAAACAAACTAAAACCTCCCGATAGTGTTTTGTTGTACATGGAAATACATAGAAACGAGCGCAGATGACACCTTTTTTCTCTTGTTATGTTTTATACATGAACTGATATACTAAAATAAGCCTTCAAATCGCGTTTAAACAAGATGAGCGAAACAGGTAAAAATTAGCTCAGCACAGAGGCGTGAAATGCCTCAGCAGCGAAAGGGTTATGCTAGTGTTTCCCAAACCTGTCCTCGGGACCCTCAACCAGGCCAGATTTTGCAGATCACCTTGGGGAAATGCAGACTGAATCCTGCAATCGCTGAGCAGCAAATCATATCACCTGTGCTGTGCTTCATATATCTAACAAACCTGGTGAGGCGGAGGGTCCTGAGGACAGGTTTGGGAAACACTGCTTTAAGCGAACACACCTTTTCCTTTTTTTTAAAGCTGCTCACACACAGAAAAGTGGCACACCTTAACCACCTGATATGCAAATGTACAAATTAAAAGTTACATATTATATATCCTATGAACTATGAACCAGTGGAGCACTACTAGCATATATTGCTAAAATCCAATACCCTGTGATTCTCAGTAATAAACACTGCAAAACCAGGGTGTTCACCCTGAAATCAGAAGCAAGGAACATGTATACTTATCTAAATCACGTATCAAATATGTTTTCCAAATGCAGGGAAAACGACCTGAAATAAAAGTCGATAAAACACAATTGCACAGTATATTTGTACACACAACCGAAAATAGTATGTCTTAGGCTGTGAGCACACGAGCGCAGTGTGTCCGTGTCACCACTCTTTCCTGCGTCCGTCCCAGCTTTGTGATGGCTTGACGAGGAGGGCCACACAGTGTAGCGTGCTCAAGAGTTGCGCCCGCTATACTGGATGTGATTTCAGCCTCCCCGTCAAAAAGCTAGGACAGACATAGGAATGGGCTGCAAAACGCGATCCTCCATAGGAGGATCTGGCTTTGTAGCGCTGAGTGCACTAACTGTGCTCAGTGAGGTGGCCATACGGACATTAGAGTGGAATGAACGCCCACTCTCACGGACGTTCCTTCAACTTTGAAGAGCACTCGTGTGATTGCAGCCTTAATAGTCGCACTCACTCAGTGCAGTACTGGGAATAACTTGCTATGGGATTTTAGCAATATATGTTAGTAGCTGTCCACTGGTTCATAGTTTATAGGATAAATTCCAAAATGTCAACAACATTTATTTCTGTCCAGAGTTGCATTCATATGTCTCCAAGATCTTGTATTGATGATGGGGCAATCAAACCACTGCGTAAAGTCTCCAGCACATCCCAAAGATTCTCAATGGGGTCTGGACTCTGTAGTGGCTAATCCATACGTGAAAATTATGTCTCTGGGTCCATGACCCACTCTTGCACAATTTAAACCCGGTTAATCCTGGCATTGTCCTCTTGCTATATATGTTCATGCCATCAGGGGAGAAAAAATCCATTGATGGAAAAGTCTGTCATTCAGTATATTCAGAGAATCAGCTCACCTCATTACCTATTACACAAAACGGCCAAACATAGTGTTGAAACACTTCTCTGCAGTGTGCTATTGTACAGTATTTTATTTATACTTCAAACCTATCAGATAGAGTCTACTGTGGAACAACGGTGTGCATTTGTTATATCGGAAACCCATCAACAGTATTATAATGCGTTGTATGGAGGAACCCACCAGCAGACATTTATATACAGTACAATGTTATACTCTGACAACGGTTAGGGTGTTACATGTGTCCTATTGATTAATAGATTACTTTTTACCCATGTCATTATGTAGTAGGTATACACTTTGTACCGATTGAAGGATATTTTATTTGGTCATCTATGCTTGTATATATTTTGTTTCGTCGTAGTTTTGAGAAAGGATTTTACCAGGAAGGATACATTGAGATTTCTCTAGTTTTCAAGTATGTCCTGGGTGGCGAGTAAGCAACCCCCTGGAACATTCTTGAAGGGGGGCATGACTGCTGGCCTGGGCCGTCAATCAAGGTGTGTGCAGGGTAAGGATAAATTATGTTAATGAGGTGGAGTCCTATATATACACAGGTGTGTGTGATTACCTGTTCCATGTGCTGGTGATTAGAAGAGGCTGCATGTTCCCGCCCGCCTGCCCGCCCTGTTGAGGGTGGTTTTCTTTTTGTTTGTTTGTGTCACAGCTTGGCGGTATTCCTGGTCAGCGAAGAAGAAGTGTATTGGATAAGCCGCCGAGTAAGGTGGGCTCTTGGAGAGACGTGCTCTGTTCCTGGTAAGTCAGGCTGAGCAACGAGCTCTGGGTTAAGTTATAACTGCCTGCCGCAGGTTCGGTTGCGGTAGGGTCAGATCTAATTGTGTGGTGTTGGATTATATATAAGAAATTTTGTATAAATTAAATAAAGCTGTGGCCTATGCCCTTTTCCAAATATACCGTGGTCTTTGTGTTTATTTCGGGGCATAGGCATAGAGGATCCAGGTATAAGCAGTCATGTACCGTTAGGTGTCTTGCCCAAGGACACTTACTGGAGAGGTGCTCTTGCTGGGATCGAACCCATGTCTCCACAGGCTCTCTCCACGCAGAGCAGTGATGTTACCTCTACTCCACCCAGCCGGTATTGACTGGATGTTGTTGACTGATATAAGCAGACATGTCAACCCGCCAAATTTAAAACAAATGACTTCTGCTGGAATAAAACCTGCCATCTCATGACCATCATATTCTGTTTTGTTGATTTTGTTTTCACTCTATTTTGGCACAAGACATTTCCAAATTGGCTGTCAATGTCGCACTATATTGTTGTTCGCTGAATAAACTCCTTTAAGCCACGGGCCTATAATCAAAATTTAGAAGCAGCTCTTTCTCTAGATCTTTAATCACATAATAACGTTTACTCTGAGCTATAAAAGGGCACGAGACCTTGCGTTAAAAAAATAAATCTGGCTGAAGCTTAACTGGGAATGGGGCCAGTCAGATTGCACAGTGGTGTTTTATTAATGAATTGCGTTGGTCAGCCAACCTGCAGGTTAAGAATCTGCCTTTTTTTTTTTGCCATTTGATGATAGTTTAATGGGAGCTGAGTTCATTTACAGGAATAATTTACTCCTCAGCAGGAAGCAAAAGCTTTGATTTATTTTCTCCAGATCAGGCCATATGTTTAAATGTCACGGGCCTTGCTTTTAGCTTTCGCAGTCGCCGTAATCCCGAATCACCTGCCAGATATAATGGGAAAACCTGTGGGGCTTAGGAAGACAGGCGTCCATCACTGCTTAATGATGTGGCTTTATCCCTATGATTTTAGGAAGATGCAAGAGCTCTTGTGTATTACGATATTACCGAGAAAGCTCAATTAACCGCTCCTTTTTGACGATCTCTTTGCCTGTACTGAACACGACAAACCAAGGTATATAAAAAAAAAAGAAGCGGCAAACATATTTCATAACCCAAAAAATGTTACGGATCCCGACACTGAGTGACTGGGTCGTCTGCGTATACGTAACTGCCTTTTTTGTATTTTATAGAATTTGATTGAATTCTAGCACTGACCAGCAGATGTTGCTGCTGTCACATAATTTATTTTATAAGAGAATCTTTTTTTTCTATATAGATAAGGGTGTTGTTTCTCAAAATAAACAATAAAGAAAATTATGGGTCCCTACATCAGGCAATCACAGCCCCCGGTCACATAGTATCTGTGGGAATACATTACCATGGGTGACCTTGCTATTGAAAATAATGCATGTGCCGACAAAACATAAAGAAAGAGCACCTTTTGACTGGATATATTTATATTTTTTTACCTGAAATGTTCCGTTTATGCAGCTGTAAATCCAATATGTCTGAGGGATGCACAAGCACACAAGATACTTGTGAAATAGTTCAAGGATGTAGAACACGGCTTGCTGGAAGTGCCAGTATAACACAAAGGATACTGTGTCCTAGGGCCTATTTGTCAAAGTCAGAAGAACTGACAAAAGCAGAATAAGGCGATGTTTAGATCTTTGATAATCCCCCGTTTACAAAGTGACCAACAAAGGTTCCTCTATACGACAGCGTCTGATATGGCCGAATACTGCTGAGGACTTGGACGGAGAGATCGCTGTTTGATTTAATGCCAAATGTTAGAACTATGTAGTCTTATAAAACACATTGTAAAGCACCAGAATGAGGAGACCTTGTCTATTTAAAAGCAGCATGGTGTTATACCAGTTTTCTGGAGGTTAAGCCTTTTTAAAAATATACACAATGAGGTAGAAAACAGACAAAAAAATACTAGTTAACTATCTTTCGTCTCCCATTCAAAATGTAAAAGGAAAAAAAGAAGATATTTTTACATAAATACCTAAAAAGATCACACAGCTTTTCTTTCTTTTCAACTTACATATAAAAATCGTATAAAGAAATGTGCTTAAGTTCCAGAAATAAGTCCTGCGTAATATATATACCGTATTTTTCGCTCCATAAGACGCACCTGACCATAAGACGCACCTAGTTTTTAGAGGAGGAAAACCGGAAAATAAATATTCTGAATGAAATAGTGTAAAAATGGATATTGCCCCAGCTCGTGGATATGCCTTAGCTCACACATGGATTTGCCCCAGCCAGCTCACACATGGATTTGCCCCAGCCAGCTCTCACATGGATTTGCCCCAGCCAGCTCTCACATGGATTTGCCCCAGCCAGCTCTCACATGGATTTGCCCCATCAGCTCTCACATGGATTTGCCCTATCAGCTCTCACATGGATTTGCCCCAGCCAGCTCTCACATGGATTTGCCCCAGCCAGCTCACACATGGATTTGCCCCATCAGCTCACACATGGATTTGCCCCATCAGCTCTCACATGGATTTGCCCCATCAGCTCTCACATGGATTTGCCCCAGCCAGCTCTCACATGGATTTGCCCCAGCCAGCTCACACATGGATTTGCCCCATCAGCTCTCACATGGATTTGCCCCAGCCAGCTCTCACATGGATTTGCCCCAGCCAGCTCACACATGGATTTGCCCCAGCCAGCTCACACATGGATTTGCCCCAGCCAGCTCACACATGGATTTGCCCCATCAGCTCACACATGGATTTGCCCCAGCCAGCTCACACATGGATTTGCCCCAGCCAGCTCACACATGGATTTGCCCCATCAGCTCTCACATGGATTTGCCCCATCAGCTCTCACATGGATTTGCCCCAGCCAGCTCACACATGGATTTGCCCCAGCCAGCTCACACATGGATTTGCCCCAGCCAGCTCACACATGGATTTGCCCCAGCCAGCTCACACATTGATAATGCCCCAGCTCACATATGGATATGGCCCAGCAGCTCGTGGATGTGCCTCCGCTCACCTGCCGCCGCCGCGTTCGTCTCCCTCTGAGCATGCGTCTGGCGGCAGGAAGCTTGGGCACTCGCCTGGGGGAGCCACGTGACCGCGATCTCGGGAGATCGCGGTCACGTGGCTCCCCCAGGCGAGTGCCCAAGCTTCCTGCCGCCAGACGCATGCTCAGAGGGAGACGAACGCGGCGGCGGCAGGTGAGCGGAGGCACATCCACGAGCTGCTGGGCCATATTCGCTCCTTAAGACGCACCCACTTTTCCCCCCACTTTTTGGGGGAAAAAAGTGCGTCTTATGGAGCGAAAAATACGGTATATATATAGTGTGTTTATTATTGCAGAAGCCACTTGCACATCACAGCAATTCGATCAATTGCATCCCAGAGCTCTTGTGCCACATTCCCCATATGCAGCAAGGAATTCTGGGTAAGAAATGCAAATGACATCTGTCTCACTTTTATGCATCCTGGATCTGTTATTACACAGAACCCTAAAATCAATGCTATGGCACATTGTGGCTTTGTAGCAGAGATAAGGTTTATGCAACTGGGCAAAGCCCCTCCTAGGATAGCGTTGTTTCGGGTTTGTTGGACCCTCATCAGCTAAGCATGACCAGTTGCAGTGGATGCTTGGACCAGTAGGGTAAATTAGTGTCTACAAGGGTTGTAGTGGAGGACAAAAAGTGAAATAAAAAGCCTCCACACTATAATAAGTGTGTTTAATATTGCAGACGCCACTTTCACATCACAGCAATTCGATGAATTGCATCCCAGAGCTCCTGTGCCACATTCCCCATATGCAGCAAGGAATTCTGGGTAGGATATGGGATGCAATTCATTGAATTGCTGTGATGTGCAAGTGGCTTCTGCAATAATAAACACACTTATTATAGTGTGGAGGCTTTTTATCTCACTTTTTGTCCTCCACCACAACCCTTATATATATATAAAAATCATGGGTATAGCAGTACATGGTGATACCTTTTTTATTGGACTAATGTTACATTTAAAAGATAAGCTTTTCAGAAGATATCCAAGAATTGATGCTCAATACTCTCGAAAGCTTGTCTTTTAAATGTAACGTTAGTCCAATAAAAAAGGAATCACTATGTACTGTTATACTCGTGATTTTGGCATCTCGACTAACACGGCCTATCTAATATATATATATTTTATGTGTATCTTGTACGTATATGATTATTCACACATCTACACGATGCAATGCTAGTAAACATCTGGACAAAATGTTTACTTAATAAATAATGAACCCTCATGTGAGGAAGCCCGTGTTCAGCATTATATCCTGGTTAGATGACAGCAGGTGATCTTTTTCACTGGATCAACACTAAATACTGAGGGTTTTTCTATCAGTGTTCTATTTTACCATAAATATGTTCTATTTATAACCAAACTGTGTCATGATTCTCTTTAAACCTTTTAAAGACTTACAGGGTTATTCAGAGAGAGGTGAAAACCAGGAGAATGGCTGGAGAAGTGAAAATTCTAGGTCAAAATAGCCAAATCAGAAAAAATCTCCCATTTATCTTACTTTTCAAATCGGCTATTTTGACCTAGAATTTTCACTTCTCCTGGTTTTCACCTCTCTCTGAATAACCCTCTTAGATTGGGAAAAATAATGAAGCTGTTTACCTTATAGCTGGAAAATACAGCACTGGATGAATCATTTACGATTTCGAGGTCCGTTTTCTGTTTTCCTGCTTCTTCACTCTGTAACTGGATATTGATGCCTCCCCCCTTGGTACCTAGCAGTAGAGACTCCCTCACTCTACTGTGAACAACGGGAATACGAAGCAGAACAACAGGTCTGCATTTTCCTGAATGCTGCCGAATAGACAGATTTAACTCCTTTTAGGCAAGTAATAAGTCAGCAGTTTCAATTGCTAAAATGCTACTTTTACCAAACTCTGTTTATCAACGCTTTTAAGCTTTTTAAAGCTTTAAATTAAAGCTTAAAAATAACTTACACCCTGCCAATGAGGTATTTGCCCTGCTTTACATCTTTACTGTAGGTATAGACAGCACTCTGAATAAACTGGTAATGCTAGATCCTGTAAGAACTCATTATAGAGTATGATGGTTATGTTCAGAACTCAACAGGTATATTTGCATCGTAGATTATCAACATACCAGTCAATTATGACAGCAATTTATTCCTTCCATGCTGTAAGTCTCAAGTCTTTAATATTTTTTTTAAAGGAAAAATTGATTATTAAAGAGAATAAATTTGGAATCCTAAGTGCTAAATGTATTCATGGTTTACATGTCACTTATCATTAAGGCATTAATATCTACTGAAGTGTCAATGCCATTCATACCAGAAATAAATACTCCAAAAGTTACATGTGTTTTTACTTCACTCACCCTCTAACATACTGTAGATGGAGGTGGAGTAATTTGAGCTTTCTTGCATATTACGTAATGTTCAAAAGCTCCTGGAGGAGTCTAACATCGAGTAAATTTGATGTGGTCATGTTATGAAGCAATGCCAAGAAATTTCATTTGCAAATTGGTAGATTTGTGTGTCTTGTTTCATTCCGAATCGCAATTCAGATGAAATTATACGGATTCGTAATTCGGAAGCACTTCCAAAATAATGGATCGATTTTGTCCGAAACGGAAAAAAATGGTATATAACAAATTTATTTTGTTTTTACGAATCGATTCGTTACACCACTTAGACTCAGCACCGTGTCCCTGTCCATTGGTCGTGGTGCTGAATCCTTTGTATTCAGCACCACAGGCCATGGACAGCGGCATACGGTGCCATTCAGCGCAATTTGGCGACGGTGAAATTCCCCATAGAGAAGTAATGGTTAATCTATTCAGAGAACGCCAAACAGCACCAAAATGTCAGTAAAATGCCCTGATTTTTGGTGGTTTTGTTCGACAGGTTTAAACAGGCGAATCCCATATTTTACAATTGAAAAAATATTCCCCATTTTTACTAATTATATATTCAACCATTTATTCTTTTCATTTGCATCAAAAAGCCTTTTTATTTATTGATTTTTGTTTTAAAATTTTTTCAATATTTGTTTGTATTTTTTTAGGTGAAATTTTTGAATTTCCAATTATTTTAAAAAGACGAGGCTTTTTTGCTATGCTGAATGCAGAGGTTTTTTTTCTTTCCTTCAGTCTAGCTGCGTTTGGCGGGTGCTGTTTCAGCACCAAGGACAGGGGGGATTTTTTTGCTCTGGAACCTGCAGTGCTGCTGTCCTTGGTGCTGAAACCTATGTGTCAGCACCAAAGACAGGAGGATTACCATATCTTATAACACTAATTTTTTAACACTAATCTAACAGTAACTAATTCAACCATTTCATCATTCCGAAATAATGAATCAAAACAAAATAACGAATCAATACAAAATACGAATAACTAATCTCCTGAAATAACGAATTGATCCGAAATATGAATGACGGTAACATAACGAACGCACCAAAACAAATTAAAAAAGTAGCGAATGCATCTGAAACAAAACTAAACAAATCTTTTCATTGTGCACATATCTACAAATTGGCTCCAGAATGTGCCCCAAAATTTCAGCACCTTGGACCTCATCGGAGGTACTGAAGCTGTTTGAACAGCTTGGAATTCTGTTTTTTCCATCAGAGAAATGATGGAAGATTCCATCATGTGTCCCCAACTGTATTATTGTACAGTCAGCAGGTCTTTTGGCCAGCAGCCTGTAAAATAATAATTTTTACATTGCCTGCAATGGAAAGTTGTATTTTCTATAAATCCAATGGGTCCTGGCACTGGCTTTTGGAAAATAACAGATAGTGCAGAGATGAAAACACAGCTGTCAATGCAACATTTCACCCAATCACTTTCTCAAAGTGGATCTTCCAAAATAAATTACTCGGGTTAAATACCCTGAAGGGATACAGTAATTGCAACTATGTTATCCCTCCAGGGTATTTAAACCAATAAGGAGTGTTGGAGGAATATCTACTTTGAGAAAGCCAGTGATTTGGCAAAATGTGCCAGCTGACATCTTCCATTTAACAGGTCCATATCTGTATCTGAAGACACTGGACTTTACCGAAGATCAAGTCCACCATTTAACAGGAACTACGTGGGGACATCTGGTACCTGGTTTATGGACTGAGAACCTTTTGTGTAAATATGTGCATGTTTGTGGGCTCTCTGTTATAAAGACCCACCATATTTTGTTGTAAAAAGTTTTTAAGGTCTTTGTTTATTTGTTGATAAGTGTTATGTTTTGACATGTTTTGTTAGATTTTTTTTTTTTTTTTTTTACAAATTGGCTGAAGTTCTCCCACCGGGAAGATCTGAGACGGCAGTGTAGAGATTGTGTTGGACCTAAAAAACTGATCAGAATCTCGCGAGTAAGGTCCAAATAGTGTGAATGCTATTTATTTTGGAAGAAACAAACTGGTGCATTTTGATCTTTGCCTTTTTTAGCTGGCGTAAGACGAATGCAGTGATCACGTCCGTGTTGCCGCACAGTTAAACGTCCGTTGTCGCATAGAATCATGAGCAATACAGACCCACACACGTAGTACGTGCGCACTGAACTGCGCACGCACAACGCACGTGGCAAACGGACGCAAGTTAGGCAAGAATATAAAACCGCTAGACGGACGCGCAGAGTGCGCCACGTCCACCACATCCGCGTAACGTTCTGTGTGAGTGATGAGGAGATGTCAGACGCAGCGCATTTGCGACGTCCAGCACTTTGACGCACAAAATGGCTTTTCATATCCTTTTCAAATTTTTATCATTTTTCATATTCATTTTGTTTCCCATAATTCCCTTTTTTTCCCTAAGTCCGTCAACAAAAACGGACCGTGTGGTGTCTACAGTATCTTCCGCCTGTACGTCCGTACGTTGTGCATGCACGCAGAATGCGCTCTGACTGTGTTCGTCTGACAGTAGCCTTAAGGTTACATGTATCCTATGTATGACACACCTACTGCTGAATAATATAATTATATTTCATAGTGTGTAATAAGAGTGCATTCACATCTTTTATATTGAACTCCACCACCGTATTTTACTTGTTCTTTTTTAAAGTAATCCCTAAATCAACGGACTACACCCCTTGGCCACTTTATCTTATTAAAGTGGTCAGGGTGCATGGAATGTCCCTTCTATCTTCCTCCACCTGCAAGTCACCAAATTGCTCTGCATGCTGACATCATCCCATGTCCAAACACTTGCAGCAGCAGGTGTCTTGTAAGACAGGAGCAGAGGATTGGTGCTACATGTGCACACACAGTACCAATCTATTTTTCTGAGCTGGAGCTACAGAACTTGTGTACAAAGTATGCAAGCTCTGAGCATTACACAATTTGCGTTGTGTACACTGTGCAATTTGTTGGTGCTCCACAAATTGTGTTAGAAGCTCCACGGACTTCAGAAGCCCAGAATTCAAGAAGAAGAGCAGCATGCACTGAGAGAAGGTGAGAATTTCAGTATAAAATAAATATATGAAAAAATTGTGCAGATGCTGTTATTTAAGGGGGACTATTTTTTTAATAGAGTGTCCTTACAATAAATCCAGTCTTGTTAAATAATCATGTCAGCAATTGCAACAAATTTCTTACTGGTTCATAGCAAGGTTAACAAGTTTCTTTCACTTTCAGGGTTATCCAGAGAAAGGTGAAACTCTGGAGAACTTTTGGAGAAGTGAAAATTCTAGGTCAAAATAGCCAATTTGGAAAGTGAGATAAATGGGAGAATTTTTCTGGTTTGGCTATTTTGACCTAGAATTACAGCTCTAGAGTTTACGGGCCACATTACAATCTTGACGCTAATAAGTGAGCATTAACGTTAGCCGCGGTGTCTAAGTGAGCATTAACGTTAGCCGCATATTACAATCCAAACGCAAACGGGTTAAATAAGCCATTTGCGTTTGGTACCTTGCGCTTTTCAGCGCATGTTTACTGTACTTTGTGCTCCCTATACTTAACATGGGGAGCGCAAAGTGTTAATCAGCGTTAGGATTACAAAGTTCCAGCGCTGATTAACATCCGGCTCTGGTTAGCACAAAGTTAACCTTAGTCAGGACTTGGTGTTAATGGATTCCGCTTCTGCAGAATCTGTTACCACCAGCCACACAAATCGTATACTCACCTCCTGTCCCGCGGCGAGGACCACGGCGCCAACCGCCTCCTTCGTCCGGCGGGAGCAGGGAAAGACTGGGGGAAAAAGTACCTCAGTCTCCCCCTGCGTATCACTACGCCGACCGGCCGGATCTCACGAGACGATATCCGGCAGGTCATGTGACCGCCGGCATCTGGCTCAATGGATTCCTATGGACTCCATTGAGTGGATGCTCGCGGCGGTGCTCAGCGCTGCCGCGAGCATGCAGGGGCTTTGCGCGCGGTAACAATGCAGGCAGCTTTTTAAGCGCCTGCATTGTAATTCCACGCTAAAACGGGGGCTGTAGGGAGAAAACTACAGGTGCAGTTATTTCTCCCTACCGCCCACGTTTTAGCGTGGAGAATGTAATGTGGCCCGACATGTTTTATTAATGACAACATCAACATTTTTAAAGTAAATCTCCATGGTGGTGATAGAAATTTAAATTAGTTGGTAGGCATGAGTTAACATAGCACCCATGAGAAATATTGCCCGCAGGCACTGAAATATGACCACATTATGCCGATGGAGATTAGAGTCATTAGACAAAGCAAAAGATAAGGGTGCAACAGCATCCATCACTGGCTGTAGGCAAATTAACTGGTCACCACTTTTCATTAAATTTTATGACAGCTTCGCTAGAACTCCTCTGAGAAAATTCAATGGAATTCCGCAGACACGAAGAGAAATACAGTAAAAAAAAAGGAAACATAATTAAAAGCATTAAATTATATTGCCTTAAAATCCAAGTTACAGATAAATCCCATAAAGGTACTTTGTCATATGTACTTTGACAGAATTACGTTTTAATGTCATAATAATTTCAGTTCCTCATTTAACTAAAAAATTTGGCTTCCAAATGTACAAGTATAGAAATATTTTGCAATGGATGTCAATTTTTATATGCGCTCAGAAGCAATGCAGTACGGCATAGACATGACACTAATATAATGAAATGGTTACTTTTTTATTTTGTTTATTTGTTTTATTTGCCTAACTAAATTATTGACTACAATGAGGGGTAATGCACTAATTGTACCATAGACAGATGAAATTAGAAAGGGTGCTGCTCACAGGCTCCAGAGCGGCCAGCTCACAGTTATAGAGAAATAAGAGACGAGGAGACAGGCCCTCCAATCCAATGTGGCTTTTATTGGACGTTCATAGCAACAGTGGTGGCAATGTTTTGGCTGTCTAAAACAGTGGTTTCCAACCGCAGTCCTCAAGTACCCCTAACAGGCCAAGTTTACCAGATATGTGAAGCATGGCACAAGTGATATGATTTGCTGCTAAGTGATTGCAGAATTTGGTCTGTATTTCCCCAATGTAATCCTTAAAATCTGGCCTGTTGGGGGTACTTGAGGACCGCGGTTGGGAACCACTGGTCTAGAAGCTTTTGACAAGTTTTGACAAAGGCTGCTAGACAGCTGAAACATTGTCACAACTGTTGGTGGCAACTTCCAATAATCATGGATGAAGCAGAGGAGCCATGTCTAAGGGACATATCTAAGATAAATCTTCATTTATTGATATACATACCATACTTGATTAGAGCCATGCTATATTTAGTCTATGGCAGATGGAGGTGTATTGTATTATCAATTTATTGCAGAGCAGTGTATTTTCCGAATGAAATGCAAGTCCTACTTAAAAGAACAATCACAACCACATTCAAAGTTCATATTTGCTTATTTCTGTCCCAAAAAGTAATAAGTTTGCATTTACTAGAACAAAAATCATACTACCACTTACCTGTATACTATGGAGATACACTGGAAAATAGGTACAAAGGTAAAAGAGTAATGGGCGCAGATCAATCAATAGACAATATAAATTATACAATGAATTAAAATGATGCAGCGAGGTCCCGTGTGTGCTCACTCCTCAAATACACACAAAAGAGTCCATACATGTAAAATAAAGCAAAGTCCTCGCGCAATTGTGCAGTGTAAGGAAAATCCGTAGATCTTCTCCTTTGAATATTCCCCATTAGATTCCTACAATATGCAAAACAGAACATACATTGCGCAGTATCTCTGAAAAGAGAAGGAATAATTTGGGAAGGTGTTTATCCAACTCACTTGTTCCAGAGCCACACATAAGCCGACTCTGAGCGATAATAGCATAAGGCAGGCATGGCTCAAAATTTCAAGTCCCAAGCTACTAGCCAGACCATAAGAGTTACTCGCCACCAGTTGCCCCACCTACCCTGCCCTAAACTCCGCCCCTAAACACACCTTCTTAAATTATCTTATGAAATTGCACTGTTAAAGATTTTATTCAGAATAAAGTTACAAAATAATAAATAACATTAATACCCAAGCATCAGATACATGTATACCCAAGCACCAGACCCAGACAAGTAGTTTCATCCAGGGGTCAAGTCCTGGGAAAAAAAGTGAGGGAACTCACCCACGAATTCCACAACCCCTATTACCTGAAGAAAATATATATATATTACGAGTATAGCAGTACGTGGTGATACCATTTTTATTGGGTTAGCATTACATTTAAAAGACAAGCTTTCAAGAGTGTAAACTGGAAACTATACTGATCAGTGAAAGGTATCACTACATACAGGTATACTCGTGATTGTGGCAACTGGACTAACGCATTTTATATATATATATATATATATCCAGGCACAGACCCCCCCCAGAATTATATACACAGCGCTGAATCCCCAGAATAACATACACAGCACTGAGCCCCCAGGATAATATACACAGCACTGAGCCCCCAGAATAATATGCACAGCACTGAGCCCCCAGAATAATATGCACAGCACTGGTTATATGGATATATTTTCCCCAGTTCACATGGATATAATTGCCCCCAGCTCATATGGGTATATATTGCCCCCAGCTCGTATGGATAATGCCCCCCAGCTCTCATGGATAATGCCCCCCAGCTCTCATGGATAATGCCCCCAGGTCTCATGGATAATGCCCCCCCCCGCTATCATGGATAATTCCCCCCAGGTCTCATGGATAATGCCCCCAGGTCTCATGGATAATGCCCCCCGCTCTCATGGATAATGCCCCCCAGGTCTCATGGATATTGCCCTCCAGGTCTCATGGATATTGCCCCCCAGGTCTCATGGATATTGCCCACCCCCAGGTCTCATGGATATTGCCCCCCAGGTCTCATGGATATTGCCCCCCCCAGGTCTCATGGATATTGCCCCCAGCTCTCATGGCTATTGCCCCCAGCTCTCATGCATATTGCCCCCAGGTCTCATGGAAATTGCCCCCAGGTCTCATGGCTATTGCCACAAGGTCTCATGGCTATTGCCCCCAGGTCTCATGGAAATTGCCCCCAGGTCTCATTGCTATTGCCCCCAGGTCTCATGGAAATTGCCCCCCAGGACTCATGCATATTGCCCCCAGGTCTCATGGAAATTGCCCCCAGGTCTCATGGATATTGCCCCCAGGTCTCATGGAAATTGCCCCCAGGTCTCATTGATTGTGCCCCCAGGTCTCATGGAAATTGCCCCAGGTCTCATGCATATTGCCCCCAGGTCTCATGGAAATTGCCCCCAGGTCTCATGGATATTGCCCCCCAGGTCTCATGGATATTGCCCCCAGGTCTCATGGATATTGCCCCCAGGTCTCATGGAAATTGCCCCCCAGGTCTCATGGAAATTGCCCCAGGTCTCATTGATTGTGCCCCCAGGTCTCATGGAAATTGCCCCAGGTCTCATGCATATTGCCCCAGGTCTCATGGATATTGCCCCCCAGGTCTCATGGATATTGCCCCTCGTGTCATGGATATTGTCCCCAGCTCACCTCTGCTTCTTCTGTGGCTGCTGCCGCCGCCGCACATTGCAGGCGGCCGCATGCTTCCTGTTTCAATGCCGCTGACAGGAAGTGAAGCCGAGCGGCTCCACTTCCGGTCAGCGGGCTGTTCTAACAGGATGCACGCGGCCGCCGGCAATGTGCGACGGCGGCCGCGGCATTCGGGCTCAGGCCACAGCGGGAACGCTGCGTTCCCACAGCGTTCCCGCAGTGGGAGAAGTGCGGGAACGCCGTTCCCGCGCGTTCCCGCTCGACTCGAGCCCTGGTTTCATCCATTAAGTACAGACTCCTCTCCAACAGTTTTTAGGACCAAATTAATTTGGTGTCTATGCATCCAATATATCAAGTGGAACCTAATACTCCCATTATTCATATGCCAGGTTATCACTAGAAGACAGAGGACCCCAAAGTCAGGTTTCCCCCTTGGATGCTGATATAGATGAATCCATTAATTTTCGTCTGCGATACTTCCATCCCCATTTTTTCTTTTTTTTTGCTCCTTCTGTATCACTCATCTCTTTCTTTATAAATAGGAATTATTTTGCATAACCTCAAATGCCTCATAACCTCACCACCATTTCACCAATTATGGCCTCTAGCGGGCGTTGTAGTAGCGGCGCTGGTTCTGGCGTCACTTCTGGCGCGCTGACAGCTTGGCAGCTTTTTTACTTTCCCTTAGTTTACACCAGGGGTGGGGAACCTTTTTTCTGCCAAGAGGCCCCCTTTAATTAATTTCTCTCCCCACTTGAATTCATTTCTCCCTCCCTTTAATTTCTTTTGCCCAATTAATTTCTCTCTCCCCATTTATTTCATTTCTCTCTCCCCATTTATTTCATTTCTCTCTCCCCATTCATCTCCTCCTCTTCATTCATCTCCTCCTCTTCATTCATCTCTCTCCTCTTCTCCCCCCAATTCATCTTCCTTTCCATTTCATTTCTCCCCCCAATTCATCTTCCTTTCCATTTCATTTCTCCCCCCAATTCATCTTCCTTTCCATTTCATTTCTCCCCCCAATTCATCTTCCTTTCCATTTCATTTCTCCCCCCAATTCATCTTTCATTTTATTTCTCCCCCTCCAATTCATCTTTTTCATTTCTCCCCCTCCAATTCATCTTTCATTTCATTTCTCCCCCCAATTCATCTTTCATTTCATTTCTCCCCCAATTCATCTTTCATTTCATTTCTCCCCCAATTCATCTTTCATTTCATTCCCCCCCATTCATCTTTCATTTCATTTCTCCCCCCAATTCATCTCTTTCTCTCTGTTATGCTCTCTGCTTGCTATAACACTCTCCATTTCACCCCCTGCCGTTTATTTCATCTTCCCCCCTCCGCTTACCTGACCTGGAGAGTAGAATGAGGGGGCGGAGATTATCCTTCACGCTGTGCCCGGAAGATAAGGGCCCAGCGTGAAGGAGAAAGATCCAGCATGCAGCAGGATGGGCTGATAAAGGTGCCGAGGGTGAGTGTATTTGCAAACCCCCCTCCCTCCCAGGAAATGATTCCGGTCAAGTCCCGTTTGCTGAAAAAAAAAAAAGCAGACTGGCTGACCTGAAGAAGAGAAAAAAAACAACACGGCCGCCGGCTGAAAGCGCAGGCAGCACGATAGACTTTATCATGCTGCCTGTGTGTGCAGGTTTACTCGCCAGCGCTCAATTTCCCCTCGCAAAACGCGAGTATGCGAGTGGAAATTTTGAGGGCTGGCATAAGGTATACTGCTGATATTGGATATTATTCTCACCAATACCGTCAATATGCCAATCGATTGGTCCCCTCCTGGTCCCACATCCGCGGTATGACCGATGATAATTGGGTGGACAAACGGCAGCATACAGAGATGGCTTGCATCAATTCCACCAAGTGGATGTTTATTGTTAGGATATAAGAATCGCACTGACGTGTTTTGACATAAGTCTTTCTCAAAGTGCATAATAAATTTAACCCTTTCGCTGCTGAGGCTTTTCCCGCCCCTGTGCTGAGGTAATTTTTACCGATTTTGCTCATCATGTGTAAACGTGTTTTGAAGGCTTATATTAGTATATGACCCAGACATATTATATATCGTTCTTTCCGTCAGACTCGGCAGATTCATAATATTTCATTATTATATGTATACGTCATGACCTGTCTGTATATTATAGAAAAAAATGCAATAAAATATGAATTTTCAATAATTTTCAACGTGTAAAGTGGTTTTTTTTTCACATTTTAACGCGCGAGCAATTGCGATTATATTTTGTATGGGGTGCGCTTAGAGATGGGGTCTCGTTACATTTTTTTGGGGAAAATGACGTGATTTTTAACAAACGCACCGCATACAAAAATCGTTAGTGCAGCATCATTGTTCACATTATACGCATTATATGCTTTTCGGCACCGATTCGTGATCCAGCCCCCATGGGGTTAATTCCAGGTACCATTAGGAAGGGCAGGCTATGCCCTTCCAAACGGTACCTGTATTAACCCCCGCAATGCCAGCGATCGGGAGTGAGAGAGGTTCAAAGGACCTCCCCCCTCCCTTTCAGGCGCCTCCTCCGCACATGCGGGGGGGGCGCCTGAATTAGGTGTCATCGCGCCACCGCGATGACATCTAATTAGGCCGGCGGTGGTTCCGGGTGCTGGGCTGAAATCGAGGATGTCAGCCCGCACCGGGGGACCCAGCGATCGGCCGGAACTCGGCCGATCGCTGGCCCCAAAGGGAGGACGCGCTCAGCGCGTCCACCGCAAGGAACGTTACCTGCGGGTGGACGCGCTGAGCGCGTCCATAGCAGCAAAGGGGTTAAATAAATTTAAATTACATACAGACCATACTAATATACCCCCATTGTCCGGAAGTGTTTTCGAAAAGGCGCCAAAACAGATGAAACCATTGCCGGAATCTGCCGATTCTATCTCCTTCCGGGTTCCGGCGCATACGGGTGACGTATTTCCTGTTTCCGGTGGGCACGCAATCTCACCGGCTTCATGTTATCTTCTGCCCAAATGAAGGCATGGGCGCCATCTTGGAATGGGAGAAACAAAAAACGGAAAAAAAACGTTTTACTGACAACATCAACTTATAATACAAGTAGATCTAGGGTTCATGGGGAAACAAAACAACAATATAAATTCTCAAAATAATAAAATAAAACAAAAGAACAAGAAGCAGTTGTATTAAAAAGGCAGAGGAGATTCCTTACCAGGGAAAAGACTTACTTAGTTATTCAGAGAGTGGTGAAAATGAGGAGAATGGCTGGAGAATGGAAAATTCTAGGTCAAAGTAGCCGATTTTGAAAGTAAGATAAATGGGAGAATTTTTCTGGTTTGGCTATTTTGACCTAGAATTTTCCATTCTCCATTCATTCTCCTGCTTTCCACCGCTCTCTGAATAAACCTGTATATTATCAATTTACCTGACCAGTAGATATATATATATATATTACAGTATCTCACATAAGTGAGTACACCCCTCACCTTTTTGTAAATATTTAGGGTCCTATTACATTCTTCACGCAAACGTTAACGCGTGCGCAAAAACGCATTAACGCGAGGGGCAAAACCCTTTGCGAGTGTACTGTACTGCGCGCGTCCTATACTTAACAATGTGAGCGCAAATGCGTTTGTGTGCTGGTATGCGAATGGTATTACAATCTATGCGCAATTTTTAACGCACATCGTTTGCGCGCATAATTTTAACGACTCCTAAAAGATGGTGTTAAAGGCAAATCTGAACGTCCTGGCCGAAACCAAATACACCAGCCCAAAAATAAAAATACAGCACAGTATAGTTACACGTTCTATGCATACCCAAACAATAAAATTTAGAGGTTGTGCGTGTTTTTTTATTATTGCTGCAGCATATATACTCAGATTGATTTTGGCAGGCGCAAAAACTTAACGGGAGACAAATGTGGTTCTTAATTCCGATTGGCTGAATCGCGTGAAAAAACAGTCCGCCCACCGATTTCTGCGCGCAACGTTAATGCGCGTACGTTTTTGCGCGGCTGTTTTACGTGCGCAATTTTTCGACGGATGAAAAAATGTGCACGGATTGTAATACCAGTGTTAATTAACAGGCGTTAACGGTTAACGCTTCGCGCACAAATTAAGGCGCTGCGCTTGCGTTTTTGCGCAAAGATTATAATAGGCCCCTTTATCTTTTCATTTGACAACACTGAAGAAATAACACTTTGCTACAATGTAAAGTAGTGAGTGTACAGCTTGTATAACAGTGTAAATTTGCTGTCCCCTCAAAATAACTCAACACACAGCCATTAATTTCTAAACCACTGACCAGAAAAGAGAGTACACCCCTAAGTGAAAATCTTAATATTTTGTGTGGCCACCATTATTTTCCAGCACTGCCTTAACCCTCTAGGGCATGGAGTTCACCAGAGTTTCACAGCTGCCACTGGAGTTCTCTTCCACTCCTCCATGATGACATCACGAAGCTGGTGGATGTTACTGACCTTGCGTTCCTCCACCTTCCGTTTGAGGATGTCCCACAGATACTCAATAGGGTTTTGGAGACATGCTTGGCCAGTCCACCACCTTTACCCTCAGCTTCTTTAGCAAGGCAGTGGTCATATTGGAGGTGTCTTTGGGGTCATTATCATGGTGTAATACTGCCCTGCGGCCCAGTCTCCGAAGGGAGGGGATCATGCTCTGCTTCAGTATGTCACAGTACATATTGGCATTCATGGTTCCCTCAATGAACTGTAGCTCTCCAGTGCCGGCAGCACTCATGCAGCCCCAGACCATGACACTCCCACCACCATGCTTGACTGTACGCAAGACACACTTGTCTTTGTACTCCTCACCTGGTTGCCGCCATACACGCTTATCACATCAGAACCAAATAAGTTTATCTTGGTCTTGTCAGACCACAGGACATGGCTCCAGTAATCCATGTCCTTAACCTGCTTGTCTTCAGCAAACTGTTTGCGGGCTTTCTTGTGCATCTTTAGAAGAGACTTCCTGCTGGGACGACAGCCATGCAGACCAATTTGATGCAGAGGGTAGCGTATGGTCTTACAACTGACAGGCTGTCCCCCCCACCCCTTCAACCTCTGAAGCAATGCTGGCAGCACTCATACGTCTCTTTCCCAAAGACAACCTCTGAATATGACACTGAGCACCTGCACTCAACTTCTTTGGTTTACCATGGCGAGGCCTGTTCTGAGTGGAACCTGTCCTGTTAAACCACTATATGGTCTTCGCCACCGTGCTGCAGCTCAGTTTCAGGGTCTTGGCAATCTTATTATAGCCTAGGTCATCTTTATGTAGAGCAACAATTATTCTTTTCTGATCCTAAGAGAGTTCCTGCCATGAGGTGCCATGTTGAACTTCCATTGACCGGTATGAGAGTGAGAGCGATAACACCAAATTTAACACAGCTGCTCCCCATTCACACCATGAGACCTCGCAACACTAGCGAGTCACATGACACCGGGGAGGGAAAATGGCTAATTGGGCCGAATTTGGACATTTTCACTTGGGGCGAACGCTCTTTTGTTGCCAGCGGTTTAGACATTATTGGCTGTGTGTTCAGTTATTTTGAGGGGACAGCAAATTCACACCGGTATACAAGCTGTACACTCACTACTTTACATTGCATCAAAGGGTCATTTCTTCAGTGTTGTCACATGAAAAGATATAATAAAATATTTACAAAAATGTGAGGGGTGTCACTTCTGTGAGATATTATATATATATATATATATATATATGCAAGAAACTCCACGTACTGTCGTACTTGCTCCGGTGCACACAATCCGACTGCCAGCTAATAGATAGAAAGTACAAGTTTCGGATGCACAAGCAGACTTCTTAATGAGATATAAAAATACTCAATTTTATTGCAGCATATTTCAACGTTTCAGTCCCTACATGGACTTTTCCCCATCCTGAGGAAAGTCCCTGTAGGGACTGAAACGTTCAACTTTGCTGCAATAAAATTTAGTATTTTTTATATCTCGTTAAGAAGTCTTTGTGTGCGCCGAAACTTGTACATATATATATATATATATATATATATTTATATTTATATATGTTTGTTCCCACAAGGTCTAGTTCCTATTAATATGTGCCCTCGTGTCAGGCAGCATACATATAAAATGAGACTAACACTGTACGGTATTTTTTTCAAAGCATATAATAGAACATTGGGTCAATGTGTTGTTTTTTTCAAGGCTTTCAATAAATACATTTACAAATTCATATGCAAAAAAATGTGCATATGTATATATAATGGGAAAGAAGAATAAGAAATACTTTCCATTTTAAATATTTAGCGCATAAGTAGATTACTCAAACTGAAAATTGACATCACAAAACAGACTAATATAGAGAATAAAAACTTCTCTGTAAAATAGTAATTCTTTATTCTCTAACACCTACAGAATCTATTCAAGAATAAATTGGTTCTTAAAACAAAACCTGTTACTATAAAGTGTTCGCTTAATCTGGATAAGTTACTTAGCGTGGTCTGGCTGTGCCCTCGTGAAACTATATATTAAAAGGACTATGAATTCTAAAGTGCCAGCGGTGACTTGATGAAATCGGTTTTGAATAACCAGACACTTTTCATAACTTTAAAAATGTTTCTATTCTCACTCCTTGAGGAGTGAACAATCCTTTGCTTATGGATATTACTCAGTAACCATAAGAACACGACTCCGAAAAGAAAACAGATATAATAAATTATTTGAGGACAGGCTAAATCATTTGGAGCGATTTGAAAATGTATTTCTTAGTAAATGCACAATTATCTACATTTACAGCATTGGGATGTTTTAACAGCTCGGAATAATTTAGAGAATCTCCAAATACACCTGCGCGAATTTACTATAACATAGATTTATTAATGCAAACCTGTCGAGGGTACTTACTATGTAGTCTTTAACCCTTTCGCTGCTGAGGCTTTTCCCGTCCCTGTGCTGAGGTCATTTTTACCGGTTTTGCTCATCATGTTTAAACGTGTTTTGAAGGCTTATTTTAGTATATGACCCAGACATATTATATATCGTTCTCTTCCGTCAGACTCGGTAGATTCATAATATGTCATTATTATATGTATACGTTATGTCATGTCTGTATATTATAACAAAAAATGCAATAAAATATGTATTTTCAATAATTTACAATGTGTAAAGTGTTTTTTTTCACATTTTAACATGCGAGCAATTGCGGTTATATTTTGTATGGGTGCGCTTGTTAAAAAAATTAGAGATGGGGTCTCGTTACATTTTTTTTGGGGGAAAATTACACTATTTTTAACAAACGCACCGCATACAAAAATCGTTAGTGCAGCATCATTGTTCACATTATAATTGAAATGGGAACAATATGCTGCATTAACAAACCAAAAAAAAGAAAAAAAGTGTTTTGTTTTTTTTATAATTTTTTTTTTTAAATTTTTTTATTTTTATTTCATTTTTTTTTTTTTTACAAAATTTTTTACTTTCATGTTTGGTATCGTTGGAACGGCCATGCTCTGGCCGATCCAACCATACCAAAATTTAACCCCTAGCTGCCACGGATCGGGAGATAGGGAGTTCATTGGAACTCCCTATCTCCACAGTTGGTGGCAGTTAAGGGTTAAGTCCAGGACTGGCGTCATCGTGCTACGCACGATGACGCCAGTCCTCAGGGGGAGTTCCGGAGGCTTGGCCAACATCCAAGATGTCGGCAAGCTCCGGAAAGGATCGCAAACCGGCGCTTTTCAGCGCCGATTCGCGATCCAGCTCCCCAGGGTTTAATGCCAGGCATCATTTGGAAGGGCAGGCTGTGCCCTTCCAAATGATGCCTGGGTTAACCCCCGCAGAGCCGCCGATCGGGAGGGAGAGAGGTCCGAAGGACCTCCCCCCTCCCTTTCAGGCGCCTCCTCCGCACATGCGGGGGGGGGCGCCTGAATTTGGTGTCATCGCGCTGCCGCGATGACACCAAATTCCGGCGGCTGCTGTTCCGGATGCCGGGCTGACATCCAGGATGTCAGCCCGCACCGGAGGGGCAGCGATCGGCCGGAACCCGGCCGAACGCTGACCCCAATGGGAGGACGCGCTCAGCGCGTCCTCCGCATACCAGCGGAATGCTGAGGACGCGCTGAGCGCGTCCTCAGCATCGAAGTGGTTAAATTGCAGATGTCTAGCTTTTTCTTTCTTCTTAAGTGTACATATGCGGCTGGATGTTTGTGTAATTTTTTATCTGTTTTTTTTTAATTCAAGTTTCATCTCTTTCCTATCTTCTTATTATCCTCCTTTTTCTATTTGGCCCGAGAGAGGTTCTAATCCCCATGGTCCCACAACGAAAGATTTCATTATGCAGCTCCACTGATGTGAGAGCACAAGCAGCATACAGGGTAAACCGAAAAATATCCCACTTGCACCATTATGTCACCTCATTGAATGGCACTTGTGCATGTGCAGGGGAGTCCAGAGTTGCTGATGATTTGTGTGGCTCACGGTCTGATGTGAATTTAGCGCTCTTAGCTAATTGAGCAAGTGAGCTTACACTTCAATGGCTATTCAAGTAAACCAAAACCTCTGATTGTGTTTCGTTTCACATGGAGCTATATAGGAATAAGCGCAGGTGACACTAATTTTCTTATTTCTCAACTAATTGGGCTGCAAGCACACAAACTAGTGCCAAGGAGAAATCATTGCACAGGAAGGGGGTACAAAAGGCATCCAGGATAAAAGGGGGGGGGGTGACTGTAGCATTAATCTCCTGGCCTCAGTTTCAATAATGTGTCCACATAAAAGAAATTGCTATTGAGTGCTGAACTACATGTTCCTTAAAATCCGTCACTGCATGCATTTATAGTCTATGCGCATTCATATATTTCAAACAATAGGAACATTACTACTGACTGATGTGTATTAGGCTCTGTGCCCTGCTATTGGCGAGCGGTCTTAAAGAAGTTGCAAATCCTGAGTTGTGAAAGCTTTTGTACTTCTACACATTGTCAGCTGCAAGTGTATATACACACACAAATGCACACATTCACATTTTTTCACGTTTTTATCACATTATATAATAAAACCGATGTAAATAAAGTGTGTTCAGGCCTCTAAAAGGAAGTTACAAAAAATATGAAAGGATGCCGCAACTGGTAGTTGTTGGAAATTAAAGTGATACAGGTTTTAATTAATAAAATGGTTATATAAAGAATATTGTGATAGTCATCCCAAGTTACCAACAGAATAACATACCTTGTGACAAATAATGTGGGAACTGGGTTCTATACATTCATGGAGGTTAACTGAATGTGTATCATTTTATCCTTTTTTGTAAATTAATAACATATGAGTGTGTCATAGTTAAAATCGATATGGGTTTTCTTTAATCTAGATTGTTTATATACATGTGCTAATACCAGGGGAGACTGAGTTGGAAATATTTGGCACAGTTGTCATAGATGGTCCACAGTTAGATTATATTTCATATTAAAGTAATCATATTCATGCAAGGATTATAAAGGCTTGTTTTGGCTCCGTGTTCTTTCAGTTTTTTCCTAAGTATCAGATCACTCAAACGCCACCAAAAAAAAGCCTAACAAGTCCGGAGAAAGCAGATGAGCCCCGAACACAGTGCAGATCAGCTGCCAGAAAAAGCCGACAAACTGACGAACAGGGTAAAAAAAAAAAAACGATTGAAAGTGTCAAAATTTAAACGCTGTTTGCAAAAAAAACTACTGAACGAAAATGTCTGGAATTAACATATAAGATCCTGTGAAAGATAATGAAAAGGTCTGTTACAGAAAAAAGATAAGAAACGATTTAAAAAAAAAATGGAAAAGAAATATGCAGAAAAAATGCCCAAAAATGCCTAAAAGATCCCAAAAAAATCAATAAATAAAGAAACTTTTTACTGCTGATTAAAAGAGTAATCAGTTTATTAGATATTGTATAAAAACAGGAATATTTTTAACATTGAAGCCTATGGGATTCGCCTGAATAAACCGGCCGAATAAAACCAGTGAACAGCAGGCACTTCGGCAACTTTTCACTGCTTTTCGGTGTTCTCTGAATAGATTAACCATTGCTTCTCTATGAGGATTTCACTGCCCTCAAATAAGCACCCCGCTTTCTGGCAGTTCGCCATAATTTAGCGAACTGTCTGCTCTCTGAATAGCCGAATGGCCAGGAAATGGCACAGTATGGGGAAATTCCCTGTTCGGTGCCATTTCAGGGCCAGATCGGCTTTCACTGAATAACCTCTTTAAAGGATTCATTGTTTTTTTGGACATTTTACTTGAATAAGGTGGTGATACAGAAACAATGTAACAAAGCTATTGGAAGGTGGTTACAGCTTTTCATAACCATGGTGATGGTTTTTACATACAGGGAAAGTTTAACCCCTTCGCTGCGGATGTAGTGTGGGACACGTCCTCATTTACTCCCGCTACATGCGGAGGACTTGCCCCACACGTCATCCGCTTTGCGGGAGCCCCGACGGAGATACTCACCTCTATGTCCGGGGTCCCTTGGCGGTCTGACTTCAGCGTCCTCAGATGCTGAAGTTAAGCCCCTCCTGACGTAAATGACATCATCGCTCCATGGATAGCGGCTCCACCCCCGGGTCCCCCTCGATGTCATCGCGCATAGCGTGATGACGTCAGATAGCCGGGGAACCCCTAGCTGCCCGGGGATTTCCCAAGGAAATCCCCTGGTGGAGATAGGGGGTTCCTTTGAACCCCGATATCTCCAGAGCCGGGTCATGGAGGATGTCATTCGAAAGGCCTGAGCATGGCCTTTCGAATGATACCCAACATGGCCAGGTATAAAGTTAAAAAAAAACAAAAACATGTTTTTGTTTTTGTGTGTTGTTTTTATTAATGCAGCAATATTGTTCACATTTCAATTATAATGTGAACAATGATGCTGCACTAATGATTTTTTCTATGGGGTGCGTTTGCTAAAAATCACGTAATTCCACCCAAAAAAAGTAACAAGTTCCCAATTCTAATTTTTGTACAAGCGCACCCCATAGAAAATATAACCGCAAATGTTCATGTGATAAAAGGTGAAAAAAAATCACTTTACACGCTGCAGATGATTAAAAATTCTAATTTTATTGCATTTTTTGTTATAGTATACAGGCAGGACATGACATATACATATAAAAATTATATATTATGAATCTGCCGAGTCTGCTGGAAAGAACGATATATAATATGTCTGTGTGGTATAATAAAATGTGGCTTCAAATCGCGTTTAAACTTGATGAGCGAAAGCGGTAAAAATTAGCTCAGCACACAGCTGTGAAATGCCTTAGCAGTAAAGGGGTTAAGGCTTGCTGACATCAATTCTGAGGGACAGCGTCAGGTGGATAGAATGCGGAGCACAGTGGTGGTGAGTAATTTCTGTGTAAGTGTAGCGTTGCTTTTTATTCCTGATGAAAAATTGAATTAATAAAATTTTTATTTTTCATTATAACGAAGACCTAGGATTGCCACTTATCTATATCTGTTTGTTGTGACAAAGAGGGCATACTTAACTTAGCAATATTGATATCTCCAACCCACTATACACAAATATTCAATAATAATTGAAATCCCAACAAAAAAAATCAAGTATAAAGTCATGGAATGCTAACGAACAACTATAAGACAAATCACTGCATACGTGGGGTAACTAAGCGCTACTCAACCTCAACCTCAGTTGCCTGGTGAATCAGAACCCTTTGTGCTTTGGCTCCCAGCACAGATTTCCTTTTTTCTATTATTAAAAGTAAACCTTTGTGTCATCCTTTGTACAGTTTGCTACAATGTTTCCACAAACTAATTGGATTTCTGTCGAAAATCAGACAATAAAATATAGAATAGAAAATGTAAACATATAATAAATCTCCCACTTCTTGTACAACGACCACCGATCTCCTGTAAACACTGCAAACGACCTGATATGGCATTGTTCTCTTCAGTCTTCAGAATGCCAGGACCAAAGCTTCTCGAGGGTGGCAACATGATATGATCCAGGTGATCCATTACAAAGAGGGTGATCCCAACGGTCTGCTGTATCACTTATCCCACGATGTTGTTCAATTAAACTGAACAATATTGTGAAAAGTGTAGCCTAATAGTGAGATGCATATAGTTATAAAAGGTATTGTACTGGCAAGCCAGCAAATAGCATGGAGAATGTAAACGAAAACGACTCACCCGTCAAAAACAAGGGAAATGATAAAGCAGACAGTGAACCCATGGGATTTGTAGAACATGGAGCGGTATTAGGTGAATTTAATATATTGGCCTTGAAGGCAGCATCACACCACCACTAACCCTTCATTGGCAACTAACAGCATTGTCTACAGCAAGAAACCACATTTCCAGAACAATATAAATACATTAAGGCCTAAAGCAGTCTGCTGCAATGCTGCGTAACTTCCTATGTATTATTTATCTGGTAAAAACGCAGGGAATTCGGCAGGAAGGGTATCCAGAGTAATATACGGACCGATCTAAAGCTGGTCATCTGTACCGGAAATGCCAATAACCGGATAAATGCCAAATAAACCAGGAAGATGGGAATTTAAATGAATAAAATGATTTATTATAAATGAATAAAACAAATAACGCCCAACGCGTTTCGTCTAAAAGACTTCCTCAAGGGCAATAGTCATATGCAGTGTATCAAAAAGTAAAATAATTGTAATAATAATAATAATAATTGTAATAATTATTATTTTACTTTTTGATACACTGCATATTACTATTGCCCTTGAGGAAGTCTTTTAGACGAAACGCGTTGGGATTATTTGTTTTATTCATTTATAATAAATCATTTTATTCATTTAAATTCCCATCTTCCTGGTTTATTTGGCATTTATCCGGTTATTGGCGTTTCCGGTACAGATGACAAGCTTTGGATCGGTCCGTATATTTCTCTGGCTACCCTTCCTGCCGAATTCCCTGCGTTTTTTCTAGTGTTTTATGTGGAGCTGTGGACCATCTCCTGGGAAGTTTTGTCGGCATTTTTCAAGATAAGTATTACTGTGCCTCTCCTATCACCTACTGTTTGTTCCTATTATTTATCTGGACAGAAAAAGGACTGGAACGCATGCAAGATGAAAGGGTACAGGTGAGCAATAGTCAAATGTGTGAAAGGGATTCAGCTGGGTAATATATTCCAAAGAAAAACGCGTTAAATATAAAATGAACATTATTTAAGATGAGAATCTTAAAGCATCTTATAGGGACTCTCCGGGTTTTGACCCTTGTTCCCTATTTCATGCATTATAGAGACATAAGATGAGGGAATATAACCCAGTTCCTTGTTACAATAGCAGGTTTACTAGAGTCAGGGGATATAAACATTCATGGGATAAGCACATTGTTGCTGTAGCCATAAGAGAATGTGAACGATCAAATAAAAACAGGTTTTGTAACGTGAAGAAAGTGGGTCATCTGAAATGTGCCAAACAACCCCTGCCAATCATCAGATTCTCTTTTTTTTCTCTGGGAAATCAATGCGTCCATTCAAAATATTGGGTCAGAGCACACACACTATTAGGTTGTAACACAAATGTATTTTTTTTCTATTACTAAAAGTAAATCTGTGTGTCATCCCGTGCCCCCCCCCCACTCGCTATAAAATCATCTTTGCTTTCATGCCAGGTTGTTAAATGTGGCTCATGCATCAACAAGCTCAGATTGCTTTGAATGATATACGCACACTGATGCTTTTAAAATAACTCCTTGTTTTTCCTGAGCAAGAAAAAAATATATCAATAATCACTAATTTGCGTAAGCTATCCACAGGCATCAAAAGAAAAGCTTGAGTTTCTAAATGGAAAAAGAAAGCATTTTCAGTAGAAAATCAATTGCAAAGCACCATTTCATGTTTGGGTAGCAATATCCTCCTTACACCCACCCACTGTGTCGCTACACTGTGGTCCCAAACCTCAAATCTAGCTCTGAAGAAAGCGAAAAAAAAAAGAAAAAAATGACATTAACGCATCCTAACAGATTGCTAGTCAGAAATAGACGTTCAAAAACAAGATGCCTTTCTTGCACATAGGCACAGACCGAAAAGAAAGGGAATACGAGAATAAAGCAGTCTGCTGCCGTATATAAAGCAACACACTCATTATGAAAAATAAAGCATGTCGAAATGGAAACATTCAGAATATGTGCTAGTAGTATTTGGAGGACAAACCGAGAAACAATCCAACTAAACAAACAAAAAAAACAAAGCCAGGTGAAATGGGGTTAACATGAAATCAAGGGAGAAATAAGAGATAAAATAAAATCAGCAAGCATTCTTATACATTTTTTTTTAATGCAAGTGCTCCATATATATCTATATATATATATACTCGCGAGTATAGCAGTACATAGTGATACCTTTTTTATTGGACTAACGTTACATTTAAAAGACAAACTTCCTCAGGTCTGGATGCTTACTGATCAGTTCCTAGAATTGAACATTAGGACATTAAGGGTCACATGGGTGGGGGTATTAGATGTCGTAAAAAGTGAGAGTCAAATGGTATGTTCAAAATGGGAAAATAATGGGAAAATAAACGCATGAGGGATCTTGGGCCCATAATAAAATAACAGAGATAAGATCATACAACCTAGAATGAAAAGAGGAAAAAAAAGAAAACCAGGAAAAAGAAAAAAAAACAAACACACAAAACAGTGACTGCTGAAAGAGACATAATAAAAAAGAAAACCAAGAAAAAACAAAACATCAGACAGACAGAATTTAGAATGTTATGTGACGTTATGATAATGGGTTAAAAAAACAGAATCGACATTGAGTCCAGCATTTATAGTGTTAAAATATGTGATCATTTTATATATATATATATAATTTTCTGTTAGCCAATAGGTCTAACTAGCTGTATTTAGTTAACGAAAATAGTACTCCAGCACACTGCTGCAATAAAGTATGAATTGTACATAAAAGAGAAAAAAAAGAGCAAGACAAATAAAACATAACTAACACAAACAACTGAAGAGTTCTAAGTGTTTTTTTACCCCCTCCAGTCCCTTTCATCAATTCACTGAAAAAGTAATGACTGATGGAAAAACGTTGCTGACATGGGAAAATGACTGAACAGGTTACAGGGTTTGTTTGTCCCAGGGCTTCTATCAAGTATGGATATGATTTGTTTGCGCATTGTACATGAAGGCACATTGCAAGATGGGTGGATAATTATAACGGAATTTAAACTTTTGTAGTAGAAACAGGCTTAAATCAACAGGTTTGCTAGAATTGCTTTTACAGTCATAAAAAACACAGAAGCAATATTAATAAGGAAGGTTCAGGGCTACCAAGAATGTTACAACTGAGAGATAAGGGATTATTCAGAGAGAATCGAAAAATCACTGCACGTTCGGTGACCTTACATTCCCCACACTTCGGGACGATTCGGCGATTCCTAGTTCGCTGACCCTGCGGTGTATTCAGCAAGCACCACAGGGCCCCAGTAGTGCAGGGAAAACTTGCCGCAAACACGCAGAACACTCACCGAAAACCCGCAGAAACCACTGCAAAGACCCCACCGAACACACCGGAAAAACCCTACTAGCCGCCGATCACAGCGCAGAGCAGCCGCCGGAAAAACCCGACAAGCAGACGAACGTAGTGAAAAAAAAAATCAGAACGCTTGAAAGTTTGAAATTTGAAACACTGTTTGCAAGAAAACTACACAACGAAAATGCCTGGAATTTACATATAAGATCCTATGAATGATAATAAAAAGGTCTGTTATGGAAAAATAAAAAATAAAAAGTGTTAAAAAAATAAACAAAAAATGAAAAATAAAATTGCCAAAAAAATCCCGAAAAAAATGCCAAAAAGATCCTAAAAAATCTAGAAATAAAGAGACTTTTTACTGCAGAATAAAATAAACGGTTTATTAGATATTGTATTAAAACGGGAATACTTTTAACATTGAAGCCTAGGGGATTCTCCTGAATAAACCTGTCGAATGAAACCACAGAACAGCAGGGCATTTCAGCAACTTTTCTCTGCTGTTTGGTTTTCTCTGAATAGACGAACCATTGCTTCTCTATGGGGATTTCACTGCCCTTGAACAGGCACCGAACGTGCAGGCAATACGCCAAAATTTGGTGAATTGCCTGCTTTCTGAATAGTCGAATGGCCCGAAATGTTCCCGTTCGCTGAATTTCAGTATCTGGTTACATTTCAGCGACATTTCGGATCTCTCTGAATAACCCCTTTAGTAGTTAGATTTAGGGGTATTAGAGTTTTGTGGAATGTAGCATTAGAGGGACTTTGGGATAACATTAAAGAGATATTATTGCAGTGTTTAATTGTAACATAAATGTTTTCTGTTTGCTACTTGAACAACAGAGCACCTCATAATCCTACTAACATCTCTCACCCTCTGTTCCTCTGTAGCATGATCTTTAGCCCCCATTGGCTCTTAATGCTCTTTGTCCATTGGGTCAGTAGTCAGATGACGTCCGACTACAGGCAACTTTTTTGAACGATTTGGGTCGTCCACTGTAAGCGAATGTGGACAACCCAGATCGACTGACAGGAAGGCCGCTGAACTGAACAAAAAAAAACCTGCAGCTGGATGCTGCCAAAGACGTAAAGAGAACTCCAGTGCTGTCCCTGCTGCTGAAAAAGACATTTCAGCACCAGGGATAGTACCACTGGCGTCACAAGGGGGGGGGCGGGGGTGCGGCCCGGACTGGGTGACACCTCTCCCTAGGATGACACCCTAAATACATTTTTAATTTTTTTTTGTTTTTCACACAAAAATATTTTGCCAGGAAGGATATATTGAGATTTCTCTCATTCTCAAGATGTCCTGGGTAGGCAAGGCCTAGGCTGGCACTTTCCAGGGGGCGGCAATAAAAAAAACACCACTAAAGGGGATATTCACAGAGCAACGAAATGACGCAGACAATTTCCTCGTTGAATTCACTGCAGGGTCCCTGAAGTGCAGGGAATCAGCCACCGAATGCTGCCGCAAACCCGTCACCCACTGGTTTAAAAAAAACTACTGAACGAAAATGTCTGGAATTAACATATAAGATCAAATGAATGATAATAAAAAGGTCTGTTACAGAAAAAAGAAAAAACGCTATTAGAATTTTTTTTATTATTTTAAAATTGGCTAAAAGATACTATAAAAAGAAAAATCAATAAATAAAGAGACTTTTTACTACAGATTAAAGGAATAAACGGTTTATCAGATATTGGATAAAAACGGGAATATTTCTAACATTGAAACCTATGGTGTTCACCTGAATAAACCTGCCGAATAAAACCACCGAAAAGGACATTTCTCTGCTGTTCGGTGGTCTCTGAAGTGATTAACCATTACTTCTCTATGGGGACTTTCACTGCCTTCGAACAAGCACCGTACTTGCTGGCAGTTCACCAAAATTTTTGTGTGAGCATATCACAGATCTCCACAGCAATAAGCCTCACAGTAATGTGCACCATGTATGAACATTCAGTGTTATATGGGAGTACTGATTTATGAGTAAGAGTAGTTAAAAAAAGAAACCGTAAAACTCGGGGCGGGGTGACACCATGAGTTACCGCACTGGGTGACACCAACCCTAGTGACGCCACTGGATAGCACCAGAGTTAATGTTTTCTGCAGCGTTCACGATGTTAGTTTTTTCAGTTCAGTGGCGAAAGAAGAGAAACAGCTTTTTTTTAAAAACAAATCATGAATCAACAATCTTGCCTAAAAAAAAATAGGTTTGTGCACCGATTTTTTTTTCAGTCCGGTCCGTTCGGATTTTGTAAATTTTCTTTTCGACTCGTTTCGGCCGATTTTCGTTTCGGTTCGTTTTGTTTTTCGTATCGACTTTTTTTCGTGATTTCGGAAATTTTCGTGTTTTTCGGAACGTCTGTTCTCCTCGTTTCAAAGTGTCTATTCGTCTTGACGTAAACTGATGGTTTTTCAGATACGATAATTATACGATACGATAATTCTGCCGATACTATAATTCTGCCATTGAGATTTCTCATGTTTTACAAGAAGGATACATTGAGATTTCTCATGTTTTACAAGAAGGATACATTGAGATTTCTCTGGTTTTACATGAAGGATACATTGAGATTTCTCATGTTTTACAAGAAGGATACATTGAAATTTCTCTGGTTTTACAAGAAGGATACATTGCGATTTCTCATGTTTCACAAAAAGGATACATTGAGATTTCTCTGGTTTTACAAGAAGGATACATTGCGATTTCTCATGTTTTACAAGAAGGATACATTGAGATTTCTCATGTTTTACAAGAAGGATACATTGAGATTTCTCTGGTTTTCCAGGAAGGAAACATTGAGATGGGAATGATACAAAATTTAATTACAGAATCAGCGATATAAATACGATGTCCAAAATTACTGAAATGGAACCGAAATCAGGAATGGAGCCGAAATCACGAATGGAACGAAAATGAATTTCGATTTTACACATTCCTAGTCCATTCGAAAACTCCGAAACGTTTTCGTTTCGGCACGAAAATTTGTTTGTATCTGCCGTTTCCAGATCTGAAAATTGTTGGAAATTCGGCCGAATCCGAATGCACGAATAGGGAAATTTCATTAAAATTGCGAAACCCGAAACGCACATCCCTAAAAAAAAAAATACAAAAAAATACTCAAAAATGTCAATAAATAAAAATACTTTTTGCTGCAAATGAAAAGAATAAATATTTGAAAAAAATAAATAAAACCAAATAGATTATTTTACATTAAATCCTATGGGATTCCCCGGTCAAACTGAATCACTTCTCTATGGGACAATTTCCCTGCTGCTGATCAGCGGTTTAACTATACAATTTATCTTTTTTTCATGTAAACTGTACCATATCGTCCTGACTTCCTCCGATGAATCCCATTCAAATGGGAAAGATCGCTAGTCTGTTGTAGTCACGTAAAGTCATCTGAAGTGGTCCTATGGATGAAGGCTGAATCTCCTCCATGTTGTGGGATTGGTCGGATGATGACGGACTATCGCACGATAACACAAATACGGACCTAGTGGACGGACAGCCTTAATCAGATAAACAACATCCACGAAGTGTAGTTTGGGGTCATGGAGAAACAGAACTAATTCAGCTACCATCCATTCTGTGCATGTCTATGTACATTTAATTGCATGCTAATATGCAATTTGCAGTATACTCAATATGATCTGCGCCGCCCCCCCCCCCCACTGGCTGCTAAAATGCAGCTGTAAATTTGATGTGAATCAAAGCAAGGCATATAATCTGTAATAAATTAAATAAATAAATATATAGGCTAATATCTCGCAAAACATTAGAGCGAAGTGGATACAATTGGAGATTCACATATTCCACAGTTTTTAGTGCACAGCATCCCAAATGGGATCCTCTTAATGGCCAGGCATTAAAGTTTGACCTAGAAGTACTACTACAGGATGAAAGTATGAGCATGAAGCTTAGGTACAGATTTGTTCTTAATGTAAAAACCAGTGGATAAGCAAATAAGTGATTGGGGTTTTATAGACATAATTTCATGCAGCATTGCTTTGCAAAGCTGATCAACAATCATTTATGTCATGCAAGCACACCCATGGGAAGGAAGCTAAGATTTATATTGTGTCTAATAGACAATATTATACTACTCTTGAAAAAAAGAAAAGAAAAATTACGTTCTTTATTAACAAAACCACATGATGCTTCCACACAGAGAGAGTAGGTGGAATTCCTTGCCAAAGGGCAAAGATTTAAGGATTACATGATTTGGATTTAATAAGAGTATCAAAACAAATATCCTTGTTATCCTCCAGAGATAGTTTTAAGAACCATGTGGTTATGGTAGTCCATTTCTCAATTAACCATTTTATGTTTGTATAGCTAGCCAGTTATCTGGGAATAGTGAAGCGAAATAATGGAAGCAGCCCCTAAAATACCTATTCTAATCCTCATTCATTGCAATGCAGTTTAGTTCTCCTTCTAAGGCTAGGGTCAGACGAGTGCATTTTCGCGTTGTCTGTGAAAAAGTACGTTCGAACGAATGGACGTATTTTTTCACGGAGTACGCGATAGCGGTCATACGATGCGCATTTGCGGCCGTGATTTTGTACGGATCATCAATAAAACACTTTGTGCATCTGGACGTTATGTTGGCCGGACATTAGCAGTGTCTGACATCTCCAATTCACGCACACACGCCTCTAGCGGACGCAGCGCACTCTGTACAACCGTACTAGTGGTTTTACGTTCTCGACAAAATGCGTTCGTTTTCCACTTGCGTTGCGCAGCCGGACTTTTGTGCGACCGTACTTCGTATATTGGCCGTCATTGCCTGGCATTTGCTGCTAGTGCGGCCGTAATTAAGTGCGCCTGCACGCGCGTTCGCACTGCCTCAGTCTGACCCTAGCCTAAATGGGGTACCAGGAGAATACATTTGAGTAGGTGAGCCTTATTTCTGATTCGTCACTCACTACAATGACCTTGGGCAAAGAGCTTGATCTCTGGTTGACAGCAAAATTATATGTTGTCCTTCAAAAACTTATTGCACCTGAGTAACGGTGTACAGAAAATCACAAGTGTAATATTACCAGTACGAGGGGAAAAAAAAATTATTTAGTGTTTATCTTTATCCAATATATCTTTGGAAGATGAACACTGTTTATACAGTAAATGTCACAATAAATTGAACTTTTGTTATGTTGTTTAGAAAAATATATATTTTAAGCTTTTTTTATCATCGTTATTCAGTTTATCTGCACAGCTACTTCTTCGAATAAAATGTTTTATGAATTTGCAGTAGGTTAGTATAAAACTTTTAAATTCCTCTCTCTCTAATTTCCAAATGGCACACAATAAGTCTAAGTATGTAAAGGTCTTCTTTTTTTTTTTTAGGGTGCGCATATATTTTACATTTCAGCAGAAACTAGTCCATTGGGTACCTGGGGCAGTGTCCCACTAGTCTAAAAAGAATTGATAAAAAGCTAATAATGTGTGCGTATTCAATAGGCTAGATTTATTTTCCTGGGGCAGGTGGTATTAGTTTAAAAAAATCTGTTAAGCTTTTTTTCCTCCACCTGTTAGAAGCATACTAGAAGCACAGCATGTCTGATGTGGACATTTTTGTTGTCTGCCCTGTCTCAGGGTATTTTACACATGCTCTGTATGTCTTTTTAAGGGGGTACTGTCCCGCAACCATTAAATTGACATAAGGGCAGATGAGCTAATAATGCAATCATTAACCCCTTCACTACCAAGTGATTTTCCAAATAAACATTGTCAGGAACCAGTGGCTTGTTTGAAAAAATCTTTTTAATTTAATTATAAAGTACAAAATATATGGGCATATCCCCAATGTGTTTCTTACTGTGATAACATATTTGGCCATTAGATAGCACCATCTACTGCCAAATTGAGTTACAGCTGTTACAGTTGCAGCTTGAGTTCCCTGCATCAGCTCCTGAAAACCCGATATATCAGGGAAGTCATCAGCCAATTTTACACATTTTTAGCTCTTTGGGCATTATGCCCAAAGGGCTAAAACTTTGGGTGCACCTTTTGCAGCACAAAAGCAAACAAAATTAGTTGCAGCAAATAAATTTCCTTTGCTTTTGGGATGCAAAGATGAAAATCGAGATATCTCACTATCGGGCACTGGATGATGCCTTTGAAGCCTGAGATATCTCGATCTCAGTAGTGAAGGGGTTAAGCACAATGCTCTAATTAGCTCATGGCCATAGAGAAGGTAGCATTACAGAGAAGAAGCAGGGAGATGGAGTAAGAAGTAGGGATGCACCGATACCGATACTAGTATCGGTATTGATGCAGATACTGGCATTTGCACGGGTACTTTGTATTTGCAGTATTTTTTTTGGAAAACAGCTTTTAAATGCTGTGGGGCTTATTAATTTTTTTTTACCCCACTCGGCGGCTTGTCAGCTTTTTCCGCTGGTCTTGCAGTTTATTTGGTGGTTCGTCTGCTTTTTTCGGATTGATTCGGCGGTTTTTCTGCTGTTTCTCAGATTGATTCAGCGGTTTTTCAGATCGATTTTGTGGTTTTGCGGCGAATTTTCGATTAGTTCGGCAGGTCGATTCGCCGCACTTCAGGGACTCTGCAGTTAATGCTGAATTCACTGCAGGGTCGTTGAATCGAACTCGCCAAAGTGCGGCGAACAGAAGAGCACTGAAGTGTCGATGACACTTTGGTGCTCTCTGAATAACCCTGATAGTAACATAATTCACAGAAAGCTTTGTGCCAAAATAGAGGTCAAAATGTTTTTTTTTTTTCAGTTTTGGTTGAAATTGCATATTTTCTTATAAAAATGTAGTAACAGGTTCTCCACTTGTAATTTTTTTTTAGGAATAGTAACCCATAGAATATATAACCACAAAGGTCTTGATGATAAAATGTGGAAAAATAATTTCATCTTGGGTGCCAGTCCATCCTGTAACACATACCCCCACCCACTGACATCATTGCTAATGGGTGTGATGATGTCAGAATCAGGACTTTCCCCTGGCCAGACAGGGAATTCCCTATGGAGGAGATACAGGGGTCAGTTGGACCCGGTATCCCCGTACAGTGGAAGCTAGAGGGTCATGTGAGGTGTCATTGGAATGGTCAGAGCATGGCCAGGTTTTATGTAAAATTTAAAAAAAATAGATTTTTTTCCGCTTAAGACAGCACTATTGTTTACTTTTCCCTTATAAAGTGATCAATGATTCTGCGCTGTGGAGCTCTGTGATACCCTCGTACACAGCATACATTACTGTATTATTGCTGTGGAGTTCTGATATACGCTGAAACACACTGCATATTACTGTGAGTTTTATTGCTGTGGAGCACATGCACACCGCACATTACTATGAGTTTTGGTGGAAATAGTTTGAGTGGGGTAACAGCATTTCATCCTTTGACCCAGGCAACACAATGTCGTGGCCTGGCTCTATTCATTGGCTGCACTCTGGCATGCGTCCTCTATTCATAGGCTGCATGCGAGCCATCTTTTCATTGGCTGCTCGCTGCCTGACACTTTATGACACTTTATGGTGAGTACATACCGCCACCTTTTTAAAAAAAATAAAGCACTGCATAAAAGTATATACTTTGGCAGGGTATCTTGTTTCATTTGTTGCAAGATATTACTATTACATGATTACGTTCTGTTCTAGCTGTACTCTGTCATGTGGGCTGGTTTTGGGAGCGGTTTTAAATGCATAAAGCATTTGCTATGCATTTTCTATGGGAAGAGACATTGATCTGTCAATGGGGACAGACAACGATCCATCAAGAGGAACAGATAATGGCCTGTGCACTGCTCTTTTCCCGTACTTAATAAAAACACTTTCAAGAGCAGAAGAAGAAAAAGAACGCTGCTCCATTAAAATTTACAGCTGAAACAGGAAGGCGTTTTGCTGAATCCCACAGAGTATTTCTTCTGTGACTGAAATGTTGCGTTTCTTTGGGTACAGCACTATGTAAATATCATATTTAAAGTACCTTAGTAATTATGGTGGGAGTAGACTCCTTAAAATCTTTTTTTCAGTTCACATGGTGCCATGTTGTGGGATACTGGGTGGCTGAACAGGGAGTCAGTCACTTTACAATATAACGTAAGTCAAGTCTATGTACTTTTCATTTTTCCAGTTTATTTGCTTACATATCATAAGTCACCTTATCAGGCTCCAGAAATTGCCATTGACCCTTTTTTGAATACTTATCTGCCCCCCCTTCCCATACGCAATGCATTTAGTGCAGGGGGTTTATTTAGGCTTGGCGCTGCCCCCAAAGCTTGATTCCAAAATGATATGATCATAAATAATTGTAAACTTGAAATTAAGACATATAATATTTCACAACCTATCTGGGTGTTTTAGGTAAAATTAAATGTAATTTAGAACAAAAAGCAAACTTATCTTATCTTATCTTATCTTATTTTTAAATGTAGAGGCTTATTGCTGGGAAATTTATTGAATCACGGCTCTGTCATACACCTGGATGCCTCAAATATACTGGACCTCTAAATGAAAGGACATTAGAATAATAAATGCTTTCCTGCCCCTTGGGTCTGTTGCCCTGGGCACAGCTAGTTAGCCTATGCAAAAATAAACCCTTGATTTGCTGGGATAGGAATACTAAACTTTTATAGTAAGTGGTGTCACACGAGTCCCAACCTGTATACTTTTATTTGAGTTGTATTTAGTTATTTCCAAAAATAGAGTTTTGAGATGAGAAAGCTCCTAGCCTCACATTCCAGTTTCATAAAAGTCAACTTCATGTTATATTTATCTCCAACCAGATAAGGCCCATTTACAACATGTAGATAAGGACCTAAGTGAGTGCCAAGAAGAATCGTTTCACCTAGTTGACACCCCTTCTGCACACATTTAACCTTCTTGGGTGAAGACAACACTAACTGACATTTGTGTAAGACTAAATAATGTGAGGTATATTTCTCAAATATTCATGTCTGGGCTTCCTTTGTTTAGTGAACTGACACAATTTTTCTAACATAGCTGCTGGCCTACTGACCACAGGTTCATCTCCCATCAGTTAGAAAGGCCAGAATGGGCATGTGCCTATCAAAACGTGGAAGTGGAACCCCTAACCAACCTGTAGGGGTGACTTATTCCTTGCGGTTCTGGTGCCAGTGGAGGGGAATACTTTCTATCGCACACATCACTCACTAGAGGCATGGGCACAGCAAAAATGGCCTCCCCGACCCTTGCAGACATGATCACCAGGAAAAACAGTCAATCCTGATGTTAATCACAGAACTTTCAAGAGCACAGGCCGGGACTCGCCCCTCGCTAAGGATGAGCATTTGGTACACAGCAAAAAAGCCACTCAATATTCTTATAAAAATGTATCAAATGCTATGTATTTTGGTAGTCAACTGATTTTCACATCATTATTGTGAAATCTGTGCAACGTCTAAATGTATTTCACTTGCTAAAATTTGGTTTTGGGGCAGTTTGACTTCTTCGGTTGCCAAAGAATCTCTGTATCACAAATGCATCATAATACATAGCAATATCCTCCACATATTTTCCTCCACAGGAGGATTGAAAACTCTGTAATAGAAATAGTATGGTCACAAAACAAACACATCTTATCTACTCAGTTTCATTTCCTCACCTCTGTGCTTTGCCTTGCTTCTTACCTTTGCCTCTCACATCACATCCTTTCATCTCCTTCCACTAGAAGCGTCTCCATGTTATTTTCTCTTGAGTTCATCCAGCATTATCCTGGTGTTTAGTTTAAAAGCATATTTTTTAACCATTCCATTTCTCTCCAGCTCATCAATCTTACCCTTTTGAAGCGCCAATTTTCTGTATTTTGCACAGATTGCAAAACTTTGAAAAGTAAGGTATTGCTAGCCTATCTATTCTTAATCATACTTGGAATGCATAACTTGACAGAACGTAAATTTCTCCAGAATCAGCTCCATGGTCTCTGACTAGAAAACAGCTGCAACAAAAGGGTATATAAATATTGTAAACATTACTTCACTGACAGCAAATGATATTACAAATTTATTCTGATATTTAGGCTCCATCCTCATGAGTCTGATGGATATTGTTTGTAGGAATGAAATTGTTCAATATTTATAATAGATTATTATTATTATTATTATTATTATTCTTTATTTATAAAGCGCCAGCATATTCCGCAGCGCTGTACAATAAGCACAGTATAGACAGGGTTACAATACATTGAACAACATTTGACAAACAGTACAGGAGGAGATGAGGGCCCTATTCCCGTAGGAACTCACAATCTGGGAGGGTTGGGGTTGGAAACAGGAGGAGAGGACTGTAAGGTGAGAGTGATTGATGGTTGCGTCAGTGAGTTGGGTGGTAGGCTTCCCTAAATAGGAATGTTTTCAGGGAGCGTTTGAAGGAAGAGAAGTTAGGGAAAGTCTGACAGTACGAGGGAGAGCGTTCCAGAGAGTGGGGGCTGCGCGTGAGAAATCCTGCAGTCTATCATGGGAAGAGGTGATGCGGGAGAAGCTAGGCGCAGGTCACTGTTTGACCTTAGGGAGCGGGCTGGGGTGTATTTGGTGATTAGTGAGGACAGGTAGTGGGGCGCTGAGTTAGTGAGGGTTTTGTAGGTAAGGATAAGGATTTTGAACTTAATTCTGCAGTGGATGGGGAGCCAGTGAAGGGACTCGCAGAGGGGAGCGGCAGAGACAGAGCGGCGGGTGAGGTGAATTAGCCTGGCGGAGGCGTTCAGGATGGATTGTAGGGGGAGAGGTGGGACAGAGGGAGGCCAGATAAGAGATTATTGCAATAGTCGAGTCGGGAGATTACCAGGGCGTGTATGAGTTGTTTTGTGGCGACAGCGGTAAGAAATGGCCGAATTCTGTAAATATTACGCAGTTGATATCGGCAGGAGGAGGAATTTAAATTATAATATAAAAGATTATAGAACAGACTAACTTTAACTATACACATACAGTATTAGTTCAATTTCTAAGCGTATGTTAAATAAGGTATACTTTTACTATCTCATCTGTTATGTTTTTACTTGTAAAATATATTGGCTTCCCATGTTAACTCCTTCACTACTAAGTGATTTTCCAAGAAAACATTGCCAAGAATCAGTGTTTTTTTAAAAAAAAATCTTTATTAATTAATTCTACAGTAAGACATATTTTGTCATTTTCCCAATGTATTTCTTATTGTAAATAACATATTTGGCCAGTAGATGGTCCCATCTACTGCCAAATTGCGTTACAGCCGTTGCAGAGAACCACGTGCTGCAACTGCATCAGCTTGCTGAATGTGTGATGTCAGAGCATTCAGTTTGCTGATTTTACACAGTTTTAGCTCTTTGGGCATTTTACCCACAGGGCTAAAACTTTGGGGGCACCTTCTGCAGTCCAAGAGCAAACAAAATACATTTGCAGCAAATGAGCTGCAGATCAAGATATCTCGAAATCGGGGCACCAGATGGTACCTTTGAAGTCCGAGATCTCAATTTCTGTAGTGAAGGGGTTAATTACATATTCTCTATTTATGTTTACATGATACACTGCTGGCCCTTTTTTATTTGCTAGAGTTGCTATATTTATAGGACCACATTATACAGAATGTAATAACGCATACATGGCTTTTGATTAGATTAGCTTTGTATTTCTTAACTCCACAAAAAGTGCACCTGTAATACTAAGAATGCCTTTTTTTATTCAATAGTCCTTTTAAATCTATCTATAGGCTGTGTTAGCCAAATTGAGATCAAATGTATAATTTTTAGAAAACAAAAATTAAAGTTAAGCTTCCTGATATTCCTGTTCCAGTCATTCTATGGCATGTGACTACAGAAGGGAATGATTTAATATGGCAAGCAAAAGAACACTACCCAAGTTCTCCTACCCCAATGCCATTAGCAGTGAGAAGGAAAGAGTACAAAATGTTTAACCCCTCCTGCACTCCTGTGCTGTGAGAGAGGATTTGCATTTTCAGCCAGGTCCCTCTCCGACATGTACCCCCTTGCCATTTCTCCTTCCACTGTGAATGCTTCCCCCTACAGTGATGCTGATGGAGAGGCAAAATTAAGCCAGCTGTCCTGGAACATTCTTTGGGCAGAGTTACTGAAAGAGTCAATATTGTCTTTCAGTGAAAAATGCATAAAATAAATCTTCTGTAGAAAAAATATTTGCTTATACTTTGTTTTTTCTTATTCATCCTATTACAGAACATGATATTAAGTGTTTCAAGAACCTTGAGATGTTGTAGCTATATGCCATTTCTTCATGGTCAGCAGTAAAACATAACTATAAGTGTCAGAAAAGTTAAAATAACAAAGATATATATTTTGTCTTATCTCAAGTGTTCTTTTGCTAATTGCTCATTATTTTGTGAATTTGAGCATTCAGCATTTCTAAGGAAAGTATGTCATGTAGAATATTTATGATTGGTTCATTATTATCTACACCTTAATGTTTTATGATTGGTCTACTGTTTTTACCCCTGAATCCTTGAAAATCATATAATAGAAATAAAAGACGCTGCTCTCTCAGAAGAGCTGTGAAGTATCCACGAGTTGAGTGTGTATTTATAAGACCAAACTCCTCTGACTCCAGTTTCTTCCCAGGTACCGGGGGGGGGGGTTACATTCAAGCTCAGAGAGAGAAGAATAAATTGTGTATGCAGCTGAACAGCCAACCGGGTGGAGAATTGGTCTATCAGGTACATCAATGACCTTACCCTGCCCAGTCAGTCAAGGAGGCCACAAAACAGACACCTTCTAAGAAGCCAAGAGAATGACTTGGCTCCCCTCCCTCTAACAAAAGCAGAATTATATTATGCTTTTTATAATGGGTGTAACATATAAGGAATTTAGAGGGACACTATAAAATCAGTGTTTCCCAACTCTGACATCAGGGAGCAGTAACAGGCCAGGTTTGCCAGATATCTGAAGCACAGCACAGGTGATATGATTTGCTGCTCAGTGATTGCAGGATTCAGTCTGCATTTCCTCAAGGTGATCCTTAAAATCTGACCTGTTGGGGGGTCACTGAGGACAGGTTTGGGAAAGACTGCTATAGTCTAAAAACAGGGGAGGGGTAGAAAACTGGAAAGGTTAGTTATTAACACCTCTAACCATTATATTCTGCAACAATGTTTCATTGCTACTAATTTAGACACAGCGACTCAGGTGCCTCTCAATGCAGAACCAGGGACTCCTCATTAAATTATGCCACTGTTTACAGGCCAATACTCCCAATGAACCCACCACACCTGGGAAAATGTCCAGGGGCATTTGAGTGAAAACTTCTACCTTGAATGCCACCCTAAGGGGAATGAACACTCATCTAACCATGAACATGTCAAATCACTTAAGTGTTTATTGTGGTAAGCGTGTCCCTTTAATACAATTGATTCAGCAACTTTTAGGAACCAGTGGACCTCAGCAGTGACTCTTATCTTCATTGTTCACAGCAAGGGGTGAGAAATTCTGTTTTTAGTGCTAAGAGGAGGAGCAGTGGTTGATTGACAACAGACTACAAAAACAGGATGTGACTTGAAATAAGCTGAAAGAGCAAGCTATTTAATGAAAAAGGTAATTATTTGGCAAGCCTTTTTGGAGGTTTAGCAAGAATCACAATGTGAATGGTTGTAGATCGAATATATTTAGAGGATAATTGAACACTACTACAATATTCTTTTAAAATTGCCAAAGGGGATAAAAGATTATCTCTGCTTATACAGTTTTGACCAATGTTATGCATCGATCGTAAACTTCCGAAAGCTCATTGTGAATAAACTCCTACGATCACTTTGTCAACCACAACTGACACATGACAGCATTACTGTCCACTAAAACGTGCTTGGAAATGGATGACGATCGGAGCAGGAAACACATTAAGGTGTCTGCTGGGAACGACTTATGAATCATGCATGATGCTGGTACTTGCATCAATAATTAAGACACATGTTCAAGTAAATCCCTCTCTATATAATACACTTCAGAGGCAGTTCATTAGATCCATTCAGTAGCATTCATTCAAGCCCAGCGAGATTGTTCTTTGTTTTTACAGCGGCAGGCGTCCAACTGTTCTAACGGTGTGTGTAATATTTGTGTACATCCACCGTTCTGACAACAAAGACCTTCACTCCTTTCAATATCAATTAACTCACTAACATGATATTAATTCAGGTTGTCACTAATATAATTTTATCAAGAGCACGAATAATTACATTATCCATTACAAGCACATACATAGACATGCATGCTGCTATTTATTTCATATTGCGATCAAAATACAGAACATTTCTTGGCATTTTAAATTAGCGTTCAAACTTTATTTTCTGACATTACAACTATGGAATGGAAATGCATTTTACCTTTTGGGAACAAAAGACACAATCTCCATAATACATGCATTTTCTCTCCCCCACCACATCTTGGTTCCGTTGAGCCCCAGAGTTTTGCTTAAAGATCGTTGTTGCGATTGTTGTATTTTTGATATGGATATCTATAGCGTCCTCCATACCCGGTGGAAATCTAACCGAGGTAGAGATCTCATTTATATTGCACAGACTTAAGCAACATTAATCCATGGAAGGTACCCTCAAATCTCAGTTAATGCAACAATAATTCATAATTAATGTAATAAACTGAAAAAAAGGTTAGTGTGAAATTGAGACAGATTATTACTTGGAGATGGATTATGTACAATAAAGAGACTTGAAAATCTGTTTATTCAGCAATTCAGCCGTGAAGTGGCGAGTGAGCTTACGTTGCAATGGCCATTGAAACAAACAAAAACCTCAGTTTTGTTGTACATGGAACACATAGAAACGAGCGCAGATGACACCTTTTTTCCTTGTTATGTTTTATACATTAAGTGGGCTGTTACTCCTGGCAGTTGCTGCCGCTCCGGTGAGTATGGGCGCGACGCCATTTTTTCTGTATTTATTCAGCAATTGAGCAAGAAAATCTCACCGTTTCGTTTAACACTAGAAGTGCCGAAGCAGTCATTTTGACTGTTTTGAATTTTTAAATTGCGATAATTTTTAACCCCTTAGTGACCTGCCGGTTTTACGTAAATTCGTCCTTTAGTGACCGCTGCTGTTTTTACGTTTCTGCGATGTTAGTGTTTAGGTCAAATTTTCCTCTTACTCGTTTATGAAACCCACACATATTATACACAGTTTTTCCCGCCATTAAATGGACTTCCTAAAAATGTTTCCATCATATCCTATAATTTACTATCATTTTTTTTTAAATATGATGAAAAAAATGGTAAACACACACTTTTTCGTAATTTAATCCCCAAAATCTACAACCACAAAAAAAGACCCCGGCTAAATAGTTTCAAAATTTTGTCCCGAGAATAGAAATACCCAATTTTTACATGTTTTTTCTTTTTAACCCCTTCACTGCTGAGCCAGTTCACCTATGTGCACTGAGCTCATTATGACCATTTTATTGTCATAATTCTTAGATGACAGCCTAGGTAGTATTTAATTAACCACTTCCATGCAGAGGACGCGCTGAGCGCGTCCTCCACATGGCTCCCGCTGTGCTGAGGACGCGCTGAGCGCGTCCTCCTTTGGGGTCAGCGTTCGGCCGGGTTCCGGCCGATTGCTGGCCCCTCCGGTGCCGGCTGACATCCTCGATGTCAGCCCAGCATTCGGAACCGCCGCCGATGAAATTAGGTGTCATCGCGGCAGCGCGATGACACCTAATTCAGGCGCCCCCCGCATGTGCGGAGGAGGCGCCTGAAAGGGAGGGGGGGGAGGTCCTTCGGACCTCTCTCCCTTCCGATTGGCAGCGTTGCGGGGGTTAACCCAGGCACCATTTGGAAGGGCACAGCCTGCCCTTCCAAATGGTGCCTGGCATTAACCCCTGGGGAGCTGGATCGCGAATCGGCGCTGAAAAGCGCCGGTTCGTGATCCTTTCCCGGAGCTGGCCGACATCTTGGATGTCGGCCAAGCCTCCGGTAACTCCCCCTGAGGACTGGCGTCATCGTGCATAGCACGATGACGCCAGTCCTAGAGGTAACCCCTAACTGCCACCAACGGTGGAGATAGGGAGTTCCAATGAACTCCCTATCTCCCGATCCGTGGCAGCTAGGGGTTAACGTTTGGTATGGTTGGATCGGCCAGAGCATGGCTGTTCCAACGATACCAAACACTAAAGTGAAAACATTTTTTAAAAAAAATTAAAATTAAAATTAAAAATAAAAATATATTTTAAAAAAAATTATAAAAAAAAAAATAAACATTTTATTTTTATTTTTTTTAGTTCCTTAATGCAGCAATATTGTTCCCATTTCAATTATAATGTGAACAATGATGCTGCACTAACGATTTTTGTATGCGGTGCGTTTGTTAAAAATGGTGTAATTTTCCCCAAAAAAAAATGTAACGAGACCCCATCTCTAATTTTTTTAACAAGCGCACCCCATACAAAATATAACCGCAATTGCTCGCATGTTAAAAGGTGAAAAAAAACACTTTACACGTTGTAAATTATTGAAAATACATATTTTATTGCATTTTTTGTTATAATATACAGACATGACATAACGTATACATATAATAATGACATATTATGAATCTACCGAGTCTGACGGAAAGAACGATATATAATATGTCTGGGTCATATACTAAAATAAGCCTTCAAAACACGTTTAAACATGATGAGCAAAACTGTTAAAAATGACCTCAGCACAGAGGTGTGAAAAGCCTCAGCAGCGAAAGGGTTTAAAACCCCCAGACATTTTTTTTTGGAAAACACCAATTTTGTTTTAATTTTTTTTTTTACACCAAACCTGATCATGTTTGGTATCATTGGTCATGATCATGCCTTTCCAACGATGTCAAACATGATCCTCTAGCTGCCACAGATCAGGAGATAAGGGGATTCAAAGGAACCCCCTATCTCACTTGGCAGCTAGGGGGTTAACTGGCCCACTGACATCCTCACACATATGGGGAGGATGTCAGTGGGTGGGGGATGACCCGGAGGCTTGACTGACATCCAAGATGTCAGCCACCTCCAGGTTTGAATCACGATTCGGTGCGATTGGTGCCGAATTGCGATCTGGCAGTGAATTGGTTAATGTTATACAGATGTACCATGTATGTCTGCGGGTCTAAGGGAGACCCGTGGCCATGATGTACACGATAGGTCTGAGGTCGGGAAGGGGTTAAAATACTTCAGATTTACTCTTCACAAATTATGACATTTCATCAAATATGTTGTAATAATGGGGTAACAAATTTGGCATGAATATCTCTTCATGTTTCAGAGATTTAGATCAGATTACCTGGAAGCTCCATTCTAATCATTTTGACTGGTTTCTATTTCTTCATCTTTTCTCCTCAATATGTTTTAACATGTTCTTAGCTGTTGGCACTTGCTACACTTTTCATAATGAGCCATAGTTGCAGGTTGCACATATTCTCAGTAGTTAGGTATGGCTCTAAGGAGGAAGATGCTTAGTGACGACGTAATTATAGCTGCATTACATGATACTTCGGAAAATGATTCCGAACATGAAGACAATACAGATCTAACTTCTGAAATTGAAGATTATCTCCCAAGGCAACAACTTGTTAAAAGTGGTGAATCTCAATAAGATAGTTCTTCTAATGAATCACAACAGCAAACTGGTAAGCATATGAATAAATTTGTTCAGGCAAATACTGACATATAAATATTTCTATACCATACTGTATTATAATTTTACTATATCTTAAAGGAAATAAATGGGATTTGTGTCAAGTACAGTGCATGTGATAAAGATAAGATGGTCAGGCCTCTTGCTTATGGGGATTTGTTGTGATCATCATAAGATTATTAGCACTGCAGCATTAAAAAAAAGAATATAAAAATGATATCTGTATGTGGCAGAATTCCTGTGTATAGGTATTACAGTATCACTTTGTATCTGTACTGCACAGCAAATTTCAGAAATTATAACCCCATGAATCTTATCCTTGAATAGTAGCGAGTAATTTCTGAGCTCGCCCTGTATTCTGCCCTCTCCAAGGCTGTTGTAAAGCTTGTCGAATGTTTTGTTACAGCAAGGGTATGGGCTGCTTCTTGCAGAACACCAATCTTACTTTAGAATGGTATGTAAATGATGTTTTATATACTGTACTAATTTTCATTAGTTATAGACATTTTGGTACTGGAAGGATTAATGTAGGTCCGATTAAATTATACTGACCTGAATGGCATATATCAAAGCCACCAGCATTTTTGACACCTCTGTCGGGATGTGAAGTGCCCCTTGATTGTCCCCTGACCTTTGAAAAATGCTAAAGCAGATGTATACCAAGCAGAGCCACCATTGGACATTTTGAGGTTATGGGTATGAAGGTGTCTAGAAGGTGATCTCAGTAATCAATGGCCCATTAGAACAACATCTGCATATCACAATATTTAGTAGTACTGTAACTTCCCTGCTCCTTCAGACCCTCTGTCTGCACCATTCACACATGGTTATTGTAGTATTGCCAACCTGTCTCCCAGTGAAGATGTCTGCAAATGTATATCAACTCACTGGTCCATCTCATCTATAAAGTGTCCTCATTTGGCCTTCTGTACCAATAAGTCTGTCTTGATTACTTGTGACAGTTTTCTTCTGCTTTGATTTTTTTCAGATATTTTCTGTATTCCAGCACCTGTGAGTGACTCATTATGGTTGACCACTCTTTATTTTAACTGGGTACTTATACAAACTAGTATGTTCTTGTATAGCCTTGATACTTCTTCTTTCATCAATTTTTTTCTATCCCTCTGTGGGAGTCTTACATTGAATTTCAAAGACTGATAATCTGGGTCTATCATAGCTTCATTCTGTTCATTCTCTGACTGACTCTTGAGTGAAGGTCGTCAACTATTATAGTTGTAAGAATAAATCTTAGAACAAGGCAGTCCGAGGAACCAGATGCAGGTCCTGTGCGAGACAGACAGCAGAGTCAGGGAGGATATATAAATAGACACTACCCATCTGCTGCTTTTCATAGCAACAGGTTAATTATATCTGATGCAAGATATCCGGGAAGGGCAAATCCAAAGCGTAGTTGGTAAACAGACAACAAAGTTGTTAAGCAGGCAGAATACTGGCAATAGCGTAAGATAGTGTTAATCAAGAGGGCAGGCGGCATTCAGGCAATAAGTGGCATACACAAGCAAAGTTACTACCAGGCTTGACTGCTGCCCCGGATCGTGCAGAATACCTGGCAGCCAGAGTGAGAGGATCGTGGAGATACAATATGGTCCGTTTGATTGATGTCTTGGACATGTACTGCAGTAGGAACTTCACAATAGTGTCCAAACATTACACTGCATGAGTTGGAGTGCATTCGTCAGTGCACAAAACTACCAATCTCTTACACAATAAATGTGTGCAATGGAAAATATACTGTTCACTTTGGACACCAGCGAAGACAGTCAAGGTTAACAATCCTTGGCACAGACCAATAAAGATCCATCTTTCCATAATTTAATGTCTGAAATCAAGCACTGAGAAGTCTTCATTTAGGATGGGTAGTTTAGGGAACACTGGGCCTTTTTCTTGTGTAGATTAAATGGTAAACATCAAGATGATTTGAACAGAATTGCAACCATGTTGGTCTATGTATAATATAGTCTTATCTAAGCCAAACTGACATACATGACTTCTATCTGATTTCTAATTCTAGCTATAAAACGGCTCAATCAATAATATAAACAGGAAGGAATGGAGTTTCCAGTGCTTAATGTAAAGTAACATATCTAATAAAACAGGTTGATTAGCACTGTGTGTCCGTCATACCTGGTCAAAAGGTCATTGACGTCTATGGTTAATTCATTCATGTAAAGTAGATTAACAATTCTCCATTACATTGGAATCTTTTTTGTAATGCACAATGACATTTTGTGTTCTAAAATAAAACAAGACATTTTGATTGATAAGTCTAATTTCCAAGCAACAGTTTGTTTTTGTGCAGCTGATCCTAGTACCTAGTAGGAAACCACAGTGCAATTTGCCAGAAATATAGCTGCAGTCTCTTTTAATAAATAATAGTTTGTAAATCACACGGCGTGAGATTGTACTAAAGACGCCACGTAGATCAGTAATAGCAGGATTATTGGTTACATCTGTATACGCATGGACATAAATACACAGAAACAAAATCAATGCTCTGTGGCTCATGGCCCATATTTCCGAGGAAATTTAAAGCAATTCAACGTATATTTACATTAGCCGAGTCTGATTAAAGCAGTCTGTGATGCCTAAATATATACAGCATGTTTATTCATGAGAGGATGGGATTGCACTTGAATTTTCACTCTAAGCTGTATTAGGATGGATTTAAGTTATTATGCCTTATGATCTACTGATTTACATTTTCCCATTCGCTATATACACCATCTGTTTGCACTAGTCTGCTCCATACATTTCCCCCTAAAGGCTCAATAAACCTCACCTGAATGAACATTTACACATTTTTTTTAAAGAAAATGTATCTTTACAGTTTTGTATGTGTATTTATGCGTGGAAGATACGTGCTGACTTTAAACAGGGAGCGTCAAACTTAATTTTACATTTTAGTCACTCTTTAAAATTGCAGCACAGCGGTGCTAGAGACACTGTATAAAAATGATCTCTCCTGCCTGGGGTTATAATTTGCTTTATTTTGTGTTCCAATGCTGTAGATAACTTGATTCTCCCTATACACGTATAAGTGATTTACAAGCAAAGAAGGAATGGCTCATTGTGCCCTTATTGATGGTTGATTGTAATAAGGTTGGTTATGAAAACAGTACATTGCTTTAACTGATTCTGTATGTCATGTTTATCTTTCTATCTCTGTTTTAATAGTAAAATATCCCATAAAATATTCACTAATAGTTAATACAAGTTATATTCGAGGAATCCATGGTGTATAGCCTTATAGCTAGAATTATTACTCCTTGATAAATAAGAATTTCCCTGTTCTATACATAAAAAAAGGTTATCAAATATACCACTTAGTTAATAAACCCTTTTCTTAAATAAATGTAACTGTAGACTACTTGCTGATGAAAGTCTCAGGAATGTGGATTGATATGACTTCATATGCCCCCCCCTTCCCTCTCCCCTTTCTTTGACCATAACACGTGATTCTAGGCATAAAGAATGTTTTTGTCTAAACCTAAAAGTTAAATGTAAGCCATATATGGTAACAGTGCTGACCATGCTAATTATCTGTGACGTTGAGAATATTCTATTGGCTTGTAATGTGAGATTTTATGTATGTCCTATCTTCTATAAAAGAACTGACCTAACAAAGGAATAACAGATATTTGAAGAACGAACTCTGTGTCTATTGTCTTCGTTTATCTCTGCTAGCTAGCACTGCGCTACGCCATGCCTTACATGATGGATTTAAGAAAATACAGAAATTTTCTAAATTGCATGTCTTGGTAAATATGAATATGAATCTAATTTTTAACACTCCTCTCCTTGACCATCTCACAGAATGAGAGGTCCACTGATCTTTAATGTAAAGAAGAATAGGTAATATTGGTCTGAACAAAGCACCCAGGTATAATAAACTCCATGCATTGATGAGAAATACTCAACATTTATTGAAGCATTATGTCCCAGCAATCTAAGGGAGCACAGGAAAGATGAAAAATAAAATAAAATAGTTGTCCAAATTATTCAAATGTCAGTAAACCAAATTAGAGTCTCATATAAGTCATTTAACTTCTGTTAGCCATCTGATCTTCAATTTGTTTTCTTTAAAAGACATGAGAATCATTTGTGATGACCCTCTTCTCTCTTGGTCTCTGTGATACCACCATCTGCTGGCTAAAATCGTACCTCGCTAATAGATCCTTTTCAGGATCCCTTGCTGGCAATTCCTTCTCTTCATTGCCTCTGTCAGTCGGTGTACTTCAAGTCTCAGTAGTAGGTCCTCTGCTCTTCTCCTTCTATACCTCCTCACTGGGTACACTCATCACCGACTATGGCTTCAAGTATCACCTATCTGCAGATGACACTCAGATCTACCTCTCCACTCCCAATCTTTCTCCCTCTGTTCTCACTCAGGTCAGTGACTGTCTGTCTGGGATCTCTGCCTGGATGGCCTCTCACTACCTGAAGATCAATATGTCCAAGACCAAGCTCCTTCTAATTCCCCCCTCTAACTCTACTCCAATTTCTGACTTCGCTATAATTGTTGACGGTGTCACTATCCTTCCTTCTGCCCAAGTCCATTGCCTCGGAGTGACTCTTGACTCCAGTCTTTCCTTCAGCTCCTACATTCAATTACTCTCCTCATCTTGCCGCAATCACCTCTGCAATATTGCCAAAATCTGTCCATTTCTGAATGCTAACACCACCAAGCAACTTATCCACTTGCTTGTTATCTCCCGCCTAGACTACTGCAACAACCTCCTAACTGGTCTTCCTATCTCCCGTCTCTCCCCCCTGCAGTCCATCCTAAACACATCAGTCTGGCTTATCCGTCTCACCCGTCGCTCTGTCTCTGCCACTCCTCTCTGTGAATCCCTACACTGGCTCCCCATCCACAACAAAATCAAATTCAAAACTACTCACCCCGACCTTCAAAACCCTCATGAATGCTGCTCCTCACTACCTGTCCGCACTAATCACCAAATACACCCCAGTCCACTCCCTAAGTTCCAACAATGACCTGCGCCTGGCATCCTCCACCATTACCTTTTCACATTCCAGACTGCAGGACTTTTCTCGTGCGGCGCTGACCCTATGGAATGCGCTTCCTAGCAATATTAGACTGTCCCCAAATCTGGCTTCATTTAAACGCTGCCTAAAGACCCTTCTGTTTAGGGAAGCCTGCCACCTGACTCTGTAAACAAGACATCCGACAGACCGAAAAATGGTCCTCACCTCTCCCTGCATTAACTCATCACTGCAGCCCCCCTTCTGTTTCTATCCCTCACCCATCTAGAATATTAATTCCCACAGGAATTGGGCCCTCACGTCCTCCTGTATCTGTTGGCAGCAATACTGACCTTCTCCTGTATGTATTGTTGAATTGTCCTGTCTTTACCCTTTGCACCTTGTACAGTGCTGCGGAATGTGTTGGCGCTTAATAAATAATAATATTAATAATGTGCACCAGTAATATTTACCTTCAGGGTGCATCCATTCTGTAACTGGGAAAGGTACCTGTCAGGTGAACTCAGATGAAATGGCCTATAGGACAGTGGTCCCCAACCCAGGCCCTCAGGGCCCACTAACAGGCCAGGTTTGCCAGATATCTGAAGCACAGCACAGGTGTTATGATTTGCTGCTCAGTGATTGCAGGATTCAGTCTGCATTTCCCCAAGGTGATCTGCAAAATCTGGCCTGTTAGTGGGCCCTGAGGGCCTGGGTTGGGGACCACTGCTATAGGAGACAGACAATGGTTGCTCCCTGCATGTGAATATGACAAGTTCACTAATGTTACCAAGGTGTTAGGTGTTCGATGGGCTCTGAAATCTGGCATATGTTCACAGGGGCATCCCTAGAACATTCGGCAACCGGGGCGGATCCTATATTTGGCACCCCCCCATCTTTATAATGTAAAAAAAATAATTAAAAAAATCACACACACTTATTTTAATGTTTTCAAAAATAATTTTAGTTATAGCATTCTGGCAGGACATGACGTATAGATATAATAATGATATATTATGAATCTGCCGATGGTGGATCATGCGTCCTCTGTGCTGTGCAATAAGAGGCGAGTGTCGATTTGTTTTGAATAATTGTTATTTTTAAGTGATTTTGAAAACTCAGAACATATCCATCCTCCTGCTATGATCAAAAACACACATGTGGCTGGTTTTCTTGATGGGAGTTGTGTTTGTTGGAGTGGCTGGTTTTGTGCGATAGGAGTTGTGTGCTGGTGGCTGGGTTGTGTGTTGGTGGCTGGTTTTGTGTGATGGGAGCTGTGTGATGGATTTGTATGGGTGGCTGGTTTTGTGTGATGGGAGTTGTGTGTGGGTGGCTGGTTTTGTGTGATGGGAGTTGTTTGGGTGGCTGGTTTTGTGTGATGAGAGTTGTGTGTGGGTGGCTGGTTTTGTGTGATGGAAGTTGTGTTTGAGTGGCTGGTTTTGTGATGGGAGTAGTGGGTGGCTGATTTTGTGTGATGGGAGTTGTGGGTGGCTGGTTTTGTGTGATGGGAGTTGTGTGTGTGGGTGGCTGGTTTTGTGGGACTTCATGTTGCAAATTCTTTGTTACATTTCACTTTCAACACATCACATGCTTTGGCCTAATTTTCTTCCTTCCCACCATCTATATTACACTTTTTACTATTGTGTCTTATCTGGTCCTTTTTGTATCAGTATTCCACTGCCTTCGCCTATCAAACACAGACCCAGTATAGTTTTTCAATTAATTTATTTCCCCATTTTTTCTGCTGACACCTTTCATCCACTTTATAAATATATATATATGTACAGTATATATATACTCGAACTAAATGTAAACCGCACACGTGTATTTAAAACAATAAATTTATTTAATCAAGCATTACAAAAGACCGACGTTTCGGCTCATGTGTGAGCCATTCTCAAGGTTGAGAATGGCTCACACATGAGCCGAAACGTCGGTCTTTTTAAATGCTTGATTAAATAATTTTATTGTTTTAAATACACGTGTGCGGTTTCTATTCAGTTCGAGTATCCATTTGCTGAAACAGCATTGTGGCGGTACAGTTACTATTGGCGTTTTACTACAAGGTAGCTGCTGGGACCTTGTTTTGTGTAATATATATATATATATATATATATATATATTTATAAAGTCCAAAGAGTGGCAGCAATCAAAAAAATTCAAAATACAAGATCAAAAGTTAAAACATAGTTACCAATGTTTTGGCTCTCTTGGCAGCCATTTTCAAGGTTGAAAATGGCTCCCAAGAGAGCCGAAACATCAGTAACTATGTTTTAACTTTTGATATTAATAAAATTGTATTTTTAATTTTTTGAGTGCGGCCACTGTTTGGACTTTGTATATTTTCTTGGGCCTTGCACCATTTTTTTGCATCTATTTTGCATATTTTTAGAAGGAGTTGCTTGTATCCTGTATATTTTATATACTATATATTTCTATGTATGCCTGTCTGTATGCCAGTGAACATGTCCTTGAGTAATTATCTGTAAGACTCTTCTCTTCCAATTCCTCCTTCTTATTGGCCCTGTTCCTCTTGCATTCCATCATCTCAATTCCCAGTTGACATTTTGTCTCAGCACTCAGTCATGTATTTATATAACATTTTCTTTCTTTCTCATTTGAAGCAATTATTTCCCTCTTTTTTTCAAGCTCCATAACTATCCTAAACCTTCCGTTACTATCAGTTACAAGTAGTATCAACACCTTCCTCTTCATCTTCCACCTAAGCATCCACTTACTCATTTCACGCCAAGCATCTTTAGGGGTTATTGACAAAGCACCGAAATATCGCTGACATTTTGGTGCTCGGTTGTTCCACACACTTCGGAAAATCAAATTTCCCCAACCTGCGGTGAATTCTGCATTCACCGCCAGGTTCCCTGGATTCTGGGGAAAAGCTGCCGCTAAGTTGCCAAAAGAAAAAAAAAAGCTGCAGAATCGGATTAGATTCGAAAATACACCGAGAACCGGCTGAAAGTACCGGATTCGATAATTTCAGTAATTTTGCGGCTCTTTTCTTTTTAAAAACACTCAGAAAATATCGGATCCGATCTGATCTGATTCATTACATCAGGACATTTCACTGACATTCCTCAGCCGTTCGGTGTTCTGTGAATAGATTAACCATTGCTTTTCTATGGGGGGGATTTCACTTCCTTCAAACAGGCACAGTACATGCTGGCAATTCGCCAAAATATGGCAAACTGCCTGCTCTCTGAATAGCCGAATGGCCAGGAAATTGCACCGTACAGGGAAATTTACTGTTCGGTGCCATTTCGTGGCCAAATCGGGTCTTTGTGAAAAACCCTGTGTGTGTCCGCGTTTCCCAATATCATACAGCATTCTCCAAGGGTCTCCTGCCCCTACCCATTCTTTTCATCTTACGCCATAGCCCTGTACTCAACATGCTGTGATGGAGGACAATATCCTCTTCCTTCGGATGCCAGTCTCTGTTCTAATCGGTGGAGAAATCAGGTAAGTTAAGGTGCGCACTTAAAGAAATCACACAGACAACGAATGGGTCTATGCAGCCTCTCTGGACAAAGCCAGTGATCTCTCTGTCTTTTATTAGATTTTGATACATGCTTTATAGCCGTATGGTGAGTAAGCGAGTGGGAGTCAACTTAACATTTTGGTCAACTTCAGCATAAAATTGTGTACATACAGATTATTTTATTAACTATATAAGAATCAAATATCAGCTATTTCTAAAGTATCATGCGTCATTGACAAGTGTCAGCCGTTTTTCTCCATCATGGGTGTGTGGGTGTTCTGTTCTGTTCTAGGATGCAGGATGGCTTGATACCGGAATAAGACTCCTCATGACTTTGTGGTTAGCTTATTCTGTCGAAACAGCGGAGTTACGCAAGATACATTTTGATTCTCTCTAAAAAGACAATTGTATTAATTATCTTTTAAAGACATATTAAACTTCAATGAGCATTTTTCTAGGCCTTTGAATATTATTAAAGCAGATACATATTCTTGTCCATAACAGTCCCCCCTAAAAATGCACATTTCTCAAGTGTCCCCTTGGTGACGAGTTGCGCATTCATCCGTTCCCCTAATAGTCTCGCCAGCCATCCCAAATCTTCACCAAAGTTTGAACGAAGGCTCCTATTGAACCAACCCCTTTGTACCTTTGGCCTTCGGCGTGACAAGACTGATGGATCAAGAATCGGGACTACAACTCATCTTGCAAAGAGTCACAAATCCTATCTCAAGGCAATTTAGATACGGGTATCCCGAGGGAGGGGGTAGATGGACTCATTGCTCTGTGGTTGTTGCATCACTATAGGGTGTAGCTTTTCATAAGACTCAGTTGTAGTTATCTCCATAAATTGTAGGTTACCATAAGAGTTGTCAATGTCTACCCCAGTTTCCCCACATAAGTGACTTAGCATAACAGGGGTAGTGGATTCCACAGTTCTTTCTACAACCTTTTTAATGCAGGGTAAAACACAATATCCAATCACCGCCAACAGAACCGTTACTACCAGAATAACTATCTCTATTTGTGTGAGGATCTTCTGCCAGACGCTCATCCAACCAAAATACTGATCCCATGGATCAGTAATACCAGAGTTCTTCTTCAGTTCCTCAGACAGGTCTTCCAATTGTTTAATGGCTTTAGTGACCTTGCCAGTGGGGCCTGTTTGATCCGGGATAAAGGTGCAACAGGAGTCACCAGTACCTTTCAGCATCTTACAGACCCCACCCCTCTCTGCCAGTAGCATATCGGGGGCCATGCGGTTCTGGAAGGTCATCGCAGAGGACGGGCCTAGCTGGTCGGCCAAACCCTGGAGGGCATCTCGGGTATAGTTAACAAACCTCTGCTGGTTGTAATAGATGTAGTTAATCCAATCAACATTCTTGTTGATGGTTATCATGGGAATTAAAGATTCGAATCCCGCCTTTACCTGGTCTCTAGCTTTGAACTCATTAGGCACCCCCCCTTGGGACTGCTATGACATCAATGTAGACGTGTGGATCGAAACTGCCAGGTACAGGTTTCGCCTGTCTCCTTTGTCTAGTGAGTCCGGTGGTGTGGGCTATTGGCAGATCATCATCAGAGGGCAGGATGTGGAGCGGCATGATGGCTTTAGGCAAGGCACACTCACTGTCCCACACACCTACCAAGCGGGAGCGGACTCGCAGGTCACTGCAGATCCAATAGACATCTCCCAGGGATATCACCTGGTTTTGCACTTTCTCCTTCTCCACAGTGCTGTACTGCGCACAATAACCTTCCGTGAAGTTGACAACTACCCGGGCACCGGTCACCCAAGAGGAGTAACAGGTGTAGTTCCCGGAGTAGATAGTGATACTCTCTGAGAGTCTGGGGTTTTGTGTCTGGAGGGGGTATTTGGACTTCCATTCTTTGCAAGCATCGTGATTTAGAGTGGTGCTGGTAAACAAACTGAGAAAACATTCCTCGATATCCTCGGTGATATTGAGAGGTACCGTACCTAGATGAGGCCTAGCACTACCACACACATAGCAATTGGTTCTGTTGTGGGACTGAGCGCTATATTTCATCCATTCTAGCCAAACATTCATATCCGAGTAACCTGTTTTTATGGGCATAGTATCCTCGAACGTGGGATTAGCGATGGCTACTATACCATTGGAAGAGATCATCATGTGGTGATTAAGGGGTTTGGACTGTTGTTGCGGAGGGACCCAGTCAGGAGCAAGGTACATATCTCGTAGGCGAAATTTTCCCAGGCTCCAGGGATTCTCTGACCCCCCTTTTTCCCACATTCCCAGAATAGAGGTACCTGCATCCCGGGTCCAGGATTTTCTAGGGTTAGGATTAGTTTCAGTGCCGTCGACCCTGTTCTAGATTTAAATACTTTGTCATCATCTGATTCCTGCAATTCTTGGGCGGGGCATGTGTTTGGGGCCATTTTCAGTGTCATGCGAGCAAGAAGTGATTTACCATTGTTATCCTTTCTGTCTAGGGCGATCTGTGGCTTGTGTCCCCAGGGAACCCCAGTATTCCATCCCACCGATGCCCAGCTGCCACACTCCTGTCCCCAATAGCTATTGGTAACGCACATATATATATCGTAGTTGTGTGGGATCCCATTTCTCCGGATACACTGCAGGCGGGGGCCTGGGCACGGGTTTACATCACAATAGTTAAAGGTGTTAGTGGCCACTCGAGTGTTAGAGGAATTGTACTAGAAAGTGGTTAGTTTGTTTTCGGCGGCAGCAACTGCCGTGGCATCAGCAATCTGTTTGATAACCTGTGGAATTATGCCAATGCCCACCTGTTCCCCCACAACTTCTTGCACCATAGCAACAGCTGCCTGTCCCATGAGGACAGCCACATTTTGCCCCTGGATTCCCACCCCCCAAATGAGAAGGATAACATAATCATGGTTGGGTTGTTGTCTGGTCCGTTTCTGGTGTACAGGTCTTTTTACAGTGGGAAGCGTGGATCCAGGTGGGTTTTCCTTCCAGCTTTACTGAAGTTGCTGTTGTGAGGAGGACTTGGAAAGGGCTGTCGTATCTGGGCTCAAGTGGAGTTTTTCCGAAGGAATTTCTTAACTAGTACCCAATCTCCGGGGACCAGTTGATGAGTGCCGTCGATACTTTCAGGGTCTGAGATGCAAGAGAACACCTAACCATAGACATCAGCTAATGTTTTTGAAACACTGGTGACATATTTTACTAGGCTGTCAGACTGTAACTGAAATTGTTGAGGGAAATAGCACCCTAGTCTGGGGGCCGTGCCGAACAGTATTTCGAAAGGTGACACATTGTGTAGACCGATGAGGGCATTCATCAATGTTTTTGAGAGGTGTGAGGGCCCATTTATGCGTGTGTAACTTTAATCTGTACTAACAAACTAACAATGGAACTGGCTGCTCGAGTTGCTTTTCCTGTGTCCGAGTGGCTGCCTGGTCTGCTAAATGTTTTCCTCTGGCTGTAATCTGGTGTATTAAGCTTTCCATGTGCTTTTACTTTTAGCACTGCAACTTGTAGTGGTAGAGGTAAAGCGTTCATAAGGGACTGTATGGCTTTCCCATGTTTAACAGGTGTGCCTGCCGTCCATAAGGGACTTATGGCTTTCCCATGTTTAACAGGTGTGCCTGCTGCTGTCAGGAAACCCCGATTTCACCATAGCACGCCAAAATCATGGGTGACCCCGTACGTATATCTTGAGTCTTTGTATATATTGGCTGTCTTTTGAGCACTGATTATGCAGGCCTGTGTAAGTGCGTGTAGTTCGGCTTCTTGGGCAGAAGCGGTGGGGGCGAGAGGGGAAGTGTACAGAATTGAAAATTTGCTTGTGACTGTGCACCCGGTGTGATATTTCCCGGACTCGTCTGCAAAGCGGGAGCCATACAGTGTCAGGTAAGGGGCTGTGAGAGGAGTATTGCACACAGAGGGCAGGTGTGCTGTTTCTGGGAACATGGCTTTGAGGCAATCGTGCAATCGTGCAATCGTGTGGGCAGAGGGGTATTGCACCTCGTCACTATCAGCATCATCACCACCCCCCTCAGGAAAATGAAAGAGAGCAGCCAGGTGAAGGCGTCGGAAGAGGGTGACGTTATCCGGGCGCAGTACGGAACATTGCAGGCGCAGGTGCCTTGCGGAGGACAGTTATTTGGGCTGTGTTTGTTGGAGGAGGCAGAAATGTCATGCAGTGCCAATACTCGGGGCTGCTCACGTCTTTCTTTTTATTATGCAAATTAATACTTAATCAGCAGGCATCACTAGACTGTTGTAACTAATATCTTGAGCTGTTAGAGAATTGGGGGACAAAACTTTTCTGGCATTAGTAACTTTATCATGTACATAGCTAGGTCACACTCTGTCTGTGGGGTCGTCATTAACTAGAAAATCCTATACAAAATACGTATTTCTCCTTAAAAAAATAAAAACCTGCAATCCTCTGATACCGACAGTTTGCATACTATCCATTTTAACCCAAAATAAGCTATTGCAGGAGGTAAAAAAACCTCGCTCTACCCAAAATTGCACATTTGTTTTTTCTTTCCCTACAGGGTTAACATATCTGCATGTTCATAGAAAAAAGAAAAAAAAAGGGGAACCAATTTAACCTTTCTAGTTTCATTTTCTGGTCTGCGTCCTGCTTCCCTTTTTTTTTCACATAAAAAAAAAACAAAAAACAATATAATACGGGATATTTTAAAGCTCAATTTGTTTTCTCTTTTCTGAACACTTAATTCAGAGGACTGTTTTAAACATCTACAGATCTCTATCGTGCTCCGTAGCACTCTGTCCTGCAGAGCAATACTGATAGAATGTGTAGCCTCTCGATCCCGAGGACATATTTTGTATAAAACTATTTTTTACTAAAATAATAAAACATTAGGGCGTTAGCAAAAATCCCTCAATTAATATAGACACACGTTTCTATCTACAAGAATAATAATTCCACATACGTACGTCTTATACTTCACATATACACTACAACAGTAAACAATGCAGAGGGGACAAGTGGATTCTCTTGGCAAGCACCTAACAATGGAATCATGTCACAAACAAAGCAGGTGTCATGTCTCATCTGTCTACTTTGCTTTTGGTCTTACTGAAACTTTTCTAAATACCACATTCTTTGCTTACCTTGCATTACATCTCTGACATACATACTACTATTCACCTACATGTCCTTCTTAATGCTCTCTACTGGAAAGCAACCTGTAGTTGCCAAATCTAGGATAGGCTTTCCTAACCTCTTCTCACATTGACTCATAAACTATCATCCGCATCCTATAGATTATCAGATTCTGGTTTAAAATAACTTTCATCCCACTTATAAAAATTCATCATATTTTGTAACCATTTACACGAGTCGGACCAGGCGTCCCTGTCCAACTGCCGATTAAATTTATACCTTTTTTGTCTCATACTTTATATACATAAACATATACATCCATATATACAAATACACACACTATATACACACACATATATATTACATTTATAGTAGTTGCTTGGTCAGACATCATTTTGGTGGAAAGGCCTAAGCCAGGGATTGTGGGTGGTGGGAAATTATCAGATACAATAGCAGTATCCTGCTAAGGGCCATAGGCTGCATCCGGCCTTTGGGGGGCCGTCGCCTGCGGGGTGCTTTACAATCCCATTTGAAATGGCTGGATTCTCCACAATTAAAACAGGTTCTTGGTGGACGCCCCCGTACCCACCAGGCTCCCCTTCCACGGTGCCTGCTGTTATACTGAGAGTGGGCTGCTGTGTCCAGGTGACATTATTCTTGGGCATAGGGGGTATTTCCTGGGTGTTTTGGTGGGAAGGGTAGGTGGTGTCTAAATTGGGCAAATAAGGCATAATAGGGGATATTGTCGGTACCTGGCTTGTGGCTGTTAATGAGGACATGACAGGACGAGGGGTGTAGTACGACCCAACGATGCGTAAGACAGGGTAGAGATCTGTCAGCTGTTTTTGGGCAGTTGTCATTGGGGTTGGGTTTATTATTTTCTTTTTTGATATTTCACCATAAGAAAGGGGGTTCGGATTTTGGGGTGAGGCAAATAGTAATAATTAGTCTTTCCCTTCCAATTTTCCTCTGTTTCTATCCACCCCTCCTTCTCAATCTCCTTTGCAACCCTATACCATGCTTCTGCTACATTCCATAATCCATTATCGGTCAACATTCCTTTTTTATTCTTCAATAAACTTCTCCATTCCTCTGCCTGTAATCTGGGACTATCTAATCCGCAGACCCTGCCTAAAAGCTTTAGCTTCATCACATTTCTTTTTCCTGTTCTTTCCTCAACTAACTTACATGGGGACAACCAACCAGCATGGCTACTCTGTTCATTACCCATTCTTTGATCGTTAGCTCTTTTCCTGATCAATTTAAAGCAATTCACATAGTTTATCAACAGTCAGAAACGAGGATAGACCTATATCTATCGTGTCCTATTTTAACCACGACAATAAAGCGTCTCGTCCTCCCCTATATTCCAAATATAGGATCCTGTTAGCAGGTGTAATTAATACCTGTTTTACCGCAGCATACAGTTGTGTTCAAAATTATTCAACCCCCAATGCTGTAAAGGGTTTTAGGGAATTTAGTGTACATTTGTAATTGTATTCAGAATGAAATCCTACAAGGACTTTTTAAAGAACCATATGCAACTAAAATGACATCAATTGGTTTTGTAATACAGTAGTAAATGTTTCTTTTGTGAATTCTTCATTGACACAATTATTCAACCCCTTAAAGACTACCACTCTGAAGAACAGAGGTTCATTCAAGTGTTTTCAATCAGGTATTGAAAACAGCTGTGGATGTCACGGAGCAGCAATAAAGCATAATAAGCACCAATTAGGCAGCTTTAAAATGACTGTGATACTCAGCTCCTTCTAGACATTTACTGGTGTGGTTACAAACATGGTGAAGTCAAGAGAATGGTCCAGGAAAACAAGAGAAGAGGTGATTACTCTTCACAGGAAGGGCAATGGCTATAAGAAGATTGCAAAGATGTTAAACATACCAAGAGAGACCATAGGAAGCATCATTCGCAAATTCAAGGCAAAGGGCACTGTTGAAATGCTACCTGGTCGTGGCAGAAAGAAGATGCTGACTTCGACTGCTGTGCGCTACCTGAAGCGTAGAGTGGAGAAAAGTCCCCGTGTGACTGCTGAGGAACTGAGAAAAGATTTGTCAGATGTGGGTACTGAAGTTTCAGCTCAGACAATACGGCGCACACTGCGTAATGAAGGCCTCCATGCCAGAACTCCCATGTGCACCCCTTGCTGTCTCCAAAGAATAAGAAGAGTCGACTGCAGTATGCCAAAAGTCATGTGGACAAACCACAGAAGTTTTGGGATAGTGTTCTGTGGACTGATGAAACAAAATTAGAACTGTTTGGGCCCATGGATCAACGCTATGTTTGGAGGAGGAAGAACAAGGCCTATGAAGAAAAGAACACCTTGCCTACTGTGAAGCATGGCGGGGGGTCAATCATGCTTTAGCGCTGTTTTGCTTCTGCAGGTACAGGGAAGCTTCAGCGTGTGCAAGGTACCATGAATTCTCTTCAGTACCAGGAGATATTGGATGACAATGTGATGCAGTCTGTCACAAACCTGAGGCTTGGGAGACGCTGGACCTTTCAACAGGACAATGATCCCAAGCATACCTCCAAGTCCACTAGAGCATGGTTGCAGATTAAAGGCTGGAACATTTTGGAGTGGCCATCGCAGTCACCTGACTTAACTCCGATTGAGAACCTCTGGTGGGACTTAAAGAAAGCAGTTGCAGTGCGCAAGCCTAAGAATGTTACTGAACTGGAGGCTTTTGCCCATGACGAATGGGCGAAGATACCCGTAGATCGCTGCAAGACACTTGTGTCAAGCTATGCTTCACGTTTAAAAGCTGTTATAACTGTAAAAGGATGTTGTACTAAGTACTAAGATTGAATGTCACTTGGGGGTTGAATAAAACTGATAATGATGTGAGCACAGAAAAGACATTTGTGGTTATTTCATTATAAATGTTATGTTATATTTGTCTGACCTACACGTGCCTCTTTGATTTAATTGTAAGCAAGATGACTGCATGATCAAAATCAATGTCAAACTGGCCAAAACACTCAATTTCAATGGGGGTTGAATAATTTTGAACACAACTGTATATATCCTACAGGTGCTTCCTTTACCGCGTCACCTGTTCCTACTAGATATATATGTTCTTGTGAGTTACTACTAGATATGCCTAATGCATCCTCTATATACCGGTACTCACAAAAACCCCTCTGACTGTCAATCAAACTATACTTCAGAGATATATCGCGTCCTACTACCAAGCTTGTGTTCACCTGTTACTGTTAGGAAAGTCCTACTACCAGGTATGCGTCTATTACATCACATCACCTGTTACCGCCTGGAGATAGTTAACCAGGTAAACCCCACTTGTTACCACAGGATCGCGATAATCTCTCTGATTAACAACCAAATCACATTGCTTTATCAGAAAATATGCCGTCAATTCAACGAACCGGGAACAGACGTACAAACAATCAGACAACTGGCATACGATTTGTGGGTCAGTATAACGGGCACCTGGGCAAAGTTAAATAAACCCCACTTTTGATGCCTTTCCCAAGGGTCACACTGGGGTTTCCCGGGGGTAGGATCACAAACCAGAACACGTCACCGGCAAGATATCAAAAGGTATCTTACCTGTGAGGTTGCGAAGTTGATCAGGCTCCGGTTCTGGTGTGGTCGCGCCAGAAAATCCTTGGTGGTGGCACAATGGCAAAGACGTTTTAACCCAGGGCCCCACGTTGCGGCGTCAAATTGTGATAGAGGACATCCTTCCTTCGGATGCCAGTCTCTGTTCTAATCGGTGGAGAAATCAGGTAAGTTAAGGTTCGCACTTAAAGAAATCACACAGACAACGAATGGGTCTATGCAGCCTCTCTGGACAAAGCCAGTGATCTCTCTGTCTTTTATTAGATTTCGATACCTGTTTTATAGCCGTTTGGTGGGTAAGCGAGTGGGAGTCAACTTAACATTTTGGTCAACTTCAGCATAAAATTGTGTACATACAGATTATTTTATGAACTATATAAGAATCAAATATCAGCTATTTCTAAAGGTCATGGTATCATGCGTCATTGACAAGTGTCAGACGTTTTTCCCAATCATGGGTGTGTGGATGTTCTGTTCTGTTCTAGGATGCAGGATGGCTTGATACCAGAATAAGAGTCCTCATGACTTTGTGGTTAGCTTATTCTATCGAAACAGCGGAGTTGCGCAAGATACATTTTGATTCTCTCTAAAAAGACAATTGTATTAATCATCTTTTAAAGACATATTAAACTTAAATGAGCATTTTTCTAGGTCTTTGAATATTATTAAAGCAGATAAATATTCTTGTCCATAACAATGCCATCTCCTTACCTATGTACAGATCTGCGCCTAGCCATAAAAAATGGAAAAATGGCTTCCCTTCCTAGCATTGACCCTGTGGTGTTTTGGAGTTCTTTGGAGGTTGATATCTTTTTTGCACCAGAATATGTGATATAGTAACACAAAGGTATCATGGTTTGTTTTTAACCATTCATTATCATTATCCTTGCAGGCAAAATAACAATCTCTTCTATCCCTCTTGGTGCGTGACAGTCATGCTGTCGCACTCTAACCTTTGCAGTTCTTTCTCACAGAGTTAAAAAGCAGACACACAATAAACATCGGGCTTTTTACTTTAACACAAGGTAAAAAAGTCACCTAATGGAAGGTAAGTATTTACCAAAATTGCCATGACATATAATTCCCAGTATATTTCAGTTATTAAAAAGATGTTTGGAATTAAATTGACTCTAAATGAGGCCTTTATTAAAATGCACTTTTAGCATCAATTTGTTAAATTGCTTTGCAAGTAGTTCTTTGTTTGTATCAGCTAGGCAGGCTATGGTATCAAAATTACAGATTGGGAAAAATGTTTTTTTGCTTAGAAAAGCAAAACACAAGTCATTTGTCCCTATTAGTTATAAGTAGAATACAAGATTTTGTAAGCATAAAGAACTGTATAGGCAGTGGCACTGTAAATATAAAATATATGTTCTTGCCACCTCCCCCCCCCCATCTGCAATGCACTATATACAGACAATGCAATCGTGTTATGTTTTCTGTTTGTGAAATAGTTTCCCAAGGGAACTAGAAATCGAGTACACAATGCCGGAAGGTAAGGATTTTGTTACTTTAATAAGGAGGCCGAGATATGATTAGAGATTTAAAGTCACATTAATAAGGCAAATGTAAAGCACTCAAAAACCTTGATAGCTGTCAAAACAGAACAAAATGAATTCTAGATTCTCTGTATTAGACGATGAAGTCTTTAAATGAGCGTGTTCGGGACTGAGAATAAAGCTGTCAGCGCACCATGTAAAATTTATGGAAAGCTTATATATAGACATGACTAGCTACTAGCAACTTTGCGCATATTGGGATAGAGAATATACTGCTTCACTAAACGGTGAGCTCCGGTGCAGCACTGGGAACTAGCTTCAACATTCATACCAAAATAGTAGACATGGAAACAAATATAAACATTTTTGGTTCAACACATCTCTGTTTGACCAGCACTTTAAAAGATTTTAAATATATATTAATACAGGCTCTAGACGTAATTGTTTTTTATTGATATGGCATTGATGGTATGGCGAGCCCCACACACACACACACACACACACACACACCAAGTTAGCATTTGAGGTCTTGAAGATGTTTTTGTGCAAAATCTTCACTATCAGGGTTATTCAGAGTGAGGTGAAAAACAGGAGAATGACTGGAGAAGTGAAAATTCTAGGTCAAAATAGCCAAACCAGAAAAAATCTCCCTTTTATCTCACTTTCCAAATTGACTATTTGGTCTAAATTGTTCTCTTCTCCTGCCAGTTCTTCTGGTTTTCACTTTTCTCTGAATAACCCTGATATCAATTAATACATTTTAAATTCATGTATTACTATGGTCAGTGCTTTTTTTCTGGAAAAATAGGTGGGGGTACTCTCACGCCTGGGGAAAAACTGATTATGAGGACACGAAAATAGTCATAATAAACAATAGTTGTAGTTCACTTAAAGGAAGACACTATAAAAGGGAACCATATTTTTTAATACTGTGTTCCTTTAAATGAACTACAATTATTGTTGTAACCCTATGGGGGTTATCCACTAAGTGCCTCTGTTGCAAGAAAAATCTGTATTGTGCAGGGCTGTTAGCTGTTTTTTTTGGGGGGGGGGTATGCAACGCTGGCACTGAGTGGACAATCCCCTAGCATTTGTGAGCACCACAGCAATGAAACTCACAGTTTTGCTGAGTATGTATGGACTCCACAGCAATAAAACTCAAAGTAATGCACAGTGTGTATGAGCTCCACAGCAATGACACTCACAGTAATGCGCAGTGTGTATGAGCTCCACAGCAATGACTGGGGGAGGGGGGTTATCGGTCCCTACATACACTCCTGACAATCTGAAGCAATCAGGAGCAATATGAGCTGCCAAGCGCTTCCAATTCTCTGTCTGCCACTGCAGGAGGAGGAAAGAGCATCATGCTCTCTCCTGTTAGTTCTGGCTGGTGGTGAGGTGCCGGTACTGAGTGGTGAGGTGCCGGTACTGAGTACCCCCTTAAAAAAAGCCCTGACTATGGCTCAATATAATTGCCATTTACTAAGTGCTGAGCAGATGCTGGTCAAGTACAATTCAATGAGTTGAATGTTGAATGTCATCGTCTATCTATGTCACATGAAACAATATATTTAAATTCTCATGAGAGAATCATCTGAATTGTGTATTGTTTTCCTTTATCTTGATTTGGTATATATATATATATATTTATATATGTTATTTGCAGCTTTTAAATCCTGCTATGTAAATAATTAATGATGAGAGTGTTCTCATTAGTTGCTTTTACCAGTGCAGTTTGTGTTTTTTTTTTTGCTCTTAATAACAACTGATCTTCATACTGCTGCTTCATTTCACTTAATTGCCTTCTTAATTGCACCTCTTTAAAACCGGATATATAGGCTTAGGAACCTTCAGCTTGCAACTAGTACAGGAAAAAAAATCAAGTTAATTGCATTATCCCATACCTAAGTATTATCAAGATGCCAATAATGAACTGAATGAGAAGCTACCATCAGCCTAAAGGATGTTAGATTTCCTGTAACATTTTCTCATCAGTATTGAAATTTATCTGCCATCCATAACTGTGAAACGCAAGGTCTCTTTCAGATAAGAGCTGACATTGAATGCATAAAGCATACTACTGAAATGAGACACACACATATGAAAAAAAAGAAAACAATTAATTTCAATACCATACAATATTTACATATTACAGGGACAGAAAACATATGGGGCACCACATTCATGTCAAAACCTTGCTCAAATTCATCACGCCCATCAAACCCCATATCCAAATACAGTAAGTGATCTATCTTAAATTAGACCTCCCTGTGCTCACCAGTCTCCGTACTTTCTTTAGGGGTCTTCAAACAAACTGGCAGACTGGTAGAGAAGGTTTACAGGGTTATTCAGAGAGCCGAACTGGCCCCAAAATTGCACCGAACAGGGAATTTCCCAATATGGTGCAACTAGGGTATACTGTAGTAGCCAACATGGGGAAATTACCAAATATTTCTTGTTGTATAATTCATTAGAGTGAAAAAACATCATGAAAAAAAATCGCAGGTTCCTGACAGTGATTTAATGGAAAAATCACTTGGTAGTGAAGGGGTTGCAATGGAAACCTGCACAGGTCTCAGCTTATTTGGACCAGGACCTAAAAGAACGTAATGTATTTTGACTTATCCTTTGCATTATGGGTTGCAAACATACAGATGCATTTGCTCCTGACTTTGCTTATCATCACTGCAACCATAATAAAGTAGATTTATTTTTATGTTACTTATAGTGATTTTCACAGATGGAACTCTAGAAGAACAATAAGAAAACAAGCGAGAAAAAAAAGAAAAAACAATATGCAGTGGAATGAAATGTGACAATTTTACAGCATATGTGTAATATCCTCACATTCATCTACCTGTGCGGGTTTTTAGATGAACATGCCTAAGAGCAACAAAACATATTGCACTTATATTGCTCCGTGCTGCACATGCATATGGCAGGAGGGGAGCTAAAGTGAGAAGCAATATTTGCTACCCACAGAATTCACGATTTAAAGAAACTATGTGGTGTGGGAATAAAAACCATGTTTTAATCCACAATTATTATGATCATACGCTGTACAATCTGGAATAGCTGGCATGTGCACTGAGCTGGAGATACTGTCACATGAAACATTCAGAAGTGCAATCCTTTTCTGTTCCCAAGAAAATTGCAGAGAAATCAACAGGATCGTTCTGTATATTTACCATAATGATGGCTACAAATATAACATGTTTTCTGCAAAGTTACTCAGTTTTTACCTTTATACTGAATTTGGTACATAGTGTAGTGTTAAGTCATCAGAAATATCCAGAGCCTAATCCAGCTCCTGTTCAAATTTGACTACAACTCACTGAATGTGGGATACAGTGAGCATGACTAAACCATACGACGTGACCAATTCCTTCAATTCTGCTCTGTAGTTGGGAGTCTTTTGCCATTATGGGGGTTATTCAGAGGGGTTATTCTCTCGTACACCGCACTTTGGGGAATCAAAGTTCCCCACTCTGTGGTGAATTCAGCATTCACCGCAGGGTCCCCGGAGTGCAGGGAAAACCCGCCGCACACCCGCCGAAAACCCACCGAAAATCCACCGCAAATAACACGCCAAACACACTGGAAAAAGCCGCCGAGCTGCCGATCACAGCGCAGAACAGCCGCTGGAAAAAACTGACAAGCCGACGAACGGGGTAAAAAACCCCCCAAAAAAACAATATGATTCAAATTCCCTGTACGGTGACATTTCTAAAATCCCCCTTATAATTTGTGTGTGAGCTGAGATCTTCTTGTGTCGCTCACTGTGATCAACTAATACCAGTGGTGGTTGGTGACATTTCAAGTTGGTGGGGTACCTGAATGGTTTACTCATGAATAGGATTATGTCTCTATGGCACTACTACCTCCAAATCTCATATATATATACGGAATAAACCATTTAGACATATTTATATATTGTACAGCGCTACAGAACTTGTTAGCACTTTTTAAAAACTTGTAACTGTAATTGATTCAAATTACATGGCCATTTGAGGCTAAATTGAAATTACTAGTATTAATATTTAGCCACAAGATGTTTTGATAAGGCACATGGAATTATCTGCAATGGCAGATAAATGCTTCTATAACTTTAAGGGAATTTAACCCCAGGAAGAAGGTGTATGTAGGTTTAGCACTCAACTAAAGAGGAAGCAGGATGGTTGGGGCTTCAGCATTTTCTGTTCTGCAGGAAAGGGTCCAGCCAGGTCTTTAGGAGTTATTAAAAGAGAGCTGATTTGATTACTAAATTACACTTTAGGGTGCAATTTTGGGGCAATTCGACTATTCAAAAGCTGCAAATTCGCCAAATATTGGTGAATGGACAGCGAAATACAGTGCAATTCAGTGGCAGTGAATTCCCCCATAGAGAAGTAATGGTTAATCTGTTCAGAGAACACTGAAGAGCAGTGAAAGGTTGGCGAAGTGCCCAGATTTTCGTTGCTTTCGTTCAACGGGCTTAAACCGGCAAATCCCATCGATTTCAATGTAGAAAAAATTCCCCGTTTCTATAAAAAAATAATTCATCCATATATTCTTTTCACTTGCAGCAAAACGTCTTTTTATTCATTTATTTTTTTTAGAATTTTTAGGCATTTTTCTTAAAAAATTTAGATTTTGATATTTTTTAAATGCCATTTTTTTAAATTCTGTAACAGCCCTGTTTATTGTTATTCATAGGACCTTATATATTATTTTCATGCATTATTTTTTTTTAAAACGCCTTTTAAAAGGTGTGTTTTTTTTAACCCCTGTTCGGCGGCTGGTTGGCTTTTTTCAGTTTGGCAGCTGATCGGAGGAGTTCGGCAGTTTAATCGGCGGTTTGCGGCTGCGTTCGGTGTTTTATCAGATGAGTTCGGTGATTTTTCAGCAGTTTATTGGATGCGTTTGGTGATTTTTCGGCCGCATTCACCGGCTATTTCAGCAGCGTTTGCCAAATCCATTTGGCGCAATTTGGGGAATGCTGAAATTTCGGTTCACTTTGAATAATCCCTTTTATGTTTTTACTCCAGGTTCCACCCCGCAGTGGGGGACCAGAGCAGTAAATAGTTTCTGCCTGGGAGGCAGAGAGAGAGCAGGGTTGGAGCAGCATCGAATTTACTTGATGTTGGGCTCCTGCAGGAGCTTTTGAAGATCGAGTATACACAATCATGATAGTAAAGAGGTTACGTTTATTTCAGAGTCGATAAAAATGTATGACATAGATCCTGTGTCTCTTTCACAATATACAAGAACAATTACATCACTGTCTATCCAGCCCTTCCTCCATGTCAGGGCTCAGCATCCTTGGTCCTCCAGATGTTTTAGAGTTACATCTCCTATGATGCACAGCCACCCAGTAGATTGGCTGAACCTCATGGGAAATGTAGTTTCAAACCATGTGGAAAGCCCATGTTGCTGATCTGTAATAAACCTCTGCTATGAGTCGGTTTGTGTATAGGACTGATCTTGTGGCTTCCTGCAATCTGCCTTATCGGAGGTTTTGTTCTCAAATGTTTCGATATATTGCATATAACTATGCCAAAGGCTTAGGCATTCTAGCCAACACATCCAAAAACACTGCTACAGCGTTGGGCTGAATTAGCACGTCTGCTGTGTTTCTGTAAAAATAAGATGAATAGCCATGGTACTTCCATATAATGAATTAGTATAATGCACCAACTTAATTCATTCTATTAATGGGAATTGGTAAGACATGTTTATCTATCCTACTCATGAAAGAATTGCATTTAGCTTAGCAATGTCAAATTAAAGTAAAGGCCTTTGTGTTTAATTCCCTAGCTGGTTCAAACTATTGTTAATAACCCAGTAAAACGCCAATGCACATATAAATATTATTCAAAATAACAATGATTTTGCAGTGGTTTTTAGGGACAATATTTATGTGAATACAATTAATTGTACGACTTTATTACCACTCTACAAAAAGTAAGAACAAAAGTTATCTAACATCTAATATAACGCAGAGTCATTATCATTTAACACAATCGCTCAACAATATATATATATATATATATATAGCGAATAATCAAGATCATAATTGTGGAAGACATTTACACATCCCAGCAATTCAGAGGGAACTGGCATAACACAACTATGCTACTAAAGAAAAGCAAGCTCAGTTTTTTGTTTACTACCAATACCCTTCATGACATACACAGTATATAGGAGGAATTCAGGAAGAAAGGAAACCATTTGAGGTATCTGAAACCAATGAAGGATCATTTGAATGGTCCTTCACAAAAATGGAGAATGAGCTCTCTCATTAATTAAGGAAATCTCTGCAAGTTTCCCTATCTCTGCAGCATCTATATATTTAGCATTACTATGAACAGTAACTGGTGACTAGCCCTTCCACCTTTTATCCCCATCTAAATTGTGTGATGGTGGATGATAATAGGTATAAAAAAATGTATAAATCTGTCTAAGCCCAGTTTCATTCAAATCCCAAACTAAATGCCTTGTGATAAAAAAGAACAATATCCTATTTAGGGAAGCCTACCACCCGACTCACTGACGCAACCAGTCCATCACTCCCACCTTGCAGTCCATCACTCTCACCTTGCAGTCCTCTCCTCCTGTTTTCACCCCCAACCTTTCTAGATTATAACTTCTCACAGGAATTGGACCTAAATTTCCTCCTGTACTGGTTTGTCAAAATGTTGTTCAATGTACTGTAACCCTATCTATATTGTGCCCTTTGTGCATTGCAGCGGAATATGCTGGCGCTATATAAATAAATAATATACAATAAGAAGAAAGTATACTATAGTATACTATTTACGAGTTACCTGAAGTCCGCAGAGGGAAGATCCTATCTTCATTAATAAGTTAAGTGATTCAGTGTGTGTTTTTTTCTTTGTCTAAATAAATAATAACAATAATAATAAAGAATTAGGGGCAGTGTCTGGAGAATAGAAACATAGAAACATAGAAAGATGTCGGCAGATAAGAACCTTTCGGCCCATCTAGTCTGCCCAATTACATGGATACTTTACTTGGATTTATCTTTTGTTTAGGATAGCCTTATGCCTATCCCATGCTTGCTTAAATTCAATTACTGTTTTGGCCTCTACCACTTCAACTGGAAGACTGTTCCATGTATCCACCACCCTCTCAGTAAAATAATGCTTCCTGATGTTACTTTTAAACCTTTGCCCCTCTAATCTAAGACTATGTCCTCTTGTTTTGCTACTTTGTTTCCTTTTAAATATACTCCCTTCCTCTACCTTGTGGATTCCCTTTACGTATTTAAATGTTTCTATCATATCTCCTCTGTCTCGTCTTTTTTCCAAGCTGTACATGTTAAGATCATTAAGCCTTTCCTGGTAACTTTTCTCCTTCAAGCCGTACACCATTTTAGTAGCCCTTCTCTGAACTCTCTCTAAGATGTCTATATCCTTCTGGAGATACGGTCTCCAGTACTGCACACAGTTCCAAGTGAGGTCTCACCAGTACTCTGTACAGTGGCATGAGCACTTCCCTTTTCCTACTGCTAATACCTCTCCCTACACAACCAAGCATTCTGCTAGCATTTCCTGCTGCTCTATTACATTGACTACTTACCTTTAGATCCTCTGAAATAATAACCCCTAAATCCTTTTCCTCAGATGTTGAGGTTAGGACTGTATCAAATATTCTATATTCAGCCCTTGGGTTTTTACGTCCCAGGTGCATTATCTTGCACTTATCCACATTAAAACTCAATTGCCACAGCTCCGACCATTTTTTTAGTTTACCTAAATCATTTGTCATTTGGCTGATCCCTCCAGGAACGTCAACCCTGTTGCAAATCTTTGTGTCATCAGCAAAAAGACATACTTTTCCATTAATACCTTCTGCAATATCGCTAACAAAAATATTAAATAGAATGGGTCCAAGTACTGACCCCTGAGGTACCCCACTGGTAACAAGACCTTGCGCCGAATAAACTCCATTTACCACAACCCTCTGTTGCCTGTCACTCAGCCACTGCCTAATCCATTCAACAATATTGGAATCCAGCTCAAAGATTACAATTTATTGATAAGCCTCTATGCGGAACAGTATCAAAAGCCTTACTGAAATCTAAATAAGCAATGTCTACTGCACCACCTGTGTCTATTATTTTTGTTACCCAATCAAAAAAAAATCAATAAGATTAGTTTGGCATGATCTCCCTGAGGTAAACCCATGATGTTTCTGATCCTGTAATCTATGTGTTTTTTAGATGTTCAACAATCCTTTCCTTTAACATGGTTTCCATTAATTTCCCCACTACTGACGTAAGACTAACTGGCCTATAGCTCCCAGATTCCTCCCTACTACCCTTCTTGTGAATGGGCACAACATTTGCTAATTTCCAGTCTTCTGGGACGACTCCCGTTAGCAAGGATTGGTTAAATAAATCTGTTAACGGTTTTGCTATTACATCACTGAGCTCTTTTAATAATTTAGGGTGGATCCCATCAGGCCCATTGATTTATTTGTCTTTACTTTAGACAGCTGCTGTAGAACCTCCTCCTCTGTAAACTGATATGTAATTGTCTCGATAGTGTTTCTCCTAACTGAGGTCCCTTTCCTTCCTTTTCTTCTGCAAAGACTGAACAAAAATATTCATTGAGGCAGTCAGCGAGACTTTTATCCTCTTCTACATACCTTCCTTCCTTTGTTTTTAATCTAACTAATCCTTGTTTTACTTTTCTTTTCTCGTTTATGTATCTAAAAAATGTTTTGTCCCCTTTTTTACTGACTGAGCTATTTTCTCTTCTGCGTGTGCTTTGGAAGCTCTTATAAATTGCTTTGCCTCTTTCTGCCTAATCTTATAGGTTTGCCTATCTTCTTCACTCTGAGTTGTTTTTATAATTATTGAATGCTGTCTTTTTGTTCTTCACTATTTTGGCCACTTCTGCAGAGTACCACAGTGGTTTCTTCCCTTTTTTGTTTTTGCTAACAAGTCGAATGCAATTGCCTGTGGCCTTCAATAATGCTTCTTTTAAATAATCCCATTTCTCCTGGACACCCTTTAAACTCCTCCAGTCTGATAATGACTCCTTCACACAAAGTCTCATTTTAGAAAAATCTGTTTTTTTAAAGTCTAAAACTTTTGTTTTTGTGTGGTGTGGCTCCATCTCTGTTCTTATATTAAACCATACTGACTGGTGATCACTAGATCCCAACATTTCACCTACAACAACGTCCGATACCAAACCTCCATTTGTGAGTATTAAATCCAATATGGCCTCTTTACGGGTCGGCTCCTCAACTACTTGTGTTAGAGATAATCCCAGTAGGGAGTTTAGAATATTTGTACTCCTGGTGCACCCAGCAGTTTTGGTTTTCCAGTTCACATCAGGAAGATTAAAGTCCCCCATGATAATAACTTCCCCCTTCATTGCCATTTTGGCTATTTCCTCAAGCAGCAGATTATCTAGCTCTTCTACTTGTCCAGGGGGTCTATAGATCACACCTACACGAGCTACTGTATGATTGCCAAATGTTAGCGTAACCCAAACTGACTCTATGTTCACCTCGCTCACTTTTATTTGGTTCGTTTTTATGTTGTTTTTCACATACAGGGCCACTCCTCCTCCTTTCCTACCTTCTCTGTCTTTTCTATATAAGAGTACCCCGGTATTGTTGTCCCAGTTATTTTTCTCACTGAACCATGTCTCAGTAACCGCAACTAAATCTACTTTTTCAGCTGCCATCATTGCCTCCAGTTCATTGATTTTATTGACTAAACTGCGAGAATTTATAGACACAACTCTGAGCTTGTCCTTTTTTTTCCCCGCATGTTGCTTGCACCCGCCGATTTAGTTTTGGGGGACAATCAGGCAGATTGTTTTTTACCCTTTTGTCCCCCCTCCTAGTTTAAATATTTCTTTGCGAAACCTTTGAACTTCTCACTGAGAACATATGTTCCCCTATGAGTAAGATGCAAACCATCTTTTTTATACAGTTCCTTTCTGCTCCAATTAGAGCTATCATGATGGGACACAAAGCCAAATCCTTGCTCTTGACACCATTCCCGAAGAGCCACAAATTAAATTCCCTATTGCGCATCTGCCTATCCTGAATGTATATGCACAGGCAAAACTTCAGAGAATGACACAGTGGACGCAATCTGCTGTATTTCACCTCCAAGAACACAAAAATCCTCCTTAATCTCAGAAAACTCATTGCTAGCCAAGTCATTTGTCCCTAGATGGACTAGAACATCCACTTCCCCTTGCTGCTTTGCTTGTTTGACAATATTGAGAATACGTTTCTTGTCTCTACGAGCAGTAGCCCCAGGAAGACATCTCACCAAACCACTACTCTCCAGCTCCACACCTCTTATGATAGAATCACCCAGCAACAATTGCCTTCTATCATGTCCCACCTTTTCCTTATTGTTCTTGGTTGCAGTCCTGGATACCTTAGGCATAGGGGATGGTGGTTCCTCAACTATGGTGTCTGAGCCTACTTCCGTCTCACCACTACACTCTGAAAGTGCCTCAAAAGAATTAAGAAGAGTCACAGACTGTGGGACATGCCTTATATCCACAACTCTAAGTCTACCAGATCTTACAGTAGTCCATCTGCCACTCCTAGGAGGCCTCTGTGGCAGTGTCTTTGTAACAGTCATAGCCATAGCCTGAGTTTGTGTAACAGATCATTTACAAATCTCAGACTTCAAACAGGCAATTTCCTGCTGCAATAAAGAGAGCTGCCTACATATCAGGCACACTCCAAACCTCCAAAAATTGGATCTAAAAACAAATGCATGACAGCTCTTACACTGGACCAAGCCTGCCATTATAAAAAGATAATAATACAATTCATCCAAAGGTTTATCTTAGATATTAATGTGCTGGTTGCTGGTTGTTAACCACTTCGCCACCAGGTTGTTTTCCATAACACGACTGATAGGAGAAAGTGGTTTTATGGAAAACCACTTTACAGTAGCCATAAAGTCTGTTGTAGAATCCCCACAGCATTTTTCCATAAAGTGTTCGCTCAGTGACAGAAATTCCCACCTTCTGCTGCAAACAAAGACATTTAGGATAACAGCCTGGGTTTAAGGTTGTTGAAGAAGTAGCATTAACTCTGTGAAGGCAAATAATATGTAAATAGTGTGAATGCTAAAATGCTTATTCGTGAGACTGGATTTATTAAGGCTTACTATAAAACAACTAGAAAACGGATCACTTACTCAACTACTGTGATGCAGGTAGATGTGCAAAATACGACACATCCAAGCCAAGCTTCATTTTATTAACTCTGGCTATATGTTATTTATAATACAACAGTTCTGGATACACTAGGAGCCCTGAAACCACTCTGTTAAAAAAGGGACTAATTAACCAACAGGACAAGCTGTCACCCTTATTTCCTGAACAAATGTCAAATATCGAAAATATCTATATGACATTTTCACAATTAATTAACACGGAACTCAAGTAGCACTCAATTTGTACATAACTATAGGAATCAGCAAAAAAAGAAAAACTTGAAAAGTTGTTCATCTAATGTCTTACGGTATAAACTATTTGATTCTGTGGTCAATATCCCTCGTAAACTGGACAGACTAATAGCCAATTAAAACAGTACTATCAACTGTAGTCAGCTTTTTAGTATTATCAGTGAGAAGTGCTTGCCGGTGACAGAACTGAAATAATCTGGAGAAACTTAGAAACTGTATTTATAACCCTACTTCCATTACCCGTGGTACTGAGTCTACAATGGCAGTTTAAAAAATGCAATTCTAATGAGAAGCTAGAGGCTAAGGGAGCAAGACGTATTAAACTGTAATTTATTTCTATGGAAAAGCAGGCAGTGTATTCTTCTTGGAGTATTTTAAAATCGCAGTGGAGTTTATCATTAGACACAATGCAGGTCACCTGCAGCCCGTTAGATTTTTTTTAAAAAAGTTTTTTGTGTGGATTACACCTCACACCATCCTTTGAGAAGATGGGAATGTTAGGAAGCAGTGTTTTTAAGGTTTTTCCTTATAAAAAAAAAAAACGCTTTCCCGAGCTTTATTATAATACCCTATTAAGATGAGTTATCTCATGGGGAAAAACATACCCTGCCTCATCTAATATATTGCTGTCAGCAATGGGAGCAGGGAAAACAATTTTTTTTTCTTTTATTCTTCTAGGCTTATGTTAACAATTTATAGACCAATTAAAATTAATGTTATCATCAAAATCTAATCCCTGAAAGGGATACTCTATTAAAAATAGAGTTTCTTTTTTTGCTCTTAAACAATTGGACAGATGCTGCTGACAGCCTCTGCCCCACAATTATTTTCATATCTTATGAACCCGGAAGTCCCTGATGCTTTACTACCAGGATTATTCAAAGAGCTCCGAATTGCTGGCGAAAGGTAACCGAACGCTTAAATTCAGCGTTCAGATACCTTTCCTGGCCATTCGACTATTCAGAGAGCAGGCAGTTTGCCAAATCTTGGTGAATTGCCTGTACATACAGTGCCTGTTCGGTGCCTGTTCGAGGGCAGTGAATTCCCCATAGAGAAACAATGCTTCATCTATTCAGAGAACAAAAACCAGCAGTGAAAAGTTGCCGAAATGCCCTGCCATTCGGTGGTTTCATTCAACAGGTTTATTCAGGCGAATCCCATAGGCTTCAATGTTAGAAATATTCCCGTTTTAATTCAATATCTAATAAACCGTTCATTATAATATTCTGCAGTAAAAAGTCTCTTTATTTATAGATTTTTTAGGATCTTTTAAGCATTTTTCTGGATTTTTTTGCAAAAAATATTTTTCCGTTATTTTTTTTTAAATTCTTTATTTAAGGAATAAAAATACAAAGGAAGATCATGAAATCAAACGAATATATGGCCGCATATGGCCAGCAAAACCAAAGATGAAAAGTCTGGTATCATAGTCCTGCGAAAATGGGAAAACTCGAGCGATAAACAATGCGGTGGAGGTTAACCTCGTTATAAAGGATAGTCCATACAAGGAGCAAGTAAACCGTGTCAAAACCATATAACAAAATATCAAAAACAACAAAAACAATCCGGGGAATTCGTCGGAAAAGCAATTAAAACAGAAGGCTTATGTAGGGGCAGGATAATTCTCAGCCCGGTTGTATCTCCGGTGAGTCCAGGGAAATACCGACCGTAGCAAGGTCAGACCAAGCTAAGTCAGGGTCTGTAATCGTATACGGCACGTTACCGTGTGTTACCACCAGTGTACCTGCCAGACCCCACCAGTAGCGAATTCCTTTCCTGCGTAGGGTAGATGTCACATCTTTAAAACGGCGGCGGGCCATCAAGGTCTGGAACGGGAGGTCGTGGTAGAGGGCCAAGGTGGAGCCCTCAAAGTGCACTGGATCTCGAGCACCCGGGGTAGTCATAATTTTTGCCTTGAGAGCCACATCACGAAAAGCCACCACAACATCCCTCGGTGCCCCCGTAAGGGACGACGCAGGTCTCCGGACCCGGAACACTGAGCCAACGATATCCGGCATATCTAATGGGAGCCCAACGACCTGGAGGGCCAAGCGAGTAACGTAGGGCAAGAGCTGCTCAGCCGAAACCGAATCAGGGATGCCTCTGACTCGTATATTACGGCGTCTGTGTCAAGATTCTAACGTTTCCACTGAGCGGGTCAGGACCTCCACTTGTGTTTGAAGTGCAACAACCTGGGCAGAGAGACGTGCTTGGTCCAGTTTCACCTCGGATGTCGCCGTCTGTACCTCCACCACCTGCGACCGCACTGTAGCGACCTCTTATCGAACCGCAGCCACTTCTGGTTTCCAGATTTCTCGCATCTCCCGTAGTTCGTTCAGAATTCTGCAAAAGTAGCCTTTTGTAGCGGGAAGATGGTCATCTTCTCCTTTTGTTGCTGAGGCAGCAGAGTTCATCCCTGGCGTGGTCACCTTCGCCACAGCCATCTTCGCCGGTAGCACCAGTCCCGGATCCAGGTGTCTTTTAGGGGCCCCACTGCTGGAAGCGGAAAACTGGGAGTCGTCAGCTGAATCCTCACCAGTCAGGGCCTGAGAGGTTTTCAGGACCAGCGAGGACGCCGCCAGCGCGTTTTTGTGTTTTTTCTGCGCCCGCTTCTTCGCCGCCGCGGAGAGTGGGCGCGAGTCAAGTGGCAGGATCTGAGGGGAGAGCCATGCTATTCCCGCTCCATCCCCGCTCGGCCAGGACCCGTCATCCTCCCCTGATGATCCATAATCTGGAGGAAGAGATGAAGAGACCATCCTCTTTCCAGTGGCAGACCCACCTGTCAGCGTTTCCCTGATATCCCGCTGGCGGGAGCTCCCTTTCGCTGTCCGACTGCTTGGCATGTCTCCTCAGTCCCCGCAGATGTAGAGGTGCAGGTCTGTTACCAGCTCGAGGCTTCAAAGATGGCCGCCGTCACTAGGCCCAAACCCGGGAAGACGCTGCGGGGCTCCTCGGTTCTCTCGGTCCAGAAGCTGATAAGAAGCACGGCAATCCCCGGACCACCCCAGAGCAATCGAGCACTGCGAACGGCCGAGTAAAAGGAGGAAAAAGGCAGAAAATCGCTGTGTCGATGCAGAGCTCCTCCAAAACACGGCCGCTCACTGCTGCTGCTAGCTGCGCCCCCTTTTATTTTTTTAAATCGTTTTTTCTTTTCTCTGTAACAGCCCATTTTATTATCATTCATTGGATCTTATATGTAAATTTCAGACATTTTCGCTCAGTAGTTTGTTTGCAAACAGCGTTTCACTTTTCAAACATTCAAGCGTACTGTTTTAATTATTTTTCACTCCATTCGTCTGCGGTGTTGGCTTTTTCCGGCGACTGCTCTGCAGCGCTGTGATCGGCTACCGGCTCGGGTTTATCTGGCGTCTTTGTCGTGGTTAATCCAGATGTTTTTGCGGGTTTTGGTGTGCATTTGCCTGGGTTTTGCAGTGAGTGTTTTCGGCGGCTTGTCCCTGCACTACGACGGCCCTGTGGTGCTTGCTGAATACACTGCAGGGTCGCCGAAATGGGATCGCCGAATAAAGCCGAATTGAAGAGAACGAAAAATAACCGAACGTGCGGTGACTTTTTGGATTCTCTTTGAATAACTCTGTATGTTATTTCCAGTTTTATACAACTTGTGTGGCATAGGGACCACAAATTACACACCGGTACAGACATCCACACTTTACGTACACAAGTCCTGTACTGTGTGTGTGTGTGTGTGTGTGTGCAAAGCCGACGACCCGCTGAGCAGAGCGCTGACCAGCCGCTGGAAAAAGCCAGCAAGCCGACAAACTGGTCAAATAAATTTTAAAAAAAGGCAACCGTTCAAAGCTGTTTGCAAATAAAAACGACTGCACATAAATGCCTGAAAATAACCTATAAGGTCCTATGAAGAATGATAAAAAGTTTTGTTACAGAAAAACAAACAAACCCATTTCTAAAATAAAAACAAAAAAAAACCACTTCCCTGAAAAAATCCCCAAAAATGCCTAAAACATAAAGAGACTATTTGCTGCAAGTGAAAAGAAAAAAACAATTGAATAAATATTTAATAAAAATAGGGAATATTTTTTACCTTGAAACCTATGGAATTTGCCTGATTAAACCTGTCAAATGAAACCACTGAAAATCAGGGCATTTCACTGACATTTCGGTGCTGGTGTTCTCTGAATAAATTTTCCATTACTTCTCTATAGGGAGTTCATTGCCATCGAAGATAAATGTATTTTGCTGACAATTTGCCAATATTTGTTGAACAGGCTGCTTTTGAATAGCCAATAGGCTTCCAAAATTGCATCGTACGGGGAAATTCACTGTTCGATGCAATTTCGGAGCCAATTCGGCTCTCTTGAATAACCCTGTATATCTTATAGTCCAAAGTAGTGGAGAGTGAACCAGTAGCGGTTCTCAATGTGATGGCGCTAAGAATAATGCAAAGTTATATTTTGTTAAGTGGCCCACCTTACAGGTGCTATCCCATACCCACAGATAGAGCAGACAGAAAACACTTAGGTAAGTGTAGAGGGAGCGCTCCTGATATATCAATTATAAACTTATCTTAATATCCCAAGATGAATCTCTATAGCTCTTTACCATCTCTTCTTATGGACCAGATAAGGTTTAGTTCATGAAAGAATGCATAATTCAATGAGGAACATATGGTCTTTATAGATATTGAAATGTACACAAGACAAGGGAAAAATATAAGGAAGACTTGGTGGAGGACTGTAAGATATGACAGAAAACACTTAGGTAAGTGTAGAGGGAGCGCTCCTGATATATCAACTATACACAGATAGAGATAGATCAATTATAGACTTATCTTAATATCCCAAGATGAATCTCTATATATTCTCTTCAATGTTTTTATTATAAACCTATAATGAAAGCAATAAAAAATAATCACGCAGCATAAAGTACATGGGAAAAACAATCCCTATTGTATCAGTAGATGGATCTCTGGATCTCTATGGGGGATCCCGCCCATCTCCACTCGGTGGTAGTATACCAGAGATGATGGAAATATCTCAAAAGAATGGAGAATATATATATAGTGCGTTATCTTTATGCATATATATAAGAAAAGCACTTGGTGTACACTCACATGGTTCAGAGCCTCCTTATGGGGTGGCTCTGTAATTAAGCCTCTGGACCTCTTATATAAGAGGGGGTCCCTCCTCACTCAGTTGGATGTGGTTGAAGAAGTCAGTTCAGGAGAAGATGTTTCAAATAAATAGCCGTATTTATTTAAACATATAAAATAAAATTCAAGTCAAACCTGAGACGCGTTTCACTTGCAGATGGTTTATGAATTGGTTTAGGTGGTGTGTACTTCCCTTCCATATTATTAATACATCATCGATGTACCTTTTATAGAGGATGAGGTTTGGCCCCCCAGCTATGCCCAGTCCATACCATCATTGATATTTTTCTGGTATGGGGGAGAATTTTTCCTTCAACAAAAAGGAATATAAATGGGGACGAGGTTCGCCCCCAGCTGTTCATGTCACATTGGGAATCAATGATAGTATGAACTGGGCATAGTTGGGGGCCAAACCTCGTCCTCTATAAAAGGTACATCAATGATGTATTAATAATATGCAAGGGAAGTACAGACCACCAAAACCAATTCATAAACCATCTGAACAGTAATCAATTGGGTATAAAATTAGAATCCGTAATTAGTAAGGACACAATAAATTTCCTTGATCTAAATATTTACATAGAGGAGGGCCAAATTAAAACCTAGATTCACTTTTAAAAATGTACAGGTTAATAGCTATATCCACACCGATAGCAGTCACTATCCCCCTTGGCTAAATGCAATTCCAAAGGGACCAGGATAAGAATGGAACTGCACCGATTTAGCCCAATTCAATAAACAATCAGATAAATTAATAACAGAATTTAAAGAAAAAGGTTATAATGACGAAACACTAAAACAAGTGAGGGAGGATACATTACATCTAGATAGAAACAACTTACTGGTATATAAATAGAAAGACAAACGAGAAGAGAATATTCCATTCGTTTTAAACTTCAACCAGATAAATAAGAATATAAAAAAATCTGTCAAACGTCATTGGCCAATTCTTAAAAGGGATGCATTAATAGGAAACATCTTACCAAATGCCCCAAAAGTTATATATAGAGGAAGCGATACGATAAATAGGAAATTGGTAAAAAATCATATTGCGGTGAGTGATTGCAATAAAGATATGTTTGGAATAAAACCAGGTTTTTATGGATGTGGGCGTTGTATAGCCTGTAAAAAATCAGGGAACCATAGAAGATTAATTACTCACTTTTCTTGTACTTCAAATGAAAATTCGATATAAAATAAGACAAGTAATGACCTGCCATTCAAAAAATATAATATACTGTATAAAGTGCCCATGTAATAAAATCTATATTGGTCATACATCCCGTTCATTATATGTCAGAATCAATGAACATCTATGTCTGATAAACAGAGGCTTCAATAAACAAAGCGTCCCACTACATTACAAGGAGGTCCATAACTGCAACCCTATGGGTACTCAATTTTTTGCAATTGAAAAAATAAAATGTAACTGGAGAGGGGAGGATTTACATAAAAAATTGGTGAAAACAGAGATCAGGTGGATATACAATTTAGACACACTAGCCCCAATGGGTTTAAACGCTGATTTTGAGGTCTGTCACTTCCTATGAATGCATTGTTCCATTTATAATCATATTAGCTTTAATACTATTGTGCATGGTTGTCGCAACCCTAATCAATGAATCACTGGCGACTGGATACATACCCAAACTCTGGAAGACTGCGAGAGTGGTACCTATCCATAAAAGTGGAGACAGTACTTTGGTATCCAACTACCGTCCGATATCGTGGATCCCTGTAATGTCAAAATTTTTGGAAAAATGCGTCTACACACAATTACGTGATTATTATCAATATTGGAACTACTTAACCCCAGATCAATCAGGCTTTCGTCCAAATCACTCAACTACAACCGCCCTTTTAAAAGTCTGCAATGATATCCAAGCTGGGATGGAACAAGAAAACCTACCTGGAGCCATCTTACTTGATTTTGCCAAGGTCTTTGACACAGTAGACCATGGCATCTTGTTAGATAAACTTAAAACCTCTGGCATTGGTGATCGCACGCTAACCTGGTTTCAATCATATGTATCTGACCGATCACAATATGTGTCAATTTCTGGCAGCTCCTCCCTCCCCCTCCCAGTCACTTGCGGTGTACCCCAAGGCTCAATACTAGGCCCCCTGCTATTTACAATATTCATAAATGATCTGCCCAACGTCTGCAAAGCCTCAACTGTACATATGTATGCAGACGACACTGTAATCTATACCAGCAAACCAATTCTCCCGCAGCTGGAGGCAGTGCTGCAAGAACAATTCACAGAGGTAGAAAAGTGGATCAAACACAACAAACTTTTTTAAATACTGACAAAACTGTACCGATGCTCTTTGGAACAGCACCTAAACTACACAAATTGCAAAATCCCCATCTATGTGTTGGGACAAAATCAAATGGCACGCTGACCACAGTCACTTCTCTCAAATATCTAGGTATGTGGTTGGACCCTAATCTATCCTTTGGCCCCCACATCGAAAAACTCTCATCTAAACTTTACCCCAAACTAGGTGCCCTGTACAGAAACAAATCCTGCCTGAGCCCCGGGGTAAGAAAGCAGATTGTACAACAAATGCTTATGCCGGCTATTGATTACGGAGATGTAGTGTATGCAGCCGCCCCGCAAACACACCTTCAGAAACTTACTACATTGTATAACTCATTCTGCCACTTTGCATTACAATGTAACTACATGACCCACCATTGTGACATGTTAAAAGAGCGAAACTGGCCATCGCTGGAGTCTAAACGCACCCTTCACATTTCCAGCCTGGTGTTTAAGAGCATTTCTGGGAAGCTGCCACCCTACCTGAATAGACTGCGTCCCCCAGCAGCTCCCTCATCCTATAACCTCCGATCCAGGACCAGCACCTTACTTGCAATACCACAATGCAAAAAGACAGTGGCTCGGTCCTCATTTTCCTACAGAGCACCACAATTATGGAATAACCTCCCAGACACCATCAAATCTTCCCCCAGTCTTAAGTCACTCAAGAGCTCCTTACTAACATACCTCAATACAGAATGCACCTGTAAACATGTAACATAATGACTATTTCCTACATATTTATTTTCTGTTAATCTGTATATTTGTGTTGTTTTTTAATATCTTGCATTGTATTACTTTGTATTTCTGTAACTGTAACACTTCCATGTTCTTGAACCCAGGACATACTTGAAAACGAGAGAAATCTCAATGTATCCTTCCTGGTAAAATTCTTTATAAATAAATAAATAAATGGTTGTATTAAATATATATTTTTATGCATATGTATTGTGAGGTGTTAAATCCTATATAGATCAACTGTCATTCCGTTATCTAAGTTTTTTCTGTAATTTAGATATGAAGAATAGATCTTGCATTGTGCATAAGGAGGCTCTGAGCCATGTGAGTTTACACCAAGTGCTTTTCTTATATATACAGTATATGCATAAGGATAACGCACTATATATATATTCTCCATTCTTTTGAGATATTTCCATCATCTCTGGTATACTACCACCGAGTGGAGACGGGCGGGATCCCCATAGAGATCCAGAGGCATTCCGTCTTGAGCCAATATAGGCTCCATCTGTAACGTTGGGGGCTTCCAGCCCTACCTGTGTGCTTGAGACAGCAAGTCTGATGCTGCTCGCTGACCACTGCCCGGTTTAAATGGAGACAGGCAGGGAGGTGATTGCATGAGGTGTGGCTTGAGTGGGGGGCGTGGTCTGGTGAAGGTCTTTAAAAACCCTCAGTATAGTTTCAGAAGTTGCCAGATCGTGGTTATCCATACCTGAGCTCCTTGTACCTGACTGCTAAATTGATTTAACCTGTTATTGACCTCTGCTTGTGTTCTGACCATTCTGCCTTCTGTTGCCCTAGACTATTTTCTTGTACTACGCTACTGCTCTGATACCGACCCGGCTATTCCATTTGACCATTCTGAACTCTGTATTCCTGATTCTGGCTCGGCTGACTCCTCTCCGTATTGTTAACCCTTTTCTGTCTAGCTAGTTTACCTGGCCAATTCTAAGGACCAGACAGATAGGGATCATTCACAGCTACACTGTTGGTAGCTTCTGAGTTTTGTGGAGTGTTGGGGGTTAAGTACTGCGTGGTGGGATCCGGGAACCGTGACATTACGATCTGGCCAATATGGATCCCGCAGATTTAACACAGCACTTGGCTACCTTTGTATCCAGACAGGATGAGCAGGATCATAGGATGGATCAGTTTGCCATTGCCTTACAAACTATCCTGAATCGTACTGCACACCTGGAACCAGTTGGGGTTGCACCCCCGCCTGCTATACCTGTGCCCCCTGTCGTTCAGACATCCCAGGTACACATGACCACTCCTATGAGGTTTGACGGTACTCCCTCTGAGTGCCGGGGATTTTTGGTCCATGTGGATATTCATTTTAAATTAAATCCACAAATGTTTTTCTCTGACATTGCCAAAGTGGGGTTTATTATTAACCATCTGTCTGGCAGAGCGTTGACATGGGCGACTCCTTTATGAGAGGCAGAAAGACCTATTGTATGGGATTATAAAGAATTCATAGCCGAGTTACAACGTACATTTAATCCTACCAGAAAGGCCACGATAGCCGGCAAATCCTTGTTCCGCATACGTCAAGGGAACAGGACTGTGTCTGATTATGCCATAGAATTTAAAACCTTAGTTTCTGATGTGAACTGGACAAATGAGACACTGGTTCTGGCGTTTATGGAGGGGTTATCAGAGTCGTTGATGCATGAATTAGCTCCACGTAAACTACCTGAGGTATTGTGTGAACTCATTGATTACTGTATAGATCTGGATAATCAGATAAGGGATAGAAGGACTCCAAGAGAGAGACCCAAGAGACCGTTACCTAGGTTGGCCCCTGTCTTTCAAGCACCACCCAGAGAGTTATCTCCTCCCTCAGAGCCTATGCAACTAGGCCGTACTAGGCTTACAGAGGAGGAGAGAACAAGGCGTTTTCGTGAGGGATTGTGCCTGTATTGTGGTTTGGAGGGACATGTACGATTTCAATGTCCTACTCGCCCTAAGATGCATGATAAGCCGGAAAACTACCGCACCTAAGGCAGCTGAGGAGACAGGCTTTGGGTGTGACATGCATGTCTCCTATCAAAGACACTAAACTTATGTTACCAGTATCCTTGGCTTGGGAGACCAAGACCACACATAATACCGCTTTTGTGGATTCTGGGGCTGCTGGTAACTTTATTGATGTTAACTACGCTTCTTCCATTTCTCTACCTCTGGTTGTAAGAGAGACACCCTTAGCCGTTGAAGCCATAGATGGCAGGCCGTTATCCTGCCCTAGGATTACTCACGATACGGTTACAGTAGTTCTTACTACTGGTCTCTTGCATAAAGAAAAGATCATATTCCAAGTTATCCACTCACCTTCCAATCCTGTTGTACTTGGTTTCCCCTGGTTGGTGGAACACAATCCCGTTATTGATTGGGTTAAAGGAGAGATACTGTCTTGGAGTTCTGCATGTTTTGGGACTTGTTTAATACCCATTCAGCATGTCGGTGCCCTGAACACACCCACAGCCCCTCCATTGTCTACTGAAGTTCCTGAACAATATGCAGACCTCAGGGCTGTATTTGATAAAAGAGAGGCAGACAAACTACCTCCACATAGACCATATGATTGTGCTATTGATATTCATCCAGGTACCATGCCTCCCCGAGGCAAAGTATACCCTCTTTCCATAAAGGAGAACCAAATTATGGAGGAGTATATCAAGGAGAATTTGGAGAGAGGTTTTATCCGATGTTCCTCTTCTCCAGCAGGGGCTGGATTCTTTTTTGTGTCGAAAAAAGAGGGAGATCTACGTCCGTGTATTGATTATAGGGGGCTTAACAAGATCACCATTAAGAATGTGTACCCTATCCCTCACATATCGGAACTGTTCGACAGGTTAAGGGGTTCAGCAGTATACACTAAACTTGATTTAAGAGGAGCTTACAATTTGATACGCATAAAAGAGGGGCATGAGTGGAGAACAGCATTTAACACCAGGAGTGGGCATTATGAATACTTGGTCATGCCTTTCGGTCTTTGTAATGCTCCAGCGGTATTCCAGGATTTTATTAATGATGTGCTCAGAGATTTCTTGCAAACCTTTGTTATAGTATACCTAGACGATATATTGATTTACTCTCCCGATCTGAAAACCCACCATGCACATGTCAGACAGGTATTAGCTAAATTACTGGACAATGGTCTTTATTGCAAACTAGAGAAGTGTTTATTCGACATTACTACTGTGAAATTCCTTGGGTATATTATCACTCCAGAGGGTTTTGAGATGGATCCTTCTAAACTCACGGCAATCTCAGAATGGCCTCTTCCTCAAGGTCTCAAAGCCATACAGAGGTTTCTGGGTTTTTCTAACTATTATAGGAGATTTATCAAGAATTATTCCGCTATAGCCTCTCCTATCATTAATATGACACGTAAAGGTCTGAAGAACCAGATCTGGTCTTCTCAATCTAAACAAGCATTCGAAGCCCTCAAACAGGCTTTTACTTCCGCTCCCGTGTTACGGCATCCTGATCCCAGGATTCCATTTATTCTTGAGGTTGATGCTTCTGAGATAGGCATTGGGGCTGTCCTGTCTCAAAGAGAATCTCCAGGGAAACCACTACATCCTTGTGGGTTCTTTTCAAGAAAATTATCACCAGCAGAACGCAATTATGATATTGGCAACAGAGAATTGCTTGCTATTGTGTCTGCCCTGTCAGAGTGGAGACATTTGTTGGAAGGTACTCTTGATCCTTTGTTGATAATCACTGATCATAAGAACCTTACGTACATCGGGGATGCTAAACGGTTGAACTCGAGACAGGCCAGGTGGTCATTGCTACTGTCCGGTTTAATTTTGTATTGACTTACAGACCAGGTGACCGCAATGTAAAGGCTGATGCCTTATCTCGTCAATATGACCCATATGAATCTAATACACAAGACCACAATCCTATAGTTCCTCCTGAACGTATTGTGGCTTCCACAGTCTTGTCTGTCTCCTCGCCTTTCCTGGAACGTCTCCAGGCAGCTCAAGTGGGGGCTCCACCTGACAAGCCTCCAGATATGTTGTTTGTCCCTTAAAAGGAAAGACAAGAATTACTCATAATGTTTCATGATTCTAAACCAGCAGGTCATCCTGGTATTACTAAGACTCTTACCAGTATTTCCAGACAGTTCTGGTGGCCCACCATGCGACAGGACGTACGCCTGTTTGTTTTGGCTTGTCAAATCTGTGCCAGAAGCAAAACCAGTAAAACCTTGCCTGTCGGTCTATTGCAGCCTTTACCCACGCCTAAGAGGCCTTGGTCTCATCTATCTATGGATTTTATTGTGGACTTGCCGAAGTCCAAAGGTCATACTGTGGTTCTGACAGTTGTAGACCGCTTCTCCAAAATGGCTCATTTTGTCCCTTTACCTAAGCTTCCTACAGCCAAAGAACTGGCGGTTGTCTTTGCTAGAGAGATTGTACGAATACATGGGGTTCCGTCTGAAATAGTCTCTGACAGAGGAGCTCAGTTCGTCTCTCATTTCTGGAGGGTTTTCTGTGCGGAGATGGGGGTGCGATTGGCCTTCTCTTCAGCATACCATCCACAAACCAATGGGGCAGCAGAGAGGGCAAATCAGGGTCTCGAGCAGTACATACGTTGCTTTACCACACAACAACAAGACAATTGGTCGGAGTTGTTGCCCTGGGCTGAGTATGCACGTAATAACGCCGTTAATGAGACCACTGGCCACTCTCCTTTTTCTGCTATCTATGGTTTTTTCCCTCCGGCTCTACCGCTTCAGTTTAATGAACAGGCCATCCCGGCTCTCGATGACCATCTCACTCAACTACAAGAGATTTGGAGACAGATTCGCGTAAATATGGAGCGCAATGTTGCTGTCCAGAAACGCAAGGCTGACAGGCATAGGTTACAAGCTCCCTCCTATAATGTGGGGGATAGAGTTTGGTTGTCCACTAGGAACGTGAAGTTGCGGGTGCCTTCTATGAAAATGGCACCTCGGTTTATAGGTCCATATAAGATCATTCGCCGCATTAATCCTGTGGCTTATGCTCTTGCCCTTCCTAAACATCTTCGCATGCACAACGTCTTCCACACCTCCCTACTGAAACCTTTGTTGTGTAACAGGTACACGCGGGTCGTTCCTCCTCCTCCACCTGTTCAGGTTGATGGTGAATCAGAGTATGAGGTTAGGAGGGTTTTGGATTCTAGGTTGTGCAGGGGTGTTCTGCAGTACTTGGTCGATTGGGTGGGCTATGGCCCGGAAGACCGGTCCTGGATTCCAGCTTCCAACATGTCTGCCTCTAGGTTGGTCAGGGCGTTCCATGCCTCGCACCCCAATCGCCCTGGTGGTCGTATTGCCGCTCGTCCTGTTGGTCGTCCGGTGGCCTCCCGTGGAGAGGGGAGTACTGTAACGTTGGGGGCTTCCAGCCCTACCTGTGTGCTTGAGGACAGCAAGTCTGATGCTGCTCGCTGACCACTGCCCGGTTTAAATGGAGACAGGCAGGGAGGTGATTGCATGAGGTGTGGCTTGAGTGGGGGGCATGGTCTGGTGAAGGTCTTTAAAAACCCTCAGTATAGTTTCAGAAGTTGCCAGATCGTGGTTATCCATACCTGAGCTCCTTGTACCTGACTGCTAAATGGATTTAACCTGTTATTGACCTCTGCTTGTGTTCTGACCATTCTGCCTTCTGTTGCCCTAGACTATTTTCTTGTACTACGCTACTGCTCTGATACCGACCCGGCTATTCCATTTGACCATTCTGAACTCTGTATTCCTGATTCTGGCTTGGCTGACTCCTCTCCGTATTGTTAACCCTTTTCTGTCTAGCTAGTTTACCTGGCCAATTCTAAGGACCAGACAGATAGGGATCATTCACAGCTACACTGTTGGTAGCTTCTGAGTTTTGTGGAGTGTTGGGGGTTAAGTACTGCGTGGTGGGATCCGGGAACCGTGACACCATCTTTGTGAATGTATACATCTACTGATACAATAGGGAATTTTTATCCCATGTACTTTATGCTGCGTGATTATTTTTTATTGCTTTCATTATAGGTTTATAATAAAAACATTGAAGAGAATATATAGAGATTCATCTTAGATCAATTATAGACTTATCTTAATATCCCATCTCTATCTGTGTATAGTTGATATATCAGGAGCGCTCCCTCTACACTTACCTAAGTGTTTTCTGTCATATCTTACAGTCCTCCACCAAGTCTTCCTTATATTTTTCCCTTGTCTTGTGTAAATTTCAATATCTATAAAGACCATATGTTCCTCATTGAATTATGCATTCTTTCATGAACTAAACCTTTTCTGGTCCATAGGAAGAGATGGTAAAGAGCTTCTGGTCACTCTCTCAAGTTGATAGAGGTTGAGCACCCCTTAACTGGGAAAATCTCTTTCAGACTTTAGAATCCCTGATAAGGGGTCCAAACCTATGGTAGCTTTGGCTGTGAAATAGACATTTATGGTGGCAGAGACAGCTTCAGCATAAAGCTAGGAAAAAATAATTCCCCCTGTCCCCCCCCTCATTGTGAGTATATAGTTGGGAATTAATAGGCAGATGGATGCTGACCATTATCACAAATTTTACACATAGAAATAGTGTTGTGAAAAGTGTAAGTCAGCTGAGAAGCATGGGAGAAGGTGTTAGGTGAGTATAAAGTTATTAGATGGTGTAGGAATCTCAAAAATGGGGACTTTTTATCCTCAGGATGCATGTGTTTCAGGACATACTTGAAAACGAGAGAAATCGCAATGTATCCTTCCTGGTAAAATACTTTATAAATAAATAAATATCAGTATGTCAATTAACAGGTCAAATATTGGAAAACGTGAGACATCTCCTCAGCTGGTCTATAAAGTACATTTAGAATATTTACACGTTTAACTTTTAAATGCAGATTAAATAAAATGAATAACCTTAGCACTTATTTAGTAACATTTTAATTTAGGAATACTCTTGTAATTACGCACAAAATAAAACATGTACCACAGAAATATATTTAAACGCAGAGTTAGCACAGATGGGACATGTGTATGTCAAATCGCATAGCACTTTATTCTTAATAAGATATTGCTTGTTTTAATCTGCATAATGGATGGAGAAGCTCTTTCTTCGTCATTCACTGAGGCAATTAAATTGTCACTTAAACAGTACAATTAAATTATAGTATGTGGTATAACATAATGCTCATATCGCTCAATAAATACCACTGATAAGTGTTTCCTCTTCTATTAAGGGAAAAATCTCAAACGTATATGTATACTTTTATAGTTTTACTGTAGAAATGAGGATATTCATGAAAATAAATTGGATATATATAAAAAAAATTAACTCTGTAGACGAGTGATTCCCAACCCCAGTCCTCAAGTACCCCTAGCAATCCAAGTTTCCCAGATTTCTGAAGCAAAGTGCAGGTAATATAATTTGCTGCTCATTGATTGCAGGATTCCCCAAGGTAATCCTTAAAACCTGGCCTTGTGGGGTACTAGATAACCAGGGTTGGGAACCAGTGCTTTAAATCAAATGCTTTGAACTTTATATGCATGGTAGGAATTTAGCTGCTGACATCATATTTTGCTGCTAATGTAGTCAGTCTATTTGTGAAATACAGCTTTACTGCCAAGCATGGCCAACAATAAATTGGATTTATATCTGAAATGAACAGGAGATGGAAGTCACAGATAGACATCTACAAACATGGCGGCATGGCATGGCAGAGACAGATACCTTGGGCAAAACCTGAATACAAAATTAATTTTATCTTGCAAAAAATGAAGAAATTAACCCAATAAGTGTGAATTTAAAGCGATATGCTAGGTTTAAAAAGGGTTTGGGAGAAACAGAAGGGTTAAATATAAACCCAAACCCCACCACAATTTATGTATATATACCAGATATACTGTATATGTATCCATATAGGTCCATTTCAGTGGCGACATTTCAAGTTTCCTGGCAAGAGCACCTCTCCAGTAAGTGTCCGTGGGCAAGGCACCTAACGGTACATACTCACCACCCAGGACATACTTGAAAACCAGAGAAATCTCAATGTATCCTTCCTGGTAAAATACTTCCTAAAAAAAAGTTGGTGGGGTGCCAGACTGGAAACATGAGTGTTTTTAATCATGAATAGGAATATATCCATGTGGCACTACTAACACCAAAATATGTGTATGATCTCATATATAGGGAGTAAACCTTATAGACATATTCCTGCTAATGAGGCAAATAAAATGGCTATAAATTCAATGACTACAAGTATAATCCAGAAATTAGCCACAGGAAGTATACATAAAAGTTTATTCAGTATAACAAATATAAAATTAAAAAAAGTGATTTTATTATTATTTGCTAAAAAAAACATGAGCACTAATCCTACCCTTTTTATTCTTAGTATACAAAACTTCAGTGTATGAAAAAAAATCATGTTTACTGTTGCTATTTAGCACATTAAGGCAACTGTGATTGTGCATTTTCTGTCACTAAGGGGGTAAGCCAAGCACCTGGTGTGTGAAGCAGATACAATCTACATTCAAGCCTCAGATGAGCTCGTTTTGGTCAGGTTTGTTTGATACCCATCAAAGTGCAAATAGCCAGCAGCAAGGAGCTTGATAATAGCTGTGGTCCATGATTGCCAAGACTTCCCATAGAGACCTTATCAGATTTCTGGACTCAGGTCAAAGACAAATAATCAAGTTATGTTTCTTTTTTTTTACTATGCTTAGCAACAGTTGAGGAGACAATGACACTGCTTAAAGGAACATATCACATTTTATTAATCAGGCACATGTTAAAAGACAAAAACAACAGCATAGAAAATCATATCGCTTAAATTTGTTTGTTTTTTATGTTGCAAGAAAATGGTAGAGCTCTGCCTCATCTATCCCTATAGATAAACCACCACTGGCCTATTTGTTTTTTTAGTTTGTTTTAGTAAATCATTAATTTTAATTTATGATATTCATTTTCAACTCGACTGAGCAAGAATGGGTGTTCTCCACTATTTTTACAGGGGGGAACGCCTTTCACATGGCCCCATTAACTATAACGCGTTTAGTCAGATATTCCAGCATACGTTTCTTAGTCGAGCCACAATAAATATGATCTGTCATATATTATTTCTATATCCTGATCATATCTAAATAATTTGAGTGTGTGGTGGGTTAAGTGTGAAATGACAATCATTAATTTAATACTTTATATTAAGCTTTTCATGCTTAAATTGAGATTATAAATAATATCATTCACTACATTCTTACGTTTCACGAAGCTCTAATTCCTTATGATATTCCTTGCTTTTAGCTCCAACGTGCAGATTCACCATATTACTGTGAGTAGGCCTTGCACTAAAACTATACTTTTCAAATGCTTTTCTGTGATTTCTCTTTGTTTATATACTAACACTTCCAATGAGTTATGCATTAGACCTTTTGGAGTTCAAGGTCATGGAACCTAGAAGTATCTCAGGCTCAACTCACATACTGTGAAACATGCATTTACTTCTGCAGCAAAGAACAAAAATGGAATTTTTCACAAGAGAATAACATTAAATATAATAATAATAATAATGCAGTGTCTCCATACATGCAGATAATTCACACAAAAGGTCACTTATGATAATAACTGAAAGGATATAGGCACACAATAGTAGCATTTACTGGAAAGGTAACAGGCTACAGACTTGTGATATTAACGTTTCCCATTCTAACTGGAGTCTATTGAATATTTTAAATGATGTACATTTAGTTACAATACTTTCTACAATTGATTATACTCATTGTGGGTTTGTTTTCTTTGTGTAAAATCTTAGCAGTTTCCCAGCAATGTATTAAAACCTACTTTAATATGTTTGTCATTTTCCTTTCAACCAGTGGAGATGCCTACTGGGACACATGGACCAGTGCAACCTCAGCTTTACATGGTAGTATAAGAGAATAGGAGATGTAACTCTAACTGATATTCAAAATGACTGGATCCAAAGGGATATGATAGGACCTATAGGTCTGGATTACGTGGACATTCTGGTGTTTTCTGGACTTCACCTAATCAGTTGAGTATGTTAAAACAAGCATTTCCCTGACTTACAAACATTATTTACTTTGTTCTTTTACTTTGTTATTCCTATTGTTTCTCCCTCATGATCTAAACTCATACACTTTGGTGGGCCAAAAATGTCAGCAATCACCAAACAATGGTTATTATTAAGTATTGGAGGACCAGAGTGAAGAACTTCAGGAGGGGGGGCCCTCTTACTTGCAATTTGCAAGGCAGCAAAGGGTCCATCTCGGAGGAATCCGATTTTTCAACCAATGTGTGTGAGTGGTGCCACCGCACCCTCACTCATAAAGAACACACTCTTTGCTGCCTTGCAAATTCCTGGCACGGGACTCTGACTCCAGAGCCTGTCACTCCCTACTAGACATGTGCACAGCACAAAATTTCGTTTTGAACTAATGGATTAGTCCTAAAATGCAATTTATTTAGTTGCTAAAGAAATTCGTTTTCAGTTCTTTAGTATGAAAACTAATTGCATTCAACCGAAAACCAATGGATACAATTACTATTGTAGTGGCTCCTCAGAGGGCTGAGATCGCTGCTTGTTACAGTATCTCTCACTCTCAGCACAATGTGGGCCACATTACATAGTTGGTGCTAACTTACCCAGAGCTGTTGTAAACTTCCCAGAGCCATTATAGCCTATTGAGGTTTTCAGTTTACAACAGCTCTGGTTAAGTTAGCAGTACCAACATTGTAATACTGCCCCGTGTCAGGCAAAGCTGTTACAGTAACTGACTGCTGCTCATCACAGCGCTCAGAGTTTCAGTAAAACTAGTAAATAATATTTTTATATATAAGAGGTTAGAACAATATTATTTCCTTGTTTTACTGAAACTCTGAGTGCTGTTACAGTCAGTTACTGTAATAGCTGCGCCTGATACATTGTACTGAGAGATAATGTAAAAAGCAGCCTATCTCAGCGCTCACAGCCACTGGATTTAAAGGGCTGTAAAAAAAAAGGATCCTCTCTGTATAATGTTTAGAACATCCTCCTGCATTAGTTAATGCCCCTCTCTGTATAATGTATACAACATCCTCCTGCATTAGTTAATGCCCCTCTCTGTATAGAACATCCTACTGCATTGGCATGTGGAGCGTGCAGAACTTCGGATGTTGCGATGTTGCGCTCTTCATTGCTGGTCTCCTTCACTCATCAATGTAATATCACAAAAAGGACTGAAACTAAAATGTAGTGCATTTTATTTTAGTTTCTTTCGTTTTTTGTACTGAGCAGTTTCATTTCTCTTGAGTCATACGAAAACTAAATTATCCCAAAATTCGGACTAAATCGTTTTAGTACTAAAATGAATGCACATGTCTACTCCCTACAGCTTGGCATGACACCAGCCTTAGAGGGCGCCTTTGTCTATAACTCTGCCACCACAGCTCGGTCCAGACTTGCTGGAAGAATGGCAAATTAGAGCTTGCGTGTTATTGCACAGAGACAGGGCCCAGCATGGATTTGCCTCCAGGAGGGGCAGACTGAGAGAGTCCCCCAACATCCTCATAAGCAGTAACATGGGGATGTTAGTGTGTCTGTCTGGCGCCAGTGTCTATCTGGGGGAGAGGATGTGTCTATGGGAAGGCAGGGAGGGATGTCTATCTTGGGGTGAGATGGGTCTGGGGTGTCGATTTGGGAAGGTCAGTGAGGGGGCTCAGTGTGTGTATCGGTGTATGAAAAAGGTGGAGTATAAGCAGGTGCAACATTGAAAGAGTGGCCAGGGGACCCACAAATGTTTCTTGTCCTTGACCACAACTGGAAAGGGATGAGATATAAATCACTTGTAAAGTGTTGCAGGATGTACACACTTTATTATTTCTACACAGTAACCATTTTGTTCATTTCAAAATTATGAAACATCATCAGATACAAAAAAACCTCAATAAACCTAAAAACTGAATATTTATTTCCACTCCCTTAAAGTGATACATATAAATACAAAGTAGAAATTAACAATTAGTGTGTAGTTTAGCTATTCAAAATCATTAATTAAATAGTAAATATGCCTCATTTAATAAAGTATGGAGACGTTAAATATCTGTCCTATCTAGGATTCATACTATATTAGATATGCATATTTGTTCTGACTTCCATTTCTCAGTGGGTATCTGTGCATAATATGTTAATTAAACCAATGTTGGTGTCTGTCATTTATCATCCCCGAAACAAACTCATCAACTATGTCTTGTACCATGAATTCATAAAATCAAATGCCTTCGTTCTAAGGCTTCATTTTCATTTAATATGAAATATCATCTTACTACGGAGAGGATGTGAGTTTTACAAAAGAAACATTTACAGCCAGCCTATCAATAACAACAATGTGTTTTAGTCTAAGCAAAATAAGGAAGATAATAGGTTTTTATTTGCATTTCAACCCCTTAGGGACGCGTGGGTGGCGCCCTTATGGGATGGCTTTCGCCAGCGAAGAGGTCAAGTATGGCTCGCCGACGTCGCACGGCACTTATTTTGGCCCGCCCCGCAGCCAATGCGCATCATTGGCTGCAGGGGGACAGCTTGAATTCAAGCTAGAGGGACTAGCAGTTGCCTTCCCAGGGGGCGTCTGAGAGGAGTTGGGACCTTGCCACCCTGGCCAGGAGTCCCAGATCAAAGAAACCAAGGTGTCCATGTGGCTAAATACCATTGGATGCACTTGTAGAGACAAGCATTCAATGTTCAAGTGTGGCATGCCATTGATGGGACATTGGAGGGGTTGTGTTAATATATATATATTGTTATATATATATATATATAGGCTGAAAAAAGACATGCGTCCATCGGATTCAGCCTCTCCCACATAACCTACTGCTGTTGATCCAAAAGAAGGCAAAAAACCCAGTCTGAAATGCTTGCCAATATGCAACATACTGGGAAAAAATTCCTTCTTGACCCCAGAATGGCAGTCAGATTTCTCCTTGGATCAAGAAGCTTTTACCCACATATTAAATATTATAACCCTTAATATTCTGTGTCTGCAGGAAGTCATCCAGTCGTTTTTTAAAAGTCTGTACAGACTCTGACCCAACCACCTCAACAGGCAGAGAATTCCACAGCTTTATTGTTCTCACCGTAAAATAACCCTTCCTATGCTTTAAGCTAAATTTTCTTTCTTCCAGTCTAAATGGATGACCCCTTGTCCTGTGTATAGACCTGTTAATGAATAGGTTATCAGACAATGGTTGATAATGGCCCCATATATATTTATATAAGGTTATCAGATCCCCTCTAAGGCGCCGTTTCTCTAAACTAAACAGGTTTAAGCTTGTTAGTCTTTCCTCATAACTTAACCCTTCCATTCCCCTTATTAATTTAGTTGCCCGTCTGCACTTTTTCTAACGCTATAATATCTTTTTTTAAGACCGGTGCCCAAAATTGCACGGCATATTCAAGGTGCGGTCTGACCATTGATTTATACAGAGGCAAAATTATGTTTTCATCCCGTGAGTGAACTCCCCTTTTAATGCATGCCAATACTTTGCTGGCCTTGGCGGCTGCTGTTTGACATTGCACATTGTTACTTAGTTTGAAGTCTATGATTATTCCCAAATCCTTCTCCTGCTTGGATTTCCCTAACTCCGTACCATTTAGGGTATAAATTACTTGTGTGTTCTTCACTCCAAAGTGCATAACTTTGGTTGGGACCTTCTGCATAGAAGGTGCTTCAAAGAGGATTTTTTTTGTAGCAATATATACACTGGGTTATACGGTGAATTGAAACACTTCAGGAATATGATGAAGAAAAGGCACAGGCCTTAATGCTGGATGGTCGTCCTGTTTGTCCAGCATTGAGACTGCTTCCTATACCTTTTGGATTATTCTGGATCATGATATATAAACCATGACAAATTACTATATGTCTATGTACACATGGAGTCAGGCAAATAGAGGGACCTAGTACTCCAGTTTGGTGAAAGACCAGTTTATTGTTTACTCTGCAACATTTCAGTTGACAGGCAGACTTTCTCAAACTTAAGAGAAAGGTTGACTGGTCAGCTGAAACATTGCTGAATATAAGACAAATAAAGTGGTCTTTCAACAGAGAGTACTGCAGGGTCCCTCTATTATCCTGACTTAATCTGCAGAGTTTTGGCCTCTCTTGGTGTCCTGAGAACCGGTCTTAAAAAAAACTAGGAAGATGATCTAGTTGTGAGTGCATGTTCCTCCACTAAACCGTATAAACATGGTGACTTATCAGCAGAGGTGTGTTTTGAGCAGAACTTTCAGTTTTAAATGAATGTTTATAAGAAGATAATAATTAATGACGCACAGCACAATGGAATGTCCCAAGAAGACCAGTGGCCTCCAGGTTTTTAAATTAGACTATTTGTCAGTGTTTGGTAATGATAGGGCCCTCTCTCTGATATTTGTTAAGCCTCGTCCAAACATAGACAGTTGGTCCTTGCATTACATAATGAGGTTAGATAGCTTTTGGAACTTATTTTCACATTCTAAGGTCCCCTTGTTCCAAAAACCTACTGAAACATTTGCATTTTGTTCCTTTGAGCCAGTGAAAGACTGAAAGCCCTCTGCTTCCTTTTGAAGGATGTCAGTTTTAATCAGTCACAAGGAGAATGAATAGCTGACTTAATTTGAAGGGGCAGACTGAGCATGTGTAAAGTGCCCTCCGTCAGGGCAGGTGTCAGCAAGAGTCCATGAATTTTTACATGCTTACGTACTACTGTTGCCTCAGCGAGGAACAGAATAACAAAACAAACCAGCACGTTCTAATGATTTTTATCTTATTTCTTATATTATTTCTTATATTAGGCCGGCATCCTCAGAATCAATAGTATAAGAAATAGTTGAATGACATAATCCTTATGATACCATATTTTAGCATTGATTATTTTTTTTCTTTTTGAGGAGTTTAAAAAAACCAGCTGCCCCTACAGACTAGCCTCTGCTGTATTATTAAATACATTTCCAAAGGAAAATGACTCGTCCATCTTAATCTTGCAGACCATGTCTTTAAATTTTTATAGGTAGGTTCTAGCCATCAGTTTGTAAAAACTGCAAAATGATATTGCAGTGTAAAGTTCCAAAGCCAAAGATAATTCTAAACTCATTTTTTTCACGCCTCACATTTTCACTTTATACCTCTCCTATATACATATTTATGTGATATGTTTGTAAATGAATTCCACAATTACTTGACCCTTAAAGAGAACCTGTCATGCGACAGGGGAGTTGGGCTTATTTGATCAGGAATCACTCCCTGTATATGCTTTAGAAAAACTTAATTCTTTTGCTAACACATATAGTAAAAAAAAAAGTAATACCCTATCAAAATATCCCTGTCACTCATTTGCAGTGGCAAACCACTGGGGTGAATGAGAGCTGTGAGCGGAACAGCCATCCTACAGAACTGCTGTCTGCTCACTCTTACAGTCTGATTGCAGAAGGGCACACTGACTGACAACACAAGCTTTAAAGGTAAGGGAAGTGCCCAAGCCAAGTTGTGATTAGCCACCAAGTGCTGATCCTACACTACACATAAGAAACACCAGAATATTGTGGTACAGTGCTACCCCCAATAGGGTTAATGTGGAAACGCAAGAGAATAATACAGATATACATACACTATAAGATATAGAACAAAGATGAAGTCAATTTCTCTTTGCACATCAGTTATAATATTAGAAAAAAGGAAGAACATGCATATAGTATAGTCATAAAGGCTAATGCTCCCATTTATAGTTCCCTTCCAGTATAGTATCACTCATACTATTCAAAATCCTAATGTGACTGTCAATGCAGATATGGAGATTGCCATAGCCTCATCTGGGCTCTGAAAAGGGCGAGTGAGACTACGATGGAAGGGATATGTATGTATATATGATATTTGTTGCATATATGTATATGTTGCACTGACTGACTGACAAGTCAGCTGCTAAGGGCTGATTACAACATTGCTGACGTTCAAACATGCATCACAACAGCCCTCTTGATGCTTCGCCTTGGCATACAAACATGGCCTTGGCACTAGACTTGTGCGCGGCCATTTTTTTTTCATTTCATTTTGGACTTTTTAGTTCAGTTTTTTTGTTTCGGATCATTTCGTTCCATTTTTTTAAAATTTCGGGTCGTTCGATATTTTACCTTTGTCTTCGTTAATTCGTTAATTCATTTTGATTCGTTAATTCGGACGGCCGGTATTTAGTTTTTCAGGTCCATTCATTTTTCCATTTTTATTGTTAATTCGTATTTCAGGTTGATTCGTATTTATTTTTCATTTTTAATAGTTATTTTTGTTTTTATTAGTTATCGAAATGTGAAACGGATTAATTAATTACATAGATTAGTGTAAAAGAAAAAAAAAGTAGCTGGCTCTCGGCTGAACCTGCTGGCTCTTGGTTTTGAATAGATTTCAGCACCATGGATAGCCCCCACAGAACGCAGCCAGACTGAAGTAAAGAAAAAGAGCCATATTTTAAAATAAATTAGGAATCCCAAAATTTTGCACAAAAAATCCAGACAATTGCTTTAAAATACTTAAAATCCTAAAAAAATAAATAAATAGAGCATTCTTTTTGCTGCAAGTGAAAAGAATAAACGTCTGAATAAATATTTAATAAAAATGGGGAATATTTTTTACATTAAACCTGTTGAATGAACCACTGAAAATCAGGGTTAATTAGAAATAAGGGCTAGATGCTAGGATTAGAATTTAGGGTTAGAATGTCTAACCCGAATTTCTAACCCTAGCTTCTAACCCGAATTTAATTAGTGATAATTTTTCGTTTCGATATTTCTGGGTATTCGTTATGCTGCCTCGATTCATATTTTCGTCTGATTCGTTAAATCAGACGGACAATTTTTTTCTCATATTTCAGAAATGAAAAAAATAGCAAACGGTGATTTTTACCCGAATTTGAATTCGGAACGAAACGAAATGCACATGTCTACTTGGCACTGAACTAGAGTAAGTACTGGCTGAGAAGATATCTCTTAAATGAAAGGAGATCTCAGTGATCATTGAGACCAGTGTGATATTCCTCCCCTGATGGGATATTGTAAGCAAAGGGCTCTTCGCCTGTGCAGGTGCCTTTTCATATGTTATCAATTTAATTCTGCACATATTGTATGTAATCTGTTTTAAGTTGATTGTTATCCATACAATCAATTTTTGCTGAATTACAGGAATCAAACCTCATTTATTTCTTTAATCTATGAATGAAAGCATAAGCTTGTACCAAGTTGAAGAGCTATATTTCTGTAAATATATCCAGATACTTTCAGATGTGTAAAAGCAATACCCAGAGCTCTGTTTGTTGCTCATCATTAGACTGTGCTGTGTTTGTATGAATTTCTTCTTTTAATTCTGTATGCTCTGTTTCAGCAAACTCCATTATTCCATGTGTCATCCTAAATGCATTTCTTCTTATTACAGAGAGACTAAATTCAAGGTGTATAAACCTACATTCATTATGGAAGAACATAGTGGCTTTTGCCTCAACACATTTTTCATAGCATCTGCCTTTTTTTAGCTAATTAATCATGTTCCCGTGGTTTTCAGCTTGCTTATTGTTCTCCGAAGGACAATGTATGAATAGAGCACGCACTGTTATTCATGGAACGATAGCTGGCAATTTTGAGGCCTGGAGAAATATGAACACACGTAACATGTACAACAAAACTTGATAATAATAACGAAAATGTTCTTTAATGTAAAATTGCTCTTTCTTTATTCACTACATATACAATTGTCCTACAGAGTATTTTTTCAGCATTTTACTACATTCTATTATATATTTAAATGCAAGCCAACAAATTGACTAGTAGTGCAGGTAATTCATGTTAGAAATGAGTAGTACAATTATTTGTTTGCATTATTTTTTTTCTACTTGTTCTTTTTTTAAAAAATGTGTTTGTATATTTGTTATGAGGAAGCAAAATATAATACAGAAAACCAGCTGCAGTGCCCTTTCAGATTTTTGTAATGTATTGTATGATAAATAAACATGGCGCGTTAATAGACTTACCAGTATACATTGACAGTTGCTCTTAAGTAAGTGCGCAGCTCACTCATTGACCGGCAGTGGCTCATTGCATTACCCAGGCAGGAAAAAGCCTTATGCTGTGCAAGGGCCTGCCTGTTCATTATAAAAGTCTTTTTGAGGTTCATCAGAGCACAGCTCAATCATAAGATGATTGTGGATCCTTGTACACATCCTTCGCCCAATTCAATAGTGTCCCAGAACTACTTGACACAATGTATCTTTTGTTTAATCCCAGCTTAAAATACTTTCTTAGACACTGTTAACAGCAGGAGTACTGGAACTGTGTGACATGAATCATATCCAAGGCTTGTTTTGTTCCTGACCTCCTGTGTTTATCCAGTCTGGGACATAATGCCTCTAGAACAATATGTATGGGAGTTTGACACAATTATTCAATAACAAAAATGGCCTGTGGCTTGACATGCCCATCTGCTCTGTGACAGGGTAATTTACCATAAGCAACTGAAGGGGAAACACCCATTGCTTTAAATGTTGTCAGACGTTTTTGAATAAAGAGATTTGTGAAAATGTAGGATTTTACGACTTAAAGGACTATGTTTTTCTCCCTTCTACCTGGATTTAATCCCCTAGTTCTGATGCTTTGATGATCAGATGTCATTTTATCTTCATCCCGGCGAGAGAAGAATCACCTGGTGAACATAGTAATCACTATCTAGTGCATATTCTACCTGCTCTCTTTAAAGTTATAAAGGATCTCAAGAAAAACAGACATTTATTTAAAATGTCATGATGAAGCAGTTTTGGTTTACTGTATATGGTATGATTCTTTGGGACATATAGGGCCTTATCACCTGATGTGAGCTAAAACGTCATCACTAACGGGAAATCTAGCGTGAGTCGCTAGAAGGTAGCGACTAATGATGACCCACCAACAGATCACCTTGTCCGCGGTAATCTGCGTACAAGATTCATTAGCGCATGCTAAGGAAACGCTAAGACTCGGGCTGAGACCCAGCGCTAATACGGTTGTGTACATGATAGAACTGTCTTTTCCAGCACAGAGTGCCTGGAAGAAAAAATGCTTTAAAAAAAATAAATTAAAAAAAATAATAATTTGCTGATAAAATCAGTAAAAATGCCTAAAAGATCCTAAAAAATCTATCAATAAAGAGACTTTTTACTGCAGATTAAAATAATCAATGGTTTATTAGATATTGGGTTAAAACGGGAATATTTTTAACATTGAAGCCTATGGGATTCACCTGAATAAACCTGCCGAATGAGAACACCAAACAGCAGGGCACTTCGGCAACTTTTCACTGCTGTTCGGTGTTCTCTGAATAGATTAACCATTGATTCTCTATGGGGACTTTCACTTTCTTCAAACAGCACTGTACGTGCAGGCAATTCGCCAAAATTTGGCGAACTGCCTGCTCTCTGAATACGCTGAATTTCGGCGTCCGGTTACATTTCGGGGCCAGATCAGCTCTCTCTGAATAACCCCTATAGTTCTGTGGAGTCTATTTAACCTGTGGACTCCTTAACCGTTCCTAGTTAAACACACACACACACACACCAGCAAAACTAATGGCAAACATTTTACACATGAGAAGTGATATGGTCTCCTACCCAGTTTCGTTCTATAATTTGAAAGGTACCCAACAATCTATGGGGGTTATTCAGAGAGATCCGAAATGTCGCCGAAATGTAACCGTACACTGAAATTCAGCGAACGGGGACATTTCGGGGCCATTCAGCTATTCAGAGCAGGCAGTGGTGGCAGCGTGGTGGCAGCATGATGGGTGGCAGAGATTGAAAAAGCTAAGCTTTTTCACTCTCTGCCACCCATCATGCTGCCACCACGCTCCTGATGACGCCGCTAGGCGAAACGCGTAGAGCTATTGGCATGAAAATTTAATTTGCATTTTAAACTTCTTTCACTCTCATCCCACAACTATTGACTAATTACACACGTGAGAATTGCTGACAGCCATCACTGCAGGATAGCAGCCTTTTTTCTTTCTCTCTCCATACCAGTATTTACTGGTGTTTGTGTGTCACAGGGACCTGTGTATTAATCTGTCTACCTATATTAGGGCTGTTACAGGACCATCCTAAGGATCCTAAAGTTTAGTTACTCTGAGGAGGTGCGCTCACCCTGCACTCTCCTCCTTCCTCTACATACTGGTTTTCCCTCTCTATCCATTCTAAGGGAAGAGCGTTTATTCTTGTCCATTCAAGTACGTTTATATTAGGGACTAACTGGTTGGGACCACGTGAAGGATCCCAGAGCATAGTATTTGGACTAGGAACACGCTCAGAAGAGTATCTATTTCTATGTTTTATTTAATCCATGTTTGGTGACTCACAATGTTTTTATTTTTTTGAATAGTAAAAGTTACGTTTTAATCCAGCAGACTCTGTGTCTGTAGCAACAGTGATATAACAATGATATAACATTCATCTGCTCCTGAGGAAGACCTTGTGTGGGAGAAACGCGTTGAGCTGCTTGTTTTTATCCTGTTGCCTCCAGTACTGCTATGCTGTTTTAACTACTCTGAAGAATAAGTCAAATACATTTTTATTATATACAATTTGATGCTTGGTGCCATCCTTGTTTATTATTTATTCCGAGATCGTGTACCATCAGATGGATGTGATACCAATTCAACTTCGTTTGGGCATCTGCTGCATGGCAATCCTTGGAGGATGATGGGCTGATTTACATCTACCTTTGTGAGTTGCCAAGTGTATTCTGCGTACACCCAGTTTGTGGGATATTACCCTATATATTTTTTCTTCTATTTTTAGATTTATATCCCTTTTTTTGAAGCCGGTGTCTGTAGCAACACACTGTATTCTTCCCTTGCATACAATATGTTCCTTTTACAAATTATGAAGCAGAATAGAAGTCTTTTTAATCTTCCATTAAGCCCTAGTAAATATTGTTGTTTTGTCTTTTGTATTAAAGAATTTTCAGTTCATCCGTGCAATTTATATTTACATGTAAGATATTACGAACAGGGCCGGTGCAAGTTTTTTTTTGTCTACATAGGTGAAGGGGGATTTTTGTGCCCCCCCCATAAAATCACTAACGAGCTCTGTGTCACCAAATTGCACTGAATGGTGAATTTCGCCATACTGGCAAATTGACAGTGAAATACAATGAATTTTCACTGCGATTTGGCAACACCAAAGTCACATTGACAGAATGCTGAATTTCACCAAAATTGCACCAAATTGCCCTGATTTTCAGTGTTTCAATTCAACGGGTTTAAACAGGCAAATCCCATAGGATTCAATGTAATAAATGGAATATGTTTAACCACTTCAATGCGGAGGACGCGCTCAGCGCGTCCTCCGCATTACCGCTGGTGTGCTGAGGACGCGCTGAGTGCGTCCTCCCATTGGGGTCAGCGTTCGGCCGGGTTCCGGCCGATCGCTGGCCCCCCCGGTGCGGGCTGACATGCTCGATGTCAGCCCGGCATCCGGGACCACAGCCACTGGAATTAGGTGTCATCGCGGCTGCGCGATGACACCTAAGGCTAGGGTCAGACTGAGGCAGTGCGAACGCGCGTGCAGGCGCACTTAATCACGGCCGCACTAGCAGCAAATGACACGCAATGACGGCCAATATACGATGTACGGTCGCACAAAAGTCCGGCTGCGCAACGCAAGTGGAAAATGAACGCATTTTTTCGAGAACGTTAAACTGCTAGTACAGACGTACAGAGTGCGTTGCGTCCGCTAGCGGCGTGTGTGCGTGAATTGGAGATGTCAGACGCTACTAATGTCCAGCCAACATAACGTCTAGATGCACAAAGTGTTTTATTGATGATCCGTACAAAATCACGAACGAAAAATGCGCATCGTATGACCGGTATCGCGTACTCCGTGAAAAAATACGTCCATTCGTTCGAACGCACTTTTTCACGGACAACGTGAAAATGCGTTCGTCTGACCCTAGCCTAATTCAGGCGCCCCCCCACATGTGCGGAGGAGGCGACTGAAAGGGAGGGGGGGAGGTCCTTCGGACCTCTCTCCCTCCCGATCGGTGGCATTGCGGGGGTTAACCCAGGCATCATTTGGAAGGGCACAGCCTGCCCTTCCAAATGGTGCCTGGCATTAACCCTGGGGAGCCGGATCGCGAATCGGCGCTGAAAAGCGCCGGTTCGCGATCCTTTCCCGGAGCTGGCCGACATCTTGGATGTTGGCCAAGCCTCTGGGAACTCCCCCTGAGGACTGGCGTCATCGTGCATAGCACGATGACGCCAGTCCTGGACTTAACCCCTAACTGCCACCAACGGTGGAGATAGGGAGTTCCAATGAACTCCCTATCTCCCGATCCGTGGCAGTTAGGGGTTAATGTTTGGTATGGTTGGATCGGCCAGATACCAAACATGAAAGTGAAAAAAGTTTTTTAAAAAAAATTAAAATTAAAAATAAAAATATATTAAAAAAAAAATTATAAAAAAAATAAATAAACATTTTTTTTTCTTTTTTTTGGTTCGTTAATGCAGCAATATTGTTCCCATTTCAATTATAATGTGAACAATGATGCTGCACTAACGATTTTTGTATGCGGTGCGTAAATCGCGTAATTTTCACCAAAAAAAAAAGGAACGAGACCCCATCTCTAATTTTTTTAACAAGCGCACCCCATACAAAATATAACCGTAATTGCTCGCATGTTAAAATGTGAAAAAAAACACTTTACACGTTGTAAATTATTGAAAATACATATTTTATTGCATTTTTTGTTATAATATGCAGACATGACATGACGTATACATATAATATTGACATATTATGAATCTGCCGAGTCTGACGGAAAGAACGATATATAATATGTCTGGGTCATATACTAAAATAAGCCTTCAAAACACGTTTAAACATGATGAGCAAAACCGGTAAAAATGACCTCAGCACAGGGGCGTGAAACGCCTCAGCAGCGAAAGGGTTAATTGTTTTTTTTTTTTTTACAGACCACTTATTCATTTCTTTTGTTTTGCAAAAACCCCTTTTTATTTTTTTAAATCCTTCTTATTTTGTAGCAGACTTCATTATTTTTTTAAAGGACCTTTTCTATTATTTAAATACATTTTTATTGGTTTAGCCTCCTAGTAGGAGAATACGATACTTCCTATTGTTTTTTTCAGTTTGGTGGAATTTGCCGATCGCAATTCAGCGTCTTTCATCAACATCCGATAACTACTTTGGCGACTCCAATTTCAGCAAAATAGTGACCATTCGCTAAATAGTGAATTCATCATATGTTTGGTGAAATGGATTTGCTGAACCGTGCCGAAATTAAAAGCATCGTACTCAATTTCGGTGGTTTGTGAATAGACCCCAAGTGACAGAGGTGTTCTACAAAGAATGAGCAAGAGAAAAAATGGCAACTAAGCATGAATGGGAATAAAGGGAGAGATGAGAGAATATAACACAGCAAATAGGATGAGACAAAGACATTAATAGCAGTGCCTGGCACACAGCAGCTTCCCAGGTGAGAGCAGTATACAGATTACCTTCACAGGGAAGGCAGGGGCTCAGGGGATTTATTCCACAGCCTGTCAGCCCTGGTCACCTCCATTAGGGGGTGGAGTGGGGGCAGCTGCTGTAAGCCTGTGGTTATCATACCCAGCTCTTTAGATGAAGAGCCTCCGGCTGTTTTATTGCCTTGCTGGAGTTAAAAAGAGTGTTTAAAAAGACTTTTCTGTGAGCAAGGAAAAAAAACACCTTTCTTCTTATCAGGGACTCATCTGAGGCGCCATTAGGATTTTTTAAAAGATCTGCGAGTCAGGGGGTCAGCACTCTGACACCTCATCACAGTGCATCCTATTATCTGACCGCATTGCTCACACACAGAGGGAGCACAGACAATGGGTAGAGATCCGGATGCCCGGGCCAGTTTAGCAGGGATTCCAATTTTTGCGCCCTCGGCAGCACGCGCGTCCTTAGGCTGAAGCCTGTGCTGCCTTATAAGATGCGCTGGCCCTGATTACGAAGTTCTATTGCTAATTACCGCACCAATGGGTTAAAACATGTTTTTTAGCTACTCCTAAAACCTGGTGGTAACTGATACCGCTTTAGCGGAATCATTTAGCACCCCCTAAACTCCCCCCTCCCAATAATTTCGATACTCACCTCTCATCACGCGGCCAGAACGGTAGCCCTATCTGCCGCTTGTCCAAGCTGTGAGCAGAGTGGGAATAGGGACAAATAATCCCTAGTCTCCCTCCACCATCATTCTGCGTTGCTCCAAGGTCTAGTGATCCAGTAGCTCAACAGACCCATGGAATCCTATGGACTTCAAGAGGTGATACTCACGGCAGCGCAGAAGTAATACAGTGAGTAAAATTGATGGTAGCGCTCTGTTCCATGGCAAGGTGCTGAAGTAGAGCCTGTCACAGAATCTAATGCTAAAATGGGGAAGCTACGGGGAAACCTGCAGGCGCAGATTTTCCCATTAACATCCCTGGTTTGGCGTTAACATCGTAATCTAGCCCATGTTCTTTTGTGAAGCAGTTTTGGATTTAGTGGCCACTATTCACAATTAGGGATGAGTCGAACACGCCCGAGTTCGGGTTCGTACCCGAACCCGAACTTTCCAAATGTTCGAATCCGAATCCGAACTCGAACTCAATACAAGTCACTGGGGCTGAAAATTCGGTTTTTAGAGTGCCCACCAAGAAGGCATATATGCTAGATATTTGCCATAAAAGGTGTATGGGGGTCCGGGTAGTGCCCTGGGGGACAGGAAACAATGACAAAAAGTTTTTAAACAAAACATTTTTAAAGGGACAGTGAGTTTTCCATGAAATAAGGGTTAAAAATAAAAACGAAAAATTCCTTCAAATATCGTGCCTAGGAGGTCCCCATAACCTGCCTGTGAAGTGGCGGATTTGTAAGATGTATAGAAACACTTAAAAACAAAAAATGATGTTTCAAATGATGGTTAATCTATCCATAAACAACTGCTTGGGGCGGCAGTCTGTATGAAAAGAGGAGACATTTTCGGATACGCAGAAAAAGTTTAGTGTTTTTTTGGCTAAATTATTGTGAAACTTATGCAGGCTTTGGATGAAAGTAACAATAGGTGCTTTAAGGCTGGGGTCAGACTAGCGCACTTTTAACGTGCGTTTAGGCGCACTTAATCACGGCCGCACTAGCAGCAAATGACACGCAATGACGGCCAATATACGAAGTACGGCCGCATGAAAGTCCGGCCGCGCAACGCAAGTGGAAAATGAACGCATTTTTTCGAGAACGCTGAACCGCTAGTACTGACGTACAGAATGCGCTGCGTCTGCATAGCGGCGTGTGTGCGTGATTAGGAGACGTCAGACGCTGCTCATGTCTGGCCAACATAACATCCGGACACCCAAAGTTTCCTGGTTTGGATCCGTAAAAAATCACGCACAAAAATGCGCATCGTATGACCGTTTAATCGCTTTTCGTGAAAAACACCTCAATGCGGTCGGACGCACTTTTTGACGTTCGCTGCGAAAAATGCGTTTGTTTGACCCTAGCCTAAAATTGGGCCTTTAGCGTCGGCAACAGTGCCGTCACACAGTCTCACCCCTCTGAGGATATGAATCTGATACAGGCGTCAGTGGCAGTGCAGCCAAATATTGTGCCTTTGGTGCAGGCCCAGCAAGTGCCATCATACAGTAACCCGTCTGTGGTATTGTGGAAGAGTGCAGGGGTGGACCATGCGCTCAGGGCCGGTGCTAGACTATTTTGCGCCCTAGGCAAGACCAGCTACTTGCACCCCCCTCAAAAAAAAAAAAACGACACAACATGAAACTGCTAAATTTCTTTTTACTTAAGAATAAAGTTTGAAAAGCACCAATAGTAAAGGTAAAATAAATATAAATAAACTGTATTAAACCATTTAAAATGAACTCTATTAAACAAATTAAAATAATTGTATTGAACAAATATAATTAAAAAAAATAAATAAGAGTTGTCACGTAAGTTTCAATTTCAGACACATCAAAATTTCACTTTGCGTGCCTTATCCTTTGCAAATTTTCATCATGCGTATATATATATATTGCCCAGTCCAGCTCACATCATGCGTATATATATTGCCCAGGCCAATCCCCTGGTAGAGATAGGGAGTTCATTTGAACCCCGATATCTCCAGGTATCTAGTGGGTCATGGAGGGTGTCAATCGAAAGGCCTGAGCATGGCCTTTCAAATGATACCCAACATGACCAGGTATAAAGTAAAAAAAATAAAAAATAAAATAAAAACATGTATTTTTTTTGTGTGTTATTTTTATTAATGCAGCAATATTGTTCACATTGCAATTATAATGTGAACGATGATGCACTAATGATTTTTTTCTATGGGGTGCGTTTTCTATAAATCACGTAATTCCACCCACAAAATGTAACAAGTCCCCATTTCTAATTTTTGTACAAGCGCACCCCATAGAAAACATAACCGCAAATGCTCATGTGCTAAAATGTGAAAAAAAACAACACTTTACACACTGCAGATGATTAAAAACTAAATTTTTATTGCATTTTTTTCATAATATACAGACAGGACAGGACGTATACATATAAAAATGATATATTATGAATCTGCCGGAAAGAACGATATCTAACATGTCGGTCATTTAACAAAATGTGGCTTCAAAATCGCGTTTAAACATGATGAGCGAAAGCGGTAAAAATGAGCTGAGCACACAGCGGTGAAATACAGCATATTAGAAGTTTTAGGAGGGAAATTAACACTTCTCAAATCTCAATCAGAAGCAGACACCACCCCACACCCTCAGTATAGTCTACAATGTATCAAATTGATTAGACCAGACTAAAACACCTGTTGTTGTTATGCCGTTTGAAAAACACAGGTCATTTAGAGTTGAGAATCTTTACACGTACACATTAGTTTTTAATTCAATATCTAATAAACTGTTGCTTATAATATTCTGCAGTAAAGAGTCTCTTTATTTCTAGATTTTTTAGTATTTTTTTAAGCATTTTCTATACTTTTTTCAAAATTTCTTTTTTTGCGAACTCGAACCGAACACACCCAAAAAGTTCGAAGTTCGCGAACTTTCGAACAACCGAAGTTCGGTTCGAACTCCGATCCGTCCGAACCGAACAGCTCATCCCTATTCACAATGCGTACAAGCCAGCATTGAACATTTTGCAAAATCTTAACTTCCAACCAATAATTCAATATTTGCTGGTTTTGATAAAAAAAACAGAATAACTCTCACTTCTGGTTAACAGGTTTGCAGTTCTCCTAGGGCAACATATTTTACTGTCTTCTTGATGACCTTTTAATTGGTGCCTATATCATTACAATGCGACTGTAAATTCATGGTGTTATCTGCCCATCCTTTTGGAAAACAGGAGATGCTGCCAGTACTAATAAATTGATATTAATATGTTGAGGTGAAGCCCTACAGAGATAAAATAAATTACCAAATTTTATTTTGTCTCCATAGTGTTCACTAAAAAACTGTAAAATGTCCAAATAGAAAAAGTCACCATGCCATTAAAGGCACCATGAGGAAAACAGGCGTATAAAAATCCACTTTGCACATGTTCACTAGGGATGAGCTGTTCGGTTCGATCTGTTCGGAGTTTGCATCGAACATCGGCAGTTCGAAAGTTCGCGAACTTCGAACTTTTTGGGACGTTTGCCAAAAGTTGGAAAAAAATTTTTTTTGAAAAAAGTATAAAAAATGCTTAAAAAATACTAAAAAATCTATAAATAAAGAGACTCTTTACTGCAGAATATTATAAGCAACAGTATATTAGATATTGAATTAAAACGGGAATATTTTTAACATTGAAGCCTATGGGATAAAACATTCTTGTTACTAAAACATCAGGCAGACATGGCCCTCTAATCAGGCACTGTAGAGGATCCCCTTGAGGAGCACGCGATGACAGAGCTGCGACTGTGCGGGCTAGCCGCCCGGGTGCATGTGGCAGAGACAAGCAGCGCAGGGAGGGAGCCACTGCACCTGCGGCCACGGCAGACCCCCCCACAACCAGGATCAAGGGAGCCCCCACTGACCACCAGGCTAAGGTAAGGCAACACATTTCTAAAAAAAATAAAATCCGAGGACATTTTTAAATGTCCCCGGGAACATAAAATAAAACCTTTTTTTTCTTTCTCTACTTGGCTGAATGCATTTACTTATATATATTAGATACATTCAGCCAGGTAGAGGGGGGTAGCATGTGGGCTGCGCGGGGTCTCAGCCAGGCAGTGGTTTGTTTTTTTTAGGTGTATATTTTTAGCAAATTTATAGGGGAAGGTAAGGGCAGGTATGATATATATATATATATATATATATATAAATAAGATATATATCTATATTCTTATAAATATATATATCCAGACTTGTATTACACACACATTTTGGCAACTAATTGCCCCCCCCCCCCATTTGGTTGATCCCTCCAGAAGAAATGTTGAACCCGATAGAGCAACATTTCAACATTTCTCCTGGAGGGATCAGCCAAATTGGGGAACCGCATTTAGTTGAGATTGTCCACATGCCACCCCCCCATGTGCGTATGTGTAAATATGGTCTGAGGTCTGTGGGTAGGTATATATATATATCTGCGTGTTGATATATATACGTATATATAGGTCTGCGTGTTGATATATACGTATATGTCTGTGTGTGGTATCTATGCATCCCTACTCTATACACGGCGCTCCGTGTCCCTATAATATATATGATCAGGCGTTACCTTTTTTTTATATTTTTATACTATTCCTATTAAATTAACAGTAATTTTTGATGTATTTTATGCAGTAGAAACTTTTTTTTGCCTATATAACATGTGCTTTGTGCAAATAAAACGGTTTTGTGTGTACATTTTAATTTAGTTAGTGGATTCCTGTCCAGTGCGGTGAGAAACAAACGTAATGTAGTGTACACACACTGAGAGGCGGAGCGGAGTGAAGTCAAGCCTGCAAAATGTTTACTTCTCTTCGCTTCGCTACGCTGTGCGTCGCTATACGCTCAGTGTGTCTCAGCCTTTATTCCTGCATCGCTAGTTTACCGAATCAGTTTGTATACTTGTTACTGACCCTGCTTGTTCTGAGGACCTGATCTGTTGCCGACTTTGCCTGCCATTTGACTATTCTCTCTGTGTATTCCCTGCCTATTCCCTGCCTGTTCTGTTTGCTTCCTATTGCTACTGGTGTGCGCCAAATTTTCACCATATGCAGTAGCGCAGTACAAGTGCCTAAACATTGCTGACCCGGTTTTGTTATAGCTGATGATGTAACTGAATAGATCAGGGATCTCTTCTGCATTGCCAAAACCTCCACCACTGCACTCTTCCACAATACCACAGAGGGGTTACTTACGGTGTGAAAGCATTTGCTGGCACCAAAGGCACAATATTTGGGTGCACTTCCACTGACGCCTACATTACCAGATTCATATCATTTTAATATTAGACCGCAGGGTCCAACCCTGCACTCTTCCACAATACCACAGAGGGGTCACGGTGTGACGGCACTGTTGCCGACACTAAAGGCCCAATTTTAAAGCACCTATTGTTACTTTCATCCAAAGCCTGCATAAGTTTCACCATAATTTAGCCAAAAAATCACTAAACTTGTTCTGCGTGTCCTAAAATGTCTCCTCTTTTCATACAGACTGCCGCCCCAAGCAGTTGTTTATGAATAGATTAAAGGAAAACCATTTACCGACATTTGAAATGTCATTTTTTTTGTTTTTAAATGTTTCTATACATCCTACAAATCCGCCACTTCACGGGCAGGTTATGGGGACCTCCTAGGCACGAAATTTGAAGGATTTTTTCATTTTTATTTTTAACCCTTATTTCATGGAAAACTCACTTTTCCTTTAAAAATTTTTTTTTTTAACTTTTTTTCCTTGTTTCCTGTCCCCCAGGGCACTATCCGGACCCCCATACACCTTTTAAGGCAAATATCTTGCATATATGCCCTCTTGGAGGACACTCTAAAATTCAAACTTTCGAGTCCCATTGACTTGCATTGAGTTCGGTTCGTGTTCGAACTCAAACTTTTGAAATTGTTTGCGTTCGAATGCGAACCGAACACGGGGGTGTTCGGCTCATCCCTAATGTTCACCATGTTTCATATATACAAATATACTCAGGGTTATTCAGAGAAAGGTGAAAATCAGGAGAACTGTCAGGAGAAGAGAACAATCGACCAATAGCCAATTTGAAAAGTGAGATAAATGGAAGAATTTTTCTGGTTTGGCTATTTTGACCTAGAATTTTCACTTCTCCTGAGTTTCACCTTTCTATGAATAGACTGTACTTTGTCAAGATGCAGTTTATGACCTATGTTATCTATAAATTGCTTCAATCAAAACACTTATGATATGATATATATACAGTATATATATATATATATCATATCTATAAGGCTGGGGTCAGACGAGCGTGATTTCTACGGACTGTACGTGCGTGCAGTACGGACATCGTCAGTACGGATGACGCAGTAGTGGTCACACAGTCCGTTTTTTCACAGAAGTTATTTTTTGACGGATGTAGGAGGGAAAAATAAATTACAATGAAAAAACATTCTGTCCGTCAAAAATGCTGGACGTATAAATGCAGTCCGTCTGACCATGCTCCATCACTCACACACAAAGCTATGCGGACGTTGTGGACGTGGCGCACTCCGCACGTCCGTTCTAGCAGTATTACGTTCTTGCCTAACCTGCGTCCGTTTGCAGCGTCCGTCATGCGTCCGCAGTTCAGTGCGGACGTACATCATGTATCGGGCTCCAATGGACTTTCTTTCATGCTATCACGGACGTACTTTTAGGCGCAATCACGGACGTGAACACTACGCTCGTCTGACAGCAGCCTAAAACACAGACAGGTCAAGGAGAGTAAGGCTAGGGTCAGACGAACGCATTTTTCACGTGCGTTTAGCCGCACGAAATCACGGCCGTGCTAGCAGCAAATGACGTCCAATGCCGGGGAACATACAACGAACGGCCGCACAAAAGTTTGTCCGTGCAACGCAAGTGGCCAACGAACGCATTTTTTCAAGAACGTCAAACCGCTACTACTGACGTACAGAGTGCGCTGCGGCCGCATAGCGGCGTGTGTGTGTGATTAGGAGACGTCAGACGCTGCTAATGTCCGGCTAACATAACGTCCAGACACAAAAAGTGTTTTATTGATGATCCGTACAAAATCACGGACGAAAAGGCGCATCGTATGACCGCTATCGCGTATTCCGGGAAAAAATACGTACGTTCGTTCGAACGCACTTTTTCACGGACAACGTGAAAAATGCGTTCGTCTGACCCTAGCCTTAGGGAGTAAGAAGTCTAGGCAATAAAAGATGTGTAGAATCATGGCAACCTATGTTATGGCTTCTGGGCACTGTCTAAATATGATCAAAGCTTTTTTTTTATGGTCCATGGGATTCTCTCTAAAACCTACATCTTTATCAATATGGAATCAACAAAGTATAACAACAATCATATGCTGTTTCTGTGGAAATTACTGTTATGGGGAATTGAATGCACCTTCTCATGTATTGAAGCAGAATAATGCATGACATCCATTAATTATTGCAGAATTTCACCGCAGCTGGCCATTTGAGTGATTTCTCCCCGTCAGAAATACAGAGTAGCAGTAACTGCACCCTGACTGAAATTATTAATGAAAAGACCCTCAGGTCTGGTCCTTGCTACTCATTTGTAGAGAAGATGAAACAGACCATCCAAGCATGCATTGTTGCTTTGAAGATTTTTAATTGAACGGTCAAAGAAATAGCTTTCCAATCTGTTCCAATAAGACATGCAGGGCAGAAAAATAAAATATGGATAAAACCCAAACATGCATATTTTTCATCTCCATGTATCTTGGTAAGATAATTATGCTTATTTCTCTGTTTATATAATTATGTGTGCATGTGTATAATTTACATTAGTTTTATTGCTTGGAAAACATCCAGACGAGTCCATACAGAAGGTTAACTAAGCACAAGATGGGAGCGTTGCCAGTGAAGGTGGAAAATAAATTATTTAGTTTGCTTTTTTTTTTTTCGTAAATAAGAGCAATTTGTGCACCTGGATTCTATAATATCCGCTCATTTTGGAATGAGAAGCAGAGTTCCTGTGTTTGATTCTAGATTTCATTCATCATCGAGCTGCAAGAGTCAAAATTCTTTCATAACCACAAGCCTTTATTTGTCATGTTTCAGTCCACATCATTACATTGACCTTTCACTGTACTTGTCTGTTGTAATATTTCCAGCTTTCTCTGGTCGGTGTGAGATCTACTGTTTTCGCCAAGTTTTCTGCCAACAATGAAATTAGTGGTCTGGCTAGACTTGAACACATGGGATTCTATGGAGTGAGTTTCATATAGTAAATAAAAGAAAAAAAAATCACTTTTCTTGCTGAGGTCTTTGGCATATTCACTTATCACAGCAGAGCTCACATGAAGCAATTCTGTGTCTTTCTAATGGTCACGGAATGTACTGGCTTCATTATAGAATATAATTCTAAAAAAGCCAATTTGTTCAATTTCCTAAGAAAGGGGAAACATTTTAGAGTATTTTGATAGAAAAAATGCTTTTTATTCTTAGTTTGATGCATTTCCTGTATCTTTATTTTCCCTTTTTAAAAATAAATCGTATTCGATTTACTTATCTACATACATTCAAAATTAGTAAAATAAAAGTGTGATGTGAAAAAAACTGACATGATGGGAACCTAATTATTCATACACGTTCTATCCAAATCCACCCCTCCCTGAAGAATTGCACAAGTACATATAGGGCACTATTACATTCTTCGTGCAAACGTTAACGCGTGCGCAAAAACGCATTAACGCGAGGGACAAAACCCTTTGCGCAGAACGTCGTATTACAATGTCCGCGCAAAAAATGTGCGTTAACGTCTAACGCGGGTGGACCTGCGTGAACCCTTTGCGAGCGTAATGTACTTTGCGCGTCCTATACTTAACATTGTGAGCGCAAATGCGTCTGTGCGCTGGTGCGCGCAAGGTATTACAATCTTAGCGCAAAATTTAACGGACAACGTTTGCGCGCATAATTTTAACGTCTTTGAAAAGCTGGTGGTAACGGCAAATCTGAACATCCTGGCCGAAACGAAATACACCAGCCCAAAATAAAAATACAGCAAAGTATAGTTACACATTCTACGCATACCCAAACAATAAAATTGATAAGTTGTGCGTGTTTTTATTATTGCTGCAGCATATATACTCAGATTGATTTTGACAGGCGGAAAAACTTAACAGGAGACAATTGTGGTTCTTAATTCAGATTGGCTGAATCGCGTGAAAAAAAACAGTCCGCCCACCGATTTCTGCGTGCATCGTTAATGCGCGCGCGTTTTTGCGCATCTTTTTTACACGCAGTATTTTTTGACGGATGAAAAAATGCGCTCGGATTGTAATACCAGTGTTAATTTACGCACGTTGACTATTAATGCTGCGCGCAAAAAAAATAGCGATGAGCGAGCGTTTTTGCGCAAAGAATGTAATAGAGCCCATAAAGTCTTATAAGTTGCAAGGCACGACAAAAAAAACCATTTCCAAGTTGACTCATGGCACATATGATATGGGGTATGGCAAGCTACTACTTGCTCCAGCTACACTATAATTGTATCACTATAAGCGCGAAAGACACATTCTTCCATATGTACCAAGAATTTTAAAATGCTTTTCCAGCCAGTCAGTGACATCCCCTCCAATAAAAGTACCCATAATGTTTTGTAGGTATTGATGTGAGGTGGACGTGTGGGGAGGTCAGTGACTGGCTAGGCACTTCCTGTTGGTTGGGCAGTGGAGCAGGGCCAATGGAATGATTTTTGAGTTTACAGGGAAAGATGCATTTTGGCACCCACCCCATTTCATCCCCCTGTTTAATTGTGTTCCATTCGTTCCTTGTATGCCCCTTTTTCATTTTAATACCCCTTTTCATTCCCTCTTTCATTGTCTGAAATACAGTAAAAAGTATCTGACACGGCGCACATGGTTGCTATACCAGTGAGTTCACTTATATCACTCATATGTGCTATAATTATGAATCATTATAAAGAGCATGCAACAATGCAGAAAAAGGTCCAGATAATGGTGATGAAATCCCGTAACGAATAATGGTGTCTGAATCCCAAGAGTGATAACAAAGTTCAGTGGAAAAATAAAAGAAATATAAATAAATATCCAGTAGTACTTAAGGGTTACTGGAGGGTGATCCTCCTGTCTGTCTTGAAATAAAACACAGAATGCAGAGAGACGGCGCTCCCATAGAAAAGTACAGCAAGGTCTTTAAATCACGTGCACTGTTAACGGTTGCACTCACCAATTAGATGTTCCATATTCATACACCCTGAAGTGCCATGAATCCACTCTTGCAGGAGATGCAGAGCCTTCTTCTGCTGGAGACGATGCGCTTAAGGATGTCTCTCTGTATTTTGTGTTTTATTTCAAGTACCCTGCACCAATAAAGAAGGGGAGTGCAACCCTCTATTTGGGCATATTATTATTATTATTATTATTATTATTAATTTATAAAGCGCCAGCATATTCCGCAGCGCTGTACAATAAGCACAGTACAGACAGGGTTACAATACATTGAACAACATTTGACAAACAGTACAGGAGGAGATGAGGGCCCTATTCCCGTAGGAACTCACAATCTAGGAGGGTTGGGGTTGGATACAGGAGGAGAGGACTGTAAGGTGAGAGTGATTGATGGTTGCGTCAGTGAGTTGGGTGGTAGGCTTCCCTAAATAGCAATGTTTTCAGGGAGCGTTTGAAGGAAGAGAAGTTAGGGGAAAGTCTGACAGCACGAGGGAGAGCGTTCCAGAGAGTGGGGGCTGCGCGTGAGAAATCCTGCAGTCTATCATGGGAAGAGGTGATGCGGGGAGAAGCTAGGCGCGGTCACTGTTTGACCTTAGGGAGCGGGCTGGGGTGTATTTGGTGATTAGTGAGGACAGGTAGTGGGGCGCTGAGTTAGTGAGGGTTTTGTAGGTAAGGATAAGGATTTTGAACTTAATTCTGCAGTGGATGGGGAGCCAGTGAAGGGACTCGCAGAGGGGAGCGGCAGAGACAGAGCGGCGGGTGAGGTGAATTAGCCTGGCGGAGGCGTTCAGGATGGATTGTAGGGGGAGAGGCGGGACAGAGGGAGGCCAGATAAGAGATTATTGCAATAGTCGAGTCGGGAGATTACCAGGGCGTGTATGAGTTGTTTTGTGGTGACAGCGGTAAGAAATGGCCGAATTCTGGAAATATTACGCAGTTGGTATCGGCAGGAGGAGGAAAGAGACTTGATGTGGGGGATGAAGGAAAGAGCAGAGTCCAGTGTAACTCCAAGACAGCGAACTTGGTTTGATGGGGAGATGGTGATACCCTCCACCGTGATAGAGAAGTCAGGAGGTGGGGAGGCATTAGAGGGAGGAATAAGTAGGAGCTCAGTCTTTGACATGTTGATCTTTAGGTGGTGGGAGGCCATCCAGGAGGAGATGCCAGATAAACAGTCACTGACTTTTGAAAGGACAGGGGGAGAGAGATCAGGGGTAGAGAGGTAGATCTGAGTGTCATCAGCGTAGAGGTGGTAATTAAAGCCAAAGCTGTTGATGATTTTGCCCAGGGAGGAGGTGTAGATGGAAAAGAGCAGAGGACCAAGGACAGAGCCTTGAGGTACACCAACAGATAGAGGCAATGAAGAGGAGGAGTTACCAGCAAAGGACACACAGAAGGACCTGTTGGATAAATAGGAGTCAACCCAAGCAAGTGCAGTGTCACCGAGACCCAGAGAGTTGAGGGTCTGTAGAAGGAGGGGGTGGTCAACAGTGTCAAAAGCAGCCGAGAGGTCAAGCAGGATGAGAATAGAATAGTGGCCGTGTTTTTTAGCAGTTAGGAGGTCGTTGGTGACTTTGGTGAGGGCAGTTTCAGTTGAGTGTAGCGGACGGAAGCCAGATTGCAGGGGGTCAAGTAGGGAATTGGAGGTCAGGAAGAGGGAGAGGCGGTTGAAGACTAGTTTTTCTAAGAGCTTTGATGTGAAGGGAAGCAGGGATACAGGGCGGTAGTTGGATGGAGAGTTGGTGTCTAGGGATGGTTTCTTTAGTAGGCACCTGCTTCCCAGAACCGGGACATATCAGGCTGTAGGGAATACGCTGAGAAGACAGAAGGATCACCCTCCAGTACCCCTTAAGTACTACTGATTATTTGTTTACTTTTTTTTTTCTTTTTATTCCACTGAACTTTGTTATCACTCTTGGGATTCAGACACCATTATTCGTTACGTGATTTCATCACCATTATCTGGACTTTTTTCTGCATGCTCTTTATAATGATTCATAATTGTAGCACGTACAGTATGTGTGATATAAGTGTACTCACTGGTATAGCAACCTTGTGCGCCGTGTCAGATACTTTTTACTGTATTTCATCCTGTCACCTTTGATTTCCTCTCTGGTATAATTGAGATCCCATTCGGTAAATCAATTATTGTTGCTGGGTTCTATCGTCCACCCAGCTCTCCAGTGCACTCCCTCTCTGACATATCTCAAATCCTTAACCTACTTGCCCAAAACCAAAAAAGTGAACTGCTGGTCCTCGGCGATTTTAATACAGATTGGCTAAATCCTAAAAACAATAAACACTGCTCACTGTTTAAAACTTTGCAGCTAACTCAATTAATCTCCTCCCCCACTCGCAGTAATATGAAAAGCCCTAACCATACCTTGCTGGACTGGATTCTCTCCTCATCTCCTGATAGAATACAGGAGGCAGGTGTTCTTGCTAATAGCTTTAGTGACCATTGTCTAGTGTACTGCGTGCGCAAAATAACGGCCTTGAAATCTCCCACAAAGGTAATAACCACCAGGTCTTTCAAGAAATTTATTCTTGAATCCTTCCTAAGTGATCTCAAACAGCTCCCCTGGTACAGGCTAAATACCACAATGCAAAAAGACAGTGGCTCGGTCCTCATTTTCCTACAGAGCACCACAATTATGGAATAACCTCTCAGACACCATCAAATCTTCCCCCAGTCTTAAGTCACTCAAGAGCTCCTTACTAACATACCTCAATACAGAATGCACCTGTAAACATGTAACCTAGTGACTATATTTCCTACATATTTATTTTCTGTTAATCTGTATATTTGTGTTTTTTTTTTTTTAAATATCTTGCATTGTATTACTTTGTATTTCTGTAACTGTAACACTTCAATGTTCTTGAACCCAGGACATACTTGAAAATGAGAGAAATCTCAATGTATCCTTCCTTGTAAAATCCTTTATAAATAAATAAAATAAATAAATAAATTATCTCTTGGTCAAGATTTTGCTGTTTTTCTTGTACCTTATTGTATCTATGGGCAGCGTTCACATATTTATTCATTCACGTGTTTAGTACATACTATATCACCCTCATAATATCAATAATTTAGCACTATCGCGCCTACACTACTCCTATATATTTACCACTTTCATTGTATGACTTACTTCACAGTTTCTAAATCAGTCAGACTGATGAGTCAGACTTCAGACCAGATCTTGACTTTCCTGCACTCCGATAATTCCTCTATCTGTAGCTTACAGTGATGCCTCTTCTTCACTGAGGCAAATGTGACAGTTGTCTCTCCTGATGCTTTTTCATTGAACACTTTGGATTTCAAAGATCCAAATTAAAGCACTAGGACCAATGTTACCTTTTATTGGACACACTTTATATGGTTCATACCATATGTGATATATTGAGATGGGATGACAGCTATGAACTCATGCTTTCCTCTGCATGCTGACCCCTCCTTGCATGTCTTTTCTACTCCACATACTCCTTCTAGATCACTCCTGTCCGCAGAGGTTTTCCTCCTGTACTTTGTTTCTATCCACACTCCTATGTCACGTCTTCAAGACATCTCAAGAGTAGCACTGGACCTGTGGAATGACCTACCTCAAACTATCACACTCTCCCTAATCTTTGGTTCCTCAAGAAATAATTTTGAAAGTTATCCAATAGTGGCAGATTAGCATATCACCTTCCTGTGTATTCCCTCTCCTCCTCTACACATCATTATAAGTGTCATTGCTTGTGCTACCACCATGACTGTCACCATTTCCAATATAATCACTACTGATAATGACCCTGACCACTAATAATATCCTCTTACAGGGTTATTCAGAGAGAGGTGAAAACCAGGAGAATGACTGGAGAAGTGAAAATTCTAAGTCAAAATAGCTGATTTGGAAAGTGAGATAAATGGGAGAATTTTTCTGATTTGGTTATTTTGACCTGAATTTTTCACTTCTCCAGTCATTCTCCTGGTTTTCACCTCTCTTTGAATAACCATGTTTGTCTCCTCCATCCCAGCTCCTGCAGATTGTAAATTCATCTGAGCAGGATCCTCTTCACCTCTTGTCTCTGGTTCCTACATCTGTAATTTTGTTTATTTTCCAATACCTATTGTAAAGCGCTACAGAAACTGTTGGCGATATATACAGTATGATAATATAATATTATGAAGAGGAACCATGCACAAAAAAACAGGAGGCAATGATAAAGCGACGACTAAATGCCCTTGCACAGATTCCATGTACATTCTTGGCGCTTCAGAATGTTTATCAGTGACATCATTGTAAGGCTAAAGATCAACAATTTTTCCAGAAGGCTTTTTATATTTATTATTTTTTTTCAGAAATAACCGTCTTAAAAATGTTTACATACAAAATGATGAGCTATTTACATTTCTTTTTACTGTACAGGCCATATGGACCATCTGTATGTCCCCTTAAGATCACCCTTGATAGTAACTATTACAGACTATTATAAATCTGCAAATAAGCATTTTTTCCTTTTTTATTTTTGAGAATGACTGTCAGCTGTGCTTTTATATCTCCCTATGAATCTGTTACATCTTTTATTGAACACATCTTGCTCATATTTGAATACATGCAGTATCACTTGACTTTATAAACGGTACATGCATCAGTTTAATAAGAGGTAACGTGTATTATTGTTTATTGTCACTCTGACAGTAATGTGTTTACTAACAGGATGCAGTGTTTTGTTTCTGAATTTCGGTGTTTTAAGGACTTTCTTGTTAAGTGCAGTTATGCTATTTGTATATATTCTATGCTATTTCTAGACACATAGGGCTCTATTATAATACCCCTTATACATGCATAAGACAAATATAAACATTATAAACATGCATTATATATATATATAAATCACCAGAGTATAGCAGTAGTAGGGATACTTTTTTATTGGACTAACGTTACATTTAAAAGGCAAGCTTTCGAGAGGATATCTCTCTTCCTTAGGTCTTGAAGCTATACTGAGCAAAGTCATGGAATAGAGTAATAAAGATCCAAGCAAAAGTACTGATCTACTACTAAAGGTATTTTCCCATCCATTGCTCCCGAAGAAGCCGGACACTACTGTCAAAACATGTTGAGCATTTGGGAGAATTATTAGGAGTTCCTTATTACACTGGATGCTCCATTCCTGCATGGTCTCTGTGTGTGATGCTTGCTAATGCAAACTTTGCATGGGGGTACCTTAATTAATAATGGTCTGAGTCTCTCTCTATTTACCTTCTGATCCTGTAGCATTCTTTGTGAACTAGTCAGACTAGACACTCTACGTATGTAGCCATGGCCCCGACCCGGATTTATATAAACCTTATCATAACAGATAAGTACAGTTTGCTACCTCTAGCTCTCATTGCTCCCCTGCCATTTTAAGTTTAGAAGATCCATTAAAAGTGATAACCTTGTATACATGTAAGTGACGTCTGTTGTGTCTGAGGAACTTCTTTTCAGACAGTGTATTTGTCTATCTAGATAGGCTATATTAATACCACAGGTCCTTGAAGACCTGGCTCCTTTCCTATTTGGAACTATTTCAGTGATATTATGGCCATTTGGAGCTAAGTCCTTACAAGTACCTGGGGAAACTTCTGGTCAGGCCATTTTTATTTATTTATAATTTATTTATAAAGGATTTTACCAGGAAGGATACATTGAGATTTCTCTCGTTTTCAAGTATGTCCTGGGTTCAAGAACATTGAAGTGTTACAGTTACAGAAATACAAAGTAATACAATGCAAGATATTAAAAAAACAACCCAAATATACAGATTAACAGAAAAATATGTAGGAAATATAGTCACTAGGTTACATGTTTACAGGTGCATTCTGTATTGAGGTATGTTAGTAAGGAGCTCTTGAGTGACTTAAGACTGGGGGAAGATTTGATGGTGTCTGGGAGGTTATTCCATAATTGTAGTGCTCTGTAGGAAAATGAGGACCGAGCCACTGTCTTTTTGTATTGTGGTATAGCAAGTAAGGTGCTGGTCCTGGATCGGAGGTTATAGATGAGGGAGCTGCTGGGGGAGCAGTCTATTCAGGTAGGGTGGCAGCTTCCCAGAGATGCTCTTAAACACCAGGCTGGAAAGGTGAAGGGTGCGTCTGGATTCCAGTGATGGCCAGTTTAGCTCTTTTAACATGTCACAATGGTGGGTCATGTAGTTACATTGTAGCGCAAAGCGGCACAATGAGTTATACAATGTAGTAAGTTTATGAAGGTGTGTTTGCGGGGCGGATGCATACACTACATCTCCGTAATCAATAGCCGGCATAAGCATTTGCTGTACAATCTGCTTTCTTACCGCGGGACTCAGGCAGGATTTGTTTCTGTACAGGGCACCTAGTTTGGGGTAAAGTTTAGATGAGAGTTTTTCGATGTGGGGGCCAAAGGATAGATTAGGGTCCAACCACATACCTAGATATTTGAGAGAAGTGACTGTGGTCAGCGTGCCATTTGATTTTGTCCCAACACATAGATGGGGATTTTGCAATTTGTGTAGTTTAGGTGCGGTTCCAAAGAGCATCGTTACAGTTTTGTCAGTATTTAAAAAAAGTTTGTTGTTTTTGATCCACTTTTCTACCTCTGTGAATTGTTCTTGCAGCACGGCCTCCAGCTGCGGGAGATTTGGTTTGCTGGTATAGATCACAGTGTCGTCTGCGTACATATGTACAGTTGAGGCTTTGCAGACGTTGGGCAGATCATTTATGAATATTGTGAACAGCAGAGGGCCTAGTATTGAGCCTTGGGGTACACCGCAAGTGACTGGGATCAGGAGGGAGGAGCTGCCAGAAATTGACACATATTGTGATTGGTCGGATACATATGATTGAAACCAGGTTAGCGTGCGATCACCAATGCCAGAGTTTTTAAGTTTTTCTAACAAGATGCCATGGTCTACCGTGTCAAAGGCCTTGGCAAAATCAAGGAAGATGGCTCCAGTTAGGTTTCCTTGTTCCATCCCAGCCTGGATATCATTGCAGACTTTTAAAAGGGCGGTTGTAGTTGAGTGATTGGACGAAAGCCTGATTGATCCGGGGTTAAGTAGTTCCAATATTGATAATAATCACGTAATTGTGTGTAGACACATTTTTCCAAGACTTTTGACATTACAGGGAGCAACGATATCGGACGGTAGTTGGATACCAAAGTACTGTCACCACTTTTATGGATAGGTACCACTCTCGCAGTCTTCCAGAGCTTGGTATGTATCCAGTCGCCAGTGACTCATTTATTAGGGTTGCAGCAGGATTTTCAATTGCAGGCGCACTGATTTTCAGCAGCATTGCTGGTATTTGATCAGGTCCAGACTGGTTTCATTTTTTGCTTACAGAGAAGTTTAGTAACGACACTGACAGGCACTGGTCTAAAACTGAATTCCTGTCTGATACAGGGACTTTGCACAGTTGGGGGGGCCTGACCTGCATGAGGCCTCTCTGATTGCATGTCATTTCCTAGCTTGGCAATCAAAGTGGTGGCACATCCAACAAAATAATCATTAAACACATTTGCTACATCTAGGGGGTGTTCCAGGGTTTGGTTGTTTACTTTGACAGCAGCTGGCTGGGAGTGGACTGGGGGTGCTTGTATGTTACTTATGGTTCTCCAAAAGTTTCTAGGGTTTGATATGTTATTGTTTAGATTTTCATTGAAGTAATGGGCTTTGGCCATTTTTGTTTGTTTTGTGTATTCATTCCGGCATTTTCGGTATTCGTAGTGATCGTTCATGGAACCAGTACTCTTGAAATTTGACCACCGTGAATCTCTAAGCTGGTACATTAGTGTAAGATCAGCTTTAACCTAGGACCTACAATTAGTTACACTTTCACAGTTATTACTGCCAGTATCTGTTAATATCATTTTTGTTTTCCTATGTTGTTTTTATTAGTAATAGTAAAAGTTAAATTTTACTTACAGTATATGATACTTTCGGGTTTGGGTCGAAATCCCTACAACCAGGTTCCCTAATGCCAAAATCCCGACGGCCAACTTCCCTATACAGACAACTCCCTGACGGCCAACTTCCCTACACGGCCAACTTCCCTACACAGACAACTCCCTGACGGGCAGCTTCCAGACATCCAAAATCCCAGCAGCTAACCCGAACCCTACTCCCTAACCCCACTAAATCTAGCCCTAACCCTAACCCCCCAAACCTAGCCCTAACCCCCTAAACCTAGTCCTAACCCTAACTCTCTAAACCTATCCCTAACCCTAACCCCCCTAAATCTAACCCTAACCCCCTAAATCTAACCCTCCTAAATCTAGCCCTAACCCCCTAAATATAACCCTAACCCCCCTAAATCAAGCCCTAACCCTAACCCCCTAATCTAACCCTCCTAAATCTAGCCCTAACCCTAATCCCCCTAAAACTAGCCCTAACCCTAACCCCTAAACCTAGTCCTAACCCCATCCCTCTAAACCTAGCCCTAACCCCCTAAACCATCTAAACCTAGCCCTAACCCTAACCCCCCTAAATCTAACCCTAACCCCCTAAATCTAACCCTCTTAAATCTAGCCCTAAACCTAACCCCCTAAATCTAACGCTAACCCCCTAAATCTAGCCCTAACCCTAACCCCCCTAAATAAAACCCTAACCCCCTAAATATAACCCTAACCCCCTAGATCTAACCCTACTAACCCCCCTAAATCTAGCCCTAACCCCCCTAAATCTAGCCCTTACCCCCCAAATCTAACCCTAACCCCCCTAAATCTTGTCCTAACCCTAACACCCCTAAATCTAGCCCTAACCCTAACCCCCCTAAATCTACCCCCTAAATATAGCCCTAATCCCCTAAATCTAGCCTTAACCCTAACCCCCTAAATCTAGCCCTAACCCCCTAAATCTAGCCCTAACCCTAACTCCCCTAAACCTAGCCCTAACCCCAACCCCCCTAAACCTAGCCCTAACCCCCCTAAACCTAGGGTTAGGGTGTTAGTATTAGGGTTAGCTGCAGGGATTATGGATGTCTGGAAGTTGGCTGTGTAGGGCAGTTGGGATGTCCGGCACTTGTCCTGTCTGGAAGTTGGCTGTCGGGATGTTGGCATTAGGGAACCTGGCTGTAGGGATTTTGTCCGGCACCCGATACTTTTTAGCCACTCAGGCACCCATATTTAATCTATTGCGTTTCATCATAGTGTAAATTCCCAGATTTTTTGTCGTCTGAGTGTCAAATTTTACGTTCTATTGTATAGTGGACTGGCAGCAGTGCCTTAATATAGTGTATCTTGAAATAGTAATATGCAAAGTAATGTTCAATGTGGTTTAATGCATGTTGATGAACACTTATGTGTCTGTACAATGAGTTGTTAGAACAACTTTGAGAGTTAGTAGTGTAGGCTCGCACACAAGATCAAGGGGAGGTCTATTCCTGGATGAACATGTACAGGAGGGTTTTTCCTGGTATATCATCACCATTTATTTTCTACCAGGGTAGTTATTCAGAACAAGTAGTGGAGATAACTGTTATAATTCTATTGTTTATATATTGTTGTGATTGGTGACAAACACTTCCTGGTTCATATTATTGAACTAGGGTTCCATCGAGAGATTAAGTTATAGCAGTTTCATGAAATACTCAAGTGGATTGTTCGTGTAGGTGTTTACATATTTATAGATTGAACCAGTCTACCCCAGTATGCCGATTCTTCATGGATTCTTTCACAATGTTATTTTTAGAACTTTGGGTGTTTATTGGCTACTTATTGTAATAAATTTTTATTTTGCTAGAATGTCAGCGGTACAAAAAATAAGCATGTAAATGACCTCAGAGGGCCAAAAAGTTGACTCTCACAATAGACATAGAGGTGAAAAACAATAAAACTGAGAAAATAAAGGCAAAAAAGGTCATTTGTGAAGATTCACTAGGGGTATAGACAATAAGAACAAAAGTCTTCCAAAAATCTCAACAAAAACAAAATTCTCAGGAGTATTCAGTAATAAAATAAAAGAAAAGGGTCTCATCAGCAGGCATCCCGGAATGGAATTTCTTGAACTGCAGGCAGGGCGTTGTGCGTCAGGCGAGAAGTCGCAGCCTGGATAGGCCCCTCAACAAGGCATTAGACCCGCTGCTCCAGTAGTAGTAGTATAATTAATGCAGCATATGAATCCACACACTGCTGGGAAGCGCCTCTCTGCGCTATAATTAATGTATACGTCTGTGTTATATGTATATGTATCCTGTCTGTATATTATAACTTAAAATGCAAAAAAAATTTGAATTTTCAATAATTTAAGTGTTTTTTTTTACATTTTAACATGCGAGCGTTTACGGTTATATTTTCTATGAGTTGCGCTTGTTAAAAAATTTAGAAATGGGGGATGTGTTACATACATTTTTTGGGGGGGAAATTACACGATTTTTAACAAACGCACCCCATACAAAAATCATTAGTGCAGCATCATTGTTCACATTATAATTGAAATCGGAACAATATTGCTGCATTAACAAAACAAAACAAATTTTGTTTTTTTACATTTAGTTTTAATATTTATTTATTTTTATATTTATATTTTTTTCTTAAATTTTAACATGGTCATGTTTGAATATGGTTGGAAAGGCCATGCTCTGGCCGATCCAACGATACCAAACATTAATCCCTAGCTGCCACGGATCGGGAGATAGGGGGTTCCAATGAACCCCTATCTCCACCATTAGTGGCAGCTAGGGGATAACTCCAGAACTTACTCTATCCGAGGTCCCGATCTTCGCATTGGGACTTTGGATAGATTGACTATTTTCGAAATCTATCGAAATATCGGATCTATCGGATAGAGTAGGTCTTTCGTCCGATATACAGATCAGCCCTTTATTTTCTACAGATCAGGACGCTGGATAGCAACAAGTTGTTGCTATCCAGGGTCCCGATCTGTAGAAAATAGATGTGTATAATGGAAGAGAAGACTTTGCAACAACGTGACTGTAGAAACGGACCTTCAAGGGTCCATATAAAAGAATGGATAATACAAATAGTAAAAGGTGGTCCTACGACCATGCAAGAAATCAGGAGTAAAGAGTATCCACAAGCACACTCACAGACACCCAGACAAAAATGATAAAATAACTTGTTGCTATCCAGCGTCCTGATCTGTAGAAAATAAATGGCTGATGTGTTTAATGGTCGAAAGACTTACTCTATCCGAGGTAGATAGATTTAGAATATACCGAAGTGAAAAAAAAAAGTCAATCTATCAAAAGTCCCAATGTTTCACATCGGGACCTCGGATAGAGTAAGTTCTGGAGTTAACCCCTAGCTACCACCAATGCTGGAGATAGGGGGTTCATTGGAACCCCTTATCTGCTGATCCTTGGCAGCTAGGGGTTAATGTTTGGTATCATTGGATCGGCCAGAGCATGGCCTTTCCAACCATACCATGTGTGGATTCATATGCTCCATTAATTATACCGCAGAGAGGCGCTTCCCAGCAGTGTGTGGTGTGTGGATTCATATGCTGCATTAATTATACCGCAGAGAAACGCTTCCCAGCAGTGTACGATTCATATGCTGCATTAATTTTTTATTTATTTTTCGTTTTAAATCATTTTATTTGTTCTGGGTTTTTTTTTTCGTTTCTGATAATTTTGTTCAGCTTTTTTTCTGTTTTAAAACCTTTTGTTCTGGTTTTTATTTTTAAAGTCAGACCATTTGGGTCAGTATTTTTGTGTTTTTTAAATCGTTTTGTTCATTTTTGTTCCTTTCATACCATTTTAATATGAATATGCATTTCACAGATTTATTTAGTCATAAGAAAAAAGGATCTTTATTTAATAAAAAACGATAGAATCGACAGAATTACTGTATCGACAGAAATATCGGATCATTCGAAACGATACGAAATTACGGAATCAGCAATGGAACTGAAAAATACGATGTCCGAAATTACCAAAATGGAACGGAAATTACGAATGGAACGAAAATGACTAGCGATTTTACAAATTTCACGTCCATACGAAATAACAAAATTAATTTGTTTCGTAACGGAAATGTTTTTATATCGGACGTATTCGGATCCGATCCGATTCGGAAAATTGCCCGAATCCAATGCACCGAATCAGCCCGATTCGTAAAAAAACCCGAATCGGGCCGAATCGAAATACACATCCCTACAAAAAAGTGGCTCCTTCTTGACTCCTAATTTTCCCTCACCAGACTCAATCATCCTAATTACAGGGGCTGTCTGGGAACACAACAGAGGAAATTTAATTTCTCCATTTATACACAGGACCCTTTACATTACATTACATGCCAGGGGCAGACTGACCCATCGGGTACTCAGGCGCCATCCTGGGGCCCAGACGGGGTGGCCCCACATTGGCCTTGCTTGCTCCTGCAGTCCAGGCAGGGGTTGGGCAGAGGGTTACTTTTTACTCGGCAGTGTGTGGGATCAAAAAATTCCATGCGCTGCACTGGAAGTAAAGGCCCCACCGAGGGGAAGAGGAGGAAGACGAGGCTGCCAGCCCAACAGCTCACAAGGGGACATGTTGGTCCTGCCCCCTTTCACAGCAGCCACGCGAAGCAGAAAGCAGAGCCACCCCTGCTCATGTGCTGGAAGTGTCCAGCACGTGCAGGGAGGGGGACAGGAGAGAAAACATCCGAGACCAAGAAGGCAGCCAGGGATTCCAACCTATGGTAAGTATGTAACAAGCAGTGTGTTTGTGAGCAGGGGGTGGTGTGTTTGTGAGCAGTGGGTGGTGTGTGTGTGAGCAGGGGCTGGTATGTATGTGTGTGTGAGCAGGGGTGGTGTGTGTGTGTGAGACAGAGCAGGGGTGGTGTGTGTGTGTGAGAGCAGGGGTGGTGTGTGTGTGTGAGGGCAGGGGTGGTGTGTGTGTGTGAGAGCAGGGGTGGTGTGTGTGTGTGAGAGCAGGGGTGGTGTGTGTGTGAGAGCAGGGGAGGTGTGTGTGTGAGAGAGCAGGGGTGGTGTGTGTGAAAGCAGGGGTGGTGTGTCTGTGAGAGTGCAGGGGTGGGGTGTGTGTGTGTGTGAGCAGTGGTGGTGTGTGTGTGAGAGAGAGCAGAGCTGGTGTGTGTGTGTGTGTGAGAGAGTGTGAGTGTGTATGTGTGTGTGAGCAGGAGTGGTGTATGTATGTGTGCAAATGTACTGGGGAGGCTGAAATGGGCTGGGGAGAAATAAACTGGTGGCTGAAATGGACTGGGCAGGGGGAATTAACTGGTGGGGGCTGAAATTGGCTGAGAAGAAATTAAATCAAATGGGGAGAAATTAACTGGTGGGGCTGAAATGGGCTGGGGAGAATTTAAAATTAACTTGGAGGCTGAAATGGACTGGGCCGGGGGGGGGAGAAATTATTTACTGTGGGGTGTCATGACCACTACTCGCGCTGCTGCGAAAGATGCCTAGCCCAGATAATGACTGCGTGGACAACAAGTCCCCGCGCGCTTGCTTACCTATCTGTCCCCGCACACTTTCTCTCGCAACAGGTACGTAGAGCGCGATACAATGGTCCAAGGATTGCCACGCAGTACAAGTCTTCTCTTGAAGCGGGTAGTGACTACGTCTCCCACAATCCCTGGGTCACTTTCCTATTCTATTAGTTATGCTGCCACCAGTCCTCATGGATACTACGCGTGTCGCAGCTAGAGATGCAGGGCTAAGCACCCGGACAGTGACTGCATAGACAACAATCCCTGCCGTCACCAGTGACCGCAACTCACAATTTCGTATCTACCCGAGCTTAAAACAACCAGCAATACTCCAGTCTCTTAGTTAGCATGGATCTCATCAGCCAGAAGCAGAAACTTAAATAAGTTATATTTATTTATGATATAGAAAAATAACAGTGCATTGGTTACAAAAATTATAGATAGAAGAAATCAATTAATTATGCACTACACAGCAAATAAAAGAAAAGGATTAAACACAGAGCATTACTTAAAAACAATAAGCTAGCATCAGCAACTCCGGGGTTGGAGATGGAGACATGCATAGATCCGCTGGAAATGGAAGCATAAACAGCATGGACAGATCATCAATTTTTGTTTGAACCCCTGTGATCAGCGAAAGCCCATGGCATGCCCCAGAATATATATAGGGCTGCCTTTTTCTAAGTCCAGCCTCCTAGCTGGCAGAGCCTTTGTCTACAATCCCCAGAATTCCCCTCTCCTGAGCATGCTCAGTATGATTTGTCATTAATCTTAATTCCCTGGTCTATCAATCATCTCCCAAAGACAACCTTCAGTGATCAGAGAATGTGATTGCTTCTTTGATAGGCGGTTGGGGTGCCGCTCTGGCTGCATCTTCTCCCTGCCATGAGCAATTGCTCCTTCTACCTGCTGGGTAGACCCCAAAAAGGTGTTATCTTTAATTCACACCTGTGATGACTTCAGAGAAAATTGTCACGGACCTGTTTCATTGCTTATTTCCAGCAGGCTGGAAACTCAGCCATTGATTTCTTAGGCCAGCAGCGCCAAATGGCCTGGTATCTATAGATAGCCATAGATATAAATATGCCTATATAATACATATCGTGGTAGATATACTGATAGCTAGACAGAGAGAGATGGGTACGTCTACCTGTGACAGGGGGCTGTGGAGCTCTGTGATACTCTCATACACACCGCGTTTTACTGTCAGTTTTATTGCTGTGGAGCTCTGTGATATGCTCATACACACTGCACATTACGGTGAGTTTTATTGCTGTGGAGCTCTGTGATATGCAGTGTCTAAAAGTGTAGCATTAATGAGCAGCATCTTATAAACCTGAAAAGTGACTGGCATTTTCCCACATTTGCAACAAGGACCTTCTGTGTCGCTGCAGCAGGGGTTGGGCACAGGGTTACCATTTACTCGGCAGTGTGTGGGACCATCTGTAAGTCTGGAGGGGGCACAATGGATTCCCCAATTCACTGTTGAATTTTCTTAACTCAGTAAAATCATTATTTTGAAAATTGTATGAATAAATTAAATCTTGGGGGGGGAGGTTAACCTTTTGTGGGCATGACACTTGGGGCCCCAGGATCTCCTATTGCCCGGGGGCTCCATTAGTTGTCAGTCTGCCCCTGTTATGGGCATTTATAATATAGCAGCATCGTATTCATCAGCGCTTTACGAAGAGGAAGATACAAACAAAAGACTTACGGATACATAAGGAACAAGTGACCAAAATGTTTTGCTTTAGCTACAACACTTTTGAGTATTTGCAGACAAGCAATAAATTGTCCTTTTGTTTTGTCAATACCCCTCCATTACAGAATAACAAAGTGATATTTTCTTTTGACCATGTTATAGGGTTAATCACATCACCTTATTCTTGCATCACTGACTCATAGATGACCTTTAAATTGATAATGAGATTCTACATTTCTTATTCATTTTGTCATACAATCTCTCTTTTTTCTTCGATTCTTCTTTTGTATGTTTGACATCTTTGGCCTTGAAAATACAATAAAAACATAACATAAAAGATATTTCTGCAACTTTTCCTGGAGAATGGAGCTGAGATCCAAACTAACAGTATCTATAAAAGTGAAACTGCAATCTCTCAATGGGTTTACTGGTTCAGAATGATAATCCAACCCAAGTGTTGAAGTACATTTTTTTTGTAAAATGTTTTTTATTTATCTTCCATTGTTGCACGGGTATCAGCATCAGTGTACAATGCACATGAGATACGGAATAGAAATACAGTGGTAAAAAGTACACACTGTATAATAACCATTAACATAGAACATAATAAGGTGACATAAAATAGATTAAATGATGAAATAAAAGAAATCCCAAGTGATGTAGAGAAGATGCATAGTTAAATGTTGGTGCTGCTAGACAACATAAAAAAACATGTATTAATGGGATAGACTCAAAACATTAGCGAAAAACTAGAAACTAAGCTTCGGTTCTCAGCAAGAGCTCTAGGGTGGTAGGATCCCATCAGTGTTGGTCAGGCAGTGAGTTTCTTCACTCATTGGTCCCCCCACAATATCCCTGAGTGTAGTTTAAATTCTAGTCACGTATGCCAAGTCAAAATAGATATTATAGACCTCGGACATGAAAAAATTTAACTACAATTCTAATTACATCAATAACTCACAGGGAAAGGAGCAAACAATTTTTGTTACATTTAAACTATATACTTAATATGATAAAAATGGTATTTATGGAGAAATGACAAAAGACTACCTAAGAATTTTGGGACACTGTACCCTTTAAATTATTTTTCCAAATCTCAATTTTATACAAAAAAAACACCAAACTATTCCTTAGTGCTCAATTTGTTTTTTGTTTCATGAATAATCTTACATGAGTGATTATTTTACATAGAATCTACATTCTACTTATACATATTACATTCCTGATTCAATATTATCTAATTTCAATTTTTTTGCCACTATTTTCACCATAGTAAATATGTGTGTATGCACAGTATATTTATGGAAAGACAGAGACTAGTTGTGGGAGAGGTTTGCTGGCTTTTTTCTAACAGGACTGCTCCCCTACCCTCATGGGGTCAGATTCTAACTCTCCTCCAACCACTCCCTTCTCTTGTATTTATTGTCATTCTCCTCTCTAACTGGTAGGTCCTCTTTTCCTTCCATTTCCAAACCTGACCACTGATTCGGGCACACTTCTACCAAGCTTTTCTTGTCTTTTCTATTGTTCTCCTTTTCCCTTTGGTCTCTGACCAAAAATATGCATGCTAATTATCACATATGTAAGCTGATATATTTTTTCAAATCAATCTTTTATTGATGGTCATATAGAATAGTACTACAATACAGTAGCAGCTGTTAACAAACACTACATTGTAAATAGTAATGTCATGTTCCGTTGCAAATTTATAAAAGTCAGATCTATATGCACAGTAAAATACAATCCAATGACATGTGATTGTGAGATCCTAAAAGTATATAAAAGGGATCAAAATAATAAAGAAAACCACTACCTCCCTAAAAAAAAACCAACAACAATGAATAGAAGAGAGGAATATAGAATCTGGAGGTTCAAGGAAGTAAGCATGGAGTTTTCCACAGAGTAGAGAGTGATCAGTGCAAGCATTGTTGAAAAAAGGAGGAAGGAACAGGGAGAGAGAGGAGATATGTGGAATTCAAAGCTATGAGTTGCCCACTGATGACTGTCCGCCCGCAAGGAGAGAGAAAAACACAACCATTATGATAAACAAAAAACACTGACAACTTTGTTATGTGCATTGATATATATTATTGGCCGGATCTACTAACTCCAAAAATATATAAAAACATATGAACAAAGAAAGAAGACAGTGCTGTAAAAGTTCACACCATACCTATACCTCTCCCAAACCTAAACCCAACTAAACTCTGTCCCCATCTCACTTCCTTCTAATAATCAAATTACACCTACTACCAAGAACCCTACCTCAGCACTGCCTACCAATCCCCGCTGTGACAAAGGGGAAACTCAAAACCCACAATTACCTCAAAAACCTCCCAGACTAATGGCTGAAATAACAAGCCATTATAAATAACAAATAACAATTCCCGCTCAAACTGCATCCCAACCTGAAAAAACTCCTCGCGTGCTGGCATCAGGGGCAATTCAAGGGCCCTCCACCTGAGTTGTTCCTGGCCTTCATAAGCACAAAAAAGAAGAGATGAAAGAGAACTGGGAAAAACAAATAAGAAAGAGAAGAAGAGGTAAGACGGGAAAAACGGGGAAAGAAAGAGAACGGTATACACAGAATGAATCAGAGTAGGGCGAGAGGGTTGTAGTTGTAGAGAGGAAAGAGAATACAAGAAAGGAGGACTGAGGGAAGGCCGGGGTAAAACTAGTTATGTTATAAACAAAAGAATGCAGTCAGTTATTTGAATGTGAGTCATATATGTTACATAATATCATAATTTTATATATATGAAACAAAGAGGCATAGAGTCATTCAGCAGAATTTGTACACTATACACTAAAGTTAAACTTTTAGTTTGTGATGCATTGCTTACTGAATCTCAGTGTCTAGTTTTTGCAGATTGGATATTGTAAATTGTAGATGTTAAATTTAGCTATATCTTTAATTTAATTAAAGAAAAGTATATTTTTAGTTTTATGTGTGTTTTTGACACTGATTTGTTCCAGTTACGTTTCCAACATTATTATGTATCCTTTCATTCAACCACTAATTATTCTAGGTACAGTTTAATTATCTTGATTTTGCTGAAGGAGCATTCACACTCCACAGATGCGACAATGAGTGTGACTTGAAAGTGGTGACACTTTTAAGTAAAATGCTTGGTTTCGGTTCCAAGATGTGTAGAGATGACCTAGTTTTCCCTGTAACACTTTTCAGTGTATATTGATACAATCTGTGTTAGCTGTTGTTACTTTTTCAGTTTATTACCACTTTTGCCTCCATTCATAAGAAATTTAACTCCTCTACTACCAAACCATTTACTAAACATAACTTAATAAATGTATTAAAAAAACAGCAGAAATTGGGCTTTATGGATTCTCACAACTCGTTAAATCAGTTTTTATTGCTGGTATTTAGCTCAAAATTTAAATAAAATAAATAAAAAATAACTAACTAAAAAAATTATAGGCAGGGAATGTATCAAAGGTCATTGTCAAAATAGTTGAGTGGAATACAACAAAACACTGGTTTAAAAAAATAAAAACTACAATAGGCACTGTCATGTGCCATAAGCTAAAACGTGGATGTTAAGGGGAAAAATTTTGCTTGCAAATTTCCCCTTAGCGTCCCCATTTTACAAACAGATTAGGGGCAGGCGCTGAATCCAGCAGTCTGCCCAGTAATGGCCGCTAACCCGTCAAGATACTCAGGCAGCTGTAGCACGGCAGAGAGAGTAGCCCCTCCTGTAGTCCATAGGACTCCATTGAGAGTTGTGCTGCCTGGTCAGATGACCTGCAGAATTTCTCTCTCGCAAGATCCTGCAGGTCCAAAGAGTCGTTGGCGGAGGGTGATTGGGAACTTTTTTCCACCAGTCTGACTCGGCTCCCGGCGGCCAGAAGCGACAGATTGAGCTGCCGTTCACACTGTGGGATGAGAGGTGAGTATTTGATTTTTGGGGGCTTTCCAGTTACTGCTAACTGTTGTTTCAGCAGAAGCGGAATCAGTTACCACCAGCTCTGAGCTGTAGCAAACCTTTCAGTTAGCCACAGCGGTCCGTGATTAGCGTTAAGACTTTATGATGCTAACGCTAATTACTGATTGCTTACTCTTTGCATTCCTCATATTAAGCAAATGGAGGGCAAAGTACAGTAAGTTTGTGTTAAAAATAATTTTTAACCCGTTAGCGATGGGAGGTAATATAGACGTAACACTATTACTCTTTTAACCTAGCGCTAACGCTCACTTATGTGAGCACTAATGCTAGCGTTAAGGAGGTGATAGGGCCCAATATGTGTCAGTCCATCTCAAGTGGCTCAATAATTTTGTGTAAAATTAGTTGCTTGACAATTTTAAAACTTACAATTTATTTTGAGTGATTACCTCTATGTACTGGTACGCAAAACCACCAGTTTATTATTTTATTTAGTTTAACCGCAGCAACCATCTTTGTTTCATGTCACATGACAAACTATACTTATACAGAAATTTATGGAAACATCAATATCTTGGGTTAAAAACCGATCTCTAGAGCAAATTACAGGTACATGTGCATATGTGCATAAAAAGTTTTGAACATTCTTGTTACTCACATGCAGAACGTAAGTTTTAATGTAATGATCAAGATTGCTAGATGTTCCAAATAATAATGGCAAGGGTTCGATTATCAGTTTTAAGATTTTCCCCAGGGTACTTGGGTAAGTATAGTATTACAGAACTTTCAGGTTTGAGGTTTATTATGGGGATTGATGATGAGAAAGTGCAAATATCTTAACATGTCCTCTCACTTTTGGGTCCTCTAAGGCAGTGATCCTCCAACCTGTCCTCAGGACCCCAACCAGGCCAGATTTTGCAGATCACCTTGGGGAAATACAGACTGAATCCTGCAATCACTGAGCAGCTAATCATATCACTTGTGCTGTGCTTCACATATCTGCAAAATCTGGCCTGGTTGGGGTCCCGAGGACAGGTTTGAGAACCACTGTTCTAAGGTAGAATTCAGCAGTTTGAGATTTCAATGGTTACAGCTAGCGCTAGTAGAATCTGGGGAAAATCCTTCTTTAGTAATTCATGCATTTTGAGAAATAAACATATGGGATATGAGCATAATTAATAAAAGTGATCAGTATTTCATAGTTTATTATTTTACTGTTTATGATTGGCACTCCATAATTAAAATCATCATATCTGATGACAAGCTGTGAGGTATCCTCACTAACTCTCTTGGATATATTGTGGGAGCTTCTGGTGGTAGTAGTCAGCTCTGCAGGGGACAGTTTTCTGAGACTAATGCACATGGGAACTATGGTCTTATCCTAAGCAGATAATTTGAATGAATTTTTCAGCCAAGGTGGGTGAAATTATTTTACAAAAACATCACAGTTTTCCTCGCTAATGTCCTCAACCATGTGTGACCACCCCTGGTCATCGTTGACACAAGCGTCATTATTCTGTAGGATCAGATGGACAGAGTTCATCACTGTATAAGATCAGGCCTCACTGATCTATTACAAACAAACCTTATTGACAAACATACGTTATTGTGTGTTTATGTGAGTGTGATTTATGAAAATTGTAAAACTTTTTTTAAATGTATTTAAAGAAATCACGGTTGTATAGAGACATTGTAATCAGTACATACCAAAAAGGATGAGATATCCAATCCCAACCCTATTTTTAAACTATAACTCCTCTGACAGGCTGCAGAGGAACAGAAGGAGGAGAAAAGGGGAAGAGAAAATCAAAAGGAAAGTGTGGTATAACCACCCCTCCAACATGGCACAACATGAGCCTGAGGCAAGCCTCCAAAACTTTACAGAGTACAGGCTACAGACAATCCCAAGGACATGTCATCACAACGTACAACTTCCAGCCCCCCAACCCCAGCCCAAGTCAGCCTGATAAAATCAGTTCATCCCCCGAAAGAGTCTCATGCATCCCAGATCTAGAAAGGCAGAGTATGATGATGTTTAGCGGATAAATAATTCATCACCTGAATGTAGGTTCATGATCTGGAACAGGTGATTCTGAGGAGACAAAGTGGTGGTGCGCCACTGTTCCACAACAGCCTTCCTGGAAGCAAGCAATATTTTGGATAACAAACGGTTTTGATGAAGAGAGAGGTCCAGTACTGGTTTTGCAAACAGGTAAGTCCAAGGATTCCTTGGAACATTGGGGCCAAGGACATGTTCAATTAAGGCTTGTACTGCATCCCAATACACAGATATTTTGTGGCATGTCCAATACATATAGGCATGAGTACCTCTTGAACCACACTGTCTCCAGCACTCATCTGGGACTGAGTGATTCGATTTGTGATGAAAAATGGGGCTAGTATACAACGCATAACTGTCTTTATGGACTGTTCCTGTAGGGTGATGCAGATAGAAACCTTACTCAAAGCTTCCAAGATATCACAGCAGTTGTTACCATCAAGAGTGGAGCCAAATTCCTTCACCCATGCTGTACCATAACTAATGATAGGTAATGAAGGTCTACTCGCCAGGCGCGTACACAGGAGGAACGTCAGATCCCGAGGTTGGGACCAGGTCAAACCAAATTAAAAAAAAAACATGAGACGACGGTGGCAGCAGAGTGAATCTCAGACATTGTGACGTATTGGCATTTATGAAGATATCTAAATAGATCCTGGGGGTGGAGATGCATTTGAGCAGATATGGACTCGAAGGAGAGCCCCTCAGAACCAATGTCTTGGATTCTGGCGATGCCACACTCAGCATAACGAGTGAATAGTTTAAGATGCATTACTGCTGTAAACGGAAAATTCCTCCACAACGTCGACAGAGAAGATCCTTCTGGCAAAGCTCCTTCCGGACTGACACTTTATCCCAGAGAGCGAAGGAGTGGAGAAGAAATGGACACTCGTTGCTAAGGCAGGGCGGAGGGGTCTAGGGGCCCAGATCCAAAGTCATGGTTCATCCGGTCACACCAGATGTGATTCAAAGTCCACTCACTGGCAAGTAGAAGATGGAGAGGGTAGAGCCATCACTTGTGAGAGTTGTGCTGCATGGTAGTGCCATTGTAAATGAGGAAGGCCCAAACTGCCCAGGTTCCTGAGGTGATATAAAATGGAACCTACCACCCTACGTCTACTACCATGCCAAATATAAGTGAAAATACTGTTTTGGAGGAACTCAAGGTCACTTGGATCGACAGGAGTAGGAAGCCCTCGGACCAGGTATAGCAAACGAGTTAAAAGATAAAAGTTTGATAAAATGTATGTGACCAAGCCAAGAAATGCATTACTTGTCCCACGCCTCCAACTCCTGCCGAAAATCGCTCATATAAAAAGGGGAATAGCTAAAAGAATATAAATCAGCATAACACGTGGTAACTGAATACCCAGGTATGGCAAAGAAGTGGATGCCACCCAAAATATGTGAAAATATAACAGATAGGTTCAGTGGAAAGCTGAAAGGTTAGCATAACAAATTTTTCCACATTCATTTTATATCTGGAAACACATGATAATTGGAGCAAGAGTGATTCAACCGCATCCACTGAGGTTTTGGGCTTTGTCAGGGTCAATAAGTGTCATCCATGTATGCTGACACCGTATAGGATTCAGCTGCCAGAGAGATTTCCAATATGTCAGGGGAAGATCTTATACAAAGTAACAGGGGTTCTAGAGTCAGGGCAAAGAGCAGGGGAAAATGCGAGTAACTCTGACAGGTTCCGTTGATAATAGGAAAGGAGTGTTCTTGGGTACCAGGGATAGATACGTCTGCACGGGGTCGTGGTACAAAGCTCAGACCGCCGTGCAAAATGCAGGAGGCAAGCCCTACGTGTCTGAAGGGAGGGAGCAGCCTTATGAGCAAGTTCATCAACATGCAGGGTTTTTTGACAATCTAGAATACGGTGCAATTTACATTTGATGCCGAAAGACACTTTCAGAATAAGAGAACCCTGAATAACCAGGAAGAAAAGACGTCCCCCATGAGTTTTTCACAAAAGTACATCTCTTGCTCAAAGGCAAATTTGCTTACAAGGTAAGATAAGGTAAGATATGGGAACCAAGTCGCCAATTCCACGTCAGGGTGCGATCGGAGACAAGTATCTCCAGCCACACCTCTGCGTGGAGATGGAATAGGATTTGACCCAGGCAAACAGGGAAAAAGAAAGGAGAATATTAGCTATTCTGGAGTATGACCCATGAGAATTAGAATAAAAAGTATAGTCCCTATTGGAAGGGTGCGAAACACGCCGCACAACCTCCAGGGCATAGAGAGCAATAAAAGCACCGAAAAGCGCATCCTGTGTGTTACCAGAAACCAGGTCAGGCTGTAGGTGAGAGTGTAATCTGTGACACAGCACCACAATAAAGTCACCACAAATGATCATCTCCCCAGTCGCACCCCTGTCAATGTCAGAATTAAGAGCGCCCAGAACTGTGTGTCCGGGGTATTCAGGGCATACACATTAATCAGCGTAATGGGTTGAGGGCCCAGGGAACCCTACAAGATAATATATCGTCCGGCCTGATCGGAACGGAGCGAGTGCATTGTAAACAGACAATTTTTGTTTATCAAAATTTATACCCCATTGTGTTTATTGAGCATGTAGGCGTAGTATACTGTTGTGAAACGTGGATCGCGTAACCAAGCTGACTCATGTCTAAGAAGCATCATCTCCTGAATGAAGGCTAGATCAATATATTTGCGCCAGAGATCAGAAGCCTCCATTTGTGAAGAGTATTTAAGCCTTTCGCATTAAGTGAAAGGGCATTTAATGCCTTAGCTGTCATATAAAATTAGAGTGACTGGAGAGGCATACCCCTGTCTACCCAATACCCACGCCCGCCACGGAAGGAGAAAAAAAATGGAGGGCAAGAGGGTAGAGAAGGGTCTGCACACTCATAAAGAGGGTTCTGTGCTTGTCAGGACCAGAGAGACTGGGTCACGCATCTGCACTCATACCGGACCAAGCTCAAACCCCCCCCCCCCGTAAAACTGGTTTTAAGCACATACAGTAATCAGTAGTAAAACCACTGACATGTGAAGTAAATAACATTGATGATATGGTTACAATGGCAGCTGTCAAGAGGTGGGATTTATTAGGCAGCAGTGAACTATCTGTTTTTGACTGTCATATGCTGAAGCACTACATTAAAGTAGGCTGTTCCCCAGATTTCTACTAGCCCCGTCTCTGTAACCAGTAATATCAAATTAAACATTTTTACAGCACAATACTACCGCAGAGGACATATATGTGTGACACATTTGTGAAGCCCAGTGGATTGATCAAAAATTAGAGCTTTATATCAAGGGTCACCTCTACATAACAGCTACGCTTAGAGACACATGTGATTGGGTGATCAGAGTTTCATGTGAGCATCATATTAGCATTTATGTAGCCAATGTGGATGAACATATTGATAGTTGGAGATGCACTCGTGCCAAAAGTGGATATTCCAATTACATAGTCCAACTGACTCAAACCAGGAAAGAACTGTGGAACATGAACAATTGCTTGCATACTTTTTATGTTTTTATTTTGTATAGTGACTGTCCACCAATAAATGGACAATCAATTCATATTTTTTTATTTCTTTTTTTCTTTTGGGAAAACAGATTGAAGCATTAAATCTTGACATTTTCAATCAGATTAGTTTATATATTTATTTATTTTTTCCCAATAAGCATTCAACTAAATGAAGAAAAGAGTAATGATATTACGGCTGCATGTGGGAGATCCACTAATGGCAACCTGTGTAGGTAGCTTTTGTACAGCAAATAACCTGTAAGCAGATATGGGAGAGAAAAAAATCCCTTTTAAAACATTTTTGTACAAATAAAAAAAAATATTAGCTCATCATGTTGTAAATTCTTTTTGTGACCCATTTGTCCCTTTAAACAATTTTCGTAAGTATTTTCCTAAGTATATGGTAATTGCATGGAATGTGTCACTAAAACATGAGTGGGTGCAAAAGGCATAAATTAGCATTGTGATACAGAGTGTAGGAGATTTAGAAAACTGTGAAATGTTGCAGGGATTTATGTACATCATTCACATGCAACTGAAGATGTTGTTTGTAATTTTAAGAAAAAAAGAGAATTTCATAGAGCAGGACTGAGTTCTTCGCTGCAAGGTGAATCAGTCCAATGCCAGGAGCCCTATTCTGAGATGAGCAGTGAGTTGCTAGAGGTAGCTTCAGAAAATAACTCTAGATGTAAATCATTACCATTCATGTGTTACCACTGGTATCCAAGTGAAGAGCTAGTTATATTCAGCCGAGGGCAAATACAACTCTGGGTTCTCAGGGGTATTACAATCTAGATGAAAGTGCATGTCTATGGCAGCCGTACACACAAGACTAATGGAATATATATATATTATATATTTTTGCATGAAGAACCAGCACTAAGCAGGGATGAGCTACAGATTGGATGTTGGGTTTATACTGATGCACCTAGCAAACATTTTCCTTGTTTGTTTTTTCTTTAGTGAAATTATTTGATTAATGGAATTTGTAATATTTTCCCATACACCTATTGATTTTCTTACGCAATGTGAGCTCATGGATAATGTGTAGAGTTTTACAAGTCTTACACTGTTATAGTTACAATAGTGTACCAGTCCAGAGCCATATTACATTGTGGATACTAAAACGGGGACGCTAACGGGGAAAACCCGCGCATGCAGGTTTCCCAGTAGCATCCCCATTTTAGCTCCATATTATGGTGCAGGCGGTAATTCAACAGCCCTTGTACCCCTTGACCTACAGTTTTGATCCTGACTTCAATTTCTGTTTTGGACATCCCAGCTATTGACATATTGGTTTATTTCCAGGATGACTCCTGGGCTCCAGACCTATAATGGGTTATTCAGAGAGAAATGTTGCCGAAATGTAACCGGACACTGAAATTCAGCGAACGGTGACATTTCGGGGACATTAGGCTATTCAGAGAGCAGGCAGTTTGCCAAATATTGGCGATTCGCCTGCACGTACGGTGCCTGTTCGAAGGCAGTGAAATCCCCCATAGAGAAGAAATGGTTAATCTATTCAGAGAACACTGAACAGCAGTGAAAAGTTGTCGAAATGCCCTGCTGTTCTGTGTTTTCATTCGGCAGGTTTATTCAGCCGAACCCCATAGGCTTCAATGTCATGTTCAACATTCCTGTTTTTATCTAATATCTGATAAACCATTTATTATTTTATTCTGTAGTAAAAAGTCTATTTATAGATTTTTTTTAGGATCTTTTGGGCATTTTTCAGGATTTTTTTCTGCAATTTTTTTCTGTTTTTTTTTTAAATTGTTTTTTCATTTTTCTTTAACAGACCTTTTTATTATCATTCATTGGATCTTATATTTAAATTCCAGACATTTTCGTTTAGTGTTTTTTTTGCTAAAAGCGTTTCAAATTTGAAACTTTCAAGCATACTGTTTCTTTATTTTTTACCCTGTTCGTCAGCTTGCCGGCTTTTTCCGGCATCTGCTCTGTGCTGTGATCGACGGCTCATTGGCTTTTTGTGTTCGGTGTGGTTTTTGCAGTGGTTTCTGCCGGTTTTCTGTTGTTTTTCAACGGTGCTCCCTGCACTTTGAATGCTGAATTTACCGCTAGGTAGGGATCTTTGATTCCCCGAAGTGCAGGGAAGTGCGGAGAACGAGAAAGCACTGAAATGTCGGCGACATTTTGGTGCTCTCTCAATAACCCCTTTAGTTTGTTTTTGATTACATTTCTACTCCTGATCTCCTTTCTCACTGAACTTCTTGCTTGCTTCCTGGACTTCACTTCTTCTCATCGGTACCCCAGTACCAAGTATATTATGAGACTGTATCTTGCTACTGGAGTCCAGCTTACAAGCTTTCAGGTTTTTCAGCTCTATACGGGGACGGACAGAAAACTACGGCCTCTGTACTCTAAACGCTGAGTTGCTACCAACTATCACAGCTTGGCAGTATAGTACACTTTAGTGCCTGGTCAAGTAATTATGTACATTTTTTTAATCTAAATTACCTGAGCTGTCGCTAACAAGAACAACGTGCCTATTACAGCCGAGTGTTTAGAGAATAGAGCCCAAAATTATCAAATTATTTCTGTATCAGAATTTATTATTAATCAAATAGTTCTTATTCTATTTCAGATTTTCCTTTAAAGGACTCCATTCTGCAATGTTAATATGTATCCTATGCGATGTACAATAATAATATACTAAAAACATCAGCCTAACAATATGCAAGTGCCATTTTCACTTTTAATTACAGTCACTGCCAGAAGAGAAAAGCATTACCATTGTAATGTCCCATCCACCCTGTCATCTATAATTGTGTGCATACCTGCGCTGACCTTTACATTGTTCCAAGCGGCATTTGACTGGTCAGTTCTGCTTTGTGTTTAGAAATCTAACCTAAGGGAATAACAGACCAAATCTCAGGTTAAATGAAATTATTCTCTTTGTTTTGCTGCGTAAAAAATCCAGAAAACTTATTTTTTCTCATCTACTGAATTTTAATAGTAATAATAATTAATATTTAAATTTTAGTTACCTAATGCAGTAGGATACTGACTGACAGTTAAATAAAAAAGATCTGTCAGAGGAATTTCTAAGAAACATTCAGGGTTATCCAAAGAGATCCGAATTGCTTGAGAAAGGTAACCGAATGCTGAAAATCAGTGTTCGGTTACCTTTCCTGACCATTCGGCTATCCAGAGAGCAGGCAATTCGCCAAATCCTGGCGATTTGCCTGAACATACGGTGCCTGTTCGGTCCCTGTTCGAGGGCAGTGAAATCCCCATGAAAAAGCACTGCTTCGGCTATTCAGAGAACACAAACCAGCAGTGAAAGGTTCCCCTAATGCCCTGCCATTCGGTGGTTTAATTCGGCAAGTTAATTCAGGAGAATCCCATAGGCTTCAATGTTAAAAATATTCCCGTTTTAATTCAATATCTAATAAACCGTTCATTATAAAATTCTGCAGCAAAAAGTCTCTTTATTTATAGATTTTTTAGGATACTTTAAGCATTTTTCTTTTTTTTTTTTTCTTTTTTAAAAGTCCGATTTTTTTTTTTTTTTTTCCAGTTTACTTATTTTTTTTGTAACAGCCCTCTTTATTATCATTCCCTGGACCTCCTGTGAAAATTTCAGACATTTTCGCTCAGTAGTTTCTTTGCAAACAGCGTTTCATTTTCCCAGATTCATACAAATGGTTTTGCTAATTTATTCACTGCCTCCTCTACGTCACAGCTGCTTCGGCTCTGTGTGATTCGGCTCCTGTTCGGCTCCTGTTCGGCTCCTGTTCGGCTTCTTCGAAGGTTAATCCAGATGTTTTTGCTTGTTTTCAGCGTGCATTCGGTTAGTTTTCGTCAGGTTTTCGGCAGCTTTTCCCTGCAATTCGGGGACCCTGTGCTGTTTGCTGAATACACCGCAGGGTCACCGAAATGCAATCGGCAAAAGGAACCGAATTGAAGAGAACGAAAAGTCACCGAACGTGCGGTGACGTTTCGAATCTCTTTGGATAACCCTGACAGTGTCACACTGCACGTTTAAAATTTGCTGTTGTATAGCACATAAAATTAGATAACTAAGGTGATATTATTAAGAAAATAGTAAGTCAAGGACACTATATTTGTATGTTAATCAGCAAAGAACTCTTGTAAAGATGAGCTTTGAGGTTGGTGGATAAAAGTGTATGTTGGTGGTTAACCCCTTCACTACCAAGTGATTTTCAAAACACACATTGTCAGAAACCAGTGTTTTTTTGAAAAATCGTTTTTAATGAATTATATAGTAATACATATTACTGTAAATAACTTATTTGGCCAGTAGATGGTTAAATTGAGTTACAGAGGTTTAAACAGCAGGTCTGTGTGTTTTTTTTCTCCCTGCATCGACTGCTGACAGCTTCTGAAGCCTGATTTCAGAGCATTCAGCTGCCTATTTTACAGTTTTAGCTCTTTGGGCATTATGCCCACAGGACTAAAACCTTTTTGGGGGGGGCACCTTCTGCAGCCCAACACCAAACAAAATTTGTTTGCAGTAACACATTTCATTTGCTTTTGGGCTGCAGATCAGCATATCGAAATAGCTCGATATCAGGGCACCAGATGGTGCCCTTGAAACCTGAGATCTTGATATTGGTAGTGAAGGGGTTAATGAGCTGTATGTATATCAGCAAGTGAATAGTAAAAGATTTTCAGTTACTTTTTTGCAGCTTAACGGGTTATTCAAAGAGAGCCAAATTGGCCACAAAATTGCAGCGAACATTGACTTTCCCTGTACAGTGTAATAAGTTGCTATTCGACTATTCAAAAAGCAGGCAGTTTGACAAATATTATACCGAACAGCAGAGAAATGCCAGTGAAATGCCCAGATTTTTGGTGGTCTCATTCTACAAGTTTAAACAGGCGATTCCCATGGGTTTCAATTGATAAATTTGGATTTAAAGCAAACAAAACAAACTCCCTATAATAATTACCATTTATGAAATTTCAATAAACCTTTTTCTAGTTTCTTCTCATATATCAAAGTTGAAAACAGGGCGCGGCGCTTCACCATGGCGAGAGACAACAAAATCAGCCACAAAGCAATGTAGCATCAGTCCTGTCTGAAATATCCTTCCTTAGACAGGTCTTTTATTAGATTTCAAAGAACTTATAGCCAATCAGCATACAGATACATTTCTACGTAAGAGTTTAACCAACAGTGAGCCAAAAATTACTATATTGATTCAGAGATGGCTTTTTCTAGCATACACTTTTCTAGCATCCACTGTTCACACACCCTTCCTGCACACAAAGGAAATGGCTAAATTCCACAGGCTAACATCCTATGCAAGTAAAAGACTTGCAGGGTTTGACACTTATAATGGGGGGGTGGATTCACACTACCTATCATATTAAAATACCTTTCAATCGTCTCATTGATCACATATACAATTGTGATCACAAAAAGGGATGAAACAAACTAGACAATTAAACTAATTATACCTGGGGCCATAGTATCCTCGCCTAATACCTGTACGATATACGAAAAGGAATCCCCAAGGATGCCCTTTATGAGCATAAAATACACTTATCTATCTAGATTCACTCTTCCAGCGAACCACATTTGGAGCGTAGGCAAAAATACCTAATCTAGACATTAAATAACTATTTATTCCCATTTCCCAAAATATAATTCACCGAACAAGAAAAGTATAATAACTTGAATGTAAAAGTTCATTTATCTAATAAATCAACATGAGTCAGATCTATATCTGTGTGTTTTCCTATGTTCAGCTTCACTCCACAATACGCATATACACCTGCATTCATACACACATTCAAGAAATACATTCTCATTTTCACAAATTAAATCCTTTCTCACACTTATCTAGGGGATTAAATAAATAAAAAAAATTATATTCCATAATCTAATACCATAGTCCACAGTGCGAGATCAGGGTGTGGTCTTTTTTTTTTCAACATCCCAGCTTGAGACGCATAATCATTGAATGTCATCAGAGCTCCCACCATAGGGACTCCTGAACAAGCTGTCTCTTTGCGCTGGTTGCTTATTACCTGTGACCTTTGACCTTGACACAAAATGTCCATGATTCGTTCCATATTCGTTCATTGTGACTGTCAGGTTTCTTGATGATGTGATATGGTTTTAGCAACAATAAAGAAAATAAAAAAGAAAAGAAAATATGGTATACCCCACTAATCATATACATCCATTCATTCATTGTCACTCTCAAATGCACGAAAACAATAAAAATGTTAATTTACACAAGAAAAGACACAGATAATAAATTTCAAAATGTCCCCGCGAAGCCTGTCGGCCTCACGCAATAAAAAAATTATACTACTTCTGACTCATTGTTAGAGAAAAATATATATACGCAACTTTGGCTCAAAAGGGAAATAGCCGAAGTGCATATTCCACCCTTTTATTAAATAGAATTTTATTTTTAATTACTATCCTATTCAGTCTTGTTCGGTGTTGTGAAACAAACCTGGTGTTTATAAAACACACCAATCCTCAAATGAAATAAAAAAATAAAAAAAATAAAAACAGCATTAATTTTATCGAATTAAAACTTTCCATTTACCACTATATATGTCATGAAACGTATTTATGCAAATGCATTAAATTATATGTTCCTAAATACATTAATGAACTCTAATTTTAATTGGATGTGATCTTCCATAATCCTAAATGTGTCAGGGAATTTTGAACAATATTGATTGTAACTAAACAACAAAAATAACAAAATATAAAATAATAAAAACACAAAATAATTATCACTTAGACGACATCAGAATATAAAAATACATTATCTTCTTTCTTTGTCTTCTGTCTTATTGGTTGAAAATAACAGTTTTGTAAAACACATGTCTTAAGTTGTATTTCCAAATCAATGATCCTCTATAAATAGCATGATTTATTGATGAGTTGTCGATAATTAGATTGTTTTATTGCCTGGTGTCTGATAATTCCTTATTATCCGGTTGATGTAACATTGCAATGTGAAATGATAATGTGTTTGAGTAAATTTCCTTCAATTCCAACATCTTTATCAATATTGGTATCGCATAATCTTCCATCTAGCTTGAGCAAAGTTGGCATGCATGGGTAATTTTCACCTAAAGTAAAAACTTGGGAAAAAAAAGTGTTATTAACCTGTCAAAAACTTTAAAATTCATATGGTTAAAATACTTTTAAAATGGAGAAAAAAATGCAACACATTTTTGGACACAAAGAAAAGGTGTGGTCATGAGTGAGACAACACGGAGGAGAGGAGGGGTCATGAGTGAGACAACACAGAGGAGAGGAGGGGTCATGAGTGAGACAAAATGGAGGAGAGGAGACTAGGAAAAGAATGTGAACTTCAATTCAAATAAAAAAAAAAACACAACAAAAATATCATGAACTGGGAAAGAAAGTATAGAAGTGCATGTTTAAAACTTGACGAGTTAATTAGCACAAAGTTCTCAGAGGAAACTCAGAGAAAAAGATTCTTAATAAACATCAATAATCTTTATTAAGGATATTGGTTAAAAACAAACATTCAAACGTGAGGTGTTTGTGCAGCTATTTTACAACCTGTTTTATTCCCTCCAAGAATATTCAATGGAGGCAAAGTTATACGCTATTGCACTTCACACCCAAAAGACAAAAACATCAGACAGCAAAAAAATAATACTAGACATCTGGCTACCACTGCAGAAAAAGAAAACAATCAAACAATACTCAGATACCAAACTACAACCTTCCATCTCCCTTAGTCAACTAAAATAAAAACAAAAAACCACCTTCTCTTATTTGAAATCTGCCTAAATTCCTTTGTACAGCGCTACTAAACCTGTAGGCGCTTTCCTTTAAACCTTCACTCAAATCCTTCAGCTTTATATCACTTCATCCTCTTAGATTCCAAACAACTAAACATGAACCTACATATATATTCCATTATACAAGTTACAAAACTGTAAATGATCTCAGTCAGCCATTTTGGCAAAACCTATAACCTATATTAAGGTGTGGTCAATCCCTTAGTGCTGGACTCAAACAAAGACCAGAGGAAAATAACCGACCACGCCTCTCTTGGGAAATGTACAACTTTGAGCCCATCACCTTGATACACTAATTTTTTTATATATATATAATCATACATCACTTTATAATCCATTTACAGTAAATCCAGCTCCCATACTTTCTTTTATTCCACTACTGTACGCACGCCGAAGCACTCAAACCGCTCCCAATTCCACAACAGTTACAGTTTTATAAAGCACTAACAGCTCCAGAATTCAACTGCTACTACAGTCATTCAAGGCATTAGACACATGTCATTTGTATATACTGTTCAATTATCCCAAATACTCACAGAACAACAAAAATAACTACATATTCCATTCTCCAACTTGCACTGCTAAAAGACTACTAGCATTCAAAGAAAAAAAAGTCCTTATACAAACACATAATAACATTATACATTACAAATAAAGAGTTTCTTTTAATTAAATAAAAAAAAGAACAAAGAGAAAAAATGAATGTATGAGAAAGAGAAAAAAAGTTAGCAGGCGCTTTTGAAAGTCATTGTAAAAGTAAAGCCCTATTGTCTTCTCCATTTCCTGTGCCCTTTCTTTTTTTTTTTTTTTACACGAGGCAAGGCAGTAATGACACAGAAACAAAGAAACCTGGTTTACGAAAAGCAGTCCCTATACATAAATTACATATAAAAAACATAATATCAAAACTACGAAATACAAAACATCAAAGATAAACACATACATTAATAGTTAGTAAAGACAAACATTTAAATAAACAGACGCAATCAATGGCCAGAAACAAAATAAAAAATAAAAACAAAAACAAACATGCAATCTGAAAGAAAAAACAGTTAGCAAATCCTTTAGAATCAGCGCGCAAACACATGCAGCAAAAAAAAAAAAAAAAATGGCAGCAGCGCGCAAGAAAATAAAAATAAAAAATTAAGAGGAAAAAAAACTGTCTCTCAATGGGAGATTAAATCAGTTGATATACAAGAAGAAAATCTAATCAGTTAAAATAAAATTCTCACAATTACAAGATATGGACGACCCAGAAACACCAGAATTGAAGTACAAGATAGACACAGAACGGAGACAAAACAACTAGAAACATCTCGTTTCTTTTTTTATGAGTTCAATTTCCAGCAAATACAAATACTCAACACACCGGGCGAGTTCAAACACACGTGAGGTCCTCAAACGATTTTCCTTAACTACAATACATAAAACGACAAAAACAAATCAAGACAAAGAGTCCAACCTTGCACCAAAAAAAAAATCAAAAAAAAAAAATCAACAAGCTCTGAACCATAGCTTTAACTTCAAGGAAACCAAGCCTGGAGGCAAGTTCGCAAAATCTGAACAAGCAAATGTAAGAATATATTCAAATGTAAAGATACACTTAAATATAAAAATACATCTGAATGGCAAATCCCACTTCAGACAACAACTGATAAATTTGGATTTAAAGCAAACAAAACAAACTCCCTATAATAATTACCATTTATGAAATTTCAATAAACCTTTTTCTAGTTTCTTCTCATATATCAAAGTTGAAAACAGGGCGCGGCGCTTCACCATGGCGAGAGACAACAAAATCAGCCACAAAGCAATGTAGCGTCAGTCCTGTCTGAAATATCCTTCCTTAGACAGGTCTTTTATTAGATTTCAAAGAACTTATAGCCAATCAGCATACAGATACATTTCTACGTCAGAGTTTAACCAACAGTGAGCCAAAAATTACTATATTGATTCAGAGATGGCTTTTTCTAGCATACACTTTTCTAGCATCCACTGTTCACACACCCTTTCCTGCACACAAAGGAAATGGCTAAATTCCACAGGCTAACATCCTATGCAAGTAAAAGACTTGCAGGGTTTGACACTTATAATGGGGGGGGGTGGATTCACACTACCTATCATATTAAAATACCTTTCATCAATGTAAAAAAAATCCCTGATAAACGGACATAAGATGGAAACAAGAGGTGTAGAGGGTCCTGCGCATAGGATCTTACAGACTAGAGGGATTGCGGTTGAGGAGGACAAGGAGAATTTTACTGGATGTCAAGATCATTAGTGCCAGTGGTTTGGGAATGGTGGGGCCATAGAAGCAGCTTCAATCCTGTGTGAGTAGGTGAGCAGAGGGATGAGTTGCATCAGTGATGTGCTACGCTAATCTGAAGATATGGGTTTTGAGGGATTTCTTGAAGGACTGAAGATTAGGAGAGAGTTTTCTAGGGTGAGGCAAGTCATTCCACAGGACCGGCGCTGCTCTTGAGAAGTCTTGGAGGCGATAGTTGGCAGTGTGGATGAAGACAGATGACAAGGGGAGATCGCCTGCCAACCAGAGTGGTCTAGACCAGTGACGTGCGGTGAGGTCAGTGGCTGGTGAGGCACTGGCTAGTATCAGAGCCAGATATACACAGGGTTACGCAGTTGCAATTTACGCATTTGATTATCGTTATATAGGAGAATAGAGTTTCTCTATTTATAAAATAAAGTTCTCAATTATTATTTTTTTAGTTTTAAGAGCCTGTACTTTCAATACTGACTAATAGAGGGCGCTATTACAACTCTTTAAAATAAAGTTTGCATATAGGTTTTAGTTCTAAGTCAGAGCATGCACTTACAATACTGACTAATAGAGGGCGCTATTATACACATGCTGATTGCTGAGCTCTGCCTGCCCGCACCCGCCCATGACTGACGAGGACAGTCACATGACTGCCCAGCATCAATCAATCCATGGGGAGCTCTGCCTCCCATGGAGGGCGCGTTTTTTTTTAAAAAAAAAATAAGTGCTTGAGACCAATGGAGCTTTCCCTTTGGCTCAAGCTTTCAATTGCTCTCAGTGCCTCTGGAGGCACTGAAAAGTGTAGAACCAGGAAGTCAGCTTGAGCTACGCAATTAGTGTAGCTTTCAGCTGCTCAAATTGCGTAGGCTAGGCTGGTTCAGTGCTGCCCCTGCTGTCTGTGTAGCGAATCACACACACACAGCAGCCGGCAAACTGAAAGTGCAGAGAAAAAAAAAGTGGAGGACAGAGAAGCACAGCGAGGGAGTGTGGAGAGATGAGTATGAGAACTTTTTTCAATAAATAACATTTTATTTACAGTTTAAATATACACACATGTCATTACAGCACAATGAGCGCATTCATTTACTGGAATGGCAGGGGAGGCTCTCTGGATAGCCGAATGGCCAGGAAAGATAACTGTGCGCTGAATTTCAGCGTTCGGTTACCTTTCTCAAGCAATTCGGAGCTCTTTGAATAACCCTGTATGTATATATTGTGGTAGGATGACCAAGTTTCTCTTCAGGCAACAAAATAGGTAAAAAATGAAGTATGCTTTATGAGCATGTAGGCCCTACAGCAGGCAATACAAAACAAAGGCAATAACAAATAAACTCCTACTCCTCTTAGGAGACTAACTCACAAGAATGTCCCTTCCTATCCCATTGATCAGCTACCTTGATTCCAGTGGTATTAGTGGTATTCAAAAATAAACAGTTGCTTAAACAGACTCATTGTTCAGATCTTGCTGCCTCCCTGGCAGGCTTCCAGTCCCTCTCCTTAGCACACCCCTCACAGGTGAGACCTTAATGTTCCTCATAAGGACGATTTTGTAGTTCCCCAATTAGCATACCTGGGTTCAACTACTTCAACGCTGCGGCTACGCAGGGTACTCTGCTACAATATATATATATATATATATTTACATACAAGGGTTGACCGAGGATGCATAAAAGCGAGACAAGGCTCATTTGCATATCCTACCCAGAGTTCCTTGCTGCACATGGGGAGTGTAGCACAGGAGCTCTGGGAGCTATGATGTGCAAGTGGCTTCTACAATAATAAACAAACTATATATATATATATATAGCTGTGAGGCCTGGAGTTGTGGGAAGGGCCTTACAGCTTCTTAAAAGGGTCAGCACAGTTACAGTTATAAGTTTAAATAAAGTGCTAACAAGTACGGTAGCTGAATAAGGGTCTTTCGGCCTTTCTACTTGCACTTACCGACATGAGTCAGTCCAACAGCCCCCATCAGTACCAGTGAAGTCCAACTGATCCCATGGCTTTTCACCATGGTGTTCTAGGTAAACAAGAATATGTGTGCATGTATTTAATTATTTATGCTTATTTAAATGAATAAATACAATCTTCACATTCATGCTATAGCAGACAAACTGGACACAGGGAGCTGACAGTGTATAAATGAAGCTGACCAGCAATGCAAGGGTTAACCTATTAAAATAGACACATACAGAGGGGGACGCCCTGCTGTATGACAGTAGAAGAAGGTGGTTGAGTGTCTTTTGGTCAACATGATACACAGTAGCTGGACACCTTATTAGGGTGCGAGTAATAATATACACTGTTGGCCGCCTCTGGTATGTCAATGGCTCTTGTAATGATATCAGCTTATCAGCTTTAAGTTACTTATTATAATAGTGTAGCGCTCACTCCCGGAGGAGCCGCTGAATAAACCTCGGGTTAGTCTCACCGCACTAGGAAATAACTATACACCAGCACTGTTGTGGATTTTTATATATTATATTCTTTACTGATCCCAATAAAGCAGCATATATTACGCATATACGGTATTTGAATGACAAGAATTCGTAACGCGGGAAAAACACGCGGCAGTAAAAGAAACGGTTAACCCCCTCAGTTCTGGAGTGTAAGTCCCGTGAATAATAGCTCAAAAAATACATATGTGTGTTGTCTCGGGTACCCGGGTACTGTGATCAACTGGCCAGTGAATGAAACAAAACAATCTTCGACTAGTCAACGTTGGGGCCCTGTGAATTTAAACAATATTGCAGCGTGCGTTTCTGTATTTGAACTGCGGCCTGGAGGCCTCTCACCAATCCGATGAACGAAACTGTCCAGCTCTCGATACCTCGACCACAAGATCTTTTCCGCTGTGTACTGGGACTCCGTGCTGCTGAATCTGCTCTCAGCTTGCCCAATCTCCGCAACTGGAAAACCGATCTGCTGCCTGCACTCCTAATCGATCAGCGCAGCCTCCTAACACGGGGTCCTGCCGGAACTAGCTTTTTCCTCCAGACCTCTCAGCGCTGTGCAGGTAGGTCTCAACACGATTACTGTCCCGATCTCCAGCACCCGTAAGACAGCCTGGTTGCGATCCCTGACAGCTCTAACGTGCGTCCTCCACTTTTCACTGCTCCGCTCACTCTGCTTCTGCCTTGCACAAGGCTGTTGATCTCTTTCCTCTTCCTTGTACCACCTACTTCCTGTCCTCACGCAAAGGGTGATGGTACATGTAGTTCGGTTTTTGTCCAGCATAGTCCACATTGTCTCTGTCTCCCTCTGTATTCTGGTGCATTGAATTATTATGGCCACCAGTTTTTAAAGCAGCACTACAATAGGTTGAGTTGAAAAAAATATAAACATTATGCACCAAATTACATACACTATCGGGGTTATTCAGAGAAAGGTGAAAATCAGGAGAATTGGCAGGAGAAGAGAACAATCTAGACCAAGTAGCCGATTTGGAAAGTGAGATAAATGGGAGAATTTTCTGGTTTGGCTATTTTGACCTAGAATTTTCACTTCTCCAGCCATTCTTTCACCTTTCTTTGAACAGACCTGTATAATCTTTATTAAAAAGAAATGCAGAGGTATAAATCTGTTCTTTAACATTACCTAAACTTTCCTCGTTATAGATATTAGTCGTATTTCTACACAAAAGACAGAAAATGCCTTTAACACGCTGAAGTAAAAAAAAAAAAAGGCAAAAATTTCCTCTTCTACGTAAATTATATGCCCTGGAAAGACAGCATTGAACAAAGTTCTGAATTATATATGTATAATAAAAAGTACAGTAGCATAAATATCCCAAAGGAAACAAAGCAGAAAATATAGTTTTAATACAGCAGTAGCCTTCCCACTCTTCTTCTAATTAATATGTACTGTTTAGGATGGTAGAAAATCCAATCTTGTGTTTCCCATTCATTACAAATGACAAATATTTGTTTAACTAGAAATTAAACTGCAGATGTCATACAAATTACTGTTATCTGTCTACAACTCTCCAATAACCATTTATAAGCTTCTGTACACAAAGGACAAGAACTAAATACAAAAGAAGAAAAGGGATTCAGTGGAGCGCTCACAAAATACCTGAAACGCATTAAGCTGTTTTGCTAATCCCTTTGTTGATACACAGTATATGATTGAAAACAAACAAAAGAAAAACGATATTTCCCCCCGCACAACAAATAAAATAAGTTTAGCACCTCATTAAAATGATTGGAGGCATAATTTTGCTGTGGAATTGAAGTTCCTTACAATGAAACAAAAGCCCTGCCATTTATTATTTTTTGCCTTTCCTATGGGTGGCTGATATAATTCTATGTAATAATTCCGAAACTATTAACTCGGGCGCATTAAAGGCTTTTAGTGATGTGATTTAGATAAGATCCCTGTGTTAGTCATTGCGAAAAAACCTTTCAGGTGGAATTTACTAGGAAATAACACCCAATGGTCCTTTTGCCTATAAAATGGAAGAAAATGACTCCAGCCACTAGGCAAGTATCATTATAATGAATCAGGTGTCACATTACCAAAGTTGAAATAATCCTTAATATCCACTGATATCATACATTCAGAGACTCAGTTTTGCCCATTACAAACTATATTCATAAGAAGGAATATATATAAATATATATATAAAAGACTAGTGGAAAGGGAATAAAAGACTCTGGTTGGAAAGAAGTAGCTAAAATGTGATTTTAAGAAAAAAAAAACCCTAACCCTAAAGTCAAGCTATGGAAAATGATGCTCCATTTCAGCCCGGAGCAACTAAAATACTGGGCATCAAAATTCGGCCATTGTTGTGGGTCTTTTTCAAGACGTGACTTTTTTACCAGTTTGTTTTTTGATGCTGTTTTATTTTCAGCACCTTTTCAATAGAATATCAAAAATATGCTTTGTTTGGAACAAAAAAGTTGGCATGTCTTTTCTGTTTCTTTTTTCCACCACTTTTTACATGGTCTTGTTTGATATCATTAGATAAGCCAGACTATGACCTGTCCAACCACACTTAACTTGAACTTGTGGGGTGTAAAGAATGGAGATACAGGTGTCCAAAGGACCCCTGCTTTCCTCACAGCAGTGCTGTGGCTTGTGCTTTAGATGGACAAATGCGTAATAACGCATTGTGCTATAGACTTGTGCACAACGTTTTTTGGGGGATTTTTGTTTCAGATTTTTTGTCCCTTTCTTTCCGTTTCGGGTCATTTCGGGCTATTTTACACAGTTATTTTTTTCATTTTGGGTCATTTGTTATTTTTTCGCAATTCAAAATTTCGGCCGATCTGACATATCGGATCGACCGATATCGTTTTCAGATCACTCCGGTTTTTGTTTTTGAAGCTTGATAACGTGATTTCGGCTGAATTGTGGCCGATATTACATTTTTTCGGATCACCTAGTTTTACATTTTTATGTGTTATTCCATTTTTCTGGTTGATTTGTATTTAGTTTTTAAGAGTTATTTACTTTTTATTAGATATTTCAGAATGTGAAATAGATTACTACCAAGAAAATGAAAATATTAGCCATCAACCGTTTTTTTTTTTTAACTGCAGCAAAAGGCTTCTTTACTTATTTATTTTTTAGGATTTGTTTTGCCATTTTCCAGGATTTTTGTGTGATATTTTAGGTTTCCTAACTCTTTTTAAAGAAACTAGCCTTTTGTTCCAATAGGTTTCAATGCAAGTAAATATTCGTATTTTTATTTAATATTTCTTAAACCATTAATTTTTTTCACTTGCGGCAATAAGCTATTTTGTTTATTTTATAGGTTTTTTTTTACATTTTTTGGGTGTAATTTTATTGTTCCTAATTATTATTTATTTATTTATATTATTATATAAATAGTTATTATTTCAGCATCATGGTGAGTTCCATAGCCCTGTCCAAGGTCCTGATACATTTTCAATAAAAGGTTATTCAAAGAGAATCAAAACGTCACGTATGTTCGGTGACTTTTCATTCGCTTCAATTTGGCGCGATTCGGCGATCCTATTTCGGCGACCCTGTGGTGTATTCAGCAAGCACCACAGGGTCCCCGAAGTGCAAGGAAATCCCACCACAAACCCGACGAACACTCACCGCCAACCCAACGAACACTCACCGCAAAACCCGACGAACACTCACTAAAACCCACAAAACAGCTGGATTAACCCCGCCGAACACGCCGGAGGAACCTGAGCAGCCGCCGATCAGAGCGCAGAGCAACCGCCGGAAAAAGCCGACACCGCAGACGAAAGGAGAAAAAAAAAGAAAACAGTACGCTTGAATGTCTGAAAAGTGAAACGCTGTTTGCAAAGAAAAATGAAAATGTCTCAAATTTACATATAAGATCCAATGAATGATAATAAAAAGGGCTGTTACAGAAAAAAGAAAAGACGATATAAAAAGGAAACAAAAAATCACGAAAAACACCTAAAAGATCCTAAAAAAATCGATAAATAAAGAGATTTTTTACTGCAGAATATTATAATCAACGGTTTATTAGATATTGTATTAAAACGGGAATATTTTTAACATTGAAGCCTATGGGATTCGCTTGAATAAATCAGCTGGATGAAACCACCGAACAGCAGGGCAAGTTGAAAACTTTTCCCTGCAGTTTGGTGTTCTCTGAATAGTAGACGAAGCATTGCTTCTCTATGGGGGTTTCACTGCCCTCGAACAGGCAATGAACAGGCACCGTATGTGCAGGCAATGCGTCAAGATTTGGCAAACTGCCTGCTCTCTGAATAGCCGAATGGCCAGGAAAGGTAACCATTTGCTGAATTTCACTGTTCGGTTACGTTTCGGCCACAATTCAGATCTCTTTAAATAACTCTGTATGTATCAGACTAGCAGTTCAGCACTATTTACAGCAGCTATTGAGTAGCTAACCATGGTGCTGAAACATCGATGTTTCAGCACTATGGTTAGCTCCTCAATATATCCTTTTATCAGATTTTAGGGTTTGCTTGTTTTGTGTTTAGAGCTGAACTGGGATGCATACCTCGATGCAGCTTGTAGCTCTAGCTCTCATTCAACACTAATGGCAAACCTGCTGTCACAATTCAGCTCAGTAAATTGCGTTTGTCCTCAACATACAAAACATTTCCATTTATCTAATGTTGTAAAAAGACTGTTGTTTCCTTAATTATAATATGCATCAACCGCTCATACAGTGGCTAATACGGAGAGCCTAGCCTTCCCAAATAAGAAACAATATAGACTACTTAATGTAACATGCAAATACAAGATTTAGATTAGTACTGAGAGTGGGCAACAGCACCAGTGGCCTGCCTGACAGTGGGTTCAGGTCTCATAAGGTCTTAGCTGAATGGCACCATTACAGAGAACTAAACCATATGCAAATCGGACTGCTATCAGCCAAAAAGGGTGGCCAGAATTCAAATGTCAAAGAAGTCTCCTCTACGTGAGAAATATAACTACCTGCAACGTTCATTGAAATGGTCACTTGCGGAATAGAGATAAGCAATTATGTGAAAATACTGTCCGCTCCCAATAACTGGTGGAAACGTTTAACATGAGTATGCTATTTTATTATTATTTATCACTTATTTTATTTAACTTTTTATTATATTTCAAACTTACAAAGTTTTCTAATTGTGTTGCATTCTCTTTATAATTCTGCCAAATTAAAATCCTGTATCAGTTTTTGAGTCCTGAAATATTCCCCATGATTTGGCTTTTTACATTAAAATTATAGTTCCTACTATTATGTATGTACTGTATGTGCTTAGGTGCTGATGCTGTCCTCTTTGTCCAGTAAACCTGCTTTAGATTGCAGCAATACATTTTCCTGGTGCATTAAAACAAGCAGAAAAGATACGCCATCAACCTTGAATTGTAAATTAAGTCTGAAATCAGGTCTACATTTGCATTAAACTAAAACTATATTAGGCATTTTTGAATTAATGTAAGATATAACAGATAATGAGGTACTGTAAAAAAGGCTTATTTATGGAAAAAACCTAATTTCAACACTTTTATTTGAATGTGAACTATTATTATGCCGCATAAACAAGCAATGGTGTTCTATTTATTGGTGTAGAAACTTGTTGCCATTAATCACAGTAAACTCGAACATTGCAAGACTGTCCTTATTAACAGCGATGTGCAAACAGAATAAGGAATAAAGTGCTTTTAAGACAAAATAAAGATAATATAATGGTTTATTCAGAGACAGCCGATCTGGCCCCGAAATGTCACCGAACAGAGAATTTTCCCGTACGGTGCCATTTCATGGCCATCTGGCTATTCAGAGAGCAGGCAGTTCACCAAATTTGGCGAACTGCCAGCAAGTACGGTGCCTGTTCGACGGCAGTGAAATCCCCCATAGAAAAGCAATGGTTAATCTATTCAGAGAACACTGAACAGCAGTGAAAAGTTGCCGAAATAGCCTGCTGTTTGGTAGTTTTAGGCTGGGGTCAGACGAGCGTGATTTCTACGGACTGTACGTCCGTGCAGTACGGACATCGTCAGTACGGATGACGCAGTAGTGGTCACACAGTCCGTTTTTTCACTGAAGTTATTTTTGACGGATGTAGGAGGGAAAAATAAATTACAATGAAAAAACATTCTGTCCGTCAAAAATGCTGGACGTATAAATGCAGTCCGTCTGACCATGCTCCATCACTCACACACAAAGCTATGCAGACGTTGTGGACGTGGCGCACTCCGCACGTCCGTTCTAGCAGTATTACGTTCTTGCCTAACCTGCGTCCGTTTGCCGCGGCCGTTGTGCGTCCGCAGTTCAGTGCGGACGTACTTCATGTGTCAGGCTCCAATGGACTTACTTTCATGCTATCACGGACGTACTTTTAGGCGCAATCACGGACGTGAACACTACGCTCGTCTGACCCCAGCCTTAGTCGGCAGATTTATTCAGGCGAACCCCATAGGCTTCATTATTAAAAATATTCCTGTTTTTATCCAAATTGTAATAAACCGTTTATTATTTTAATCTGCAGTAAAAAGTCTCTTTATTTATTGATTATATAGGATCTTTTAGGCATTTTTTTGTTTTAAAAGCATTTTTTTCTTTTTTCTGTAACAGACCTTTTTATAATCATACATAGGACCTTATATGTAAATTCCAGGCATTTTCGTTCAGTAGTTTTTGCAAACAGTGTTTTTCAATTTTGACACTTTCAATCGTAATGTTTTTTTTTTAGAGAGAGTGCCCCCGTGCTCCGCACTTCAGTGAGTTTGATTCCGCGACCCTGTGGTGAATTCAGTGCAGGGGAACGAGCTACTGAATGCATCCGAAAAACCAACATAAAATCGGCAAATTGATCAGAAAAAACACAACAAAACCGGTGAATTGATCTAAACACTGCAAAAAAAACCACCGAATTGATCCAAAAAAATGCTGCAAAACTGCTAAATTGATCCGAAATACAGCTGAAAAAACACCGGAAAAAGCCGACAACCAGCCAGAGTGCCAATCAGCCATCGTATAAGCCGCCAAGCTGCTGAATGGGGTAAAAAAAACAACACAACTTTTAAAATGCGTTTTAAAAAAAAACTACTGCACGAAAATGCCTGAAAATAACATATAGGGCCCTATTACATTCTCTTAGCAATTTTGCTCGTGCATTGCAATTTTTTTTGCACATGGAAAAAAACGTTATCGCGTGAAAATTAATGTGGTATTATGATCAGAGCGCATTTTTTCTTCCTCCAAGATTTTTCGTGCGCAAATCCGACGCGCAAAGCCATTCACAAATGAACGTTGCGTGCAGGAATCGGTGGGCAGACTGTTTTGTCACGGGATTTGTCACGGGATTCAGCCAAAATCAATCACCCATTTCCAATAAAATATTTACAAACTAAAAAAAATGAAAAAAAAATTAACAACCACCAGCCAAAAAAAAAAAAAAAAAGAATAATGACACAATTTATAAATTTTAATGTTTGGGTATGTGTAGAATGTGTAACTGTATTGTGCGGTATTTTTTTTTCGTGCTGGTGTATTTCGTTTAGCCCAGAACGATCACATTTACAGTTACCACCTGCTTTTCAAAGACGTAATGAAAATGCGTGCAAACTTTCGTTGCGCGAAGATTGTAATACCATCCGCATACCAGCGCACGAACGCATTTGCGCTGACAATGTTAAGTATAGGATGCACGCAGGAAAATTCGTTCGCGCATGGTCAATTGCGGTAGACGATTACGCGCATCGTAATATGACGTTCTGCGCAAATGGTTTTGCACTTGCGCAAATGCGCATTTTCGCACGCGCAAAACAAATGCGCGAAGAATATAATAGGGCCCATAAGGTCCTATGAATAATAATAAGAAGGTTTATTACAGAAAAAAAAGGATTTTTAAAAAAAATTGGAAAGGAAATTTTTGCCAAAAAATGACTAAAAAAATCAATAGACTTTTAGCTGCAAATTAATAAACGGCTGAATAAATATTTAATAAAAATGGGGATTTTTTTTTTACATTGCAACCAAAGAGATTCACCTTACTAAGCCTGTCAAACAAAACCACCAAAAATCAGGGCGTTTCACAGACATTTCGGTGCTGTTCGGTGTTCTCTGAATAGCTTAACCATTTCTTCTCTATGGGGATTTCTTTGCCGCCAAATTGCACTGTATTTCGCTGGCAATTTGACAATATTTGGCAAATTTCCAGCTTTTTGAATAGCCGAATGACCACAAAAATTTGCACCGTACAGGGAAATTCACTGGTCAGTGCAATTTCAGGTAATTTCAGCACTCTTTGACCCTGATAATATTTGTGAGGAGATGAATATGATTGTTAGGGGCATGGACATGTTTTGCAGATTTTATCACTATTTTATGGGATTCATCCAATGAGTAGAGTTTGCTAACAGCCAAGAAAAACATGCTATGTTCCAATGATGGAATCTTCCTTGAAAACACTATTCACTCTACCTTGCAGTTCACAACCTAATACGTCTGTGAATTGATAGCTGGTCATCACACTCTACATACATATTTTCCCAATGCATGGATACAGTTATCCCATTCCCTTCTGCCTCAACTGATAGGCTATATTATTGTACCATTTTGACTAGAAAGATGTTCCATGATGGTTTGCTCTGGTTTTTTCTTATCTCCCTGCCTTTAAGTTGTGATTCTTAAATGTATTATTTGAATATGAATGTTCGTTTATCATTATACTGTAAACTGTTGACATCCATACATTAAATCCTGTCATTTTATCTCTACAGACATTTTGTACAAAATTGCTTAACTTTGACAATAAAAACTGTCATTTAAAAAAATGTAATCTAACATTGCAGGTTGCTATTAGAGCACTGCAGGAGAAAGTTTCCCATACATATCCAGATTATGGTAGGGATGTGCACCGATTTTTTTTTCGGTTCGATTCGATTCGATTTTTCGAATTTTTAAACTTTTAGATTCGGCTCGTTTCGACCACTTTCTGTTTCGATTCGGTTCGGTTTGATTCGTTTTTCGGGTACATTTATTTTTCGGAATATCGACCATTTTTCGTAATTTCGGGTCACTTTACTAGGTTTCTGTATCGACTTTTCGTTATTTCGGAAATTTTCGTTTTTCGGGATTGTACATGGTTTTCGGCATATCGCCCATTTTTCGTTTTTTGGAACTTTTCGTTTTTCGGAATTGTACATGGTTTTCGGCATATCGCCCATTTTTCGTTTTTCGGAACTTTTCGTTTTTCGGAATTGTACATGCTTTTCGGCATATCGCCCATTTTTCGTTTTTCGGAACTTTTCGTTTTTTCGGAACGTCTGTTCTCGTTTCAAAGCTGTCTAACTCTGTTCGTTTTGATGAAAACTACTATGGTTTACTTTTTTAATACTACTTTATATATTTTTTATAATAAATTTTTGGTTTGTTTTTCGGATCCGATAATTCATTCTGTCGATACGATAATTCTGGCGATTCTATCGTGTTTTTTTAATTAACCCTTTCGCTGCTGAGGCTTTTCACACCTCTGTGCTGAGCTCATTTTTTTTACCGGTTTTGCTCATCATGTTTAAATGCGTTTTGAAGGCTTATTTTAGTATATGACCCAGACATATTATATATCGTTCTTTCCGTCAGACTCGGCAGATTCATAATATGTCATTATTATATGTATACGTCATGACCTGTCTGTATATTATAACAAAAAATGCAATAAAATATGATTTTTCAATAATTTACAACGTGTAAAGTGTTTTTTTTTCACATTTTAACATGCGAGCAATTGCGGTTATATTTTGTATGGGGTGCGCTTGTTAAAAAAATTAGAGATGGGGTCTTGTTACATTTTTTTTGGGGGAAAATTACACGATTTTTAACAAACGCACCGCATACAAAAATCGTTAGTGCAGCATCATTGTTCACATTATAATTGAAATGGGAACAATATTGCTGCATTATATTAACAAACCAAAAAAATGAAAAAAACTTGTTTATTTTTTTTTATAATTTTTTTTAAATTTTTTTTATTTTTAATTTTTTTACAAACGTTTTTCACATTCGTGTTTGGTATCGTTGGAACGGCCATGCTCTGGCCGATCCAACAATACCAAACTTTAACCCCTAGCTGCCACGGATCGGGAGATAGGGGGTTCCAATGAACCCCCTATCTCCACCATTGGTAGCAACTAGGGGTTAACTCCAGTACTGGCGTCATCGTGCTATGCACGATGACGCCAGTCCTCAGGGGGAGTTCCCGGAAGCTTGGCCGACATCCGACATCCTCATGGATATTCCCCAGCTCCTCATGGATATTGCCCCAGCACCTCATGGATATGCCCCAGCTCCTCATGGATATGCCCCAGCTCCTCGTGGACATGCCCCAGCTCCTCATGGATATTGCCCCAGCACCTCATGGATATGCCCCAGCTCCTCGTGGACATGCCCCAGCTCCTCGTGGAAATGCCCCAGCTCCTCATGGATATTGCCCCAGCACCTCATGGATATGCCCCAGCTCCTCGTGGACATGCCCCAGCTCCTCATGGATATTGCCCCAGCACCTCATGGATATGCCCCAGCTCCTCGTGGACATGCCCCAGCTCCTCGTGGACATGCCCCAGCTCCTCCTGGATATTGCCCCAGCACCTCATGGATATGCCCCAGTTCCTGGTGGACATGCCCCAGCTCCTCGTGGAAATGCCCCAGCTCCTCGTGGACATGCCCCAGCTCCTCGTGGATATGCCCCAGCTCCTCGTGGATATGCCCCAGCTCCTCGTGGCTATGCCCCAGCACCTCGTGGATATGCCCTAGCACCTCGTGGATATGCCCCAGCTCCTCGTGGACATGCCCCAGCTTCTCGTGGACATGCCCCAGCTCCTCGTGGACATGCCCCAGCTCCTCGTGGACATGCCCCAGCTCCTCGTGGATATGCCCCAGCTCCTCGTGGATATGCCCCAGCTCCTCGTGGACATGCCCCAGCTCCTCGTGGACATGCCCCAGCTCCTCTTGGATTTGCCCCAGCACATGGAATGCCCCAGCACCTCATGATAATGGCCCCAGCTCACCTCCGCCGCCTTTTTCGCTCCCTCAGAGCGTCCGGCGGCACGCAGCTTCCTGCAAAGACGTGACCATGTTGGCGGGCAGCGTCTTAGCGGGCAGCGGTGGGAGAGAGAGAGCTCATAGCTGGGAGGAGGTGTTGCGTGAAGCTGCAAACAGGGACAAATAAACTAGACCTGAGCCGCACTAAGGATCTTTGGGTTGTATCGGAGAAGACTTCACGCAGTGCTGCCATCAATATTTTTGGATAAATTCTTGGTTATACAATGAATGTGACTGTGGACAAAAATCCGTGTTGTTGTGACATCGCCTAAGCTTAACAAAACCATGCCACGTCGGTAATCAAATCTCAAGGCTGTACAACAAGGTTGTGTTAGTGTGTGACATTTTTTGGCCAGGCAGGAAGTGTAGAATGTGCACAGTCACATTCATGGCCACAAATATGTTGACAAATTTATGACAAAGGGTCCATAGAAATGTCAATACATTTATGTACATATAATTTTAACCCTTTCGCTGCTGAGGTCATATTTACCGGTTTTGCTCATCATGTTTAAACGTGTTTTGAAGGCTTATTTTAGTATATGACCCAGACATATTATATATTGTTCTTTCCGTCAGACTCGGTAGATTCATAATATGTCATTATTATATGTATACGTTATGTCATGTCTGTATATTATAACAAAAAATGCAATAAAATATGTATTTTCAATAATTTACAACGTGTAAAGTGTTTTTTTCACATTTTAACATGCGAGCAATTGCGGTTATATTTTGTATGGGGTGCGCTTGTTAAAAAAATTAGAGATGGGGTCTCGTTACATTTTTTTTTGGGGAAAATTACACGATTTTTAACAAACGCACCGCATACAAAAATCGTTAGTGCAGCATCATTGTTCACATTATAATTGAAATGGGAACAATATTGCTGCATTAACGAACCAAAAAAAAGAAAAAAAAAATGTTTATTTAATTTTTATAATTTTTTTTTAAAATATATTTTTATTTTTATTTTTAATTTTAATTTTTTTTTAAAAACTTTTTTCACTGTAGTGTTTGGTATCGTTGGAACGGCCATGCTCTGGCCGATCCAGCCATACCAAACTTTAACCCCTAGCTGCCACAGATCGGGAGATAGGGAGTTCATTGGAACTCCCTGTCTCCACCGTTGGTGGCAGTTAGGGGTTAACTCTAGGACTGGCGTCATCGTGCTATGCACGATGACGCCAGTCCTCACTCAGGGGGAGTTCCCGGAGGCTTGGCCGACATCCAAGATGTCGGCCAGCTCCGGGAAAGGATCACGAACCGGCGCTTTTCAGCGCCGATTCGCGATCCAGCTCCCCAGGGGTTAATGCCAGGCACCATTTGAAGGGCAGGCTGTGCCCTTCCAAATGGTGCCTGGGTTAACCCCCGCAATGCCGCCGATCGGGAGGGAGAGAGGTCCGAAGGACCTCCCCCCTCCCTTTCAGGCGCCTCCTCCGCACATGCGGGGGGGGGCGCCTGAATTAGGTGTCATCGCGCTGTCGCGATGACACCTAATTTCACCGGCGGCGGTTCCGGATGCTGGGCTGACATCGAGGATGTCAGCCCGCACCGGGGGGCCAGCGATCGGCCGGAACCCGGCCGAACGCTGACCCCAAAGGGAGGACGCGCTCAGCGCGTCCTCCGCATACCAGCAGCCATGCGGAGGACGCGCTGAGCGCGTCCTCCGCATCGAAGTGGTTAACAGTGTGGAAACCAAGCAATACATAATTAACTTATTAACGTAAAGCAACGCACACAAACAGGAAAATATAGAAAAAATAGAAATTTATTTACAACATGGGGAAGGGAAGGGAACATGCCAAGGATGGCAACAGCCCAACAGGGGCACAAACAACACAAACAAACATACAATGGCGGCCATCTTCCAAGCCAGGCGAACATCTTGTTCAGAGTATTGGTTCACTCACTGGAGAATTACTGGCATTTGAGGAGATGTTGGAGCTGGTCCGCATCTTTGATTACAAAGATTATGACTGCAGTAAGGGCCCTTACGGCAGGAAGAATAATTTTAGAAAGGATTGTATCATTGACAAGCTACGCGCACCACCATCCTGGAGGTGTTTGGGAAAGACGGGACGAAGGACCAGATCAGAAAACGCTGGTCCGACTCAAAAGCAGCGAGCAGGAGCAGCTGAGGCACATCCGTATTGAGTATTGTCTGTCTTACTGCCACTCCAGGATGTCCGCGTGTTGTTCAGGTGCTCCCGCAGTTCCTGCAGCAGTTCCTGGATGGCATCGAGTGTTCTGACTGCCAGGCGTAGCTCGCCAATCGCCTCCTGATTGCTAGGTCTGGCTTCTTCTATATATCCAATAAATGAAAGAAGGAAAATACAGTAAGTAAAGCAGGTTTCTATTTTTGACTGAAAGTCTTGAAAAAATATAACAGTAGTATATACCAGTGCTGGCGGCCTCCTGAGGCTCCGACTCCTCTCTGACTCCTCCCCCCCACCACCGTCTGCATATCCAGTGCTATATGTAAGAAATTAAAGAAATAAAAATACAGTAAACAACAAAACTGATTTATTTTTGAAACAAAGTCGATGCAAAATACAACAGTAAAAAAAAAAACCTGGACTGGCGGCCTCCTGCTGCTCCGGCTCCCTCTCTCCAACTTCGCCATGCTCCTCCTGCTCCTCTTGTGCTATACATAAAAAAAAAATTAAAATACAGTAAACAAAAAATGTTTCTGTTTTTGACCAAAAGTCGTTGCTAAATAAAACAGTATATACCAGCGCTGGTGGACGCCGTGGCTCCTCCTCCTCCTCCACTGGGGCACTGGTCCCCGCCGGGGCAGATTCTGCAGCCTTCTTCTTCCTGTCTTCTGCCATCCAAAAATATAACACGTAAATAATGCAGACTGGAAAAATGGTATAATCTATACACTATATTTGCCGAAAGTATTGCGACACCCCTCCACTACCCCACTACCAGCTTGTGACCCCCCACTACTCCCATCTCATAGTTCTAAAGTCACAAAAATATTTATTTATTTCCTCTCTGCACAGACATATATTACCGTTCATTAATTTTTATTTTTTTAAGAAGTAAAAAACATTACGTTTTTTTATTTCAATTTTAAAAAAAACTATTTTAAATTTTTTGTGTTTTTTTGTGTGTGTTAAAAAAGTCCTTTGTTGTTTTATTTGGCTCTGAGGACTGCAGCTGTTATGCCTCTAGGGGGAGCCAGAGGACAATGTATGGGAACATACTTTATTGGACTCATGGACCACACCTCCCAGAATGCCCTTACAGGAAAAAGGAAGGACCCAAGCTAAAAGAAACAGGAAGTAAAAAGCATGCATGCAGCGTGGGCAGAACAAAGTGAGCAAAGAGAGTGAGCAGTCAGATAAGAGAGATTTTCCAGGATCTGTGCAAGCTGGAGCACAGAGAATCAGCAGCATCCAGTGCTGGAGAGTGTACCTTGGTCTGCTGTATATTGTGCTGGACTGTTCAGGAGGCAAGTGTGTTTGAAGAGGGGCCCTGTGTTAAGGAGGCCGCAGGCAGAGGGATTTGCTGGCGGCATTGACTTCAGGCAGAGGAGATTCTGCATACTGCGTGGGGAAGAATTGATCCAGAGGCTGCAGATTGCTACAACGTTCAAGAGGCCTTCCTGGGACTGTGAGCAACTGAAGTTGTGCGGTAACGAGCATCTTTTCTCTCTGTCTCGCTGACAGCATTCTATCCATCTTTACACTAACTAAGAATCACACAGCTGCTGAGCGGATTTTACCCACAGCCTTTCCTGTACTGGCAGCTACGTTATGCTAAAAGGGCCCCATCTCTTATGTGCACCAACTGGTACCCATCATCGCTGTCATTAGGACGAAGATCAGGGTGGTTCCAGGTTGTTTGGGAGGGTCCTGGGCTGGGAGGTTAGAGAGCAGTTGGTGTGTCTAGTTAGCTACTGTATTACCTGAAATCCTTTTATGCTGCCACTTGCATTTCAATACAAGTTTATATTGTTTATTGTACCACTGTGTAGTTGTTATTATTAGGTTCCTGCCTGGGCAAACAGTCCATGCCATGGATGCCCAGACAGGTGGAGGCACTGCCAACACTATGTATCCTTATTCCCAAAATGCGGAAACTCAGGACCAACAGGTAAAGCAAGAAGGTGTAACCCAGCTGGAGGGTGCCAGCGGGGGCGGCCCCCAGCGGCAAAAGAGCGTTACAGATGGAGGCACTGCTGAGATGAAAAAGGATACATTTTTCCACCTTACATTTGAGCCACGACCCACGGTGTCGTTTGTAACTGAGTGGGCTATTAATCAGAGGATACCCATATACCAGGCCCTGATGGTATGCAATATACCACCCAAGGACAGGCTATGCAATGCATTCGCGTGTTAGAGAATCTTATACCAGAGACTATGGTGACCATCAAGGATGTGTTGAGAAACCAAACAGGAGAGAAATATATCCTGGTTTATGCATTGAAGGATCTCAGGAACTGCACAAAGCCAATAGGTCTTCATTTAAGCGATGAACTATCAGAGTTTTGTCCGATTGTATATGCCGGTGTCAAAGAAGAAGCAGGGGCCATTCCAAAGAGATGGCACCGGACATTACCTATTCCACCCCAAGAGGAGAAGAGGCTCCGTGTCAACCACATTGATTTTGTGGATGAAATACCGACCACGTCTTCTAGACCTAGCAATGTGCCAAACCCAACTGAGGCTAGTAATGGCGATATACCAGATGTACTCAGGAAACTCTCAGAGGCAATTGTGACAGCTAATCATACTCATAGCTATCGCAAGTTGAGGGTATTCTCAGGGATGCAACCCGTTCCATCGGGAGAAGAGAGTTTTGAAATATGGAAGCGGAATGCAGCACAATTGCTGGGCGAATGGACCTGTACTGATGCTATGAAACGACAGAGAATAATGGAGAGTCTGCGGTCCCCAGCTACGGACATTGTGAATGCACATAAAATCTTAAAAGGAGAAATTGAGTCTCAGGAGTACCTACTGGTATTACAACGAGTATATGGAGATGTGGAGGATGCCGAAAGTCTTCTTAATAAGTTCTATAATACCCGTCAAAAGAAACATGAGAGGTTGTCTGACTATGTTACCAGATTGCAAGTGTTTTTGGGAAAACTGATGGAAAAGAATGTAGTGTTACCTGCTCAAGCTCATGTGAAATTGACAAAACAAGTATTGCGGGGTGCCTTGTCCGATGACCCAGTAATTGTTACTTTGCGAGCAGGACTGACTAAAGAAGATTTAGATTTTATATTGCTCATAACCCAAGTGAAGGAGATCGAGAGTCAGATATTTTCTCCTGCCACCTCCAAAGAAAACCTGACGAAACCTCGGGAAAAAGAGAACACTGAAATGGCTAGCCTCAGGGAAAGACTAGCAGAATTAGAGTCTCAGTCACATCCTCCACGGTCCGAGCGGGATCCGAAAAGGGCAGAGCCCACCCGGCTGACTCGAAATCAACCAAGGGAGAGGAAATGTTTTACTTGCGGCCAGCCAGGACATTTTGCCAGGGAATGCCCTGCCCCTTCGGGAGAAGAAGACGGGCATGTGCTAGTGATAGGACCCCTGGAAGACAGTACAGTTTTCTCAAAGAAAATTAAGAAAAAAAGGAGAAACTGGACTAAAAAAAGAGCTCCTCGTTTACAGGCCAATCCCAAAGTAGGGCCCAGGTCTATCATCCATGTACTAATCAATGGCATCTATGCTTCAGCACTGTTAGATACTGGGTCACAGGTGACTATAGTTTACAGGTCATTCTATGAGCAGCATTTAAAGCATCTGCCCTTACTGCCCACTGAAGAGATGCAGCTATGGGGCATGGGAGATCAAGTCTGCAAGACTGATGGAAGCATCAAGGTCGCCATCACCATTCCTCAGTTGAATACCGGAACAGAACAGAGCATGGAGTTGGAGGCCATAATCTGCCCAGACGTGAAGAGAGTTTGTGCCCCCATCATACTCGGGACCAATGCCAGGGTGGTGCAGGATGTATTCAGAAACTACCTTGGGGGAACGAGGGGTGCTTCACTGGATCATCTGATGGAAGTTAGTCCGCACCTTGGAGAAGAGTGTCAGCGACTGGCATTGCAGGCTAAAGCTGGGAAATGCCATTACATCGGAATTGGAGCTGTGTTCATCAGACCAGGTGAAACACTATCCCTACGGGCCTCGGCAACTCTACATGATGGAATTTTAGATGGCGGGCGACAATACTTAATTGAATCCCTTCCGGAGGATGACGCCCAGAAAGGATGGATGGTCATACCTGAAGTTAAAGACTGGAAGAACCACCGGGGGCAAGCCTTTCCGGTGATGGTGCAAAACCTAACTCACACTGAAGTGCGTATAGACCGGGGTCAGCTGCTGGGAGTGATCCACCTGCTAGACCAAATCTCCTCGATTATGGCAGTGACAGCTGAAGAGGGGAAGATGCCCGGGACTCCTGCGGATTTCAGTCTAGAGGATTCTCCCCTATCCCAGGAATGGAAGGATAGTCTCCGAACTAAACTCCAAGCCAGAGAGAGTGTGTTCTCCAAAGAAGAGATGGATGTAGGCTGTGCAAAAAGTGCCACCCATGCCATCCGATTATCCAACTTTGCCCCCTTTCGGGAAAGATCTAGACGTATTCCACCCCGTGACATACAAGATGTCAGGGATATTCTCCATCAGATGGAAGGAGCAGGGATTATTACAGAATCTCGTAGCCCCTATGCATCCCCAATCGTAGTAGTACGCAAGAAGAATGGATCAGTCCGGCTGTGCATAGATTACAGGACACTAAATAAGCGCACCATACCAGACCAGTATACGTTGCCCCGGATAGAAGATCTGCTGAATGCTCTGTCTGGAAGTCAGTGGTTCAGTGTACTTGATCTAAGGTCTGGGTATTACCAGGTACCCATGAAGGTAGATGATCAGGAAAAAACCGCCTTTATCTGTCCTCTGGGATTTTACCAGTTTACGCGGATGCCCCAAGGTATCACTGGAGCTCCCGCCACTTTCCAACGTCTAATGGAGAAAACCGTTGGGGATATGAACCCTCGAGAGTGCTTGGTGTACTTGGATGATCTCATAGTGTTTGGGAAGACTCCAGAGGAGCATGAGCACCGACTATTGAAAGTGTTGGATAGACTTGAAGCTGAGGGATTAAAACTATCCTTAGACAAATGCAAGTTCGCTAGAAGCTCTGTCACCTACGTGGGACATATAGTTTCTGCCCAAGGGGTTGCAACTGACCCGGCCAAAATCGAAGCTGTGGTGAACTGGCCCAAGCCGGATAATGTTGGAGAACTAAGGTCCTTTCTTGGATTCTGTGGGTATTACCGTAGATTTGTGGAAGGCTACTCCAAGATAGCGCACGAATTGCATAATCTCCTAAAAGGCTCTTTAAGTGCAGATGGTTCTAAAGTGTTATATTCCAGAGATTCCTTCGGGGAAAAATGGACCTCTGAATGCGAGCAGGCCTTCCTCACCCTGAAGAAGAAGCTCACTGAAGCCCCAGTGCTGGCCTATGCAGATCCTGAAAGGCCTTATGTGCTCCATGTAGATGCTAGTCTGGAGGGCATAGGAGGTGTACTACACCAGAGTTATGCTGAGGGACTGAGACCAGTTGCTTACATTAGTCGAAGCATAACAGGGAGTGAGAAGAACTACCCGGTCCACAAGCTGGAATTTTTGGCTCTTAAATGGGCAATAGTAGACAAACTTCATGATTATCTGTATGGGACAGAGTTTGAAGTAAGAACGGATAACAATCCCCTTACTTACATACAGACGACAGCAAAACTGGATGCCACCGGACATCGATGGTTGGCGGCGTTGTCGAATTACCGTTTCCATCTGAGATATAAACCGGGCCCCAAAAACATCAGTGCAGATGCGCTATCACGGCGACCCGGGCTTCCTCCTCATCAAGAAGAAGAGGAGTGGGAAGAAGTCCCTGGACCTGGAGTGAGGGCTCTATGTAATACGGCGGTAGTTGTAGAACACCCAGAAGATTTTACCGAACTTAGGGGAATAGACTCCATTAGCTGTTCACCTGGAGTTGTGCCCGAAGCCTTCAGTGCTCCCATTATTCTACAGCATTGGTCAGATATCACGACAGCGGACAAGCGGAGAGCTCAGGCTCAAGATTGGCATGTAGGCAATGTCATCAAGGCCGTGAAGGCGAAGAATCCTAACCTTCTGACCAGTCTTCCCTCAGGACTGAAGGAGATATTTCGGCGAGAATGGAGCAAATTGCATCTGGAGGAAGGGTTGTTGTATCGGATTATTGAGTACCATGATCACCCAGATCGCAAGCAGTTGGTGCTCCCTCACCGGTTCAGGGGGATGGTTCTGAGAGCCCTACACGATCAGCATGGACATCTTGGAATAGACAAAACATATGGTCTAGTGCAAGATAGATTTTTTTGGCCAAAGATGAGAGAGACGGTGGAGCAGTATATAAAAACCTGCAAAAGATGCATACAGAGGAAGACCCTACCCGTAAAGGCTGCACCCATGGGCCATCTTAAAAGTAATGGTCCCCTGGATCTGGTCTGCATGGATTTTCTGTGTATTGAAAATGACTCTGCTGGCATTGGAAATGTCCTGGTGGTTACAGATCATTTCACACGCTACGCACAAGCATTTCCCACCAAAGATCAAAAGGCATTGACGGTAGCCAAGACTTTGTGGCAAAAGTACTTTGTGCATTATGGTCTGCCCAATCGGATACATTCTGATCAGGGCAGAGATTTTGAAAGTCGAATCATCAAGGAATTCCTGAGCTTGCTCAACGTTAATAAGTCAAGGACTACTCCCTATCACCCAGAAGGCGATGCACAGCCTGAGCGATTTAACAGGACCCTTTTGGATATGTTGGGTACACTGCCACACGTAGAAAAAAGAGCTTGGAGTCGGCATGTGGAAGCTATGGTGCATGCTTACAACTGTACGAGACATGAATCTACTGGATTTTCACCATATTTCTTAATGTTTGGGAGGGAAGCCCGCTTGCCCATAGATTTGAGGCTGGGAGTTTCTTCAGATGGGTCGAGTCTCGTCTCTCATTATCAATATGTCAAGTCACTGAAACAGAACCTTCAGAGAGCTTATGAATTATCTATTCAGTCTGCTGCTAAGTTGAATGAACAAAACAAGAGGCGCTATGATGCCAAAGTAAAATATAGAGAGATACAGCCCGGGGATAAAGTTCTTCTCCGGAATCTAGGGGTGCCTGGGAAACATAAGCTTGCAGATAGATGGAAAGACATTCTGTTTGAAGTGGTCGCCAAGTTGCCAGGACTTCCTGTATACAAGATCAAGGGACCAGAAGGTCGTATCAAGGCATGGCACAGGAACCATCTGCTGCCAGTGTTATACTCCCAAGAAGAGTTCCAGAAAGGAAATGAAGAGAGTGAGAATATATCCGCACCACCTGTAAGGGGCATGGAGGAGACAGTGCAAGACTGTAATGTGGAGAGAGCTAAAGAAAAGACCCTAGAATCCACTGACCACAGTGACGAGTGGTGGATGGTACAAGACACTTCTCAGCAGCCACCTCCCTCTCCTCCCATAGCCTCTTCTACATTGGATCCAAACAGCCCTAGTTTTGTGCCTGGGACCCCTGAAAGAGACTCTTGTATCATGGGAAAGCCAGGGCCTCAAGCCTCTGGTGACCTCCCCAACCCAATGGCAGGAGCCGAAGATTCCCAGGCACACTATGGACTTCCTCAGAGAGAATTGAGACAGGGCACTAGAGCGAGACAACCTCCCAGGGTTCTTACTTACGATCACGTTGGAGAACCTAGCTATGTCCCAGTGCCTCAGCTACACTGTAAAGTTGTTGATTTCCTGTATGCTTTTGCAGAAATGATGAATATGGGAACTCCTGTTTATTAGAGCAGACTTCAAGATAGTTGACAATTGTCTAGATAGGACTGTTATGCAGGACTGTCATGCAGAAATATATATGTTGCCGTTGTTTTTTTTTTTGTGTGTGTTTTTGCACCTGGCTGGTCTTGCCAGTGGAAGGCAAGGAATTTTTTTTCGAGGGGGAGAATGTAGTCCTGTGTTTAATTTGGCTCTGAGGACTGCAGCTGTTATGCCTCTAGGGGGAGCCAGAGGACAATGTATGGGAACATACTTTATTGGACTCATGGACCACACCTCCCAGAATGCCCTTACAGGAAAAAGGAAGGACCCAAGCTAAAAGAAACAGGAAGTAAAAAGCATGCATGCAGCGTGGGCAGAACAAAGTGAGCAAAGAGAGTGAGCAGTCAGATAAGAGAGATTTTCCAGGATCTGTGCAAGCTGGAGCACAGAGAATCAGCAGCATCCAGTGCTGGAGAGTGTACCTTGGTCTGCTGTATATTGTGCTGGACTGTTCAGGAGGCAAGTGTGTTTGAAGAGGGGCCCTGTGTTAAGGAGGCCGCAGGCAGAGGGATTTGCTGGCGGCATTGACTTCAGGCAGAGGAGATTCTGCATACTGCGTGGGGAAGAATTGATCCAGAGGCTGCAGATTGCTACAACGTTCAAGAGGCCTTCCTGGGACTGTGAGCAACTGAAGTTGTGCGGTAACGAGCATCTTTTCTCTCTGTCTCGCTGACAGCATTCTATCCATCTTTACACTAACTAAGAATCACACAGCTGCTGAGCGGATTTTACCCACAGCCTTTCCTGTACTGGCAGCTACGTTATGCTAAAAGGGCCCCATCTCTTATGTGCACCAACTGGTACCCATCATCGCTGTCATTAGGACGAAGATCAGGGTGGTTCCAGGTTGTTTGGGAGGGTCCTGGGCTGGGAGGTTAGAGAGCAGTTGGTGTGTCTAGTTAGCTACTGTATTACCTGAAATCCTTTTATGCTGCCACTTGCATTTCAATACAAGTTTATATTGTTTATTGTACCACTGTGTAGTTGTTATTATTAGGTTCCTGCCTGGGCAAACAGTCCATGCCATGGATGCCCAGACAGGTGGAGGCACTGCCAACACTATGTATCCTTATTCCCAAAATGCGGAAACTCAGGACCAACAGGTAAAGCAAGAAGGTGTAACCCAGCTGGAGGGTGCCAGCGGGGGCGGCCCCCAGCGGCAAAAGAGCGTTACATGTGCATACAAAACGCATTGTGCTGACTGCTTTTTAGTTATTTTTATAGAAGGCCCTCAGCCTCAAGTTTCACTTTCCAGTTTCTGCTAATTAATAACCTGGATATTTGCCAGAAACAACAACAGAAATCCACCATTTTGTTTTGAAATTGCATCTAAAGATTAATGACATGGCTGCAGCCAACTGAATCGCTGGCGCTGCAACAATTCAGCAGCTTGCTGAGGATGTATTGAACGCGCTCTGTTTGGATGCACTTTCAGAAGAACTACAATGTCCCATCCTATCACTAGCAAAAGAAGGCAGAGATTTTTTATTGATGCGCAGGTGGGAGCCAATATTGGGCAGCTGAGGGTCATCTCGTATGCATCACTCTCACAACAACCCCCCAGCACACTACAGACTACACACACAGTGCCAAAAGAAATCCAGCATTGTAACTTCATCTACATACATCAAATGTCACAATTTTCCCGAATACGTAAAATCACAAAAATAAAGAGCTATGGCAAAAATGCATGTATGACGAGTCGTGAAAACGCAAAGCTATACACAATCACATTGCATGAAAAAAGGACTAGATAAATCAGTGTATTTCTGTGCACATTAGCACATGCAAGCAGTAGCACATTATTATTATTATTATACAGGATTTATATAGCACCAACAGTTTGCGCAGCGCTTTACAATATAACATGACACTTACGTTTCGCTATGACGCGACGGATGCGTCTCAGCTGCTCCTGCTCGCGTACTTTCAAATCAGACCAGTGTTTCCTGAGCTGGTCCTTCGTCCGGTCCTTCCCAAACAACTCCAAAATGGTGGTGCGTAGCTTGTCTAAGATACGATCCTTCCTAGCGTTAGACTTCCTGCGGTAAGGGCCCTTACTGCAATCATAATCCTTACTATCAAAGATGCGTACCAGCTCCAACATCTCTTCAAACGCCATATTGGTGGCCCGTTTCTTCCTGGGTGGTGGTGGTTCATCATGGAGAGATGATGAGGTGCTTGTACGGCACTCATCTCTTGCAGCGGCCATTATAATGAATAATAAAAACAATATTTTGTTCAAAAAGTTGTCAATAAAACTAGCTCAATAAAGTTACGACATCCGCGCGCGCGCATGCGCGACCCGCGGACGAATCGGATCTGACCCAAATACGAAAATTCTTATCGGATCATTGGAAACAAAAAAAAAGTGATACGCATTTACAAATACAAAATTTACAGAATCAGCGATATAACCGATAATAGTTAAATATACGATGTCCAGACTTACCGAAATGGAACCGAAATCCCGAATGGAACTGAAATCATGAATAGAGGGAAAATAAATTTCGATTTGACACATTTCAAGTCCATTCGAAAATTCCGAAAAATTTTCGATTTGGTAAATTTTTCGTTTTTTTCGGAAAGTCTGTTCTCGTTTCAAAGCAATAGATTTCGATTTGACACATTTCAAGTCCATTCGAAAATTCCGAATTTTTTTCGATTCGGTTCGGAAAACAGTTCGGATTCGACTTTTTCGGATCTAAAAAATTTCGGAATTTCGGCCGCATCGAAAGACCCGAATCGGGAAATTTCGTGAAAATTCCGAAATTCCGAAACCCGAAACGCACATCCCTAGATTATGGGTGAAATAACTACTTAGAATTGGTGAAATGGCTTAAGTAGTATAGAAGGACATGTGAAAGGAACGCTCTTGGCACTGTGACCATTCAGTGCAGCTTGAATGGTCCTCAACCTGACTGTGCTACCACTGCCCACCCCTTCAACTTTGAGTGTGGGGAATTTGCTCTGCTCCCACAAAGCCGAGATTAGCAAGTGCCTTATCTGGCTTTGTGGAATAATTTAGGAAAGTAATTCTTACCAATGCGCCTGCATCGATAGCAATTGAATTGGCTGGATGTTCCCTCGAGCAGTCAGTGTACCGCAGGTCACTTGACAGTTACAGCTTCACAGGAAGCCAGCTCCGAGGAAGCCTGGCGCTGGAATAAATGTGCATTTATATATAAACACTAGAGATAAAATGGGAGAAGGGGTGCAGAGAGGGTTAGGCGGCGTTAATGTTTAACCCCTCCATTTCACCCTCCCATTTTAAATCTAGAGTAACCCTTTAAAACTGCAGGAATAGGCTGTATAAATCCATAGTGATTCCATACTAATTAACTGATAATTGTGATCAAGTACTGCAAGGCAAGGGACACTTTATGGCTCTTATTGTTTTATAACCAGTAAATGTCGATGTGAATGCATGCTTCAATATAATCAAATTGTCCTATCTATACTATAAAAGGATAAGCTAAAAACTGTCCGTCGCCAAAACCCTACTACGCATGCGCGACGGACATTTGAAAGCGGCCGTTAGAACACACAGGTAGCTGCGCGTGCCGGCCGCGTGAAAAAAAAAAAAAAAAAAAAACGTCACGAGCCGCGCGCAGCTACCCGTGTGTTTACACGGCCAGATGCCCCGATCCTCCAGCGGTGACCGTCCTCCGGCTGCCGCTGGCTGCTCGGCGGGCCTCCAGGCTCAGGCGAGCCCCCGGCTTGGTTTGGGCCTACAGGCCCAGCCGAGCCGGGGACTCGCCTAAGCCTAGAGGCCCGCCGAGCAGCCAGCGACAGCCGGAGGAGGTCACCGCTGGAGCTCAGGGCCTAAATTCCCAAAACATACTCCACCAAATCGGCCCTGAGCTCCAGCGGTGACCTCCTCCGGCCGAGCAGGCTGCTAGGCAGGCCTCCAGGTTCAGGCGAGCCCCCGGCTTGGCTTGGGCCTACAGGCCCAGCCGAGCCAGGGACTCGCCTAAGCGTAGAGGCCGGCCGAGCAGCCTGCTCGGCCGGAGGAGGTCACCGCTGGAGCTCAGGGCCGATGTTGCCTAACACATACTCACCGACATCGGCCCTTAGCTCCTCCAGCGATGGCGGTCCCGCTTGCAGCATCCTCTCTCTCTCCGTTGTACGCCGGAATGACGTCACGAAAGCCTTTGACCCCGGGGGTCAAAGGCTTTCGTGACGTCATCCTGGCGAGCAACGGAGAGAGAGAGGACGCTGGAAGCGGGACCGCCATCGCTGGAGGAGCTAAGGGCCGATGTAGGTGAGTATGTGTGGAACCGGTGGAGGACTCGAGGCCGATGTAGGTGAGTATGTGCTCTACACACACACACCCTGCTTGCTCGGCCGGTATCCAAGCTTAGGCGAGCCCCCGGCTTGGCTTGGCCTAGAGGCCCTGCCGAGCCGGGGACTCGCCTGAGCATGGAGGCCGGTCGAGTTGCATGCTCGGGCGTCCTCCAGGCTCAGGCGAGTCCCCGGCTCGGCTGGGCCTCTAGGCCCACGCCAAGCCGGGGGCTCGCCTAAGCTTGGATACCGGCCGAGTAAGCAGGGTGGGTGTGGAGAGCACATACTCACCTACATTAGCCCTGAGCTCCAGCGGTGACTGTCCTCCGGCTGTCGCAGGCTGCTCGGCCGGCCTCCAGGCTCAGGCGAGCCCCCGGCTTGGCTTTGGCCTACAGGCCCAGCCGAGCCGGGGGCTCGCCTAAGCCTGGAGGCCGGCCGAGCAGCCTGCGACAGCCACCGCTGAGGCTCCGGGCCAATGTAGGGGGATGTTGCCTACACATACTCACCTACATCGGCCCTTAGCTCCTCCAGCGATGGCGGTCCCGCTTCCAGCGTCTTCTCTCTCTCTCCGTTGGTCGCCGGTATGACGTCACGAAAGCCTTTGACCCCGGGGGTCAAAGGCTTTCGTGACGTCATCCCGGCGACCAACGGAGAGAGAGAGAGAGAACGCTGGAAGCGGGACCGCCATCGCTGGAGGGCCGATGTAGGTGAGTATATCCACGAGCTGGGGGCCAATATCCACGTGCTGGGGCAGTATCCATCCACGTGCTGGGGCAGTATCCACGTGCTGGGGCAATATCCACGTGCTGGGGCAGTATCCACGAGCTGGGGCAGTATCCATCCACGTGCTGGGGCAGTATCCACGTGCTGGGGCAGTAGCCACGTGCTGGGGCAATATCCACAAGCTGGGGCAGTATCCACGTGCTGGGGCAGTATCCACGTGCTGGGGCAATATCCACAAGCTGGGGCAGTATCCACGTGCTGGGGCAGTATCCACGTGCTGGGGCAATATCCACGTGCTGGGGCAATATCCACGTGCTGGGGCAGTATCCACGTGCTGGGGCAATATCCACGTGCTGGGGCAGTATCCACGTGCTGGGGCAGTATCCACGTGCTGGGGCAATATCCACGTGCTGGGGCAGTATCCACAAGCTGGGGCAGTATCCACGTGCTGGGGCAGTATCCACGTGCAGGGGCAATATCCACATGCTGGGGCAGTATCCACGAGCTGGGGCAATATCCACGTGCTGGGGCAGTATCCACGTGCTGGGGCAGTATCCACGAGCTGGGGCAATATCCACGTGCTGGGGCAATATCCACAAGCTGGGGCAGTATCCACGTGCTGGGGCAATATCCACGTGCTGGGGCAGTATCCACGTGCTGGGGCAGTATCCACGTGCTGGGGCAATATCCACGTGCTGGGGCAGTATCCACGTGCTGGGGCAGTATCCACGTGCTGGGGCAGTATCCATCCACGTGCTGGGGCAGTATCCACGTGCTGTGGCAATATCCACGAGCTGCGGCAGTATCCACGTGCTGGGGCAGTATCCACGAGCTGGGGCAATATCCACGTGCTGGGGCAATATCCACGTGCTGGGGCAATATCCACATGCTGGGGCAGTATCCACGTGCTGGGGCAGTATCCACGTGCTGGGGCAATATCCACGTGCTGGGGCAGTATCACAAGCTGGGGCAGTATCCACGTGCTGGGGCAGTATCCACGTGCTGGGGCAATATCCACATGCTGGGGCAGTATCCACGAGCTGGGGCAATATCCACGTGCTGGGGCAGTATCCACGTGCTGGGGCAATATCCACAAGCTGGGGCAGTATCCACGTGCTGGGGCAATATCCACGTGCTGGGGCAATATCCACATGCTGGGGCAGTATCCACGTGCTGGGGCAGTATCCACGTGCTGGGGCAGTATCCACGTGCTGGGGCAATATCCACGTGCTGGGGCAGTATCCACGTGCTGGGGCAGTATCCACGTGCTGGGGCAGTATCCATCCACGTGCTGGGGCAGTATCCACGTGCTGTGGCAATATCCACAAGCTGCGGCAGTATCCACGTGCTGGGGCAGTATCCACGAGCTGGGGCAATATCCACGCTGGGGCAATATCCACGTGCTGGGGCAATATCCACGTGCTGGGGCAGTATCCACGTGCTGGGGCAGTATCCACGTGCTGGGGCAATATCCACAAGCTGGGGCAGTATCCACGAGCTGGGGCAATATCCACGTGCTGGGGCAGTATCCACGTGCTGGGGCAGTATCCACGTGCTGGGGCAATATCCACGTGCTGGGGCAGTATCCACGAGCTGGGGCAATATCCACGTGCTGGGGAAGTATCCACGAGCTGGGGCAGTATCCACGTGCTGGGGCAATATCCACAAGCTGGGGCAGTATCCACGTGCTGGAGCAGTATCCACGTGCTGGGGCAATATCCACATGCTGGGGCAGTATCCACGAGCTGGGGCAGTATCCACGTGCTGGGGCAGTATCCACGTGCTGGGGCAGTATCCATCCACGTGCTGGGGCAATATCCACGTGCTGGGGCAGTATCCACGTGCTGGGGCAATATCCACGAGCTGGGGCAATATCCACGTGCTGGGGCAGTATCCACGTGCTGGGGCAGTATCCACGTGCTGGGGCAATATCCACGTGCTGGGGCAGTATCCACGTGCTGGGGCAGTATCCACGTGCTGGGGCAGTATCCATCCACGTGCTGGGGCAGTATCCACGTGCTGTGGCAATATCCACGAGCTGCGGCAGTATCCACGTGCTGGGGCAGTATCCACGAGCTGGGGCAATATCCACGTGCTGGGGCAATATCCACGTGCTGGGGCAATATCCACATGCTGGGGCAGTATCCACGTGCTGGGGCAGTATCCACGTGCTGGGGCAATATCCACGTGCTGGGGCAGTATCCACAAGCTGGGGCAGTATCCACGTGCTGGGGCAGTATCCACGTGCTGGGGCAATATCCACATGCTGGGGCAGTATCCACGAGCTGGGGCAATATCCACGTGCTGGGGCAGTATCCACGTGCTGGGGCAATATCCACAAGCTGGGGCAGTATCCACGTGCTGGGGCAATATCCACGTGCTGGGGCAATATCCACATGCTGGGGCAGTATCCACGTGCTGGGGCAGTATCCACGTGCTGGGGCAGTATCCACGTGCTGGGGCAATATCCACGTGCTGGGGCAGTATCCACGTGCTGGGGCAGTATCCATCCACGTGCTGGGGCAGTATTCCACGTGCTGTGGCAATATCCACAAGCTGCGGCAGTATCCACGTGCTGGGGCAGTATCCACGAGCTGGGGCAATATCCACGTGCTGGGGCAATATCCACGTGCTGGGGCAGTATCCACGTGCTGGGGCAGTATCCACGTGCTGGGGCAATATCCACAAGCTGGGGCAGTATCCACGAGCTGGGGCAATATCCACGTGCTGGGGCAGTATCCACGTGCTGGGGCAGTATCCACGTGCTGGGGCAATATCCACGTGCTGGGGCAGTATCCACGAGCTGGGGCAATATCCACGTGCTGGGGAAGTATCCACGAGCTGGGGCAGTATCCACGTGCTGGGGCAATATCCACAAGCTGGGGCAGTATCCACGTGCTGGAGCAGTATCCACGTGCTGGGGCAATATCCACATGCTGGGGCAGTATCCACGAGCTGGGGCAGTATCCACGTGCTGGGGCAGTATCCACGTGCTGGGGCAGTATCCATCCACGTGCTGGGGCAATATCCACGTGCTGGGGCAGTATCCACGTGCTGGGGCAATATCCACGAGCTGGGGCAATATCCACGTGCTGGGGCAGTATCCACGTGCTGGGGCAGTATCCACGTGCTGGGGCAGTATCCATCCACGTGCTGGGGCAATATCCACGTGCTGGGGCAGTATCCACGTGCTGGGGCAGTATCCACGAGCTGGGGCAGTATCCACGTGCTGGGGCAGTATCCACGAGCTGGGGCAGTATCCACGTGTTGGGGCATATATCCATGAGCAGGGGCAGTATAAACGCAAAACAGAATAAACGCCACAGAGCCGAGCACAATAAAAACGCCACAGAGCCGAGCACAATAAAAACGCCACAGAGCCGAGCACAATAAAAACGCCACAGAGCCGAGCACAGTACCATAGACGGCACAGAGCCGAGCACAACAGAATAAACGGCACAGAGCACAGAACCAAGCACAATGCACCACACTTATCAATAGACTGCCCTCTGGGCAGGCTTTACACCTAGTTCTGTTATAAAACAAGAATATGTAACTACATTACAATATTGAACAAAGTATGTGAGGGCCCGGAGTACGAGCAATATCACAAGGTATGTGAGGAATCTGAGAATGGGCAATAGTCGCCTAGGCAGCTTCCGCTGCCCGATGATCATTTCAGCTTTATTAGATTTTGTCAAGAGGGCATAGCCATACCTCTCTAGGCACCTCAAGCAAGGGGTCCACATCTAGATTACCCTGTGCACTAATAGTAAGCAAATATGTGAGGGCACTGAGTACGGGCCACACCACAAGGTATGATACATACAATATTTTCAGAAAAAGGTGGTAGGAAAATTCACACTTAAACATTTCAACATTTTGTTAAAAAATAAGCAAAAGTTACAAATCCAAAGCAGAGTAATTATGAAAGTATGAATGCTTTACATAAACATTAAGTGTAATATAACATACAAATGGCAATTGTAGATTCAGTACTGCCCATAGAGATCAAGAAGATGATCAGATCTGAATTGTTAATACATAAAATGTCATTTAGAAATTGCTAAATCTTCCTACCGCTGTTAAGAAAAGTATAGATTTTAATAAGGACTCAGGGGCGACTATTTGCATCATCCTTCTTTATTGTTAAACCAATTACTAATGCATAGTAATAATGTGCAACTTAATTTAATAAACAATTCTTGACATTATTTCACAGGAGAATAAGGGGTTAACCTGAAAATTTGGGAACAAACAAGTACTGCTGAACAAACAGGAGTACTACAAATTATTCCTGAATTAATAGTAAAACGTAACTTTTAATATAACTAAATAAGAAGTGCAGAAACCATTGATCATGTTCATGATCCACAAATAGACATAAATACGATACATTTAAAAAAGAGAAAGAAAGTTTCCACTTAACAGGTTATCCCAAGAGAACCCAATGTGCTGAGTTTAATTAACCTGCAGAATATACAGTCAGGTCCAGAAATATTGGGACATCGACACAATTCTAACATCTTTGGCTCTATACACCACCACAGTGGAGTTGGAATGAAACAAACACAATGTGCTTTAACTGCAGACTGTCAGCTTTAATTTGAGGGTATGTACATCCAACTCAGGTGAACGGTGTAGGACTTACAGCAGTTTGCAGATGTGCCTCACACTTGTTAAGGGACCAAAAGTAATGGGACAATTGGCTTCTCAGCTGTTCCATGGCCAGGTGTGTGATATTCTCTCATTACCCTAATTACAATGTGCAGATAAAAGGCCCAGAGTTCATTTTAAGTGTGCTATTTGCATTTGGAATCTGTTGCTGTCAACTCTCAAGATGAGATCCAAAGAGCTGTCACTATCAGTGAAGCAAGCCACCATTAGGCTGAAGAAACAAAACAAACCCATCAGAGAGATAACTGTTTGGAACATTCTCAAAAAGAAGGAACGCACCTGTGAGCTCAGCAACACCAAAAGACCTGGGAGACCATGAAAAACAACTGTGGTGGATGACCAAAAAATTCTTTCCCTGGTGAAGAAAACACCCTTCACAACAGTTGGCCAGATCAAGAACACTCTCCAGGAGGTAGGTGTATGTGTGCCAAAGTCAACAATCAAGAGAAGACTTCACCAGAGTGAATACAGAGGGTTCACCACAAGATGTAAACCATTGGTGAGCCTCAAAAACAGGAAGGCCAGATTAGAGTTTACCAAACAACACCTAACAAAGCCTTCACAGTTCTGGAACAAGATCCTATGGACAGATGAGACCAAGATCAATTTGTACCAGAGTGATGGGAAGATAAGAGTATGGAGAAGGAAAGGAACTGCTCATGATCCTAAGCATACCACCTCATCAGTGAAGCATGGTGGTGGTAGTGTCATGGCGTGGGCATGTATGGCTGCCAATGGAACTGGTTCTCTTGTATTTATTGATGATGTGGCTGCTGACAAAAGCAGCAGGATGAATTCTGAAGTGTTTCGGGCAATATTATCTGCTCACATTCAGCCAAATGCTGCAGAACTCATTGGACGGCGCTTAACAGTGCAGATGGACAATGACCCAAAGCATACTGCAAAAGCAACCAAAGAGTTTTTGAAGGGACAGAAGTGGAATGTTATGCAATGGCCAAGTCAATCACTAGACCTGAATCCCATTGAGCATGCATTTCACTTCCTGAAGACAAAACTGAAGGGAAAATGCCCCAAGAACAAGCAGGAACTGAAGACAGTTGCAGTAGAGGCCTGGCAGAGCATCACCAGGGATGAAACCCAGCGTCTGGTGATGTCTATGTGTTCCAGACTTCAGGCTGTGATTGACTGCGAAGGATTTGCAACCAAGTATTAAGAAGGGAAAGTTTGATTTATGATTATTATTCTGTCCCATTACCTTTGGTCCCTTAACAAGTGGGAGGCACATCTGCAAACTGCTGTAAGTCCTACACCATTCACCTGAGTTGGATGTACAGACCCTCAAATTAAAGCTGACAGTCTGCAGTTAAAGCACATTGTATTTGTTTCATTCCAACTCCATTGTGGTGGTGTATATAGCCAAAGATGTTCGAATTGTGTTGTATTTCTGGACCTGACTGTATATATGTAGAACTAAAAAGCCGATGGTGGAAACTTTCGAGACCCAAGAAAATATTCAATTGCCGTATCGCTTAATGCCTATAATGGTAGTGTAAGACCATCAGGTCACTGTTTGGCTAAGCGTAGGCAAATATGTATAAGATTCCAGTAATTCAATCAAGGTAAACACAAAGGATTTAAATGTAATGCAGTATTCTAAAGACCATTATCACCAAAGCTCCAGGTTGCAACCACACTAGCTTTCAAATTTTAGATTTTGTTTAGGGAGATTTGGGGTTAGGGAACCAGCCAATCATATAAATCCTGTACTAATTGCAATTGCATCATACAGAGGTATAATTCATGGTCTCAATGTATAAAAACAAGGAGAGTGCACCTGACGTGCATTTCACCCAAAGGCTCATCAGGAGGCTCGCAACATGGCCTGCTGAAATCGCCGAGGGATAAACATTATTCACCTGGAAAGCCAAATCAAAGGCTAGTAAGGACTAAAGGAAATCCAAAACGCAAGTTATAGGGCCAGTAAGGGAATTATGACCCCTTCCCAGACACCAGCGGTGCCAATGGCCCCAGGTAATAGTCCTTGCCGAAACACCTGCGGGCCAGGAGAACTGGAAACCAAACACGCCAGGAACGTTATCCGGTCCCCTGTCACCAGCGGATGATGTAGACCCTCGGGGTCCAACAGCAGGTCCTGCAAATGGGTTAACATACGTGAGCTGGGACTGCCAGAATGGGGTCATGAGGACCAGCTCTGTTTCTTGCTCTCTCAGAGTGGCTAAAACTCTGCATAAAATCCGAAATAGAGGAAAGGCGTAAAGTTGGCCCCGAGGCCACTGATGTCAGGGGGCATCTGTGGCCATTGCCTCCGGATCTGGGTGCCAATTGAAAAACTCTGGCAACTGACGATTGAGTTTTGATGCAAAGAGGTCCACCTGAAGTGGACCCCCATAGATCTTTGATGGTGTTGAAAATGGAAGGAAGTAGATGCCAGTCGCCACAGAATTCCCACAGGTCTAGTGCCATGACCAACAGAGCCTGTGAACAAGGGCCTCCCAGGACATTGATGTAACATACCACTGAGATGTTGTACATACGGAGCGAAATGCATCAATGAGATGTGGACCCGTGAAACATTGAAGGGCGAAGAATGCCACCAGAGGTTCTAGTATACACAGCGTGGTTCAAAGATATTCCAGAGTTTTGATGAGATAGGCTTGCACGATCCACACTTTATCAATGAAATTGAAAAGCTTGAATATAACTGTATGTGGACGATTCTGTTTAGGGAGCAGTCTGGGCCAATGAGATGAACTCTCTCCACAGTCAGTGGGTGTCAGATTCTGCGAGGCCCAAGGTGAAGGGTAGCTAGCAGGAAACCAGGGTCAATAGCTGCGGGCTCTTGTCAGCCTCTGGCAGCCCCACAATGCGCAAATTATTCCACTGCCTCCTGGTTTCCAAGTCATCCACCTTATCCAACCAGGACAAGATTAAAGATTTATGGGTTTCCAGAGATTTTTTATTAGGGAAAGTTTCATCTTCCAAGGGGAAGTTTCATCTTCCAAGTTTTCATCATTCTAGCCTCCACCTTAGTAACGCATTGGGCTTGTGCTGTAAGTTGCGAGAGAGTTAGTTCAAGAGTAGAAGGGAGATAGCCCCACTCCACATCCAGCAGCAGAAAAAATATCGCTGTGATTTCTGTAAGTCGTGCACTGCTGTCTTGGGACTGTGAAAAATGCGATGGCGAAGGTGAAGATGGAGGATGGGAAGGAGTACCGCCCGGGTCCTAACTAGAGATCTGGCAACAGTCATTGAAGGTTTGCCTTGTGATTTTGTGGTAGTGTGCCTCGAACTCTTTGATGCAATATATTTATCCTTGATGAGAAAGATAATGATAACAACTTAGCAGATATAAGTAAGAAAAAAAAAGATGTGGAGGAGTGCAGCAAAACGGTGAAGAGAAATGTCTAAAAGAAAAATTGAAGCCAACAAGTGGAACGGCCGGTGCCAATGCCGGAGCATCTGGACACAGAGCGGAAAGCCTAGCAGTGCCCCACGAAGGTACCCTGGAGTGATGTGGCCTATTTCGGGCCTTGCAACCTCCAGGGTGGAAGGGAGGGCATCGAGCTCACGGGACCCCCTACAGGTAAGGTGCCGCTGCTTGCATCCTGCAATGCAGCTAGATTGGGGCTGAAGGAGATTGGATAAGAGCCAAAATTATATTTTAAAAAACTCAGCTGCGGAGAGCAGTTACAATAAGGAAATCTTATTCGACCCGCCTACCGGAAATCACCAATTTCTTTTTTACTGCAAAAAGAAGCGGTAGGGCGCTGCCCCAATGACTCCTATGGGCGAGCCTCTACTGACCTGAAAAGGTTTGACAAATAAAGTGCAATGGAAAAGTTTAGTGAAAATACAGTTACTTGTTGTAAATTATAGAAATAAATGTGCATTTTTTTTAGTCTATTGCCGTAAAATTACATACAGTGCTCAGTATAAATGAGTACTCCCCAACAGATTTGTCAGAAAACCTTTGCATTCTGTTCAGAATAAACATTTTCTTTGGGACACAATACTACAAAATACTCACAAAAATGCGGGCCATTGATTGCAACCAAGATTTATTAATTTGTAATTTTTTTCTAACAAATTCATTCAAGACCATGTTGCAAAAATTAATACACTCCAATGAAAGTCCTAGGTGCAAAGCTACATTTTAGACAACAAAATCCTAATTAACAATAATTCAACTGCAGATGAGTTTAATTATTCATTAAACAGGTGTGCAGCAGACAGTTGATTATAAAAGGGCAGTATTTAACAAAGAAAACGCCTTCCCATTTCATACTGTCAGCAACTGACACCACATGGAAGAGAAATGGCACAAGGCCTGAAAAAGCTTTACTTATCAGTCAGAATACTGTAGCAAAAGTGATACAAACATTTAACAAAAATTGAACTGCAACCATCGCACAGAGACGTCCAGGCCGTCCACGGAAGTTAACACCTTGACAGGAGTGTCTTATGATGAGAAGGGTTGAAGAAAATCACCATGCAAGTTCACTGCAGATTGCTAAAGAACTAGGAAGCCAAACTGGGGTGATTGTTTCCCATGACACAATGCGGTGTACACTGCAGAGGTATGGCATGCATGAGTGTTGTCTATGAATGAAGCCTCTCCTAAAGGCCATGCACAAAAAAGCCCACCTAGAAATTGCCAGGGCCCATGATGGACAGGAAGACTAATGGGACTCAGTACTCTGGAGTGATTGAGTGATGAGACCAAGATAAATGTTTTTGGATCTGATGGCTTCAAAACTGTATGGCATTGCAAAGGTGAGGATTAAAAGAAAAGTGCATGGTGCCTACAGTCAAACATGGTGGTGGCAGTTTCTTTCTGTGGGGCCGCATAAGTGCTGTTGGTGTCGGGGAGCTGTATTTCATTGATGGTATCATGAATTCATAGTACTGCTCTATATTGAAAGAGAAGTTGCTACCATAACTCCTTACCCTTTGTCGTCATGCACTTTTTCCAGCATGACAATGATCACACACATCTAAGGCCAATGTTGCATTCTGAAGAAGAACAGGGTGAAATTGATTCATTGGCCAAGTAGATCGCCTGATTTGAACTAAATCGAACACCTATATTCTGAAGAGACAAGTTGATCATCAGTCTAAATCCAGCATCCAAGCTGTAAAAGAGGTCGTTCTTGCAGAATGGAATATAAATGGAATATGATAGATGTTGCAATATGTTGCCAACTTGTGCATTCCATGCCTAGAAGACTTGAGGGGTTATTCAGAGAGTGCCGATCTGGGTTTGAATTTTTTTTTCTGTAACAGACCTTTTATATTATTAATCATAGGACCTTATATGTTAATGCCAAACATTTTCCATCCAGTAGTTTTTCTTTTGCATACAGCATTATTATCGGATCTGATCATTTCGGCGGTTTTGCAGTTTTTTTTTCTTAAAATGATGTTTTTTTCGGCAGCTTTTCCCTGCACTTCGGGGACCCTGCGGTGAATGCTGAATTCACCGCAGGGTTGGGAATTTGATTCTCCGTAGTGTGGGGAATGAGAGAGCACCGACTGAATAATCCCTTTGGTGCTGTCCTTACAAATCATGGAAGTCATACAAAATACTAAATGTAATAGTTTTTGTTGTGGGGTGTATTAATTATTGCATCAACTAATTTGAGTAAAACTGAATATTTTGTAATCTAAGTTATATTATTAATCTTAAAGATAAATAAATAGTCTATAAAACTCAATTTTCTCAAACTTTGGAAATTGTTTTTTGTCTTCAGTGAGATATTGATTAAAATCTTACTTTTCAAAAGGGTGTATTCATTTATGCTGAGCAGTGTATATGTATAGTAATGACGTATTTTGAAACTTCTGAATCCATGGAAAAAAATATAATTTGTGTATGTTGTTCAACAATAATAAATGAATACAGACAGCGGTTAAATATGATCAGCAATATATAGTCAAACTGAGTACAGTATATGGAGGTGAAATACTGTAGCTCAGTAGTGAAGACGTTAATGCCTTATACAAACAGTGCTTTTAATAACAAGGGTGTGTAACAGGAGCGTGCTAAAGAAGCTGGCTTCATTTTTTGCTGGATTACCTTAAATATAAATGTAGTTACACTTTAGAATCCCACTAAGGAATGCTAGATATTATTACATAAGTTTTAATAACAAACTATGCTCCAGAAAATTACAATAATAATACTAAAAATAAACATTTATTTTTATGTAACACAAACACAAGTGAAAAATCTGCAGTATAACCAAAACCTGTCTCGATACCCCAGAGAATATGCATTCTCTTGAGTCCCTTGTTTGTTTCCTTGCACAGTGAAAAAAACCTAAATGGGAAATAAATGTCTAGGAAGCCAATTAAGCAAGAAAAACAAGTAAGAAAATTCTACCTTTGATAAACTATTCAACTACTGTAATTACCAAATATACATGTTTAATTATACCTCTTTCATCTTTTTAATTATTAGACTTAGTGACATTGAACATATAACATTTTCCTGTCTTACACAGCTGGATTTAAAGTAAGATGGCCTATATTAATAAATTACAAAACTGGATAAATCTTAAGCTGTAAAAAATAAAATACAAAAATACAAACACAAAGGGTGAAAGGAATTGAAATATGGTAGATAATTCATTGAATTCATATTTCTATACTTTAGTAATATTTGATAGCTATATAAATATATAGGGCCAGATTGACTGCTCAGCAAATGCCTAATCATGAGGTAATGCTGAAGTATGGTCTTTCTCTTGGCTTCCTGTTTTTAAGGAGTGCAAATGTTCTATTCAATTTCATTTCCTCTAGAAACTATGAGAGGCTGACCAGCCGAGAGGAAGGGAGGGATACACAGATGGTCAATTGTTAAATACATCCTAAAGAATAGGATATAGCTGTGACGTCAATTTAGGTGTGCCTACTAGGCAAGGACATCAAATGTTTGTAAGTCTAGGTACTGCCCAAAGTAGAAAAAACACATGTTCCTATAATGCTGACGTATTGGTTTGTAATTCATGAATTTGTGACGCTCCATATGTTTGACAAAACTACTGAGTGTATGACATTTTGCCCCAGAGTAAAGAAACCACTTGAGACAGCACTTGTGCCCTGGTCTTCTATTATTCTCACTCGAGTTGTTTCCTTTATGGTCGCTGGGTCTGGTGGCAAAGCAGCTATCTCTCATCACTGGACCGTGGCCATTCCTGTGATGTTCTTGCAGTATCCGTATCAATTTGGTATCAGAAGTGCGGATTTGAACTAATCAACTTGTCTTGGTGAGTATGGGTTACATATCTATTTTATTAATATTTATTGAACCTAATATTCATCATAGATAACTTGCTTGTTCAAATTTACGAACTCGCATTATTTGATTTGATAGTGCAAGAGTTTATTTTGAATGATTTGATTGTTTAAGTGATGGTGAATGAAAAATAGGATTTTTTACAATCGTCTGGGTAAAGAATAGTGATCCTTTCTCTTTGTTTCCTTGATCAATTGTTGGATGTCCCCGCTGTTAGTGACTCACATTTGAATTGTGTTGTAAAGAGTATTATATTTTAAAAGATTAAGAGTATTAACCTTTAAGTTTCCCGCCCCGAGAATTGGATCTCTATTTACCTGACTACTTGTTATTTCCTATTTGTGCGTGTTCTCCCTGATAGTGTAGTTAAAAAGATTTTAAATAGAATGGAGATTGCTGTTTTGTGATTTGGCTCAGTGACAATAGAGGAAACTGCGCATTTTTGCGACCCTTTCCCTCTCACCCTTTTAATTGCGCTGGCCCTTCTCCTTCCCCCCTCCACCGCGCCTTTTTTTTGCAATATGGGTGCCAAAAAATCCTCCCATATAGATCCAAAAACAACGGGCAAATTAGCTAAGCACTTCAATAAGAAGTTAATGCCCCAAAATGGCCCTGCTGAAACGCCCGCCGATTATGTACAACGTGTTGCTGGCGGATATTTCACCACGCCCTTTATAGATTGTCTCGCTGGCTGGACTACAGCCATGCATTCTTTTGATCCATTCCCAAATTCAGGAAGCTTCTCTTCCTATCATATGTCCATGATAAAAGGCTTATGTCTTGGCGAACAGAAAGCTTTCCCATATTTCCAACCTGACTCAAATTGGGATAGAAAATATATGAAGGAATGTGGTAAAGTGTGGATTCACTTGTCCTCTTCATATAACCCCATTTCTAAAACTCCTAAAGATGTATCATGGTCCATAGATAATCCCCCACCTTACAATTCCTCTCCTCCTGCCCTTTCACAACCTACTCCCAAACCCTCTTCCCTTTATCCCAGCCTTGACCCTAAGACTTTGGCAGCTGTGATTACAACTATTGAAACCACTAATAATCCTCTGCCTTCCCCCGAAGCCCTAACACAAAATATAGGTGTTTTAGGTGCTATCGTAGGAATACCCCATGTTGAAACAGAATCTGACACAGAACAAGATGAAACTAGCACATATGATTGGCAAAATAAAACCCCTATGTCTAAATTCAGTACATCCTCATTTGTATCCACTTCCAAACCCAACCGTGTAGGATACTCTCCCCAAATGCAATCTTTTATTGACCAATTTGAACCCCAACTTCAGAACATAATAACTAGGACCCAATCTGGCAAAACTATCAACCCCCCTGCTAGATATCAGATGCCCTATTTAATTGCAGGAAATAATGTCGTTATTATGCCCCCTGATATAGGAACCTTAAATTCTATAATTAAGGGTTCTCCTAGTCCCAGAATTTCCCCGACTGCGACAACACAGTATCTTAAACGGGCAACACGAGGATTGCAATTAACTCAGGAAGATTACAAGTTGATCATTAACGGTCTCATGGGATATGCTGATGACACTGGTTTTGATTGGACTCGTGTTCTCTCACTTCAACCCCCCCATGTTCCTCTAATAGGTGCCCCTATTACACCCCAAAATTTGCCTTTACAAACATCAGTCCAGATTGATGATATGTGGACAGAAGTTTGTGATGAATGGACTCATAATTATGGAGCTCGACGTTCTATGGTCGCAGCCATTGCATGCAAACAAAATGCCAAAGAATCTGTCACCGAATTCGTCCACCGGTTCCATAAGAATTGGAAGGAGGATGCCGGCATGACATTAGATGGAGATATGGGTCTCCTCTACACTCAAACTCTCATGGGTAATCTCAGAGATGATACCCAGAGAATTGCTAAACAGGTGATTGATAACTGGCCAACAGTGGTACCTATTGATCTTAATAATAGGCTCCTTGTTAAAGATTCTGCTGGTTGCTTTGACCTGCAGCATTCTAAATATATGTTAGCAGTTTTTAACAGTCCTTCAGGTCCCCCAGGTAATAATGGTCCTCACCCTAAACGGACTTATTATCGTCCTCAACACCCCACACGTACCCCAGGTAATTGTTTCATTTGTGGTGATCCAAATCACTGGCGTAATGAATGCCCTCATAATCCCAGGAACATTGGCAATACTGCTATGAACCCCCAGCCAAGATCTCCAACAAGCAATGCTGTTACCTCTCCTAACAATGCCTGTGATCCACCTCGTCATAAGATTAATTGGCAAAACCAATCAAATGCATGATGTGGCCCAGAGGCATGCTCCATCTCATGTGTTCAGGTTTCAGAAACAGTTGACCATTTGCCCCTAGTGATCCTTAATTTGGAGGATCATAAAACCCCATTCCTTGTGGATACGGGTGCTACAAATTCGACGCTTACAATAGAGTGGTGTTTGTGGTCAATTAAACCTGCTGAGATACCATCTTTGGGGATTAATGGAGTCCTAACAGATACGTTTGTCACCCCACCCATTGCTATTTCTTCAAATTCTTCTCCTGCCTCTGTGTTTCATTCTTTTCATGTTATCCCTACCTGTCCTGTTAATTTGTTAGGCAGAGATTTGCTTTCTTTGCTTGCTGTGTCTATTATCTGCATGCCATCTGGATTCTTACATGTGGATTCTCCATTTCTTTCTTTTGAAGCTCCTCCCAGCACATGTCATCCCCCAACAGCCCCCACTCCTCTCTCTCCAGTGTCTCCACCTAACACTTCCTCCCATTCCTTCTCTCCTCTTCACTGTGCTTTTCTTTCAGCATCTGATCTCGAATTGTGTGTACATCCGGATGTATGGGCAATTGACGAATATGATGTGGGTTCTATCTCCTGCACTCCATATTCTGCAAAATTAAAAAAATCTGCAACTCCTGTCTATCACAAGCAATATAATCTGTCACCTGCTAAAGTTGAAGGAATACGGGAATTCATTCACCGCTTCCTTGCTACTGGCATTCTGCGTCCCATTGTAAGTTCGTACAACACTCCTGTAAATCCTGTGCCTAAAGGAGATGGATATCGCTTTACTCAGGATTTCAGATCTCTCAATGAAATCATAATTCCTATTTCTCCAATTGTACCTGACCTCCCAACCCTTCTCACCTCCATATCCCCAGACTCCACACATTTTGCAGTCATAGACCTAAAAATGCCTTTTTTTCTGTCCCAGTACATCCAGATACACAACACATTTTGGCCTTTACATTTGAAGGTAGTCAATTTTGTTGGTCAGTTTTACCTATGGGATTTATTGACAGTCCTGCGACTTTCGCGCGTGCCCTGCGTGAGACTCTGTTGAGTTACAGTCCGCCGGAAGGCTCCACCTTACTACAGTATGTGGATGACCTCCTCCTTTGTAGCCTCAGCCAAGCTGCATGTCACACTGACTCTGTTGCTCTCCTAAACCATCTACACTCAGAAGGCCACAAGGTGTCCAGAAAAAAGATGCAATTTTGCTCCACCTCTGTTGAATATTTGGGTTTCGTTCTCACTCAGGGATCTCGTGTCCTCTCACCGTCCCGCATTCAGAGCCTGCTCCAGCTCAAGCGTCCTGCTCCAAAACAGACATGTTGTCCTTTCTAGGGATGGTGATTTTTTGTCGTCATTGGATACCAGACTGTTCCTATTATGACTCTGTTCTTCGTGCGTCTGCTGCGCGCACAGCTCCGGACCAAATTGTTTGGTCTCCGGACATGGTGTCTGCCTTTGATACGTTAAAGGAACTGTTGGCTACTGCACCAGCACTGGGGCTACCAAACTATAAACTGCCTTTCCACCTCTACTGTAGGGAGGATGGGCGCACAATGGCGGCTGTTCTTGCACAGGTCCACGGGGGGGGGCACTGCATCCAACTGCATTTTTGTCAAAAGTCATGCCACCTGTTGTTCAGGGAATGCCAAATTGTCTCCGCTCCTTGGCTGCTTGTGCCATGGCTGTGGAAACAGTTCAGTCCTTAACCTTAGGTACTGACACGATTCTCCATACACAACACAATGTCTTGCATGTACTTCGTAACCTTTCTACCCAGCACATTTCTTCCCAACGTTTGTCTGGTTATGAAACTGTACTAACTTCTACCTCCAATTTGTCTGTCAAATACTCTTCTGTTACTTCTGGTCCTTCTGTTGTTCTAAACGCTCTCCTGCGTCTACGCGAAGACCAAGAGGCGCCTCGTGAATTACATGGTTGTCTTCCGCTCATTCAATTAACGACCTCTCCTAGATCTGATCTTTCTGACACTCCTCTAGAAGGTCCTGATATTCGTCATATCTTTGTTGATGGCTCCTGTTCTCGTCCTTCTGATTCACAGTATCTGACTGGTTATGCTGTGTTTGAATTGCCTGACATTGTGCATGAATCTGCTTCCATTCCTTCAAATTCTTCGCAAGCTGCGGAACTCTTTGCTTTAACAGCTGCATGTAAACTTTCTAAAGATCTCCCTGTCACCATTTATACTGACTCTCGTTATGCATTTGGTGTTGTGCATGATTTTGGTGCACTATGGCATCGCCGTGGTTTTACTACGGCTGATGGACGTCCTATTTCTCATTCTGATCTGATTTCTGATCTCCTGTCTGCTATTCTATTGCCTTCTCGTCTTGCTGTTGTTAAATGCAAAGGTCATGATCCTGTTGACTCTTTTGTTTCTCGTGGCAATCATTTTGCTGACGCTAAGTCTAAAGCTGCTGCTCTTTCATCTCCTACCATTTCTCTTGTTCCTCACCCTCCAATTGTCACCTGCTACCTTTCTCCTTTTCTGCTGCCCCAGAAATGGATGCTTAAAGAACTCCAGGCAGGTGCTACTGAAGCTGATGGTTATCATTGGACCTCAGAAGGCCTTGTGAAGTCTCAAGAAATTCCGCCTGATGTTAGAATTTATGAGAAAGGAGGAAGAGTTGGCTTACCTGCTGCAGCAGCGCCAATCTTTATTTTTTCTTTTCACGGTCCTGGCCACAGATCTCCCAAACTCCCATACAGCGAAATGGCTAAGCATTTTTCTGTTTGTAATCTTAAGGCTATGATTAATTCCCAACTTTCTCGTTGCCTTATATTTGCCAGAAATAATACACAGGGCCCAAAAATTTAAACTCAACACCTACCGCCAGCTAATGGTCCATTCCAGGAACTCCAAATTGATTTTACACACATGCCCACTGCAAAAGGTAACCTGAAATACCTTCTGGTAATAGTTGACAAGTTTTCTAGATGCCTGAAGCCTTCCCTACTGCAAGAGAAAATGCCAGAACTGTTGCCAAAATTCTTTGTAAAGAATTAATACCCAGATATGGATGCCCCATATCTATTGATTCAGATAATGGTCCTGCCTTTACCTCCAAGATCACACAGGAATTGGTAAAATTAATGGCCATTCAATGGAAGTTTCATTGCCCATACCATGCGGAAAGTTCCGGAATCGTGGAACGGGAAAAGTAGAAATATCAAAAATAAACTTAGAAAAGCTACTGAGGGTACCTTCAAGAACTGGCCGGATTACCTTCCAGCTATTCTTGCAGAAATAAGAATGACCACCCATTCTGTCACTGGCCTTTCCCCCTTTGAAGTTCTCATGGGAAGACCCTTTCCTACCCCATGGATTCCTAAGCAAGGTCCCCTGGTAATGTTACCAGGTGATCTGGATGAATTTAGAGAAGCATATGTTACTCAATTGCTTAAAACATTGCATAATTTCCATAGAACGGTCTCCTGCTCTTTTCCGCCTCTCTCCACAGATCCTACTCACCGTTTTGTTCCAGGAGATCGAGTGCTCGTGAAGGCCCTGCATCGTCACAAAACCATTGATCCACCATATGGAGAGCCGACTACCGTCCTTGCTGTGACCAGAACCGCCGTGCTGACTGATGAATCACCTTCCTGGATCCATGCATCAAGGATAAAGAAAGCGCCATTCATCCCTGATGACTTCATTCCTGATCCACCTGTGACCTCAACCCCAGACGTGGAATCGATGACCCCTGCTTCTAGATGACCTCCTCCTGTGACGTACCCCACTGATGAATCTGGAGTGTGGGCCACAGCAGTTGTAAGCCCCTGCTAACCTGTTGGTTGGTTTCCCAGCTGAAGAATCGTTCCCCCCAATTTATTTTTTTATGCCTATTAACTGTCCTACTCAACCTGAAGAGTAGTACCTTTTTGTCCTCATTTACACGAACTGTTTATTTTTTGATGAACTTTCCTTTTTCACAAAGTAATACATATTGTATTAACTCTGATTTTACACTTGCAGTGTCTATTGCTAGAACTACTACCAAGATGTTTTGCTCTTTTTCCAAGAACTGTTGTATTTTTGTTGGTTCGCTTTTAATCATTATGATTTATTTCATCATACTTTCTGGTAGTTCATGTTACTATCACAGATGTTTCTGGAAAGATATTGTAGGTCCCCACAATATCTCCTTTGCTCGTCCCACAGTTCTTAATATGCGTTTGAAAAGAGACTTGCATCGACCTAATAACTATGCATATGCTGCTCAGACTATATATGAACTTTCAGGCTTCAACAAGTCCTGCTGGATATGTATGGCCAAACCAACTAGTTCTAAATATGGTATACCGTATGAAGGAGTTGCTTTGAATCTAAGTCTTTTTGATGATGATTTGTTTACATTGCATACTTTCTCTAAAACTACTAACAATCCCGGTGCCACTTTTATACGTGCTCCCCTCTTACAGGAACATCGTGGTACTGCAGTGATACGAATGAGATTTAACATTACTGGTAGAATGCCTTCAACAGAACCTAACAGAAAGGAACCTCCTTGCCAGGTTATAATGGATCATATGTATGTCCCTAATAATTCTGAGATGAATCTACAAGCCACTTTTCGTGTTTCCTTTCTTTACGGTAATAGTTCTTAGTCCTGGTTCAGCACCCCTTGGCATTCTAAGTTAGTGTCCTCCCCCCTTTGTTCTAATCCAGGTATACCAGATAAATGTGTAAGTTTATGGCAATGGATGGATAAAACTTTCCCTGTAAGTGTTGGCAACGCCAACTCTGCTGATTTCATGTTTGGATGTATTAACGCATCCCAAATTAATGCTACCCATGTTTTGTTTAAAAATACTGTGTGGAATGTAGCATCTTTTGGGAAACTTAATTTACATGATTCCAACAGTCCAAAAGATTGGACCTTGCAAGTGGAAGATGGCACATACTCTAGTATGATAATGGTTGCAACATATTATATTGATGATTATGCTACCTTGCCCCTTAACCCCCCTTTTTACTGGTTATGTGGTAAATGGGCATATTTGGTAATACCTAGAACTTATGTTGGTGAATGTGTTTTGGGTCTTATTGGTCCATCTCATACTATTCACCCTTATGTTCCGTCTGGTATGCGCTTTGACCTACATAACACTGTCCATTGCTCTCGTCGCTCCTCCATTTCTGTCAAAACCTCTAAGGCAGAGCGATTTGGTGGAATCTTGCTACCCGCATATGGTGTTGCTCTTTTGTATTCTAAAATGAACCTTTTTGTTGACTTATTTGATGACTTGTTTAATCACACTACACATGCTCTAGCAGTTCTTTCTGCTGAGCAACGTCAGATTAGAGATGCAGTAATTCAGAATCGTATGGCCCTTGATTATTTGTTAATGAAGGAGGGTGGTGTATGTGGTCTTCTTAATTTGACCCATTGTTGTTTTCACATTGATGACATTTCAGGTGAAGTTTCTCAAGATATACATGATATTGAGGAAATTCAAACCCAACTCAGGAAAGTATAAAGTCCCTTAGATGGATTTGATTGGACCTTTGGCTTTGGTTCTATTTTGGTAGCCTAGGTTCAACTATTTTACATGGTTTAATGTATCTCGTTATGATATTTTTGTTATTGCCATTTTTTACAAATTGTTGATGCTGTGTCTTGAGAAATGTTGCGTTTCTAACTCACCTATGATGCCAGCCTATCCTATACTTCCACCCCCACCTACTTTGATTCCTCTTCAACGTTCCCCTCTTATGAGTAATTACTAATCTCTCTTTTTCTTTTTTATTTCTACGTATTGGAATGATTTATATGTATAATATAATGACAATGTAACCCCACTTGTAATAGGTTCATTAGTTTAGTTTAGTTTAATTTTCTTTTTTAATTAGTGATCACGTGATTCATGATCAAAAGACGGATTGAAAGGAATTGAAATATGGTAGATAATTCATTGAATTCGTATTTCTATACTTTAGTAATATTTGATAGCTATATAAATATATAGGGCCAGATTGACTGCTCAGCAAATGCCTAATCATGAGGTAATGCTGAAGTATGGTCTTTCTCTTGGCTTCCTGTTTTTAAGGAGTGCAAATGTTCTATTCAATTTCATTTCCTCTAGAAACTATGAGAGGCTGACCAGCCGAGAGGAAGGGAGGGATACACAGATGGTCAATTGTTAAATACATCCTATGGAACATTCCTATTCCTAGAATAGGATATAGCTGTGACGTCAATTTAGGCGTGCCTACTAGGCAAGGACAGGAAATGTTTGTAAGTCTAGGTACTGCCCAAAGTAGAAAAAACACATGTTCTATAATGCTGACGTATTGGTTTGTAATTCATGAATTTGTGACGCTCCATATGTTTGACAAAACTACTGAGTGTATGACATTTTGCCCCAGAGTAAAGAAACCACTTGAGACAGCACTTGTGTCCTGGTCTTCTATTATTCTCACTCGAGTTGTTTCCTGTATGGTCGCTGGGTCTGGTGGAAAAGCAGCTATCTCTCATCACTGGACCGTGGCCATTCCTGTGATGTTCTTGCAGTATCCATATCAAAGGGCTTCTCCCCAAAAGGGTGAAGCTGCAAATAAATAAGAGTAAGCCATTAACTGTTAGGGCTGTGCTTGTAAAAACTGCAGTGAGCCTGCTGTTCCAGGTAGAGCTGTAAGGCTAGGGTCAGACTAGCGCAGTATTAACGTGGGTTTAGCAGCACTAAATCGCGGCCGTGCTAGCAGCAAATGATGTCCAATGCCGGGCAGCATACGAAGAACGGCCGCACAAAAGTGCAGCAGCGCAACGCAAGTGGCAAACGAACGCATTTTTGCAAGACGTACAGAGTGCGCTGCGTCCGCTAGCGGTGTGTGTGCGTGATTAGGAGACGTCAGACGCTGCTAATGTCTGGCCAACATAACGTCCAGACGCAAAAAGTGTTTTATTGATGATCCGTACAAAATCACGGACGAAAATGCGCATCGTATGACCGCTATCGCGTATTCCGTGAAAAAATGCGTCCATTCGTTCCAACGCACTTTTTCACAGACAAAGCGAAAAATGCGTTAGTCTGACCCTAGCCTAACTCCAAAGGTGGCTCAGTTTGACCAGCAAGTTATTTTACATTTACACCTCCTATATTTTGTATATGATTTGTATAAGATTCACTAATGTAGTGTGTGCTGATGAATAATATGCATTGCCCAGTTGGTCATTATTCAAAGGTGCTGAAAAAAATGAAGCAAAATTATTGGTTCCTAAGAGCTGCTGCTAAATGATTTAGAAATTTGTAAAATCACTTGCCATCATAAAAAAGAAATAAAAAATTGTAAACCTTACCTCGCATTCCACACTGAAGAGGAGGGTTTAATTTGCCTCCACATTTCAACATAAATTGAAGGACATAGTGTACAAATAGTTCTCTAGTGTTCTATGCCATAAGGTGTGTTTCACAAGACCATGAACATGAGGTCTAGGGCAGGGACAAAATTGATTGGGGGGAGGTAGGGGGTGCTAAATGATTTTGCAATCCATCAAATGGATGTCCTAGGTTTTCCCTTTTATGTTTTGTTGTGATTTGTTTAAGAGAGATTTAACAGGTCTATTAAAAAAAAAAGGTGAGAATCAGGAGAACTGGCAGGAGAAGAGAAAAATCTAGACCAAATAGCTGATTTGGAAAGTGAGATAAATGGGAGAATTTTTCGGGTTTGGCTATTTTGACCTACAGGGTTATTCAGAGAGAGGTGAAAACCAGGAGAATAGACAAAAACACTTGCAGGGTGTACCGAGGAAGGGTCCAGTATTATGCTAGTATCTCCAATCTAGCATACTCCCAAGCTTGCTTTATGGTCTCTTTTCTGTAGTGGACTTTATTTTACTTATGTTCTCACCTCCGCTGAGACATGTGTACGTTATGTTTGTCCTAGGTAAGCACTGCGACTGTGTCTGTCTACCTACCGCAATTAAGGTTGCCAGGTCAGCCATGTTTTCTTGGACACATATTACTACTTCTTGCAGAGGGGGGTTCAGGGAAAAGTGCTGCTCTGCAACATGTATAACTCATATGCTGCAGGAAGGAACTAAAGGCAGGTCACCTGGGACTCCTTTTTCATTTCTTTGTAGCATATGCATTCTACATGCTTCAGGGTGGCATTTTTTCATACAATACCCATCAACATGGCCGATCTGGCAACCCTAAACACAATATGTAACGTTGGGGGCTTCCAGCCTCGCCGGTATGCTTGAAGGCAGCATGTCTGATGCTGCTCGCTGACCAACGCCCGGTTTAAATAGAGACAGGCAGGGAGGTGGCTGCATGAGGCGTGGCTTGAGAGAGGGGCGCGGTTTGGTGAAGGGCTTTTAAAAACCCACAGTTCCTTCTAAACAGTGCCAGATCGTAGTTATCCATACCTGAGCTCCCTGTACCTGAATTCTCTCGTAATTTAACCTGTTATTGACCTCTGCTTGTTTTCTGACCATTCTACCTTCCGTTGCCCTAGACTATTTTCCTTGTACTACGCTACTGCACTGATATCGACCCGGCTATTCCATTTGACTATTCTATACTCTGTATTCCTGATTCTGGCTCGTCTGACTACCCCCGTGTTGCTGACATGGTTTTGTATTACGACATTGTCTTTGATTAACCCTTTCTGTCTAGCTAGTACATATATACCTGGCCAATTTTTAAGGACCAGACAGGGATTTTTCTACAGCTACCCTGTTTGTAGCTTTTTGGCTCTGTGGAGTGTTGGGCTTTAAGGACTGCATGGTGGGATCCGGGAACCGTGACACAATACAGGTTTGAAAGCATTCTTTTACTGCATTTCTGATTAAAAGCTAAGTTTTATTTTATTCTTTGGCTATCTCCACTATTTTTTTCAAAACCAGGAGAATGACTGGAGAAGAGAAAATTCTAGCAGGGTTATTCAGAGATAGGTGAAAAGCAGGAGAATGAACAATCTAGACCAGTGTTTCCCAACGGGGGCGGTACTGCCCCTCAATGGGCGCTGAAGCCTTCCATGGGGGTGGTAGTGGGTCCAGAGGCAAATGGAGGGTGTTAAGGCAGTCAAGGGGGGCGTCAGCATATTGAAGAACTTAATAATATTTATTAGTAATTTTTACGCTTGAAATTTTTCATCTTATTGCTATCGCATAAAGATGCATTTAAAAATTAAATTTAGCATTATAATTCGTTTTAGTCTTATCCGCAGCAAGTCTTTGCAAGTTCGTAAGTAAAGACAAATATTACACGATTCACGAAATCAAGAATATGGGATCTTTAATGACTTGTTTACAGAGCGAGTGCACTGGCGGCATTGCAAACAAGCAAAGGCATACAAGTCGATGCGTGCATGATTTCAAATCTAAAAAAAGCAGGGATCTAGGAATAAGTCTAATTATTTTTTGTGTGCTTTGCCAATAATCCTTATTTGTGAGTGATAAGTGATAGAAGTAGGGCTGCAACTAACTATTATTTTCATAATCGATTAGTTGGCCGATTATTTTTTTGACTAATCGGACAAAAATTTAATAAAATCAATACCATTTTTTTGGATAGTTACGATAATAAACCATAAGCTGAGTGTTACAAATATACACTTCAGACTACAATTTTACACTAACACAACAGTTTGTGGGTTTGAATTCCAGAAAAAAATTAACAAACTGTTGGAAAAGAGGTAGAGACTATCACTGTTCATAATATTCTGTTATTCACTCTTTAAGAAATATTGTAATATTTTGCCAATTCTGGACCCAATACTGCAAACTAATGATTCACCAAATGTTGTACGTAGAGTCTAGGTAACATACAACAATGTGCAGTTGCAGTCATCTTAGTGATAGCGGAATTTTTTTTTACGTAACCAGTCATCAGGGAGTTCATGAAAGAAAACGAACCCCTTGGGGTGTAAAACAGATTTTGCAGCTCAGCTGTAAATAATTGCTAAAAGGGTTACCTTTTATAGTTATAAAAGTGAAAATACATATTTTTATTTACTTTTTCTGACACTTGTAATTCTCTCTCTCTGCCAGGTAGTTCTGACAAGGAGAGAAAGGGAATTGGCAAGCCAATGTATTTTATTATTGGCTTGCCATCCATATCACTGAAATCCCAGCATACACAGTACATTTGCTGATAGGAGTTTTTGATTGCTGTCAGCAATCAAACTCCTATCACTTTCAGGCAGCTTGCACATGCTGGTATCACTGAGAATGTGACTAACAGTGCTTGACATTTACTGCGATCCCAGCAAGTACAGTGCTGTTACTAATAGGAGTGATTGCTGTTAACAATCCCACACCTATCACTCTCAGTCAACCAATACATACTGGTATCACTGAGACACCCACACACTGACTGAAAAACGGTGCTTGGCATTCATTGGAACTGTCTGGAAAAGAGATAGAGATAGAGATGGGCATTGGAAGGGAGGATGCAAGGAGGAGATATGGGCATAAACTAGGGGGATGTGCAGGGTGGAGAGATGGGCACAGAGTGGGAGGAATACAGGGAAGAGAGATGGGCACAGGCTGGGGGAATACAGGGAAGAGAGATGGGCACAGGCTGGGGGGAATATAGGGAAGAAAGATTGGCACAGGTGGGGGGATACAGGGAAGAGAGATGGGCACAAGCTGGGGGGAATCCAGCGAAGAAAAATGGGCACAGTTTGGGGGGAATACAGGGAAGAGAGATGGGCACAGGCTGGGGGAATACAGGGAAGAAAGATGGGCACAGGTTGGGGGATACAGGGAAGAGAGATGGGCACAGGCTGGGGGGAATATAGGGAAGATAGATGCTCACAGGCTGGGGGGAATACAGGGAAGAGAGATGGGCACAGGCTGGGGGAATACAGGGAAGATAGATGCTCACAGGCTGGGGGAAATACAGGGAAGAGAGATGGGCACAGGCTAGGGGAATACAGGGAAGAGAGATGGGCACATGCTGGGGGAATACAGGGAGGAGAGAAGAGATGGGTACAGGCTGGGGGAATACAGGGAAGAAAAATGGGCACAGGCTGGGGGTATACTGGGAAGAAATGGGCACAGGCTGGGGGAATACTGGGAAGAGATGGGCACAGGCTGGGGGGAATACTGGGAAGAGATGGGCACAGGCTGGGGGAATACTGGGAAGAGATGGGCACAGGCTGGGGGGAATACTGGGAAGAGATGGGCACAGGCTGGGGTAAATACTGGGAAGAGAGATGGGCACAGGCTTGGAGGAGAGATGTTTTCATTTTTATTTCAAACAAGCAAAAATTATTTCAAACAAGCAAGTATTTGTACAGTTATCTGTTCAGTAAATTTATTAATGAGGGGACTTTACTTTTTTTCCACTAGTCAAAAAACAAAACAAAAAAAGAACCTTAAATGGATATGACAGTTATAGCCCCTATTCTATTAACCCCCTGTGTAGGGGTATGGAGAGGAAAAGATGGCACCTGATGTAGGTTTGAGTAAAGTAGGATTGCAGAAATATGTAAATATAAAAATAAATGAAATCCCTGCCTACTGTTATGTATTTCTTCGAGCCTTTGGTAGAAGTTGAGGGAGCGAGGGATCAGTGCGGTAGCAAATTTACTTTCTAAAAAAAGGAACAGGCTACACATCACAGAGCGTGGCGATTTCCGACTGTTGACAAAATTGGAACCCAACATTAACAAATTGTTAAAACTACACCAGCCTCAACCATCTCAATAATTTTTTTACTACCTATTGATTTTTATATTAATTTTCAAATTCATAATAAAGAATTTTTTAATACATTTGATAGTGTTTTAACCCCTTAGTGACCAGGCGGTTTTACACAAATCCGTCTTTAGTGACCGGTGCTGTTTTTACGTTTCTGCGCTGTTAGTGTTTAGGTAAAATTTTCCTCTTAGCTAGGTCAGAGTTCGAATGCAGGCTAAATCACGTAGCAGCATAACGGCCAATGACAATATACGCAGTACGTGCGTACAAAAGTGCCCGACACCACGCATGAACGTTTTTATCAGAACGTCCGCTGCTACTGACGTACAAAGTGCGCTGCGGCCGCATGGCAGCGTGTGTGCTGATTAGGAGACGTCAGACGCTGCTAGTGTGCAACATAACGTTCAAAAGCCGGATTTCCCTAGACTTCTTTTTACCCCACCGTCATGAAATACGTCCAGAATTGCGCATCGTCTGACCACTTAGCGTATTGTGAAAAAATGCGTGCGCACGCATCGACGTACATTTTGACGGTGGCTGCAGAAAATGCGCTCATCTGTCCCTAGCCTTACTCGTTTATTCAACCCACACATATTATACACCCTTTTTCCCGCCATTAAATGGAATTTCTAGAAATACCATTATTTCCATCATATCGAATAATTTACTATAAAAAAATATGAAATATGATGAAACAATGGTAAAAACACACTTTTTTGTAATTTAATCCCCAAAATCTACAACCACCAAAAAAGACCCCAGCTAAATAGGTTCAAAATTTTGTCCCGAACTAGAAATACCCAATTTTTACATGTGTTTGTTTTTTAACCCCTTCACTGCTGAGCCAGTTCACCTATGTGCACTGCGCTCATTCTGACCATTTTGTGCTAATTATTTTGAGATGACAACCTAGGTCCTATTTAATTAAACCCCCCCAGACAATTTTTTTTTTTAAAAAACCCATTTTTTTTTTTTAACCAAACCTGGTCATGTAAATCACATGGGCAGGCTTTCTCCCTGCCAGATCGCCGAGGGATCCAGTGAGGGAGGTAAGTATCGGGCGGGAAGGGGGTTAGGCGCCGCTGACGTACCCTGTACGTCCGTGGGTCTAAGGGAGACCCATGGACAGGACGTACAGGGTTTACGTCAGCGGTCCTTAAGGGGTTAATTTTTACTTTGAGATTATTACTAATGTGAAATAATATTTTAATATTAGGTATAACTATTATGGGGAAGGGGGCGTTGGGATTTTTTTTTCTTGCAAAGGGGGTGGTGGTCCACAAAACTTGGGAACCACTGATCTAGACCAAATAGCCGATTTGGAAAGTGAGATAAACGAAAGAATTTTTCTGGTTTGACTATTTTGACCTAGAATTTTCACTTCTCCAGTCATTCTCCTGATTTTCACCTCTCTCTGAATAACCCTTAGTTGCAATAGCCAAACCAGAAAAAATTCTCCTATTTATCTCACTTTCCAAATCGGCTATTTGGTCTAGATTGTTCTCTTCTCCTGCCAGTTCTACTGCTTTTCACCTCTCTCTGACTAACCCTGCTAGAATTTTCACTTCTCCAGTCATTCTCCTGAGTTTCACCTTTCTTTGAATAGAACTGTAGGTTACAAGCAAACAAGGGAAAATCGGAAAAAACAAACAGAATTTGAAAGCTAAAAAGTAAAATGAAAGCACAACTTATTAGAATTCTGCTCTAGCTATGGAACCACTTGGAGAATATTCTTCACTCCTCCATTTTGCCAGACTTGGGTTGAGGTTCCTTTCCTTTCTGTAAGTACCAGAAAGCTCCTACAATGGGAGCACTCATGTCTGAATGCACACAATCCGAGCCATCTATAATTCAATTCATTAAACTGACAGCAATACCCCTTCAAGTTACAGTACTTGGTCTTTGGATATTTTCATTAATTTGACTACTGCTATACAGTATATGACAGAAAAGACACTAAATTTTCAAAATAAATAAATTGTGGTATTTTAGCTCTAATATAGAATGTGACATGAATTTGTGAACAATTTCAGCTGCAAATTATACCTTAGAAAATGTGAGCTAATTTGCAAACACACACAAATGGTTCAGCACTATAAAAATAAATTGTACAAAAAGCAGCTTAGCTATGCACCACTGTGTCACGCCAAAAGATGATTTACATATCCTTTCCATTATCAAACACTAGAGTCAGATTTTTTTCATCTTGTATTGAGAATTCTTCAAAAAGACACATATAAACATATCTTCATTCAACCACGCATTTACTAGGAGTCACAATCACATCAATCGAAGGTCTACGCCTGAAATGTAATTTGGTTCAGTAAGCACATATGTAGACCAAATTAGACTGGTTTTCCATTCTTTTCTCTCTCATTTTCATAATTTCTGACATGAAAACATATACACTATTTCTCATATTGCAGAGCAATTTACATAAATGTGTAGTCCCCTTCAGTTTGCATAGAACATTACCCCTTCTTAATAAGACTTTGTCATAGATGGCTCATTACATCTCACTTGGGATCCAACCTCCTCATTCACATAAAAATGGACTTAGTCGTTCTTCCTCAAGTTTTAGCACCTTACGTTTTCATATATTTTATATTATGAAAAAAAGATAGTACACATTCTTAAATATCCACTTAAGAACAATGTATATGTTCTATTATATTATATGCTCTATAATATTTATAGTAAATCCCGCTAGTGAGAAGTTCCTACTATCCACACGTTAGGCCATCATAACATGTCAAGCACTGGCTTTTTAAAGTCATGTCAGTTCTAGTTGTAACCATTCAAGACCTTCCCTGAAATGAACACGGCGCACAGAGCTATTAAATGGAAATTGGGCGTTTACAAGTTTGGGGGATGAGATGCAATGAGCCTTCGATTGAAAATGATAACTTAACTCCATGTGGCAAGCATATTTGGGAGCTGTCCCATGGAGTTGGAGACCTTTTGCAGCTGGAACAGTTTCTGTTATAGGGTGAGTTGTTTGGTGATTTTCCTTGGATCTTGACTGTTATCTAGTAGGAGGAAAGTTTTAAGAAGCTCTTGACTTGAGCTGAGGTGCCTGCAGGTTAAACATAGCAGTTGCATGTTTAAATTAATTATGCTATATAATGCTATGCTATAAATATAGGGGTTCTGTGCAATTTTGTGGCAGTTCGTCTATTTACTAAACTGTCAATTAGCCAAATACTGACGAATTGTAAGTGAAATACGGTGCAGTTTGTCACAGATCGCCTCAATTCGGCGATCTTTGGCAGCAGCGGAATTGTCCCATAGAGTAGTAATCGTTAAGCTATTCAGTGAATGCCGAATTGCCCCTAAGTGTTAGAGTAATGCACTGATTTTAGGTGATTCAGTTCAACAGATTTAAACAGGTGAATCTCATAGGATTCAATGTAAAAAAATATGATCACTTTAATTTTCTTATTATTCAACAGTTTATACTTTTCTTTTTCAGCAAACCATCTGTGACGTAAGTCACTTTGTACTTGGGGTGCAAGGACCTGGAGGTATATTTGTAGGGTGCAGAGTGTTATATAATCTGAGTTATTCAATAATAATGTTGTCTATCTGTTATCTGTTGAGAGGATTATCCCCCCCTACCCTGTCTCAGGAATGTGTTGATATCTGTTTATATTTGAGTTGTTATATTGAGTTGAGTAATCTACTTTATTAGGCAAACACTGCACCATTATCTGCTGTCTGTATACTTGTTTATCATCCCGATTACCATTGTCCTGCCTCATTTAGAAATGTTTAACCAATTATCTGTTTTAGTCTAATTAGGTCTCCCAACAGTTTCTAGGGGAGGTTTTGTATATGGAAATAACCCATGTTTGATCATATAAATATGTGTGCCTGCTCCCAATTAAAAACAGTTCCATTCGGACTCTACATGCAGTCACAACTCATGATGTGTGTAGCAGCTATACACAGGGGTAGCTGTTCCAATGAAAAGCTCCAGATCTACAGCCACGGCTTAGTTCTGTGGGATGGTAGCAAGGATCTCTACGTGTACCCATATTTAAGCTGCGACTAAGGACTGGAGAGTCATGAGGGGAACATGGGGGTCCAGCAAGGAAGCGGCATTGGCAGATGTGACCCTGTCAGCGTACTGAGATATGTCACACTGTATTTTTTTAAACATTTTGTTGTATTTTTTAGGCCACATTTTTTGATTCCCAATATTTTTAAACGCGTTTTTTTATTCTTTTTATAGGACTTTTTTTTATTATTATTCACTTTTTCATGCATTTCTATTGTTTTAAACGCATTTTAGAAAAATAGCAGAGTTTCTTTTTTTGCAGTTTGGCGGTCTTCGGCGGCGTTTGGCTGTCTGAACAGAGCATTTCTGCAGTCTTCAGTGGCTCTATGTTTGGTGCTCTTCGTGGATAGTGGGAATAGCAAATTCACTGCAGATTCGGTGAAATGGAATAGCCGAAGCGCGCCGAATGAGAAAGCACTGAAACTTCACTGATATTTCAGTGCTTTCTGACTAACCTCTTATATTTTAATTATATTATTCTAAATAAGAAATAAACTAATAATATATTCCAGTTACTGAATTAAATATGTCACATATTTTGGGTAATTCATTCTGATATCTCATTCAACAGCCACTTAGGACATGGTTACACTTCTAAATTTACAGAGCCGGCACATTTGTAAATGTTAACTAATGAGTCAGTTGAGCATCACAGAAAAAGGAACATACTCTGAAACTTGGAAGCATTGCTGTTTGTTTCTAGATTGATTATTCTTGCTTTGATGAAGTAAAATACTACAGTTGCTATGATCAACTCATTGCCATTTAGATGGTTTGGACGAACTTCCAGAAAAGCAGGTGGATGACTGCAGCAATAATGGTTTTAAATAATTGAAACGCTGCATCTCTTTAATTTGTCACCAATAATTTTGCCAGAATGAGAAATGATAGGACGTGGTAACGAGAAGCAGGTTGCATTTATAATTATTGCAGCCTGCTTGTAAATGACCCTGGGTTGTCAATCTACTAAAAATTTACTAGCTCTTGAAAGTTTTTATAGGCAGTTAACAGAAATTATATTTTAAGCTATAGACATGGATGTCATATTCAAATCCTTTAACATCATCATATTAGGAACATTAGTCATCTACTGTTCGATTCTGCTGGGAACATGTTATGAGGAGCCATGACATGTGCTTAGGTGGAAATTCAAAAGCCTGTCACAATGGTGAGTGCTTATTATTATTCTAAAATATGTAATGAAAGAAATGTACATAATGAAAAACGAAAACCATCTATGCCCTGTTTTATATCAGCTGAAATGTACATATATATTTGTTTTCCTCTTCCTAAAGAAATTAGCATATATGGTTTTCATTAAGTATTTTTCAACCATATATGTGCTGTAGTGCCATAAAACACTTGGATTTCGTCTATAACAGTTTCCCTCAATTCTATATGAATGGCACATTATGTGACACTTTGCTCATTATGGTGAAAGTAAACATTTCCAATGTTATACTGTCTTAGCTACAACAGATTGATAGACATAGAAGTTTAAAACACTAATTTGTCATATTGAGAATCGCATACAGCTAGGTTTGGAATATATTTACACATTGTTTTCTTGGAACATAGCATTTTATCTCCGCAAGCAAATTTAGAAAAAAAGTGTTATTCTGTATTTGTCAGCATAAGCAAACAAATTCACACAAAGGTAATAGGAACAGATATAGAGGAATAATACCTGTCCTGTAATACCTGTTGGCTTAAAGAGGCCCTATGGCCGCCATTACCTTTTAGGTGAATTTAAATGGCGTTGGTGCCATTGATGTCCCCGAAGTGCAGGGAAAAGCTGCCGAGCGGATCAAAAAAAAATCTCTTAAAATCCGTTTATAACCTGCCGATACCATCCGAAAATATCGGATACTTCGAAACGAAGAAAACCCGCCAAACATACCCAACAATCCGCTGAAAACTCACCGTACGCTTACAAAAAAAGCAGTCGATCCGCCGAACACAGCGCCGACCAGCTGCCGGAAAAAGCAGACGACCGGGTTAAAAAAAAAAAAAAAAAAAAGATTGAAAACTTCAAAAATTTCAAATACGGTTTGCAAAAAAAAGGACGGGACAAAAATGTCTGGAGTTAACATATAGGGTCCTATAAAAAAAAGCTATTTAACCCTTTCACTGCTGAACCATTTTACCCCTGTGTGCTGAGCTAATTTTTACCGCTTTTGCTCATCATGTTTAAATGCGATTTGAAGCCACATTTTATTATACGACCCAGACATATTATATATCGTTCTTTACGGCAGACTCGGCAGATTCATAATATATAATTTTTAGATGTATTTGTAATGCTCTGCCTGTATATTATAACAAAAAATGCAATACAATTTGAATTTTTAATCATCTACAGCGTGTAAAGTGTTTTTTTTTACATTTTATCATGCGAGTCTTTGCATTTATATTTGCTATCGGGTGCGCTTGTTAAAAAAATTAGAAATAGGGACTCGTTACATTTTGTTGGAGGGAATTACGTGCTTTTTAACAAACGCACCCCATAGAAAAAAATCATTAGTGCAGCATCATTGTTCACATTATAATGCTGCATTAATAAAAACACCCAAAAAAAACACGGTTTTAATTTTTTTACATTTATTTTTATTTATTAATTTTCTACTTTGAACATGGTCATGTTAGGTATCATTCGAAAGGTCATGCCCGATGATGTCTGGTAGCGAGGGGGGACCCGGAGGTGGAGCCGCCATCCAAGATGGCAGCCCCCACCGGAGCTAGATCAAGATCTGGCGCCAAATGGCGCTGATCGCGATCTGGCACTCAAGGGGTTAAAAACAGGCATCACTTTAAAGGGCAGACACTGCCCTTCAAAGCAGTGCCTGTTTTTTTTTGTACACCCTCCCGATCGGGAGGTAGAGGGATCTGAACGGATCACCCCCTCCCTTTCAGGCGATCTCCCGGCATCGCCGGGGGGTCGCCTGAAAATGACGTCATCGCGCATGGCGTGATGACATCATTGACGTCAGGAGGGGTTTAAATTCGGCTTCTGACTTCCCTGAAGTCAGAACGCCATGGGACCCCGGAGAGAGAGGTGAGTATCTCTTCCAGGACTCCCGATTGCAGATGATGTTCCCCACAGTGAAAGGGTTAAAAGAAAATGGAAAAAATATTTGCAAAAAAATCCTGAAAAAAAAAAATACAGGGTTATTTAGAGAGAATCGAAACGTAACCGCACGTTCAGTGACCTTTCATTCCCCCCGCACTTCGGGGCAATTCGGCAATTCCTAATTCACCGACCCTGCGGTGTATTCAGCAAGCACCGCAGGGCCCCCCGTAGTGCAGGGAATATTTGCCGCAAACCCACAGAACACTTGCCGAACACTCACCGAAAACCCACAAAAACGAGTGCAAACCCCCCCCAAACACACCAGAAAAACCTGATCACAGCGCAGAGCAGCCGCCTGAAAAAAGTTTCAAAATGTAAACACTGTTTGCTCAAAAACTACTGAACGAAAATTCCTGGAATTTACATATAAGATCCAATGAATGATAATAAAAAGGTCTGTTAAGGAAAATTGAAAAGACGATTTAAAAAAAAAAGGAAAAAAAGATTTGCCGAAAAAAATCCCGAAAAATGGCTAAAAGATCCAAAAAAAAAATATCAATAAATAAAGAGACCTTTTACAGCAGAATAAAATAAAACTGTTTATCAGATATTGAATTAAAGCAGGAATATTTTTAACATTGCAGCCTATGGGATTCGCCTGAATAAACCTATTGAATTAAACCACCAAACAGCAGGGCATTTTGGCAACTTTTCTCTGCTTTTTGGTGTCTCTGAATAGACAAAGAATTGCTTCTCTATGGGGGATTTCACTGCCCTCGAACAGGCCGGTGCCAGTATGTGCATGCAATTCGCCAGAATTTGGTGAACTGCCTTCTCTCTGAATAGCCGAATGGCTCCGAAATGTCCCAGTTCGCTGAAATTCAGTGTCCGGTTATATTTCTGCCACATTTCGGATCTCTCTAAATAACCCCCAATGTCTTTTTGCTGCAAATTAAAAGAATAAACGGTTTAATAGATATTGTACAAAAACGGGAATATTTTTAACATTGAAACCTATGGGATTCGCCTGAATAGGTCAACCATTGCTTCTATGGGGATTTCACTGCCGTTGAACACGCAATATATCTTGCTGGCAATTTGCCAATATTTGGCGAATTGACAGGTTTTGAGTAGCCGAATGGCCCCAAAATTGCACCGTACGGGGAAATTCACCGTTCGGTGCAATTTTGTCTCTCTCTGAATAACCCTGGTCCCTGAGAAAGTCAGACAGATAGAGAATAGGGTCACCTCCAGCCTGGTGTGACATAACTTACAAAGTGACAGGCAGCTAAATGTAATATTTGTGTTTTTTTACCATAAAAATGTAAACGCTAAGAATTATAAGCGACAGGCGCAGCCTTTACTGTCTTACAGTTACACATATAACAAATAATAATTATATCTTCTAATAAATCAAACATATTGCTATTACAACATTTCACTATGTTTTCAGGTGGGAAGTTACTCCTTGCATTTATGCAATCTTTTGGTCTTATGTATAAACATTGCAGATACAGTTTTAACACTGATTACTGAACCTGCTTGAAAGGTTATTTAGTCTTTGAAAACTAAAGTACTGTGGGAGTTTATGTCACTTAGACACATTTTCATTTTACTCACTTCCAATTACTTTGCCTGCATGGTGCCATTTTTATATATCTATATTTTCAATGCTGTACACTTTTATGCGTACAATCTAGAATGTGATTCAAACACAACAGGCTTGTGCATCTTCCGGTTAACCTGTAGAGTGGGTAAATAGTTATTTAACCCTTCCACTTTCAATAACTTGCTGAAAAAAATACTGTGTTACTGTATTTTACAATAAAACTGTATTTAAAACATTGGAGATTACTATAAATGATGGGTAAAATATCAATTTTGCACAAAAGAGTTTTTATTCTGATCCAGTTAAAAGATTAAAATAATGTAAATTTGCTCATTTTTTACTTCATGTATTTGTTTATCTTTACAGAAATATTCAATCTAGGTGACATATTCCCATGATGCAGAATCAAAATCACTTAACACTAGGGTCTCGCTTTAATTCGGCCCGATAACTGTTTCAGTCACATTGTGGCCATTTTACAGTTCGAGAGATTCAAATTTAGGCTTATCAGAATTTAGATTCCCTTTTTTTGCCCTTAAACATTTGGACAAGTGCTGCTGACAGCTTTGGCCCAATTAATTTTTTTTCAGGCAAATTTACTCACCCTTTGTCCCTCGTCGCGCGTAGCTTCTCCATTTTGACTCAGGGACTCGTTAACCCGAAGAACCCTGAAGCTTTTCTACACAATTTGTGCTCTTACGCACCTTGTGTAGTGTAGGATTTGCAAATTGTGCACCACAACGGGATTTGCTCACTTCACATATGCAAATTCCGTAGCGCCTGCACAGATTGATGGATTGGAGCAGTGTGCATCGGCTGCCACTCTGAGACCACAGCGACTGGTTTCTGAGAGGGTGACGTTGCATGCTGATGTCACTAGAGATCAATTTAGTAACCGGCAGCCAGGATATTCAAAACTCCCAGCTGTTGGTGACACTGGGTGGGATGGCAGAAATTCTTCCACTTCTCCCAGCAATTGCACTAGATTGGGGCAGCTGGGGGGGGGAGGGAGGCACTCTCTAAATCCTGACCACTTCAAAACTATAAACTGATCAGGATGAGTAGAGTGTCCTTTTAAGCTAATATCGCACAACATTTATTATCTTTTATGTCTTTATTGTACACATCCCTTTAAGGATTCAAAGTGCTGTGGAAAAAGTGAAGACTTGGATTTAATAGCTAGATGATCCTCCTTTGGCAGCAAACCACCAATCAAAAATTTCCGGCAGCTGTGGATTAGACCTACACAACGTTCAGGATAAATTTTGTACCACTCTTCCTTACAGAACTGCTTACACACAGTTATACTCTTAAGATGTCTGATGCGAATAGCTTTCTTGTGTTTATTTCACATCATCTGTATTAGGTTAAGGTCTAGGCTTTAACAGTAGCATACCAAAAGACAGACTGTATTTGTACCAGTACCAGTAACAGTACCAAACCAAAAGACAGAATGGATTTACTTTGATGTTGAGGATCAATGTTCTGCTGCTTCATCCAACTTCTATTGAGCTTCAGCTGTCGTACAGCCAAACCGATATCATCTTGTTGGAATCTTGATAAATTAGAGAATTTAATTTTCCTTCAATGATGGTGAGCCCCAGAGCAGCAAAGCAACCCTCATCATAATGCTTCCTCCGGCATACTGTTGCGATGATGTCTTCATGGTGTTATATGGTGCCCATTTTACTCCATACATACTACTGCATGTTATTCCCAAACAATTCAACCTTAGTTTCACCCATCTACAAAACACTATCCTGGTAGCATTGTGGAGTGTCAAGGTGGTCTGTCGCCAACTACCAGTGCTTTGCAATTTTTTTAAAGCAGTGCCTTTCTTTGTAATATTCTGTCATGGACACCATGCATCTTCAATATTTTCATTTGCTAGACTCAGGAACAGAGCTGTTATCCAGTTCCAATGTTTTCTTCAAGTCTTAGCTGTTATTCTAACGTTCTTTTATATCTCACTGAGAATTGTGCGGTGTGCTACAGTGCTAAATCATTTAAATTTATCGACAACTTGTCTAAAAGTGGACAGATGAATTTCTAAGCTTTTTGAAATAACTTTATGCATCACAACAATTGTTGATTACAGGTTTTCTGAGATCTCTCTTTCGTGAGGCATGTTTCACATCAACAGATGCTTTATGTGAATAGCAAAATCAAAATGTTTGACTGCTTTTTAGTAGTAGTCAAAAAGCAGCTCTGGCCAACACCTTCAAAAGCATTCATTAATTGGACATCAGGTGTGCCAATTTATGACTCTAGTTAACATTGATATCTATGGCTCATGTCAGACGAACGCAGTAATCCGTCCATGTTACACATTTTAACGTCCGTTGTAGCATAAAATTATGATCAACAGAGACTCACACACGAAGTACATCCTGACAGAAGTACGGATGCACAACACACGTGGCACCGGAAGCAATTTAGGCAAGAACGTCAAACCGCTATGACGGATGCACAGAGTGCGCCACGTCTGCGTAGCTTTGTGTGTGAGTGATGGAACATAGTCAGATGGACTGCATTTTTGACGTCCAGCATTTTTGACAGACAACATGGTTTTTCATATCATGTATCAATTCTTTTCATTTTACATATTAATTTTATTTCCCATTTACATCAGTCAAAAAAAAAGGTAAAAAAAAACGGACCATGTGGTGTCTACAGTATCATCAGTCAGAAAGCACGTCAGTTGTGCACGGACGCACAGTGTGCTCAGAATGCGTTCATCTGACATGCCTAGGGTTTTGCATACTTTTTCCTACCTATTGAGTGTAGATTTGAATTACATATAGAATACGTACAAGAACAATACAATAATTTGTGTGTGATTACTTAAAACATGATTGTGTTTGAAGGTTACTGCTACTTCGTTAGACATCAAATCAGATTTTAAGACAAGTCTATATGTAAATCCAGTCATTTCTAAAGGGACCAAATAATTTTTCTTGCCACAGTACCTACAAATATTAACATTTAAAGCACTGATCACAGCACACCCTTATTAACACTCCAAATGTAAATCAGCTTTTAAATTATACACAGGTTCAGGGATGCAGCTAAAAAGGCCAGAAGGGGCACATCTGACACTGGATATTGGCATTATTTTGTTGGTTTGTTTCTAATTTTGCTGTTTTTTGTGCATAATAAGTCATCATCACATTTAATGCTATGCACATGAATCAAACAAATCACAAATCAATGAATGCACTCCATTGTGCTGCTCTTCTATCTTGTCTTCATAAACATTCCATTTATTGAACAGATGAGGTACAGTCCTCATTAGAGTGGGGGCAGAAATTAGACTCTGTCTTGACAGAGAAATGACTTTCTATCCAGGAAGAAGGGAGATCTTCCAGTTCATCAACTCATTTCACTGTTGGAAGCTAGAGATTCACATTGATTACTGTCTGTCACTTGCTCTTTACGATGCATAGGACCTAATTTACTTCAGGATCGAAACTCATTTAGACGTGCAAAAAAGAGAAAAAAATGTGTTTGCTATGATTTGACCTAAATACGTACTCTTTTTGATAAAGCCATTATGAACGCTTACAGAAAAGGGGAGAAAGGTGACGTTGCTGAATTTACATGAAATATCTAAGTGATATTTCACAGGAACAGACTGGCTACAGTCATTTTTAATAATTGAATAATGTGAGCTTCAAAAATGAAGTGGACATATGGACTTTTAATTTCTTTAAAAACGCAATCTACTATGGTTACAACAACCTTACCTATTAACGAGTTATTAGAATAATCAGAATTAAATTATGCACTGATATATTATACTTTTATAGCTAAGTCTTAAAATGACACTTGCATTATTACAGATATATTCATACCTTCTGTTCATCCATTTCATTTGTTCAGGGGATGCATAGCAGCTAAATGTTAACATATTCACTTATTGTAAGTTTGTGCGATTCATATGAAAATGTTACATCAGGATTTTGAGCTGACGACTCAAATTTATTATGATACGTCCAGAATTTAGTTTTCTTCTTTGCTATAATTTATGTTTATTCAGTAAAAAGTTAACATTTTATGAGCTATATATAGAATGACTTTCTCGATTAATTGAGAATGGAATTTTGTGTTACCACACTGTGTCAAATACATTATCATTCCACAATATTTTCTCTACTTTTTACCAAACTTCGGAATTTTAAAAGTTTATAAATTAAGAATAAGTGTTTATTTATAAAGTGCAATGTTACAACACGGGTGAAAATCAGGTGTGTTGTAGCACTGACAAACACCTGCATTTCACAAAAGTATAATCCAAAGAGTAACAAGAGATGTTTCATTGTGACATTTTTATTGTCGCTCTTTGGATTTCACGGTTGTCACCAATACATTACCCAAAATTTTTGTTGGTGTTTGTAACATCAATAGACAATGACATTTTATGAATTACCCCTAAAGTTTAAATTTATGGTTCAAAACATTATATAGCATATTAAGCCAAAGGTTCCAGTAGTCTACATTTACACAGACCCAGGGCTCGAGTCCAGCGGGAACGCGGGGGAACGCCGTTCCCGCACTTTTCCCACGGCGGGAACGCTGCGGGAACGCAGGTTCCCACTGTGGCCCGAGCCCAGGCATGTACCTATGCAAGCCCCAGGCTTAGTCAGCTTGCCGGCCGTCCCACAGGAGCTGCTATTCGTCTGTTCCTCTCCTGACTCCTCCTTCTCTTGACGCTGGTATCATGTGACTCAGCGCGCCGGCGCCAAGCATTGCAGGAGGGAGCAGGAGGCAACTCCAGGCTGACTGGCAGTGTGTGCACTGCACGAATGGCCCAACCCGACCATGGCTCTGCAGTGGCTGGCTGGAGGCAGCTCTGGGAAGATGGGTAAGTAAGGCAGCCTGTCCCAACTCACACTGTCAGCACCAGTCTCCCCCTCTCCCCCCCACTCCTCTCACCCGCAGCGCTTCAGACCACCTTGCTCCTCGCTGGCTGCACCCCCACACACATTGGATCCAGAGAGAGAGGGAAGTCAGGCTGCTGTGTGAGATGCTCACCTCGGCCTCCCTTTCTGCAGCTGTGACCGGCAGCTCAGCCTCTGACCCTCACGGCAGGTAGGAGGAGGGGGGGATGGTCGAAGGGGAGACATGCAGGAAAGAGCTGGGCTGATCCCTGGATGAGCTTGAAAAGGTTTGTGGAGAGACAGGCTCTTAAACCAGACCTCCTGCCTGTGCCTGTCCATGCACAATGACTTATGCCTCTGTTACTTTCTGTGCTGTAAAGCAGCCAGCACGATGGAGGTCTGCCTGGCATCATGCACCTCCTGTCATCTGCTTAGTCCACCCAGGGTGTGTGTGTGTGTGCTATGCTTTGCTCAGTGCATAAAATTAAGATTTATCTTATATGCCTGTGTGTGCACAGTATTGTCAGTATAACAGTGTGTGAGTGTTTAGTGTGAGTGACTATTAAAATGAATTGGGGCAATGGAGGGGCTATTAACATGAATTGGGGCGATGGAGGGGCTATAAACATGAATTGGGGCGATAGAATATGAATTGGGGCAATGCAGGGGCTATTAACATGAATTGGGGCGATGGAGGGGCTATTAACATGAATTGGGGCGATAGAATATGAATTGGGGCAATGCAGGGGCTATTATCATGAATTGGGGCAATGGAGGGGCTATTAACATGAATTGGGGCGATGGAGGGGCTATTAACATGAATTGGGGTGATAGAATATGAATTGGGGCAATGCAGGGGCTATTATGAATTGGGGCAATGGAGGGGCTATTAACATGAATTGGGGCGATGGAGGGGCTATTAACATGAATTGGGGCGATAGAATATGAATTGGCCTATTAATATGAACTGGGGTGATAGGGGGCTAATAATTTGAATTGGGGTGATAGAGGGGCGATAGAATATGAATTGGACTATTAATATGAATTGGGGTGATAGGGGGCTAATAATTTGAATTGGGGCAATGCAGGGGCTATTAATATGAATTGGGGCGATAGAATATGAATTGGACTATTAATATGAATTGGGGTGATAGGGGGCTAATAATTAGAATTGGGGTGATAGAGGGGCTATTAATATGAATTGGGGCGATAGAATATGAATTGGACTATTAATATGAATTGGGGTGATAGGGGGCTAATAATTTGAATTGGGGCAATGCAGGGGCTATTAATATGAATTGGGGCAAACTGTTTCAGTGACTCCATTTTCGGGAAAACACAATGAATTTTCAATAATGAATTCGCTGTATTTTTGGCGAAATGGAATCATCCAAAGAGCGCTGAAATGCAGGGAAACGCAAAGCACCGAAATTGCACACAATATAAAATAATAAAAAGTATATATTTTCATTAAATGTCAAAAAATCCAAACAAAATCTTTTGCTCCGGCCCATAGAGATCTTAATGCGACCCTGCGTGTTTGCATAACTGGATTGGGCCACTCTCATGGATGAAGTCCAGGGCCAATTTTTTGTCCCAGCCCTGCCCGAGCCCAACACAGTTTAGCTGGCCGCACAGCGTGCTGCCTCGCGCGGCCGCCGTCCTCTGAAGGATGTGACACTGCCTGCAGGCGAGATCTTGCGAGAGCTCAACACAGCCTTCAGTAGCCGGTGGCCGCGTGGAGGAGCAGAAGCACGCTGGTGCAAGCGGGTCCCCATCTGAATCTAAAGGTCTGAATGAGTGTGCTGGTGGCTGGATATATATACAATCTCGAGGGTCCAGTGCCTGTGTATATTGGGGGTCCGGTGCCTGTGTATATTGGGGTCCAGTGCTTGTGTATATTGGGGGTCCTGTGTATATTATTCTGGGGGTCCAATGCCTGTGCATATTATTCTTGGGGGGGGGTCCAGTGCTTGGGTATATAATTCTGATGGTCCAGTGCCGGTGTATATTGGGTGTCCAGTGCCTGGGTATATTATTCTTGGGGTTCTGTGCCTGTGCATATTATTCTGGAGGTCCAGTGCCTGTGCATATTATTCTTGGGGGTCCAGTATATCATTGGAGGGGGGGGGTCTTGTGCCTGGGTATATAATTCTGGGGGTCATGTGCCTGGATATATATAATACAGGGGGGGGTATCTGTGCCTGGGTATATAATGCTGGGGGGTCTGATGCCTGGATATATATTTAATACTGGGAGGATCTGTGCCTGGGTGTATATATATATATATTCAATAGGCTGTGTTAGTCCAGTTGACAAAATCACGAGTATAGCAGTACATAGTGATACCTTTCACTGATCCGTAAGCTTCCAGACTTGAAGAAGAGCGTTACACTCTCGAAAGCTTGTCTTTTACATGGAACGTTAGTCGAATAGAAAAAGGTATCACTCCATACTGCTATACTCGTGAATATATAATATATATATTCAGGTAATGGGGGTTGTGGAATTCTTGGGTGAGTTCCCTCACTTTTTTTCCCAGGACTTGACCCCTGCACAGACCGCTTAACTATCCACAACGACTAGTGAATCTTGCCCTATAATGCTACCTATCGCTTTAGTGGCAAAGCTGTAGATAAGGTTATTTGGCCTTACATATGGGTTTCTGTTGCAGGATCATTTATATTTGTGAATGTGTAATGAAACGTATGTCAACGAAGTATCAGATTGCAAGGCAGATAAGGCTAGGGTCAGACTAACGCATTTTTTACGTTGTCCGTGAAAATGTGCGTTCGAAGAATGGACATATTTTTTCACGGAATACGCAATAGCGGTCATACTATGCGCAGTTTCATCCGTGATTTTGTACGGATCATCAATAAAACACTTCTTGCATCTGGACGTTATGTTAGCCGGACATTAGCAGCGTCTGATGTCTCCAATTCACGCACACACGCCGCTAGCGGACGCAGCGCACTCTGTACGTCAGTACTAGTGGTTTAACGTTCTCGAAAAAATGCGTTCATTTTCCACTTGCGTTGTGCAGCCGGACTTTTGTGCGACCGTACTTCGTATATTGGCCGTCATTGCCCGGCATCTGCTGCTAGCACGGCCGTGATTAAGTGCGCCAGAACGCGCGTTCGCACTGCCTCAGTCTGACCCTAGCCTTAGGGAACATGACTTCCTCTTGTGACATCTCAAAGTATGGACCTGTTGAGATTTATTTCCTACAGTTTTAAGGCTAGCGTCAGACGAACGCAGTCATTACGTCCATGTTGCCGCACAGTTTAACGTCCGTCGTAGCATAGTATAATGATCAAAAGAGACCCACACACGAAGTACGTGCGCACCGAAGTAATTTAGGCAAAGACGTAAAACCGCTAAGACGGACGCACAGAGTAAGCCACGACCGCGTAGTGGCCTGAGTGCGTTATGCTGCGACGTCAGACACAGCGCATTTGCAACGTCCATAACGTTGACGCTCAGAGGTTTTTATGGTCTGGCTGATTGTACCTGTATTTTAATTATAATTAATTTTGTTTCCCGTATTTCCCTTTTTTGTTCTACATCCGTCACAAAAAACGGACAGTGTGGTGTCTACAGTATCTTCCGTCAGTATGTCCGTCCATTATGCACGCATGCACAGTGCGCTCAGACTGCGTTCATATGATATTAGCCTAAGATAATGAGTTCAGGGAGACACTAGCATAGGGTTACATAGTTACATAGGCTGAAAACAGACATGCGTCCATCAAGTACAGACTTCACACATCACCTACTACTGTTGATCCAAAAGAAGGCAAAAAACCCAGTCTGAAGCGCTCGCCAATATGCAACATACTGGGAAAAATGTCTTTCTTGACCCCAGAATGGCAGTCAGATTTCTTACTGGATCAAGAAGCCTAAATCCAGGTAAAGTATCCATGTAATTGGGCAGACTAGATGGGCCGAAAGGTTCTTATCTGCCGACATTTTCTATGTTTCTATGTTTACCCACATATTAAATATTTTGACCCTTAATATTCTGTGTCTGCAGGAAGTCATCCAGTCGTTCAAAAGTCTGTACAGTCTCTGACCCAACCACCTCAACAGCCAGAATTCCACAGGGTCTTCTTGCCTTATACAATCTATCCTAAGACAGGGTCCTCAACTGTCATGTTGCTGGAAGATCCCATAGGTCAGACCACTACCAAGCTTATTTTAATTCATTCACTCTGTGAATATGTTTTGGAAACAATAGTGCTCTTCATACCATTGTAACAGTTTTACTGGTGCTGTATGTGCTGGCATTACAACAAATAGCAATGTGATTGCTGCGACAACTTGTCATGTGCTGAAATGTATTTCAAAAACCATACAGGATGACATAAATATTGTCTGGTTTATACCATTCCTATTCATCAAATGTAAAGTGCAGCCAGACAGTGACACACGTGAAAGCTTTACTAGCATCCCCTAAGTTCCTCTTTGACTATTTTTTTTATTATTCTTTATTTATGTTTTTTCACATCACAAAGAGAGTTAGGCATATCACAGAAAAATAGGCTGCACGGGGCCATCACAACAAACCGTAGAGATACTGCAGTGAGAAAAGAACATTAAAGAGCCGCAAGGGGAGATGCAGGTGCAGCAGTCTCAAAAAATCAACACGGGGTAGACAACCAGGAGTCCGCGGGGAATAAAACAAAAAGAGAGGGAGCCTCTTCAACTATTTAGCTACCATTGCCTTTCAATGGAGATTTACACGGGAACTTACAATAATATATTATTGAAAATAATTTAGAAAATACTTAAAATTCTTATTGGTTCACAGTTTTGCGAACGAATGATAAGACAAGTTGCACAAAATAAAGAGGAAATTCTACATACAGTATTTCCCATGTTGGTGTAACTTGCCCTAATAGATTGATTTGCCTTTGAGAGGAAATGTGGAATCCTTAACAAGGACCGGTCATGCTCAGGGTGTAGCGTTGATGTCAAGAGACCATGGAGATGGTTCACAAACTGTTCAGTATTGCCAGGTTAGGCTCAACAATAAAGTAACACTACAGCTAAAAATGCTTTCCATTTACAATACAGTTTGTTTTTCACAAATTATACTAAGATATCTATAAAGCAATAAACTAAATTTAATATGCAATAAAGCATAAATTCAATAGAATTAAAATATATATTCATTATACCCAGCCTTGACTGTAACTGCGTGGAGCTTTGGTTTGATCAGGAAGCAGCTCAGCCAATCAGAAGCCCCTCATTTTATGTCAGCTTTCTTGGAAATATGACACGGTGAACTGAGGGAGTAGTGACTGGAAACGCTGGTGGAGCCAAATTTCACATCGCTTTATTACCCACAAAGATGAATCTGCATTTCGAAAACAGTGCTATAACTTCAACTACTTTATCTATCAGCATTTTATCTAAACCCCATGTAACATCTGCATTTCATTCTATTTTCATTGGAAAAATACTGGGCACTATTCCATAGTTGGTGCTAATGTAACATTTCGATATGTAATCATTAGTGTTAGGAGAAGTAAGATTAACGTCTGCCATCAATACTCCAATCCTGATGCTACACTCAGGTGAAATCAGTTAGTGCTTTGCACCTTGCGCGAGCTTACTGTACTTATCATCTCCTATACTTAACATGGGGAGTGCAATCAATCTATAGCGTCTTGACGGGAGGTTTTACAAAGTGCTGGTGCAAGTTACCTTCGGCACGAGAATAGACAAGTTTCAAAAACTCCTAAAAGCTCTTAGATTGTAAGCTCTTGAGCAGGGTCCTCCCTACTTCCGTTCCGTGTGTGTAATGTGTATGTATATTTGTTATTCTCTCTCTCCCATTGTACAGCTCCAAGGAATTTATTAGCGCTTTATAAGTACTTGTAACTGTAACTGGTGCTTATTTCACACTTGGATAACCTGGACAAGATATGGAGCCTGTGGAAAGGAATACAACACAGCCCAGGTCCTAAGGGCTCTATTCCATAGCTGACCCCACTATGGATATAGCCAGATATGCATGCATCATAGTGTCTGTTTACCTTCTTGTGCATTGCTATATATACGGCATAACCGTCTCTGACATCAGCTTTCTTTGCAGCTGCAGCTCTGATACACTCATTCTCATTGCACATTGCTGTGCAACTCTTTGATACACACATTCATATTCCACATTGCTGTGAGTTTTATTGCTGTGGAGCTCTGTGTTAAGCATGGGTGTGTACTGTGGGAATAGTTTGAAAGGGGCAGCAGCATTTCATCTTTGGACCAAGGCAACACAATGTCATGACCTGGTCCTGGCTCTACACATTGGCCGTACACTGGCATACCCTCTATTAGCTCATGCAAGCGTACGTCATCCTTTCATTGGCTGCTCACTGGTTGATGCTTTTTGACACTTCATGTTGAGTATCCCCACCTTTTTCCCTAGAAAAAAAGCACTGCATATATGTAGATGTATTCAGCAATGCTAATACTATCCAATTGTCTCATTGGTCTTGCAACATGTTGAAAAGCTGTCTGACATAATTGCTACCATAATTATTACCAAGGATGAACAGGGACACAGTAGTACCAATTAAAAATTATTTATTTCTAACCAAAAATGGGATAAGAAAAAATATTAGAGGCATTAGAACAGGTATTAAAAATCTATTCTACATAGATGTATATATATTCAGAAATTGAATGAATTGAACATTATGAACCAGATCTAAATGGATATGGACAAAACATAAATAAATAACAATTTATTAAACCAAAACCCTGTAATCATAAAAAAATTCACCTGCTCCTGCACCTTGTGGGTCCTGGACGGGTACACACTATAGAGGAGGTGGCAGAAGCAGCTGATGAGGCAGGTGCAGCAACAGATGGTGGGGCAGAGGACGAACCTGAAGAGGCACTTGGCTGCTCAGAGATGGCTAGAGTGACTAGGAGTGATGCAGACTGTCCTCTGCATGTGGGCAAGGGGATCGCAAGCTCTGGAATTGTTGATAGCTGTGGCGGTGTTGGCAGCATGGGAATGGGCAGGCTTGCCCGCTGCTGCTCCACCAACATCTCCATAATGGAAGTGAGCTGGCTCATGACCGCTGTCAGCTCCCTGTCACAGATCCCTCCTTGGTCTATGATACTGGTCCCTGTTTACAGTATAGTAACTACCCCTCCGATCCTTAGGTGGTCGGTACAGTTTACAATCTTCAAGTAAGCAAGTGACACATAACCAGCAAGGGATAACAGACACCAGAATATTAGAACAGACATGGTTGATGGAACAGGGGTCTTAGTACCAGTCAGATGAATGGCAATTAACTGAAAACCCTGCTCTGTGTAATGACTTGGCAAGTAATATGGATACAGAGAGCAGGATCACTATTACTTGCCAAGTCATTACACAGAGCAGAGTTTTCAGTTAATGCCAGGTCGTTATACAGAGCGGGGTTGTCAGTCAATGCCAGGTCGACACACAGAGCAGGGTTGTCAGGGAATACCAGGTTGATACACAATATAGCCGAAATTACTGAGAGCACTGAGGGAAGTGAATAGCACATCAGGGCACAGGAGTAAGTGAGACGCTGGGCTTTAAATTTGGCAGGCGCCACGTCATCAAGCAGATGAGGTAGCTGAGGCCTTTGCACCTGGAATGATGGGGGGGTGGCTACTGTGTACCGCTTATGTCACCCAGGGAGAGGCGCAGGTGTGGTGGCGACTGAACTGTCACAGGCTGTACCACTGGACCTGCGAATATGGGACGTATTTTTCAGCCCGCAGGAGGTAGAGGAAGGATTGGGCGTTTTCGTAGCTTAAGTCCTCCTTCTGGAGGTGCAAAGGTGTAACATGGTGCGGTGGATAGATGGTATACCTATGAAAAGAGTACAGAATATACTGACTACATTGTTCAAAACACACTTGAATCAAATCTGTATCTGCTATAAACTAAGAAAAGGTTTACAGATGCACATGTGCCCAAGAAAATAACAAAAAAAAACTTTTTTTTTTTCTAAATTTACAAAAGAAATGAGAAAAAAGTAAAAAAAACAAAACATGGGGATAAAAATCCATGGAAAAAAAACCCTATGGGAAATAAATATAGTAGTGAAATAAATAACACCAGTGCAAGTGGCTTGTCTCAATGATCTTAATGAGTAATTATAACTATAATGTAAAAATTATATATATATGAATAAATGTAATTCTATATAATGTGGTGCTCCTAAAAAATAATTTTTTCTATATGTGTTCTTGTGAAAAATTTGTGCAAAAATCGCAAGACATAAAATGACACCTGTGAGGGAATCTGTATACCTATATCTTCAATCAAGAAAGCAATGAGGGGAGAAAAAAAAAAACACCTCTTCCACATGTGCTCTTTCAGACAATGTTGTACTCTGTATATCCAAGTAAAGTGCATAAAGTGCTAAAAACTTAAAACATAAGAAAATGTATAAGCAGTATACACAAAATATATCAATATATCAACGCCAGATAGCAATGGAGGACCAAAAACCGCAGCGAGGGGTCGGAGGCTACCTGGAAAAGACCTCACAGGCCTGCATCCTTGGAGCCGGGTTAAAGGGCTCAACACATTGTACGTACCCCATAGGGGGTTTCTCCCCTCAGTACTATTGCTTTCTAGGGATGTGCGTTTCGTACCGATTCGTTTTTCTCCCGATGTTCCGAACCGGACCGGCAACAAAATACAAACCATCCGAAATATTTCCCGATACGAAAAAATTTCGTATGGACATGAAATTTGTTAAATCGCAAGTAATTTTCACTCTATTCGTGATTTCGGTTCCGTTTTTCATTTCAGACAACGTATTTTCGTATCATTTTGAGTCCGTTTCGGTTCCGCTGCTGATTTCGTAATTTTGTATTGTCAGTCACTTTTTTCACTTGTTCTAGTGCAAAATTCCTGTTTTTATTAAATATATCATAAAGCATTTATTTTTTTCACTTACAGCAAGAAGTGTCTGCATTTATTTATTTGTTAGGATTATTTTTGCACTATTCGGGAATTATTGGGTTAATATTTAGGGTTCTTCCTAACTTATTTTAAAAGTATAACGAGGTCTGTTTTTTTCTTTGCAGAACACATACAGCTGGATTATCTTCTCACAGTCCATCCGTATGTGTTCTGTTCGGCAATGAATTGTGATACAATACATTTTGTCAGTATCAGTACCATGGATAGTTACAAGCCTGCCGTTATCCATGGTGCTGACATGAAGAAATAGATCGATAATATGTGTTTCTCCATCGGCGACTGTCCATGGTTCTGACTCAAATCAGAACCATGGACAGTCGCCGATGGTGAAACACATATTATTGATCTATTTCTTCATGTCAGCACCATGGATAACGGCGTGCACCATTGTCGGGCCGGCCCTGGCATTACCACACACAGTCCACTTGTCTTTACATGCAGCTGAGAATAAATGCTAATAAATCTATTAAAAGATGCCTGAAAAAAAATCTGTGACATTATCATGTTGAGACTTTACAGTTATGCAGAGGAGTAGGGCCACCAACGAATGTGATATCATATCACTCGTGTGAAAATGCTTCTGAGAAAATTCACACTTTAGTAAAAGCTTACATAACATATTTGATCACAAGGAGAAAAAGAGGAATATCATCATTTGGATAAATGTGTGATTTATCGGAATAGAAACAAATGTGTCTTTGAAGATAAAAACCCACTGGAATGGTAAAATTACACAATGAGTCATAAAATAATCCACTAGGCAAGGATTCACACCCAATTAAGCCATAAATACTCATGATTGCATAAACAGTTTATTTAAACTTTAATTGTATTTCTACCATTGAGGCGATGGGGATATTCCTATTAGTGTAAAGAAAATTAAAGACAAAGATTTTTCATGACAAGGGATCATCACAAGTAGATTTGCACAATGTGTATTTTATACAGCTCTTTTATTTGATACATAATATGAATTTACGTCAATCAATAATTGGATACATTTGCTCAAATAAGGTAGAAAATCATGTAAATCGCTTAAAACATCCATATCAAGAATAAATCAATCACACAATTTGCATCATCAGATTTCCAAGAACTGCAAGTCATGTTACTCCAATATCCTGTTCTGTGTATGAGGGTTAGGCTAATGTCAGACGAAAGCAGTCTGAGCGCACTCTGCGTGTGTGCATAACAGACGTACGTACTGACGGAAGATACTGTAGACACCACACGGTCTGTTTTTTTTGACGGATGTAGAAAAAAAAAGGGAAATATGGGGAACAAAATTTATCAAAATTAAAAAAGACAGGTACAGTCAACCAGACCAAAAAAAAATTCTGAGCGTCAAAAGTGATGGACGTCACAAATGTGCTGCGTCTGACGTCATCATGCACACAGGCTGCTACGTGGATGCGGCGCACTCTGGGCATCTGTCATAGCGCTTTTACATCGAGGCCTAAATGGCTTCCGTATAGCCCACATTCAGGCATGAAGTGAAATATAATAGGATGATCAGAGGTCTTTTTTTGAGAAAGTATTTTACCAGGAAGGATACATTGAACTTTCTCTCGTTTTCAAGTATGTCCTGGGTGACAAGTATGTACCGTTAGGTGTCTCGCCCAAGGACACTTACTGGAGAGTAGCTCTTGCTGAGATTCAAACCTGTGTCTCCACAGTTATAGAGCAGTGATGTTACCTCTACTCCACCTAGTCAGCACACAAAAGTGGTTGCCATGAAAGGTTTGACTTCTGCTGAGGCCTCAAGTGATGTTCTTATGTAGAATGCCACTACACTGATGTTCCACACTAAAAACTCCTGCATTTACAAACACTTATGTACCAAGATAGTTGAAGTAGGCTTAGCGATGAGAAGGTCTGGGGGAAAAAAAAACATAAAAATTGGGGAAAAAGTTTTTCGGCTTTTTTTCAAAGCAGTTTCCCTTCTTTTCTTGAAAAATTTGGAATATGGAATATGCTCTTTTACAGTTATAAATAATGTATCTATGTCATGGTATTCAAACTATATGACATGAATACATCAAGATTGAAAGGCAGTGATGCGAGTGATGAGAAATGCAGCTGCTGCATTTCACTGGATACGGTGGCATAGCGTGGGTTCTCAGCGTCACGGAAAGGCAAGTATTGCGCCCCCCCAATCTGTGGACAAGTTAGATCTTCTACCATGGGCTGCAGATGTCCTCCGCATCCTAGTGGAGGAGTGACTGCCCTGCCAGTAGGTGCCGGCACTGAGTACTGGCCCAAAGCGACAGGAAAAAAAGCCCTGGTGGTACTTTATAATGCAAATTATTAGGGGTGTAAAACTCTTTCGAAATCACCCGTGTCCCCCCCACTCTACGCCCCTGATAACAAAACAAGCGGCACACTTAGGACTTGATGTTGGAAAAGTACTTCCATATGTTGCAGAATATGGAACATCTTCAGGGATTTGGGCCAGGAATGCAGTCTGGGATTCTGTAAAGCAAAAAAAGGTGTTCAGGATTAACCCCTTAAGGACCAAGGGTCTTTAAAGTCAATGCGTTTATGATGTAAACGTTATGACATTGGTCCTTAAGGGATTTTGACAGTCTCATAGATACTAGATGAATGGTTACTAGTACCTTGTTATGGCCAAAAAGTATCGATAGATAAATTAACCTTTAATGCGTCCTAATAAGGACACATAAAGGTTAAGTTATCTATCGATAAACTGTTTATCTATCGAGACTGTTAATCCTGAACACCTTTTTTTGAACTACTTCATTCGGGTTACCCCCGCAATTTGTGCACAGGATTACATTATCTATATACCAATTCTAGAATTTCTCAAGTTGTTATGTATCCCTTTACTTTTCTCTTTTACACCTGCTGAATTTTGTGATTGGGATTCTGTAAAATTTACCCCTCCTGCAACATGGTGGCAAGGTCTCTGGAAAACACAACCTCTGACGCCTCTTGCATCTCGGTCTATGCAGATTCTTGCATCTTGTGCTGCTGCATGTGAAATAATCTGATTTATGTTTGTAATGTCACGGAACGGACATGAGAGCTCTTTTCAGCGAGCCACAGGACTAAAGACTGAACCCTTTTTAAAGACCATTTTTCCTGTTTTCGTTTTGGTTTTGCGTGTGAGCCTATGGACCTCTTATTTTATTGCTAGATGTGGTTTTATTGGTGTAATGTAATGAAAATGTACCCTGTATGATGGGACTGTAAAAGTATGAAAGAAACCGTTTGTATGTGTTTTTCCCCATCGCCATTTTGCTCATCCCAGCTTGGTTTCACAGAACAAAGGATCTCATGCCCCAAGATGGAGGATGCAGCGGGCCAGAGGATTGGAGGCTTTTCCAAGACCTCATCTGCCTAATCCCTGGACAATGGGAAGGCTGAAAGGGACCTGATAGGGAACAGGAGGCTGGGAAAGGAGCCAATCAGTGCTGGTTGTGTGGGTGGGGGAGTTGGTAATCTGTTTGTGTGAAGTTGTATAAATTACCCTGTTGAAACCCATAAAATTCAGTTCACTGTTTTAAAGCATACAGCCACGTCTGGTGTCTTCATTTCAGAGCTACAATCACTATTGCAGGAGACACTCAGCGGTCTCCTGCATCACCACTCAACCCAGGAACGGGATCCCCAAGGCAACACCGCACCATCTCTCCAGACTCCGGACCAACGCCATTTCATCCTCCAGGCCGCTCGAGACGCCGAGTGCCGTGCCACTCGGTAGTCGGGCCGGATGCCATCAAAGGGGGGGGGCAGATAGAGCAGGACCGCAGGCGGACTTCCATCCCGCCACAGGTAATATTCATACCAAATTAAGAAACAAACTGACCTGTGAAAGAGCAGAGAAGCTTGTTTCAATCCATGGAAACCTTATGTTTTTATACATACTGCTAGCAGATTTGTGCAAATTGTAATTTGTGTTTTATCACTGCCACCCATCAGGGGGTCACACTGATTTATAGGAGGTTTCTGAGACTTGTAATCTGTGGCTTCTCACTGCCACCCATCAGGGGGTCCCACATACTTCTAGCAGATTTATGCAAATTGTAATTTGTGTCTTCTCACTGCCACCCATCAGGGGCTCACACTGATTTATAGGAGGTTTCTGAGACTTGTAATCTGTGGCGTCTCACTGCCACCCATCAGGGGGTCCCACATACTTCTAGCAGATTTATGCAAATTGTAATTTGTGTCTTTTCACTGCCACCCATCAGGGGGGTCTCACTGATGTATAGGAGGGAATTGTAATCTGTGTCATGTCACTGGCTGCCAGCTATCAGGGTGTCTCACTGAGTTATACCAGAGTTCTGTCAATCTTTAATCTTTATACCAGAGTTGAATCAGAGTTCTGTATATATTTAATCTATATATCACTCACCATGTCTGAAAGAACAAAAAGGACAGGCAGACGCTCTCAGACACAGATAAGAGGGCAAGCAGCCCCTGTGTCGGGAGGCTGTGCCTCTGGTCATGGTGGACGTGGTGCATCCTCTGCAGGGGCACGCTTGTCCTTTCTAACTGGTGCTGGCCGTCTTAAGCAGCAGGAACACACAGAGGATTTGGTGGATTGGCTAACCAGGCCATCCTCATCCTCCGAGTCCTCTGCCAGCCAGGCTTGTAGTGCTTTACAGTCCACCTCAGCTGCCAAAGCATCTAATGCAGCCTCCATGTCCACAGCTACTCCTGCCGTAGCCTCGCTATCACAGACGGAGGAGTCAGCTGAATTGTTTGACTACAATGACAGTGACATGCTGCTTGAGGATGCGCAGCAAGTACAGTGCTCTGATTCAATCTCTGAGGTTGAGGAAGGGAGTATAATCAACCTAGAGGAAGGGGGTGCCAGTGATGACACACAAATAACTGGCACTCATGTTGCCCCAGCAGCTGCAGCATACTGCCAAGTTGGCTCCAGTGACGAGGAGATAGGGGATGATGATGACAATGATGATGAGGTCACTGACTCCACCTGGGTGCCTGATCGAACAGAGGAATCAAGTGAGGAAGAGGGGGAGGAGGAGGCACAGCAAACACGAGGCACAACATCCTCTATGACCAACCGTAGCACTAGCCAGTCCAAGGCATCACATGTCAGAGTTGCTCCGGTAAAGAGCGCTGTTGTCTCAAAGCACACACACAGGAACTCTGCTGTCTGGGAGTTCTTTAAGAAATGTGCAGCAGACCCCACCGTTGCTATTTGTAATCTATGTCAGATGAGGCTGAAGCGTGGGAAAGACACTGGACACTTGGGTACCACGTGCTTGAGGCGACATATGACCTCCTGCCACACATCCCGTTGGCACAAAACTTTGCATAGGTCCTCCTCCTCCTCATCTGTCTCTACCCCCACTGTATGTCCTTCCATGTCATTGCCTACAACCTCCACTGACAGGGATGATGCTACAGTAATGGATGTACCAGCTCCTTCCTCACAATGTGACATCATCCCATCAGCTGAAGATTTACGCAATCAGATTCCGTTGCCGCAGCTGCTGCAGCGTAAGAAAAAATATAGTCCCAACCATCCCCAAGCACAGCGTCTAAATGCCAGCTTAGCAAAATTACTCGCATTGCAGCTGCTGCCTTTCCAGCTGGTGGACTCTGCTCCCTTCCGTGAATTTGCTGAATGTGCTGTACCACAATGGCAGGTTCCAAAATGCCATTACTTTCATGCAAGGCCATTCCAGCACTATACCAGCACGTGGAAGACAATGTTATCCAGTCATTGGGAAAGGCAGTCAGCTACAAGGTGCATGTCACTTTAGAGACGTGGTCCAGCAAGCATGGACAGGGTCGTTACATTTCCTTCACGGCACACTGGGTAACTCTGATTGCAGCTGGGAGGGATCCAAGAAGGGGCTCTGTGCTGGAGCTTGTTCATCCACCATGCCTCCAGAATAAACTCAAATAAACTGGCATATATAAAGCAGCACGGTATACATATATATTTACAGGAATTCATAATGCGAGAAACGCGCAGCGGAAAACAAAAATAAATTTTAACCCCTTCGTTGCCGGAGTGTGAGTCCCGTACAGGTTGTGTCCCAAGAAGGTGTGCGTGTATGCGTGTGTTGGTACCCGGGTACTAGATTCAACTGGCCAGTGAATGAATTCAATGTGTCTTCGACTAGTCACGTTGGGGCCCTGTAGATTTAGACAAACTGCAGCGTGCTTTATTACTGTACTGTGGCCTGGGAGGCCTCTCACCCATCCGCCAGATACTCTGCACTCTGCTCGACCCAGGACGTCTCTCCGCTCGATTTGGCTGGGACTCTGTGCCACCGGATCTGCTTGTCTTGCTTGTCCGTCTCTGCCACAAGATGCTCAGTTCACCGCCTGCACTCCCATTAGAACATCGCGGTCTCCTAACTCGGGGTCCAGTCTGCAGCTCTGTATCTGTGTAAACCTCTCAGCGGTGGATTACTAGGTCTCTGGCAAGTCACTGAAACTGATCTCCAGTGTCCGCAAGGCAGCACCTGCGCTCCGGCCTGGTCACAATCGCTCCTTGTCTCACATGCGTCTTGCTCTGTTCACCCCTTGGTGCGCACTGGCTCTCCTCCGCACAAGGTTGCGGATGTGTCCCGGTTCTCCCCACCCACTTCCTGTCTCTGCTCCAAAGCATGCTGGAAAACGTAGTCCACATTGCGCTCGTCTCCCCCTGGTGGCCAGAAACGAGTAATTACAGCAGCAAAATTAAACCAGCGCTACACATTTTTAAATTTTTTTAGTCCACGACGCCCAGGGACGTCAAATGTAGGCACCCATTGCCAGCGTCTTCACCATATGGTGTAGGACTACCTAGGGGCAAGGGCTGACCTGGATACCTTTTGAGGCAGATGATCCACTGGCTTACTGGGTGTTGAGATTGGATCACTGGCCAGAACTTAGCCAATATGCTATGCAGCTACTAGGTTGCCCTTCATCCAGCGTGCTTTCTGAAAGGACGTTCAGTGCCGCTGGAGGTTTTGTCACAGACAAAAGAGTGCGTCTGTCCACCGACTCTGTAGACCGGCTGACATTTATAAAAATGAATCAGTCCTGGATCAGCAGTTATCAATCCCCTGATGCTGACGTAACGGAATAGATCGGGGATGTCTTCTGCATGCACAGAACCTCCAGCACTGAACTCTTCCACAATACCACAAAAGGTTTACGGTGTGAATGCACTTGCTGCCATGAAAGGCACAATATTTGGCTGCACTGACGCCTGTGCCAGATTTATATCATTTTAATTTTTTGAACAGCAGGGTCCAACCCTGCATTCTTCCACAATACTACAGAGGGGTTACTGTATGATGATATTTGCTGGCCTGGCAGTCTGGCACCAAAGGCACAATATCTGGGTGCACTGACGCCTTTACCAGATTCATATCTTTCTAATATAGGACCGCAAGGTCCACCCCTGCATTCTTCCACAATACTACAGAGGGGATACTGTATGATAGTACTTGCAGACCTGGCACCAAAAGCACAATATTTGGGTGCACTGCCACTGACGCCTGTATCAGATTCATATCCTCAGAGGGGTTACGGTGTGACGGCACTGTTGCTGACGCTAAAGGCCCAATTCTAAAGCACCTATTGTTACTTTCATCCAAAGCCTGCATAAGTTTCACAATAATTTAGCCAAAAAAATCACTAAACTTTTTCTACGTGTCCGAAAATGTCTCCTCTTTTCATAGAGACTGCCGCCCCAAGCAGTTATTTATGGATAGATTAAAGGAAAAGCATTTACCGTCATTTGAAACGTCATTTTTTTGTTTTCAAGTGTTTCTATACATCCTAGAAATCCGCCACTTCCCGGTCAGGTTATGGGGACCTCCTAGGCACGATATTTGAAGGAATTTTTCATTTTTATTTTTAACCCTTATTTCATGGAAAACTCTCTGTCCCGTTAAAAAGGTTTTTTTTTTAACTTTTTGTCCTTGTTTCCTGTCCCCCAGGGCACTACCCGGACCCCATACACCTTTTATGGCAAATATCTAGCATATATGCCCTCTTGGAGGGCACTCTAAAAACCGAATTTTCAGCCCCATTGACTTTTATTGGGTTCGGGTTCGGATTCGAACATTTGGAATGTTCGGGTTCGGGTACGAACCCGAACTCGGACGTGTTCGGCTCATCACTACTCACCACCAAGGGCAAAAAATTTTAAGATTACACAACTATTTTATATAAGGGATTATTCAGCGAGCACCGAAATGTCACCGACATTTCACTGCTCTCTTGTTCCCTGCACTTCGGGGAATCAAATTCACCGACCCTGGGGTGAATTCAGCATTCACCGCAGGGTCCCTGAAGTGCAGGGAAATCTGCATAGCAGATCAACAAAAAAAATCCCTGAAAAAAAAAGCTGAAAATCCGCTGATACGACCCGAAAATATCAGATCACTTCGAAACTCCGCAGAAAACCCACCGAACATACCCAACGAACCACCGCAAACCCACCTAACACGTCTGAAATAAGCTGACGATCCACTGAACACAGCGCCGACCAGTTGCCGGAAAAAGGGTACGAACCGGGGAAAAAAAAACAATGAAACTTTCAAAATTTTAAACACTGTTTGCAAAAAAACTACTGGGTGGAATTATCTGAGATTAACATATAAGGTCCTATGAATAATAATAAAAAGGTCTGTTAAAGAAAAAAAAAACATTAAAGAAAAATTGGAAAAAAAAATTCGCAGAAAAAAATCCCGAAAAATGCCTAAAAAAAATCCTAAAAAAAAAGTCTTCTGCTTCAAATTAAAATAATAAACTGTTTAATAGATATTGAATAAAAATGGGAATGTTTTTAAAATTGAAACCTATGGGGTTCGCCTGATAAAACCTGTCGAATGAAATCACACAACATCAGGGCATGTCACTGACTTTTCTCTGCTGTCGGTGTTCTCTGAATAGGTTAACCATTACTTCTCTATGGGGACTTTCACTGCTGTCGAACAGGCATTGTCAGGGCCGGATTTGCATCTCAGGAGCCTGTAGGCACAAAAATGTGGAGCGCCCCCCCAAAAAAATTAAAGAAACATGCCAAAATGAAGTTTGAAATTTTTGTTTTGGGCAAACTAAAAAACAACCCAGTTTTTAAAAACTGAAAACCAGTTTCTCTCTGCGTCGAATCAACAGAAGGGGCAGAATATCTTGCCTTAGTTGAGTTAGTGCAGCAGCATCGTTTGTTTTAAATGTAAAAGCATATATTGCCTCTGCCGCAGAACAGAGAAAAAATACATTTTGCATTTACTTTTTTCAGATTTTTTTCTTAGAGAAAAAAAGAAAAATAATATTTTATTTTTCCATAAATCTAACCAGGATATATTTGATATCACTGGAAAGGCCGTAATCTAGCCCTAGTAGTGTTCAAATGTAACCTATAATTGTTCTGTCTACTACAAACTGCGTCACAATTCTCTTTAAATCTTTGGTTCGCCAAATAATGTTTTTTTTTCCCGATTATTTATTTGTATCACAAATCACATACAGTAGATACAAAACATTATATATCATTATGCTTTCAGAAACACATACCTCTGATGCCCTATTGTTTTCCATTTACAGAATATCAACAACATGCTGAAACTACGAACTGAAGGAAAAGAAAGGCGAGAGGAAAATTACTAGAGGATAATATTTCCACCACCAAGTCCAACCGACACCCCACCATTAACTAGAGAGTCGCAATTCATCCTCCTCCAAGGAACTACCATGCTTCTCCCACAATACTCAGACCTTCCTGTGTATGTACGTACATGATGTTCCTCACTTTGGCCATGAAATAATTATATTATTTTTTACCCTTTAAGGTTGAATAACCAGTTTTTCTAGTTTTCTTCTACTTTCTTTCTCTGAAATTAAATCTAAATCCCCATTCCTTCTTCCTCAACACTGAACAAGACAGCAGGAATCTCCCCCTCCCTTGCTGTGAAGAATAAAACAGAAAACGGAGTGGTCTCCTGATGACTGTTGAACAACTGTTTTACCCTTTCAGGTAGAAACTAAGTAAATAGGTTCAACTGCTAAAATGCTATTCGTTCCAGACTGGATTTACAGTATTGGTTTTCTTTAAAATGCATTCACGTCCCTCTTTACAGTGAAGCATGCATACTGTAACAGCAACTGGGGTTTACTGGTCTCCGGCTTGTGGACCAGTCCCGAACCTGTTACAACATCCATCCCTTCTCTCCAGTCATACTGATCCACAGCAGCTTTCCTTCTCTCACAACCCTCAGCCAGAACTTGAGGGAGTGCTATAATATTCTATCAGGGTTATCCAAAGAGATTCGAAAAGTCACCGCACGTTCGGTGACTTTTCGTTCTCTTCAATTCGGTTCCTTTTGCCGATTGCATTTCGGTGACCCTGCGGTGTATTCAGCAAACAGCACAGGGTCCCCGAATTGCAGGGAAAAGCTGCCGCAAACCTGACGAAAACTAACCGAATGCACGCTGAAAACAAGCAAAAACATCTGGATTAACCTTCGAAAAAGCCGAACAGGAGCCGAACAGGAGCCGAATCACACAGAGCCGAAGCAGCCGAACAGGAGCCGAATCACACAGAGCCGAAGCAGCTGTGACGTAGAGGAGGCAGTGAATAAATTAGCAAAACCATTTGTATGAATCTGGGAAAATGAAACGCTGTTTGCAAAGAAACTACTGAGCGAAAATGTCTGAAATTTTCACAGGAGGTCCAGGGAATGATAATAAAGAGGGCTGTTACAAAAAAAATAAGTAAACTGAAAAAAAAAAATCAAAAAAAAATCTGACTTTTAAAAGAAAAAAAAAAAAAATCAGAAAAATGCTTAAAGTATCCTAAAAGATCTGTGAATAAAGAGACTTTTTGCTGCAGAATTTTATAATGAACGGTTTATTAGATATTGAATTAAAACGGGAATATTTTTAACATTGAAGCCTATGGGATTCTCCTGAATTAACTTGCCGAATTAAACCACCGAATGGCAGGGCATTAGGGGAACCTTTCACTGCTGGTTTGTGTTCTCTGAATAGCCGAAGCAGTGCTTTTTCATGGGGATTTCACTGCCCTCGAACAGGCACCGTATGTTCAGGCAATTCGCCAGGATTTGGTGAATTGCCTGCTCTCTGTATAGCCGAATGTTCAGGAAAGGTAACCGAACGCTGATTTTCAGCCTTCGGTTACCTTTCACAAGCAATTCGGATCTCTTTGAATAACCCTGTATGTATCTCTCCCCAAACACCAGGCACAACTTAGTGCAAGGAAGTAGTAATATTTTATTGGAGGACCAGTTATATGGGAAAGAGGGAGAGGTAACATGACATAATCAACAGAATACATTGTCTACAAGAGGGGGGTGAAATCATTCAGGAGCAACAGAAGCCGAATCCGTACACACTAGACAAGATTAGCAAATAAACAACATCAAATCAATCTAGGGACAAAGAGATAGCAAGAACAATAAGACTACATTGTATCACTAACACAAACCAACTCCTAAAGTACAGTTTCAAGATAGCTGCCCACTTATATCCATTGTCCTTGTGCATTGCCTTTGCCACATTGGTCCACGATCCCTTGGCAGGAAGCCAGCATCTACACTTCTCCAACAGACACAGAGGCCATACATAGTGTGGGCAAGGGTGGCAAGGAGGGTGAGGGCACAAAGGTAGGGGGAGCTTCGGTTACACATACTGAAACAGTTTAATCTTATTTAAGAATCGCTGATAAATATTGAATAATAAAATTAATGTGAATTAAGGCATTTAGTTAATATAAAAAATAACTTGTACATGTATAATTTATATCTACTAAACCCTTTTAGTGATATAAATATTTTTAGCATAATGACTGGACAATATCCAACCTATAGGCAAATGTATATATTGTTCATTCAATCATATATGGAACATATTAAACATCAAACTATTTCCTTTATTGTATTTTTTATGCTTCTAATAGGTATCAACAGTCACCCACCCTTACATTTATGCTCACTTCAAATCTGTAATTAACACTGATCTTACTTGATGAGCAAACCTAATGTTAATGTGCAAGTGATACAAATTTCTTCCATAAATGTTCCATTAACACCGTGCATTCTTCATTTGAACAAAAGGGTGCTAAATGCCTGAACATCATCCTGTCATGCGAATGCGACCGTGACAGAGCAAATTGCAAAATTTCACAAATTCATTACATCAGTAAGTTGCCTTTTAGAGTTTGGTGTTAATTGCTCAGTATGACATGCTTGCTCTTTCTCTAAACATCTTTCTAAAGTTTTCACGCGCATATATCTAAACAATCTTGTCTATCTCACTGTGTGTAACCTATGCCATACCATCTAATGCCAATATTTTACTGATTAGACTCTTGTAAATAGTAATTAGTAATCCCTTGCACAACCCCATGTTCAATCACAGTGTCCTCTGCATTTCTTCCTCAGATTTATCCAGTCATTTAACATTTTACATCTGAAAATAGTGTCACATTCTCCGTACGGATTACGAAGCGGACCTGGGGGATATGCCCTTTTATAACAAAAAGAATTACCCCATGGCTACTGGACGACTAATCCAGAAGGCAACACATTTAACCTAAAATAAAATAAAAACTATCCTTTGATTTGAATTGAAGTTACAACATTTCTGGTCAATCCCAAAATATACATCCGCTGCAAAGGTAAGCCCACTTTCTGTCCTGGCCATATCAGGAAGTGACTCAGCCTATCAGATGCTCGCATCACTTGCAAAGCATTGCATCAGAAGAGCTGAACTTATTCTTCGTAGTGCACAATAGTCTTTGTTTTTTTTAATTCTTTAAAATGAGTAATGTGTCATGACAAATACTAGAAGACATTATACGTGCATAATTATCATAACAGCAGCCATTGTGCAGAACAAATGACTAAACAATTTCCAGGATTTTAAAACAAAACTCCCAACAAACGCAGGGATAAAAATAGGGGTTAAATCTAAAAGAAAATAAATGCGTGGGAAAGGGGAAAATTATAAAACAAAAGAAGGCTCGGACACATGTACCAGGACAAGGTAATCAATCCATGGGGAAGGAGAATCGTGGACCTGTTATGTATTCTTCCTACAGCAATCATGTCTTTTTTAAATTAAGTATCTCGCTTCTTGACTGCGAGTATATCCATCGTTTGCCATGGAGGAGTAGTGGTATTGAAAGAGTATGCCACCATGTCTCAGCCAGCACTCTCCTGGCTGTTAGAATCTGTTCAAACTTCTCTAGATCCAGGAAGAGGAGAGGGTCGTGATTCACATTGAACCGTGCAAACAGCCGGATGAGGATGCCGTTTCAGTGCCCTTTCCTTGAACTGAAGCCTGGTGTCCAGCATTGTAGCTGGCTTCTCTATATAGTCACTCAAGGGAGCTCATCGTGCTTCTACTATCCCGTTAGGCCCTGGCTCTTCCATAAGCTTGCCATGATTTCCTGATCTCAACATGCAGATGTGTCACTTCCTAACCTGCTAGTCTTTAGAGTAGCTGGTAAAACTAGCAAGAGACAGAAATGTAAAAATAAGCCAGAGTGCAGAACCAGAGGAGATATTCGTATGAGCCAAGGTAGGGAGCTAAAAGGGTTAAACGTATGCCAGAGTCAGTAGCCAGAGGGGTTAAACATATGCTAGAGTCAGGAGCCAGAAGGTTTAAACACGTGCACACATTGGGAGGCAGGGTGTTTAAATGTATGCCAGAGTCAGGAGCCAGAGGTGTTAACCGTATGCCAGAGTCAGAAGACAGAGGGTATAAACATATGCCTGAGTCAGGTGCCAGAGGGGTTAAATGTATTCCAGATTCAGGAGCCAGAAGGGTTAAAAGTATGCCAGAGTCAGACAGGGAAGCTAGAAGTCGCAATGGCCAAAGAGAATAGCCAACAAGTCATACACATAATAATGATAATTATATCTCGCGGGCAATGAAAACCATGAGAAGGCACTGGTATCTAGGGAATTTAAAAATGGCAAGCATTTCCCATTGGCCCGTGTCATAATGCCGTGCCCCCTACTAGCCGCCGTTTCACTCCCTAGGGCCCATGAGAGCCGGCAATATAAAGCGTCTGCCAGCGAGCATCCAGCGCAGAGGCCACTGGTTGCTGGGCACCAGAGGGGCAAAGAATCCCCACATTTCATGGCTTTGCTCCACAATGATACATACAACGTGCCACACAGATATAATTCCCATGGAATTGTTTATTGAATTACAGCAGATAAAATAGCGACGTTTCAACCACCGGGGCCTTAATAATGCATATAAAACCATGCAAGGTTCAAACAGATACCTTTTCCACCTCTCAAAAATCACTTGAGGGTGCAGTTCATTAAAAGGAGAAATTAACCTTTTCCTCCATCCGCCTTCTGACAAATCTTTATTTACCTCCAGACCTCCTTACTCTATTGTCTGTGTTGAGTATGTGGTGACTTTCCTGTATGCCCTTGGATTCTCTGTTCTAGACTTGAACTCTGCCTGTTTTACCATTTATGATCCTGTTCTGCTGGCCCTGACCTCTGCACCGTCTGACTACATCCCTGGATTACTCCTGCCCTGTACCATGTAACTGGACCTGCCCCCGTATCTAGTCCCACTATGCAGAGGCGATCGCCTTCCTGGTCACTCTACGAAGTGAGGTTCTGCAAAGGTGACTGCCGCCTCCTGCATCCTAGGCTCTATCCCCTGGTAAGTCCCTAACAGTGAGACAAAAAGTATGTCCAGAGATCAAAGGCCAGCCAGCTCAGTAACGTGTCTAGAAACTGTCTGTGTACCTTGGACCAAAAACGTTTAACCACAGGGAAATTCCTACCACATGTAAATATATGTGCCTTTAAATTAAGACAACAATTATGCCATCAGAGATCAGTAGTAGTGGCACCCATATGGCATAGAGACACTGAATTCACATACCAGTAAGGTATTGTGTGATTGCTCCTGGTGAGTAATTCAAATGGCAGTCTTGGCTATATGTTCTCAAATATCCTCCAACTCATCCCCTTGTAGAGTTTCCTGTAAATCTGATTCCCACTTGTCACAATATGTGAGAGTGCCCCATTCCCCTGGCCTAGAGCTAAGCAAATGTCAGATGGAGTATATCTATAATGACTGGAACCACCGTGCAGCGAAGAGAGATCTTTATGAAGCTGTCACTTAATTGGGAAGCTGACCAGGTTTCACAATACTCTCACAAAAGTGACAGTGGCGCCAGGCTATTAAATCACAATTTCTTTGGAGTAATATGGATATATATATATATATATATATATATATAGATATATATATATATATTGATTATAGATAGTAGATTGTAAAAAGCACAGTACCTCTTGTAGACTTTCTTATTCACAATAAAGTATTCATGCACAGGCAAAAAAATGTGCTAGATAACTCAGTAGTTTAGGAAGTCCGGAGGCAGACGTTAATAGGCTTGGCAGTAGGTCGATGGACAGAAATAAGCATATAGTTAATAGGAGGAGAGCAATTAAGGTTTGTCAAAAACAAGCAAAAAGGTCTCAGGCTGGCGGCAACCTAGATGGTTGGAACGAAGCAGAAGGTCTGTAGTCAGGCAGAAAAACAGTATGCTCGGGTAAAAGCAAAGGGGTCGGCAACGGTATGATCAATCAGACTGGTGGTGGGACGGGGTGTCGGGGAGCAGGGGTTCACGTGCGCAAGGAAGGGCCTGATGGGCGGGTGCAGACCCGACCCCTGCGGCCACCTGTCGGCCGAGGGGTGTGGGCAGTTCCTCTGCCCCGGAGGGCCAGGACCCCTCCTCGGTGGAAGGGGCACGAGGGGACGGGAAAGCCTGCCATTGGGGCCACCTGTCGCATGACCCAGCCCTCGACAACCCCGACCCGACCGAGGCCAGGCGGCATGCGCCGCCCCAGCCCTGACAAGCAAGGTCGGAGCAGACGTGGCACCGCCGGCCTTCTGGCTGGGTGGAGTAGAGGTAACATCACTGCTCTGCGTGGAGAGAGCCTGTGGAGAGATTGGTTCGATCCCAGCAAGAGCACCTCTCCAGTAAGTGTCCTTGGGCAAGACACCTAACGGTACATACTCGCCACCCAGGACATACTTGAAAACGTGTATCCTTCCTGGTAAAATTCTTTCTAAAAAAAAAATAAAAAAATAGGCAAGGGATCACGAACAGCTCGGTTGTGGCAACAAAATAATCGAGCAATGACTCACCCGTCCAGAGTCTTCTTATGCGACCTTTCAAACGAGGATCCGATTCAGCTGAGAGACGCTTCCTGGTGCGTCATCTCTCCAGGACGCATGCTGCACATGATGCCAGGAAGGAGGATCCTTTGATTAGCGCATGCTCCCTTCAGTCCGTTGCTCGGCTCGGAGAGGAAAAAATTGCTCTATACTACCTGTGGTCGTGGTAGTGGGATGTGCGGTCCAAGGTTGAAGGCCGGGTCTTCGTGGCGGTCTGGGAGCAGTCCAGTTATCAGAGATAGCAATAGTAGAGATAGTAGGACGGGGATGTTACAGCAAATGATAGAACAGGAAAATCAGAAGAGAAGAGTTCAGAGTTGTTCAAGTGTTGTGAGGGGTTTGGCCACAATCATTGTGAAAAACAGGGTCATGGCAAATTGCCGCAACTGCATGTAGTGAAGAAAAAAATCAAAGGGCATCAACAAGATTATATTGTGTGGCAGGCAAGTTTGTACCATCAGGTGTCTTGCCCAAGGGCACTTCCTGGAGAAGTGTTCTGGCTGGGATTCAAACCTGGGTTTCCACGGTTATAGAGCAGTGATGTTTCCTCTACTCCATACACTTAGGCCCACAACATTGTTTGTCTGCAGAGCTGGGGAAAATGCCCTATTGCAAAGAAAAGGGGTAAGGGAAGAGGAATCCAAGACCATTGCAAACCTTAGTCTGGCCAGCTCAAATAATCTAAGGGAAGTAAGGATGGAAGGGCATATAGTTTTCAATAGTACCCTAGCAGACTTCGGAAGACAAATATAGAGATCGGGGAAATAAACAACCTGAGTTTTGTGATGTCTTAAGTAGGAAGAGTTCGACAGATGGAACACTAACATTTTCAGGGGTCAAGTGCAAAAATAGTGTGGTAGCTTGTCAAGATTTCAGACACCCCTCCAAGTAATTGTTTTTAATGTGAGCACCAATTGAGAACTCCATTTCCCCTGCAAAAACACCCATGTGTTAACACTCGACTTGACCCCTGAACTTTTTCCAGTTATATATTTGGCAGGGGGGCACAAAATCTGCAGTTATTTTTGCATTTTTCAGAACTTGTAAGACAATGTACAGGGAAACAGAAATCGGGGTCCTTCTTGTACCGAATCCTCTGCAAATGAAAGAATTTGTTTTGGTTAATATAAAAGGACTTGGAGTGTCCCAAAACATCCGCGCTTCACTTTTGATGTTATTTCTCATCTCTACTTATTTTATTCTATTTATAAATTTCCCCAAGAACATTATACATGATAAACATATTCCTAATAGGACAGCATGTCCCTGTCTTATGGATATACATTTCTGTGAAGTGATATACTTCAATAGACAATGTTAAGTGAATAATCCCCCAAATGGCCATGTAACGGTTGTGACCACCAATAGGTGTCACTAAAGAGTATTATACTCTTTTGTCTACCACAGAGACAAGATGGCGACGTCTGACCATGTGCTTTTGTCAGCATATGACATAAGCCAGCTAAACCCCCTCACAGGAAGACCACTTTCCATTCAGTAGCTACTAGGACCCACTCTGCTAGGTGGAACAAGACTCTAGTCCACCTTCTATTGATAAAATCAGGAGATCCAGGAAGTGATCGCTCTATTTGCATGGATGCCATGTGTCGTGTCTATCTGGAAGAGTTAATGACTGTTGCTCTTTTATCCTTTTGGATTTCAATCACCTAAGCTGAGTATTTGTTACTTGCAGTATCCATGATTTAGCTTAAAATTGTTTGTGTTCATCTTTATTGTTTTCCTTTTTCGCTTTCTGTTACCTTTTGTCTTATGTTATGTAAAATCATTTATATCCATCACTGGACACTATCATGTGCCTACAGCTAAGACAGGGGCGCTAGTGCTAGCATTAAGGAAGTGATAGGGCTCACTGTGTGTGTGTGTGTCCTCATTCTACTCTAAGTACCACGTTAACAGCTGGTATACCTTTTAAAAATAATTTTTCACAGCATGCTGTCATCCAGAATCTGTCTAAAACAGCAGCAAAAGAGTGTTACTGAGATCCACAGCTCAGCCTCGAACCGGAAAACCCATCAACACTGTACCTTTGCAAGCAGCCAATTATAGATTTTTTTTACTGTGTTTAATAGCCATATTTTCATTTTAAAGCTAATAATCATATCTGTTGTCATAAAATTGAGTGCTAATGAAACTGATTTGTTGATTGCACATTGTGTTTTTTTTTTTTTATATAAGCTTGTCAATAATCCCCACCAGTAACCATTAATCATTCCTGGCATTCACATAAGGTAAATGTTCCATAGCTTTTTTTTTTTCTCCTCCATTCCAGATGCGTTCAATTGTGCCGTGTCCTTTTATGAACTTGAGGCATTTTTGATGCTTAATTATAATGGCTTTATGTAATAATACCGCAATACCTTGTAGTTTTAGTGCTGTTTGGTTTCCTTTGCAATTGCAACAGGATTAGATAATTATATCAAATTTCTCCCTTTTATGGAAAGTCTTAACAAAATAAAATGTTACCATTAAATGTAGGCATTGTGACCATTAAATGCATACCCTGGGGGTAGTCACAATGGGCTAATTTAACACCACCTACAAAGCCAAGATCAGCAAGCACTGATCTGGCTTTATGAAGTAGATGAGCAAGTGGTCAAGTCGTTAGTTTTCCTAACAAATTTCCAGCCAGTGACTCTCAATCGCTCAAATTGAACAACATTTGATTGACTGAATGCTCGCTACTAGAACATCCACCCTCCGGCCAGTCATGCAACAACCCCACCACCATATTTAACCCCACCATAAACCCTAGAGTATCCATTTTAACTAAGAATTCATAATTTATTTAGCCTGGGTGAAAGGAAATTCAGCCTAAAGCATAGGAAGGGTTATTTTACAGGGAGAACAATAAAGTTGTGGAATTCTCTGCCTGTTGAGGTGGTTGGGTCAGAGTCTGAACAGACTTTTAAACAATAGCTGGATGTCTTCCTGCAAAACAGAATATTAAGGGTTATAATATTTAATATGTGGGTAAAAGCTTCTTAATCCAAGAAGAAATCTGAGTGGCATTCTGGGGTCAAGAAGAAATGTTTTCCCCCAGTGTATTCTATATTGGCAAGAGCTTCAGACCGAGTTTTTTGCCATGTTTTGGATCAACAGCATTAGGTGATGTGTGAAAGGCTGAACTCGATGGACACATGTTTTTTTTAGCCTATGTAACTATGTAATTGAAAGAGATACTCTAGAGTTAAAACTGAAGAGGGAAATGGATGGGTTAATCATTAACCCCTCATAACCCTCAGTTTACATCCCATCCCATTTTAACCTTTTAGTGATCTTTAAAACTCTCCTTGTATTCAATGCAGAAATAGCTCTTCAAACTTCCAGGTGGCGGGGATGGATGATCGAGGGAGCATCCAGCCAATTCAATCCCTGGGAAGGATGTGGAGGACTCCATTCAGGCTTCTGCTGCTGGTCACATGACCTGCAGGATCTCACCTTGCGAGATCCGGCAGATCGGCGGAGTGATTCGCAGAGGGAGACTGGAGGACTTTTTTCCTCCAGTCTCCCTCTGTTCCTGGCGGCAAGAAGAAGCAGATTGAACTGCCGTTCTCGCCGCGGGATGAGCGGTGAGTATGTAATTTTTGGGTTATTTTTTAGCTGGTGCTGACTGTTTCTGCAGAAGCGAAATCCGTTAGCAACAGCTCCTAGCTGTGGTTAACTTTTCAGTAACTGCAGCAGGACAGTAATTAGCGCAGGGGTCAAGTCCTGGGAAAAAAAGTGAGGGAACTCACCCACGAATTCCACAACCCCTATTACCTGAAGAAAATATATATATATTACGAGTATAGCAGTACGTGGTGATACCATTTTTATTGGGTTAACTTTACATTTAAAAGACAAGCTTTCAAGAGTGTAAACTGGAAACTATACTGATCAGTGAAAGGTATCACTACGTAAAGGTATACTCGTGATTGTGGCAACTGGACTAACGCATTTTTTATATATATATATATATATATATATACATATATATATACATATATATATATATATATATATCTCCAGGCACAGACCCCCCCCCAGAATTATATACACAGCGCTGAATCCCCAGAATAACATACACAGCACTGAGCCCCCAGGATAATATACACAGCACTGAGCCCCCAGAATAATATGCACAGCACTGAGCCCCCAGAATAATATGCACAGCACTGAGCCCCCAGAATAATATGCACAGCACTGGTTATATGGATATATTTTCCCCAGTTCACATGGATATAATTGCCCCAGCTCATATGGGTATATATTGCCCCCAGCTCGTATGGATAATGCCCCCCAGCTCTCATGGATAATGCCCCCCAGCTCTCATGGATAATGCCCCCCAGCTCTCATGGATAATGCCCCCAGGTCTCATGGATAATGCCCCCCTGCTATCATGGATAATGCCCCCCAGCTCTCATGGATAATGCCCCCAGGTCTCATGGATAATGCCCCCCGCTCTCATGGAAATTGCCCCCAGGTCTCATGGATATTGCCCCCAGGTCTCATGGATATTGCCCCCCAGGTCTCATGGATATTGCCCCCAGGTCTCATGGAAATTGCCCCCCAGGTCTCATGCATATTGCCCCCCAGGTCTCATGCATATTGCCCCCAGGTGTCATTGATTGTGCACCCAGGTCTCATGGAAATTGCCCCAGGTCTCATAGATATTGCCCCCCAGGTCTCATGGATATTGCCCCCAGGTCTCATGGAAATTTCCCCTCAGGTCTCATGGAAATTGCCCCCAGGTCTCATGGAAATTGCCCCCCAGGTCTCATGCATATTGCCCCCAGGTCTCATGGATATTGCCCCCCAGGTCTCATGGATATTGCCCCCCATGTCATGGATATTGTCTCCCCAGTGTCATGGATATTGTCCCCAGCTCACCTCTGCTTCTTCTGTGGCTGCTGCCGCTGCCGCTGCCGCCGCCGCACATTGCAGGCGGCTGTGTGCTTCCTGCTTCAATGCCGCTGGCAGGAAGTGAAGCCGAGCGGCTCCACTTCCGGTCAGCGGGCCGTTCTAACAGGATGCACGCGGCCGCCGGCAATGTGTGGCGGCGGCGTTCGGGCTCGGGCCACAGCGGGAACGCTGCGTTCCTGCAGCGTTCCCGCTGTGGGAGAAGTGCGGGAACGCCATTCCCGCGCGTTCCCGCTCGACTCGAGCCCTGAATTAGCGGTAGGACTTTGTAATCCCAACACTAATTAACACTTTGCGCTCCCCTTCTTAAGCATAGGGAGCACAAAGTACAGTAACCTCGTGGTGAAAAGCACAAGCTCCAAATAGATAACAGGTCTTTTAACCCATTAGCATTCGGTATGTAATATGGTCCGCCTGCGCTAGCGCCACCAAAGCTAACATTAACGCTCACAAAGCTGAGTGCTAATGTTAGCAGGAAGTATATAATATAGCCCATTGAGTTGCAGCTGACAAGCGTAACATGGTTGATATAGCTGATTTGTATTTATCATCGACTTGACTAATCACCTAAGGAATCCTCATATAATGCTCCAGATTTCATTAAGCAATTAGGAGTGCTGACACTATTACAGCTTAATTGGACATGTTGGTGAAAGCCTGGTGTTTCGTGATTGATAACCAGTGTTTTTCAGGAAAAATTTAATTTGTGTAAAAATTTAATAATGTGGCCATGTAGGTAGAACACGTTAATAAATATGACTGAAAGCAATTGATTAAAAACAAACAAACTTAAGCCTGAGAAAAGGACATACACAACATTTATTCATTAATAAATGTGTCAGGAACAGTAACGGAGGGATACTGTCCTTGCTGGTATGAGTCTGGTATGTGGTGATGCATGTACACAGAGAAGGGTGGAGGGTAGTTGTCACGGTGGGTCAGGGGATGGGGCGCCTGGCAGCAGCTTCCTCGCTGCTCGCTGGCCAGGCGCCGAATGTAAACGCTTCCGGGTGCGCTCACGTGGGACGCCGAGGGGCGGGGCCTGGCGTTGTGACGCGGACCCGCCGGGTTTAAAACCCAGTCTCGCCGGGTTTAAAACCCAGTCTCACCATTACACCGGTGCCCTGACGTGGTATTCACCTCCCGCAGAGCTCTTGTGATATTTGGCAAACGAATCCTCCTGTGTATGACCCTTGGCATTGGCAAACGAACCCTCCTGTGTATGACCCTTGGCATTGGCAAACGAACCCTCCTGTGTATGACCCTTGGCATTGGCAAACGAACCCTCCTGTGTATGACCCTTGGCATTGGCAACGAACCCTCCTGTGTATGACCCTTGGCATTGGCAAACGAACCCTCCTGTGTATGACCCTTGCATTGGCAAACGAACCCTCCTGTGTATGACTCCTGGTATTGGCATTTACTCTGCTCTAGTTCTGCCCTTAACGTTGGTACCGAGGTCAGTCTATGTGGCACCCTAAGCACGCATCAGATTACCTCTGCTATTACTAAAGTCCTAGGGAGGACTTGTGATCTGGTCTGTACCCCTGTCTGGTGTTTCCCTTTCTTTATCTGTTACCTGCTTCATTGTCTATATAGCTTTGCCGACCATTCAAGGATCAGAAGAGTAGAAAGGGAGCTACATAAAGCGATCAATATCTTGGTAGTCAGAAGGATTCGTGGCAATACTCTATTCCATACCTCTGTCTGGTGTTACCCCTTGTTTATATATTGTCTGGTTAATTGTCTTTCTAGTTTTGCCGACCATTCAAGGATCGGAAGGGTAGAGAGCGGTCTGCGTAAAGGGACCACACTTTTGGTAATCAGAGGGATCCGTGACATTAGTGGACTGCAGGAAAGAGAATACCAGGAGCAGGGTCAGTGTGATGGAATCACAGTGTGGCTGGAGTTCACGGTAATGCTGGGTTTCATGGAAAGGCAGCAGAACACAGGATATAGGAACACTGTAGAGGTACCAGGAGGCTTGGAGTGTACAAGGGTCTACAGAGAGCATGAGGCTCTTGAGAGGGTATGAGGGCCTTGAGGGGGCACCAGGATCTTGGGAGGGTATGAGGGCCTTGAGGGGGCACCAGGATCTTGAGAGGGTATGAGGGTCTTTGGTACAGCAGAGGTCTTGAGAGGAGAACTTTGGAATCTGTAACAAAGGGAAGCAGTGGAGCAGACTGAGGGAACAGTTTGGCCTGCATAGGTCTTGTCTTTGAGAACAAGTGAGCAACGATAATGGAGCACTGACTAGAGGGAGATGTGGTCCTTTTTTTTTTTGTATTCAAAAGCTTTTATTGAAGTGATAAACATATATTGTACAGATAAGTAAAGAACGAACATGAGTACATTCAACAGTAGTCAGAACAGTTTGGGTTGAATTTTTAGATAGTGAGGTCTAAATGACAGGTAAGTATCGGGTTATAGGGTCATAACAATATTATAGAAATAAAGTAATTGTTGTGCATCTCCTCATCGCTACGACTAGAAGCAATCCCGTTATTTAGGGAACTTGGCAGGTGGTGAGTCGGAGGTAAACGTGTGACACAAAGAAAAGAGTGAATTGAGCATGGTAGGGGTGGAGAGAAAGATAAAGAGAAGGGAAAGAAGACGAGAGAGAGGGGGAAGAAGGGAAGAAGGGAAGAGAAAGAAAGAGAGAGAGAGAAAAATAATTTTTTTTTAATAATAATTTCTGTCTCCCTCTCCTCTTCCCCTCCTCGGGGGGGGGAGGGGCGGTCCGCGAGTGAGGGCGGCGATTTCCCCTTGACCGAGAATGTGAGACAAGGAGTTCTACCTCCCGGTCCGTTATCTGTTATGAGTGTAGGGGTTCTGGTGTCGGCGGTGGCGAGAACCTCTAATACTCTCAATGGTCGTTCCCCATGGCATGACTCCAGCACGGTCACACCGCATTATGATTATGTTCTAACTTCCAGCGAAATGCGGATGATGTACGAAATCTGTCCCAATAGAACCATTTCCGGACATGGGCAGGGTTTTGCCCTTCAGTTTGATGAGCCACCAGGTATTCAACTGCTCTCATAGCTTCAATTGTTTCCGCCCATTCCCCGAGTGAAGGGATCTCCAGGGATCGCCAGTGGGCCGGTATTAGGCGTCTGGCAGCCAGAATAAGGTGGAGGATCACTGAGTTGCGTAGTTCTCGTTGTGCTCCCGGTAAGTGCAAAAGAAGATACACTGCCGGTGTGAATGGTAAATCCAGACCTGTTACTTCCGCCACTACTTCCGCTATCATGCTCCAAAATGGTGCAATCTGCTCACATGACCACCAGATGTGTAGGTACGTGCCGGTCTGTGTCCCGCATCGCCAGCAGATCGAGTCGCAGGATAGTGCAAAGTGCACAGTTTGAGAGGGTGTGTAGTACCAGAATGTGAGTAATTTGTAGGAAGTTTCGATCATTTTAAAAGCCTGGGAGCCATATAGTGTGAGGTACATTGTCTTGGACCATACCTCTGGTGTAAAGTCGAGCTCCAGTAGTGTCTCCCATCGACCGCAAAATGGTGGTAGGGATGTATCATGTTTCTGTAATAGGGCATATATAGTAGAGATGCTTTTAGAGAGTGGTAGCGCAAGTCTACAAAAGTCTTCAAAGGGCATGAGTCGTCGCAGAGGGTGAAAGCCTCTCGGGAGAGAATTTACAAAGTGTCGCAGCCGGTAGAGAGCAAAGTCGTCACCAAAGGACAGGTGGTTATCGACATCAGTGGGTCCAGGCAACTGAACCGCGTCATTCTGGAGTACCTGGAACAAGAACAGTCGAGGTCCCTCCGTAAATCGGTGGTGTAGGCTTGGCCTCAATCCCGGGTTGAATTCAGGGTTGTGTTGGAGAGGCATAAGGGGTGATAAGGAGGGTGAGAGGTTAAACGGTCCCCTGATCCTCCACCATATCAAAATGGTGTCCCTGTACAGGCCAGAGGTAAGATGTGGTCCTTTATTGGGAGCTAGGCAGTGCTAATAGTTCACTTGTGAAAGGATACAGAAGGCAGGGAAAACCAGGACTGGTGTGCTGAGCTAGGACTGGAATGTGAGGCTACACCAAAAACCTGGGCAGGAATGGAGACAATACATGAAGATTGCTACCTTTATGTGTGTGCATGGTTCCGCCTGCGGCTGGGAACCTGACAAAATGCTATAAATAACATCTGATCTGGAAAATTAAGAGAAAATAATATTTTTGTTACTTCAAAATATTTGCTTTGCTTTCTTAGATTAGTGCCAATGTCATTGAAATTAAAGTCCAAACAAACAATGAAGAACCATGCATAAGATCAATATTTTTGGAAACTCTCTATAGTAGTATATAGTATATAGCAATAGGGCACCTCTGCACCCCAGGTGCATGTTTGCTGCGATATTCCATCAAGGGATGGATATCACATTCACCTTAAAGATCAATGGGATATCTCGGCTCCTGAAGAAATATCAATGTTTCTATTCATTCCGAACCTCCAATCGAGGGCACCACTATTTAATGTCCTTTGTGAGAGAAGCCAAATTGAGGCCATTGCATATCCCTCGGCTATGATGTCACATGCTGACTTGTCAGTCAGCATTCAGAAAGACAATCAGGTGCAAAGACTGATGAAGGACTGTCCTGTAGGATGGCTCTCAGCTCATAGCTCTCCTTCTCTCCTGCGACATACAAAAATACTTTCGTAACTGTAATTATATATAAATCAGGATTGGATCTGATGTCACTGCAGCTGTTAGCATTAACGAGTGAGATTAATATAACTGACTTGCAGCAGGTATTTGCAAATAAAATAAAAAGATACCCTCATCCAAAAGCTGGTATCAAGTGCATTAGCTGTTTTGCATTACCTATTTTTTCACAGCAGAAAGGATGTTGTGATCCGCTGCCTCCTCTCTCTGTAGAGCAAAGGACATGGAGAACAAATAGTTCTTTAGTGTCCTCCCTTCAAAACACAGCAATCGCATAGGACAATGTCCTCACAAATTGGTGTAGGGCTCGTGCTACGGACTAGCAGTTTTATCCATTGGAGGCTCCCTCAAATTATGAGCCGAGCTGCATATACAGTATATAGTGACTGGCTAATAATTGAGACTTAAAGACTTGTACTGTTTCTTGTCTTTGCAACTCCCTATTACCGGTTCTACCAGAATATATCCCATTGCCCAAAAGTTGCTTCGTTCACCAATATAACTTGTGGAAACAGAATGACATACTCAGACTCTATATTTGAAAAAAATATATATTTTACTAATATTATTATTTAACTAAAATATTAATTGAATAAATTGTTTATAAACATTTTACCAGAGGAGGCTTATAATTACTCTTTCAACTGCCTATATATATGTCTGCCAATGTGTCAAAAAAGATAATTTATATATATATATATATATTTATATTGTGAAAAAAACAACACTTAGCAGAAATAAATGAATCAACATAAGTTGGTTATCAGTAAAGCCCATTTGTTAAAATCAATAACCCTTTGTGACATATGCACCAGATTATGAAGTAGATCTCACCAGACCTGAACCCCATAGAGAACCTATGGGGTATTGTCAAGAGGAAAATGAGAAACAAGAGATCAAAAAATGCAGATGAGCTGAAGGCCGCTGTCAAAAAAACCTGGGCTTCCATAGCACCTCAGCACTGCAGTGCCACAGACTGATCACCTCCATGCCACGCCGTATTGAGGCAGTAATTAAAGCAAAAGGAGCCCTTACCAAGTATTGAGTACATTTACAGTAAATGAACATACTTTCCAGAAAGCCAACAATTCACAATTTATTTTTTTTATTGGTCTTATGAAGTATTCTCATTTTTTGAGATAGGGAATTGGAGGGTTTTTGTTAAATGTGAGCCAAATCATCACAATTAAAAGAACCAAAGACTTAAACTACTTCAGTCTGTGTGCATTGAATTTATTTAATACACAAGTTTCACAATTTGAATTGAATTAATGAAATAAATGAACTTTTCCACGACATTCTAACTTATTGAGATGCATCTGTGTATATATATATATATATATATATATATATACGTATATATTGTGATGTTGGGGTGCCCACAGAGCACTTGCAGAACGTCTTGGATGCAACAAAGCAACTTTATTTCCTCTTTCAGGGCAGCCAAAACAGTAAACATGAAAAACACACTTATCTCCAGCATAATTAAAGTAAAGTCCAGCTCTTCAGCACAAAAATAACAGAAAAATAAGCGTGGCTCACCAACTTGAAAATAGTCCCAAACCCAGGGAATCCTTTTCCAGAAAATATAAGTCTTTCCAGCAAGGCACAGCAACTCAGCCTCCTGATTCAGCAAAGGTACAACACAGCCCTCAGCCCTCAGCCCTCAGCCCTCAGCCCTCAGCTTCTACTCAACTCCCACAATCCTCTCTGGGAGTTGCCAACCTTTAAACCACTTCCTGGACAGGAAGGTTAACCCTTTGGTTGTCCTTAAAGGGACAACAACCCAAATAGGGGTGAAACATAGCACCCATCCAGGACCCCAGCCTTGCCAACCTCTACAATATATAAATAAAAAGTAAACTGAAGGAAATAATTGTACACTCATTTAATAATTTATATCCCTATTATTGAAACACAACATTAAAAAGCTCTATCTCCATGTGAGAATAAGGTTGCACACTGTACTGAATTACAGGTAAGTAACTGCTGCTACATACAATCAATAAGAATTAAAGTGAGGGTCATGTGAGGTACTCGTACAATGCACGGCGTTGTATGTATTCTTAAAGTAGTTTAGATCCTAAGCTAGAATTATTAATGCAATATTGACACTTATGCAAGTCAATGTTACATCTGTAACAGCTGAATCAATGAAATCACTATAACAGTCACCTCAAAAGTAAGGATTGCATCTCCTCAACTGTTCATGCATTGTCATGGATCATGACGATGCAGGAAGACCCAGGTTGGTGCTGCGCCCCCGTGAATGACCATGGGAACACCTTTCCTGCCTTGCCAATCTCCAGGCATGATTATGGCTCCATGGCTAGCAGCTACAGATGTGGCCAATCTCTTAGATGTATGCTATTAGAAGCCTGCTTTTGCTTCCTGATCTATTGCCTCTCTGGTCTCCTGCCTAAAGTGCCCCTGAATCATGTATCTCTGTATTCCTGCCTTCATTACCCCTGCATCTTTGGACTCCTACCTACAGTACCGCTACATCTTTGGACTCCTACTTACAGTGACCTTCCATCTCTGGACTTCTGTCAACAGTGCCCCTGTATCCCTGTCTACAGTGCCCATGTGTTTCTAGACTCCTACTACCTATAGTACCTCTGCATCTCTGGATTCCTGCCTACAGTGCCATTGCATCGATGGATTCCTACCTACAGTGCCCTTGAGTGTTTGGAATGATATGGCTAGAGGGTGGTGCAAATAGCTTGTTCCTACTGGTCTGAGCCACCTTTGTACTCCTGAGCAGTATGTATTTAACATAGGCCTTCAACGTTGGCCCTCTAAACGTTTTGGAACTCCATCTCCCATGAAGCTCATCCATTTATTCAGTTGATGGAGACTAAAAAGAAATGTAGTTCCTAAACATATGGAGGACCAAGGTTGCTGTCTCCTGACATAGGTGGTAGCAGTAATCAGCACAGGGATTTAGTTGTTAAGTAATCTGTATGTGGATTGGTCAGACAGGAGAAGTCTGGGGTACAAAAGCACAAATCAGAAACAAGGAAGGAAACATAAAGGAACTCCCCATGTAGAGGAAACAACAGCAGGAATCTTGATGGGAAATGCAGGAATAAGACAATGAAGATGCAAAAGACGAGACTCTGGCAGCAGACAGCTATACAAACATGAAGTGTAGTTGACCATGAACCGATGACGTCAAGGCATTACTGAAAATAAAATCAATAGCAAATTCCTTCAATAGGAAAGAATACAGCAGGAGTGGATTTGGAAGTATTTGAGGATTGATTCAGGGTGGGCTGTTGGGAAGATGGACTTGAACATAGAAGGAAAGGTGCTGCCAGGGTTAAGTTACAGCAGGAGTAGCTCCTGGCCATGGATCCAGATAGGAATGGCACATTCCTACATCTTGCCCTGCTTATTGAAAATGATCTGTTAGACACAAACAAGATGGGATCTAGATATACTTCAGTAAGGGTAGGGGCAGGTCCATTTCAGAGGTTTGCATTAAACTTGTGTTGTTAATAGGGATGAGCCGAACACTCCCGTGTTCGTTTCGCATTCGAACTCAAACAATTTCAAAAGTTCGAGTTCGAACGCGAACACGAACCGAACTCAATGCAAGTCAATGGGACTCAAAGTTCGATTTTTAGAGTGCCCTCCAAGAGGGCATATATGCAAGATATTTGCCATAAAAGGTGTATGGGGGTCCGGGTAGTGCCCTGGGGACAGGAAACAAGGACAAAAAGTTAAAAAAAATACGTTTTTAAAAGAACAGTGAGTTTTTCATAAAATAAGGGTTAAAAATAAAAACGAAAAATTCCTTCACATATTGTGCCTAGGAGGTCCCCATAACCTGCCCGTGAAGTGGCGGATTTGTAGGATGTATAGAAATATCGCAATCAGAGACCCACACACGACACCTAGCCACCCTTAAGGGGTTAAAATGCACAGGGACTGGTTACTATCCTGTTAGATGAGGGAATGTATTATATGTATAAAGCAAGGTATATATGACAATGGATAGTCAGAGACTCTAGGGACTCAGCTTGTACGCTTTATGATAGACATTTTCACGTTGTATTGTGTTACTAATGCAGAAGCAGCAAGCCCTTCCACCACGCTTGCACCAAAACTATAGATCTAACACAATAATAATTGTATGCTCACATAGGCCCTTCGGGAGAGGTACATGACATACAAATACTGGAATATTACGTTTAAATCTAAGGAGTGTGATAAAGATTTTATTAAGCCCTTGATGACAAATGACGTAACATCTACATCATTAATGATTGGCTTTACAGAGCCCTGGTCCTTAATGGGTTAAACAGCATATCAGAGGAACATGTAGTAGAAATGAACACTTCTTAGAATTCAGAAGCACAGTGTTCATACATGTGCAGGAGCCACATCCAGTCTGCAGGCAATGTATCAAATTCATGAGACCAGACTAATTAGAAGCACATGTTATTTCCAAACACTAATTAACACCTGTTGTTTATGCCGTTTGAGAGCCCTGCTGTAAGCACATGTCATTTAGAGGTGAAAATCTTTGCACCTAGACATTAGGCAGACTGTAAAGCATGCTTTCCTTGTAAACTAGAAAATCCACATCACCCATTGCAGCATTTTAAAGATGAAACACACAGGCGGCGCAAAAAATCCTATGCAAGCCTCATGCACTCTAAGCACATGTAATTTTGAGGTGTGAAAGTTTCAGAAAAATGTATACGTGTGCAAGTATTTTAAATAAAGCCAGAATAATTTTATGACAGTCACATTTGTCTGACAAACAGATAATACATTACGCTGCAGCATGTGTTGACATATGTTGGTAGATGTATGTAATGTGTGTTATATGTATGTAACATGTTTATGCTATCATACATACTGCTTCTTGACGATGTACACAGTCCGTCCATTGCTAATCATCGCCCACATGCATGCCTTCTTGCCCTGGGTAGTTTTTTAATTCAATATCTAATAAACCGTTGCTTATAATATTCTGCAGTAAAGAGTCACTTTATTTCTAGATTTTTTTGTATTTTTTAAGCACTTTTTATACTTTTTTCCAAAAAACAATTTCGAACTCGAATCGAACACGCCAAAGAGTTCGAAGTTCGCGAATTTTCGAACTGCCAATGTCCGAGTCGAACTCCGAACTGATCGAACCGAACAGCTCATCCCTAGTTGTTAATCATCAGAGGAAAAGTTCATTCTTTCATTGCACAACATTTCTTGAACTGTTTCTTTCATTGAACATTTCTTATGTTTTCCATAATTACAAATCTAGGGCTCTATTTGACTGAAACTGGAAACAGAGAGACAATAATGGAAACATACGTTAACCAATAGCAGTTTTTTATCACTGGCCCTACGTCATCCTGTAGCAGGAAAGCGTTGCCAACTGATACCATTAGTGCTGCCACTGCTATCCTCTGGAGACTGTAGGACTCCTGTACACAAACCTGTAGGGTCGGCATAAGGATACTGTGAACTATGTGTTCTCAGTATCCTTCTGCCTACAGGGGTTGCAATGTCCTCTACACCATGGAAAAAGAGGGGTGTATAGAATTGTTTAAGGTATTTTTTATTATGTGTTAAGTGAAAAGCAGCTATTTTGGTTTTATACCAGCTACAGTCTATAGAATAATCAGGGACATTGGAATCACTTTTTATTCTATGATATAGATAATAATAAATAATAAATTATTCTATGATTCCAAATACATTAGTGCTTCTTATGCAGAGAATGCAAGCATATTCTAATTATGCCCTTTTCATTTATAGATATGAAAGTTACTCTGTCGCCTGAGTAATATGTGTGCACATCTCTTCTCTCATTTCAGTGCCAGGGACACAAGTATTAAGAGTAATCGAGTCTGCAGGAGGCTGTTCAGATGTTGTATTCTGACTATCTGGTGCATTGGCTACAGGCTTCGTCTGCAGCTGGAACCACAAACACTAGCTTCTCTATAAGCCGCAGGCACTTACAAAGTAAATCCCATATGCATGCTTTGAAACATGAATTGGTTATACTTGGTTTAACATCAAGGTCATATAAACTACTCCCCTACAAAACCCCAAAACATTTTGGTTTTAACTAACCCACGGCTAACGCTAATCAAATTTTAAAATATTGACATTTTTAAACATCAGAATCAGTATGTAAACTATTGTTAAATCCTTGAATCCTGAAACCATAAAGTTTTAAAGCTTCATACATTTGAGTGATTTTGGACAAACAGTCCAAGTCAAACATCAATCCTGCTTTAAATAGTGTGTTTATTTCATGGGTTAAATTTTATATATTCCTTTTCAAAACAAAACATGTATGTACTATTTTTGGTAGTGAAGGGTTAAATATCAAAGTTGATACCAGGGTAAAGAAAATTAGTACGAGTTAAAGATATTCTAATCAAAAACTTTGGTGTGAGGCATAAGCCATTAACAGCTCTGTGTTATCGGCTCTATTACCAGCGAGACGCCATGATAGCAGCTTGACTCATAATAATTAGGAGCCACTAACAGGTACCGGAAGTATGCCACTGACATCATCAATGCAGTGCACAGGTCTCCATAGAGCTGTTTACGAGGTTGCGTAAGAGTCATGCAGGGGCCAGGGTCAGGTGAAGGACACTAAGAACTGTTTGTTCTCAGTATGTTTTTGTGTGCAGTAACAAGAGGCAAGGGGTTGCATCATCCTATTTATTGTGGGACCAGAGGTGAGTAGGGATTTTTTTCAGTGTTTCTTCTGTGTGAATTGATTCAGCTAAAACAAAATCACTTAAGTTCAGATTCTTGCAGTTGGTATGTTTCTTCATTACCAGTTGCAAGTAACAATAATAAGTGACCTTGGAATCGTTCATGATTCTCCATCTGTCTCCTCAATAGAGTTTCCTATAGAAAGTATAGCAACAGCCAAGCAACAACGAAAGTTTGCGGCTTGGTCGTTATTATGCTTATTGAGCAGGATCATTATACCCATGATAAATGTAAGCCAGTATCTTGTGTGCAATATCACAAGATCAGTGTAAAATTTGTTTGGTTTTTAATATACATCTTATTTTGTGTTATGCTCTGGCCTTTGCAATTATGCCAAGCATGACCCTCTAGCTGCCACTGATCGGGAGATATTTCAACTTGGCAGCTAGAGTGTTAACTGTCCAACTGATGTCAATGCACATATGGCGACAACATCAGTGAACGGAGGTGGCCCTTGGAGGCTTGGCTGACATCCAAAATCGTGATCCGGCACCTACGGGGTTAACTGTGCCCTTTCCAGCGTTGCCCCTTTTTTTTTAGTACCCTGTCATTTGGGAAAGAGAGGAGTCCAGAGGATTGCCCCCTTCCAGGGTCTCCCGGTCAGTGCGACAGCCGGGGTACTTAAAACCATTGATCCGACTTCAAGGAAGGGAAGGTATAGGGAGGGAGGGCAGGTTAGAGGACCATGACATCCTTGGTCATAATAGGAGTTTTTCCCCGGACATACTATGTACGTCATTGGTCCTCAATGGGGTTAATTTTTACATGTTGGGTTTCAGTTCCATAGATAGAAACGTGTTCTACGTAGGCTTATTATGAGTGAACCAATACAATAGGGATTACTCACTAACCTCCATATTGGCCATGAATTGCACCGAATGGTAAATTTCACCGTTCGGTGTCATTTTGGGTCAATTCGTCGATTCACTAAGCTGTCAATTTGACAAATAAAGGCAAATTGACAAACATTGTGTAATTTACCACAATTTGGTGTTCGGTAGCACCAAAATTGTCCCACTATCGTGTGATCTATTCACAGAAAGCCGATTTTCACCAAAATTCTGGCGAAATGCCCTGATTTTCGTTATTCCAATTCGAAAGGTTTAAACAGGCGAATCCCATAGATTTCAATATAAAACAGTAATATATTTTTTTATAGAACATTTATTCTTTTAATTTTTTTATTTTTTAAATGACCTTTTTGTACTTTCTGTATTTTTTTAGATAACATTTTTATTATTTTTATTTTTTTAAAAGACTGAGGCCACTATTCCATAGTGAACGCTAACTGTACCGTTCGGGTGAGTAAACATTAAGCTTACATACAGCTTGGAAAAAAGACGAGACAGAGGAGATATGATAGAAACATTTAAATACGTAAAGGGAATCCACAAGGTAGAGGAAGGGAGTATATTTAAAAGGAAAAAAAGTAGCAAAACAAGAGGACATAGTCTTAGATTAGAGAGGCAAAGGTTTAAAAGTAACATCAGGAAGCATTATTTTACTGAGAGGGTGGTGGATACATGGAACAGTCTTCCAGTAGAAGTGGTAGAGGCCAAAACAGTAATTGAATTTAAGCAAGCATGGGATAGGCATAAGGGTATCCTAAACAAAAGATAAATCCAGGTAAAGTATCCATGTAATTGGGCAGACTAGATGGGCCGAAAGGTTCTTATCTGCTGACATTTTTCTATGTTTCTATGTTTCTATGTTTCTATGGACTCCAGGAGTTAATACTCGCAGGAGTGCAGAAGCGCTACCTAAAGTATCCCCCAGGGTAGCGCTGTGAACTAGCATCTGCACCGGAATATGGTGCTAAAATATTGCAATAGCGTCCCCATTTTAGCACCGATAAAGGAATAGGGTCCGCATTTCCTTTATTTTACTACAGACATTTTTATTATTTTTTAAAGGACTTTTTTTTATTATTTGGACACATTTTTACTACATTTTTACAGATTGCAAAGCCTATTAGGAGAATATGAGATTTCACAGTTATGTGGAATTCACCGATGCCAATTCGGTGGTTATCGGTGCAAATCGGTGGTTTTCGCTGACATCCGATAACTGCTTTGGTAATTCCATTTGGGGCAAAATACAGTTATCATTCGCTAAATAGAGAATTCACCATATATTTGACAAACTGGAATTGCCTAAGTGAGCCGAAACGCAAAGCACCTAAATTGCATGCAATTTCGGTGCTTTATGATTAGACCTTTTGTATTTTGAGCACAGCCTGACAGTTACTTATGCTTGATTGTAGCTGTCATATGCATGATCTCATTGATATACACACTGATCAGAATTTCTTTCCACCACTCGGTTTATTCAGTGATATGGCAATGTGAGGAAAATGCTATGGGAGTAAGAAGAAACATTTTGCAGTTAAATGCTGAGCTGAACTCAATATACCTGGGCAGTCAAGCAATTCATGATATCGTTCACTGATCACAGGGATAAAAATCTTTTAAATTGTTTGACCCTTTAAGCAGTTTCCCCCAGTTCTAAACAATTTTCTAAAACATTCTTCCCAAAATGACTATTTCTAGACCACATAGTCTGTGCTCTTTTCAGTTTAAACTGCGGAATTAGCAGTAAGTATTCAATTATGCAATAACCTTTTTTGTTTTATATCATTAGGTACGTAATAATGTTCCATGAGATTTTACTATATTAGTTTTTACCTGTTGTTTTCCAGGTATATTAGTTTTTATTTGTTTTTTTTATGAGTGAAATTACTGGACATACCCAACACATGTAATATACATTTGTGCTATATTCTAAATTACTAACAGTCCATTTCAAAACCTGTGCAGCCATTGGGTTTCACGAAATAAAGAAAAAACAGAATATCTCGAAAATTTACTTAATACATCAATAGAATAATGAATCTATAATTTCATTAGTTGGTCACTAGTTTGTATTACTTTATCAGGAAAACAAAACCCATTCTCAATCTTTATAGTCTTTCCATCTCCTATAAAACTATGTTTTAATTCCTGCATTCCACAGAGAGGCTAAAAGCTATGACAACAGTAAATAATTGTGCAAGGAACCATACCCGTTTTACTAGCTGGAGAGAACAAACAGAGGATTGACTCCAAATGCAGGAGGGCATTTTTAGCCAATATCTTCAATTTATGACTGCTTATATGCCATTAACTTCTTATTAACCTTTATGGCTTTAATTATCATCCCCAGAGTTAGAGAAACAAAGCTATATCTATCTGTACCTGACCTTACATTTGCTGGCCAGTCACAAGTCACGTATTGACTATAAGCAATCTCTGATTAGATGGCCCTTGGTCACCTCAAACATAAAAAATATGTCACGTAGAATGAGTCATAATTTCATCCAGAACAGACTATTGTTCTCTTGTGCACTGCAGAAAATCAAATTGTATTAAACTTTCTATTGTTTGTCTTCACTCGGACAGATAATCACACAGCTAGATGATAGATAATGTAGAAAGATAAATATGGACACACCATGTTTATCATTGGCACATTGTTGCAAATGCAATAGCCTGCTTAAAACCAGTGTTTTTTTTTGTAAAATCAATTTAAATTAATTATACAGTAAGAAATATTTGAGCATATTCCCATTGTATTTCGAAATAACCTATTTTTACCAGTAGATGGAGCCATCTACTGCCGAATCGAGTTACAGCCATTTGAGCTGCAGGTTGATTTTTATTTTTTATTTTCCCTGCCTTGGCTGCTGAATGCTCGATATGCTGATTTTACACAGTTTTAACTCGTTGGGCATTATGTCCACAGGGCTAAAACTTTGGACGCACCTTCTGCAGCCCAAAAGCAAACAAAAATACAAAATTGCTTTTGGGCTGCAGATCAGCAGATCAGCAGATCAAGATATCTCAATACCGGGACACTGGATGGTGCCTTTGAAGCCCGAGATATCTCGATCCCGATAGTAAAGTATTTTTAAACCTATTTTCCTGTATAAGACTATACTTTTGTCTAAAATTGTTAAGCCATAAATTGGGGGTCATCTTATACATGGGAGTAACTGGTACCACATACCAGATGTGGGCCTGTTCTGAGTGTTGGGGTCGTCTTATACATGGGGCATCTTATACACGGGAAAAATACGGTAAAATACATTTGTAACATTCAGATGGGAGAGTGTCTAAGACTAGACTGTAAAATATAATATTTTCAGATTTTTACTTAACAATATGTTTTATTTATTATGAATTCACACATGCATGACAGTACATATACACATTTAGATGTTGTTAAGTACATCCTAGGGTCTGGCCTTTATTTCCATACTACTCACTTTAACAATGAGGCCTAGAACAAAATCTGAAGAAAACATTCAGCTTGTGCACCATCTGTGGTAAATAATTGGAGGAAGGTCCCTGCTCCAAGACCCTAAAGAAGGAATATCAATAAAAACTCCAGTAGACCGAAGTATTAAATCAAGCTGATTTATTCCATCACCAGCAGAAAAAATGACGACGTTTCGACCACGTCGTCATTTTTTCTGTTGGTGATGGAATAAATCCACTTGATTAAATACTTCGGTCTACTGGAATTTTTATTTCTATTAAAACAAAATCTGGAATTAAATAAATGAGATAAAATACTCCGAATTCGTCCACTGATGAATTGAAAGCTCCGGGCCAAAGTAGAGAGTCTTTCTTTATAGTTAGGATTGTAAACTAGGGTTAGATTTTGACACTTACATCAAAATACAGGGCAGAATTTGTTGCTACAAAATGAAGCAAAAATGGAGCAGAATGTTAGGCTTCTAACCCTAATCTTAACTGTAAACCTAATACCAAAAAAAAAGCACAACCCTAACCCTAGTTTGGAACCATTACCCTGAATTTGTAACCCTAATTCTAATTTCTATCCCTAACCTTAATTTCTAACTCTATCACTACCCAAATTTCTAACTCCAACCCTAAACCAAATTTCTTATCCTAACACCAATTTTTAACCTGCACCATAATTTCTAATCCTAATTTCTAAACCTTGCTATGGAAAAAGATACTCTATTTCGGCCAAAGTGTCCAATTTATCCATGGCCGAATTCGGACCATCATAATTTATCTGCAGCTGAATTGGATACGGCAATTGAAGTGTCTTTGTTAACCATGCAACTTTTTTACCAAGCAATTGTTGACACAGCTTTTTGGTTTTTGGTGAAAAAGCGATAGGATGCCCATTTTAAAAACCCTATAAGGATAAATGGGTTGATTCTCAAATCTACTGTATCAAAAAGTAGTAGAGATATTGTCATTGGGGCACTAACCACTGAGCTATCTCATCGAGAAGGTAGCCTAAATGAAGAGATACTCTTTTTTGTGAGCAAAAATAAAACTTTTTAACCTGTATCTAAATTTCGGTGGTGTAAGTATGTAAGCATTTCTATGGGAAGCAAGAGTTAAAATACAGTGTAATCCAGAACCGTTCTAAATATTATTATGAGCTTTTCTCATTACGGCAAATAGTGTCATTCAGAGACAAAGCAAAATAATTTAATGTTCCGTGTAACCGATTTTATAGGACATAAATTTAATTTAATTTTAACCTGATATTTCCATCAGGTTGTAGAGCATGTTAATTATTTTAAATTTATCTTCCTTTACGGAAAACAAGGGTAACGCTGTTATGATTATACTTGCCACATCAGTAAGGAAGACACATAGAGGTAGCTGGATGTGAAAATTAATACTTTTTGGCAAGGTTAGAACATTGGTTCATCAGCAGCTGGTTGTAGCATTGTTTTGGGGCATGCTAGATAAAGCCAGGAAATTAGGAAATTGATAACATATGGCGGGTCACAACTTTCCAAAAGACTAAATATTATACATCATGGCTGGTTCAATAGACCACTTAGAGAGATTTGATTTGTTGAGACTTAGATGTCATTTAATTTATCATTGCAACCAAGCAGAATAAATCTTTTGCAGCTCGCTTAATTAAGGTTACCTCTGTAAATGAAAAAGTTAATTACCAGCAGTGTAGTACAATTAAATCTCAGCATTTTAGGAAAATACCATTATATTTATTTTAAATTTAAAATTGTTTATGCAGGGTAGGTCCTCAGAGGTGTCATGCTTCATTTACAGACGCTAAATGGTAGCAGCAATTTATTTAGTATGAAAAGATAAATGCAATAAACAGTCCCAGAATGCAGAGCATCAACAATAGAAATGAACAGAGAGGAGGTTATTCCAAAGATGAACCTTAATGTTAGGCAAGCAGATGGCATCTTCAGACAGCTAATTTTATGACTTGAGTGGGCATCCCTCTATGCGCTTGAGAGCTCAGCTATCCAAATATACTCAGAATTCAAGCCCATCAAGAAAAATGACTCTTTTGCTTGCTGAATGCAATTTTATGTGTCACGTACTTAACAATTTGTTAACAAAGTTTTCCTTGCAGTGGATTTTTCAATCTTATTTTTCCTGAGAATTAAGAATATGCATTCTGCTTATTAAACAGTTGCTGTTCGGTGTCAAAAATGTATTTTATCCATAAAGGTTAACTTGATCACCTTGCGTATATCACAAACAGCAGCTGGCATGATTTAGAAATGCATAGGGATGCCAACTAGCAAGAGTTTTCATGTACATATATTTTCGTAATTGTTTATTTCACTAAGTACCAGGAATAAACAGAAGCCATGTATTGTATGTCATGAAATGTCTCATATGTCATTGAGGCTTAAATATTTACATTTTGCATTTATCCTTTAGATTCCAAGCTGAATTCAAAGAGACTTAAATGAACAGCTCTGCAACATGAAGCATTACTATCAGTGTTATTCAGAGAGAGGTGAAAAGCAGGAGAATGACTGGAGAATGGAAAATTCAAGGTCAAAATAGCCGATTTGGAAAGTGAGATAAATGGGAGAATGTTTCTGGTTTGGCTATTTTGACCTAGAATTTTCCATTCTCCAGTCATTCTCCTGCTTTTCACCTCTCTCTGAATAACCCTGTATGTGTCCACGTAGCCTAGGAAAACAAAAACATATTTATAAGACTGAATAAATGGCAGTAGTAGCCTGTCCTTCAGTGTTTCCCTGCTCAGTCAGGTCTCAAAAGGTTTTAGCTTGATGTGACAATACAGAAAAGACAATAACATATGCAAAGGATTCGGCTTCCACCCAAACAAGGCAGCCAGAACTCTGGAGTCAAGAGCTTCTTCTCCATGAGATATACACCAACCCACAATGATTGTTTCACACTACTTAGGTAAGGTCAGGAAAGTGTAGCTGATACCTTTCTGGACACTTTAAGAAAGGATCAGGATTATCCTCTAACGAAGAACAAGAACATGTTCATGAGAGCATTGAGAATGGTCAGTGACACCAGTGGACTGCACGTTGGTGTGTTTCAACATAAGTCCCATAAAGCTTTAACTTGATAGTGTCTAAACCTCTCCATGTGCAAATCAGCCTTCTCCTCATATAAATGGCATCCAGTACTGAAATGCCCAGGAAGTCACATCCACTTCAGAAATGCAGCAACTCCCAAGAACCTTTTAATCATTTTGTCCTATTTTTATTTAACATCTGTGTATACTGACAATCTTATATTCTAGTCTGCTTTTTATGCCTTAATGTGGAACATACCTCCGTACTATAAACACGTGTAGAGGCCTGGGTCATTATGAAAAGGTGGAGTCTGGTAGTCTAGCACTGAAAATGTGAAACATCTCCAATCACCCATAGGTTCAGGTTGTTGCTGAAAAATTCCTGTACAGTATAGACACAATGTATATCTAATACCTACCAGTACCATGTCTGCCCATACGACATGTATCTGTCATACTCAGTGTCATTCTGGCATTCTGTCAACTCTTCTTCAATCTGACATAATTTCATTGATGCCTTCCAAGTCCAGAATCGAATGATGCACGCACTCATTCCAGGGCTCAACTTCTATCTGGTCCAGTTATCAACCTCCTTCACTTATTTAATCTCCTCCTCTTCCAGTTTTGGCCATGTCAAGGTTTATGTCTGACCCATCATGGTGTTCACTCTGTTTATATACAGGGTTACTCAGAGAACACCATAATGCCACGACATTTCGGCGCTCTCCTGTCCGCCACGCTCCGGTGAGTTCAATTCGCCGACCCTGCGGTGAATCCAGCATCGCAGGGTGCCTGAAGTGCATCGATTCGACCCTTGGAACGAATCGAAAATCCACTGCAAAACTGCTGAATCGATCTGAAAAACCGCATAATGCATCTGGTGATCTGCCACAACACCATCAAATCAATCCAAAAAAGCTGAACAGACTGCCGGAAAAAGGCATTTTTTGGGGGGGTTTTTTCAGATTTTTTTAAATAGGGTTTTTTCTTTTTTCTATAACAGACCTTTTTATTATTATTCATTGGACCTTATATGTTAATTCCAGACATTTTCATGCAGTAATTATTTTTTGCAAACAGAGTTTCCAATTTGACACTTTCAGTCATTCTTTTTTTTGTATTTTTTTTTTAACCTGTCTGGCAGCTTCTTTGTTTTTTTCTGCGTCTGTTCAGCGTTGTGCTCGTCGGCCTCATTTGCAGGGCCGGATTAACATAGGGGCAGATGGAGCAGCAGCTCCAGGCCCATGCCTCGGAATAGGCCCAGAGAAAAAATAACAATGTCTGCATTGATAGACATTTGGACCTCATTATCTCCAACACCATAGCAACTAAAGAGTCATGTTAGATATCACTGGAAAGGCCAGAGCATGGCCTTTCCAATGATACCAAATATGACCAGGTTTTATGTAACAATAAAAATAAGAAAAAATAAATTATTTTAACACAGCAATACTTTCCAATTCTAAAGTAAACAATGATCTTGCACGAACTCACCATCTCAAGTGTGGAGGTGATGGCACGATACATTATTACAAATTGTTACACCAAAAACCTAAACCGCCTGCACTGAAGTAAAGTGCACTGGGAGGGACACAGGTCACAAGGTCAAGGGAGGTGTCATTGGACAAGACAGAGTTCTGCCTTTGCATTAATACCAAACACAACCATGTAAAATCTAAAAGAAAGGAGAACCAAAACTTTTATCTATTTTTAGTTCCAATACATCGGCATTCTCCATCTGTCACATATGAAATGAGCAATCTCACTGCCATTACTCACCTTCTCATTTCCCACGCTGGGAGCAAGATCAGTGTTTATACATAGTCATATTATTCACCTTCCTCCAAAACAAGGGAAATATTTCCTTTTTGGTTAAAATTGTATATTTTCTCAGAAAAATGCAGTGACAGGATCCCATTTTAATTTAACAAGAATGCCCTATAGAATATATATAACCACAAAGGTTTGGACGATAAAATGTGTAAAAATAATTTTAAACGCTGTAAATGATTGAAATCTGAATGTAAATTTCCTCACACAGTATCTGCCAGGTTAGATATACCCGTATCTGCACTATTAAAAAACCTAAAATATGCTTTAATTTCACTAAATTCCAAAAAAGCCCACCAAAATTTTCAGCTCCAGGCCCCTAGAGATCTTAATCCAGCCCTGCTCATTTGGCGGCTGTCCGACGGGTTTGTGGTGGTTGTCCAGTGGGTTGGCGGCAGCGGGCGGAGTGTTTGCGCTCATCATGTTTAAATGCAATTTGAAGTCATGTTTTATTGTAGGACCCAGACAAATTAAATATCCTTATTTTCAGCAAACTGAGCAGATTCATAATTTATCATTATTATATGTATAAGCCATGTCCTGCATAACAAATAAATTGAAAAAAGTGAATTTCCATTCACATTTCAATCATTTACAGCAGGTACATATTTTTATTACATTTTAGCATCCGAGACTTTGTGGTTGTATATTCTATGGGGTACTCCTGCTATTTAAATTAGAAATGGGAACTCATTGCTTTCTGAGAAAATATGCGATTTTAGCTAGAACTGAAAATACTAAATTTTTCATCGTGGGAAATGAAAATTGTAATTGAAAAGTGAACAATAGTGCTTCATTATAAATAATAAAAAAAGAAAGGTCCAAATGACCCCCCTATCTCCACCATATGGATTTCCATAGGGAAATCCCTGGGCAGCTAGGGGTTAATTCCCTTGTTGACATCATTGTGTCTATGTGTGATGGCGTCAATGGGTGGGTGGAGGCACATCCAAGATCAGGGCCGGCTTTAGGCACCCTGTGAGAGAAAGCTTTACAGCGCCCCTAGTGACCACACCCCTCAGTAACCACACCCTTTCAGTGGCCACACCCAACTCTCCAATAACGGCTTGGCCCATAAGCAGCCATGCAGACTGTCAGCTCCAGATTCGGACTCCTAGTCTGATACCAGAGGAGCGGAGGACAGGAGAGAGGAGTAAGGCAGCAGCACGGCGCCTGGCAGCATACACCAGCCAATAAATAAATTGCCCCAATAAATAAATAAGTAAATATGTATTTTTATTTTAAAACATAAATAAATATAATGGATATATAGATGAGCCCCTAAAAAGACACCCGCACACCCTGAATATATTTAGCCCCTAAAAACACACCCCACACCCTGAATATATGGAGGAGCCCCTAAAAAGACACCCACACACCCTGAATATATGGAGGAGCCCCTAAAAAGACACCCGCACACCCTGAATATATGGAGCCCCTAAAAACACACCCTGAATATATGGAGGAGCCCCTAAAAAGACACCTGCACACCCTGAATATATGGAGGAGCCCCTAAAAGACACCTGCACACCCTGAATATATGGAGGAGCCCCTAAAAAGACACCCACACACCCTGAATATATGGAGGAGCCCCTAAAAGACACCCGCACACTCTGAATATATGGAGGAGCCCCTAAAAAGACACCCACACAACCTGAATATATGGAAGAACCCCTAAGAAGACACCCAAACACCCTGAATATATGGAGTAGCCTCTAAAAAGACACCCGCACACCCTGAATATATATGGAGAACCCCTAAAAAGACACCCGCACACCTTGAATATACGGAGGAGCCCCTAAAAAGACACCCACACACCCCGAATATGTGGAGGAACCCCTAAAAACACACCCAGCACACCCCAAATATATATGGAGGAACCCCTAAAAAGACACCCACACACCCTGAATATATGGCGGAGCCCCTAAGGGCTCAGCCTCGTGCTTGAATGTGGGAGGCAGGCTGCAGGCTCAAGCAGGCATGCAGACTGTCAGCTCCAGATTCGGACTCCTAGTCTGATACAGGAGGAGCTGAAGACAGGAGAGAGGAGTAAGGCAGCAGCACGGCGCCTGGCAGCATACACCAGCCAGTGGCGTACCTAGAGTATTTGGCACCCGGGGCAGATACTTCCTTTGGAAACCCCCCCTGCCACCACCACCAATCAAAAAAAGGAAACACAGCAGTTCAATGATCTACCTCGATGGGGAGGTGAAATAATTTTACTTCTATGCAAACCACAAGTAAAATAACTTAAAATTACTGAGATACTGCGATACTGAGCCCTGGAATACAGCTGACACCCTCTCTGGCAATACTAAGTCCTGGAATATAGCTGACACTCTCTCTGGCGATACTGAGACCTGGAATATAGCTGACACTCTCTCTGGCGATACTGAGACCTGGAATATAGCTGACATTCTCTCTGGCGATACTGAGACCTGGAATACAGCTGACACGCTCTCTGGTGATACTGAGACCTGGAATACAGCTGACACCCTCTCTGGTGATACTGAGACCTGGAATACAGCTGACACCCTCTCTGGCGATACTGAGACCTGGAATACAGCTGACACCATCTCTGGCGATACTGAGACCTGGAATATAGCTGACATTCTCTCTGGCGATACTGAGACCTGGAATACAGCTGACACCCTCTCTGGTGATACTGAGACCTGGAATACAACTGACACCCTCTCTGTGATACTGAGACCTGGAATACAGCTGACATGCTCTTGGCGACACTGAGACCTGGAATATAGCTGACATTCTCTATGGCAATACTGAGACCTGAAATACAGCTGACACCCTCTCTGGTGATACTGAGACTGGAATACAGTTGACACCCTCTCTGGCGATACTGAGACCTGGAATATAGCTGACACTCTCTCTGGCGATATGAGACCTGGAATACAGTTGACACCCTCTCTGGCGATACTGAGACCTGGAATATAGCTGACACTCTCTCTGGCGATACTGAGACCTGGAATATAGCTGACATTGTCTCTGGCGATACTGAGACCTGGAATACAGTTGACACCCTCTCTGGCGATACTGAGACCTGGAATATAGCTGACACTCTCTCTGGCGATACTGAGACCTGGAATATAGCTGACATTCTCTCTGGCGATACTGAGACCTGGAATACAGCTGACACGCTCTCTGGTGATACTGAGACCTGGAATACAGCTGACACCCTCTCTGGTGATACTGAGACCTGGAATACAGCTGACACCCTCTCTGGCGATACTGAGACCTGGAATACAGCTGACACCCTCTCTGGCGATACTGAGACCTGGAATATAGCTGACATTCTCTCTGGCGATACTGAGACCTGGAATACAGCTGACACCCTCTCTGGTGATACTGAGACCTGGAATACAACTGACACCCTCTCTGGCGATACTGAGACCTGGAATACAGCTGACATGCTCTCTGGCGACACTGAGACCTGGAATATAGCTGACATTCTCTATGGCGATACTGAGACCTGAAATACAGCTGACACCCTCTCTGGTGATACTGAGACCTGGAATACAGTTGACACCCTCTCTGGCGATACTGAGACCTGGAATATAGCTGACACTCTCTCTGGCGATACTGAGACCTGGAATACAGTTGACACCCTCTCTGGCGATACTGAGACCTGGAATATAGCTGACACTCTCTCTGGCGATACTGAGACCTGGAATATAGCTGACACTCTCTCTGGCGATACTGAGACCTGGAATATAGCTGACATTCTCTCTGGCGATACTGAGACCTGGAATACAGCTGACATGCTCTCTGGCGACACTGAGTCCTGGAATATAGCTGACATTCTCTCTGACGATACTGAGACCTGGAATATAGCTGACATTCTCTCTGGCGATACTGAGACCTGGAATAGAGCTGACATTCTCTCTGGCGAACTGAGACCTGGAATACAGCTGACACGCTCTCTGGCGACACTGAGACCTGGAATATAGCTGACATTCTCTCTGACGATACTGAGACCTGGAATATAGCTGACATTCTCTCTGGCGATACTGAGACCTGGAATACAGCTGACATTCTCTCTGGCGATATTGAGACCTGGAATAGAGCTGACACGCTCCCTGGCGACACTGAGACCACTGAGACACCATTACAAGGATTGGAAGTGTAGCTAGTTATCTGCGTACAGGGTCCAGATTCATATATATACATCAGGGAGGATCGTGACAGTGAGACAGACACATCAGGGGGGCCACAGGGGACATCAAAATACAGAGGCAGCAGGCACATACATGCCACCACTACACAGAACAAAGGTATCCCAGATTCCCAACCAAGCCAGAGTTTTCATTTAAATTTCATTCAAATTTCTTTTTGTTTTCAATCAAGCCTTAGCCATGCTAAGGAAGGAGGACTGGACTCACTTTCATTCCTGACAGTGCCAATGCCATCAGAGATAAATATAAGACTGTGACAATAAATTGTGATCAATCAAGGGGCCAGCAGAATGAGATCACTCACCAGAAACTGTCTTTGTCTTTCTGTTTCTTTTTTTCCAGACGAACTTCCGCCCCTTGAGCAGAGCTAAGCCAGCCACAGGCAATAGCTACAGGCTGCAGCTCTCAGCATAGCAGCCCCTGCTTTGTCTGACTCACTGGCTGCCTCTTGTCTTGAGTCCCAGGAGGGTAATCTGCAGGCTCCACGTAATGGCTCGTGCCAGCGTGTGTGGGAGATGGAAGGAAGTTGGCGCTGATGGCCAGCGGGTGACCCGGAGGAAGACCAGGGGGAGACCGACGTCAGCGCACAGAGTCCCTGACACCCCCCCTCTCCCACATGACACCCTGGCCGGCCAGAACATCTTAGCTTGCTTGCAGGCAGCCTGCTTTGTGCCAGCAACAGCAAGCACTCAAGCAGGCATACGAGCAGCTGCCTGTAAGCCAGGATGAGAGAAGGCCAGTGATACTGTAAACCCGCGCAGCGGCGCTTTGACTGACACTCGGCCTCGACGCCCCCTCTCAGCTGTCACCTGGGGTGCTCCGCCCCCTTCGCCCCTGCCTTGGTACGCCTCTGACACTTACATATACTGCTTGAAGATGTAGTACCGCGGGGCCCTGCGACCTGCTTTAGGGACAAAATATACAGTGTGACAGTTGGTTGCCTTGTGCCCATGATGCTACGGCGCCCTGTGCGCCCGCACAGCTCGCACACCCCAAAGGTGTGTCCAAGATGTCAACCACCTCCGGGAGGCATCTGCCATCCGTCACTGGATTGCAGGACTGGCAGGTAAGGGGTTAAAAGAGCCATCATTAGAAAGGTCAGACTGTGTGTTTATGTGGCTCTTACCGATCGGGAGAGAGAGGGTCCAAAGGATTTCCCCTCCCCTTCAGGCACTCTCCCTGCTCTACTAGGGGGGGCACCTGAACAAGACATCATCGCGCCTGGAGGGGTCTAATGAGACGGTCTGACTTCAAGGAAATCAGACCACCCCAGGACTTGGTCCTGAGTGGCTAGGGCCTCTCCTTTCACTATGCAGACCCTATGACATGCGGGGGACATCCTCCGCATGTAGCAGGGAATCGCAAGGACGTCCCTCACATGTCATCCACAGCAAAGGGGTTAAAGCACTTGGTAATCAAGGGGGGTAAAGTACAATATCCCGATGTTTCTTTTTGTGTTAACAATATAAATATATTGCAGGAAGCTTCAGAAAGGATTCTGTCCTCGGTAAGTGAGTAAATCCCATAATGGTGGTCATTAGGTGATTTACAGTAGGACCTGTCATGATGGGATACATTGACGCTGTGACAGGCTTAAGCAATTTATGGCCATTTATTGTAAACTAAACTCCTATAATTTTTTAAACAGAGCTTAGGGTTAAAAACCTTTTATAAAATAAGCAATGGGTTACTAGCTGTTGAAATTTTGAAGGAGTTAAGAGTTGTTAGAAGTACCTGTAAATGGTCAAATTGTGTTAAAAGTTAATACCTTTAGGGCTCTATTAACAGCTTCGCGCAAATGATAATGCGTGCGCAAAAAAGCATTAACGCGAGGGGAAAAAACCCTGTGCGCAGAACGTCGTATAACAATGTTCGCGCAACGAAATCGCGTTAACGTCTACAGCTGGTGAACCTGCGTAAACCCTTTGCGAGCGTAATGTACTTTGCGCTTCCCATACTTAACATTGTGGGTGCAAATGCGTTTGTGCGCTGGTATGCGGATGGTATTACAATCTATGCGCAAATTTTAACGGACAACGTTTGTGCGCATAATTTTAACCTCTTTTAAAAGCTGATGATAACTGCAAATCTGAACGTTGTGACCGAACCCAAATACACCAGCTGAAAAAAAAAATACAGCAAAGTATAGTTACACATTCTACACATACCCAAACAATAAAATTGAGAGGTTGTGCATGTTTTTATTATTGCTGCAGCATATATACTCAGATTGATTTTGACAGATGCAAAAACTGAACGGGAGACAATTGTGGTTCTTAATTCAGATTGGCTGAATTGCGTGAAAAAGCAGTCCGCACACTGGTTTCTGCGCGCAGCGTTAATTTGCGCGCGTTTTTGTGCGTCTTTTTTTATGCACGTTATTTTTTGACGGATGAAAAAATGCACTTGGATTGTAATACCAGCGTTAGTTTACACGCTTTAACGTTTAACACTGCGCGCAAAAAATTTTTGCGCAAAGCAGTTGATAGAGCCCTTAATGTGTGAGCTTCATACAGTTAAAGTCTTTACAAGTACGAATTGGAGTACTCTCCTTCTGGATTTATATATATATAGTACTTACAACGGTTGTGGTGGTGGACAAAAAGTGAGATAAAAAGCCTCCATGCTATAATGCTTACGTTTATTATTGCAGAAGCCATTTGCACATCACAGCAATTCAAAGAAATGCATCCCAGAGCCCCTGTGCAGCATTCCCCATATGCAGCAAGGAACTCTGGGTAGGATATTCAAATTACCTCTGTCTCACTTTTATTGAATCCTGTGTCTGTTTTTACACAGAACCCTTAAATCAATGCCATGCCAAACAATTTTTTTTAGCAGAGATCAGGTTTATGCAACTGGTCAAAGCCACTCCTAGGACAGCACTGTCAGTGGCGTAGCGTGGGGGGGGAGCTGGGGGGGCCGTGGCCCCGGGCGCAGTTTTGTTAGGGGCACATTTGCTCCCCTAAAACTGGCCCGGGGGTTGAGGGAACCCAGATGCCGGGCAGCGCGGGAGTGCCTGCCCGGTCCTGAAGAGTCCGTCCTGTTAAAGGGAAGCAGCTGCGTGCAGGCGCAGGTCACGTGGTCCGGCTAATCAGGTGGTACTGAGTCTCTGTACCACCTGACTGGCCGGACCGCGTGAATTGCGCACGCACGCAGCCGACTCCACTTCAACAGGACGGACTCTTCAGGACCGGGCAGGCACTCCCGCGCTACCCGGCATCTGGGTCCCCTCAACCCCTGCCGGAGCTGGAGCAATATCCAGGTGAGAGCTGGGCAAATCCATGTGTGAGCTGGGGCAAATCCATGAGCTGGGGGCAAATCCATGAGCTGGGGGCAAATCCATGAGCTGGGGGCAAATCCATATGTGAGCTGGGGCAAATCCATGAGCTGGGGGCAAATCCATGAGCTGGGGCAAATCCATGTGTGAGCTGGGGCAAATCCATGAGCTGGGCAAATCCATGAGCTGGGCAAATCCATGAGCTGCTGGGGCATATCCATGAGCTGGGCAAATCCATGAGCTGGGCAAATCCATGAGCTGGGGGCAAATCCATGAGCTGGGCAAATCCATGAGCTGGGGGCAAATCCATGAGCTGGGGGCAAATCCATGTGTGAGCTGGGGCAAATCCATGAGCTGGGCAAATCCATGAGCTGCTGGGGCATATCCATGAGCTGGGGCAAATCCATGAGCTGGGGCAAATCCATGAGCTGGGGCAAATCCATGAGCTGGGGCAAATCCATGAGCTGGGCAAATCCATGTGTGAGCTGGGGCAAATCCATGTGTGAGCTGGGGCAAATCCATGAGCTGGGGCAAATCCATGAGCTGGGGGCTGGGCAAATCCATGAGCTGGGGGCTGGACAAATCCATGAGCTGGGCAAATCCATGAGCTGGGGGCTGGGCAAATCCATGAGCTGGGGGCTGGGCAAATCCATGAGCTGGGCAAATCCATGTGTGAGCTGGGGCAAATCCATGTGTGAGCTGGGCAAATCCATGTGTGAGCTGGGGGCAAATCCATGTGTGAGCTGGGGGCAAATCCATGTGTGAGCTGGGGCAAATCCATGAGCTGGGGCAAATCCATGAGCTGGGCAAATCCATGAGCTGGGGCAAATCCTTGAGCTGGGGCAAATCCATGTGTGAGCTGGGGGCAAATCCATGTGTGAGCTGGGGCAAATCCATGTGTGAGCTGGGGCAAATCCATGAGCTGGGCAAATCCATGAGCTGCTGGGGCATATCCATGAGCTGGGCAAATCCATGAGCTGGGGGCAAATCCATGAGCTGGGGCAAATCCATGAGCTGGGGCAAATCCATGAGCTGGGCAAATCCATGTGTGAGCTGGGGCAAATCCATGTGTGAGCTGGGGCAAATCCATGTGTGAGCTGGGGCAAATCCATGAGCTGGGGCAAATCCATGAGCTGGGGGCTGGGCAAATCCATGAGCTGGGGGCTGGGCAAATCCATGAGCTGGGCAAATCCATGTGTGAGCTGGGGCAAATCCATGTGTGAGCTGGGGCAAATCCATGTGTGAGCTGGGGGCAAATCCATGTGTGAGCTGGGGGCAAATCCATGTGTGAGCTGGGGCAAATCCATGAGCTGGGGCAAATCCATGAGCTGGGCAAATCCATGAGCTGGGGCAAATCCTTGAGCTGGGGCAAATCCATGTGTGAGCTGGGGGCAAATCCATGTGTGAGCTGGGGCAAATCCATGTGTGAGCTGGGGCAAATCCATGAGCTGGGGCAAATCCATGTGTGAGCTGGGGCAAATCCATGTGTGAGCTGGGGCAAATCCATGAGCTGGGGCAAATCCATGAGCTGGGGCAAATCCATGTGTGAGCTGGGGGCAAATCCATGAGCTGGGGCAAATCCATGAGCTGGGGCAAATCCATGTGTGAGCTGGGGGCAAATCCATGTGTGAGCTGGGGCAAATCCATTAGCTGGGGCAAATCCATGAGCTGGGGCAAATCCATGAGCTGGGGGCAAATCCATGAGCTGGGGAAAATCCATGTGAGAGCTGGGGCAATATCAATAACGTGTCCACAGGTGGGGGCGCACAATTCTTGGCTGGCCCGGGCGCTGACAACCCACGCTACGCCACTGAGCACTGTTTCAGGTGTATTGGACCCTCATCAGCGAGGAGCTAGGCATGACCAGTTGCAGTGGAAGCTTGGACCCGTAGGGGACAAATCAGTACTTACAATGGTTGTGGTGAAGGACAAAAAGTGAGATATATATAGTTTATTACTGCAGAAATCATTTGCACATCCCAGCAATTCAGAGAACTGCTTCACAGAGATCATGTGCTGCATTCCCCATATGCAGCAAGGAACTCTGGGTAAGACATGCAAATGATGTTTGCAATTTCTCACTTTTTTGCATCCTGAGTCTGCTTTAACACAGAACCCTCTTACCATTGCCTTGCCATGCTAGATGGCTTTTTAGCAAAGGTCAGGTTTATGCAACAAGTCACAGCCACTCCTGTACAGCTGTTTAAGCCTTATTGTACCCTCATCAGCAGGAGATAGACTGTGACCACTTGCAGTTTGATGCTTTATCCCTAGGGCAAATCAATGCACAATTAAGTTGTGGTGGAGAGCAAAACATACGATTAAAAGCCTTCACACAGCAAATAATAAAGTTTATTATTGCATAAGTCATTTACACATTCCAACACGGAGTGCATCCTGATACTTGTAGCTTTCTCTCTCTCTCTATAAATACAGTATGTATATATTGTGTGTATGTAGTAAAAGTGGCATTTGATTGATTGTTATAATATACTGCTGGAAAAAGCCTTAGACGTGGTTTAAGTGCTGCAGGGAGAGACATTTAAAAAAAAAATGTTGAAATGTACTGGGCATGGTTTTGCAGTTACAGTATGTCCTAAGCAAATGTCAGAGCTGTAACCTGATGTGTGTTTGGTGTTTTCACAATAATCGTAATACATATAAGAGAAACCAATTTGTTGTCAGATTTAAAAAAAAATGTTAGCATAGAATTTACTAGAAACATGTAATGAGTAATTTTATTCTATACATATAATAAATAAACACTTTTTTTAAGCAAAATATGCAAAGGGCTCTATTACAGTCTTCACGCAAATGTTAACGCTTACATGCGTGAGCGTTAACGTTTGCTGCGGTATTTACTGCATATTACAATCCAAACGCAAATGGGTTAAAAAACCCGTTTGCGTTTGGTACCTTGCGCTCCTCTGCGCGAGGTTACTGCACTTTGCGCTCCCTATACTTAACATGGGGAGCGCAAAGTGTTAATCAGCGCTGGAATTGCAAAGCCACAGCGCTGATTAACGCCTGGCTCTGGTTAGCGAAAAGTTAACCAGAGCCAGAACCTGGTCTTAATGGATTCCGCTTCTGCAGAATCCGTTAACACCAGCCTTAAAAAATAAAAAACAAATCAGATACTCACCCTCTGTCCCGCGGTGAGGACCGCGGCTCCAACCGCCTCCTCCGTCCAGCGGGAGCAGGGAAAGACTGGGAGGAAAAAGTCCCCCAGTCTCTCCCTGCATATCCCTATGCCGACCGGCCGGATCTCACGAGGCGAGATCCGGCTGGTCACGTGACCGACAGGGAGGAACTCAATGGAGTCCTACGGACTCCAGCGATTGGATGCTCGCGGCTGCGCTCAGCGCTGCCGCGAGCATCCTGACTTTTACCTCCCACAAACAATGCAGGCAGCGTTTTTTGCGCCTGCATTGTGATCTGGCGTTAAAATGCAGGCGCAAGGGGGAAAACTGTGGGTGCAGTTTTTCCTCCCTTGCACCTGCGTTTTAACGCGACGATCATAATAGAGCCCAAAATATTTTGTTTTTTGTACATTCACACTTTATGGGAGTAGGGTGACCCACTGCCTTGCAGTGCAGCCAAGCAGGGCTGTTCATACTGGGGCACTGCACGTAGTACTCGTCCATTGGCATCAAAACATAGAAACATAGAAAATGTCAGCAGATAAGAACCTTTCGACCCATCTAGTTTGCCCAATTACATGGATACTTTACCTGGATTTATCTTTTGTTTAGGATAGTCCTATGCCTATCCCATGCCTGCTTAAATTCAATTACTGTTTTGGCCTCTACTACTTCAACTGGAAGACTGTTCCATGTATCCACCACCCTCTCAGTAAAATAATGCTTCCTGATGTTACTTTTAAACCTTTGCCTCTCAAAAGACCTGATTTTAACCAGTTAAACAGGTGCTGCTTGTGGTGCCTTGTTTTTCAGGTCTTCCGAAAGCTGGGTGACATCCAGTGATCTGGAGGTCTGAGGAAAAATTGTGTGTCGCACAGCACTTGACTTGGCAAGTCTTGTATCTAGGATGTCGATGAAAGACTTTCATTATTCTGGCTTCAGTATAAATATTTTGCCGTGAGTACCTTTTTATAGGTTTATCTGTATGTTGTTGTGGAAATTTTATTATGTGGACATTATATTCTAGGATGTGTGTGTTTTATAAGTTGTGATCTGTCTCCCTGTGTTGGATTAAACTGAGAATCGCTCTAGCAGAGGGTATTTGGGTTTAATCAGAACCAGCGGCAAAATCGTCAGTGTGAAAACCTTCTTCTGGATTTAGAGACGACATACCTGCTTTTAAGACATGCCTCTCTTGTCTGTACACTCGTACCGTGTACAGACAATAGCTGGAATGTCTCTGCAGATATGTCTCAAATCTATAAGAACAAGTAGACTGATCTTCACTAAATACTGATCAAATCTGATCAGTATTGGATGGGGTCCATACTGACAGTGATGGGGGATGGTCGGACAAACATGGCTGACGGAGACAATGGACATGACTCATCCATGCTGACAGGGATGAGTTGTGTACAATGGGCTGGTCAGCCATCCTAGTCCACTCCCCTGTCCTTTTGATATGTAAATGTACTTACTGGGCTAACTGGTTTCTGTTGTAAAGCCATTCAGCCACTGGGCGTTGTCCTATTGTCTAATAAATTAAGCGGACCAGAGGCTCTCTTGCTCTCTTGGTCAGATGAACTCCAGCTAGAAGCAGCGTGTGTGTGTGACTCTTTCTGGGCTAGAGAAGGCCTCCATTATACAGGGAATGAGGATCCAACAAGACAACAGCAGAGTCTCTGAGTCTCCTTACTGCGCGCGTTCAGATAAGTATGGCAGGGAGAGCAGAGAGCTGCTTGTAAGTGCAGCGGATCTAACTACCCAGAAATAGTAGATTAATTTCTACGACAATGTGTCAGTACATACAGGTCTATATGTGTGTCTGCAGGTGTATGCCTATCTGTGAGCAACACTATGGATATATGCATTTTTGGGTGTGATTATGCCTCCTTGTTTACCTGTACTTATCAGGGGTGGACTGACCACTAATGGGGCCCCGGCAATGGGAGATTATGGGCCCCCTTGTGCCACGTCCACAGAAGGCTACACGCATACAAAACCCCAACCAAACAGCCTACATGTAGATTGTTGGGTTAAAGAATTATTTTAGTCACACAATTTTTAAAATAGTTTACTTAATTAAGAACATACACTCGGGTCCACCAGCAAACTGGGTAATCCATTGTGCCACGTCCAAATTTACAGATGGCCACCATTCTGCTGCAGCAGCCATCACCTACTCATTGCAGCTAAAGCCTGAGATACACTGAGCGTGTAGCGACACACAGCGTAGCGGAGCAAAGAGAAGCAAATATTTTGCAGGCTTGACTTCACTCTGCTCCGCCTCGCAGAATGTCTACACTGCATTACGTTTGCTTCTCTCCACACTGGACAGGATTCCTATACTCTGCAGATCAAACTCTAGAAATGTTTGTGTCTCATCAAATGAAGCAAAGCCCATTTCATAGAAAAAAGTTTATTGTAAAACAACTTTTAAATTACAATGTACAAGATGCCAAAACTTTATTTTCACAAAGCACATGTCATATAGGCAAGATCTAAACAGCACTTATATCAGCCGCCCGACCGCACTGACACATTACGTCCATTTAGAAGGTCTCTATTGAATAAAATACATATAAATTACTGCCAATTTAATTGGAATAGTATAAAATAGAAAAAGGTAACCTTAATCATATCATGCCCACACAGATACATATAAACAGACCCCAGACCAGATCTTCCCAAATACACATAGCTCTTCAATGCACAGCCTCCAAATACACAGTACAGCTCCCCAATACACAGCACAGCCTCCAAATACACAGTACTGCTCCCCAATACACAGCACAGCCTCCAAATACACAGCACAGCCTCCAAATACACAGTTCAGCTCCCCAATACACAGCACAGCTCCCCAAATCACAGCTCCTCAATACACAGCACAGCTCCCCAAAACACAGCACAGCCTCCAAATACACAGTACAGCTCCCCAATAAACAGTACATCTCCCAATACACTGCACCTCAATACACAGCACAGCACCCCAATACACAGCACAGCTCCCCAATACACAGCACAGCTCCCCAATACACAGCACAGATCCTCAATACACAGCACAGCACAACTTTCCAATACACAGCACAGCACCTCAATACGCAACACCTCAATACACAGCACAGCACCTCAATACACAGCACAGATCCCCAATACACAGCACAGATCCTCAATACACAGCACAGCACAACTTTCCAATACACAGCACAGCACCTCAAAACACAGCACCTCAATACACAGCACAGTACCTCAATACACAGCACAGATCCCCAATACACAGCACAGCACCTCAATACGCAGCCCAGCACCTCAATACGCAGCACAGCACAACTCTCCAATTCACAGCACAGCGAGAGTGCAAGGCTGAAAGTGGAGGACTGGCCGCCATAGATCAACGGGGAGAATGTGGAGAAGGAGACCCACCACCAGGTACCACCGTGCTCTCTGTACTTTCCTGGTGCAGAAAGTGGTGCTGGCGGGACTCGGGAGGAGACTTTCAGCGATCTCAGCTGCCTGGACAGAACACCAGCCGCAACTTGAGGAGGATCCGCCCACCCACGTGCCAGCTGCGTCTTAATCCTGCTCTTCGGTTGGTTGTATGTCACGTGTGTGGGCGAGTCGGCGCGCAATCACTGCTCTGAAGCCGGTGCACAAGAAATGCTGCCGCCGGCGCAGATTAAAAAAAAAATAGTGCTTTACATTTCGGCACCGGTGAACAAAATATGCCGCCCGACTGAATTTGCCGCATGGCGCGGCTGCTCCACCCTGCACCATGGTCGGGCCGGCCTGATTGTGCTTCTATGCTTTTCAGAGCTCCTTCCTCTGCTGCAGTTGAAATCTCCTTTCCGAGTCTCTGTTGATGGCTCCTGTACAGTCCTGTAGGACGGAGGCTTCTGCACTGCAGCTCCGCCCTCCGACTTGGTGACACAATGGTAAGTGGGAGGGATCTAAAGGACACAGCATATGCGCCGTGTGCTGCAGATCCTGCCCCTCCTCTCATCGCGCCGCTCCGCTGAGGAGAAAGTTGGATTTTTCCAACTCCCTCTGCTCAGCGCCGCATCGTGATGCGGCCTGAGCGAGGGAGATGGAAAAACCTGGACACACTGAGCGTGTCTCGACGTACGGCGCTGCCTACAGGTGCTGCATGTCGCATCATGCTCAGTGTATCTCAGGCTTGAGGCTTCACTGTGTCACACGTGGGAAGCTGCCAATCATTTTTCAGGTTTATAAGATACTGTACATTACTGATACACTTGTAGACACTGCACATTTCAGAGTGCCACAGCAATAAAACTCACAGTAATGTGCGCTCTGTATGAGTGTATCAGAGATCCACAGCAATAAAACTCACGTTCATACACAGTGCACATTACAGTGAGTTTTATTGTTGTGGAGCACTTTGATACGCTCATACAGTTACACCGCACATTACTGTATTACCGAGCTTCACAGCGATAAAACTCGCCGTAATGTGCTCTATGTATGAGCTTATCACAGAGCTCCATAGCAATAAAACTCAAAAACTATTATATTTAACTTATTATTTATTGAAGCATGTATATTACTAAAATGTATTTAATTAATATAATTTAAATATATTTTATGTAACAATATTATATTAAAATAGTTATTAAAATCCATTTAAATTAAAATATATATGTAAAATATGGCATTGTAACTTTATAATTGTGAAAAAATGTTGCTGCTTTTAGAAAAAAATTATTTAAAATTACTATTAGCATTATTATTATTATTATTTACAGAAACATAGAGGGTTATTCAAACAGATCCGAATTGCTGGCGAAAGGTAACCGAGCGCTGAAATTCAGCGTTCGGTTACCTTTCCTGGTCATTCGGCTATCCAGAGAGCAGGCAGTTCGCCAAATGTTGGCGAATTGCCTGCACATACGATGCCTGTTCGAGGGCAGTGAATTCCCCATAGAGAAGCAATGCTTCGTCTATTCAGGGAACAAAAAACAGAATTGAAAAGTAGCCGAAATGCCCTGCTGTTCGGTGGTTTCATTCGACATGTTTATTCAGGCGAATCTCATAGGCTTCAATGTTAAAAATATTCACGTTTTAATCCAATATCTAATAAACCGTTTATTATAACATTCTGCAGTAAAAAGTCTATTTATAGATTTTTTAGGATCTTTTAGGCATTTTTTGGGATTTTTTTGTCAACGTTTTTTCTTTTTTCTGTAACAGCCCTTTTTATTATCATTCATTGGATCTTATATGCAAATTTCAGACATTTTCGTTCTGTAATTTGTTTGCAAACAGCGTTTCACTTTTCAAACATTCAAGCGTACTGGGTTTTTTTTTCACTCCATTCGTCTGCGGTGTTGGGTTTCTCCGGCGTGTTCGGCGGGGTTAATCAGGATGTTTTTGCGGGTTTCGGTGTGCGTTCACCCTCGTTTAGCGGTGAGTTTTCGGTGGGTTTGCGGCGACTCTTCCCTGCATTACGACGGTCCTGTGGTGCTTGCTTAATACACCACAGGGTCGCCGAAATGGGATCGTCAAATCGCACCGAATTGAAGAGAACGAAAAGTCACCAAACGTACGGTGACTTTTTGATTCTCTTTGAATAACCCTGATAGTATCACTGGAAAGGCCAGACTCTGGTCTTTCCAACGACACCTGCAACGCCCTTATAGGACAAATGGTGCAGGAGATGCAAGCAGTGGCATCACTAGGGTGGGTGTCACCCGGTGTGGTAACTCATGGTGTCACCCCCTGTCATGGAACTGACATAGCGCTCCCCATTTCATCCCCAAGACTTTTATTCCCATGACGAAAACCCCAAAACAAACAGACAATTGCCTTGGGAAAGACTTTATGCTCATATATATTGTGTGGTGTTTAATGTACTGTAAAATGCTTGATTTTAGTTTAAATGTACTTTTATTACTGTATGTGAACTTGGAGATGTGTTTTGAAGTTGCAGCCTGGGTTTATTTTCAATGCCCTCTTTTGTGTGGAATGTTTGAGTAATGTGTGATTATGCAAGAAGGCTTTTCTCTTTGCCTAACTGTTATCTGTTTGAGAAGTCATGAGTCTGGGGCAGTGTTTGACTGACAAGGCAATCTGATCTATTGGAACAATAGATTTTGCAAATGGTGTGTGATAACTCAATGCTAAGGAATGTTTACTGTAAATGTCTAAATCTAACTGACCTGATGTAATCAGAGTTGCAGTAAGTCAATGTTCGTGGTTTGGTATGTAAATGATCCCTGTTGGACCACATAAATATGTTTTTCTCAGTAATGAAGATATATTTCTTGGTTGATGCATTCAGCTTGTCTGGTGTGTTATTTCCTCTGCACTATTCCACTCCACTCACCATCAGAAGGCACCGAGTGGCCATCTGAAAGACTGACCTAACAACGGGGCTACAGGTCAGGAGATCGAAAGCCTGCAGATCCCTAGAAGCTGCTGTATCTTCGGCCCAGCACTGGCACAGATCCCTTCCAGCCAGCGCAGGTTTCCCAGCAGGCAGAAGCAAGCGGGTCAAGCTGCTAAAGGTGCTGAGGACCGCATTCCCAGTAGCCGGGCTGACCGCAACGAGGTGGTGTCTGGAGAGCCAGGACAGGCAGAAGAGAGCGGTTTCCGTCACCCCCCTAGTTTTACGGGGGGGTTTAACTACTCTTACTCATAAACCAGAACTCCCACATAACACGGAATGCTCATACACATGCAGCACACATTACTGTGAGTGTTATTTCTGTGGAGCTCTGTGATCTGCTCATACACACCGCACATTACTGTGAGGTTTATTGATTTGGTGCTCTTTGATATGCTCACTCACAGGGCACATTACTCTGAGTTTTGTTGCTGTGCAGCTTTGTGATACAGTAATGTGCCGTGTGTATGAGTGTATCACAGAGCTGCACAGCAACAAAACTCACAGTAATGTGCACTGTGTATGAGTATTCCCGACGTGCAGTGTCAGACTCAGAGTGATAGGCATTGTATCACTCTCAGACAGCCTTTACATGCTGAGATCAGTGAGCTCTCAGCATGTATAGTCTGCTTCAGAGTGTCTGGCCTTCCACCCATGCAGTGGCACAGTGGTTGAGGATGGTTTAGGAGGATGACAATGCCTGGTAGTGGCACAGTGACTGAGTTGTGCAGTAGTAGTGGTGTAGAAGAGACATTAGCTTTGTGGCATAGTAAAGGCAGTGACTGGTAGTGTAGTCTATGTGATGAATCCACTGAAGTATTGGCAGACAACAAGGAGCTTGACAAGAACAGACTTTACTCAGCAGCATCCATCTTACAATAACTGCCACTCCCCGCCCCCTGATCACATGACTGTTAACTGTTTCCTAACATGCAGAATGAACTAGGCATAACTATAATACACTTAATACATAACATGAAGCATACACATCATTACATCTTCCCCTTCAAGTATAAACGCTTAACATGATACAAAGTCTTTCCATAGTTTTGGTTTAAAAGCTCGACCATAGCGGGAGAAAGTAACCGCTGTCTCACTATCAGTAGAATCGATGTCCAATTGAGAGTCACCTCCAGCATTATCACAAGATGATACACTTATGCTGTCCTCAACGTCCTCAGTAGACATTATATCCGTGTCCAGGAATTCCGTACGGTCTTCATTTTGCTCCTTATTTTCATCGTCGTTTGGTTGCCCCAGTGGAGTATCCGAGGCAGTGTCTGGGCGAAGATGACGCCTGTTTCGTCTGAATTGAGATCCACACTCAGTTTCAATCACATACGATCTCGGAGAATCGGCTTCACTGACAATACGAGCAGGTTCCCATGTATCTCCAGTGACTCTGTGCCTCACAGCTTGCCCAGCCCTGAGAGGATGAAGCGACTTGGTATTTTTGTCAAAATACAGTTTTTGTTTTTTCACGTTACTGTTCCTCTGACCTGCTACCTGCTCCTGTGGGATAGAGTGAGGCTGCAACTTATGTGGTGCAATAGGTACTGTGGTCCTCAGCGCTCTACCCATTAGCAACTGTGCGGGTGAACATAAACCGTCCATGGGTGTTGCACGATAGTTTAACAGGCCGAGGTACACATCCTGACCTGATGATTGAGCTTTCCGTATAATAGATTTGGCTATGCCAACATACTTCTCAGCTAACCCATTGGCCTGTGGGTGATATGGACTGGTGAGTATGTGCCGGACAACCCAGTCACGCAAAAAACACTGGAATTCAGAACACGAAAATTGTGGGCCATTATCGGACACAAGTTCTTCGCACACTCCATGTCTTGAAAGTATTGTTTTGAGAGCCCATATGACTGTTGATGCTGTTAGATTTTTCAGCTGCACCAGCTCAAAGTATTTGCTGTAATAATCTACTACTATCAGGTAGTGATTGTCCTCGAAATGGAAAATATCTGTGGCCAGTCTCTGCCATGCCCTTGATGGAGAATTCCACGGTGTGAGAGGTTCCTTTGCATTGTTCTTTTGAAATGTTTGGCAGGTTTCACATTTCTTCACAAGTGACTCAATATCAAGGTCCAAATTAGGCCAGTAAATCACCTCCCGTGCTCTGCGCTTACACAAAGTGATGCCCAAATGTCCCTGGTGAATTTGGTCCAGTACTTCTGCCTGCTGTGCCTTAGGAATAAGAATACGGTCTCCCATGAATATGATATCAGTATGAATGGATAGTTCATTTCTCACAGGCCAGAATCCCTGCAGCTCAGGACAAAGTTTCTTTTGTTTTTCTGGCCAGCCATTGCACATGACACGTATGAGTTTTTCTAGTACTTTGTCCTGCTTGGTATCTTGTCTTATCATCTCCAGTCGTACATCAGATATTGGAATATTCACTAGTACCGTTTGTACCTGTTCTTCCAAGTCAGGTTCATCTCTGGCTTCATGACCATCTGGAAACACCCTAGATAATGTGTCAGCCATTGGAATTTCCTTTCCAGGCTTATATTTCACCGTGAGATCGTATCGCTGTAATTTCATAACCATCCTCTGCAAGCGTGGAGGTACAGAAGAGAGCGGCTTCTGCAAGATGTATTCCAAAGGCTTGTGGTCTGTTTCCACAACCACAGGTCGCCCATATACAGTATGTACTGGTGAAATTTCTCACATCCATTCACAATGGCCAACATCTCCTTCTCAATCTGAGCATAGTTGGCTTGTGTTGTAGTCAGCGCACGTGAAGCATATGCCACAGGATGTCCTTGTTGAATCAGTACAGCACCTAACCCAAACTGAGATGCATCCACCTGAAGCGTAGTGTCACAGTTTACGTCAAAATATTTTAGTATTGGCCCTGGATGTTTAGTGATCACTTTTTTCACTTTGTCAAAAGTCTTCTCCATGTTTGCATCCCAAGACCACATAGCATCCTTCTGTAGCAAAGCACGTAATGGTGCTGTCTGCTGAGCAAGACCTTGGGAGAATTTGGATAGATAGTTGAAAATGCCCAAAGGCATCTCCAGTTCCTTCCTGGAAGTTGGGGCCTTCATATTAATAACTGTTGTTATCTTCTTTGGATCAGGCTTCAAACCCTCTTTGGTTAGCATGTGTCCAAAATATGTAATTTCGTCTACTCCAATTTGCATTTTGTTTGGATTGAGTTTCAGATTTTTCTCACGACATCGTTGGAGTAAAGCAGTGAGGTTTTTATCATGTTCTATACGATCCTTTCCATAGACCAACAAATCATCAATTATTACTTCCACGCCATGTAGACCATCAATCAATTCATGTGATTTCTTTTGAAATATCTCCTGTGCAGACGCTATGCCGAAAGGTACCCTTGTGAATCGCCATCGCCCAAAAGGAGAGTTGAAAGTGGTCAGATAACTGCTGGCTTCATCAAGACGCAATTGCCAGTAACCAGACTGAGCATCCAGTACACTAAACACTGTTGCCCCTACAAGCTTGTGGGCTATGTTTTCAATGGTGGGGAGATTGTAGTGTTCTCTCATTATTACTTTGTTCAAATCACGTGGGTGGAAGGCAAATACGGATTGCACCTGTGTTTTTCTTTTCCACCACGACCATAGAACTGACCCATTCTGACGGTTCTGTGACCCTTTTTACTACTCCCAGCTTCTCCATCCTAGTTAGTTCTTCTCGCACTTTATTCTCCAGAGTTAGAGGTATTTTCCTTGGTGCGTGAATGACAGGCTGTGCACCCTTTTGTATACGTATACGGCTGATCCCTGGGAGGCACCCTAGGCCCTGGAATAGATCACAGTACTCACGCTTAATGTCATCCTTTGACAAACCGCTGTGCCCACCATCCACAGTCATTATAATCTGTACAAGACCAATCTCTTTACTTGTTTTTAGACCTAATACTGCTGGGGCTTGTGTGTCGATCACAAATAGTTGTAAAAGTTGTTCAGATCCCTTGTGAGAACATATGACATTACAGCGACCCATTACTTTAAGCTTTTCACCACCATATCCCATCAGTTTCGGTAGGTCCTGAATTTCCAGAGGGCATTCATTCCTAAGGTATTCCAGGTATACGTGTCTTGGCACACAATTCACTTGTGCTCCGGTGTCTATTTTAAATTTGACTGGAGTTTTGTCAGCCCCTAGCTGTAAGGTTACATTAGCTTCATCTGCACACTGTTGTGATTTCTGTACTGCTGCAAGGTATATCGATGTGCAATCTGAGTCTGACCCTGCATTGTCTTCATTATTCTCTATGGCATGTACAGCCCGCATTTGTGTCTTTGTAGTGTGTGAAAACCCATTACATACCCTGGCAAAATGTCCCTTTTTCTTGCATTTATTGCATGTCTGCCACCTTGCAGGACACACAGCCTCTTTATTGTGCATGTTTCCACAAGAGTAACAGGTTGCTGGTGTGTTATTTTTCCCAGTGACGTACTTGCTTTTGATCCCTTTGTGTCTTCTTTCTTGCCAGTATCTGCTGCTTTGATTTTCTATAGCATTGATCTGGTGCAGTGTTCCTCCCAGGACCTGCATGTCTTTTCTTGACATTTCACCAGTACACTGATTCCTCTCATAGAACACTTTCCTTTGCACTGTGGAGTTTTTCCTGGGGTTGCAATACGCTTCAAACTTTGCAAACAGTACCTCTGTTTTTCGCTTGTCCTCTGCAGTGATATCCCCACTTGCTTGCCACGCTCTGCACACATCACATCCTTTTTGTCCCACACATATCAGGAAATGAGCTTCTTTTTGTTGATCAGTCCATTTGTCTGCATCTGGGCCTGCGAACACAAGTTCTATCAGCTCCCTCCATTTTGACCAATTTTCTGATATGTTCCCTAATTCCAAATCCAGGGAAGGAATGCTCTTTGTGTTGCTGTTTGCTGCCATGTCTCTCTGACCCCACTCCTGGTACCATGTGATGAATCCACTGAAGTATTGGCAGACAACAAGGAGCTTGACAAGAACAGACTTTACTCAGCAGCATCCATCTTACAATAACTGCCACTCCCCGCCCCCTGATCACATGACTGTTAACTGTTTCCTAACATGCAGAATGAACTAGGCATAAATATAATACACTTAATACATAACATGAAGCATACACATCATTACAGTCTACACACACACACACACTCTCTCGTTCTGCTCCGAGAGAGTCCAGGCAGGTTGAGGTGAAGAGGTCCCCTGCTATGGAATGGTTTGCCTCGTTCTACTCCTTCCCGAATCTTGTGTGACTGACATCGGCGCCAACCACATTAAGCGTGGCATCAGCATGAAGAAGGAGCTTAGTGGAAACTGGGAACACTGCTGACTGGCGGAGCCGATAGGAACATCTCGCGCACGCGCAGCCTGCTGTGTATGTACAAGCACTCGAGCAGGCTGCACGAGCGGCTGCCGCTCATGCAGCCTGTTTGAGTGCTTGTAAACACACACAGCAGGCTGCGCAAGATGTTCTGATCGGCTCTAGCGTCTGACAGTCAACTCACCCCCACTGGGCAAGGAGTATTGCGGGCGCATGACGCGTAGCGGTGGCTTTTTTTGCTGCCCCCAGGAAAGTGCCGGCCTAGGCCTTGCCTACCCAGGACATACTTGAAAACGTGAGATATTTCAATGTATCCTTCCTGGTAAAAATACTTTGTAAAAGAAAAAAAAACACTGGGTGTAACCCTAGGGGTGTTGTCACTTGGGTACGGGCCGTACCCCCTTGTGACACCACTGTATACAAGGGTCCAAAGACCCCTTTAACTCCTGTAATGGGATTTTCAATGCCAGGCAGGGGGAATCCTTGTTTGTCACGTCATCGCACTCATGCATGATGACTCCCTCGGCCAGGGCAGCAGTCCCACAGCAAGGGCTGACATCTTTCATGTCAGCCTGCTGTGGCTGCAGCCCCTGCTTGGAGCCATAACGGCACCAAGCAGGGTCACAACAGGACATGCGTGGAGCGTCCTCAGCGCTGGGAAGAGAATCCCCATGTCGCTCCACGCACATCCCAGCACTGCAGGGACACAAAAACAGACTGATGTAGCCCCAGTCCGGGCCCCTCCGCCAACTGGGCCCTTGGGCAGTGCCCAAATGCGAATGCCCAAGGGGTCAGTCCGCCAGAGGTACATATGTTTGTACATGTGTATTTGTCTGCACTAGAATGCGACAGTGTGTGTTGTGCAGGAATATGTTTGTCTGCACAGATTTGCCTGTTTTTGTGTGTCTGTGCATCAGTGTAGGTAAATTTTCGATTACACATAGTATGTGTGATTTTGTAAATGAGAATGTCTAGTGTAGTGTTTTGTGTATATAACTGGCCTCTGCATGTGGCAGTACAATATAAGTGTTTTTAAAATTCTTTATTTAAAGTAATACAAATCGCAATACAAGTAACATATTCAGCAACGAATATCAGTGCAATACATGTTTTAATGGTTGAGTCAGGAAAGAGACTACAGTCTGAATTAGAAGTGTCAGGGTGTTTAGTTAAGAGGCATCAAGAGGTAGGTCCATCTCTAGTAACTGAGAAGGAAAGCCAAGTGTCAGGTTTCGTAAAAGTCAAAAACCATAGGCTTGGAGAGCCATTCGATGTGCATTTCTTTTTGGACCTTTAACATGGTTATACAGAAAACAGCTATTTGTCAGGGATTGAGCAGGGAATAGCAAATAGCAAAGCTAGCAAAATAGCTATATTGCAATTTCCGTGCACTTTCTTGACAGTTCCCAGCACACCTCGTTTAGTGATTTATTATATCCCTGCCAACAAAAATGCTAGACCTCCACGTTTTCGGCAGCTCCTGCGCCCATGAATCCAGCATCTTTATTACACCTTGTAGGGATCTGCAACTTTAACACCTCTCTGTAAGGACCCAATATTTCAGCACCCGGGAAGGACCTGATATCTTTATTACACCATTGCTATATTTAGTACCATGAGAATATTTAAAACACACTTCTTTCATTTAGAGAGACACTTTCTACATATATATTTTGGTCATAGGGAAAGTTTTATCAAACTATTCTGGAGAAAGCAAAGCTGTAAAGGAGACCCTGTCCCAGATAGCCACCAATACTGGGTCTAGTAGCTATGTATACAAAAGAGAAAAATATAGAACTAGGTATTTAACCCCTTAGTGACCGGGCAGTTTTACACAAATCCGTCCTTTATTGACCGCTGCTGTTTTTACGTTTCTGCGCTGTTAGTGTTTAGGTCAAATTTTCCTCTTACTCGTTTATTCAACCCACACATATTATACACCGTTTCTTCCGCCATTAAATGGACTTTCTAAAAATACCATTATTGCCCTCATATCGAATAATTTACTATAAAAAACAATATGAAATATGATGACAAAATGGTAAAAACACACTTTTTTGTAATTTAATCCCCAAAATCTACAACCACCAAAAAAGACCCTGGCTAAATAGTTTCAAAATTTTGTCCCAAGAATAGAAATACCTAATTTTTACATGTTTTTGCTTTTTAACCCTTTCACTGCTGAGCCAGTTCACCTATGTGCGCTGCGCTCATTCTGACCGTTTTGTGCTAATTATTTTTAGATGACAGGCTAGGTCCTATTTAACTAACCCCCCCCCCAGACAATTTTTTTTAATTTTTTTATTTTTTTTATTATTATTTTTTTAAAAAAAATATATATATTTTATTTTTAAACCAAACCTGGTCATGTTTGGTATCATTGGAAAGGCCTGATCAGGCCTTTCCAATGATATCAAATATGACCCTCTCACTGCCATGGATCGGGAGATAAAGGGATCCAAAGAATCCCCCTATCTCCACATGGCAGCTAGGGTGCTAACTGGCCTCACTGACATACTCACACATATGGTGAGGATGTCAGTGGGTGGGGCGTGACCTGGAGGCTTGGCTGACATCCACAATGTCAGCCCCCTCCAGGTTTGAATTGCAATTCGGCGCAAATTTGTGCCGAATCGCGATCCGGCAGCAAAACCATAAATGCAGTACACCGCTGAAAATGGGAGGTTCTCCCCTTTTCAGCAGTGCAACCTGCATCTCTCTATCTTCAATGGTTGAGGAGACAGAGGACTCCGAAGAAGCCCCCCCTCCCCTCCATTGATTTCAATGGGGGCGCCTGCTGATAACGTCACCACGCAGCAAGCTCGCCGGCCCATGTAAGGTAAGTATCGGGCAGGAGGGGGGTTAGGCGCCGCGGACGTACATAGTACGTCTGCGGGTCTAAGGGAGACCCGTGGGCAGGACGTACAGTACATAGTACGTCAGCGGTCCCTAAGGGGCTAATTACCTTATATTATGGATTGTCATGTTTCACATGACTTGTGATATGCCTTTAAGAATTGCACATGTCTTATCTACCCCTGGGTTTCTCCCCTCCCTTCCTCATGGTGTAGGGATTTCCTGTTCAGATAGCTCCACCCTTGTTCCCTTCCCAGTAATCCTTTGCAAGCCTTATGTACTCAGATTCATTATGATTTTTTGACCTATCGGATGTATATTGTTGTGGATTTTCTACAGTTTTGGAATAAAACTTCAACAGATCTTCAAGGTGTCATCTCGATTGAGTCACTGTCTATCATTCATCTGGACTGGGAATTATCGCCATCTCATCACAACAGTAAGTTAAGAGATCACATTCTCAATGCTTTGGTGGAGAAACAGAACAGTCAAAAAATCATATATATCAGTCAGAAGATCTTAGAAAGATCAGTCAGACATCCTCCATAGGATCCTTGCTAGCTCTGGATACACAGGGAGACGCTGTAGGGACAGTGGAAATAGCAGCTTCACACAGTGCAGCCATTACCACAAGCCTGTATGTGCCTGCAAGCAAGTCCCAGCATAGCATTCAACAAAGGATATTAGTGCTGTGAAAGTTCAATACATCTGTGCCTTACAAACAGTTTATCCAGTGCATCTGTACACAACAACCAGTTTATTTCTCTGTACGCATTGCATGTGATTTGACTGTGAAAAGAAAGTAAAAACAAATCTTTTTTCACCCAGTGCCTAGAAATCCTAGCTGAGCTGAGCAAAATTCATACATTTCTCTGCTGCTATAGAACTAGATCATTAACCCTCTCCTTGTCAACAAAATGTTCCAGCAAATCAACATGCAAACTGACACACTACCAGACTCAGAAATCCTTCAGATCAGGAATTAAACCCTGAACCAAACAAAAGAGAAAAAAGATTAACAAAACCAACCTGGAAAGTACAAGAAAATCTTGAAGCTCACGCAAAAGAGTTGGTGTCTCAAACGAATGATCTATGGTGTACTAATGTCACATGCATGTCAAATCTCTCTCAACCATGTCATGATGCATTACAACTAGAGAGCACTATTAAGCAATTAGATGTCGCTTATCAGAATTATCAAAGACTGTGTGTTAAATATATTCATCTCTTAAAGCGGTACAACACAATCTAGAAAGAGACAATTTAGTGCTGCAAACAAAGACAAAGGCAGAAGTAAGAATTGCACAGCTCCATGAATCCAGATCCCACTGCTCTGCATCCTCCAGACACTCCTCAAGGTCTTCCAAATCCCTACAATCAAGGTCTTCCACACTCAGTCAACAACTCATAAAGGCCCGTGCTGATGCTGAAGCTTCTAAAATTCAGGCAGCCTTCGCCAAAAAGAAAGCAGAAATGGGAGCTGAAGCCGCACCCCAGAAGGCAGAAGTGGGAGCTGAAGCCGCACGCCAGAAGGCAGAAATGGAGGCTGAAGCCGCACGCCAGAAGGCAGAAATGGAGGCTGAAGCCGCACGCCAGAAGGCAGAAATGGGAGCTGAAGCCGCACGCATGGGAGCTGAAGCTGCACGCCAGAAGGCAGAAATGGAGGCTGAAGCCGCACGCCAGAAGGCAGAAATGGAGGCTGAAGCTGCATGCCAGAAGGCAGAAATGGAAGCTGAAGCCGCACGCAAGGAAGCTGAAGCCACATGCCACAAAGTGGAAATTGAACTTTTGGAAAAACAATGTGAACATGCCACGGCCATGGCAAGATTAAAAGTCTTAGAACAGGCTGCTAGAGAAAGTGAAAGAGACAACAGTAGCAGCAGACACTCAGCTGTGTCTTATGCCTCAGATTCTTCACATTCCTCTCCAGAACGTCAGCTCCCTGTCACAGCAACCAAAGCACTCAACCAAGGTCTCTTCTCCGCACCTACTGTACTCCAAGACAATTTGCCTTCATATCTTCCAGTACACCAGACTGCAGCATCTCACCAAGCAGTGGACAATAGCATGCACATAATAAACTATCCACCTTACCTTGACATCAGCCAAGTACCTACTAGCAAGCACAATGCTCCACAGCTACAAACCAACATGCCAATGAACTTTAAACCAGTTCCAGTGTTGAATGCCTCAGCACCAACATATGTTCGCAAGTCACCTGCAGTCATGCACCCAAAGTCTGAAAACACGGACATGTCGCAGTTTGCTAAATACATGCTTCGCAGAGAGCTCACAAAGACAGGCCTCACCAAGTTTGATGACAAGCCTGAAAATTACAGAGGATGGAAATCCACCTTTAAAGCCACAATGAGTGACCTAGACATCACTGCTACAGAAGAATTAGATCTGCTCATCAGATGGCTAGGTCCCCAGTCTACTGAACGCATCAAGAGGCTCAAAGCGGTTCATATTGACAACCCTGCTGCAGGCCTTAATGCTGCTTGGGACAGACTTGAACGTACCTTTGGCAGTCCAGAAGCCATTGAAGATGCCTTATTCAAAAGATTGCACAGTTTCCCAAGGATTTCCACTAGAGAGAATTTAAAGTTTCAAGAACTCAGCGATGTTTTATTGGAGCTTCAACTCGCTAAAGCTGACATCCGCTTACCTGGTCTCAGTTACCTTGACACCCCTCGTGGCATCAACCCTATTGTTCTCAAGCTACCGTATGGACTTCAAGAAAATTGGCAGCGCTTGGATCAAAATACAAGGAAAAACATCAAGTTGCCTTTCCTCCTTTTCCTACTTCTGTGAGTTCATCAAACGAATTGCAGACACAAAGAATGACCCAAGTTTCTCCTATGGTGAAGGTAACCCTCTCAGTTCACCCCCTCCAAGACCTACAAACACACGTATGACACACAGAGACCATCGAGGACCAGTGTCCGTGAAAAGGACCACTGTTCTACCTGCACCTGCTACAGTTCTTGAAAAGACTGAACAAAACAAGAACATCGAGAACCCAAATCGCCAATGTCCCATACATAACAAACCGCATCCACTTAAGAAATGTATTGGCTTCAGAAAGAAAACCCTACAAGAACGTAAAGAACTTTTAAAGAAAATGGGGTCTGCTACAAATGCTGCGCCTCCACAGAACACTTTGCAAAGGACTGTAAAGCTATCATTAAATGCATAGTGTGACAGCGATGACCATGTACAAGCTCTTCATCCATATCCGCACAACTTTACTAAGCCCACAAACAATCCTCCTGAGGCAATGCAAGGCGGGGAGCGCACAGATCAAGCAGTACCTTCCACCTCAGTGTTCTCTTCATATACGGAAGTCTGTGGAGAAGGACTCTGTGACAAATCCTGCGCAAAGATATGTTTGGTTCGTGTATACCCAGAGGTCAACCTGAAAAGGCCATAAGACTGTTATACCATTCTGGATGATCAGAGTAACAGATCTCTTGCAACAACACAATTTTTTGAACTTTGAACATAAAAGAAAATGCTCTACCATATACCCTAACTACTTGCACCGGCACTACTGAAGTCTTAGGTAGGAGAGCCAGCGGTCTTGTGGTTGCTCCTCTGAATGACAATGTGGAAATACCTTTGCCCACTATCACTGAGTGCAACCAGATTCCAAGCAACAAAGAGGAGATCCCTACTCCTGAAGCTGCCTTGCACCATTCTCACTTGAAGGACATAGCCTACCAAATACCAGCCCTCGACGGAAGTGCTGAGATCCTACTGTTGCTCGGCCGAGACATCTTAAGGGTGCACAAAGTTCGTCAACAAATCAACGGTCCACATGATGCTCCATATGCTCAGTGTCTGGATCTAGGCTGGGTCATCATAGGCAATGTTTGTCGAGACAAAGCAGAAAACCTTACTCTGTGTCCTCCTTTAAAACACACGTCCTGCCAAATGGTCGGACTTCTTGTTCTGCACGACGACCACACCAATATCATGTGAAGGAAAGACTGCTTCATAAGAGCGCACAACGACACATCATACAGGACGAAGAGAAAGCTCTTAATTTCTGGATGACAACATCGGCAACACAGTGTTTGAGGTAACATCTAAAGACAACGAGTTGGCAGCTACCATGGAAGACAAAGAATTACTGAAAACCATGAGTAAAGAGTTCCACCAAGATGATTCCAACAGCTGGGTAGCACCTCTACCATTCCGTACTCCAAGAAAGAGACTACCAAATAACAGAGAACATGCAGAAGCACGGTTTACTTCTTTACAACGCAGTTTGAATCGGAAACCTGAGATGAAAAGACACTATGTGGACTTTATGCAGAAAGTGCTTGAGAGAGATCATGCTGAGCCTGCACCTCCGCTTAAGGAAGGAGAAGAATGCTGGTATCTTCCATGCTTTGGTGTCTATCATCCTCGCAAGCCTGATCAGATTAGGGTGGTCTTCGACTCAAGTGCTCGACATGAAGGTGTCTCCCTCAATGACAGTCTTCTCACTGGGCCTAATCTGAACAACAACCTCATAGGAGTTTTACTTTGCTTCAGACAAGAACCAGTTGCTATTATGGCTGACATTCAGCAGATGTTCCACTGTTTCATCGTCCGTGAAGACAACAGAAACTTCCTCAGACTCCGATGGTATCGCAATAATGATGTCAATGATGAAGTCATAGACTACCGGATGAAGGTACATGTTTTCGGTAATAGTCCGTCTCCCGCAGTAGCAATTTATGGACTGAGGAAAACGGCTCAAGAAGGAGAGAAAGAATTTGGGTTTCATGCACGACAGTTCGTCGAAAAGAACTTCTATGTAGACGACGGACTCAGATCTCTGCCTACAGAAGAAGAAGCTATTGACCTTCTCACTAGAATTCAGAACATGCTTACCACTGCAAACCTCAGTCTTCACAAAATCATTTCGAACAGTGACAAGGCCATGAGAGCCTTTCCCTCTGATGACTACGCTGGCAGTGTGAAGAAATTCCAACTAGGAACGGACCTTTCCATTACACAGCGCAGTCTTGGATTGCTTTGGAACGTTAAGCAAGACACGTTCACGTTACAAGTATCAGCCTGTGACAAGCCCTTCACAAAGCAATACATACACAATCAGACAAGACAGTTCCACTTGTCTGTCGGCAACAGAATGGAATGTATAAGAAAGTTCTCTGCACCTGAACAATGGCACTATGTGTCCACTAACTCCAACCCTGCTGATCGAGGTACGCGTGCAGTACCTGCTACTGCCTTTCTGGACACATTGTCAGACCTTTTTAGATATGAAATTTCTATAACGCAGGAATGTTTAAATTTGGGGCCAGGAATTGCGTCACGCAAACAACTTGTCTGCGTCATTAATATATAACAAGAACAAGAGACAAGCTAAACTCGTTAGTGTTACGCATACAAGAAAGGACATTTAACATTGATCAAAGACGGTCTAATGGACTCTGTTTATTTTATTTATTTGTTACAACCAAACAGGGTTTAGATCAAATGGTTTAAAAGTAAGGGAACACAATGACAACTAAGATAGATATCTCAGTATTGTGTTTATTTCGTCAGATCGAAACTCTGAAAGCCACGTAAACATGGAACAATAGGTTGCCCAATAAAGAAAAAAACCAAAGAAGGTTAAATGGCTTGGGTAAACCAGCTTGTAATGCTATGCTATTCGGCAATATGTACTATATGGTATGAGAATATTTATTAGTTAGAACTGATAATTTTAGCATCTTATAAAAACAGAGGCCCTACCACATTTAGTTGATCATCACAAATGTCGGGTGTACTAATCCGCATGAAGCCGATTAAGTCGGGTAACGTGTGAATGTTAAAAACGATACCATGAATGTATGTCCCCTCACATACACATCCCTGTGGATATAAGTAAAGGGGGATGAGATGCACACACGCCGTGGCGAAGTATGCTGGCGATGCCACAATAGAAATAAATTTTGATTTGTTAATAAAATCTATGGAGTCCCGGGATATAGGAATAAAAGACCCCAAACCAGTAAAAGATTGGCCAAACACATAAATTAATTCCTGCAGAAGGTTGATGGATGATCTGAGAGCGCCATCTGCTGGCCAAGTAATATAACACCTGGACAGACCCCTGGAGTTGATGAATATATATATCCTCCAATCAAATGAGGCCACATAGTGATGGGCTAGATCTAAAACTGGGCGGAAGACACACTATATAGAGGGGACACTCCAGAGCAGGAGGAGACACACACTGAAAAAGCTTGGGGAGAAACCTGAGGGACGCTTGGAGGGAAGAAAGGCAATTATCATCGGCCTCCCCTTTAAGACCGACCACACCCTAATCTTCCACCACTCTATCTTCATTAACCAGATGGTAAAGTATGCCTGAATAATATGATATCTATTTTCTAATTGCACAATCCTTACTTTAGATGTCCATCACAAACTAAGGGAATATAAATGAATTACTTTGCTGTGAAGCCTAATCAGTAGACTAGTAATTCTGCCTTTACATTCCACTGCAGAGGAATGCCAAGGAAGAAAGCTGTTCCCGGCTGAACACTTGAGCCATAATTTAGTGAAATTATTATATTTCCAAGAACTCTGTTTGTGGACATCTAAAAATATCAATTATATACCTATAGTGAGATACGCTGGGACCGTGAAATAGCTTTTAGATGTCAAGTGCCGTCCGCCCCACTCATAACCTAGCATAACTCCTTCCATATCCATCTTGCAGCCCTTTCGATTGAATGCATGTACCGTAAGTCAATAAGAAGCGTTGGGTAAACGTATATCGAATGAAGTGCTGTGATTGATCTGTGGAAGAGATAGTCTCCCTATCGAGTGTGTTATGTATCTCCCTGAAGGAAGCTGCATTTAGTGAATAGGCCCCCACAATAATAAATTGTGCTGCAGGTGATGCCCAGTAACTGAGTGTTTATCTTAGCCAGGTGGAGGATTGGTTTATAATGGGAAAGGTTTAAGTGAATAGAATAGAGCTTGGTGTTTAAGAATTGAGGCATGCATATCTGTGGTGCGGTCTATAAACCTAAAATATCTGTCCATTAGATTATTGCGTGTCACAGTATCGCTACTAATCACGATCTATAATCACTTGTAAATTGTATCTTGCTAATCCGTTGATAACCTATGATTGTATGAAACTTGACGTGTAAATAAATTTTGGTTTGAATTGTTTTACCGTTACGCAGTCTCATATCATCTTTATTGATTTTATTGTGTTTAAAAAATATCTAGATAGCATCAAAAGAACTCGGGATAACGCGCCATATATTTGTTAAGACGTATATTCATTGATTGGTTATTAATCCCTATTTTAGGGGTTAAATACCAATTTATACCACTGGTATTGGAGGCACTGTCAATAATATATCTATATCTATATATATCTACAATAAGAAAAATATACGTCATAATTAATATATCCCTGACCTATTAAAAAAGTCAATAATCTCTAACATATTGGAGGCTGCACTGCTGAGATGCTAAATGAATTTTTCACAATAAAATCAAGTTTATCTAAGATATTTGGAGGTTGCACTGTTGTGATGCTAAAGTAATTTTTCACAATAAAATCAAGTTTATCTATCAAGTAAGAGAGCAAGTTAGTGGTTGTGAGCGCCAGATCAAGTATTTGTGAAAGTAACATAAATTTGCTGGTCGTTAAGTAGCAGATTAAGCTATTGGATTAAAACAGTGGTAATCACGTAACGTTTGTTGTTGGCTGTGGATACCTGTTTAAAGCATTGTTATCTGACTGCTGTAATACAGAAACATGTCTGATTCAGATACTGATAGCCAGGAGGAAATCTCTCAATCGAGTCTTATAGAAGCAGGAAGACAGATGGCAATATTTGAAGTGGTAGAACATATCTCAGAGTCATTGCATATTGAAACCGATCTGATTGTATTTGTGAATACTATCAAAGACCGCGCCCAAAATCTTGTACACGATATGTGGGACAAAGAAGGTGATGTGCGTACGTTCTTGAATTTGTTTTTAAACACAAACAACAAGCAAAGAAGGGATTGTATTATAATGGAATCATGGCCCTCCATAATGTATTTGTGTTGTGCATTTGCTAAACAAAATGCGATACAAAAGGTTGTCATGATGGAGACCATCGCTGACTTAAATGCAAAAATAGAAAATGGTAATGATTTAACAGACAAACCTGAGAAAGCCAGTACAGAAATAATTACTTTAAACGAACATAGCCAGAAACTGCAAGAACAACGCCAAAGCTTACAAGCTGTATATAAAGAGAGTTGTGTTGAATTAAACAGTTTTAAAGAGAAATGTTCTAATTTAGAGCAGAAACTGTATGGCTATAAGCAAGAAATAATGCTTTCAAGTGAGTCCGAGGTGTCAAGCAGTGATGAGAGTGTTGAAACTGACACAGATGAAATTCAATGCTCACTGAAAACTTGAAGGTACTAAAAGCCCGGATAGACTCCATATCCCAGGTAAAGGGTAGACAAACAGAAACTGTTTCATCTGACCATAAGCCTGATGCTGGCCCTCATTTAAAAGAGCATGCCAAGGACAGTGGGGTAGATTCTGGAAGTAGCCCCGCAGATGATGTTAAACAGGGCGAAAGGGGGATCCCTTCAAGACCTATAAGAGTGCAGGTCCAGCCATCTAATGAGACCAGTCATGGGAGTCATAGGTCAAATAAAAGGGCCCATACCACAAGCCAAGTTGCCCCTAAGCAACATCAGGATGCCTCCCAGGTATATGTTGCCAGGAGGAAATCATACGCTGAGGTGGTAAGAGGGAATAATCCAGATAGGAACCCCAGGGTCACGCCTGCCCCGCACCCACCAAGAAGTGGGGAGCAGAGGTCACCCAATGACTGCAGAAGATATGAGCAATGGCCACGACCGCACAATAGTCACAGGGAATATGCCCAAGGGCCTAGGCCTGCCCAAAGAAATAGGTATCCCCAATCTAGTGATTCTCCTCAAAGTGATGATCCCCCTCAAATAGGTAGGTCACCCCCTCGCGTTAGGTCCCTGAAAATAGAAGGGGAGGTCAGACAGGAGACCCCAGGCCCAGATCACACCGTCAGAACAGAAGTAGTAATGCTGATTCTGACACATCAAATAATTCTAGGCCCGAGCGTAATAGGATCCGCAGAAATAGATACCTTAAACGAAATGATCAGAATGACCGAATAAACCAATTAGAATACCGGTTATATCAATTAGCTGAACAATTGGTGAAGATCACCGAGTATGTATGGGCACAGCGGCCTGATAACTCTTTAGGGATAAATCCAGTGGCCACCCAAGGGCCACAGGATCAATAACACCTCAGATGTTATTGAATCAGAGGGAACAACTGAATGAAATAGCATAGGTGGCACAACCTGACACCATTGAATCCCCAGGTCTACATATTAATAAGGAATCTAAAAGTATGTAAAGGGGGATTTCTGCTGTTGGATGCTAACCACTCTCCTATTTTTCAGCCACTTCTAGTCCCTCTGATATAAACAGGCCATTAACCGCAACCGACTCTCAGGAGATCGTCGTAGCCAGATGCCCCGATGGAGAGCCAGCTACCCGTTGCGCATTAGCCTACAAGAAACCTAAGGTTCTCTGTACGGGTAAGGATGAGAATCTCCCTACCCCAGGTAAAGTGATTTTCAACACCAGTTCATGGAGTTGCCCTCGGAGGTTAGAAACAGGTATTAACAGGGTCTGTATAATAAATCCCTACGATAACTGCATGATTGCAGGAGTAAACCTCGTGGGAAGGCCGAATCCAATCACTGGTTTTAACTCGTTAATACGGTCAAAGAAATTAAATTTGTAGGAAATATATATATATATATATATATACACCTATTTATATATATATCTCTACAGGGCGATATCCAATTCAGTCCCCTATTAGGAAAGCAAGCCCACAAAAGGGGGATGATATACTTAATGGCTCACAAGAATTGAAAGGGTTAATAATCTATGTGTCACTGTCTTGATGAAATGCATTAAAATTAAAATAAATGCCGCGCTGCATCTAAGGGAAAGCATGGAATAAATCAGAAATGGGGAAGATTACCCGTTTCCATTTACCATGATCCTAAAGTTACATAGATGAAGTGTTAACCTAAATATTTACATGTTGTGTATATCAATTCTTATGAAGTTCATCTCATTTTAGAAAGATAAGATGAGTAAAGTGACAATTGGTCACTCGCATGGAGACGTGTCCTAAAGACTCAGATGTCAGGAGCAGCCATGCTGGAGGTGACAGAAAGTCATGGAAGCACCCTGTCATAAAGGATACCCAAAGAAACGGAAGGATGACGACAAGTGCATTATTGGTTATTTGAAAATCAACCTCCATAGATGAGAAGATCAACAAGCCACAAGATGTTTCGCTTGAAAGGTCTTTACCCGGGGAAAACACTGCTTGATTCAAATCCATTTTTCATCAACTGGAATTCATTGATTCACCCTCAGATTACCCCGTTCGTAAAAGAAATGGGGGAACCACAAAAGGGGGATGGTCGTGAGAACCCATCATGCATTTACCAATTTTTTTTCTTCTGCACCAATTATCGCATGGAGTCGATGCCTAACAACTTCTTAAAGACTAAAGCTACCATACAGATGTAAAATTTCCTATCCAATTGGTCCATGTCAATTCCTACTCATGAATCTGGATGAGTAGATATTGAAAAGGGGGATTTGTCAGACCTTTTTAGATATGAAATTTCTATAACGCAGGAATGTTTAAATTTGGGGCCAGGAATTGCGTCACGCAAACAACTTGTCTGCGTCGTTAATATATAACAAGAACAAGAGACAAGCTAAACTCGTTAGTGTTACGCATACAAGAAAGGACATTTAACATTGATCAAAGACGGTCTAATGGACTCTGTTTATTTTATTTATTGTTACAACCAAACAGGGTTTAGATCAAATGGTTTAAAAGTAAGGGAACACAATGACAACTAAGATAGATATCTCAGTATTGTGTTTATTTCGTCAGATCGAAACTCTGAAAGCCACGTAAACATGGAACAATAGGTTGCCCAATAAAGAAAAAAACCCAAAGAAGGTTAAATGGCTTGGGTAAACCAGCTTGTAATGCTATGCTATTGCATATATGCAATATGTACTATATGGTATGAGAATATTTATTAGTTAGAACTGATAATTTTAGCATCTTATAAAAACAGAGGCCCTACCACATTTAGTTGATCATCACAAATGTCGGGTGTACTAATCCGCATGAAGCCGATTAAGTCGGGTAACGTGTGAATGTTAAAAACGATACCATGAATGTATGTCCCCTCACATACACATCCCTGTGGATATAAGTAAAGGGGGATGAGATGCACTCACGCCGTGGCGAAGTATGCTGGCGATGCCACAATAGAAATACATTTTGATTTGTTAATAAAATCTATGGAGTCCCGGGATATAGGAATAAAAGACCCCAAACCAGTAAAAGATTGGCCAAACACATAAATTAATTCCTGCAGAAGGTTGATGGATGATCTGAGAGCGCCATCTGCTGGCCAAGTAATATAACACCTGGACAGACCCCTGGAGTTGATGAATATATATATCCTCCAATCAAATGAGGCCACATAGTGATGGGCTAGATCTAAAACTGGGCGGAAGACCACTATATAGAGGGGACACTCCAGAGCAGGAGGAGACACACACTGAAAAAGCTTGGGGAGAAACCTGAGGGACGCTTGGAGGGAAGAAAGGCAATTATCATCGGCCGCCCCTTTAAGACCGACCACACCCTAATCTTCCACCACTCTATCTTCATTAACCAGATGGTAAAGTATGCCTGAATAATATGATATCTATTTTCTAATTGCACAATCCTTACTTTAGATGTCCATCACAAACTAAGGGAATATAAATGAATTACTTTGCTGTGAAGCCTAATCAGTAGACTAGTAATTCTGCCTTTACATTCCACTGCAGAGGAATGCCAAGGAAGAAAGCTGTTCCCGGCTGAACACTTGAGCCATAATTTAGTGAAATTATTTATATTCCAAGAACTCTGTTTGTGGACATCTAAAAATATCAATTATATACCTATAGTGAGATACGCTGGGACCGTGAAATAGCTTTTAGATGTCAAGTGCCGTCCGCCCCACTCATAACCTAGCATAACTCCTTCCATATCCATCTTGCAGCCCTTTCGATTGAATGCATGTACCGTAAGTCAATAAGAAGCGTTGGGTAAACGTATATCGAATGAAGTGCTGTGATTGATCTGTGGAAGAGATAGTCTCCCTATCGAGTGTGTTATGTATCTCCCTGAAGGAAGCTGCATTTAGTGAATAGGCCCCCACAATAATAAATTGTGCTGCAGGTGATGCCCAGTAACTGAGTGTTTATCTTAGCCAGGTGGAGGATTGGTTTATAATGGGAAAGGTTTAAGTGAATAAAATAGAGCTTGGTGTTTAAGAATTGAGGCATGCATATCTGTGGTGCGGTCTATAAACCTAAAATATCTGTCCATTAGATTATTGCGTGTCACAGTATCGCTACTAATCACGATCTATAATCACTTGTAAATTGTATCTTGCTAATCCGTTGATAACCTATGATTGTATGAAACTTGACGTGTAAATAAATTTTGGTTTGAATTGTTTTACCGTTACGCAGTCTCATATCATCTTTATTGATTTTATTGTGTTTGAAAATATCTAGATAGCATCAAAAGAACTCGGGATAACGCGCCATATATTTGTTAAGACGTATATTCATTGATTGGTTATTAATCCCTATCTTAGGGGTTAAATACCAATTTATACCACTGGTATTGGAGGCACTGTCAATAATATATCTATATCTATATATATCTACAATAAGAAAAATATACGTCATAATTAATATATCTCTGACCTATTAAAGAAGTCAATAATCTCTAACAACATTATGGCTATCCCCACCAATACTCTTGAATGAAGACCTCATCTCAAATTCTACAAATTTTACCTTTGAACTATTTGAACCGGAATCTGATAAAGAAATTAGAGCTGTTACGGTTACACTCAACACCTCTGTGAAAGAAAGGATAAGGCTGAGTCCTCACCGTTTTGAATGCTTTTCCAAGTGGTCTTCTGTTGTAAGAGCCATTGCACACCTTATTCACATTGCTCATCAATTTACAAACAGCTCTGATACGGACAAAGAATGTCACGTCTGTAAAGACCCCCCCACAATTCAGGAGGCCTCTCGACCAGAAAAGATACTGAGCTTCTTGAATGACAAGTGTAAATGGGAATTCAACCCACCTCACTCCTTTCACATGGGAGACTCTTGGGAACGCATGATTGGAGTCACAAGAAAATTCCTGGACTGGTACTGGACCAGAAAACTTTACAACTTATTCATGAAAGAAGATTCTCCACACTTTTACTTCAGGCCTATAAAGGAACTAGTACTCCTTCTGCCCAAAGCCTCACAAGTCATCAATTTGACTCAAAGGGAGGTAAGAAGGATTGGTGCACGTTGCTGCCTTCCCCTCTGAAGATGGACTCACTGACTGTTCTTCTCACAGCCCGCACCATCAAGATCAAGATCTGCAAGAATTGTTAATGTTGCATTATTTTCTCTTGTTCTTCCCTTCCCTCTTGTTTTTCAGATGTTCCTGGAAAAGAATCTTCACTTATTTGTTTTGAACTTTAGTCAAAGTTATTTAATTATAGAAATCATAGATTTCGACGGGGAGTGTCATGTTTCACATGACTTGTGATATGCCTTTAAGAATTGCACATGTCTTATCTACCCCTGGGTTTCTCCCCTCCCTTCCTCATGGTGTAGGGATTTCCTGTTCAGATAGCTCCACCCTTGTTCCCTTCCCAGTAATCCTTTGCAAGCCTTATGGACTCAGATTCATTATGATTTTTTGACCTATCGGATGTATATTGTTGTGGATTTTCTACAGTTTTGGAATAAAACTTCAACAGATCTTCAAGGTGTCATCTCGATTGAGTCACTGTCTATCATTCATCTGGACTGGGAATTATCGCCATCTCATCACAACAGTAAGTTAAGAGATCACATTCTCAGTGCTTTGGTGGAGAAAAAGAACATGGATGCAGGTTACCCAATACACCACTCAAACCAAGAAATATATATATATATATATATAGCAGCCGCCCTGCTAGGAAATAGGCACGAAACCGTTTCTTCTGCATCTTTGCAGAATCAGTTATCAAGAAGAATGTGGATAGTAGAGGGCCAGGCTCACTGCTGTAAATACCTATGATATGGTTTATTTTATAAATTAAGCACAATAAAGGATTAACAATTAGTGATGGGCCGAACACCCTCGTGTTCGGTTCGCATTTGAACTCGAACATTTGAAAAAGTTCAAATTCGAACGCAAACACGATGCGAACACAATGCAAGTCAATGGGGCTCAAAAGTTCGAAAATTAAGGTCCCCTCCAAGAGGGCATATATGCAAGATATTGATCATACAAGGTGTATGGGGGTCCAGGTACTGCCCTGGGGGAAAGGAAACAATGAAAAACAAAAAACGAAAAAAACCGTTTTTAACCATTTCACTGCTGAGTGCTGAGCCATTTCACTGCTGTGCGCTGAGCTAATTTTTACCACTTTTGCTCATGTTTAAACGCAATTTGAAGCCATGGGAAATGTTTAAGCAACAACGAGTGAGAAAAATTATGATCTTAACGCAAACGTTAATGCTCACTTGCGTGAGCATTAATGTTTGCTGCGGTGTTCAACGCATATTTGTAATGATTCCCCAGGACAGACCTGGTAGGATCCCTGGTAACAGACCTCTAACCCTCCGATCCTTAAGATGGTCGGGACCACTAAACCTAATCTCTAGCAGCCACACAGGCCAGGGAGACAGCACCAGCAATATACACCACAGACTGAGATCAATATAAACAAAATAAACCAAGGTGCAAGAACAGCGCTCCCTAGTAAACACTCGTGTATCTCCCACAACACCTCAAAAGTGATGTAGAGGAAAAAATATTCTTACGTTTCCGTGGAGGGAAAGTTGTTCAAAGGGGGGTCCTCTAGCGGAGCACAATATTTGTACATACAGAACCTCCAATATATAGAAAAGGAATAGAGAAAATGATAGTGCAGATCGAAACAATATAGAGTATTCACAATATATCAATACACTTATGCACTCACGCTTTTCAAGAGCTCCCTAGCTCTATTTTCATCGCCTTTCGGACTGTTAGAGGCCGGTCCGACAGCCAAAAGTAGCCAAGCTTCTTTTTTTTCTCTTTAATCTTTTGATAATATCCTTCTTTGGATCTCAAAGTAAAAGAAGAAATTCACATGGCACAGTATTGCAACTTAATTGCGAGTTCCGTCCAAACCCCAGGGGAAAGAGTGCAACTCACCCTTTCAAGAGCTACACCGAGCTCTAGGGATCCAGCGTATATATATCGTTTGAGGCACAATTGGAGAAAGCCACTTTCAGCAAATTGGATAATACCAATAAAATACAAAAATACTTTGTATATAAAAAAAGGGGTATTTAATCTAAAATAAATAATATAAAATACAAACTACAAAACCAGACGCGTTTCGCGCATCACGCGCTTCATCAGTGGCAAAAGGAAAAAGGAAATTTGCATTAGCAGAGAATTTCCTTTTTCCTTTTGCCACTGATGAAGCGCGTGATGCGCGAAACGCGTCTGGTTTTGTAGTTTGTATTTTATATTATTTATTTTATATTAAATACCCCTTTTTTATATACAAAGTATTTTTGTATTTTATTGGTATTATCCAATTTGCTGAAAGTGGCTTTCTCCAATTGTGCCTCAAACGATATATATACGCTGGATCCCTAGAGCTCGGTGTAGCTCTTGAAAGGGTGAGTTGCACTCTTTCCCCTGGGGTTTGGATGGAACTCGCAATTAAGTTGCAATACTGTGCCATGTGAATTTCTTCTTTTACTTTGAGATCCAAAGAAGGATATTATCAAAAGATTAAAGAGAAAAAAAAAAAAAAAAGAAGCTTGGCTACTTTTGGCTGTCGGACCGGCCTCTAACAGTCCGAAAGGCGATGAAAATAGAGCTAGGGAGCTCTTGAAAAGCGTGAGTGCATAAGTGTATTGATATATTGTGAATACTCTATATTGTTTCGATCTGCACTATCATTTTCTCTATTCCTTTTCTATATATTGGAGGTTCTGTATGTACAAATATTGTGCTCCGCTAGAGGACCCCCCTTTGAACAACTTTCCCTCCACGGAAACGTAAGAATATTTTTTCCTCTACATCACTTTTGAGGTGTTGTGGGAGATACACGAGTGTTTACTAGGGAGCGCTGTTCTTGCACCTTGGTTTATTTTGTTTACAATTGTTTTTGTGGTGAGGGAAAACACCCGATTCTGCCTGAACATGTAGCGATCCGTATTAATATCCAGAGCGCCTCTTTTTCATCCTATTTCTTGTTTCTAAGTGAGATGAATATAAGTTTGTACTGCGCTATAGTGTATGGCAGAATGGAAGCGCACCAGCAGTAGTATACCAGACAGAGGCACAGAGCAAGAGTAGTCATTATAACAAAACCGGGTCAGCAACGTTTGGGCACTTGTACTGCGCTACTATATGTGGCAGGATCTGTAGCACACACCAGCAGTAATAAGCAGCAGATATACCAGACAGAGGCACAGAGCGAGAGTAGTCGTTATAACAAAACCTGGGTCAGCAACATTGAGGCACTTGTACTGCGCTACAATATGTGGCAGGATCTGTAGCACACACCAGCAGTAACAAGCAGCAGATATACCAGACGGGGGCACAGAGCGAGATCAAAAAACGCGCAGGTGTGAACCCAGCCTTAGAGTGTATTCTTCGTTCCATCAATTGAAGTGAGTGACGATTTAGGCTAGGGTCAGACTGAGGCAGTGCGAACGCGCGTTCTGGCGCACTTAATCACGGCCGTGCTAGCAGCAGATGCCGGGCAATGACGGCCAATATACGAAGTACGGTCGCACAAAAGTCCGGCTGCGCAACGCAAGTGGAAAATGAACGCATTTTTTCGAGAACGTTAAACCACTAGTACTGACGTACAGAGTACGCTGCGTCCGCTAGCGGCGTGTGTGTGTGAATTGGAGATGTCAGACGCTGCTAATGTCCGGCCAACATAACGTCCAGACACAAAAAGAGTTTTATTGATGATCCGTACAAAATCACGGATGAAAATGCGCATCGTATGACCGCTATTGCGTATTCCGTGAAAAAATACGTTCATTCTTCGAACGCACATTTTCACGGACAACGTGAAAAATGCGTTAGTCTGACCCTAGCCGTAACAGTTAATCTAAAAACTATAAGTACTTTCTATGCAAGCAGTGCTTTTTGTGTCAATAGGGTATATTTTCTGCAACTTCCAGTCTCCGTTTATGAGCTCTATGGACTCTAACAGTTTGTAATCCTTTAGAACAGGGCAGTAAAACTCTTGCCCCCAGGTGTTTCTGAGCTACAAATCCCATGATTCCCTGCCCATCTAATGCTTTGAAATAATTCTGGGAATTGTAGGCATCAACATCTGGGGGGCCAGAGTTTGACAGCTCTGCTTTAGAATAAAGGTTCCCTAAGAAACAGGGCCCTCTATACTCCATTTCAGTATCACATGTGCTACCCTAAATAATCATCACCCCTGTACTGTGCTGCAGAATATGCTGGAGTAATATAAATAATAATAGTAATAATTACAATGATGTACCCACAAAATACTTTTCGCATTGAAAGAGTAAAGCACACCTCCAAGCTATCAAATACTACTGTCATAATACTGTTTTCTAGCATTTAAAACAACAATTTCAAAACAAAAGTATTTTAGTAGATAACGAATCAACATACGAGTATGTTCCAAGAAAGTACATCACCATGAGGAAGTATCTAATATATAATCAGCAGTGGTTTTCAGAACATTCCAGACATAAACATATAATTTCAGAGAACTCTCATGCTTGAAAATAAACTGTTAAGGACAGGCTTAGTGTCACCTAGGGACATCATTTGCTGTTTATGAAAATATAAAATAAAGAAAAAGAAAACAGCAGCTACAAAAGCTGACTGAATTCAATACAGAAAGAATAATTCACATAACTACTAATTATATCCCATGATAATAATAATAATCATCATAATAATGATAAATCATTGTGAACTAATTATGTATTAATAATGATTAAATACAGTCATGTGGAAAAGAAAGCACACCCTCTTCAAATTCTATGATTTTACATATCAGAATATAATAAAAAATCATCTGTACCTAGTTACAGGTATTTATAAAGCGCCAATAAATTCCTTACCACTGAGCAGGTCTTAAAATTAGGTTAACGTGTACCTGAATGCTCCAGACCTGCAAATTGCCAAAACCTCTGCTTTTATAGATATGATCACACTAAAAGATGATCAATTAATCCCTTTATTACCGATATCGAGATTTCTCGGGTTGCAAAGGCACCATCTGGTGCCCCGATATCTCGATATGCTAATTTGCAGCCCAAAAGCAAATCAAATTTGTTTTCTGCAAACAAATTTTGTTTGGTTTTAGGCTGCAGAAGGTGCCCCCAAAGACTTTAGCCCTGTGGGCATAATGCCCAAAGAACTAAAACTGTAAAATCGGCACCTGAAAGCCCTGAAATATCGGGCTTTTAGGAGCTGTCAGTGAAAGGTATTTTAATATGATAGGTAGTTTTTTAATTTTTGCATTAGTGTGAAATTCCCCCCTCCTTGTTCCAGCACGGTGTCTGTTCAATTTCGTTTCCTCTCGAGGCTAGTCAGCGGGGTGATGGAAATAGATATCCTGTGTTAACTTAGAAATGCCCGCGAAATCTTTCTTACATGATGTAGAAATGTATCTGCTCTGATTGGTTGTTGTATCACATTCCTATGTTGGGAGTGAACACTGCAGGAAGTTTTTATATATAACGAACATTTCTATTGGATGTTGAAACAATAAACGAACCTGACAGACCACGGACTGATCAGATGATAATCTGCCATATCTCGGTGTGGTTGTGTCTATCGTCTCCTCTGATCAGAGTCGCGCAGCGCCTTACTTCGATTTTGATATATAAGAAGAAACTTGAAAAACGTTTATGGTAATTATAATGGAAATCTAGAATTTAACAGTCAGCAATCGATGCAGGAGAAACAGACGAAAATAGATCTGCTGTTAAAACCTCTGTAATTCAAATTTGCACTAGATGGCACCATCTACTGCCCAAATAGGTTATTACAGTAATAGATATGTATTACTGTAAAATTTATAAATAGAATTTTTCAAAAAACACTGGTTTCTGACAATGTTTTGTTGGAAAATCACTTGGTAGTGAAGTATTTAATCAAGGGCATCAGATTAGCAACACCTGGCTGCTACAAATCCTCTTATTTCCTATGGAAGCAGTAAGGGTGCACTTACTTTTTCACACATGGCTTCTCCATGTTGGTCTAGTTGTTAAATGAATCATGACATTGTGTAATGTCATGTGCTGTTGTTCATCTGAGGTTATACTTACCTAACTTTGAGACCTGCTAAGGACTAGGGATGAGCCGAACACCCCCGTGTTCGGTTTGCATTCGAACGCGAACAATTTCAAAAGTTAGAGTTCGAACGCGAACACGAACCGAACTCAATGCAAGTCAATGGGACTCGAAAGTTCGAATTTTAGAGTGCCCTCCAAGAGGGCATATATGCAAGATATTTGCCATAAAAGGTGTATGGTCCGGGTAGTGCCCTGGGGGACAGGAAACGAGGACAAAAATGTTTTTAAAGCAACAATGAGTCTTCCATGAAATAAAGGTTAAGAATAAAAACGAAAAATTCCTTCAAATATTGTGCCTAGGAGGTCCCCATAACCTGCCCGTTAAATGGCAGATTTGTAGGTTGTATGGAAACATTTAAAAACAAAAACTGACATTTCAAATGACGGTAAATGGTTTTCCTTTAATCTATTCATAAACAACTGCTTGGGGCGGCAGTCTGTATGAAAAGAGGAGACATTTTAGGACACACAGAACAAGTTTAGTGATTTTTTGGCTAAATTATGGTGAAACTTATGCAGGCTTAGGATGAAAGTAACAATAGGTGCTTTAAAATTGGGCCTTTTGTGTCGGCAACAGTGCCGTCACACCGTAACCCCTCTGTGGTATTGTGGAAGAGTGCAGGGTTGGACCCTGCGGTCCAATATTAAAATGATATGAATCTGGTATAGACATCAGTGGCAGTGCACCCAAATATTGTGCCTTTGGTGGCAGCAAGTGCCTTCACACCGTAACCCATCTGAGGTATTGTGGAAGAGTGCAGTGGTGGAGGTTTTGGTAATGCAGAAGAGATCCCCGATCTATTCAGTTACATCAGCAGCTATAACAAAACCGGGTCAGCAATGTTTAGGCACTTGTACTGCGCTACTGTATATGGTGAGAATCGGCATACACCAGTAGCAACAGGAAGCAAACAGAACAGGCAAGGAATACACACAGAGAATAGTCAAATGGCAGGCAAAGTCGGCAACAGATCGGGTCCTCAGAAGAACTAGCAGGGTCAGTAACAAGTATACAAACTGATTTGTTAAGTTGAGACACAGGCTGAGACACACTGAGCGTGTAGTGATGCACAGCGTAGCGAAGCAAAGAGAAGCAATAATTTTGCAGGCTTGACTAAACTCCGCTCCGCCTCGCAGCGTGTCTACACTACATTACGTTTGCTTCTCACCGCACTGGACAGGAATCCACTAACTAAATTAAAATGTACACACAAAACCGTTTTATTTTCACAAAGCACATGTTATATAGGCAAAAAAAGTTTCTACTCAATAAAATACATCAAAAATTACTGTTAATTTAATAGGAATAGTATAAAAATATAAAAAAAGGTAACCCCTGATCATATATATTATAGAGACACGGAGCTGTGGATAGAGTAGGGATGCATTGATACCACACACAGACATATCAATGGGTGAGCTGCTGGGGGCAATATATCCATATGTGAGCTGGGGGCAATATATATCCATGGGTGAGCTGCTGAGGGCAATATATCCAGAGCTACTGGGGGCAATATATATCCATGTGTGCTTTCACTGCCTTTGAACAGGCACCGTACTTGCTGGCAGTTGGCAAAAATTTGTGTGAGCATATGAGAGAGCTCCACAGCAATAAACCTTACAGTAATGTGCGCTGTGCATGAGCATTCAGTGTAATATGGGAGTACTGATTTATGAGTAAGAGTAGTTAAAAGAAATCCGTAAAACTCGGGGGGGGGGGGGTGACACCATAAGTTACCGCACCATGTGACACCAACCCTAGTGACGCCACTGCTCCCAAGTGTCCCTATTTTGGAAGAAATGTCCCTATTTTAGATCTAAATTCCTACGGCCACCTTTTTCTCCTCATATCCCTCATTTTAGGGGACTCCTCAATATATTCCTGTTGTGTGGGTGTATCACAGAGCTGTAGAGCAACACAAGTACCAGCAATGGATAACCCAAGGGCTGAATATAGAATATTTGATACAGTCCTAACCTCAACATCTGAGGAAAGGGATTTAGGGGTCATTATTTCAGAGGATCTAAGGGTAAGTAGTCAATGTAATAGAGCAGCAGGAAATGCTAGCAGAATGCTTGGTTGTGTAGGGAGAGGTATTAGCAGTAGGAAAAGGGAAGTGCTCATGCCACTGTACAGAGCACTGGTGAGACCTCACTTGGAGTACTGTGTGCAGTACTGGAGACCGTATCTCCAGAAGGATATAGACATCTTAGAGAGAGTTCAGAGAAGGGCTACTAAAATGGTGTACGGCTTGAAGGAGAAAAGTTACCAGGAAAGGCTTAATGATCTTAACATGTACAGCTTGGAAAAAAGACGAGACAGAGGAGATATGATAGAAACATTTAAATACGTAAAGGGAATCCACAAGGTAGAGGAAGGGAGTATATTTAAAAGGAAACAAAATAGCAAAACAAGAGGACATAGTCTTAGATTAGAGGGGCAAAGGTTTAAAAGTAACATCAGGAAGCATTATTTTACTGAGAGGGTGGTGGATACATGGAACAGTCTTCCAGTAGAAGTGGTAGAGGCCAAAACAGTAATTGAATTTAAGCAGGCATGGGATAGGCATAAGGCTATCCTAAACAAAAGATAAATCCAGGTTAAGTATCCATGTAATTGGGCAGACTAGATGGGCCGAAAGGTTCTTATCTGCCGACATTTTTCTATGTTTCTATGTTTCTATGTTTCTATATAACAGATGTTAGAAATCATTAGGTGTGATTAAGGCTAATGTCAGATGAATACAGTGATCACGTCTGTGTTGCCGCACAGTTTAATGTCTGTCGTAGCATAGAATCATGAACAATAGTGACGACACACAACGCACATGGCAAATGGACGCAAGTTAGGCAAGAACGTAAAATCGCTACCACAAACGCGCAGAGTGCGCCACGTCCACGTAGCTTTCTGTGTGAGTGATGAGATGTCAGATGCAGCGTATTTGCGACATCCAGCACCTTGACGCAAAAAATGGCTTTTCATATCCTTTTCAAATTTTTATCATTTTTCATAGTAATTTTATTTCCCATAGTACCCTTTTTTCCACGTCCGTCAAAAAAACACAGACCGAATGGATACTGTAGTGGTGTCTACAGTATCTTCCATCAGTACGTCTGTCCGTTATGCACGCACGCAGAGTGCGCTCAGACTGCGTTCATCTGACATTAGCCTAGAATTATTTGCTCTAAATTATGTTTTCCTTGACATAAAATTACCTGGAAATGTCATAATGTCACATAAAAATGTGGTAATGCGTATTAGTGCATATGTTATTTAAAGAAACACTGTAATAAAAAAAAAATACACTCCCTTTTTTTTTTCACTTAAAGAATTGGGAAGATGCACCCACCCAATTTTATTTTAGCTATAAATACTCACTTTGTCGCGTGCTGTTTGTCCCTGGAGCTTTTTTTGTGCGAATTGAACGAAGCTTGGAACATGAGTACTTTCTGTAAGCAAGTTTCGTATCACTTGCACAGAATGTTGGAACGGATCTACATGCGCAGAACTGATCTGATCCAGAATCCATCAGTGTTGGGGTTCTCAGCCCTCATTAAGATAACTCCCCTTATCAGATATTGATTAGCAACACTGAATTATATACATTTCCTATGGATTTTATTACCAAGTTTATATTTTTGAGCAGTTAAAGGGCCATTACCAGCAAAAAATGAAATGTCCTTATTGTGTTTATTTTATGCTGCTGATATCTTACATGTGCTTTGTTTTTCTCTTGTTTGTTTAGTTAAGGAAATATTCTACTCTGTATGTGTCACTGGATGCATCCATTGTGTGATTTTTTTTGTGTTGTAAACTGCCCCCCCAAAGGGCCCTATTCTGTTGCTCACGCTGAAATGGGATGTTAATGGGGAAACCTTGCGCCTGCAGGTTTCCCCGCAGCATCCCTGTTTTACCCAGAGATTCAGGAGCAGGTACTAATTCAGCACCTTGCCCCATAACTATGCGTTACCCTCGGCAATACTGGTGGTAGCGCTTCTGCGCCGGCTCGAGTATAACCTCCTGGAGTCTATAGGACTCAATAGAGGGCTGCGCTGCTGAACCAAGAGCCCTGAGCGATCATGCTCTCCAGACTGGGCCACCGTTCTCGTCGCGTGATGAGAGATTAGTATCAGATTTATTATGGGAAGTTTAGGGGGTGCTAAATTGTGGCTGCTCAGTGCTCCCCAGGATCTGGCTGCTTGGCACACCCAGGATCTGGTTGCTTGGTGCTCCCCAGGATCTGGCTGCTCGACGCCTCGCAGGATCAGGCTGCTTGGCTCTCCCCAGGATCTGGCTGCTCGGCACCTCCCAGGATCAGGCTGCTTGGCGCTCCCCAGGAACTGGCTGTTCGGCACTCCCCAGGATCTGGCTGCTTGGCGCTCCGCAGGATCTGGCTGCTCAGTGCTCCCCAGAATCTGGCTGCTCAGTCTGTTCTACTCCTGGGCTATTCCATGACAATGGACCCAATTTTTAATGAATTTTTTCCTCATGTCTTCCAATTTTCATAAAATTTTATACACTTGTTGAAAGATCAAAATTAAGTTTAAATCTAAAAAAAAATTTTTATATTTCATCTCGTTTTTCTGTTCTGAGGGTCTGAAATTTCAAAAAAATACCAATTTTGTTCTTTCTGGACTACACAAAAACCTTACAATCTCAGCCCAGAAGTGAGATATTACAAAAATAAAAATACCACTCTCTTCAGAAATCCATGGGTTTTAATATGATATGCCACATGACAGATTTATTTTAAATTTTGAAACTAAGTTACAAAATTTAAAAGTTTAAAAAGTTATTTAAAAAAATAATATGAGTAAAAGTTTTCAAAAAATTGTATTGATTTATATCATATTTATAAAAGCTTTCTGCAAAATTTCTGCCTTATTGGGCTTTTTTCAGGATAAATTGGTCTTATTGGAGTGAAATAAAACAAAATAAACGATACCTTTTTCTATGGGTATTTACCCTTTTTTACTGTCCCTTTCTTGCTGCCTATGTCGACCCAGCATTGATTTGTTCTCATTCAGAGTATGCTATTTATTCTATATTGATACCCAAGTTGCTGTTTTGCTTTGCTTAACTCCGACATACTTTTGACTGTCTCTATTATTATGGTTCTTAGGGACATACTAGGGATAAAGCAGAATCTATTTAAGCATAGGGATACACATTAGGGATTATACATTATTCTGGATGACTTCTGTATGCTCTGGGACAGTCTCGTGACCTATCATTTACTGGTCCCCACAATTTATCTAATAGGGGGTACCATCTAGGATGACTTTATCTATCTATATATAGGCTATTATTTATTTATTCATTCTAGAAATTCGCCTGGGGGGCTGTATAATAGATTTGGTGTGCCACTACTCTAATGATTATGAGACTATAACGCACACTGTGCAATCCAGCCCATTGTTGTTTTTTGTCTTGGTGAATGTGTATAGAAACATAGAAACATAGAAAAATGTCAGCAGATAAGAGCCTTTCGGCCCATCTAGTCTGCCCAATTACATGGATACTTTACCTGGATTTATCTTTTGTTTAGGATAGCCTTATGCCTATCCCATGCCTGCTTAAATTCAATTACTGTTTTGGCCTCTACCACTTCAACTGGAAGTATAAATGTATGTGAGTTACTAGCACACTTCAATACTTACTATGCTCTATTGTGCTACTATGCTTTGCTCAACTCCAGTATACTTTTGACTGCCTTTAGTAGTATGGTTCCAATTATAGGGACATACTAGGGATAGAGCGTAAATCTATTTAAGCATAGGGCTATACAGCAGGGATTATACTGCATTTTGGTTGATCTCTGTTTGCCATTATTCTATGAAATGACTGTGAAACTATCCCAGGACATGGGAACATATGGATCACTGATCCACAAAATCAAGTGAGGAAAATAGGCAAAAATGTGCATAAAAGATTAAAATTTCAAAATTTATTAGTACATCAAAAAAACGTGATACACATCAAAAATACATAAATGAAATCAAAAAACAACGGTGCAAAAAGGAAAAATGCAAGAAAATACAAAAGCCTGGACACAAAAAAGATAAAAAACTACATAAATCTGGGAGACAAAAATTGGTAAATTGCAATATAGGGAGGGGGTTAAAGGACCAAGACGTACATAGTACATCCTTGGACCTTAAGGGGAATTTTCCCCAGGACGTACTATGTACGTCAGTAGTCCTCACGGGGTTAAAGTAAATGGGAATCCAAAAATTTCACCTAAAAACATACCAAAAAATTACACAAAACATTCTAAAAAGTCAATAAATAAAAAAACTTTTTGCTGCAAATGAAAAGAATAAACAGTTGAATAAATAGTTAATAAAAACGGGGATTTTTTTTAAATTGAAACTTATGGGATTCGCTTGTTTAAACCTGTCTACCTTTATCAACGAAAATCAGGGCATTTCACTGGCATTTCAGTGCTGTTCGCCGTTCTCTAAATAGATTAACCATTACTTCTGTATGGGGAATTTCACTGCTGCCGAAACGCATCGAATGGCACCAAGGCGCTGTCCATGGTCTAAATCAGGGGTCAGCAAACTTGGCATCCTGATGTTTTGGGAACTACATTTCCCTTGTGGCTCAGTCACCCTGATGGGTACTGAGCAACATGGGAGATGTAGTTTCCAAAACATCAGGGAGCCAAGTTTGCTCACCCCTGGTCTAAATGAAACAGTATATATTTTTTTCTTAATTTATTTTTTCGTTCTTATGTTTTATACATGTTGCTGGGCTGGATACATCTGGTGGTTGCAGCCACCCCAGTGGGGAATAGGCACAACCCCACTCTTCCTGTACTAGGTATAATGAATCGATTCGTAAAAACAAAATCAATTCCTTATATACCATTTCGGTTTGTTTAGTTTTCGATCCGTTTTAGACAAAATTGATTCGTTATTTCGGAAGTGCTTTCGAAATACGAATCGGTATAATTTCGTATTTCGAATCGGTATAATTTCGGTATAATTTCGTCCGAATTGCAATTCGGAACAAAATGAAACACACATGTCTAGACTTTGGTACATCACCTAAATGCTGCAAAGCAAAGACACAAATTGTGCGGATAGAATGGTAATCTACATTGACCATGATGTTATAGACATACTTTGGATTCCTACTAATAATACCAGTCATACAGCAATTAACCCCTTTACTCCTAAAATCAAGTTAACTCAGGGATACACTGTGCCCAAAAATTTCTTACACTATAATTAATTAAAATATTCTTCCAAACAAACACTGGTTCCTGTCAAATACCTGGAAACGCAAAAATACCCAAAATCAGAAATGCGCACATTAATAAATTGAAATGTAGATATACATATTATGTACAATATTTTACACACTGCATTACACATCAAACATCCACTAAGGAAATAATTTCTGCCACTATTTGTCCCATAAATATTTCCAATTTATTTCCTACATCTAATTTTAAACACTTGTTAAATTAAAATTACTGTCTTCCCATTGAGTTGCATAAAATACACTCATTCATCTACTGGATCACAGGGGGAGAATAAGAAATTAAAAAGGCATGTCATTAATTGTGCTCTTATGGAAAAATATACAGTATGTACTGTATCACAAAATTTCCATAACGACAGTATTTTTCATACATGTGTAGCGCTGTGTTAAAACCTTGCTGTGGCAGTACCTATTTTTGGCCACAAGATGGAGACAATCACGATCAGAGACACTGGACATTGGGGCTACATTTCCCGGCGTGCTTTGCAAACAGACAGGAAGTGGGTGGGACACAGACGCTTGACATCCTGAGCCTCGTGGGGAACGCGCCAGAGCGTGCCAGGGAACGAGGGAGAGCAGACGCAGTGCAAGATATCGCTAGAGGGCCTAGGCCAGAGCGCGAGTGAGACCTGTCAGTTCCTTACATCGGGTCATCCAGCCTTAGGAGAAGGAGACCTCCAGGTTCCCGAGATTTGCTGCAGATTAAGGAACCAAAGACCTTGAGTGAGGAGTTGCCGCGAGTTGATCGGATACGGAGAGCAGGCGGTGAGCTGGACAAGTCGTGGACAAGCTACGGAAAGTCAGACAACGGATCCGGCCGCAAGTATCCCCAGTCAATATCGAGCGGAGAGACGTCCTGGGTCAGCGGAGACTAAAGCAATCGGTGGATGGGTGAGAGGCCTCCAAGGCCGTTTGTAAATAAGGAACACGCTGCTGTTTTCTCTCTAAAGTCCACAGGGCCCCAACTTGACTAGTCGAAGACATTCCTTAAGTAAATTCACTGGCCAGTTGAACAGTACCCGGGTACCATACACACACACATACACACCTTTTACATTCCGGGACTTAACCTGTGCAGGACTCATTCTGTTACGAATCGGAACAGGGGTTAAAGATACGTTCCGAATATATTTTCTCTTTTCCGCTGCGCGTTTATCGAAATACGAAGAGATTGTATTCTTGGTTCCGCTACGTGTCCCTTTTTCCGAAATTTCGTGCAATTGCATTCTTTTCTGTTCGGTTGCGAATATTATTTTTCCGAAATACGAAGCCTTGTGTTTCGTTTCTTTCCCGCTACGCGTTTTTACCGCAATACGAAAGTACTGTAATAATACCTGTGAATACCGTGTCTCAACGTCTGCTTAACATTTTAGTAAACTATTTAAATTATAAAAACCCACAGCGGTGTTGGAGTATATTTATTCCCTAGTGCGGGGAGACTGACCCGTGGTTCATTTTCAGCGGCTCCTCCGGGAGTGAGCGCTACACGTGGGGGCTCGTTTCCGGGATCCGGTCTCTGGAAAAACCGCATTTAAAGGGTTAAATATGGATCCAGACACTGCTGCCAAATGGTGTGAGGAGCACAGTAGCCAGATAGAATTATGTATAGTTATGGATATTCCTGCAGACACTTGGGCCGAAGATCAGATTCGCCAGGCCGTGGCCGCACTGACACCAGATAATCGGGGGTTAATCCTGGACATTAAAGCGAACCCAGATACCCCTCACACGTATGTTCTTTTTGAGTGGAGAAAGGGTGTTCCAGTGTGTTTTCAGGGCGCAAGTGTGAAGCTGACCGACGATGTGGAAGTTCGACTGGTCCAGCCAAGTACGCCACGTGGTGATCACGCGAATGTTCCTGATGTTACCCCAACTACAGGGTTCCCTCCTGCTACGTTTTTCACCACTATGGGGAAACTGGTGGAAACACTAGCCAAAAACTCTGCTGCGTCTCCAAATTACGGATACCGCAAGTTACGGTTTTATTCTGGTAAGGTCCCTGTGCCGACTGGAGAAGAGGATTTTGAGACTTGGATAGATCAGGCAGTGCAAGCAGTGGAAGAATGGGAAGTTGCTGACACCGTGAAGAGACAAAGGTTGATCGAGAGCCTAAGAGGTCCTGCTTCAGATGTCATTCGAAATCTAAAAAGGGACAAGCCCGGCTGCACTGCTGTAGAGTATCTAGAAGCTTTACAGGAAAATTTCGGGGGAGTGGAGGATTGTGCCGAGCTTATTCACAAGTTCTCTCACACCTATCAAAAGGAAGGAGAAGAATTGTCCACATATGTCTGGCGGCTGGATAAAATCATCCATCAGGTCATTCTTAAAGGGGGCATGCAACCGAGTCAGGCAAGCAAAGCTTTGATGGATCAAATTTTCAAAGGAGCACTCCCACTGGATCCCATAATGTTGAGATTTCAGACTAGATACCAGAACACGAGACTAACCTATTCCAAACTGATCAAAGCTATCCGAGAAGAAGAGGCCTTGATTAAAGCTAAAAAGGTCGCAAATGCTTCGCACACAGCTTTCACCGCAGAAGTAGGAACTCTCTGTGTGGCAGACATACAGACTGAAGTGCTGGCTTTAAAAACCCAGATGTTGCAAATGATGGAGTTAATGACGTTGCTGTCGGCTAAGGACACCAGAACTGAAGGGGTTGCTGTAGCCTCAAACAGGGGGTCTCCAAGTGAACCGCCAGAAGGAAATATGCTCACACACCCAAGAAATAAATGTTTTGGCTGCGGGGAAATCGGCCATTTCAGGGCTCAATGCCCACAAGAGAGGGCTGAAAAGAAACCGGTCGAAGAACTTCTAAAAGCTGTGGAGAAACTGTTGTCCGCCCTGCAGGCGGGAAACTCCAGAGGGTCCTGGTAAGGGAGCAAACCAGGGGCCCGAAGGTTGAAACCCGCTCCAAAAATCAAGCCAGGACTAAGAGGGCGAGAGGGCCCAAAGTCCGGCCAACTGCTGAGCCTGCCAGGACTGAAAGAGTCATTCCCTTAGCATCCGGACCTACGTCATGGGGAAGCAATGCACACCCAAAACCTACCAGGGCCAAGAAGAAGGCCAGGGTACAACAAACTGGGTCTAAACTTCCTGTTGCTACACCAAGTTTCCTGACCAGCTGATAGGTCCTTCTCCTATTGTGCCAATCCAAGTGGAGGGAGTCTACACGAAAGCCCTGTTGGATTCAGGGGCTCAAGTGACATTGATCTACCGAGACTTCTATGAGAGACACTTGAAGCACATTCCTCTACAGAAATTGAAGGATTTGGAAATCTGGGGTATCGGAACGGAGAAACTCCCTATGACGGGTATCTACAGGTGAAGTTAGAGATCGGATCCGAAGTCATCGGACAGTCCGGAGGTTGTGATGCATTGGCCATTGTGTGTCCTCGGCCTCCAGGGGCAAACAGGAGTTCCATGATAGTGGGGACGAATACTGATTTGGTGCGACGTCTCCTGACACCTATCGTGCTGGAAGAGGGTCCTACTAAAGGAGTACACCCAATGTTACGTTCAATCTACCAGAGGATGTTGAAGAACAGAAGGCACCTGCCAAGGTGGGGCGCCTATGGAGATTAGGAGGAACGGAGAAGGTTCTGCAAGCAGGAGAAGTAGCGAGCTTCCGGGCTTCAGTCAAGTTGAACGGATCGCAACCAGGTCCCTATGTGGTGCTGGGAACCGATTTTAATCATGGGAGTGAAACCGGAGTCGAAGTAATTCCTGAAATAATCTCCACCAAAGCTCTGAAGAGAACACGAGGGAGAGTCTCGGTCAGCGTGTGCAATGTGACGGACTCTCCAGTAGTCCTTAAAGCACGAATGCCTATCAGGCAAGTAGAGTCTGCTACACCCCTCTCTACCGATTTAGGAGGGGGAGTGGATAAAGAGATTCCAGATGAAAGATTCTACCCCAAGGACGCTCCCATTTCACCTGAGTGGAAAAAATTTCTTCAGTCTCAAGTCCTAAAGTGGAAGGAATTGTTCTCGAAAGATGAGTTCGATGTGGGCCTAGCTAAGAGTACTGAGCACCGCATTCGGTTACAAGAAGACAAGCCGTTTCGTGAAAGATCAAGGCGAGTTCCGCTAGGAGACTTAGATGATCTGCGAGAGCAGCTGAATGAATTGCAAAGAACCAAGGTGATTCAAGAGTCCATGAGTCCATACGCATCTCCCATAGTGTTGGTCCGGAAGAAAAATGGTTCTGTCCGCCTATGCATAGACTACCGCACATTGAACCGGAGAACCATCCCCGATCAATATGCCACTCCTCGGATAGAAGATGCCCTACAGTGTTTGTCTGGAGCAAAGTGGTTTAGTGTACTAGACCTGCGAAGCGGGTATCACCAGATACCCATGCATCCTGAAGACAAGGAGAAAACTGCGTTCATCTGTCCACTGGGGTTCTTTGAATTCAACAGAATGCCTCAAGGCCTTACGGGGGCTCCAGCCACGTTCCAACGGTTGATGGAGAAGACAGTCGGGGATATGAATCTAATCGAAGTATTAGTGTACCTGGATGACATAATTGTGTTTGGGAAGACTCTGGAAGAACATGAGCAACGTCTGGAGAAGGTCTTGAAGAGGCTCCATGAAGAGGGGCTGAAACTGTCTCTGGAGAAATGCCAATTCTGTCTACCGTCTGTTACGTATCTAGGACATGTGGTCTCAGCAGAAGGTGTTTCGACAGACCCTCGGAAGTTGGAGGCCGTAGCTTCTTGGCCTAGACCCCGAAACGTCACTGAACTTAGATCTTTCTTGGGATTCTGTTCATACTATCGAAGATTTGTGGGAGGATTCGCGAAAATAGCTCAACCACTGAACAAACTCCTGCAGAAGGAAACCACAGAAGAAGGCTGCAAGGTCTCTGACCAAAACCCGTCAGCTTCAGGGCCAAGGAAAGCTCGAGAGTCTATACAAGGTGAATGGACCAGTCAATGTGAAGGAGCTTTCGTGAAGCTGAAAGAGAGTCTAACCCGAGCTCCTGTTTTGACCTATGCGGACCCTCACAAGCCGTATGAGCTACATGTGGATGCCAGCCGAGAAGGTCTGGGAGGAGTCCTGTATCAGGAGTATGGTGGATTGCTGAGGCCTGTAGCGTACGTGAGCCGGAGCCTTACGCCTTCAGAGAAGAACTACCCTACTCACAAGTTGGAGTTCCTAGCCTTAAAGTGGGCAGTGGTAGACAAGTTAAAAGACTATCTGTATGGAGCCGAGTTTGTGATCAAGACGGATAACAATCCTCTTACCTACATCCTTACTACCGCAAAACTGGACGCAACAGGACATGGGTGGTTGGCCGCTCTGTCAGGGTTTCGGTTCAGCCTTGAAGTATCGCCCTGGGGTGAATAATCGAGATGCTGATGCGTTATCGAGAAGACCCTACACTACAGAATGGACTCAGTTGACTCCAGACGGGGTGCAAGCTTTGTGTCAAGGAACAGAGCGTCGGGTCAAAGGAGGGATTGAAGCGGAGGCCATAGGAGTCATGGCTGCGGCTGTTCCTGAGTTTTACTGTAACCCTACGCAGTTAAGGGATGAAAGTTTACCTACCTTTTCGAGACAGGACCTGAAAGCGGATCAGGCCAGAGACCCTTTAATTGCCTTGACCATAAAGGCCCTGACTGCAAACCAGCGAGAGATTTTGTTAACCAACTCCCCGAGTGGAGCCAGATTGGTCTACAAAGAGTGGGAGCGGTTAAAGATGTTGGATGGGGTGGTCTACCGAAGGGGCCCCTCAACTAACGCTGAAGAGATTCAACAGTTATTCCTCCCCACTAAACATAGGGAGAGTGTGCTGCGATCACTACATGATGAGCATGGACATTTGGGTGCTGAGAGAACTTTTAAGCTGGTGCGAGATAGGTTCTATTGGCCTTGCATGAGAGCTGAAGTGGAAAGTTATTGTCATTCCTGTCTGAGGTGTATTCAGAGAAAGACTCTACCGACCCGAACTGCTCCAATGAGCCATCTGCAGAGCCAGGGACCCATGGATTTGGTGTGCATTGACTTCTTGTGCTTAGAGCCGGATGCTAGTGGGCAAGGGAACATTCTAATAGTGACTGATCATTTCACTCGTTACGCCCAAGCTTTTTCCACAAAAGATCAACGCGCTCCGACAGTGGCCAAGGTGTTGATGGAAAAGTTCTTTGTTCATTACGGACTGCCAAGGAGGATACACTCTGATCAGGGTAGAGACTTTGAAAGCAGACTGGTGGGGCAATTGTTAGAGCTGTTGGGAATCCAAAAGACCCGAACTACACCATATCACCCTCAAGTGATGCTCAGCCTGAAAGGTTTAATCGCACACTGCTAAACATGCTGGGGACCTTGTCGAATGTGGAGAAGCAGAGTTGGAGTCGTCACATAGCTACTCTGGTGCATGCATATAACAGTACGGAGAGCGATGCAACTGGATACTCACCGTACCGTCTTATGTTCGGAAGGGAGGCTCGACTGCCGGTTGATTTGGCATTTGGGTTCTCTAGACCAGACGTCAGTAGCTTCCCATAGAAACTACGTGGATAGACTTCGAAAGAATCTGGCTTCTGCGTTTGAACAGGCCCGTTTGACCTCAGGAAACAGGGAGCAAAGAAATAAAAGGAACTATGACTTGAAAGTTCGAATACAAGATCTACAACCCGGTGATAGGGTTCTATTGAAGAACTTGGGTGCTGCTGCGAGACACAAGTTCGGATAGGTGGAGTTCCCAGGTTTACATTGTCTGCAAACAACTGCCGGGTCTACCAGTGTATCAGATTCGCCCGGATGGAAAGGCTGGGCCTCTCAAGAACTGGCACCGGAATCATTTGTTACCTTTGAGAGAGGCTGTGAGGATGCCAGTTGGGGACGAACTGCCTCTGCCAAATCCGCCTGCTCCACGTTTGCCTCTTGTTACTCGGTCTCAACAGACCCGGGTTGCCGAAGAAAGCGAAAGAGACAGTGAAGAAGAGAGTTATTGTCTAGACTGGATGCGCTCACCAGAGCCTGAGGAGGTTGTCGTTGTTCCTGAGCGGTGGGAGAGTAACTTGAGGCCTGAAGCTCCTGAATTTCTGCTGGAAGTCCCTGAGACTGTTGAAATCCCTGAAGCTCTTGAATTTCAGTTGGAAGTCCCTGAGGCTGTTGGGATCCCGTAGCTCCGGAAGCTGAAGCTTATTCAGGTGATTATAGTTCTATGCCTTCACTGGAGGGATCATACTCTGAAGAAACGTCTGCTCCAGTGATAGAGAGAAGGACTGAGCCAGCACCTATAGTACTTCCACCTGAAGAGGAACTGATTGAGCCAGAACCAAAACGCTCTGTTCGACCGCCCCAACGACTCACCTACGACTCACCAGGACATAGCACTGAAGAGGCCATCACCACAGTGCAGAGGTTGCCCGAAGTGTCTGCTATGCTAGCTGAGGTAGCCCAAAATATGAGTCAACTTGAGGAAGTGTTCCTAACCCACTGCATGTATGCTGCTGAACCTGTACATGTTATGTAAACTGTATTCAAATATTGTGGAAATGTAATGTAACTGTTGTACCTCCTTGGAGAGACCCAAGAGTTCTAGGAGGGGGAGAGTGTAGCGCTGTGTTAAAACCTTGCTGTGGCAGTACCTATTTTTGGCCACAAGATGGAGACAATCGCGATCAGAGACACTGGACATTGGGACTACATTTCCCGGCGTGCTTTGCAAACAGACAGGAAGTGGGTGGACACAGACGCTTGACATCCTGAGCCTCGTGGGGAACGCGCCAGAGCGCGCCAGGGAACGAGGGAGAGCAGACGCAGTGCAAGATATCGCTAGAGGGCCTAGGCCAGAGCGCGAGTGAGACCTGTCAGTTCCTTACATCGGGTCATCCAGCCTTAGGAGAAGGAGACCTCCAGGTTCCCGAGATTTGCTGCAGATTAAGGAACCAAAGACCTTGAGTGAGGAGTTGCCGCGAGTTGATCGGATACGGAGAGCAGGCGGTGAGCTGGACAAGTCGTGGACAAGCTACGGAAAGTCAGACAACGGATCCGGCCGCAAGTATCCCCAGTCAATATCGAGAGGAGAGACGTCCTGGGTCAGCGGAGACTAAAGCAATCGGTGGATGGGTGAGAGGCCTCCAAGGCCGTTTGTAAATAAGGAACACGCTGCTGTTTTCTCTCTAAAGTCCACAGGGCCCCAACTTGACTAGTCGAAGACATTCCTTAAGTAAATTCACTGGCCAGTTGAAGAGTACCCGGGTACCATACACACACACATACACACCTTTTACATTCCGGGACTTAACCTGTGCAGGACTCATTCTGTTACGAATCGGAACAGGGGTTAAAGATACGTTCCGAATATATTTTCTCTTTTCCGCTGCGCGTTTATCGAAATACGAAGAGATTGTATTCTTGGTTCCGCTACATATCCCTTTTTCCGAAATTTCGTGCAATTGCATTCTCTTCTGTTCGGTTGCGAATATATTATTTTTCCGAAATACGAAGCCTCGTGTTTCGTTTCTTTCCCGCTACGCGTTTTTACCGCAATACGAAAGTACTGTAATAATACCTGTGAATACCGTGTCTCAACGTCTGCTTAACATTTTAGTAAACTATTTAAATTATAAAAACCCACAGCGGTGTTGGAGTATATTTATTCCCTAGTGCGGGGAGACTGACCCGTGGTTCATTTTCAGCGGCTCCTCCGGGAGTGAGCGCTACACATGCATAGCAGTATTGGACAATCTAAAGAGGAGGCATTATTCAGTGATTTGAAATTGCATCTATAACACATTGTGATTACTCTTCATAAATCTGACAAGATTGGATAAATCAATGTGTTTTAATCTAATAGAGGATTTATGTTTATTAAACCTTTCTTGAAAAAGATTGGTTGTTTCCCCTTCATATAATTTACCGTAAAGACATTTAAGAATACATATGTGACAGATCTCAGTACCACGACAGGGTCACATCTGTCAATACCACATTCTTGCTGGACCCTTGTGTTCCCCTCATGACTCTTGTGCCTTTCTCCAGTCTTTAGCCACAGCTTAAAGACCGGTACAAGCAGGGCTAGTGCAAGCATTTTTGTCTACTCAGGTGAAGATGTGTTTTGTGCCCCTCCTTATCCGTGCCATGCCTATCAGCATAGAGATGCATAATAATAGTCTCTATCGGGAGTATTTGTCTTCTCACAGAGAGTAAAGGATGCTGAACTTTGCTCTTGCCAGGACAACCTCTAGTGGTGGTCTGAGTCACTGATTGATTGGCACTGTGGCACAGGATTGACACCCAATCTATGCTGTGCCTGGTGGTGCCCCTGCTGTGCCACAGTGCCAATACCCACAATATATTATCAGTGCCACAGTTTCCCTACCTTACCACTCCGTCAATCTTTTGTTGTGGTGGGCCTGTGGCTGCCTTTCTCAGTCGGACTGCTGGTGTCCGGTCCACAGCCCAGCAGGGTCCTCTTCTACTCAGGACATCAGGGTGCGGCCGGCGCCTGCCACAATTACTGCTATCATACAGAGGGGGGCCTTCATGAATTGCCTGGCTGAGATTCTTGCCGGCGGCCGCTCATAGGTCGAAAGCACGCGGCCGCCGGCAGAGGAGAGGTGATCTGGGGGCACTATATGTCCCTGTGTGAGCTGCTGGGGGCACTATATATCCCTGTGTGAGCTGCTGGAGGCAATATATATCCCTGTGTGATATATTGGCACCAGACAAACACAGAAAGGCGGCCGCTTTGCTGCATTACGTTAGCGCCGGCCTTGGGTACACATAGAGAGCCTTGCTAGCATCCCCCAGAAACAGATGTAGATCTGGAGGTTTTCGTTGGAACAGCTACCACTGTATATAGCTGCTACCCACACCATGAGTCGTGACTGCATGTAGGGTCAGAATGGAACTCCTTTAATTGGGACAGACACACATATATATACGGTCAAATTTGCATCATTACAGACACAAACACCTCCCCTAGAAACTATTGGGAGATATAGTTAGACTGAAACAGATAATGGGACAAACGTTTGCTTCTCAGAATGTGAAACCTAATTAGGCTAGGTACAGACCGTTAAATTAAACAGTACGTAACATTTCTAAACGAGGCAGAACAATGGCAATCGGGATTGATAAACAAGATTACAGACAGCAGATTTACAAACTATTCAAATATAAACAGATATTAACACATTCCTGAGATAGGATATGCTGGATGGCTAATTCTATCAACAGATAACAGATAAACAAAAAAAATATTCTTGAATAACTCAGATTACATAGCAATCTGCACTCTACAAATATACTTCCAGGTCCGTGCACCCCAAGTCCAAAGTGACTTACATCACAATATATTACAAATGCTGATTCGCAGGTAAAATGCTCACTGATCCCGGTATACACATGGATATACCCCTAATCTGAAAATGTCTGTTTAACTATTTTTAAGTGGCCTATTGCTTTTATTGACTCATCCTCCGTAGCAAAAAAACAACAACAAAGGGTACGACTAGCACTCCTGCATTTCCTGAAAAGGTCCCATGGAGTATTCCAAGTTCCAATATTTATGTTTTTTAATTCCTTTTTATTTTGGTTTCGAAAAATTAAGTCTCATGTACATAAATGTATGAATCTAAAAAGGATAAACACATTTCTTTTTAAGGTCAGTTTTACTTTGTTTCTTATTCTACATTTGTAATCTATTTTGGGGCTTACTCTACAACTATTTTCTATGCTTTAAAAAAGTGAGTCAATAATACCCAGCAGGAATCTGCTTTTTTTTAATGTCCAAGGTGACTGTGTTTAGAAAATGTCACACTAGCTTGATTTGGATACTCTGTGATTATTAGTGACCATGATAGTGGTTTTACATTATTATCCATTATAGCAGTTGTTGCAGAAGACGATGGTCTGGATAGGTGCAATAGTCTACTACTATCGCTTCTTTATTCCCCAGATATAAAAAATATCTTTCTGAAGCTCTTCGAGCACTTAAACTATTGTATTTCACTTGTGCCGAAATGTACGTCACAGGAAATTAATTAGAAATGCTGTGTGATAATATACACGTGTTCAAAGAGAGCTTTTTTGCTTTGTTTTCTTGTACAAACAAGTCAAGCTGATCAGATTACTTTCTATTCATGCTATTACACTCAGAGGAGATGCTGATGTTTTTAAAAGGAGAAAAAACATTTGATCTTAAATCACTCCATCTCCTATAAATCAACAGTACAGAATGTCCACTTATCTGCACCCTCTTACCATTTATCCCTATTGCACCAGCAAACAAGGTTTATTATTTAAGGGACCTCTAAGCTAAGTAACCTTGGAATGTATATGACATATATTTGTATATATTTTACTTATTTTATTCAATTTTACAATATATAAAAAACGTAAAACCAGAAATCATATAAAAATAACAAACTGCCATGAAAGGCACAAGACACAGTGAGACATATACAGAAAAAACGTATAGGGGAAATAAACTAATTTGAAATAAAGTACAGGGAGAATGTTTTATTATTACGTATTTATTGATTTATATTAAAGCCTATTGTTTTTACTGTCTATCCAATGGCTGGTAGAAATATAAATATCTATTATTATTATTATTATTAATCTTTATTTATAAAGCGCCAGTATTCCGCAGTGCTGTACAATGGGCACAGTATAGACAGGGTTACAATACATTGAACAACATTTTGATAAACCAGGACAGGAGGAAATGAGGGCCCTATTCCCGTGGGAACTCACAATCTGGAAGGGTTGGGGTGGAAACAGGAGGAGAGGACTGCAAGGTAAGAGTGAAGGACTGCAAGGTGAGAGCGTTGGACTGCAAGGTGAGAGCGATGGACTGCAAGGTGAGAGTGATGGACTGGTAGTGTCAGTGAGTCGGATGGTAGGCTTCCCTAAATAGGAAAATCTTAAGGGAGCGTTTTAAGGAAGATATATCCCAGGGCTTAGTGCAAAAAGGCAGTTGATAAACAAATTGCAATATCCGTCTTGCCATGGTTTGAAGGGTAAAAACTGAGACTGCCTGAAATAGGGCCGTCAGCATAACAAGTGCGCAGTAAAGTGTAATTGCTAAGTGGGAAAGGGCCCTTAATATCTGGTTTTAAACTTAAAATAGAAAATGATAAAAAAAATAAAAATAACTTAGAATAATAACGATTACAAAACATAACAGCCATGGATGATAAGCTTTTTAGAAGATAAACTTTTTATTTGGGAAAAAAAGCTAAAAAGGAAACCATTACAATATTTAAATATTACTGCACAGTGGAAAATAAGGTTTAGCTGATCAATATTTTTTATAAGTTTTAACCTCTTCACTACCAAAACTGAGGAGACTCCATGCTGAAATGCAACTTTACTTGATATTACATATATTGGATGTGATCTAATTCTGGAGCAATGCAAAGGAATTTAGTTTATTGCAAATTAAACCTGCTTCCAGATTATCTCCAGAATACGCCCCCAACGTTCCCTCCAAGGTGGCAAAACAGTTTGAACAGCTTGGAATCTGTTTAACTTCTTGAAGGAAATAAAAATGCCCATGCAGTATTAAAGAGATGCATTCTTGGCCAGCAGATGGCGCCATTTACCTGTCAAATAGTGCATAAGTTTGAAAATGTGGTTTTGAGATTTTCAAGCACTTTTTCGTTGTAAGGCTCCTGCAAATTTGCTTTCCATAAATCCAATGGGCCCCCGAAGTGGTTCTATGGAAAACAACTTGGTAGAGTAGAAAGTTAATCTGAAAAACACAGGACATGTTCCTGAACAAAACGTGTGCATTGTAAAGATTTTGGACAAATTGATTCAGTTGGAAAATAAACTTATAGTGATTTGGCTAAAATTGTATATGTCTGTTTTTAGATTTTGGCTGAATCAATTCTGAAATTTGGGAAAAAATAAAATTGAACAGGCTTTACTCAAGCATGGGTTTGTTGTATTAGATTGTCCCATTGTGTTTCTAAATCAACCCCTTGATGTAATTAATCTTTTGCTCCATTTAATCCTTGTTATCTCTCTCTGTGTGCAATGTTGCATCTGGGTGAAGTCAGCATGTCTTCGCTTCCTGCAGAGACCAGCTTGGTGAGTTGCTGCAAGGGCCATAAACTGTTTCTATTCTACCCTGGCAGTGCCAAACTGCAAAAAAAAAGGAAAAAGTCAATACACTTTAACCATTTACAGCATTAAAGTGTGAGCATGTCATTTTTTTTTTTTTTTGGATAAACAAAATCTTTTTATGGCTATTGCAGCATCTCACCAAATTGGCCTTTGCAAGAAGAAGGCTTCTCACAGACGTGTCACAGAAGTAAGGGCCCCCACTTCCAGTGAATCATGAAAGAACCAAAACACGTATTTTCGTGAATAATTCAGACATGTTTTGGAATCTGAAGTTTTAGATGAATCAAGATTCATCCGAATATGCATGCACATGCTTATTATGAACCATAGCTTTGCAACATTTTGAATATTCATATCCATGTATAATACACTCTTAATATGAGGTGACAAGGCTTTCCCTTTAACCTGGGATGATTGGAAGAGATCTGAACCACAGATACACTGCTCAGCATTAATTAATACACCCCTTTTGAAAAGTAAGAGTTTAATAATTATCTCAATGAACACCAAAAACAACTTCCAAAATTCTGAAAAAACTGAGTTTTATAGAACATTTATTTAGTTTATTACATGACAGTAAGGTTAATAATATAACTTACTTACAAAATATTAATTTTTACTCAAATTAGTTGATGCGAAAATGAATACACCCCACAAGAAAAACTACTACATCTAGGGCCATATTACACTCTTAATGCTGATGTTAATACTCACGTGCGTGAGCATTAACGTTAGCCGCGGTGTCTACCGCATATTACAATCCAAACGCAAACGGGTTACCTAACGGGGTTACTTACTTTTCAGCGCGAGGTTACTGTACTTTGCGCTCCCTATACTTAACATGGGGAGCGCAAACTGTTAATCAGCATTAGTATTACAATCTACTAATGCTGATTAACGTCCGGCTCTGGTTAGCGGAAAGTTAACCAGAGCCAGGACATGGTGTTAATGGATTCCGCTTCTGCAGAATCCGTTAACACCAGCCTAAAAATAAAAAGCAGAAACCTATACTCACCTCCTGTCCCGCAGGGAGGACAACGGCTTTGTCCCCTCCTCTGGCCGGCGGGAACAGGGAAAGACTGGGGGAAAAAGTCCCCCCAGTATCTCCTTGAGTATCAATACACTGACCGGCCGGATCTCGCGATGCGAGATCCGGCAGGTCATGTGACTGCTGGCATCTGGCTCAATGGAGTCCTATGGATTCCATCTAGTGGATGCTCGCGGCTGCGCTCAGCGCTGCCACGAGCATCGCGGGGCCGTAGCGCGGGCTAACAATGCAGCTTTTTTAGCGCCTGCATTGTAATTCCACGCTAAAACGGGGGCGGTAGGGGGAAAACTGCGGGCGCAGTTTTTTCTCCCTACCACCCCCGGTTTTAGCGTGAAGATTGTAATTTAGCCCCTAGTATTTTGTATGACCTCTATGATTTGTAAGGACAGCACCAAGTCTTCTAGACATGGAATGCACAAGTTGGCGACATATTGCAACATCTATTTTTTTCCATTCTTCAGTGATGCTCAACTTATCTCTTCAGAATTCCCCATAGGTGTTTGATTGGGTGCAGATCAGGAGACATACTTGGCCACTGAATCACTTTCACCATGTTCTTCAGAAATGCAACAGTGGCCTTAGATGTGTGTTTTGGATCATTGTCATGTTGGAAAAGTGCACGATGACCAAGAGCACGGAGTGATGGGTTCATCTTCAGTTTCAATATAGAGCAGTACATCTGTTAATTCATGTTAAGAATGAAATTCAGCCCCCAGAAACTAGCAGCACTCATGCAGCACCACAGAAGGACACCGTCACCACAATGTTTCTTTGTAGGCACCATGCATTTTACTTTGTAATCCTTGGTTCCATCAGCTCAAAAACATTTAACTTGGTCTCATCACTCCAGAGTACAGAGTCCCAGTAGTCTTCTTTATCAGCATAGGTCCAGGCAAATCTAGGTGGGCTTTTTTTGTGCATGGCCTTTAGGAGAGGCTTCCTTCATGGATGACACCCATGCATGCCATTCCTCGGCAGTGTAGGCCATATTGTGTAATGCCAGGAAACAATGACACCGGTTTGGCTTTCTACTTCTTTAGCAAACTGCAGTGAACTTGCATGGCGATTTTCTTAAACGCTTCTCATCAGAAGACGCTCCTGTCGAGGTGTTAACTTCAGTGGATAGCCTGGATGTCTCTGTGAGATGATTGCAGTTCCATCTTTGTTAAATGTTTATCACTTTAGCTACAGTATTCTGAGTGATAAGTAAAGCTTTTTCTTTTTCAGGCCTTGTGCCATTTCTCTTCCATGTGGTAACATTGCTGACAGCATGAAATGGGAAGGCGATTCCTTTGTTAAGTAATGCCCTTTTATAATCAACTGTCTGCCGAACACCTGTTTTAAGGGATGTGCAGGTCTCGAAAAAGTTTTTTTAAATTGACATTTAAACACTTTTATACCTATAGACAAACTAGAATAAATCAATAAAAGTTTTAAAAATGTGAAAAAAATGTTTATTTTCTTGCTTTAAACTCTGTCATTTCATCTTCTCTGGTGACACCCCTCAGCTAGGGGTGTTTCTTCAGCTCCTACTTCCTGAATATTCCCCGCCTCCTGCCCACTACTCCACCCACTATTGCACCAAGCAAAGCTTCACATGAACTACATTTCTTGCTCCATCTTGCCCACAGCCCCCATGCCCTCCACTACTCTCCCGTTGTGCAGCACATTTTAAATACCAGTGACTGTATGAATTAACACAAGCTGTGCGGCTCAGGACCTCAGACTGGAGAAACCGAGGAACTGAATATTAGCATCTCTGTAACTGTGAAAGCAAAACTCACTCACCTGCTGACTCGCTCACACACCCACACTCTCTCATACACAGACTCACTCACCCACTGACACACTCACTTGCGCTCTTTCATGGTTTACATACTTCCTGTCTCACTCAAACTCCCTCACACAGTCACTCCCTCTCACACTCTTTCTTGTGCTGTCTGTCTCTTGTGCGCGCTCTCTCTCACTGCACCTTTTCTTGTGCTTTCTCTGCTTTATCTTGCTGTCTTTGTCTCTTTACCATTTCTTGCTGTGTCTGTGCTTTTCTTTGCTGTCCCCCTCTCTGCTGTCTCTTTTTCTCCCTGTGTGTATGGATGTATTTCCTTCCCTGTCTTTGCAGTAGCTGGGGGTTAAAGTTCAGCCCCGCCCTCCCCTAGAGCTCACAGTGCAGGAGGGAGGAGGAGCAACTCAGACGCACATGCTCAGTGCAATTTTTAGCTATACCTAGGTATAGGCACTGATTGGTTAGCTTAAAATGCCTTGTGAGGTGGTCGTGGAAAACACGAAAAAGAAGATCAGGTAAATATGAGAAAATATCATATTTACTTGCTTTTTAATGCCTGCTGAATGACACTACTGACTCATTCAAAAGGCATTGCACGTTTTTAAAGTCACACTAGCAAAGCATGCATGTCCCTTTAATGAATAATTAGACTCATCTGTACTGTAGTTGAATTCTTGCTAATTAGCATTTTGCTGTCTAAAATGTAGCTTTCCTCCTATGACTTTCATTGCGGTGTATTAATTTTTGCAACATGGTCTTGAATGACTTTGTTCTGAAAAATAAATTTTGTGTGTGCAAATTAACACATCTTGGTTGCAATCAAAGGCTCGCATTTGTGGGAGTATTTTGTAGCATAGCGTCCCATAGAAAATGTTGATTCTGAAAGGAAAGTAAAGGTTTTCTGACAAATCTGTTAGGTTGTACTCATTTATGCTGAGCAGTAGGGATGGGTTGGTGGTTCGATCTGAACATGAGTTCGAATCGAACATTGCCCGTTCGGCGAACATCGAACATTTCCGCGTGTTCGCCGCATGTTCGCCCACAATGCACCACAATGGACCACAATGCACTTTTCCACTGGCCTGAAGCTCGTAATTGGCTACAGCCTTGCACCTGACCACAGGTCAGGTGCAAGACAGGTGCAAGACTATGCCAATCAGGACTCAGAGTGATGCGCAGCAACTCCAGTGCTCTGATTTAAACTCTGTGTTTGAGGAAGGGAGTATAATCAGCCTAGAGTGTAGGAGTGCCAGTGACACACAAAGAACTGGCACTCATGTTCCCCCAGCTGATGCAGCACACTGCCAAGTTGGCTCCAGTGACGAGGAGATAGGGGGTGATGACGATGGTGAGGTCAATGACTCCACCTGGGTGCCTGATCGAACAGAGGAGTCAAGGGGGGAGGTGGAGGAGGCACAACAAAAACGAGGCAGAACGTCCTCTCTGAGCAACCGTAGCCAGTCCAAGGCATCAGATGTCAGAGCTGCTCAGGTGGAGAGCGCTGTTGTCTCGCAGCACCCGTCCAGGATCTCTGCTGTCTGGGAGTTCTTCACGACATGTGCAGCAGACTGCAACGTTGCTATTTGTAAGCTATGTCGGAAGAGGATCAAGCGTGGGAAAGACATCAGACACTTGGGTACCATGTGCTTGAGGCGACATATGACCACCTGCCACACATCCCGTTGGCACAACACTTTGCATAGGTCCTCCTCCTCATCTGTCTCTACCCCCACTATATGTCCTGCCATGTCATTGCCTACAACCTCCACTAACATGGATGATGCTACAGTAATGGGTGTACCACGTCCTTCCTCTGAATCTGCCAGCATCCCATCAGCTGCAGATTTATGCAGTCAGATTTCGTTGCCCCAGCTGCTGCAGCGGAAGAAAAAATTTTGTCCCAACCATCCACGTGCACGTCTAAATGCCAGCTTGGCAAAATTACTCGCATTACAGCTGCTGCCTTTCCAGCTGGTGGACTCTGTTTCCTTCCGTGAATTTGCCAAATGTGCTGTACCACAGTGGCAGGTTACAAAACACCATTTCTTTTCACGGAAGGCCATTGCAGAACTATACCAGTACGTGGAAGACAATGTTATGGAGTCATTGGGAAAGGCAGTCAGCAGCAAGGTGCACATTACTTTAGACACGTGGTTCAGCAGGCATGGACAGGGCCGTTACATTTCCTTCACGGCACACTGCTGACAAAAGCGACTGCTGACAAAAGCAGCAGGATGAATTCTGAAGTGTTTCGGGCAATATTATTTGCTCACATTCAGCCAAATGCTGCAGAACTCATTGGACGGCGCTTCACAGTGCAGATGGACAATGACTCAAAGCACACTGCAAAAGCAACCAAAGAGTTTTTGAAGGGACAGAAGTGGAATGTTATGCAATGACCAAGTCAATCACCTGACCTGAATACCATTGAGCATGCATTTCACTTGCTGAAGGGAAAATGCCCCGAGAACAAGCAGGAACTGAAGACAGTTGCAGTAGAGGCCTCGCAGAGCATCACCAGGGATGAAACCCAGCGTCTGGTGATGTCTATGCGTTCCAGACTTCAGGCTGTGATTGACTGCAAAGGATTTGCAACCAAGTATTAAGAAGTGAAAGTTTGATTTATGATTATTATTCTGTCCCATTACCTTTGGTCCTTTAACAAGTGGGAGGCACATCTGCAAACCGCTGTAAGTCCTACACCGTTCACCTGAGTTGGATGTACATACTCTCAAATTAAAGCTGACAGTCTGCAGTTAAAGCACATTGTGTTTGTTTCATGCCAACTCCATTGTGGTGGTGTATAGAGCCAAAGATGTTAGAATTGTGTCGATGTCCCAATATTTCTGGACTTGACTGTATATCCAGACTTGTATTACACACACATTTTGGCAACTAATTGTCGTCGTCCCCCATTTGGCTGATCCCTCCAGAAGAAATGTTGAACCCGATAGAGCAGAGAATATACAGTGTCAAGAAAAAGTATGTGAACCCTTTGGGATTACGTGGAGTTTCGCATGAATTGGTCATAAAATGTGCTCTGATCTTCATCTAAGTAACAACAATTTGAAAAACACAGTCTGCTTAAAATAATACAATGCAAACATTATATGTTTTCATGTTTTTATTGAACAGAACATGTAAACATTCACAGTGCAGGGTGGAAAAAGTATGTGAACCTTTGGACTTAATAACTGGTTGACCCTACTTTGGCAGCAATAACCTCAACCAAACGTTTCCTGTAGTTGCAGATCAGACCTGCACAATGATCTGGAGTAATTTTGGACCACTCTTCTTCACAAAACTGTTTCAGTGTAGCAATATTCTTGGGATGTCTCGTGTGAATCGCTCTCTTAAGGTCATGCCGCGGTATTTCAATCGGGTTGAGGTCAGAACTCTGACTGGGCCACTCCAGAAGGCGTATTTTGTTTTGTTGAAGCCATTATTTTGTTGAATTACTTGTATGCTTTGGGTCATTGTCCTGTTGCATCGCCCATCCTCTGCGGAGCTTCAGTTGGCGGACAGATGGTCTTAAGTTTTCCTGCAAAATGTCTTGATAAACTCTGGAATAAATTTTTCCATCAATGACAACAATCCGTCCAGGCCCTGAGGCAGCAAAGCAGCCCCAAACCATGATGCTCCCTCTGCCATGTTTTACAGTGGGGATGAGGTTTTGATGTTGGTGTGTTGTGCCTTTTTTCTCCACACATAGTGTTGTGTGTTTTTTCCAAACAACTCAATTTTGGTTTCATCTGTCCACAGAATATTTTGCCAGTAGTGCTGTGAACATCCAGGTGCTCTTTTGCAAACTTCAAACGTGCTGCAATATTCTTTTTGGACAGCAATGGCTTCCTCCGTGGCGTCCTCCCATGTACTCAATTCTTGTTTAATGTTTTCCTTATTGTAGATGTGTCAACAAAAATGTTAGCATGTGCCAGAGATTTCTGTAAGTCTTTAGCTGACACTTTAGGATTCTTCCTTAACTCATTAAGCATTCTGCATTGTGCTCTTGCAGTCATCTTTACAGGACGACCATGCCTAGGGAGAGTAGCAACAGTGCTGAACTTTCTCCATTTGTAGACAGTCTGTCTTACCGTGGACACATGAACATCAAGGCTTTTGGAGATACTTTTATAACCCTTTCCAGCTTCATGCAAGTCAACAATTCTTGATCGTAGGTCTTCTGAGAGCTCTTTTCTGCGAGGCATGGTTCACATCAGGCAGTGCTTCTTGAAACCAGTAAACCCAAAACTGGTGTGTGTTTTTGAAGGGCAGGACAGCTTTTGCAACACATCCAATAATATCACACTGATTGGACTCAAGGTTGGCTCACTCCTGGCTCCAATTAGCTCTTGGAGAAGTCATTAGGCTAGGGGTTCACATACTTTTTCCACCCTGCACTGTGAATGTTTACATGTTATGTTCAATAAGCACATGGAAACATATAATGTTTGTGTTGTATTATTTTAAGCAGACTGTGTTGTTCAAATTGTTGTGACTTAGATGAAGATTAGAGCACATTTTATGACCAATTCATGCAAAACTCCACGTAATCCCAAAGGGTTCACATACGTTTTCTTGCCACTGTATATATTATCTGCTCTGTCGGGTTCAACATTTCTTCTGGAGGGATCAGCCAAATGGGGGGGCACATTTAGTTGAGATTGTCCACATGCCACCCCCCCATGTGCCTTATGTGTATATATGGTCTGAGGTCTGAGGTCTGTGGGTGGGTGTATATATTTCTGTGTGTTGATATATACGTATATATAGGTCTGCATGTTGATATATACGTATATGTCTGTGTGTGGTATCAATGATCCCTATTCTATACACGGCGCTACGTGTCCCTATAATATATATGATCAGTGGTTACCTTTTTTTATATTTTTATACTATTCCTATTAAATTAACAGTAATTTTTGATGTATTTTATTCAGTAGACACTTTTTTTGCCTATATAACATGTGCTTTGTGAAAATAATACGGTTTTGTGTGTACATTTTAATTTAGTTAGTGGATTCCTGTCCAATGCGGTGAGAAGCAAACGTAATGTAGTGTAGACACGAGCAGAGTGAAGTCAAGCCTGCAAAATGTTTGCTTCTCTTCGCTTCGCTACGCTGTGCGTCTCTACACGCTCAGTGTGTCTCAGTCTTTATTCCCGCATCGCTAGCTTACCAAATCAGTTTGTATACTTGTTACTGACCCTGCTTGTTCTGAGGACCCGATCTGTTGCCGATTTTGCCTGCCATTTGACTATTCTCTCTGTGTATTCCCTGCCTGTTCTGTTTGCTTCCTGTTGCTACTGGTGTGCGCCGATTCTCCCCATATACAGTAGCGCAGTACAAGTGCCTAAACATTGCTGACCCGGTTTTGTTATAGCTGCTGATGTAACTGAATAGATCGGGGATCTCTTCTGCATTACCAAAACCTCCACCACTGCACTCTTCCACAATACCACAGAGGGGTTACTTATGGTGTGAAGGCACTTGCTGCCACCAAAGGCACAATATTTGGGTGCACTGCCACTGTATACCAGATTCATATCATTTTAATATTGGACCGCAGGGTCCAACCCTGCACTCTTCCACAATACCACAGAGGGGTTACGGTGTGACGGCACTGTTGCCGACACAAAAGGCCCAATTTTAAAGCACCTATTGTTACTTTCATCCAAAGCCTGCATAAGTTTCACCATAATTTAGCCAAAAAATCACTAAACTTGTTCTGCGTGTCCTAAAATGTCTCCTCTTTTCATACAGACTGCCGCCCCAAGTAGTTGTTTATGAATAGATTAAAGGAAAAACATTTACCGTCATTTGAAATGTCATTTTGTTTGTTCTTAAATGTTTCTATACATCCTACAAATCCGCCACTTCATGGGCAGGTTATGGGGACCTCCTAGGCACGATATTCGAAGGAATTTTTCGTTTTTATTCTTAACCTTTATTTCATGGAAAACTCACTGTTCCTTTAAAAACGTTGTTTTAAAAACTTTTTGTCCTTGTTTCCTGTCCCCCAGGGCGCTACCCGGACCCCCATACACCTTTTATGGCAAATATCTTGCATATATGCCCTCTTGCAGGGCACTCTAAAAATCAAACGTTCGAGTCCCATTGACTTGCATTGAGTTCGGATCATTTTCACTTCCGAACTCGAACTTTTGAAATTGTTCGAGTTCAAATGCGAGCCGAACACGGGGGTGTTCGGCTCATCCCTACTGAGCAGTGTACTTGTAAATGATTAAATCCTGTAGGGCAGCAATTTAGGGAGGGATTTAATTTAACCATGCAGTACATATTTTACATAAAATTTCTGGTAAAAATTATGAACGCTAACCTAGTTTACCATATCCTCTGTTATTAAAGCAGAACACTAACTTCTGTCCTTTTTTACTCTTTCACTCACAATGGCATGTAGATTTATGGTAACTTAAATGTGTGCTCTGCTGAAAGTGCCTTCTATAGAATTGCAAATTAGACATGTGCATTCGTTTTAGTACTAAAACGTTTTAGTCCGAATTTTGGGATAATTTAGTTTTCGTATGACTCAAGAGATACGAAACTGCTCAGTACAAAAAACGAAAGAAACTAAAATAAAATGCACTACATTTTAGTTTCAGTCCTTTTTGTGATATTACATTGAGTGAAGGAGACCAGCAATGAAGAGTGCAACATCGCAAAGCTACAGAAAAGGTTTGTATGCGTAATCCTTCCTGACCCCTACCCGAAAATCTGACAGTGATAGAGCTCCAGAATACTCACTCGCAGCACAGACAGCCAGCACAGGAGAGGAAACCTTTACTTAACCCTTGCATGTCTATGAGGCAGACAAGATGATAAAAGCAGCTGGAGAAGGAGAACATTCAAATAAATCACACTGAAAGCTAATGACAGAGGAAGGCTGGATAGTAAAAACCCTTTTATAACAAGCAGCGATGGGAGAAGAGAGGGACTTTATAAAACGTGTGTTATCTCCCCTCCCGCTCTGCATAATAGGGGCGTAGGTCTGATACATTTTATATTATCCAGGAGCACTATCCCACTTTCCTCATCTATAATACACGTTTTATATAAAGTCCCTCTCCTCTCCCAGTGCTGCTTGTTATAAAGGTTTTTTTTATGTCTGATACATTTAGTATCCAGCTCTCACAGTTACTCTGTCATTATGAGCCTTCAGTGTAATTTATGTGACTGTTTTCCCTGGATTTAAAGTGCTTAATTTTATTATAAAAATAAATTTGCACCAGTCATCTCTTCTCTGAGCTTTCAGACCGAATTACGTTAATATGTTCCCTCTCCCCTGCTTTTATATTCCTGTGTCTACCCCACAGAGATACAAAGTTTAAGTAAACGTTCCCTTTCCTGTGCTGGATAAGCATTGCATTCCAAAGTTCTGCACCCTCCACATGTCAATGCAGTAGGATGTTCTATACAGAGAGGGGCATTAATCAATGCAGGAGGATGTTCTATACATTATACAGAGAGGGGTATTAATGCAGGAGGATGTTGTATACATTATGCAGAGAAAGGTATAAATTGAGGAGGATGTTCTATAGAGGGACCACTACAATAGTAATTGTATCCACTGATTTTCGGATGAATGAAATTAGTTTTCATACTAAAGAACTGAAAACGAATTTCTTTAGCAACTAAATAAATTGCATTTTAGGACTAATCCATTAGTTCAAAACGAAATTTTGTGCTGTGCACATGTCTATTGCAAATAGACATCAAGAGAAAAATATGGTACTCATATGAATGACCTCCCATGCATATTTCTTTATTTGGATTACATTATAGCTTTTAAAACGTACATACTGTAAACAAGTCTGAAGTGAATACCTCCAAGGCCTTCTTTATGTTTCCTTTAAATAGACATACTTTTAATAGAGTTTGGAACGCAATTCACAGGGGCTGGCATTGTATCTCGTCTGCTAAACGATATAAACGTAATGAGTTCATTAAAGGATTCTAAAGAAATTGTTGACATGTCCTCCTTACTAGAACACTCCATATAGATTATGTATAAACTCAATGCGAATTGAAAAATCGTGACATATTTCTTATTTTAGCTGCTGGGTCATATATTTAACACGGTTTAGAAGAGAACACACACACCTTTAACCCGTTACTGGCCTAGTTTTACTTTGTTTGACACTTAAGTATCCAAGCAATTTTGGCATTTTAGCAACACAGTTATTCAATTGCAATTTCTAAATTTCTCACTTTCTGCACCCACACAGATTCACACCCAGAAAAATAGGCCTATGTGAGGTATGATAGAGCAGCGGGGGAGATTTGATTGCTTCTTTTTCTACAGGGTTTGGAAGGGGACAGAAATAACATTGGACAGGATTGGGAGCACAGATAGTAATAAAGTAAAGAGAACAGACTGAGAGACCAAGACTGTGATTAGATAGATGAGATACACTTGTCCAAAATAATAAATATTATGCTTTATTAATGAAGATTCATTTTAATGCCAGGTATCGTATTTAATCTACAGCATTGAGCATCGCCTAACCTGCTCCTGGTCAACTCTACTGCGTCCTCTGCGATTGGGCCACTCCTCCTCTTGCTTCCCTTCTGCAAACCTGTGCTCCCTGTGGGTATGAGCAAATATTGGCTTAACGAGAGGACGTTTTGCACAAACATTGTGGCAACTTAATTGCTGAGGAACAAAGCCCTCCTATATAGACATATAGAGCATGTACAATTGCCCCTAGGTAGGACAGAGGGTTTAAAATGTTCATATCTGACATACTTAATTATTGATGCTGCCTTGTTGACATAATTCAAAGTGAAAAAAAACTTATTTTTTTTCTTCCCCAACTTCCCTATTTCCTTCCCAGGGAAAACTAAAATCTTGGGACTCTATAGAAATTATTATTATTTCTTATTTTTTGTGTGTTTGTATTTATGTACAAAAAAAAATTGGTGGGCGCTGGCCATGCTGCAACAATGGACAAGGCTCAGCAGGTATACTGTCTACGGAGTGATCTAGGAAGTGAAAATCTGGGGCCAGATCACAATTTAGACGTTAAAGGTAAAATGCAAATGAAAAATCTTTGTCATCGTTTTCAATTTGTGGCTCGCCTTTACTGTATGTATTACAACCGAGGCACTTTCTCAGCAGCTGGAGTAATACTTACTCAATACTTACTACTTGAGCTCAAGCTAGTGAGATCCAACTGGGATGGTGGGTGAATACATGGAAGACCATTGGGAACTATTTGTTCCCAGTGTTCAGCAGTCCATGGAGCCAAGAAGTAGTGGATAGTGCCACTATCTCCAACGAGGGATCTAAGGTGAGTATGGGATTTTTAGGTGGGTGTTACATTTTCCCTGGTTTTGGCTGCGCCCCCTGATGGTGGAGGGCCTTAATGTCTGGTTTCCCCTGTGGTGTGTCTGGCTGATCTGGGGTTCTCTTGTGATCTCCTGGTCTGGGGTCACATGGCCCAATCACACAGAACCACTCCCTATAAATATCCCAGCAGCACAGAGCATCATTGACGGTTTGTGGAGTTTGATGGTGGTTGTGTCCTGTCTGTTCCCAGTGTTGCTGCTAAGCATTCTTGTCCTAGTGTACTCTGGTTTTGACCTCGGCTGTGTTTCTCGACGATCCTTTTCTGCTCACTCCTGGTACTCTGTATGCTGATCTGTTGCCAACCTTGCCTGAACGACCATTCATATATGTTTCATGTTTCATTTATTTTCTTTGTCCTAGTTTAGTATAGTCTCCGAGGCCATTGTAAGGACCTCCTCAGTGCAGGATGTTTTGTCTGTCTTGTTAATCCCTTGCCCTTCTTATTCATATTGATCTGTTAATTCTTTGTGAGGGTTTTCTTAGAAGTATTCCCAGCATAGGGATGCCTTTAGTTTTCTCCTGGCCCTCCTGTTCCATGTGTCACTGTCTGGTTCCTGTATCATCCTGAAGTGGAGTTCAGTTCAGGTCCTGTTTCGCCAAGTCTGTCAGTTTGTTGACTGCCCTGCAGCCTGCATAATTCATCTATTGTCTTACATTGTTGGTGTTTCTGAGCGTGTCCTGGGTTATCTGTCGGTCTTGAAACCTTCGGAGCTTAGTGGCAATTCAGTCCTGCTTTTGTGCTCCTTGGTTTTGGAGAAACAAGTCTGTTTTATTGATCTGTCCAGTGTCCAGTCAGTAGCTCACTTGCCTTAAGGGCTACACTCCTTGTTCCAAGCCACCACGATGGCCCAAAAGGGGGCCAACTGTTACAGTGGGTTTGGATTTATGTGTTAAAGGGACATGCATGCTTTGCTAGTGTGCTTTTATAAACCTGCTATGCCTTTTGAATGAGTCAGTAGTGTCATTCAACAGCAATATTTTTTTATATTTACCTGCTTTTCTTTCTTGGCGTTTTCCACGCCCACCTCAGGAGGCACTTTAAGCTAACCAATCAGTGTGTATACCTAGGTATATATAAAAAATGCACGGAGCATGTGCGTCTGAGTTGCTCCTCCTCCTCCCTCCTGCACTGCGAAGTGAGGGGAGGGTGGGGCTGAACTTTCACCCCCAGCTACTGCAGAGACAGGGAAGGAAAGAAATTCATACACACAGGGAGAAAAAGAGAAAGCAGAGAGAGGGACAACAAAGAAAAGCACAGACACAGCAAGACATGGTAAAGAAAGAAAGACAAAGATAACGCAGAGAGAGCACAAGAAGAGGTGCAGTGAGAGAGTGTGCACACAAGAGACAGACAGCACAAGAAAGAGTGTGAGGGAGTGACTGTATGAGGGAGTTTGAGTCAGATGGGAGTATGTAAACCACGAAAGAGTGCAAGTGAGCATGCCAGTGGGTGAGTGAGTCTGTGTGTGAGTGTGTGAGCGAGTCAGCGGGTTGGTGAGCGAGTCAGCAGGTGAGTGTGTGAGCGTGTCAGTAGGAGAGTGAGTCTGTGTGTGTGAGCAAACGTGAGTGCGTGAGTGAGTCAGCGGGTGAGTGTGTTTTACTTTCACAGTTGCAGAGATGCTAATATTCAGTTCCTCGGTTTCCCCAGTCTGAGGTCCTGAGCTGCACAGCTTGTGTTAGTTCATACAGTCACAGGTATTAATAAAACACTAGTAAGTTCTGTAGCGCTGTACAATTGGAGAGGCAGAATAACAACTGTCCATACAAGTTAAATACACAGAACAGTAGGAGAGAGGACCCTGACCAAGAATTTACAATCTAAGAGGAGAGGGGTGACACACTAGGTGAGGGTAATAGATGAGTATGTGAGTTAGTGGGGTGCATGTGGGCTGTTGGCAAGATGGAGCAAGAAATGTAGTTCATGTGAAGCTTTGATGGGTGGAATAGTGGGTGGAGTGGGTGGGGAATATTCAGGAAGTAGAAGCTGAAGAAACACCTCTAGCTGAGGGGCGTCGCCAGAGAAGATGAAATGACAGTTTAAAGCAAGAAAATAAGCATTTTTTTATACAGTTTTAAAACTTTTTATTGATTTATTCTGGTTTGTCTATAGGTGTTTAAATGTTAATTTAAAAAAATATATATTTCTAGACATGCCTTTCCCTTTAAGTGATTTTGCTGAAGCTCAATCACTCAACACCAGTCTGTGATAAACATTATTAATTTCAGAACAACAACAAGCGCAGATGGAGAACAAGCTGGTTGGAATATCTCGCTCTTCATCTGCTAGGGGCACATTAACATCTCTCATACAAAGTATAGGAAATGTAAATGTACAGCAAGAAGCCGGTACACCCGAGGGAGTAGGACGTGTTAGGAATAAGCACAGCGCTTCAGACATTATGAACATTAAAAAGCGTTAAGTCTAAAACAATGCCTCTCTTGTTGGTGTCTCAAATAATGAGGTGTTAAAAATAACTTCCCAAAACAATGAGACATTTTATTCCAATCCCTGTGGTCACACAGGGAACACACATACAAATTAACGAGGGCTGCCATGCTACTGGAGCCTAAATGTTTTAAAGCTGTTAGACTTAATAGAATGATTAAGTAATTAAAAATGGTGTTCGATATTCTCTAAGGAACTCCTTTTCCCAAAGGTAAATGATGATGAACAAACCATTTCATTATGCTTTGGAAATCTGACAAAAATACATCACATGGTTGTTGTTGATAGGAAATAAATCATTGTTCTGTATTTAACTAGATCACAAAATATTATATATATACAGTATGTATATATAGGGTCTACAAGGGTTGTGGTGGAGGACTAAAAGTGAGATAAAAAGACTCCACACTATAATAAGTGTGTTTATTATTGCAGAAGCCACCTGTACATCACAGCAATTCAAAGAATTGCATCCCAGAGCTCCTGTGCCACATTCCCCATATGCAGCAAGGAACTCTGGGTAGGATATGCAAATGACCTCTGTCTCACTTTTATGCATCCTGGATCTGTTATTACACAGAACCCTAAAATCAATGCTATGCCACACTGCGGCTTTCTTGCAGAGATAAGGTTATGCAACTGGTCAAAGCCACTCCTAGGACTGCACTGTTTCGGGTTTGTTGAACCCTCATCAGCTAGGAGGTAGGCATGATGACCAGTTGCAGTGGATGCTTGCAACACAAAATAAACAAGGTGAATAAAGCACTCAGTCCTGGGAGCTAAAATGGAAAAATCTACATTGCCCAGGTGCTACCCACTAAAGGATATAAAAAAATACAGGATATGGGAGCATGCTGGGACTTCTAAAATAAATAAATATACTGGATATGCATTAAAAAAGAACTGACGTTTCAGCTCCTCAGAGCTTTTATCAAGGTATGATAAAGACTGAGGAGTCGAAACGTCGGTTCTTTTTTAATGCCTACCCAGTAAATTTATTTATTTTAGAAGTCTCATGTGCTCCCATGCCTTGTATTTTGCACATAAATAAATATATATACAGTGTATATATATATATATTTATCTCACTGCATTTTACATAAAAAGGTAAAACATAGTGAAGAGATTGATTCTTCCCGATTGTTGGCAAAAAAAAATTATATTGTAATTCCTAGGTAACTCATTATGAACAATATGAGGTGTAGTGAATAGCCCCAAAAATGAGATCTTGACTTATTCTGTGACACTATCAGGCAAAACATTTAATAACAACTAATTTAAGCTGCTCTTGTCTGGAGGCGAAAAGGCAAAATGCAACATTGCTTAGCTATCTCCAATTTTCCACCTATTTTAGTTTGCATTGCCACAAGGTCAGACGCTGTCATATGTTATCAAGAAAACTATTTACAATGCAGTTTATATTTTATGACCTTTTAAACTATATCTATTATTTTTATGTAGCTAGAATACAGCACACATAAATAAACAAGCTAACTTATTTAAGCAGACTTGTTTAAACCTGTAGTGTTTTTAAATGTCCACAAGCTTCTAGTGCTATTTTATTTTTTTACTTTTTTTGAACAACAAAATTAATATTAAATTGAATGATATCCCTGGGTGTTTGATTTCTAACAAACACAAGAGATCAGTACAGTAAACATACATTAAACTAGTTTAACTTGTATAGCTGATTCACCAACAAGCACTATTGTTGGAAAAATATTATCAGAACATTTTTTTCAAAACGTGGGATTTGTAAATAATAATTCAATATAGACTAAAGTGGCAATTTTGGACAGAGATATTCTGAGAAAGTTGAAAAATTAAAATAATGTTAATTTGGTAACTATTAATGTTCATGTATTGGTTACTTTTGTTTTTACGTAAATATTGCTGGGATGAAAGGTTCTAAACTATAACTTAGTCCTTATCTTGCAGAATTCCAAACTGGGCCTTCCAGAGACAAAACTAGACTTCACTGGTAACTAGGGCAATGTTTTGTACCTATCCTCCAATCAAATACATATTTGTGTGATATATGTGTTTGCAAAAAAGGATGCATAATTAACATTTAAATGCAGGTAGGTTTGCCAGGTCTGCCATGTTTTCCTGGACACATATTTCTATTTCATTCAGAGGGATAGCACAGGTAAGGTGCTGCCCTGCAACATGTATAATTCATATGTAGCAGGACTAGGGAAATTAATTACCAAATTAAGACAGGTTAACTGTGATTCCTCGGATTAAAACGTACAGGATCTGGCAACCCTAAATGCATGGGGAAATATTATTATTCTGATATAGGTAAAACAAATTGTATTATTTTGTTATTTTTCCATTTATTTGTTCATCTTTGATGGCAATGTTGTTTGGATGAAAAGTTCTAGACACCAGATATGTCTTTATTGCTTATTTTACACAATTTCAAATGCGGTCTATATTATGTAGACCCCATTTGAAATTGGTCTTTTTGTAATATTTAGTAATAATATTTAAAATGTCCAGATATCCTGCTTATGGGTATGCTTGTAATGATCATATTATGATTAACAGCAATGCAGCTTACAAAATACCAATAAAATATAAAAATATTTTCTGTATGCGGCATAATTCCTGTATATGGAAATTACAGAAACATGTTGCTGTTCGGGGATTTTCAGCAATTGTAACATGAATCTTATTCTTGGACAGCAGTTAGTGATCCCAGAGCTCTTCCTCTCTTCAAATGCTCTTATTACAGCATCAGCAATTTCAAGCTAAGAGGATCCTCTACTCAATCTGTTTTCAATTTGATGAGCTAGACTGGAGAAGGTGAATTTGTGTTTTTTTTGTCCAGATTTGCCAATATGACCTAATATCTTGAACTCTCTAGTCCATGCAGACAAGATTGGATGTGCAGGTGCTGGATACATGGTTGAACAAGAGATTTTCTATGTGCTAGGACTTTGCTGTAGGTTGACATTTTGCTGTGTGCTAGTGTCTTGTGATGTGGTATTCACTGCATTCTGTTTTTGCAGCACAGTTTTTTGCAGGGTTTATTGAGTCAATTTCTTTTTGCAGCTTTCCCTGGTCTATGGTCTGCTCTAATAAACAGACAGTTTCTTATGTCTGTACTACATGTTGCCCTTAAGCATTTTCATTAATTCGCTAACTTTTGATTAACCTTTCTTCTTCCAAACACAATATTCAGAAATTCATACAATTTCACATGATTTTCTGTTGGTAGTGGATACGGCACTCCTTTCCTCTCTGGCTTCCAGTCTTCTAATTGCTCCGTGATTTAGACTGAGGATGTGCACAAAGTGATTCAGAAAATGCCCTTACCAGATTGGGATGTTGCAGCATCCAGGTATTAGTGGCTGATTTAAGACTGCATGCACTTTCCTCACTGGCTCAAAACTAACACTGAAAGTCCTTACCGTGTTGCTTTCCTTTGCGAATTTGTAAACTGAATGACAATGGATGAAGACTGTCATCACTGGATGCTGATCGTCACTGTATACATCTCGTTGGGGCCTCCAAAATGTAGCACACTCACTGCCTGATGTGGGGAGATATAAATGTTAAATAAACACAGGACATGGATCTGCTGCTTCTCTGTCACAGTCTATGTATTGTCTGAGCAGTGCACCTCTTCTCCTAAAACTGAACACTCCACAAGGAAAAAAACTATCGTTTACATAATGGGACAAATCTGAACAGGCAGAAGTAATCAAACAAATTTTAACACAACAGGAAGATTGCTGTATAGCCATTTTGATCAGCAACATCAATCATAAACAATGTCAGGGTAATTCAAAGAGATCCGAATGGCTGCCAAAAGGGAACCGAACGCTGAAAATCAGCGTTCTGTTACCTTTCTTGGCCATTCGGCTATCCAGAGAGCAGGCAATTCGCCAAACCTTGACGAATTGCCTGCACATACGGTGCCTGTTCGGTGCCTGTTCGAGTGCAGTGAATTCCCATAGAGAAGCAATGCTTCGTCTATTCAGAGAACAAAAACCAACAGTGAAAGGTTCCCGAAATGCCCTGCCATTCGGTGGTTTAATTTGACAGGTTTATTCAGGCGAATTCCATAGGCTTCAATCTTAAAAATATTCCCATTTTAATTCAATATCTAATGAACAGTTTATTATAATATTCTGCTGTAAAAAGTCTCTTTATTTATAGATTTTTTTAGGATATTGTAAGTATTTTTCGGTAATTATTTATTTAAAAAAAAAAATCAGATTTTTTTTTCTTTTTTTCTGTAACAGCCCTTTTTATTATCGTTCATTGGACCTCATATGTAAATTTCAGATATTTTTGCTCTGTAGTTTCTTTGCAAACAGTGTTTCACTTTTCAAACATTCAAGCGAACAGTTTTTTTAATTTATTCACTCAGTCGTCTGCGGTGTTGGCTTTTTCCGGCAGCTGCGCTGCGCGTGATCGGCTCCTGCTCGGTTTTTTTTCAGCGTTTTCGGCGGGTTAATCCAGCAGGGTTATCCAAAGAGATTCGAAAAGTCACCGCACGTTCGGTGACTTTTCGTTCTCTTCAATTCGGTTCCTTTTGCCGATTGCATTTCGGTGACCCTGCGGTGTATTCAGCAAGCACCACAGGGTCCCCGAATTGCAGGGAAAAGCTGCCGCAAACCTGACGAAAACTAACCAAATGCACACTGAAAACAAGCAAAAACATCTGGATTAACCTTCTAAAAAGCCGAACAGGAGCCGAAAAGGAGCCGAATCACACAGAGCCGAAGCAGCTGTGACGTAGAGGAGGCAGTGAATAAATTAGAAAAACCATTTGTATGAATCTGGGAAAAAGAAACGCTGTTTGCAAAGAAACTACTGAGCGAAAATGTCTGAAATTTTCACAGGAGGTCCAGGGAATGATAATAAAGAGGGCTGTTACAAAAAAAATAAGCAAACTGAAAAAAAATCAAAAAAAAAATCGGACTTTTACATTTTTTTTAAAAATTCAGAAAAATGCTTAAAGTATCCTAAAAAATCTATAAATAAAGAGACTTTTTGCTGCAGAATTTTATAATGAAACGGTTTATTAGATATTGTATTAAAACGGGAATATTTTTAACATTGAAGCCTATGGGATTCTCCTGAATAAATCTGTCGAATTAAACCACCGAATGGCAGGGCATTAGGGGAACCTTTCACTGCTGGTTTGTGTTCTCTGAATAGCCGAAGCAGTGCTTTTTCATGGGGATTTCACTGCCCTCGAACAGGCACCGAACAGGCACCGTATGTGCAGGCAATTCGCCAGGATTTGGCGAATTGCCTGCTCTCTGGATAGCCGAATGGCCAGGAAAGGTAACCGAACGCTGATTTTCAGCGTTCGGTTACCTTTCTCAAGCAATTCGGATCTCTTTGGATAACCCTGTGAATGTTTTTGCGGGTTTCGGTGTGTGTTCGTCCTCGTTTTGCAGTGAGTTTTCATAAAAAAATACATTGAAAACAAGTCACAATAGAAATTTGAATTTAAAAAAATCCAGACTGGGTTGGATGAAAGAAAAAATATTAATTCTAAAATGTGTAGTACGCATGATCTTACATTCTGTAATAACACGAAGTGTTGAAGAGCTGCCTATTATATAGCATGTATAGGTTTTATTTAGAAGAAAAGAATTCCAGTATAAATAATATTTTTTTTCAATGACATAACAAAAGTGCTAGCACTCTATAAGTGGATTGATGGGATTTTGCAAACGCTGCATATAGGCAAATTATCCTTGAACAAAATAGTATTTCATACATATAAATATTTTTTACTTAATATGTCATTATATATTCTGCTCATAATTTACTTCTGTCACATTGTGTTTTAAAAGTAGAAATGTTCTACCTGCTGAACAATTCCATCCATAGCAACATCACAGCAAGCTACCAAGTTCGCAGCTTAGCATGACATTTTGAATTGAGTAGAATCAAGGTCACTTTGGAAAAAATGTATTCTACCAATTGTAGTTTGCTTTCCATTACCATTTCCATGTAAAACATTTGTGATATTAAGTTCAGTCTAGAGGAAGGCATCATTAGCTATGCATAGTACATATTGCAATTACATAACATAAAGTGAATTTCATTATAAAGTTTCCTGGGATCAGTGATTAATACATCACTTATTAAAAGGGAACCAAAACCTAAAATGTACAGAATGTGTTGATGCATTCAACTATGCAAAAGAGAGTCACATCTGCAAATTCTTTTCCAATCCAAGCCACCTCATTATATCTATTATTTTTTGCAACAACTCTGTATAACAAGTAATGCAAACCCTCTGCTGATGTAGAAAAAAATTCTAATACCTCTTAGATATTGACCACTCTTCAGTTGTGACCTGTAGGGCTAGAATCCAAGCCTGGTGTACGCTTAAAGCAGTGTTCCCAAACATGTCCTTAGGACCCTCACCCAGGCCAGATTTTGCAGATCACCTTTGGGAAATGCAGACTGAATCCTGCAATCACTGAGCAGCAAATTATATCACCTGTGCTTCAGATATCTGTCAAACCTGGCATGTCCTGGGGTCCCGAGGACAGGTTTGAGAAACACTTGCTTAAAGGGGCACTGCCACAAAAAATGAAATTATTTATTTTGTTAATTTTATGCTGCTGATATCTTCAATGTACTTTGTTCTTCTCATGTCTGTTTTGTTAAGAAAATATTTGACTCTATATGTGTCACTGGGTGCATTCATTTTGTGATCTTTGTGTTGTAAATTGGCCCTCGCAGTATAGTTACTGCATGTGTTCCTCACTGTGTGGCATTGAGCATAGAATAAATTGGTCTGTAGTTCACAAAACTGACTCACAACACTGTATTGTGTGGGATGTATGCGAAGGACATCACCGGGTGTAGATTAACCCTATAAGGACAATTGACGTACATAGTACATCCTGGGGAAAATTCCCCTTAAGGACCAAGGACGTACTATGTACGTCATGGTCCTTTAACCCCCCCCCTCTATATATCCCCTCCATATACTCACCTCTCTGTCCAGAGTCCCACGTCGGTCTGGCTTCCTTGAAACCGGCCCGACGGTTTTAAGGGTCCCAGCCGTCGCGACGATGTCATCCTTAGGTGCGATGATGACATTATCAGGTTCCCCCCCTGCACCTGCAGGGGAGAACCTGAAAGGGGAGGGGGTCCTTTGGACTACTCTCCCTCCCGAAGCAGCACTTAAAAAAAAGAGAGGCACTACTGGAGATAGCAGAGTCTGCCCTTTCCAGTGGTGCCTCTCTTTAACCCCTTAGTTGCAGGACCGCAGTACGCTCCCTGAGGTGGCTGACATCTTGGATTTCAGCCAAGCCTCCGGGGTCACTCCCACCCACTGATGTCATCACCATATGTGCAATGATGTCAATTGGCCAGTTAACCCCCTAGCTGTCAAGTGGAGCTAGAGGGGTCCTTTGGACCTCTATCTCTCCAAATCCATAGAAGTTAGAGGGTCATATTTGGGATCATTGGATAGGCCTGATCATGACCATGTTTGTTGTAAAAATAAAAAAAGTTTTAAAAAAAATAAATTGTCTGGGGGTATAATAAAATAGGACCTCAAATCACGTTTAAACATGATGACCATAAAATGGTCAAGATAATCTCAGCACACAGAGGTGAAATGTCTCATCAGTGAAGGGGTTAAAAACCAAATACATGTTAAAAGTGGGTATTTCTAATTTCAGGACAAAATTTCGAAACTATTTAGCCGGGGTCTTTTTTGGCGGTTGTAGATTTTGGGGATCTGTATGTGACATACTTTAATTTCCATATACAAGCATTAACACCTTGTTTCTGCACTGCACTGCACTGTATCCCTGTACAGCAATGAGTGAACCCAGAGTGCTCCCTGTATTCTGCCCTCTCCCTGGTAGTTGGAATGCAGCAGTAATCTATTGATCTTTTTGTTACAGTGAGTACTAGGGCTTGGATTTGCATATGGTTTTATGTCCCTCCAGGGTGCTTGGTGCGACCTAAAGCAAAGGATTTTGTTTATTCACAGGAGACACACTAATCCTCGATTCAAATGTTGTGAAGTTGTCTTTTGATATGCTAATGAGTGCTTTTCAATGCATTACAATGCAAAATCGAGATAGATCGATTTTGAGTGTGAAGGGGTTAAGCTCAGTTTCATATCTCATTCAGCTACTATTTCTTATCTCAGGTAGCAAACACAACACAATACATCCCCCTGCAACCTTATCTAAACATTCACTCTTCCACCCCATTGCCTCTTCAATACTGTAGAAGCTATACTACAGCTGTAAAGTGAAACGTTTGCACAAAGTTTGGCAAATGTTGCTTTATGGGAAAAATCCACAAAATGGAATCAGGAGATAATACACTAACTTTATGAATTTTTTTACAGGCAATTACAAAGAAAAAAAAAAACAGCATTTGTTTTATAAAGCAGTTTGTTTGTAATGCACAAGTAATCTAGTTACTATTTATGTATATAGTAGTGTTCCTTTAACTTTGCAGAGTTCTGGTAAACCTAACAGAGCAGTTAAAGCCTAAGGAATTGTTACATTTACCAGACCTCTGGTTACGTTTACACTGGGTGTAGACTCTAGCCCATGTTGTTTCATGAAACTACACCAAAGTCCTTTTTAACAAGCTTCCAAAGACCCAGTATGAAACAAGCAATGCCAAACACTAGCCCGTAAATGCAAATTCAAAAACTTGATTAGAGCGCAAAGAGGGTTTGGACACTGCCCATGGCCCTAAAGTAGACCTGTTTTGCCCAAAACAACTTTAGCTACTTTGATAAAGAATACTTGTGCTTGTCATTTCACTAACACAAGATATATGAAACTACTAAAAGATTAACCAAATAATATATTTTTTTTAATAAAGGAGAGTGCAGATGTACAAAATAACCAAAGGGTATTACCATGAAGTGCATAAATGCCAACATTTATATAAGAGTAGCATTGTGTTTTAAATGCATTAATTTCTAGTGGTAACAAATCATTAAATCATTGGCGGTGTATAAGGCCTCATTGGGAATTCTTTGATTGACAGCAGTTCAAAAAATAAATTTAAGAGTTAAATTGTATCCTAACCCCTTCACTGCCAAGGGATTATTGTTGAAAAAATTATTAGTTGCATCATTTATTTGAAACAAGGAATGCAAAGTTAACAATCAAATACTTGAAACAAGGACAGACTTGAAACGAGAGACATCTCAATGTATCCTTCCTGGTAAAATCCTTTATAAATATAGGGTAAGATAGAAAATGTACAGAGAAATTGTTCTGAGATAATAAAAAATGTAAATAATATAAGTATGATCATTTTTAATTTTTCATGTATTCGGTTATTCATAACAAATATTGTTGGAATGAAAGCTTCTGAAATTTAGATGGTTCTTTTTATTTTACACAATTTCACACAGGTCTGAATAATCAGCATATAGGCAGAAATTGCCTGTGTCAAATGCAGTAATTGTGATAAAGTTAAGCAATAAAAATGTTCAGATCTCCTGCATATTGGGGTTGAGATTATTAGCAATGCAGCTTCCAATAATACCAACAGAATATAAAATGAATGTCTGTATGAGTCATAACGCCTGTGTATGGAAATTACAGTAACACCTTGTATCTGAACTGTATATGGATATCCAGTCTTTATAACCTTCCGAATCTTATCTCTGTATGGCTCTGAGTGACCCCAATGCTCTCCCTGTATTCTGCCCTCTCTCTGGCTGCTGTAATACAACAGTAATATGTTTGAACATTTTGTGAGTGAGGTTTGGGGCTGCTATTTATGTATTTAAGTGTTATCTCTCTGTAGGGTTCCTGGAGAGGATGGGACCTGTCGTGATGGGATACATTGACGTTCGTGACAGGATTAAGCAGTTAATGCCCATATAATGTGAACTAAACTCCCATCTTTATTTTAACAGACCTTAGGGTTAAAAACCTTCTGTAAAATCAGCAATAGGTTACCATCTGTTGAAATCTAGAAAGGGTTAAGAGTTGTTAGAACATGTAAAGGGTTAAAATTTGTTAAAAACCTTAATGTGTGAGCTTCTTTTAAAGTCTTTACATGTATGAATTGGAGTGCTCTTCTGGATTGTTGTATTTTTTGTCTTGAGAAGCACCCACCCGCTTTGCTTAGTAAGCTTTGAGTGCTGCCCTTCTGTTGTAATTTTTATGAAAAGGGCTGACAACCCTCTCTGGCAGGCACCCCTCCCTTTGACAGGTGTTCCATTTTCAGGCTCTATTTAACCTTGTATTGCAGGGAGCTCCAGAAAAGATTTTGTCCTCAGTAAATGAGTTAATCCCATAATGGTGGTCATTAGGTGATAAGGATAGGACCTGTCCTGATGGGATACATTGACATTTGTGACAGGCTTAAGCCATTTATGGACATACTGTATATTGTGAACTAAACTCCCATAATTTTTTTAAACAGAGTATTTTGGTCACCTTATGAGAAGGAAGGACTCACTGGAGAAGAGCCTAATGTAGGAAAATATTGAGGGCAAAAGAAGAAGGGGACGACAGAAAATGAGGTAGCTGGATGGAGTCACTGAAACAGTAGGTGTGAGCTTAAATGGACTCCTGAAGATGCTAGAGGACAGGAAGGCCTGGCGGAATGTTGTCAATGGGGTCGCGCTGGGTTGGACACGACCTCGCAGCTAACAACAACAGCAAGGGTTAAAAACCTTGTATAAAATCTGCAATGGGTTACCAGTTGTTGAAATCTTGAAAGGGTTAAGAATTGTTAGAACCTGTAAAGGGATAAAATGGAGAGCTCTCCTTCTGGATTGTATGTATATGTTACGGATAAAGCCCGAAGTGCGGCTAATCCTAGGATTACCCGGGTAATCCTGACATTGACCCAAAACCGCTGGGTAAAGATGGAAAAAAAAGAAAATTTCAGACTTTACCTGGGTGATTTTAGGACTAACCAACTGCCCTTGGGTAACAGTCTGGGAGAGCTGAAAAATTTGCACTTTACCCAGATAATGTGCAAGTCTGAAGCTTCACCTGGGTAACCGGCTGGGTGGAGTAGAGGTAACATCACTGCTCTGCATGGAGAGAGCCTATGGAGTCATGGGTTCAATCCCAGCGAGCAACCTCTCCAGTAAGTGTCCTTGGACAAGACACCTAACAGTACATACTCGCAACACAGGACATACTTGAAAACAAGAGAAATCTCAATGTATCCTTCCTGGTAAAATCCTTTCTCAAAAAAAATCTGAGGACTATCCACAGCTTCACCTGGGTAATCTGCAGAGCATCCAACCCCACTTGGGTGAAAGTTTTGCTATTATCTATGGATATTATCATGAAAATGGCAAAAAGACAAATATTGAAATGTTACTCTTTATATAATAAGGTTACTCTTTATATAATATCTTTATCTTCATAAATAAATTTTCAGACAATTAACGGACAGAGTTACATTACGGTTATTAATGCGGTTTGTGACTTTGAATACAATTTCATTAAAAATAACAAAAACCACAATTTTGTTATCTGTCAGATAACAGTTTGCAGCTTTATCTGAGCAATCCTCGGAATTCAGTCAACTGTAACCTGAAAAGAAAAGCGGAGAACCCAGAGGAGCTAGGATACTTTGCAGATTACCCGGATAAAGTCCTTTGTTTCGTTGCACATCACACTTTATCCAGCAACACTAGGATAATGTGTGTTTTAAAACAGAGCAGAAACTGGAGTACGAAGAGGCCTCTGGATACTTTGCAGATTACCCGGGTAAAGTCCGAAATTTCATTTCACTTTGGACTTTTGCTAATGAAGCCTGGGTAATGCTAGGATTACCCGGGTAATCCTAGGATTAACCGCACTTCGGGCTTTACCCGTAACATATACAGTGGCAAGAAAAAGTATGTGAACCCTATGGGATTACGTGGAGTTTTGCATGATTTGATCATAAAATGTGCTCTGATCTTCATCTAAATCACAACAATTTGAAAAACACAGTCTGCTTAAAATAATACAACACAAACATTATATGTTTTCATGTTTTTATTGAACAGAACATGTAAACATTCACAGTGCAGGGTGGAAAAAGTATGTGAACCTTTGGACTTAATAACTGGTTGACCCTCCTTTGGCAGCAATAACCTCAACCAAACGTTTCCTGTAGTTGCAGATCAGACCTGCACAACGATCTGGAGTAATTTTGGACCACTCCTCTTCACAAAACTGTTTCAGTGTAGCAATATTCTTGGGATGTCTGGTGTGAATCGCTCTCTTAAGGTCATGCCACAGCATTTCAATCGGGATGAGGTCAGGACTCTGACTGGGCCACTCCAGAAGGCGTATTTTGTTTTGTTGAAGCCATTCTTTTGTTGAAGTACTTGTATGCTTTGGGTCATTGTCCTGTTGCATCACCCATCCTCTGCGGAGCTTCAGATGTGGGACAGATGGTCTTATGTTTTCCTGCAAAATGTCTTGATAAACTCTGGAATTCATTTTTCCATCAATGACAACAATCTGTCCAGGCCCTGAGGCAGCAAAGCAGCCCCAAACCATGATGCTCCCTCCGCCATGTTTTACAGTGGGGATGAGGTTTTGATGTTGGTGTGCTGTGCCTTTTTTTCTCCACACATACTGTTGTGTGTTTTTTCCAAACAACTCAATTTTGGTTTCATCTGTCCACAGAATATTTTGCCAGTAGTGCTGTGAACATCCAGGTGCTCTTTTGCAAACTTCAAATGTGCTGCAATATTCTTTTTGGACAGCAATGGCTTCCTCCGTGGTGTCCTCCCATGTACTCCATTCTTGTTTAATGTTTTCCTTATTGTAGATGTGTCAACAAAAATGTTAGCATATGCCAGAGATTTCTGTAAGTCTTTAGCTGACACTTTAGGATTCTTCTTTACCTCATTAAGCATTCTGTGCTGTGCTCTTGCAGTCAACTTTTCCTGACGACCACGCCTAGGGAGAGTAGCAACAGTGCTGAACTTTATCCATTTGTAGACAGTCTGTCTTACCGTGGACACATGAACATCAAGGCTTTTGGAGATACTTTTGTAACCCTTTCCAGCCTCATGCAAGTCAACAATTCTTGATCGTAGATCTACTGAGAGCTCTTTTCTGTGAGGCATGGTTCACATCAGGCAGTGCTTCTTGAAACCAGTAAACCCAAAACTGGTGTGTTTTTGAAGGGCAGGACAGCTTTCAGCAACACATCCAATAATATCACACTGATTGGACTCAAGGTTGGCTCACTCCTGGCTCCAATTAGCTATTGGAGAAGTCATTAGGCTAGGGGTTCACATACTTTTTCCACCCTGCACTGTGAATGTTTACATGTTCTGTTCAATAAACACATGAAAACATATAATGTTTGTGTTGTATTATTTTAAGCAGACTGTATTTTTCAAATTGTTGTGACTTAGATGAAGATCAGAGCACATTTTATGACCAATTCATGCAAAACTCTACGTAATCCCAAAGGGTTCACATACTTTTTCTTGCCACTGTATATTGTCCCGAACACATGAATTGTTGAAGGGTTGGCTACAAAATTTGATCATACATCGTATAAGCACAGGTTTAGAAATACAGCTCTTTCTATCACAAAAGCCTTAACAAAAATTACAAATACACATGCAAAGCTTGTGTTCTATAATCACAGCTTAATGCCAATACAATTGTTTATAGAAATTATGGCAATGGTATAAAATTGAAACTCAGTTGAAAATTGTTTGTCACAATGACTTTAAGATACCATTGCTATCCATTTTCTTTATTTCAGGATTATTTCTTATGCTAAAATTGTAGACTTCACAGCATGCTAAACAAATACTATATCATTTACATAATTGCTAGTATGTAATTTGTGGAAGCCACTTACATAAGATATTTATACCTGAAGAAATGAAAGTGTGCTGTATGACTCCAATGAACTTTTTGTGATTACTGCAAAAGAAAACAATCATCTTTCGTTATTTTATTCATGTCAGTTAAGAAAAAGAAAAGATTAAATGAAGTAAATTAAATGTGGATGCTGTAAGACAGAATCTATCACCCACTTTATTTGAAGACTTGCTACAAGTATTGCATCATCATAAATCTTTTGCAATTATGTGTGTTTGTTTCTCTTACTATAATTAAAGTATGGTCTATTAAAACGATCTAAACCAGTTCTTGGACTCCCTAATTAAAGCATTGTTGTCATGTCGTTAACTGTTTTCTTAGACACTGGACCATTGCCTAAACTTGATACATTCTAGTGCAGTTAATTGGGTTAAAATTGTATTTCTTTTTATAGATCTTTTATCGCATTCTCAAACTTACCCATTAATCTTAATTACTGAATTTGTGCTATCTGTTACTTATATGATGCTCTTTAACTGGTTGCTTTAGCAACATGTGAGCCATTGAAAATCTGACAATGAGCTAGATTCCAGGGCCATGTTAAAGGGGGATAAAGATTTATAGGCTGAAAAAAATGACATTAGAATAAATAATTGCACAAAACTACATCTACATGTTACAGGACACTTGTCTTTTCTGTGCTTACCTTCTACTTAAAAGGGATAATTTGTGTCCAGAAAAACAAGATAGATATTGAAACCTGAAACATTAGTTCAATGAGAAAATGTGTTGGTATAGTGAAATTGAATAATTAAGATCTTGCCTGCTGAGCCATTTCACCCGTGAGCTAAGCATTTTCACCATTTTTCTTCCATGACATTTCAATGCTATTTGAAGACAGACCCCAAGCAAATTATATACAGTTTTTTTTCAAGCAGACGTGGCATATTAAAAATATATAATTACTAAGTGCCCTGTAAAACAAATACAACAAAAATACGAAATGTGTAAAAATGTGTTAACTTTTTTTAAAAATAACACTGCATATTTTTTTTCTTAAATTCATCATCCAAACGTTTGCTGCCTGGCCCTTGTGTCTGACATCATAACAGCTTTGTGTGATGATGTCAGTGCAGCCCCATTATCCCCAAATCCGTCCACTATGAGAGATTGCGGGCATTATAGACATACAGCCCGGTGCTGTGAAGAAGACACTATATACTGGGCGTGTTTTCAGTACAGCATCGAGAAACACAATAACACGCCAAGCGCATCGTCCATGGACAAAAGGTTAAAGGGTCATTCTATGATGTAAAAGACAAGTAAGCCTTAAAAAATCCAGTATGGCAAAAGAAGCATTTAAAAATTTCATTCAAACTAATTTCTTCAGCATCGTTCAGGAGTACTATGACTATAGTTCTATGTTGGTTGCTTCATAGCAGGGGTGAGATTTTTTGCCTTATGTGCACTGCTGAGGAAGAGAGACTAGTGGTTAAAATCAGGTCAAAGAGGGATAGAGAAAGATTGAAACCTCCCCTGTTAAACAGAAATTAGCTCATTATTTAACCAATTGTCACAGCCCCTCTGGTTGATGCTCAGCGGCCGGTAATACCATCTTGCGGCTCGTAGGCTGACTGCCGATGTTGTACCAGAAATACCTCGGCAGCCAGTCAGTTACGTGGGCAGAGCGTAGCGTGATGATACAACACCCACCAGATTTAAAGACCCAGCGATGAGTGAGGCTCATTGTCCTTTCATGGTTTTTCCTATACAGTGTGTTTCTTGTTCTGGTTAGTATATTTCAGTGTATGACTCTGGCTTTGTCTTTGACTACTCTCTGGTGTTAAACCTTGCATTCCGAGAACGCTCCCTTAAAACGTTCCTATTTAGGGAAGCCTACCACCCAACTCACTGACGCAACCATCAATCACTCTCACCTTACAGTCCTCTCCTCCTGTTTCCAACCCCAACCCTCCTAGATTGTGAGTTCCTACGGGAATAGGGCCCTCATCGCCTCCTGTACTGTTTGTCAAATGTTTTTCAATGTATTGTAACCCTGTATGTATTATGCTTATTGTACAGCGCTGCGGAATATGCTGGCGCTTTATAAATAAAGAATAATAATAATAATAATAATTCCTTGATTTTTGTGTATTGACTGTTGGTTCTGTCTATCTGTCCTGGCTTTGAACTCTGTTTCAGTCTGATTACCATTCTGGCTCTGACTCCTGCCTCTGTCTTTCTCCCCACTCTGGTTCCTATCTTCGGCATGCCCTGACTCTGTTAACCAGTGTGCCTGTCCTCTGTTAGCTTTCAGGCTATTCTAAAGACCGTCAGTGTAGCTAGTATATGTCTCTTTATGGGGATCAAGGTATTCCTCGAAACTAAGAAAGGTTAAAAAAATGTAATAATTTGGTAGGCATTATTATAGATTTAAATTGAATCATGGTGTATTAATAGAATATCCCTTCAGGTGTGAAAGTGTGTCGATGTTCTTTGTATGTCTTCTATGGGTGGGATTCACTAAATATCAATATGGGTGCGATGTCATTATGTCTATTAATTTTATTATTTTTATTATGTCTATACTGATCCACTGCCCATTCAGCCCTCCTGCAACCTGCCACTTCACTTACATTATTCACCCTCACCTAATGGGTCACCCCTCTCCTCTTAGATTGTAAGCTCTCGAGCAGGGTCCTCTCTCCTTCTGTTCCGTGTGCGTAATGTGTATGTATATTTGTTATTCTGTCTCTCCCATTGTACAGCGCTAAGGAATTTGTTGGCGCTTTATAAATACTTGTAGCTGTAACTGTATTACACCCCTTAAACTTCAGAACAGCTGGAGAGGATTTCCGTGTTGGAGCAGGGATCTCCAATTCCACACACTGCACAAGGTCAATTGGGATGTCATTGGAAAGGTCAGAGTCTGGCTTTGCCAATAATACCAAGCATGACCATGTAATGCGTAAACAAAATGAAAGCAAAAATAAATATATAACTTCCATTTATGTTTCGTACTAAAGCAACAGAAATGCCCAGTATATAAGTAGAAGTAAATAATATAACTACAATAAGTCACCTATTCATTTCCTTTGCTGGGAACAAGTGTGCAAGAGATGATGCAGTGCATAATTACACACTGTTCATCTAACATGTAAGTTGATGCACCACCAGGAGGAGAGACAGGGTTACATAGGACCTCCGTATATTTATACTATACACACCACAAGGTCAACTGAGGGGTCATTGGAAAGACCAGAGTCTGACCTTTTCAATAGCAGAAACGTACCATGTACAATTAAAATATGTTCATACAGTCAGGTCCAGAAATATTGGGACATCGACACAATTCTAACATCTTTGGCTCTATGCATCACCACAATGGAGTTGGAATGAAACAAACACAATGTGCTTTAACTGCAGACTGTCAGCTTTAATTTGAGGGTATGTACATCCAACTCAGGTGATGGTGTAGGACTTACAGCAGTTTGCAGATGTGCCTCCCACTTGTTAAGGGACCAAAGGTAATGGGACAATTGGCTTCTCAGCTGTTCCATGACCAGGTGTGTGATATTCCCTCATTACCCCAATTACAATGTGCAGATAAAAGGCCCAGAGTTAATTTCAAGTGTGCTATTGGCATTTGAAATCGGTTGCTGTCAACTCTCAAGATGAGATCCAAAGAGCTGTCACTATCAGTGAAGCAAGCCATCATTTGGCTGAAGAAACAAAACAAACCCATCAGAGAGAGAAGCAAGAAATTAGGCGTGGCCAAAACAACAGTTTGGAACATTCTCAAAAAGAAGGAACGCACCGGTGAGCTCAGCAACACCAAAAGACCCGGGAGACCACGGAAAACAACTATGGTGGATGACCGAATAATTCTTTCCCTGGTGAAGAAAACGCCCTTCACAACAGTTGGCCAGATCAAGAACACTCTCCAGGAGGTAGGTGTATGTGTGTCAAAGTCAACAATCAAGAGAAGACTTCACCAGAGTGAATACAGAGGGTTCACCACAAGATGTAAACCATTGGTGAGCCTCAAAAACAGGAAGGCCAGATTAGAGTTTGCCAAACAACACCTAACAAAGCCTTCACAGTTCTGGAACAAGATCCTATGGACAGATGAGACCAAGATCAACTTGTACCAGAGTGATGGGAAGAGAAGAGTATGGAGAAGGAAAAGAACTGCTCATGATCCTAAGCATACCACCTCATCAGTGAAGCATGGGGGTGGTAGTGTCATGGCATGGGCATGTATGGCTGCCAATCAAACTGGTTCTCTTGTATTTATTGATGATGAGACTGCTGACAAAAGCAGCAGGATGAATTCTGAAGTGTTTCGGGCAATATTATCTGCTCACATTCAGCCAAATGCTGCAGAACTCATTGGACGGCGCTTCACAGTGCAGATGGACAATGACCCAAAGCATATTGCAAAAGCAACCAAAGAGTTTTTGAAGGGACAGAAGTGGAATGTTATGCAATTGCCAAGTCAATCACCTGACCTGAATCCCATTGAGCATGCATTTCACTTCCTGAAGACAAAACTGAAGGGAAAATGCCCCAAGAACAAGCAGGAACTGAAGACAGTTGCAGTAGAGGTCTGGCAGAGCATCACCAGGGATGAAACCCAGCGTCTGGTGATGTCTATGTGTTCCAGACTTCAGGCAGTGATTGACTGCAAAGGATTTGCAACCAAGTATTAAGAAGGGAAAGTTTGATTTATGATTATTATTCTGTCCCATTACTTTTGGTCCCTTAACAAGTGGGAGGCACATCTGCAAACTGCTGTAAGTCCTACACCGTTCACCTGAGTTGGATGTACATACCCTCAAATTAAAGCTGACAGTCTGCAGTTAAAGTACATTGTGTTTGTTTCATTCCAACTCCATTGTGGTGGTGTATAGAGCCAAAGATGTTAGAATTGTGTCGATGTCCCAATATTTCTGGACCTGACTGTCTATTACTTTTTATTCATAGGCATTGTCATCGTCCACTTTTGATGTATAAAGTGACCAGTTGCATTGCCCTTACTGACAGTCTCATTGCCTCATCTGGGAGCAATTTCAGTGTCATACTATTTATGAAACACAGTTGCTCCAAATACAAGAGAAAGATTTCCAGGTCTAGTCACTAAAGGGTGAAACTCAAGAGAATAGGCAGGAAAAGTGAAAAAAAATATAGGTCAAAATAACCAAACCAGAAAAAATCTCCCATTTATTTGACTTTCCAAATCAGCTATTTGGTCTAGATTGTTCTCTTCTCCTGCCAATTCTCCAGACTTCACTCTTTAGTGAATAAACCTGTTTGTTTATTCAGTTTTGGTTAAAATTCAATAGAAAAATTCCATAGAAAAAAATGGTAACAATTTCTCGATTTCTGTTTTAACCAGAGTGCCATGTAAAGTATTTATCCACTAAGGTTGGATGATAAAACGTGCAAAAAATTATTCTACATGCAAATTATTTAATCTGAATGGAAATTTCACTTTTCAACATTTTTGGTAAAGCATGACATATGCACAAAGTAAAGAAATATTTTGAATCTGCTGAATATGCTGGAATAATGATATATAACTAGTCTGGGTCAAATAATAAAACATGACTTCAAATAGTGATGAACAAGAAATAGTGAAAACAAACTCAGCACACAGGGTGAAATTGCTCAGCGGCACAAGGGTTAAAATAAACAATTACTTTAAAACTTACAAATCATTGTATATTATCTCATAAAAATATGCAAACATTTATAACTGATATACCTTTGCATGTATAGACCAACCGATTTGCATATACACGATAGAGAAAATTAGAAACAATCATATTCGTTTTAATTAGAATCGCACAGACACACTTTTGCAAGAATTGTAAAGGAAAAGTTGTTGATTTATTGAACCTTACTTTTCGAAGGTTTATGCTTATATTGGTATTGAAAACAAGAATGCATAATCACAATGATTACTCCTGATTACCTCTTTTTTATGCAAGCACAATTAGAAAACTCTTTCCCGGGAAAAAGATATTCGTTTGCCTTAATTTACTTTAATAGAAGATGATATACTTTTAATGCTGATATTGGCAACACAATTATAATGACATTTTCAATCCTTTGCTACTCATTAATGCACACTAACATGTGTTAAAACACATGGCAACCACCTTGTCACTTGTAAAAACTGTAAGACAGAATTGTGAAAATCTGTCTTGATACAAAGTCTACACCCACCAAAAAGGGGTATATAGCACATAATCTTAAGTATTGCAGCAAGCGGCATTTTCAGAAGGAGTATAGGTCACATCTTCAAAACTTTTCAATCTAAGGAATCTGGATCTGTCTGCAGACAGTTGATACCTACCAAACTTTAATACTTATTCTTTTGTAGAAGAAAAAAAAAAAGAAAAGGGAAAATACTTAAATATGACTGAAAAAAAATTACAAACGTTCATTGTGATCTTACAAATCTCTTTAGATCAGCGGTTCCTAATCCTGATCCTTAGGTACGCCTAAGAGATATCTGACATACAGCACAGGTGATAGGATTTACTGATCAGTGATTGGAGGATTCAGTTTGCATTTCCCCAATCTATTTCTTAAAATCTGGCCTGTTAGGGGTACTTGAAGACCTGGGTTGGTAACCACTTCTGTAGTATATATTCACTAGATGCTGAAAGTGTGTTGGCACATTTCCTTTTTTATGTACTGCTCAAATCCACATACATCTGCTAGACAAAGTTCTTTAGTTGTGTATTAATGTGCTCTCTTGAATAGTGGCAACATTGTGCATTTTCGCTCAAAGTCCAGTAAACAGTAACCAACTCAAAAAAGAGTTGCATCCAAACATAATACTAAAATAGTTATTTTTTACTTAATTTTGTGCTTAAATGTTTACAGCTGGCAGTGATTGCCTATTTTAAATGAAACCCAGGACATGTGCCAGGGGCGTAACTACAAGGGGTGCAGAGAGTGCCACTGCAACCGGGCCCCCGAGTTCAGGGGGGCCACACACAGCCGGCCGCTGCCTCACCTGGGCGGCTTCGTAAGGGCCAGGGCCTTACCTATGATTCACTCATACACAGCGCACATTACTGTGAGTTTTATTGCTGTGGAGCTCTGACATATACATAGTGCACATTACATTAAAAATGGGATGGACTGAAGTGGCCATAGGACCTGGAAAAAAAAAATCAGACACTGATTGTCTGAAGTCTACATTGTGGACCTGGAGGGTCCATGGGGATGATGGGGGGGGGTTGTTTTTGCCAAGGATGGGAGGCGGGCTTTCACGGATTTCCGCAACTGGGCCCTGAGGTTTCTAGTTACTACTCTGACATGTGCATTGTAATATTACGCCCCATAAGCACGGGTCTTACTGTAAACACTCTAAATGCACGTCTTTCTGTATATTCCAGGCATGCACATGTTTACTGTAAATTCTATAAATGTGAGGGTTATTTTAAGTCCCGAAATGTGAGCCTTAATGTAAATCCTGAACGTGCACATTTTTCTTTAACAGTGGAAATATTACAGTATAGACTAGCGGGTTGAAAATATGGTATAGCTGTAGTATATTAAAGCAGGGAGTAGCAGGTTGTAAATATAACAGGAAATATGAAAGTACCGACTTGTAGGCTAAAAATAAAACGGTAACATGTTAATATAGGGAATTGCACTTTATTACTGTAAAAGAAAAATTATTATTTAAGGACTTGTGTGTTATCACTATAACAGGGTAAATTGGAAAGTTTGAACTTGAAAGAATTAAATATACTGTATGAAGGTTGAGCGTTTTTACTGTAAATGTGGATCCTAATTGGGATCATGTAGGGGACAGGTAGTGGTCAGATTAGCAGCAAGCAGGGTAACTGTGTGCAGACTGGGTAGTTTGTGGCAGATTTTCATTGGCATCAGTGGTGCAAAATTCTGATAATCTGATTGGTTATGAGCAAGGTGTGAAAGCATGACCATGTTACAATTGTGTATAAGGTAGCACTTTCCTGGGTTTTTACTCTGCTTAACCTCAGCTCACTGATACAAGCATTCCACCTTTGCATAACAATTATTTTATGTTTGAGGACAAGGTGATGTACAGTAGGACCTGTCGGAAGTGGGATACATTGGCGCTGTTGACAGGCTTAACCAATTTATGGCCATATATTGTGAACTAAATTCTCATCATCTTTTAAAAGGAGTTTAGGGTTAAAACCTTGTAAAAAAACTGCAATGGGATAAAAACTGAAAGAGTTGTCAGACACTTTAAAGCAGTGTTTCTCAACTAACAAACCAGGAGGACAGCACACCAACTAACACATTCAACAACTTCAACAGTGACTTATACATTTAAACATTTAAAGATTTTACCACATTTTAATTCTTTAAAGCAAGGTTTCTTAACTCCGGTCCTCAGGATCCACTAAGAGGCCAGGTTTTTGGGATAGCCGAAGCACAGCACAGGTGATATGATTTGCTGCTCAGTGTTTGCAGTATTCAGTCTGCATTTCCCCAAGGTGATCCTTAAAATCTGGCCTGTAGTGGGTCCCGAGGACTGGAGTTGAGAAACCCTGCTTTAAAGGATTAAAATGTGGTAAAATCTTTAAATGTTTAAATGTATAAGCCACTGTTGAAGTTTTTGAATGTGTTAGTTGGTGTGCTGTCCTCCTGGTTTGTTATACACACACACGCACCAGCAACTTTATTAGGTACACCTGTTCAATTGCTTGTTAACACAAATTGCTAATCAGTCAATCACATGGCAGCAACTGCATTTAGGTATCTAGACATGCTGAAGATCATTTGATGAAGTTCAAACTGAGCATCAGAATGGGGAAGTAAAGGGATTTAAGTGACTTTGAACATATCATGGTTGTTGGTTCCAGACGGGCTAGTCTGAGTATTTTAAAAACTGCTGATCTGATGGGATTTTCACGCATATCCAGCTCTAGGGTTTACAGAGAATGGTCCAAAAAGAGAAAATATCCAGTGAGCAGCAGTTGTGCGGGTGAAAATGCCTTGTTGATGTCAGGGGAGAATGGGCAGACTGGTTTGAGATGATAGAAAGGCAACAGTAACTCAAATAACCACTCGTTAATGTAAAGGTATGCAGAATACCATCTCTGAACACACAACACATCCGATCTTGAAGCAGATGCGCTACAGCAGCAGCAGACCACACTGTGTGCCACTCCTGTCAGCTAAGAAAAGGAAATTGAGGCTACAATTCGCACAGGCTCACCAAAATTGGACAATAAAATATTGGAAAAATGTTGTCTGGACTGGCGAGTCCCGATTTCAGCAGCAACATTCAGGTGGGAGGGTTGGAATTTGGAGTAAACAACATGAAAGCATGAATTCATCCTTCCTTGTATCAACAGTTCGGGCTGGTAGTGGTGGTGTAATGGCGTGGGGATATTTTCTTACCACACTTTACACTTGGCACTTGTGCAAAGCCTTCAGAGAAGAGTGGACACTGTTATAGCAGCAAAAGAGATTGCAACTCCATATTATTATCTATATGTTTCCAATACCATTGTATAAAAGTTACTATTTGTGTAATGTTCTGGTGTCCCGATGCTTTTTCCATGAAGTGTTTAGAAGATCTAAAGATCTGAAGGTCCATCTCTCATGCATTGCTGGCCAATTGGAGTCATGCATAACTGAAAATGTATTTGAGGCATTGAGAATGTAAGGGCACTTTTTTCCATATTTTGTGGTCATTTCCAAGGATATCTACCTATTGGCAGGAAATGGGTTCACTCATTGAGGGTGTCTTTAGCCAAGTGAACCCCAGAGGTGCAAAAGTCTTTATTTTACCCCAGGTACCCAATGCCCTCTCAAAGCTAGAAAATAACTTGCTCTCTAAAATATCCCTTGTAACTCGATGAGCCTTAGCCTCTGAATGGAAACAGATAAACATTCCCTCAATATTAAAATCATGAACTATGGGAGTTAATGAAAGTTTTGGGAAACGTATCTACTCCTATGTTGAGCACATTCCATCACAGCAAGTACTAGTACAAGTAACTAACATTTTCTGTTACACCCATGTTGCCGCAGCATTGTATGTTGCCAAGACATCTCAATATTGCAACATCAATATTTTGGATCTCATTCCTAAAGTTAACTGATGAGGTCCATCAAGCAGGGCTTCTTACGGTACAATCGTCCATAACTGGAATGACACATATTCTTGGAATTAAACAGTCCTAAAAAACTGGATTGCCACCACTGACTCATGTGCTGTGTAGCATGTAACTCTATAGGTTTGCACAATAAACACACAATCTAAAAAAGAGTAAGCCGTTTTGTTCCATGGGAGTGTCATTCCCTTGAATGTGCTGTTGTTGTGGCTGTGCTAGTGGAGGTAGATTTCCTGAAATTCTCATTAATTTCCTTTAATTTGTTTAACTCTATAATGAAAATGTTTGGATCATGACTATACAAATCATCCTATATTATCCTTTGGGACTACTAATTCCAATTAAAATGTACATAATAATCCAACACAAGGCTTTTCACTTTATGCTTTAAAAAAGTATAAGGTAATCTTTCGTGCTTAAGGGGTCATGGACCCAATTTGCCAAAGGTTTGAGAGCTCTGGGTCTAATCCAGGGTTAGCTATATCTGCTATATCATCACAGTACTTGTGATCCATTTGTAATAAAGTATTAGGACTTTACATATAAAAATGTATTAAAGTTTTTAGAAAGTCTTATTGTCTTGGGCTTTCCAGTTCAATTTCTTTAGTCATTTCCAGAAAAAAAATTAAATTTCCTTTTCTAAAAACAGACAAGAGTCTTCGTACTCACAATATCTTTTAATTTAGTTGTCTGATATCTAAAATCTGCAATAAAATGAAATGGTATCATTGCCCAGAAGAATAAAAAAATAAGCAATGAGATGAAGTAAAAATTCCCTTAACCTCTTAACAAATTATTTAAGAATTTGTTTTCATTTCTAGTTTTTATATACTTTGCTAACTCAATGATGAAGTTCATTCACATAGTGGAAGCACAGATGTTTTTCTATGCACTACTACTAGATGTTCAAGCAGGGAAGTCATCAGAAATCATGACTTCCATTAAATTTTTCTAGAACTTCTCCAAGGTTGGATCATCTCACCTTGGTGTAACAAGATCTTCGTTAGATAAAAGTCACACAAAAGTTTTAGGAGTATCAAAGTAATGCTATAATATCTATTAGGAGTTGAAGTGAACTTCCAAACAAAGACAATTGTTTTAAAATTAATCTGCATTGTTAGGGTTCTTGGAGGGTCACTCGACCCTTTAAAATCCTAGGGAACCTTGACAACGTCTCCCCGGTGTCCCATCAGCAACTCCCTCTTGCATTTGCTTCTTGATAGTGTGAACTTTCAAAAGACATTGTGCTGTATTGTGGTGGGTGGTCAATTACGAAGTTGGGGTGGAAGAGGGTGCTAGACACTACCGGAAAATGACTCAGCCCCAAATGTGTATAGTTCAAAAGTATGTAGCACCAGCAGGGCCGGACTGGCCTACCAGGATACCGGGAGGAATCCCGGCAGGCTGCTTAATTTTTGGGCTGCCGTTTTTCTTAAAAAATAAATAAAAACAGTTCCAAACTTGTTTCAATTGGCCGCCAGTAGCTTACTGCGGGACAGCGGAGCACCGCTGCCGGGCCCCGGCGGTGACTGGAAAGCCGAGAGTCAGTTGTGTATGGCCAGATTTCTCAGCGCAGCTGCAGATCCAGTTAGGCAGCCGCTAGTGCCGCCTGCTTGAGTGCTTGCCTGCAAGTGGCAGGCTGCCTGCAAGATGTTCATTGCTGTTCTGGGTTTCAGGAGGCCGGGGTGTCATGTGGTGTTGGGGGGGATGTCTGTGTGATGACTTCTCTGCCCCCCTGCTCCACCACCTGATCATCCGCCTGCTAAAGCCATGCTGCTGATTGCTGAAGCCCTGCTCAAAGACACAGGTACTCCCCAGCAGGCCCGGATTAAGATCTCTATGGGCCTGGAGCTGAATATATTGGTGGCTTTTTTTGTAATTTAGTGAAATGAAAGCATATTTTAGGTTATTTAATAGTGCAGATACGGGTATATCTAACCAGGCAGATACTGTGTGGGTAATTTTTCATTCAGATTTCAATCATTTAAAGAGTGTAAAAAATGTTTTTCACATTTTCATCATCCAAACCTTTGTGGTTATATATTCTATAGGTAATTCTTGTTAAAAAAATGTGAAATGGGAACCTGTTACTGCAATTTTCTGAGAAAATATAAAATTTTAACCAATAAATGAAATATTTCCCTTGTGTTTTGGAACATGTATACTATGTATAAAACACTGACCTTGCAGCATTGGGAAATGAGAAGGTGAGTAATGTCAGGCTAGGGTCAGACTGAGGCAGTGCGAACGCGCGTTCTGGCGCACTTAATCACGGCCGCACTAGCAGCAGATGCCGGGCAATGACAGCCAATATACGAAGTACGGTCGCACAAAAGTCCGGCTGCGCAACGCAAGTGGAAAATGAACGCATTTTTTCGAGAACGTGAAACCGCAGGTACTGACGTACAGAGTGCGCTGCGTCCGCTAGAGGCGTGTGTGCGTGAATTGGAGACATCAGACGCTGCTAATGTCCGGCCAACATAACGTCCAGATGCAAGAAGTGTTTTATTGATGATCCGTACAAAATCACGGACGAAAATGCGCATAGTATGACCACTATCACGTATTCTGTGAAAAAATGCGTCCATTCGTTCGAACGCACTTTTTCACAGACAACATAAAAATGCGTTCGTCTGACCCTAGCCTCAGTGGTATTGCTCATTTTATATTTGACAAATGGACAATGCCATCGCTTTGAAACTAAAAATAAATAAATAGATAAAAAAAAAATATTTTCTTTCAGATTTTACATGGTCATGTTTGTTATTAATGTAAAGGCCAGACTCTGCCCTGTCCAATGACACCTCACTTGACCTTGTGAGGTGTAAAGATTAGTGATGCAGGGGTCCAAAGTTCCCCACAGTGCTCTTCGCTGCAGTGCGGCGGTTTAGGCTGGGGTCAGACGAACTGAGTTTTTACGTCCGTGAAGCCGCACTTTAGTACATCCATGGTAGCAGATAATAATGTCCAATGAAGGGCCACACACAAAGTACGGCCGCACGAAAGTGCGGTTGCACAACGCAAGCGGCAAATGGACGCATGTTAGCAAGAACGTTGAACCACTAGTATTGATGCACAGAGTGCGCTGCGTCCGCATAGCGACCTGTGCTGCATGAACTTCTGCAGAATCAATTAGCAGCAGCTGGACCTCCCCACCAAAAAATTAGATACTCAACTCTCATCCCGCAGCCGATCCACCTCTTCTGGTCACAAGGAGCAAAGTGAAACTGGGGAAAAAAGTCCCCAGTCTCCCTCCCCGAATCCCTCCACGGACCTGCAGGATCACTTGGTGAGATCCTGCAGGTCAAGTGACCCAGCAGCAGAAGCCTCCATGGAGTCCTATGTACTCCAGGAGGGGATGCTCTCGACAGTGTTATTGTTGCCGCGTGTATCCTGGAGGGTTAGCGGCCGCTATGGGGCAAGCTGCTGGATTCAGCACCTGCCTCATCATCTACTTGTAAAATGGGGATGCTAATGTGAAATTTTCTACTGCAAATTTTTGCCCTTAGTGTCCCCGGTTTAGTCACAGGCACATGACCGTTCCCTTAGCCTGGTGTAACGCCTATTGTCTAAATCAGAGCTAAATAAATTCAATGGAGTTGCAAAGTTCAACAGAGCTTGGAATTAATCCCCAGAAGTTCAACAAACCTTACAATTGTTAATATGTATTTTTGGAAGCAGAAATACTGGTGGAGCACTGTGCCAACCGATTTTTCGGATAAGTCTCAGTTGTGCTATATATCTCCACTTTCATTGTGTTACTATACATCATTGCATTTTAAGGTTAGCAAAAATATTTGTGTTTGCCTATAAAGTAGTTCCACTGCCAGTTTAGTGCATTTCAAATAATGTAAACAGATTTAAATAGAGATTTGAAGAACCCCAGGACTATTTATTAGCACAAATTGTCCCCTTTTGCCATATGATTTATCACAGTTGGAAAGAGGAAATAAGCCTTAAAGCATAAGCTTCACATATAAGAATAGGGATTAGTCAACATATAGAGAGGCGGAGGCTCTCCCAAGAATAATATTCCTTTGTTACACATACTTAGCAATACTTCATTGCATAATCCTACTAACTACACATCACTGTCTTCCTGATTGTTAATCACATTGAATATTAATTATGTTTACCACATTCTTTTTGTACAGTGCTATGAATTATATCTTCTTTTTATGAATAAAACATAACACACAACTCCTTTCCCATTGGAAGTTTCTTATGGCCCAAATTTTCAAGAAATTATGAGGAAATCTCAAGCAAATCCATTCCAGATGGAGCATAATGCTGGTGAGAGTTCTTTTTAAATAAATTTACATTTATGAATTTCACTATGGAGATACAAAGGGGACTGGTATTACACACATAGCATTAATGTTTTCAACCCGCACAGAGCAACATTTAATCAAGATAAATCATCTGCTTCTATTAGACATTCATTTTGAGGACTGTCTGCCCTTCTTTTTTTTCCAACAATTCCAAGTTCTTCTTTATTCTCCCATAAACCAAGGATCAAACAATACCATCTACCAAAACTGGTACTAAGGGGTCATTCCAGTGGCTTCTGAGTTTGAGTTAAATCAATTCAGAATGATGAAACAGGAAAATAATATACTATTTTGCAAACATTATTACCTTTCTTCCTTAGTTATTCCTATTCAGGAGAATAGTCCATGGACTTCTTCTTCCCAGCCCAAACGCATGCACCTAAATTGCCAGTTACGTCCCTGTGCCATCTTCTATTAAGGCTAGAGTCAGACGAACGCAGTCTGAGCGCACTCTGTGTGTGTTCATAACGGAAAGACGTACTGACGGAAGATACTGTAGACACCACCCGATCCGTTTTTCTTGATGGACGTAGAAAAAAAAAAAGGGAATTATGGGAAACCAAAGGAATATAAAAATTTATAAAAATTTGAAAAGGATATGAAAAGGCATTTTTTCCGTCAAGGTGCAGGATGTCGCAAATGCACTGCGTCTGACGTCTCCTCATCAGGCACACAGAACGCTAGGTGGACCTGGTAGACATGGCGCACTGTGCGCGTCCGTGTTAGCAATTTTATGTTCTTGCCTAACTTGCGTCCGTTTGCCACGTGCGTTGTGCATGCGCAGTTCACCACCACATTGAGGATTGCGTGGTCGTGGGTTCCTAAATTAAACCTTGCCAGACCGGTGGATTGGAAGGGCCGCCTCGTTCACCAGATATCACTCCCCTTGACTTCTTTCTATGGGGTTATGTTAAAGATATCGTGTATCGAACAAAGGTACGGGACATCACTAATCTAAAACAGAGGATCACTGATGCCATTGCCCCCATTGATGAGGGTATGCTACAGCAAGCATGGCAGGAAATTGAGTACCGTCTTGCTGTGCTTCGTGCAACTAATGGTGCTCATATAGAGGTGTATTAAATGAGGCAAAAAATACTTAAATATATACGTCTCATTTTGTAATAATTTTCCCTTATCTGTCTTTTCATTTGCCTTTGTAATAAATTTTCGAAATTGTAAAGAGACTTTATGGGCACCCTGTATATTAACAGGGTTATTCAGAGAAAGGGGACAATCTGAAGAATATTTGGAAAAGTGAAAATTCTAGGTCAAAATAGCCAAACCAGAAAAATTCTCCCATATATCTCACTTTCCAAATTGGCTATTTTGACCTAGAATTTTCACTTCTCCAAAAGTTCTCCAGAGTTTCACCTTTTTCCGAATAACCCTCTTAGAGTTGATGAATTCATGTCTTACAGAAGCATCAAAATTTATTTTCCATCGACAGTATGACCTTAATTTCCAGGAGATCCTTTCTTACGGTGAGCTGCCATCTGGCAACTTCATTCTATTAGTCTTTAACCAATATCGAGATATCTCAGGTTTCAAAGGCACCATCTGGTGCCCCGATATCAAAATATCTCGATGTGCTGTTCTACAGTCTAAAAGCAAATGCAATTCATTTGCTGCAAACAAATTGTGTTTGCTTTTGGGCTGCAGAAGGTGCCCCCAAAGTTTTAGCCCTGTGGGCATAATGCCCAAAGAATTAAAACTATGTAAAATCAGCAAAAATGAATGTTCAACATCGGCATTCAGCAAGCTGATACATTGTAGCAGTGAAACACTCACTGCAACTGTAACTGCACCATCTACTGGCCAAATATGTTAGTACAGTAGAAAAAAAATCAGTGGGAGTATTTTTCAATATTTCCTTCAGTATAATTAATTAAAAATGATTCTTAAAAAAAAAAAACGCTGGTTTCTTACAATGTTTTTTTTGGAAAATCACTTGGTAGTGAAGGGGTTAAAGCATTACTATGTCTGACAGATTGACATAATTTTCTACTCAAACTACTGACAGGATGTGTATGTATATTTTTTGAAGTGCAGCAGGTTGTCAGAAATGAATCTCAATTTTAATGTCAGTTACTGATAAAAAAGCAATTTTAATTAGAAAAACAGAACAGGGGTCTGGCATCTAAAGAGACAGAGGAGAAGTAATCATAAAATGCAATTAAATACACTTGGATGGAGAAAATCTTATTCGTTGGGGGTTTTTTAAATCCTAAATATAAAATCAGAAGTAAAAACAGAATTCTGATAACTTATCTAAGAAAAAGGTCACCGGACAATGCAGAATGCCAGACAATACAGTTACGTTTGACAGCCGTGAATGATTCTCCAGTTAGAGTCCATTAAACAGCTTGTCATCTTTTAGCATTGCCATAGTCTTCCTCTCCATTCCACATAACATGGTGCATTAGTTTGTATTTTAGAAGGACCTGTATATCTTAGAAAATTACACAAGTTTTTTCTTTCCTTGGTTTCAATGATTGATAGAAAAAAAGGAGGATTTTCCATACTACGACTAACCTCTGTCATTATGACCTCAAGAAGAAAGTATACCAGTGAGAAAAGGTCAGTGACACAGTGAATTCTTGTGCACAGCATTCTTGGCTTAATGACCTTGTCAAACCTGCACTATGATACATTGTAACTGTCTTACACTACTCAGGCAAGTTGTGTTATTCGTTATTTTATTGGGAAACTGTACAAGTCTGTCAGAATATTCCCCTGATTTCATTCTAAAAATTGTATTTTAGTCCCATCATTAAATTCTGGGATTTATCCTTGTTGATCCTATACTAGGCCTTTACTGCAGCTGCCTTGAAGTCAGGTAAGCAGCCCAAGATCGTGTTCATAGAAACATAGAAAAATGTCGACAGATAAGAACCTTTTGGCCCATCTAGTCTGAGTTTATGATTAGGTTGGTCTTTCTCTTCACCATGGCTACTACTAATACCCCAGGGCTGTATCCACTCTGCCTGCCACCTCCAAGATGGTTACTCTCTCTTTCCTACGGCTGGAAACTGAGGGTGTTTTCCCCAATATGGCTGCATGCACCAATGGAAGGTCAACATCTCCTGGCCAACATTTGTAACAGCAACTAAAAAATTGTGAAGTAAAATTAGATGTTACATCAGGTGCATACAATTGTTGAGAATAGCTTTAAACAAGAGTAGTACCATCTTTTGAAGAGAAATTTTCCATTCTTTCTTCAAATGTCGTTGTTTGAATAGAGGTTTGTATAGACGTACTTTTGACTATAGCAACGTTCACCACTGTTTATTCAAGCATTAGTGCTGCCTTTTTTGAAACAGATGTTTGTCATATTTTGGGTATATGAAACTAGGATGAACAACAGTGCTGAGATAGTTTAGTTTAAAAAAGTGTAAATTGAGTTAGGGCTATGGCTAACCTTAACCCAAACTGTAACCCTCACTCTAACCTGAAAACCATTTTAAGGTTATTGTGGTGATATTTTTTATGCTGTGATTTACTTTATGAATTAAGGTTGCTACTTTGTCCCTGGATATTTTCATACTGAATAAATTAGACGTTTTAACCACAAGACGATCCAATTACTTAGAGGAGATCCACCTGAAAAAGGAATTTATGCACCCAGGGGATTGTGTGACTGAGTAGACCTATATATACTCTGACTTTGCATATATTATTGATGTGTATTCGAGTAAAGTAAAATAGGCATTTTTTTATTGCACGTTTTTGTCATTCCCGTGGTCTACCCTGACCTGTTCTATATGTGGTATATTATATATTTTTTGTATTTATCCAGTCATAAAGTTTTTTTGTTTTATTTATATAGAATGAGGGAAGTGCTGCCCATTGGTCCTTCTGAGTGCGGACCCTTCAACTGTCAACATCTCTTTTTTTCTATGTTGTTGCATGTATATGATATCAGTTACTTTGTGTTATGAGTTCCACACTACCAGAGATTAACACCTGCCAACTAAGAGATTTGTCAAGGGTATGGTCTCTTTTTTGTTCCTTATTTTGTCCTATACAGGTTTACGGGTTAACCTCGTTTATTATACAATAATTATGATTGTCAATACCGTGTTTACAGATTTCCTTTTGTTTAGTGCAATTTATATGTATTGGAGTGGTTCAGATATAGTTCACTAGTTATTATGAATCTATTTTTTTTGCCATTATATCTATGATCCCATATAACCCAGTAGGTTCATATCGAATGAAATAAATCTGCTTAGGAAATAAATTATGTTTGGACAATAAAGAAAAAAAAATGCAATAAAGAAAAAACATTTTTCCTTTTAATTGCAATACTTACTACATACAGGGTTATTCAGATAGAGGTGAAAACCTTGAGAATGACTGGAGAATTTAAAATTCTAGGTCAAAATAGCCAAACCATAAAAATTCTCCCATTTATCTCACTTTCCAAATTGGCTATTTGGTCTAGATTGTTCATTCTCCTTGCAATTCTCAAGGTTTTCACCTCTCTCTGAATAGCCCTGATAGACTTTTGTCAGAAGAATTTAGTTCAAGGGTCAGCAATCTATATCACCCATGATGCTATGCCAAGTTGGAAATCATGAGATTGCTGAGCATTCCACGTTTTCCTAATTTAGCCATTTGACAGCCAAAGATTAAACACCTGTAAATAAACACAATTTCACCAATGATGATCTGAAAAAGAGAATTTGCACCCTTGAATGAAGACTAATGTCTAATCTACTTAGAAATAATGTAATATATGAACCTGTCCTGCTGGAAAACAGTATAAATGACAATATTTTAACAACAGAAATGAGTAGACTTGGAATGCAGAATTATAGCACAGATAATGATGTAAGACTTATTTAAGAATGCATAGCCTAAAGCATACACAATAAGCATTGCAAATTACCTAGGCATGTTTCTAGCGTATTTGATAACTACCAAAATAATCAGGGGCTTAATTAAAGATTGTTGTGCTGTTACAGTAGAAAACAGGTCTGGAATATTAATGATGTTCGTCATAATGTTCTAGTGAGTGATCAAATTCTCAGAGAAGTTTTCTGTTGTCAATTGTCTATAAGGATTGTTCAGAGCGAGGTGAAAACCAGGAGAATGGCAGGAGAAGAGAACAATCTAGACCAAATAGCTGATTTGGAAAGTGAGATAAATGGGAGAATTTTTCTGGTTTCTCTATTCTGACCTAGAATTTTCACTTCTCCAGTCATTCTCTTGAGTTTCACCTTTCTTTGAATAACCCTGAATTATAAAATGACATATAAAACAGTTATAAATATCCAGAATGTAATTAATATAGTAGAGCAATATAAATTTGAAAAATTCTGAAAGAGAAACCCTGGCCACAATAATAGATGAATAAATCACGTAGAGAAACAGCCAGTTAAGAAAACTAAACAAAAGCATCTCTTCTAATACATACAGACATATAATACACATTAGCAAGGAATTAGAAAGGAAGCAATTCAAATAATTTTATTAATTTAAACCTCTTGCCACCAAAGTGTCCAAAATGAACATTGCAACAAATACGACGCTTGATCCCAACTGCTCGACAGTGTGGGAATATGGTCACTCTCACGTAAGTCATTATTGGTCTTACCAATGTAGACCAACCAACAAGGACAAGTCAAGCGGTAAATAACAAATTTGGTAGTGCACGTAATGCGATGTCTAAGTTTGTAAACTTTGCCACTGTAGGAGTGGCAACATAATTTACATCGGATCATAAAATAACAGGCAGTACACCCCACATATCTGTAATATCCCGGGTTTTATATATTCAGTTCTTGAACTAATCTCCGTGTGGCGGATCGTGATTTTTTTAAATTTCTTATGAATCAGCATTCCAGCACCGGAGTAGACACGAGGGGGTGCAAGGATCGTGGAACTTTGTATATAAATATATATATAAGTGTCAGCAGACTTTTGATGCAAAATAGTGGACCATATTTGCATGTCTTATCCAGAATTCCATTCCTGCTGCATATGAGAAGTGTGGTAAGGAGCTCTCTGGGCAAAGCAAGTCTCTGATGATTTACTTAGTTCTGTAATTTTTTTTGCAATGACTTGTACGCTTTTGAACAATTTGCATAGTGGATGATTTATTCTAACCTTTTTGACCTTCTTCTTATTTTTAATAGATATATATTATATATAATTATGTATACAGTAAGAAATGTTTGGGAATATTCCCAGTGTATTTCCTACTGTAATAACATATTTGACTGTCAGTTATTGCCATCTGCTGGCCAAAAGGAGTTACTGCAGTTCTTGTCCCTATGCAGGATGGGGCGATGCCATTTGCATCTCAAGATGGTTTTAAAAGGTGGTAGCTCCTTGGGCTTCATGCCCATGGTGCTAATGCTTTAGGGTCATGTTCTTGGGCCTAATTGCAAATGCATTTCATTTTCAATAAACAAAATTCCTTTGCATTTCTCCTGTGGAATATCACATCAACAATACTTTTACCCGGGCACCAGGAAGTGCCTTTCAGATCGAGTATCTTGGTATTGTAGAGGTAAGACAAAGAAATACAAAGTACTAAGGGAAGAACATTCCGTTTCAATGATTAAGATTTTCAAGGATTTTTAGAGATGTTAAAACTACCCATTATAATAAAATAATTTAGTCACATGATATCATCATATAAGAAATATTTGAGCTTATACCCATTGTATTTCTTACTGTAAATAACCTTTTTTTGGCTAGTAGATGGTGCCATCTACTGCCAAATTGAGCTAGAGATTTGGACGGCTGGTCTATTTTCTTCTATTTCTCCCTGCATCTGCTGCTGAAAGCCCGATATTTCAGAGCTTTCAGCAGCTGATTTTACAGATCTAACTCTTTGGAGATTATGCCCACAGGGCTAAAACTTTGGGGGTACCTTCTGCTGCCCAAAAGCAAACAAAATTAATTTGCAGCAAACAAATTTCATTTGCTTTTGGGCTGCATATCAGCATACCTAGATATCTTGATATCGGGGCACCGGCTGGTGCCTTTGAAGTCCGTTATATCTTGATATTGGTAGTGAAGCGGTTAAGCAGCATAAAAGAGGATTTCTTGTTTCACTTTGCTGGGATTTTAAATCTTTTTGCTTAATTTTTAGTACTACCACACACTGAAAAAGAATGAAGCCAGTTTGTCCTTTATGTTTTCTTTTTAAAATGTGTTATTATTTGATTTTACACTTGCTGTTTGCCAACCAGAGCATCTATATTTATTTGGGAATAAACTGTTCCTGGGCAATTTCTTGTATTTTTTGAAGCGCTATTTGGGGATAATTCAGTGTAATTCATTTTCACTTGTCTTCAATGCGCCCTCGAGTGGATATACTGAAATTAAAGCACATTGAAAGACACATTGATCTGAATAGAATTTTTTTCTGTGAATCTGTTCCTACAGATTTAGCCTTTAGCAAATAATCCCTTGTACCTTAAAGTCAATACATAATTTATTCTAGTTTGAGTGCTAATAGTTGCACACAGAGACACTGAGGCTTATATGGACACCGTCTCATATGTATTATTGACCGGGGAGTTCTCACTTACAGGGTGTCAGAGCTTCGGCAAACAACTGGTTCAAGATTTTCTTTGTTCTCGATGCTGTGATGTGAATTTCTAATAAAAGAGTGTCTATGTTAATGTCTGTGCGATGTATAATGCATGGCTTCTAATTAGTTCTGCTCCTATAATTGATTAACATTTTGCCTCTGCATTACTACTACAAAGAATTAGTAATGTAACACTATCTGCACATATTCCCTGCAGAACTGAACGCAGAGTGAAGCCTCTGTTCAACATCTGTAATAGGAGGGCAGAGCTTGTTATCTTGTATGGAAACCATGCGAGGGAAAAAGGGATATGAGCGGAAATAAAACGAGAAGGGTGGCAAAGGGAACATGAACTGGGCAGACTGCTTGCGGGCTGCGTTACAGGATCAGTCCTGCCAAGGAAAAGAACTAAGGGAATGAAATCCAACCTAACAGATTGGATTTTCTGATTGAACTTCTATGGAACCACGGTCTGGAATAAAACCTGCTAATATAGTCTTTAAACGTAACATAACATTAACGTGCCATTGAAAAATACGTGCCAATTTTTGGACTCCCAAGGGATGTTCTAGACTATTCTTAGTATATTCTGTAGACAAGCCTATCATTATTCCAATGTTTATTGTATACTCAACAAATACTGTTGAAAACGCTCTTAAACGATTATTGTATTACTTTTGAATACTGTGAAAAGGAAGAATTAAAAAAAAATTAAAAATCTATATTTATACATACAGTATACCAACCAGCTATTGTAATCTTTTAGTTATCTGTATTTCCCTTTACTTACCATTAGGCTAAATCTTTTATTAAGGTAAATCAGTTTTGACAGTGTCAGAGTAAAGCTACGTTACCCAATAGAACATGGGCTATTATGGCAGATTTGTAAAAATACCAGACACGTGGCTTCTTTATCCTCGGCGGTCTGTTTATTGTACCTTGAAAATGTACGGAATTAACAAGGGAATTGAAAATTCAAAGTACTAACCTGCAATTCAGTGTATGATTTTGACATCTCAGTTAAGAGCTCAACTCGGTGCCCTGTGCTGTAGGCTGTATCACTGCCAAAGCTTAACTGACAGGTGAAAGCAGGAGTGCTGGCCTACATGCTGCTCTGTTGTTCTCTATAAGCCCAAAATAGACAGAATTTAATGTTAGTTAAAAAAAAATTTTTCTGAATCTCATTCCCCATTCCATAGTCAATTCTCCCAAATGTCTATTTTATGGAAAAGGGATCATTTACTAATTGAGAGGTAACTTGCAGGATGTAGTAAAAATTTCGTTATTGGTAAATCAATGCTGGTTGCATGTTACCACTGATAATGTAAATCAATCTGTGGCTATTTTCACATGAGGACTAGTACAGCTATTATTACTGCAGGCTGTGACCATTATCTCCAATGCATTAGGCATTAGCACAAGCTAGTGGTCCAGGTACACAGCTTAAAGACACAAGGAACTATTTTGAATTTGTTTTCTGTATGCACAGCAAAAAACAAACTCAAAAATGAAGAATACAGCATTGCAATTAGCATTTTCTCCAGTTCTGATGAATCCAAGTTCTTTTTCCAAACTCTGACAAATAGTAATGAACGTATAAGACCCCATTTTTGTAACATGAATTATTGCCGTCAAATTGCACAAATGAATGTATCACTAGACTTGCCAACTTTGAAAATAATGACGTAGTGGGCCATAATTTGCAGTTTAACTGACATTAATACAATGTCATCAATGTCATCAACAGTCATGTCACATAAAATTCTTTGCAAATTCTGAACCAGGTCTGACAAGTGGAATTCTACCAAAGATTTTCCTCATTCCTCCCTTTTTTTGTCTAGCCCCTTATCTCCATGTCCTTTTCCCACATCTTCTGTAGTCTAAAGGGGTTATTTCCGCAGCTCCGAACTTGTCACCGTAGAGCACCGAATTGTGAATTTCACTGTTTCACCGTACGGTGCAATTTCATGGTGGTTCGTGTATTCAATTAGCTGTCAATTCCCCAAATACAGGGAAATTGAATGCAAAATACGTTGCAGATCACTGCAATTTGGCAAACTTCAGAGGCAGCTAAATTGTCCCATAGAGAAGTAATGGTTAATCTATTCAGACAACACCGAACTGCACCGAGGTGTCAGTGAAATGCCCTAATTTTTGGTGATTCAGTTCTACAGGTTTAACTCCTTCAGAATGCAGGACATACCATTATGTCCTGCATCCTGCAGGTACAGTTTTTGCCCATTAGCATCCAAATTTTAACAAGAAAATTTTGTTTTCTCAAGCCATTGTTTTCCCCCATTTATTTGCCTTACTCAATCTGACTATGTGACTAAATATTACCTTTCATGTTAAATTGTGAAGTCCATTTCCCTGTATCTTCCTCTCCAATGTGCCTTAAGTGCCCTCTCCATGAGTCCTAAGTCCTGATATTTATATACCCCATTTGGGCAGTATTACAGACATGGTGCTAAAACAGGGACGCTAAGGAGGAAAAATTGCGCCTGCAGGTTTCTCCTTAGCTTCCCCATTTTAGCTCCATATTATGGGATAGGCGTTAATTCAGCAGTCTGCCCCATAACGCAGTGCTAAGCCAGAGGATACTCAAGGCAGTGTTAATGCACCACCCCGAGCATCCCCTCCTGGAGTCCATAGGACTCTATTAAGGCTCTGTCTGCCGGGTCACATGACCTGTGGGATTTCACCTCTCGCGAGATCCTGCAAGTCCGGTAAAGTGATTGCAGAGGGATAAAGTGGACTTTTTTCCCCAGGCTCATTCTTCTCCAGGTGGCCAGAAAAGGCAGATTAACTCGCCGTTGTCGCCGCGGGATGAGAGGTGAGCATCTCATTTTTGGGGGTATTTGTAGCTGCCACTAATTGATCTGCAGAAGTGGAATCAGTAAGCACCAGCTCCAAGCTGTGGTTAACTTTTGAGTAAACTGCAGCTTGCGTAATTAGCGCTAGGACTTTGAAATCCTAACGCTATTTAACTCTTTGTGCTCCCCATGTTAAGCATAGGGAGCATTGAGTAAAGTAAGCTCATACTGGAAAGCACAATCTCCGATGCGCTAATGTTTTTTTTTAACCCATTAGCATTCTGAATGTAATATGGGTGGCCCGTGATAGGGCCACTTAACCTACTGTAACCGGAATCTGCTAGGTTCACTCGGGACGAGGCCGGACCGGACACGAGCAAGGATTGTCTGAACACGAGTCTCTTCAGGAAAGGCAAACTTTATTGTGATATCACAACAGATGCTCAAACAGGATTCAATCGCAAAGAATGAGCCCCGGACTCCCCGTGACATCAAATCTTATACCCCAAATACATAATTAGGTACATCCCAATTAGCCCACCTCCCGGTGACACTCTCCCACCCCACGTGGGTTAATACCTCTCTTAACCTAATACAAAGACATTCCATTAATTGGCCGTAAATTGGCAAACTTTATGTTAGTTTCAATGAATCATAATTAGTTGCTTTTCCTATTCCGGGCTGCGCCCTCCTCCCTAGGCCTAATCACTTGTTGCAGCTAACACCTGGTCTGATCTCTATACTCCTTTGTCTCTCAGCGGGCCTCAACGACCTTGGTGTATCCATTCCTCATTCTGTCCCTTCGTGCCAGGAACAGCAAAAATCTTTCTCAGGGTTTTAATTGCTTTTTCTGCTAATCTAACACATTCCTAAATTTCTACATATGCCTCATTCTAGTTTCAACTAAAGCTTGCCTAGTTATTTTCAAGTGAACCAATATTCTGAACAAGATGGTCACCTGGCTTATAATGGCGGCCATCTTCCAGCCTATTTCCACTCCACTACCATTAAAGCTCACACAGCTGAGCTCTAATATTAGCGTTAAGAATGATATACACAATAGCCCCTTTGTTTTCATACCAGCATTTTTCCCACCAATTAATAATTATATTAACCTCCCTGGCGGTCTATTTATCCAGAAAATTCTTTGCTGAAAATGGTCAATTGTTTGGGTTTTTTTGCCCCCCCCTAGCGGCATCCCCCGAGTGTGGCTCGGTGTTAAATTCCTATGTTGGAAGCAGTAACCCCAAGCAACACTCGGGATGCCGCTGGATACATCACCTCTCCCTGCGCTCCCTCGATGTCCCCAGCTGCCTCCTCCGGCGACCGCGACCTCATCACTTCCTGGTTTCCTCCTCGCGAGAAGGAATCCAGAAAGTAAGAGGTCGCGATCGCCGGAGGAGACTGCAGAGATCGAGGGAGCTCAGGGAGAGGTAATGTATACAGCCTGAGTGTGTCTCTGGGTTACCGCTCTCAGCGGTGAAATTTAACCACGAGACACACTCGGGAACACCGCCAGGGAGGTTAACCCTGTCGCTGCTGAGGCATTTCACACCTCTGTGTTGGGGTAATTTTTACCGGTTTCGCTCATCATGTTTAACTGCATTTTGAAGCCTTATTTTAATATATGACCCAGACATATTATATATTGTTCTTTCCGTCAGACTCAGCAGATTCATAATATGTCATTATTATATGTATACGTCATGTCCTGTCTGTATATTATAACAAAAAATGCAATAAAATTAGAATTTTCAATAATTTACAATGTGTAAAGTGTTTTTTTTCACATTTTAACATGCGAGCATTTGCGGTTATATTTTCTATGGGATGTGCTTGTTAAAAAAATTAGAAATGGGGACTCGTTACATTTTTTTGGGGGGAAATTTCGCTATTTTTAACAAACGCACCGCATACAAAAATCGTTAGTGCAGCATCTTTGTTCACATTATAATTGAAATGGCAACAATATTGCTGCATTAACAAAACAGAAAAAAACAAAAAAACTTTGTTTTTTTTATAATTTGTTTTTAAATATTTTTTTATTTTTATTTTTAATTTTGTTTTACAATAAAAAAAATTCTACATGGTCAAGTTTGGTATCGTTGGAAAGGCCATGCTCTGGTGGATCCAACGATATCAAACATTAACCCCTAGCTGCCACGGATCGGGAGATAGGGGGTTCATTGGAACCCCCTATCTCCACCATTGGTGGCAGCTAGGGGTTAACTCCAGGACTGGCTTCATCGTGCTATGCACGATGACGCCAGTCCTTGGGTGGAGTTCCCGGAGGCTTGGCCGACATCCAAGATGTCGGCCAGCTCCGGGAGAGGATCATGATCCGGCGCTTTTCAACGCCGAATCGTGATCCGGCTCCCCAGTGGGTTAATGTCAGCCACCGTTTGGAAGGGCAGGCTGTCCAAGATGTCAGCCCGCACCGGGGGAGGTGCAGCAATCGGCCAGAATCTGGCCAATTGCTGCCTCCTGTGCATGGACGTGCTCAGCGCGTCCATAGCACAGGAGAACCACTTGGCTGGACGCTCTCAGCGCATCCATAGCAGCCAAGTGGTTAAAGGTAATACAAGCTAAAGAATTTTCATTTTCTCATACTTGGGGACTACAGAACACCTGGTAGTTCTAGCATGTAGTATTCTTTGTTTGAGTATTATATGGATTAATGAGAGGAAAATTCCTAAAATAAATGTACACATGTTTCTGTGTTATTATTCAGTTATAAATGTTATATAATTATTTAAAAGTGTGTGTTTTATTAAACAATTAAAGATATAAGCATTGATATGCACACAATTTAGTGAATGAAACTGGGTCCTGTTAAAGAACGTTTCATAGAAGAAGATTGTGTTGTTATATTAGGAATCTAATCTTTCCCTATTGTGCATTGATTAGGATTTCTCCAAGTGTTTTTTTCTCTTTGTTGAAGAGTTCCTTATCTACTTTAAATTCAATGACTCAGATATTCTTCATTAATTTTGCCCCATAGTGTACCAAAATATAGGTTATTCATTTAGGAAACCTTCAATAATCATCATTTTTTAAATACATTGATTTTGTTAAGTAGCTCTAAAAGTAGAAATGACTAGTCAGGAATGCAATTATCATAATGACCTCATTTTAATTTGGAATTGATCCCATTATCCACTTTACATATCAGAAATTTAAATAAAAAATCAATTAATTGCACACAATGAAATAGAATTTGTGTGGATGCCTATGCTTAAACAGGTTTATAATAATAAAAATGTCCTTTTTATTCTTTCATTTATTGCCATAATTTAATAACTCTGCTTGCTACATTATACAGCCCTAGTTACGAAAGTGACATACAGGAAATACAAAAAGAATCATACCGGATGAAGAAATAGGAGCATGCTTTCTTTAAAAAAAATTTTTAACTTGGACTGATGCAGGTCTCTGAGACTTTGTTCTCGATTACTTAAAGGGATATGCATGTCTAGAAAAAGTTTTTTTAAATTTACATTTAAACACTTTTATACCTATAGACAACCTAACAAACTAGAATAAATCAAATTAACCAGAGCTGTTGTAAACTTCCCAGAGCCATTATAGCCTATGGAGGTTTTAAGTTTACAACAGCTCTGGTTAAGTTAGCACCAACTATGTAATATGGCCATTATTGATTTATTCTAGTTTGTTAGAATAAATCCCCCACTATTGCACCCATCAAAGCTTCACATGAACTACATTTCTTGCTCCATATTGCCCACAGCCCCCATGCACCCCACTACTTCACATACTCAGATATTACCCTCACCTAGTGTGTCACCCCTCTCCACTTAGATTGTAAGCTCTTGGGCAGGGTCCTTTCTCCAACTGTTCTGTGTGTTTAATTTGTATGGACATTTGTTATTCTGCCTCTCCCATTGTACAGCGCTACAGAGCTTGCTAGCACATTTTAAATACCTGTGACTGTATGAACTAACATAAGCTGTGCACGATCAGGACCTCAGACTGGGGAAGCCGAGGAACTGAATAACAGCATCTCTGCAACTGTGAAAGTAAGACTCACTCACCTGCTGACTTGCTCACACACTCATCCGCTGTCTCGCTCCACACTCTCACACACAAACACACTCACCCACTGACATGCTCACTTGCGCTCTTTCGAGATTTACATACTCACTGTCTCACTCAAACTCCCTCACACAGTCACTCCCTCGCTCTTCTTGTGCTGTCTGTCTCTTGTGCGCGCTCTCTCTCTCACTGCACCTTTTCTTGTGCGCTCTCTGCTTTATCTTGCTGTCTTTCTCTCTTTACCGTTTCTTGCTGTGTCTTTGTGCTTTTCTTTGTTGTCTCTCTCTACTGTCTCTTTTTCTCCCCGTGTGTATGGATTTCTTTCCTTCCCTGTCTCTGCAGTAGCTGCGGGTGAAAGTTCGGCCCCGCCCTCCCCTCAGCTCACAGTGCAGAAGGGAGAAGGAGCAAATCAGTCGCACATGCTCAGTGCATTTTTTTTATCTATACCTAGGTATAGGCACTGATTGGTTAGCTTAAAATGCCTCCTGAGATGGGCGTGGGAAACACCAAGAAAGAAGATCAGATAAATATGAAAAAATAACCTATTTACTTGCTTTTTATGCCTGCTGAATGACACTACTAACTCATTTAAAAGGCATTGCACGTTTTTAAAAGCACACTAGCAAAGCATGCATGTCCCTTTAACTAGATAGTGATTACTAATCAGGAATCAAGTCAAAGTCCATAAAAGTGCTTCTATTTTGCCTATTACCCTGTGGAAAGGTGTGTGAAATATAAGCATAGCATCCGATCTTAGGTCCTATTCCAAGGTTGGTGTTACAAGTCAGACACTAATGGAAAACTTGTGCGCCAGCTGTTTTACATTAGTGTCTGACTTTTAAAAGCAATATTCTGACCGCTTTCTTCATAGCTCGATTTGTATACTTCTCAGGTGTTAAAAGGTAATGGCAGGGGCGTTACAGGACTCCATGGAGCCAGACATGTACCTGTTCGAGCTCGGTTCAGCTGGGACAGTGGAAGGATTCACAGAGGAACACGGAGAACTATTTGTTCCTGGTGTTCAGCTGCCCACAGAGAGAGGAGGTGGCTGATTGTGCTGCTCTCCTCTCCAAGGGATCTGAGGTGAGCATTTGATTTTCTAATCGGCTTAGATTTATGTGTTAAGTGATTTTGTGGATGTGCAATCACTTTTCGCCAGGATTTACAAAATGTTATTCAAACCTGAATAATGCCAGGTGCAGATGAAGGAAGAGCTACATTGGAATAGCATTTTTGCCATGTGCTAGGTCATCATTAAAGTCTCCTATATAAAATATAGGAGAGATTAATGTACAGTAAGGAGCCACAATGGAAAAGGATGCGAAAAAATTAAGCCAAGGGCTCAAGCCATTATGCTGTAAAACTCAAGCAATTTGCTTAATGGCAACCTTGGAATACGGCCAATAATGTTTTAACTAGGTGTAAGAGAACAGATAATTATACATACTCAAATACCTACTTTTGTGTATTTGTGCTGAATCTGATGATCAGGACTGCCATAAAAAGCTAAAAATAGAGAAACACAATTCTTTTAACTGGTCATTGTGTGCTAGGAATCTCCTCCTTCCCCACTCATTGGTCTGTACTAGTGGACTATGGCATATTTCCGAAGAAGGGACTTCCCTCCTACTAGAAGGTTGCCCATTACTTCACATGGTTCTGATGTGCACAGTACTGGAGGTAAAAAATAGAATAGCATTGCCTCCTGAAACATTTGCACAGAGAGGCATCAGATTGACTGTGCAATAAGCGCAGTGACATTGCCTGCTTCAAGAAGAATCAGATGCTGTCAATCCAGAAGGGACTGCAATAATCACAGTGTGGATTTTTAAAAATACTGTAAGTAGGGGTAGGGGTTTCAGAACTACATCTCCTGGTCTTTCAAGAAATTTAATATTGAATCCTTCCTAAATGATCTCAAACTCCTCCCATGGTACAGACTAAACCTAATCCCAGACCTGGTCTGTGCAATTGAATACTTTCAATCCGAGTTCCTGAAAGTCTGGAATACCCATGCCCCACTGAGTAAAGTGCGAGTAAAAGGGCCCATCTCCAGGGCAGCCATCAGAAATGATGGGGCCCCTTACTAAACCTCACGATGGGGCCCCCCGGGTCCCCCCTGGCACTCCCTCAACCTCTAACAGCTTTTCTCCCCTTCAAAAAAATAAAAAAAGGACATACCATAGCACCACAGCAATAAAACTCCCAGTAATGTGAAGTGTGTATGAGCGTATCACAGAATCCGCAGCAATAAAACTCACAGTAATGTGTGGTGTGTATGAACGTATCACAGAATCAACAGCAATAAATCTCACAGTAATGGGCTGTATATGATGGCCTTTGGGTCTGGGTCTGGGCCTGGTCCCTGGGTCTGGTTTGGGCCTTGGGGTCTGGGCCCTGGGGTCTGTGCTCTGGGCCTTGGGGTCTGTGCTGGGCCTGGTCCCTGGGCCTTGGGGTCTGGTCTGGGCCCTGGGTCTGGGCTCTGGTCCCTGGGACTGGGCCTTGGGATCTGGGCCCTGAGTCTGGCCTGGGGTCTGGTCCCTGGGCCTTTGGGTCTGGGCCCTGGGCCTTGGGGTCTGGGCCTTGGGGTCTGGGCCTTGGGGTCTGGACCTTGGGGTCTGGGACATGGGGTCTGGGCCTTGGGGTCTGGACCTTGGGGTCTGGGCCATGGGGTCTGGGCCATGGGGTCTGGGCCTTGGGGTCTGGGCCTTGGGGTCTGGGCCCTGGGGCTGGGCCCTGGGGCTGGGCCTTGGCCTTGGGGTCTGGTCCCTGGGGCTGGGCCTTGGGGTCTGGTCCCTGGGGCTGGGCCTTGGGGCCTGGTCCCTGGGGTCTGGGCCCTCAGTCAAGGCTGGGCCTGGTCCCTGGGGTCTGGACCCTGGGTCTGGCCTGGGCCCTGGGTCTGGGCCTTGGGCTCTGGTCCCTGGGGTCTGGGCCCTGGGGTCTGGGCCTTCTGGTCTGGGCCCGGGGTCTGGGCCTTGGGGTCTGGGCCATGGGGTCTGGGCCATGGGGTCTGGACCTTGGGGTCTGGGCCATGGGGTCTGGGCCTTGGGGTCTGGGCCTTGGGGTTTGGGCCTTGGGGTCTGGGCCTTGGGGTCTGGGCCTTGGGGTCTGGGCCCTGGGTCTGGGCCTTGGGGTCTGGGCCTTGGGGTCTGGGGTCTGGGGTCTGGGTCTTGGGGTCTGGGCCCTGCGTCTGGGGGTTTGGGCCCTGGGCCCTGCATCTGGGGGTTTGGGCCCTGGGTTTGGGCCTTGGGGTCTGGGTCCTGGGGTCTGGGTCTGGGCCATGGGGTCTGGACCTTGGGGTCTGGGCCATGGGGTCTGGACCTTGGGGTCTGGGCCTTGGGGACTGGGCCCTGGGTCTGGACCTTGGGCCCTGGGGTCTGGGCTTTGGGCCTTGGGGTCTGGGCCCTGGGTCTGGGCCTTGGGGTCTGGGCCCTGGGTTTGGGCCTTGGGGTCCGGGCTCTGGGGTCTGGGCCCTGGGTCTTGGGGTCTGGGCCCTGCATCTGGGGGTTTGGGCCCTGGGTCTGGGTCCTGGGGTCTGGGCCCTGGGTCTGGGACTTGGGGTCTGGGGTCTGGGCCTGGGGTCTGGGCCTTGGGGTCTGGGCCCTGGGTCTGGGCCTTGGGGTCTGGGCCCTGGGTGTGGGCCTTGGGGTCTGGGCCCGGGGTCTGGGCCTTGGGGTCTGGGCCTTGGGGTCTGGGCGCTGGGTCTGGGCCTTGGGGTCTGGGTCTTGGGGTCTAGGCTGGGTCCTGGCTCACCACTCCGCTGTCTTCCTTCAGCTCTTCTTTTCTTCACCTTTTCTTCAATCTTCTTTTCTTCAAGTCTTCAGCCCGGGCCCTCCATCTCAGGTGCGCAGCTTCACTGAGTGGAGGTGGCAGAGCAAAGCAACGTGCTTGGGAGGCCCCCACATGCTGCTTGGCCCCGCCCAGCCAGCCAGTGAAGCTGCCAGGAGCCGGAGGAGACACAGTGTCTCCTCCGGCTCCTGCAGCAGAGACACAGCTCCGGATTCAGACTCATTGAGTCTGATACCGGAGCTGTAAAAGGGCAATGCCGCTGCCGACGGGGGCCCGGGACCCCCCGGGCGGCCCGGGCCCCCACCGGGCCCAGGCTCCTTACGGTAGCATGGGGCATAATGCCCTGATGGCGGCCCTGCCCATCTCCCCTGGGTTACAGCTGATCTTACACAAATGTACCAGCTTAGAGATTCACTGTGGTCAAATTTCAAGAGTACTGGTTCCAGGAACGATCACTGTGAATACCAAAAATGGTGGAAAACAAACAAAAATGGCTAAAGCCCAATACTTCAATGAAAATCTAAACCAGGGTTCTCAAACTCTGGCCCCCCTGATGTTTCTGAACTACAACTCCCATGATTCCACGGCCATCTATTGCATTCAAAGCATTCTGGGACTTGTAGGCAAAAACATCTGGGGGGCCGTGAGTTTGAGATCCCTGATCAAAACAATAACCTATCAAACCCTAGAGATTTTTTAGAAAATCATAAGTAACATACAATCACTCCCCATTCACTCCCAACTGGCTGCTGTCAAAGTAAACAACCAAACCCTGCAACACCCCCTAGATGTATCAAATGCCTTTAATAATTATTTTGCTGGATGTGCCACCACCCTGATTGCTAAGCTAGCAAATGACACGTAATCTGAAACGCAGCACGCAGGTGAGGCCCCTCCAACTGTGCAAAGACCCTGTATCGGAGAAAAATTCAGTTTTAGACCAGTGCCTGTCAGGCTCATTACTAAACTTCTCCGAAATCAAAAAATTAAATAACAGTCTGGACCTGATCAAATTCCAGCAATGCTGCTGAAAATCAGTGCGCCAGCAATTGCAAAACCTGTTGCAACTATAATCAATGAATCACTGGAAACTGGTTACATACCCAAACTCTAGAAGACTGCAAGAGTGGTACCTATCCATAAAAGTAGAGACAAGACTTTGGTATCCAACTACCGCCCAATATCATTGCTCCCTATGTCAACAATTTGGGAAAAATGTGTCTACATTCAAATACGTAATTATTATCAGTATCAGAACTATTTAACCCCAGATCAATCAGGCTTTTGTCCAAATCATTCAACTACAACTGCCCTTTTAAAAGTTTGTACTGATATCCAAGCTGACATGGAACAAGGAAACCTAACTGGAGCCATCTTCCTTGATTTTGCCACAGTAGACCATGGCATCCTATTCCAAAAACCTAAAACCTCTGGTATTGGTGATCGCACGCTAACCTGGTTTCAATCGTATGTATCTGTTCGGTCGCAATATATGTGTCCATTTCTGGCAGCTCCTCCCTCCCCCTCCCAGTCACATGCGGTGTACCCCAAGGCTCAATACTTCGCCCCCTGCTATTCACAATATTCATAAATGATCTGCCCAATGTCTGCAAAGCCTCAACTGTACACATGTACATAGACGACACTGTAATCTATACCAGCAAACCAAATCTCCCGCAGCTGGAGGCCGTGCTGCAAGACCAATTCACAGAGGTAGAAAAGTGGATCAAAGATAACAAACTTTTTCTAAATACTGACAAAACTGTTACGATGCTCTTTGGTACAGCACCTAAACTACACAAATTGCAATCGCCCCATCTAGGTGTCAGGACAAGATCAAATGACAGGTTGACCACAGTCACTTCTCTCAAATATCTAGGTATGTGGTTAGAACCAAATCTATCCTTTGGCCCCCACATCGAAAAACTCTCATCTAAACTTTACCCCAAACTAGGTGCCCTGTACAGAAACAAATCCTGCCTGAGTCCCGCAGTAAGAAAGCAGATTGTACAGCAAATGCTTATGCCCACTTTTGAATATGGAGATGAACTGTATGCAGCTGCCCCGCAAACTCACCTCCAAAAACTTACTACATTGTATACCTCATTCTGCCGCTTTGTGCTACAATGTAACTACATCACCCACCACTGTGACATGCTAAAAGAGCTAAACTGCCCGTCGCTGGAATCTAGATGCACTCTTCACCTTTCCAACCTGGTGTTTAAGAGCTTTTCTGGGAAGCTGCCACCCTACTTGAATAGGCTGCTTCCCCCAGCAGTTCCCTCATCCTATAACCTCCGATCCAGGATCAGCAACTTATTTGCAATACCACAATACAAAAAGACAGTGGCTCGATCCTCCTTTTCCTACCGAGCACCACAAATATGGAATAACCTCCCAGACGCTATCAAGTCTTCCCCCAGTCTAAAGTCTCTTAAGAGCTCCCTATTAACATACCTCAGTACAGAATGCACCTGTAAACATGTAACATAGTGAATATATTTATTTTCTGTTAATCTGTATATTTGTGCAATTTCTTTTTAATATTTTGCATTTTATTACTTTGTATTTCTGTAACACTGTAACAATTTAATGTTGCTGAACCCAGGACATACTTGAAAATTAAAGAAATCTCAATGTATCCTTCCTGGTAAAATCCTTTATAAATAAATAGATATTTAGGCACTCATTACATCCACATAGCATTGCCAGAAATGTATTGCCAAATTATCTGGAAGACCAAGGTTAGGGTGTAATTACTGTAAGCTAAAAACAGAGGGCAAAGAGTGGGGTTAGAAGGGGCTAATAATTAATAATGTCAGCTTGGACTTTGCCTTTGATATTCAGAAAGAATCATAGACCCTAAAGTTTAAATACAATTCCGTAGACAGTGAATTCTCTTTTGGTTTTCCATAAATTACATTGGGCACTATTACCTAGTTCACGCTAACATGGGGACGCTAACGGAGAAATTCTGCACCTGCTTTGCCCAGAGCGTCCCCATGTTACTGTGGTATTCCAGGGCCAGCGCTAGCTGAGCACCTCGTCTTGGAATGCAGTGCCGTCCACTGGGATACTCGCGGTAGCATGTCCGTGCCACTGCGAGTGTTACCTCATGGAGTCCATAGGTCTCCATTGAGGGTTGTGCTTTCGGGCCGTGAGATCATGCAACACCGTGGAGGGAGACTTGGGACTATTTATTCCCAGTCTCACAATGCTACCAGTGACAAGAAGTGGTGGATGGGCCACAGTTCTTGTTGCGGATGAGATGTGAGTAGGGATGCACTGATACCACTTTTTTAAGACCGAGTACGAGTACCGATACTTTTTAAAAGTACTCACCTATACCGAGTACCGATACTTTTATTCAAAGTCATGTGACGCTTTCCAATAAGAACAGACCATATAAAAATGCCCCCAGCTCACATGTATATATCCCCCCCAAGATATATATATATTCATACTGCCCCAGCTCATGGGATATGCCCCAGCTCACACATGGATATGCCCCAGCTATTGGATTTGCCCCAGCTTATGGATATGCCCCAGCTCACACATGGATATGTCCCAGCTCACACATGGATATTGCCCCAGCTCACACATGGATATTGCCCCAGCTCACACATGGATATGCCCCAGCTCATGGATTTGCCCCAGCTCACACATGGATTTGCCTCAGCTCATGGATTTGCCCCAGCTCACACATGGATTTGCCCCAGCTCATGGATTTGCCCCAGCTCACACATGGATTTGCCCCAGCTCACACATGGATTTGCCCCAGATCACACATGGATTTGCCCCAGATCACACATGGATATTGCCCCAGCTCATGGATATGCCCCAGCTCACACATGGATATGCCCCCCCAAGCTCTCCACGACTATACTTACCTTCCTGGGCAACGCCGGGAATGTCTCCGCGCGTGTGCTCGTTGGAAGGACCCCAGCCGCGACCACGTGGGACCATGTGATCGCGGCTGGGGGCCTTCCAACGAGCGCGCGCGCGGAAACTTTCCGGCATCGCCCAGGAAGGTAAGTATCATCGCGGAGAGCAGCTGCAGGGCCTGTCCAAATGCTCTATCGGCATTCGGACAGGCCCTGCAGCTGCTCACTGTGTTCATACTTACCTTCCTGGGCGACACCGGGAAAGTTTCCGCACGCGCGCTCGTTTGAAGGACCCCAGCTGCAATCACATGGTCCCACGTGGTCGCGGCTGGGGGCCTTCCAACGAGCGCACGCACGGAGACATTCCCGGCATCGCTCAGGAAGGTAAGTATCGTCGCGGAGAGCTCCAGGGGCGGCTGTCCAAATGCCGATAGAGCATTCGGACAGCCGTCGCAGTCCCTCGGATGCCGGCAAGCCGGCTCAATGCCGGCTTCCAGTATCAGGAAAAATATCGGGGGTACTACACGAGTACCAAGTACTCCTGCAGTACCCAGTATTGACCCCGATACCGATACTAGTATCGGTATCGGTGCAACCCTAGATGTGAGTATCAGATTTATCGGGGGGTTTAGGGTGTGCTACATGAGTCTGCAAATGCAGACTCATGTAACGCCAGCTTTTAGAAGGTGGTACAATATGGCTGTCCACATGTTAAGTATAGGATGCGCAAAGTACTGTAAGCTATCTGAAGCTTGCGAAAAAAACGATGTGGAAACAAATTACTAATGAGTGTAGTGTCAGGAATGTAATATGGGTGGAATGCGTTATACTCACTCACCCTGGGGCCAACTATGGAATAGAGCCCATTGTGTCTAACGTGATTATTATTGCATGCAACATTCAGGTTTCAGGGGAAAAAACTATATTTTGCTTTTTGTCACTTGTTCTCATCCCTTCACAAGCACTGGCAACCATACATGCTGTAACTGTAATTACATTACAATGTAATATCTTAGGACCTCATTATTTCCTGACTGAACTTCTGTAACCTCCTATTCTTTGTCAAACACAGAACTTTTAATTTTAATTTATGAATATCAACTACATAGGAAAAAAATGTAATTTGAAATGCATGAACGAAGCTCGCTGTGTATACAAGAAAATGAACTGCTCGCCGTTTTATGCAGATCAGTTAAAAGTGAATTCCGTTTCAGCAAATCTTCGCAAAAAGCCCACACAGATTTTTTTTATCTAAATGTATATTTTCATTGTGTGAGGTTAGAGGCTGTTAGGTTGAACTTAACAAGCCTATTTTACTTTGGGGAAATCATGGTGAATGATTGCTCATAGCTAGACAATAGCTGGGGTCTTTATCTGGCCACTTGAAAAAATACAGTTATAAGAACTAAAAGTCTAGAGGACAATTGCAGAAGTGAGCCTGGACAAAAGGATATTACTGACAGTCCATTAGAGGGTGCAAAATGTTTTAAGCAAAGCCTAAATCATAAAAGCATACACAGTGTTACTGTAGTGTTTCTTTAGAAATACATTTTTGCAAGAGTAAGGGGGAATCTATTATGAAAAAAACATAACATTCTTTACACTTATGATTTATTCATTATATCTATTGTTAAAACAGAATGTATGAGAAGACAACAGCTTTATAAATCACCCTATGCATGGTATCTACCACCTTTCTGGTCCAACAGCCCACCCACCCATACACCTGTTCTCTGTGGAGACTAACTTTCCCAGTCTGTGCAGAAATCCGGTGTATGGGTACATGGACTGTTGGAACTAAAAGGAAGAAAAATATGTTTGTTTCTTTATTGAGATACCAGTTCAAAAACAATTGAGTCGAGTTTGACCCCATGCCTATCCCTGTGAAGCACACTTTTTGCCCTACTTCAGTATATAATATGTTATATAACAAGTGTTTGTAAACCGGAATACCATGAGTTCAATTTTAAGAAATATCTTATGAAGCATAGCTTGTGTCACAAAAGAAGTTATTCACTATCCTCAGAATTGGCTCCGACTTGCACCAAACAGTGAATCTCACCTTTCAGTACAATTTCAGGGCAATTCATTTTTTCACTAAGCTGGAGCTGCATGTCTTTTTTTTCCTGCATCGGCTGCCGAAAGCCCAATATTTCAGAGCATTCATCAGCTTATTTTACAGATTTATCTTTGTGGGCATTATGCCCACAGGGCTAAAACTTTGGGGGAACCTTCTGCAGCCCAAAATCAAACAAAATTAAATTGCAGCAAATTTGGGCTGCAGATCATCAGATCCAGATATCTTGATATCGTTGCTCCAGATAGTGCCTTTTGAAGCCCGAGATATGTTGATCTTGGTAGTGAAGGGGTTAAACTAGCAAATCCCATAGGTTTCAATATAATAAATATATCTTTTATTGCAAAAAATAAAAGGAATAAAAGGTCTTTTTTTAAAAAAATTAAAGACCTTTTATTTCTTTTATTTTTGCAAAAAATTTTTTTATTCTTTAAAATACCTTTTTGTATTTTTTTTGTATGTTTTAGATAACATTTTTGTATTTTTTAAATGACTTATTTTGTAACAGACCTTTTTATTATTTTTTAATGAACTGTTTTTAGAATTTAGATACAATTTTACTACATTTTTATTGACTGACACTCCAATTAGGAGAATAGGAGACTCCTTTTTTTTTTTTACAATCCGGTGGTATTCGCCGATGCAAAATTGTCCCAATTCGGCACAATTCAGCGAGGGCAGGAAAGCAATATAATACAATGGATATAGATACAAAAACCTTTAGGCGCACAAAAAGCTTAGGTATATTCTCACCATGCTCGTGATCATCATCATAATAATAATATTAGTGACGAAAAATGTATTAGATGTATTACTATGTATTACTATTATTAGATATTAAATGTATTAAACATATAGAGCATGGACAACAACTTATTTCTTCTAGAAATATGGTAACCCATGTAGTTATTAAACTGTGTATTAAACAACCTTTAGTGTCCATGCATAATGTGCAGTGGGAAAATACTCAAATTTAAAGTCCACAGTAAGGTCTCCAATCAAAGAGGTCATCCAAATGGAAAACGCAACAGAGAAGCAAATAGCACAGTATGTCTGTACACCTGGAGCCGCCCTTATGCCCCAAGCAATAACACGTATAATATTCTAAAAAAATCTAATAAAAAACGACCTCCTGAATGAACTACCAAACCAGTCTTGAAATTTTTTTTATGTTGTATATTAAGATGAATCGACACGCCAAGAGTTAAGAGTATAAAAATGTATCAAATAAACAATATAATATATATTTTTTTATATTAGATGCCAAAAACATATTGTGGTATGTCTGTTTACAAAGAACAAAAATATAATAACATCCTGGGTAAACAGAACAAATTTCACTGACAGAGAATCACCTATTCTAGAAAATGGCAAAGAAATTGCTGTTAAATAGAACCTTCCATTGTCAATACTAATCTTCAATTCTCTCTATCTCGTCATATATCGCTCTTCCTTCATTTCCTCCTCCTTTACACTTCATTACATTGTTTGCCTTATGTCACCTTTCCTTTACAGACACAAGCAATGTGTGCTCTTTCTATTACAGATATAAATCTGCAGATAGATGGAAGCCCTAACAAAATGAATGACAACTATAATAATAAAGTGGCATATGTTATAGTCTAGAAAGATCAGTTAAGAGCGTTTGGCCTTACAACATATGCATTTTGACAGAGGGAATGTTAGTAATGTTAGATTCACACTACAATGACACATAATTGAACAGTAGGAATGTCAGACTGGATTATAATATACCAGAATAGTAGGAAGTGCCAGACTTCATTCGAAGAACATGGCACTTTCGAATCCCCAATTTTATAGCATTATACATGACAAAAATAATTTCGCTAAAAGTGTTTTAAGAAAAAACAAAAAAGAAGAAGTAAAATATGCATTTCTAGACTCTGATATTTGTCAAGTAAAAAATGAAATATGAATCTGGCTGGGGTTTCTCCAACGATACCTTGTCTCTCTTTCAGACTATTGTAAAATGTCACAAATGCTAATAGCAGTCAATTATTCCAAAAAATCCAGATGGGGTTTAAGAAATATTTAGACATCCACATATTTAAATGATTTAAAGGGACAATTGAGGCATTATTAAAATTTCAGTTTACTAGGGTAGTTATAATTGAAAGATCCTGTCCGGGCAATAAGTTTAACCCCTTCACTGCTGAGCAATTTAACGCTTGTGTGCTGAGCTAATTTTGACCGTTTTGTGCTCATCATTTATAAACGCAATTTGAAGTCATGTTCCATTATAGGACCCAGACAAATTATATCCTTATTTTTAGCAAACTTGGCAGATTCATAATACATCATCATTACAGCTCTATATCATATCCCAACAGAATGCTATAACAAAAAATATGAAAAAATATGTAAATTTGCTTTCAGATTTCAATCATTTACAGCTTGTACAATTATTGTTTTCACATTTTGTCATTCAAACCTTGAAAGTTATATATTCTATGGGGTTCTCTTGCTAAAAAAAAAATAGAAATAGGAACCTGTTACTGCAATTTTAACTAAAACTGGAAACAGATAAATTTTTTCGCTTGTATTTTGGAGGATTGCGTATTATGAATAATATGGCTATGTATAAAACAATGAACTTGCACCTGACATGGAAAATGAGAAGGTGAGTAAATGCAATGATATTGCTCATATTATACATGACAAATGAACAATGTCATTACTTTGGAACAAAATTTATTTTTTAAAAAAGGGAATAAACTATTTTTTAGAAGAGAAAAATGGTGGAATCAGCGCATCCTTCAGCCGTGATCACCCCCTTGCTGTCCTCCTTATAGTAGTGATGATTAGGGATGAGCCGAACACCCGAGTTCGGTTCGCATTCGAACTCGAACTTTTCAAAAGTTCGAATTCGAACACGAACTCAATACAAGTCAATGGGACTCAAAGTTCGATTTTTAGAGTGCCCTCCAAGAGGGCATATATGCAAGATATTTGCCATAAAAGGTGTATGGGGATCCGGGTAGTGCCCTGGGGGACAGGAAACAAGGACAAAAAGTTTTAAAAAATTTTTTTTAAAGGGACAGTGAGTTTTCCATAAAATAAGGGTTAAAAATAAAAACGAAAAATTCCTTCAAATATCGTGCCTAGGAGGTCGCCATAACCTGCCCGTGAAGTGGCGGATTTGTAGGATGTATAGAAACATTTAAAAACAATGTCCGGGTCTGGGTAGTGCCCTGGGGGACAGGAAAGAAGGACAAAAAGTTTAAAAAAATACATTTTGAAACCCTTCACTGCTGACGACGTGTGGGACACGTCCTCAGTTACTCCCGCTGTATGCTGAGGAGGATGTGTACCACAATACATCAGCTTTGCGGGACCCCCGGCAGAGATACTCACCTCTCTGTCTGGGGTCCCGTGGCGTTCTGACTTCAGCGTCCTCAGACGCTGAAGTCAAGCTCCTCCCGACGTAAATGACGTCATCGCGCCATGTGCAATGATGTCATTTCCAAGCGACCCCGGCAATGCCAGGAGATCGCCTGGAAGGGAGGGGGGGATCCGTTCGTCCAATGTCGGGCAGCATACGAAGAACAGCCGCACAAAAGTGCGGCCGTGCAACGCAACTGGCAAACGAACACATTTTTTCGAGAACGTCAAACTGCTAGTACTGACGTATAGAGTGCGCTGCATCCGCTAGCAGCATGTGTGTGTGATTAGGAGATGTCAGACGCTGCTAATGTCCGGCCAACATCACGTCCAGACGCAAAAAGTGTTTTATTGATAACCGTACAAAATCACGGACGAAAATGCGCATCGTATGACCGCTATCGCGTATTCCGTAAAAAAATGCGTCCATTCGTTTGAACGCACTTTTTCACATACAACGCGAAAAATGCGTTAGGCACCGGGTCGCACTTCGGCGCCTTGTGGCGCCGAAGTGCGGCCTAGATCCGGTGGGGGCCGCCATCTTGGAAGGGTCCCCCCTCACTGCCTGACGTCCTCACGCATAGCGTGAGGACGTCAGATAGCCAGGGAACCCCTAGCTGCCCGGAATCCCCTGGTGGAGATATGGGGTTCATTTGAACCCCGATATCTCCAGAACCGTGGCAGCTAGGAGGTTAACCTGAGCATGGCCTTTCGAATGATACCCAACATGACCAGGTATAAAGTAAAAAATTAAAAATAAAAAAACATGTATTTTTTTGTGTGTTATTTTTATTAATGCAGCAATATTGTTCACATTTCAATTATAATGTGAACAATGATGCTGCACTAATGATTTTTTTCTATGGTGTGCGTTTGCTAAAAATCACGTAATACCCGAAAAAATTTAATAAGTCCCCATTTCTAATTTTTTTACAAGCGCACCCCATAGAAAATATAACCGCAAATGTTCATGTGATAAAAGGTGAAAAAAAACACTTTACACGCTGCAGATGATTAAAAATTCAAGTTTTATTGCATTTTTTGTTATAATATACAGGCAGAACATGACGTATACATATAATCATGATATATTATGAATCTGCTGAGTCTGCCGGAAAGAACAATATATAAGATGTCTGGGTCGTATAATAAAATGTGGCTTCAAATCGCGTTTAAAAATGATGAGCGAAAGCGGTAAAAATTAGCTCAGCACACCGCGGTGAAATGCCTCAGCAGTGAAAGGGTTAAAGGAACAGTGAGTTTTCCATAAAATAAGGGCTAAAAATAAAAACGAAAAATTTCTTCAAATATCGTGCCTAGGAGGTCCCCATAACCTGCCCGTGAAGTGGCGGATTTGTAGGATGTATGGAAACATCGCCATCACAGACCCACACATGACACCTGGCACTTCCAGTCTGCATACAATGTATCAAATTCATGAGATCAGACAAATTAGAAGCACATGTTATTTCCAAACACGAATTAAACACCTGTTTACGCCGTTTGAGAGCACAGGTCATTTAGAGGTGAGAATCTTTGCACCTAGACATTAATTTTTAATTCAATATCTAATAGACCGTTGCTTATAATATTCTGCAGTAAAGAGTCTCTTTATTTCTAGATTTTTAGCAGGGATATTCAAAGAGATCCGAATTGCTTGAGAAAGGTAACCGAACACTGAAAATCAGTGTTCGGTCACCTTTCTTGGCCATTCGGCTAGCCAGAGAGCAGGCAATTCGCCAAATCCTGGCGAATTGCCTGCACATACAGTGCCTATTCGGTGCCTGTTCGAGGGCAGTGAAAACCCCATGAAAAAGCACTGCTTCGGCTATTCAGAGAACACAAACCAGCAGTGAAAGGTTCCCCTAATGCCCTGCCATTCGGTGGTTTAATTCGGCAAATTTATTCAGGAGAATCCCATAGGCTTCAATGTTAAAAATATTCCCGTTTTAATTCAATATCTAATAAACCGTTCATTATAAAATTCTGCAGTAAAGAGTCTCTTCATTTATAGATTTTTTAGGATATTTTAAGCATTTTTCTCTGAATTTTTTTAAGTTTACTTATTTTTTCTGTAACAGCCCTCTTTATTATCATTCACTGGACCTCATATGCAAATTTCAGACATTTTCGCTCAGTAGTTTCTTTGCAAACAGTGTTTCACTTTTCACACATTCATACAAACAGTTTTCCTAATTTAGTCACTGCCTCTGTAGTTGAAGGCTGCGATCGGCTCCGGTTTGGGTTTTTCTGTGGTTTTCGGCAGGTAAATCCAGATGTTTTTGAGGGTTTTCGGCGTGCATTCGCTGGGTTTTGCGGTTAGTGTTCGTCAGGTTTGTGGCAGCTTTTCCCTGCAATTCGGGGACCCTGTGGTATTTGCTGAATACACCGCAGGGTCACCGAAATGGGATCGGCAAAACAAACCGAATTGAAGAGAACGAAAAGTCACCGAACATTCGGTGACTTTTCGAATCTCTTTGAATAACCCTGTTAGTATTTTTTAAGCATTTTTTTTTTTCGAACTCGAACCGAACACGCCAAAAAAATCGAGGTTCGCGAACTTGCGAACGGCCAAAGTTCGAATCAAACTCCGAACTGATCGAACCGAACAGCTCATCCCTAGTGATGATATGTACCTCAAACAAAGAAATAAATCATAGTGCAGCAGGTACTATATTCGCATGAATATATCAACGCAAGAGGAATTCCACTCACATTTGTTGGTGTCTCGATCAGACACTAGATGTAAATGTGGCACAAAAGAGTTCTGAAAAGTGGTGGTAACTACTATACATCGATGGTACGTAGAAAAAGTGCTTACACAGGCTAGATGGCAGAAGGTACAGAAGATGATTCTGTGTGGAGGTAAGGGGGTTAGGAGCCCTAAAAAGAATGGTATTTCCCGCTTGGGATATGAGCACAGTCGAAAAACGAACAGTGGTAAAGTGCTACCGTGGATTAGAAGCTAATAATGAGTAAAAGTGCAAACAAAGTGCATAAATTGCAATTATCAACTAAAATATTGATATTGGCACTAGTGGTGTGCCTATTAACTCGGACCAATATAATTTCGGTTCAAAAAGCACACATCATAAAAAACAATTCATGAAAAACAATTCACGTAAACGCACGTCTTGTGCAAAATACAAAATAAAGTGCGTACAAAATATTGTTATAATAAAGTGCAACAGTGTCTATAAAAAAGGAGGTTGGGAGGGAGTAGTCCGTCAGTTTAAAGAACACACACCATAGGAAACAGTTCGCATAAACGCACGTCTTGTGCAAAATACAAATTTTAAAGTGCATACACGATATTGTTATGGACAATGGTAAAGTGCGACAGTGTCTATAAATAGGAACTAGTCTTGCGGGATATATGAAAAAGCCGCAGCTACAAAAAGGTGCACGTCGGAAGGGTAGACTATTTGTGAGTGGAGAATAGAGCTGGCTAAAGTCTATATACGTCTCACACTCTTAACATCCGGGCGTATATGGGGGTCCGGGTGGGTATCTTCTCCTAGGAATCCTAGTGTCTTTGTGATCCTCGGAAATAAAAAATAGGAGATAATAGTACAGCACTGTCTGGACCCGTTGGCTACGATATATATCAAATAAAAGGGGGCACTTACACTTTCCAGAGCCTATATTATCCAGGCTCTGGTTCGGAGTACACTGGGCCAAATAAAGAGTGGCCTCTTCCCTTCTTTGATTTTCTCGTTCACCTCAAATGCAGGGTATTTGGAAAAACAGAGCGATCATAGCGTAACTTGAGACAATGGCCGAATGAATATAAGGTATAAATAGTCTCACTCACCGATGGTGGAGCCTTGTTAATTTATGCTCAATTTCATGGCGTGCAGTGCTCCTTAATCGGTGGGCACCATCAGCTCTTTATCAGCTTGCAGGGGTCTCGAATGAACGAATGGAATGATGCTCGTGTCGCACAAGAAAAACTGGCTAGACGTCTGGTATACAGTCCATTAAATAAACTATAGACTGAATTGGTAAAAAAAGGGGGGAATACTTTATTAAAGGTGTATACAGGGTATTCAGATTAGGGGGAAGGATCAAAGGGGATGGATACGCGTTTCGGCAACTAATATGCCTTCATCAGTCCATAATTAGAAGAAAAAGGAGCTGCATTTATACCTTAAATTACCATCTTAATTTAGCGCCTCCACTGTACCTCCTATATCTATACTAGATGTAAATGCAGCTGGCGATATTAGAGGGAACACTGGATCTCCCATACAACCAGCAGATTATTTTGGGCCGTTCCAGACAAACTTCAGGAAACAATCGGCTAATAAAATCTGGTTTATTCAGATAAAAACGAGTAATACACCCAATCGCGTTTCGCGACAGTGTCGCTTCTTCAGTAGATTCAAGTAGGGATGCGTGGCAGGTGGTCATGTGTCGCCTCAAGCACATGGTACCCAAGTGTCTGGTGTCTTTCCCACGCTTGATCCTCATCTGACATAGATTACAAATAGCAACGGTGCGGCCTGCTGCACATTTCTTAAAGAACTCCCAGACAGCAGAGTTTCTGGATGTGTGCTTTGAGACAACAGCGCTCTGCACCTGAGCAGTTCTGACATCTGAGGCCTTGGACTGGCTACGGTTGGTCATAGAGGACGTTGTGCCTCGTGTTTGTTGTGCCTCCTCCTCAATTCACTCCTCTGTTCGATCAGGCACCCAGGTGGAGTCAGTGACCTCATCATCATTGTCATCACCCCCTATCTCCTCATCACTGGAGGCAACTTGGCAGTATGCTGCAGCTCCTGGGGCAACATGAGTGTCAGTTATTTGTGTGTCACTGGCACCCCCTTCCTCTAGGTTGATTATATTCCCTTCCTCAACCTCAGAGATTGAATCAGAGCACTGTAATTGCTGCGCATCCTCAAGCAGCATGTCACTGTCATTGTAGTCAAACAATTCAGCTGACTCCTCCGTGTGTGATAGCGAGGCTACGGCAGGAGTAGCTGTGGACATGGAGGCTGTATTAGATGCTTTGGCAGCTGAGGTGGACTGTAAAGCACTAGAAGCCTGGCTGGCAGAGGACTCGGAGGATGAGGATGGCCTGGTTAGCCAATCCACCAAGTCCTCTGTATGTTGCTGCTGCTTAAGACGGCCAGCACCAGTTAGAAAAGACAAGCGTGCCCCTGCAGAGGATGCACCACGTCCACGATGACCAGAGGCAAAGCCTCCAGACAAAGAGGCTGCTTGCCTTCTTATCTGCACCTGGGAGCGTCTGCCTGTCCTTTTTGGTCTTTCTGACATGGTGAGTGATATATAGATTAAAGATATACAGAACTCTGATTCAACTCTGTTATAAAAATTGGAGATATGTTGCAGAACTCTGATTCAACTCTGGTATAAAGATTAAAGATTTCCAGAACTCTGGTATAACTCAGTGAGACACCCTGATAGCTGGCAGCCAGTGACAAGACACAGATTACAATTCCCAGAAACCTCCTATAAATCAGTGAGACCCCCTGATGGGTGGCAGAGAGAACACACAGATTACCACAATTCCCAAATATCTTCTAGAAGTGAGACACCCACAATTGCTGCTGGCAGTGAGAACACAAAGATTAGAATAATTCCCAGATATTTTGTAGAAATGAGACCCCCAAAATAGTTGGTGGCAGTGAGAACAGACAGATTACCACAATTCCAAGATATCTTCTAGAAGTGAGACCCCCACAATTGCTGCTGGCAGTGAGAACACAAAGATTACAACAATTCCCAGATATTTTGTAGAAATGACTGACCCCCAAAATAGTTGGTGGCAGTGAGAACACACAGATTACCACAATTCCCAGATATCTTCTAGAAGTGAGACCCCACAATTGCTGCTGGCAGTAAGAACACAAAGATTAGAACAATTCTCAGATATTTTGTAGAAGTGAGACCCCCCCCAATAGCTGGTGGCAGTGAGAACACACTAACACAACAATCTTCTCTCAAAAAACACGTGCTGGGGCTGCAAGGGACGCCTTATATAGTGTGCTGCGGGACTTAGCTCTGTGAGCCTATGATTGGGCAAAATTTTCCCAATCAGGACTCTGAGCCGTGATTGGCATAGTCTTGCACCTGTCTTGCACCTAAGGCTGGGGTCAGACGAGCGTAGGGTTCACGTCCGTGATTGCGCCTAAAAGTACGTCCGTGATAGCATGACAGAAAGCCCATTGGAGCCTGACACATGAAGTACGTCCACACTGAACTGCGGACGCACAACTGCCGCGGCCCACGGACGCAAGGCAGGCAAGAACGTACAACCCCTAGAACGGCCGCACAAAGTGCGCTGCGTCCGCAACGTCTGCATAGCTTTGTGTGTGAGTGATGGAATGTGGTCAGACGGACTGCATTTATACGTCCAGCATTTTTCACGGACAAAATGGTTTTGATTTTTAATTTATTTTCTCTCCTACATCCGTCAAAAATATACGTCAGTGATAAACGGACTGTGTGGCCACTACTGCGTCTTCCGTACGTCCGTGTGCAAGGACGCACAGTCCGTAGAAATCACGCTCGTCTGACCCTAGCCTAAACTGTGGTCAGGTGCAGGCTGTAGCCAATTACAAGCTTCAGGCCAGTGGAACAAGTGCATTGGGGCGAACATGCGGCAAACACGCGGAAATGTTGTAGTTCGCGAACATCCGAACGGGCGATGTTCGAATCGAATTCCGAACATATTGAACCGAACAGCTCATCCCTAGTAGGGATGAGCTGTTCTGTTCGATCAGTTCGGAGTTCGACTCGAACATTAGCAGTTCGAAAGTTTGCGAACTTCTAATTTTTTGGCGAGTTCGGTTCGAGTTCTAAAAATTTTTTTTTGTTTGAAAAAGTATAAAAATGCTTAAAAAAATACTAGAGACTCTTTACTGCAGAATATTATAAGCAACAGTTTATTAGATATTGAATTAAAAAACTACCCAGGGCAAGAAGGCACGCATGTGGGCGATGATTACAGACGCAGTCAACGCGGTGGGAGGCAATGGACGGACTGTGTACGTCGTCAAGAAACGGTATGTATAATAGCATAAACATGTTACATACACATAACATACATTACATACATCTGCCAACATATGTCAACACATGCTGCAGCGTAATGTATTATCTGTTTGTCAGACAAATGTGACTGTCATAAAATTATTTTGGCTTTATTTAAAATACTTGCACACGTATACATTTTTCTGAAACTTTCACACCTCAAAATTACATGTGCTTAAAGTGCATGAGGCTTGCATAGGATTTTTTGCGCTGCCTGTGTGTTTCATCTTTAAAATGCTGCAATGGGTGATGTGGATTTTCTATGTTACAAGGAAAACCTGCTTTACAGTCTGCCTAATGTCTAGGTGCAAAGATTTTCACCTCTAAATGACATGTGCTTACAGCAGGGCTCTCAAACGGCATAAACAAAAGGTGTTAATTAGTGTTTGGAAATAACATGTGCTTCTAATTAGTCTGATCTCATGAATTTGATACATTGCCTGCAGACTGGATGTGGCTCCTGCATATGTATGAACACTGTGCTTCTGAATTCTAAGACGTGTTCATTTCTACTACATGTTCCTCTGATATGCTGTTTAATCCCTTAAGGACCAGGGCTCTGTAAAGCCAATCATTAATGATGTAGATGTTACGTCATTTGTCATCAAGGGCTTAATAAAATCTTTATCACACTCCTTAGATTTAAACGTAATATTCCAGTATTTGTATGTCATGTACCTCTCCCGAAGGGCCTATGTGAGCATACAATTATTATTGTGTTAGATCTATAGTTTTGGTGCAAGCGTGGTGGAAGGGCTTGCTGCTTCTGCATTAGTAACACAACACAACCTCAAAATGTCTATCATAAAGCGTACAAGCTGAGTCCCTAGAGTCTCTGACTATCCATTGTCATATATACCTTGCTTTATACATATAATACATTCCCTCATCTAACAGGATAGTAGCCAGTCCCTGTGCATTTTAACCCCTTAAGGGTGGCTAGGTGTCGTGTGTGGGTCTCTGATGGCGATGTTTCTATACATCCTACAAATCCGCCACTTCACGGGCAGGTTATGGGGACCTCCTAGGCATGACATTTGAAGGAATTTTTTGTTTTTATTTTTAACCCTTATTTCATGGAAAACTCACTGTTCCTTTAACCCCTTAGTGACCGGGCGGTTTTACACAAATCCGTCCTTTAGTGACCGCTGCTGTTTTTACGTTTCTGCGCTGTTAGTGTTTAGGTCAAATTTTCCTCTTACTCGTTTATTCAACCCACACATATTATACACCCTTTTTCCCGCCATTAAATGGACTTTCTAGAAATACCATTATTTCCATCATATCCAATAATTTACTATAAAACAAATATGAAATATGATGAGAAAATGGTAAAAACACACTTTTTCGTAATTTAATCCCCAAAATCTACAACCACCAATAAAGACCCCGGCTAAATAGTTTCAAAATTTTATCGCGAGAATAGAAATACCCAATTTTTACATGTTTTTGCCTTTTAACACTTTCACTGCTGAGCCAGTTCACCTATGTGCGCTGCGCTCATTCTGACCATTTTGTGCTAATTATTTTAAGATGACAGCCTAGGTCCTATTTAATTAAACCCCCCTAGACAAAAAAAACTTTAAAAATAAAAACATTTTTTTATTTTATTTAAGTTTTTTTTTTTATTTATTTATCTTTTTTTAATTTTAAACCAAACCTGGTCATGTTTGGTATCATTGGAAAGGCCATGATCAGGCCTTTCAAATGATGTAAAATATGACCATCTAGCTGTCATGGATCGGGAGATAAGGGGAGCCTTAGGATCCCCTTATCTCTACATGGCAGCTAGATAGTTAACTGGCCCACTGACATCCTCACACATATGGTGAGGTTGTCAGTTGGTGGGGGGGGGCCTGGAGGCTTGGCTGACATCCAAGATGTCAGCCCCCCTCCAGGTTCAAATCGCGTTTTGGCGCCAATTAGCGCGGAAACGTGATTCGGCGGCGAAACGGTTAATGCCATACACCGCTGAAAAGGGGAGACTCTCCCCTTTTCAGCGGTGCAAAAAGCATCTCCCTAGCTTCAATGGTTGGGGATATAGAGGGATCTGAAGGAGCCCCCCTCCCCTCCATTGATTTGCATGGGGACGCCTGCTGATGACGTCACTACGCAGCGTGGCGATGTCATCAGCCTCACCTGCCCATGTAAATCACATGGGCAGGCTTCCTCCCTGCCAGATCACCGAGGGATCCAGCGAGGGAGGTAAGTATCGGGCGGGAGGGGGGGTTAGGCGCTGCTGACGTACCCTGTACGTCCGCGGGTCTAAGGGAGACCCGTGGACAGGACGTACAGGGTACGTCAGTGGTCCTTAAGGGGTTAAAAACTTTTTTAAAAAACTTTTTGTCCTTGTTTCCTGTCCCCAGGGCACTACCCGGACCCCCATACACCTTTTATGGCAAATATCCATTGAAAGTCCCATTGACTTGCATTGAGTTTGGTTCGTGTTCGTGTTCGAACGCGAACTTTTGAAATTGTTCGAGTTCTAATGCGATCCGAACACGGGGGTGTTCGGCTCATCCCTATTCAGCACACAGAGGTGAAATGGCCCAGTAGTGAAAGGGTTGATGGGGGGGTTTAGAGGGTGTTAAATGGTTTTGCATTTTCAGAATCATTCAACACCAGCTTATAGTTGTTAAAATTTGTCAATGTCCCGACGTTAACTTGTGCCTACACCTTGTAATACCTCCGTCACAAGACCTTAAAAAATGATCACGCTCCCCATGTTGTGGATAGAAGATGCATAGTACAGTAAGCCACCCAAGCTGCAAAGAACTAACTGATTTCACTCCAGTGTTAACTATGGAATATCGTGGCCAGACGTTAAGCTTACTAAACCTAGCGCTAACGTTCTGACATATCGAGATGCTACCAACAACAACAACTATGGAATAGAGCCCCTGGTGTAAACTTAACCAGTGCTGTTGTAAACAAATTAAACATAGAAACATAGAAACATAGAAAAATGTCGGCAGATAAGAACCTTTCGGCCCATCTAGTCTGCCCAATTACATGGATACTTTACCTGGATTTACCTTTTGTTTAGGATAGCCTTATGCCTATCCCATGCCTGCTTAAATTCCATTACTGTTTTAGCCTCTACCACTTCAACTGGAAGACTGTTCCATGTATCCACCACCCTCTCAGTAAAATAATGCTTTCTGATGTTACTTTAAGGCTGGGGTCAGACGAGCGTGATTTCTACGGACTGTACATCCGTGCAGTACGGACATCGTCAGTACGGATGACGCAGTAGTGGTCACACAGTCCGTTTTTTCACTGAAGTTATTTTTGACGGATGTAGGAGGGAAAAATAAATTACAATGAAAAAACATTCTGTCCGTCAAAAATGCTGGACGTTTAAATGCAGTCCATCTGACCTCGCTCCATCACTCACACACAAAGCTACACGGACGTTGCAGGCGTGGCGCACTCCGCACGTCCGTTCTAGCAGTATTACGTTCTTGCCTAACCTGCGTCCGCTTGCAGCGTCCGTCATGCGTCCGCAGTTCAGTGCGGACGTACTTCATGTGTCGGCTCCAATGGACTTTCTTTCATGCTATCACGGACGTACTTTTAGGCGCAATCACGGACGTGAACACTACGCTCGTCTGACAGCAGCCTTAAACCTTTGCCCTTCTAATCTAAGACTATGTCCTCTTGTTTTGCTACTTTGTTTCCTTTTAAATATACTCCCTTCCTCTACCTTGTGGATTCCCTTTACGTATTTAAATGTTTCTATCATATCTCCTCTGTCTCGTCTTTTTTCCAAGCTGTACATGTTAAGATCATTAAGCCTTTCCTGGTAACTTTTCTCCTTCAAGCCGTACACCATTTTAGTAGCCCTTCTCTGAACTCTCTCTAAGATGTCTATATCCTTCTGGAGATACGGTCTCCAGTACTGCACACAGTACTCCAAGTGAGGTCTCACCAGTGCTCTGTACAGTGGCATGAGCACTTCCCTTTTCCTACTGCTAATACCTCTCCCTACACAACCAAGCATTCTGCTAGCATTTCCTGCTGCTCTATTACATTGACTACTTACCTTTAGATCCTCTGAAATAATAACTCCTAAATCCCTTTCCTCAGATGTTGAGGTTAGGACTGTATCAAATATTCTATATTCAGCCCTTGGGTTTTTACGTCCCAGGTGCATTATCTTGCACTTATCCACGTTAAAACTCAATTGCCACAGCTCCGACCATTTTTTTAGTTTACCTAAATCATTTGTCATTTGGCTGATCCCTCCAGGAACGTCAACCCTGTTGCAAATCTTTGTGTCATCAGCAAAAAGACATACTTTTCCATTAATACCTTCTGCAATATCACTAATAAAAATATTAAATAGAATGGGTCCAAGTACTGACCCCTGAGGTACCCCACTGGTAACAAGACCTTGCGCCGAATAAACTCCATTTACCACAACCCTCTGTTGTCTGTCACTCAGCCACTGCCTAATCCAGTCAACAATATTGGAATCCAAGCTCAAAGATTGCAATTTATTGATAAGCCTTCTATGCGGAACAGTATCAAAAGCCTTACTGAAATCTAAATAAGCAATGTCTACTGCACCACCTGTGTCTATTATTTTTGTTACCCAATCAAAAAAATCAGTTAGATTAGTTTGACATGATCTCCCTGAGGTAAACCCATGTTGTTTCTGATCCTGTAATCTATGTGTTTTTAGATGTTCAACAATCCTTTCCTTTAACACGGTTTCCATTAATTTCCCCACTACTGACGTAAGACTAACTGGCCTATAGTTCCCAGATTCCTCCCTACTACCGTTCTTGTGAATGGGCACAACATTTGCTAATTTCCAGTCTTCTGGGACGACTCCCGTTAGCAAGGATTGGTTAAATAAATCTGTTAACGGTTTTGCTATTACATCACTGAGCTCTTTTAATAATTTAGGGTGGATCCCATCAGGCCCCATTGACTTATTTGTCTTTACTTTAGACAGCTGCTGTAGAACCTCCTCGTCTGTAAACTGATATGTAATTGTCTCGTTAGTGTTTCCTCCTAACTGAGGTCCCTTTCCTTCCTTTTCTTCTGCAAAGACTGAACAAAAATATTCATTGAGGCAGTCAGCGAGACTTTTATCCTCTTCTACATACCTTCCTTCCTTTGTTTTTAATCTAACTAATCCTTGTTTTACTTTTCTTTTCTCGTTTATGTATCTAAAAAATGTTTTGTCCCCCTTTTTTACTGACTGAGCTATTTTCTCTTCTGCGTGTGCTTTGGAAGCTCTTATAAATTGCTTTGCCTCTTTCTGCCTAATCTTATAGGTTTGCCTATCTTCTTCACTCTGAGTTGTTTTATAATTATTGAATGCTGTCTTTTTGTTCTTCACTATTTTGGCCACTTCTGCAGAGTACCACAGTGGTTTCTTCCCTTTTTGTTTTTGCTAACAAGTCGAATGCAATTGCCTGTGGCCTTCAATAATGCTTCCTTTAAATAATCCCATTTCTCCTGGACTCCCTTTAAACTCCTCCAGTCTGATAATAACTCCTTCACACAAAGTCTCATTTTAGAAAAATCTGTTTTTTTAAAGTCTAAAACTTTTGTTTTTGTGTGGTGCGGCTCCATCCCTGTTCTTATATTAAACCATACTGACTGGTGATCACTAGATCCCAAATTTTCACCTACAACAACGTCCGATACCAAACCTCCATTTGTGAGTATTAAATCCAATATGGCCTCTTTACGGGTCGGCTCCTCAACTACTTGTGTTAGAGATAATCCCAGTAGGGAGTTTAGAATATTTGTACTCCTGGTGCACCCAGCTGTTTTGGTTTTCCAGTTCACATCAGGAAGATTAAAGTCCCCATGATAATAACTTCCCCCTTTATTGCCATTTTGGCTATTTCCTCAAGCAGCAGATTACACCTACACGAGCTACTGTATGATTGCCAAATGTTAGCGTAACCCAAACTGACTCTATGTTCACCTCGCTCACTTTTATTTGGTTCATTTTTATGTTGTTTTTCACATACAGGGCCACTCCTCCTCCTTTCCTATATAAAGAGTACCCCGATATTGTTATGTTCCAGTTATTTTTCTCACTGAACCATGTCTCAGTAACCGCAACTAAATCTACTTTTTCAGCTGCCATCATTGCCTCCAGTTCATTGATTTTATTGACTAAACTGCGAGCATTTATAGACACGACTCTGAGCTTGTCATTTTTTTCCTCGCATGTTGCTTGCACCCTCCGATTTAGTTTTGGGGACAATCAGGCAGATTGTTTTTTACCCTTTTGTCCCCCCTCCTAGTTTAAATATTTCTTCGCGAAACCTTTGAACTTCTCACTGAGAACATATGTTCCCCTATGAGTAAGATGCAAACCATCTTTTTTATACAGTTCCTTTCTGCTCCAATTAGAGCTGTCATGGGACACAAAGCTAAATCCTTGCTCTCGACACCATTCCCGAAGCCACAAATTAAATTCCCTATTGCGCATCTGCCTATCCTGAATGTTATGCACAGGCAAAACTTCAGAGAATGACACAGTGGACGCAATATGCTGTATTTCACCTCCAAGAACACAAAAATCTTCCTTAATCTCAGAAACCTCATTGCTAGCCAAGTCATTTGTCCCTAGATGGACTAGAACATCCACTTCCCCTTGCTGCTTTGCTTGTTTGACAATATTGAGAATACGTCTCTTGTCTCTATGAGCAGTAGCCCCAGGAAGACATCTCACCAAACCACTACTCTCCAGCTCAACACCTCTTATGATAGAATCACCCAGCAACAATTGCCTGCTATCATGTCCCACCTTTTCCTTATTGTTCTTGGTTGCAGTCCTGCATACCTTAGGCATAGGGGATGGTGGTTCCTCAACTATGGTGTCTGAACCTACTTCCGTCTCACCACTACACTCTGAAAGTGCCTCAAAAGAATTAAGAAGAGCCACAGACTGTGGGATATGCCTTCTATCCACAACTCTTTATGTATCTAAAAAATGTTTTGTCCCCCTTTTTTACTGACTGAGCTATTTTCTCTTCTGCGTGTGCTTTGGAAGCTCTTATAAATTGCTTTGCCTCTTTCTGCCTAATCTTATAGGTTTGCCTATCTTCTTCACTCTGAGTTGTTTTATAATTATTGAATGCTGTCTTTTTGTTCTTCACTATTTTGGCCACTTCTGCAGAATACCACAGTGGTTTCTTCCTTTTTTGTTTTTGCTAACAAGTCAAATGCAATTGCCTGTGGCCTCAATATTGCTTCCTTTAAATAATCCCATTGAAATCTATGGAGTTGCTAAATTTACATCAGCTCTGGTTAAATTTACCCCAAGTCTGGAATAGCACCCTAAATATGATCTAATTGTCCAGTGCAAAAAGTAGTAGAAAATATATGAATGATACGTACACACAAAGTAAGCAGTACTTACACATGATTATATGACCAGTTTTCATTTTGGGTTTTTAATACTTTTATACATGAATTTGCCAGTTTCTCATACACACAGCAATTCAGTTACATAGTAGGAGAGATAGTTATATGAAGGTATGGGGGTAGCCTTAATGGACAGAATTGTGTGCTATTTCATAGGTCGTAAACTGAGAGGGCGAGCAGTATCCTTATGTATCTTTATATCTCCATAAAGGATACACATTAGAATGACAGCTGAGGAAGTACATATTGTTTGATTTCAGTAATAGATGGAAACATTGTCAACATATTCAGCATGCACTGCCAATAATACCGCATTAGACTTTTACAGCCCTGAATTCCTCCATTTCCAGTATCACTACACTTTCTGCCAAACCTTGAAACACTGACTGCTCATCCAAGAAATTGTTTGTACTATGTAAACGGAGCAACAACAAGAACAACGTAACTGTTTTACAATGGAAGACAGAACAAGAAAATAACAAGTACTGGTGCCTCATACTAGGTGAACCGTACAGATCTGAAAATTAATATGGATCTTAGGATTGTAAAATAAGCAGTAAGTCATGATAGCAAATTCTGATTAATATCATAAACCTCTTAACAATAATATAATATAGTCTTCCTTGCTTATGTCCTAGTCCGTAGTAGCCCTTCTGAGTTTTTAGGATATTTTATAGGACATATCAAAATATAACAGGAACCCTAACACTGAAATGTCTTAAAAAATTGTGGATTTATCCCAGCAGTCCTACAAAACGCTTCTTAACGATATAGGAGATATTTCTTAATGACTGGACGGAATTTAAAATCCACAAAAAAGCTAACCGAAACATTCATTAGATGTTGGGCTCCCCTAATACCACACCTATCTCTAGAAACCAAGACAGCCTTCTCTCCTTTCATGTCTACTAAACTGTATTACTTTCAGAGTCTAAGAGGTCAAATGCTGATTATATTGACTTCTCCATGTATTATCCTATCTAGCTTTATTGAAAAGGAAAAAAAAGGGAAAAGGGGGTGTATGTGTTCTTGTGCCCGCGGGCAATAGGGTATCTGTGGTGTTGATTAGTAATCAATGGGTCATCATAGTATGCCTTTACATGACAATGGGTTTATTCAACAAACAGTCGGAAGTGGTGATGGATACTTTTAACATTGTTATATACTCTTGTACTATCATTGTGCAATTGTTTATTGCTTCGATGTTCTGCTTTCAGCTTGCTCCAATAAAACTGTTCACTAAATTAAAAAAATAAATAATAATAATATTGATAATAATAATAAATTAGTGAAGAACCCTGTTAGTTAAAACCTAAGCTTTGATTTCCTATTGGGTACTTTCAGCTTGATTCTAGATAAACTATTAATCAGTAGGGAATCTATAGGGGTTATTCACAGAGCACCAAAATGTCGGCGACCGAAATGTCTTTCGTTCCCTGCAATTCGGGGAATCAAATTTCGCCACCCTGCAGTATATTCAGCATTCACTGCAGGGTCCCCGGAGTGCAGGGAAGGGACTCGAAAATTCACTGCAAAACCACTGCAAATCTGCCGAAACTCCTCTGAAACAAAAAGGCCGAAAATCCACCGAAAAACGCAGCAGATACGATCCGAAGTATCAGATCATTTGGAACCGCCGCAAAAACCACACTGAACACGTCCGGAAAAAGAAGAAAACCCACCATACACAGCACTGACCAGCCGCTGGAAAAAAACCAACAAGCCGACTAATGGGGTAAAATAAAAGTGTCAAAATGTAAACGCTGTTTGCAAAAAACTCCTGAACGAAAACATCTGGAATTAACATATAAAGTCCTATGAATGATAATAAAAAGGTCTGTTACAGATAAAAGAAAAAACGCTATTTAAAAAAAACAGAAAAAAAATTTGCCTGAAAAATCCCGCAAAAAGCATAAAAGATCCAAAAAAAATCAATAAACAAAGAGACATTATACTGCAGATTAAAATAATAAATGGTTTATTAGATATTGAATAAAAACAGGACTATGTTTTACATTGAAACCTATGGGATTCGCCTGATTAATCCTGCCGAATGAAACCATTGAACAACAGAGCATTTCACTGACATTTCTCATAGAGATACCGTTCCCAGAACCTGGTGTTAAGTGATTTTGCAGTATCACTTACCACTGTATATAAAGTGGTCAAAAAAATCCCATTTATTGTCTCTCATCCCACGTTGGAGAGAGCTGTGCTATCTGTCACTTCTTCTCACTGTGAACAGCAAGAGACTAAGAACAAATAGTTCTCAGTGTCCCTCCAAGCTTCCACCACTGCTCCTGCACAGTCTCACTAGTACGAACTAGTTGCAGGGTCATGCTGAGCTGAATCCAATACCTATGGTGTCACGCAGCACAACCACTATTACCAATCTGTGCCTGCATATTATTCTGAGACCAACCACTATTACAATGGCTGGATTGGAATAGGTGAACTAAAAAGGAGCCAGTTAGGAAAACCAGCTCATGGCAATTTTTTTTCTCTTACCAGTTCTCTATTATCGGCAGGAATGGAATAGGGTCCATGTCGTATCCAATCAGAGAGATACCAAGCCCAAAGGGGTAGCCTGTTGAAGCAATATGAAGATTCACATGCTATTAATTGGTCAGGGATATCACATTTTGGTCTGTACAGTGAATTTTATAGTACAGCTGAGAGTTATATTTGCAGCCTCATACAGGCTAGGCATTATGTATATAAACTGACACATTCCACCATTCTTTTACACACATAGAACTCCAAAAAGAGCACTGAAAGCTGAAGGTACAAGTGACTCGCCACTTCACACTACCTGCCATTGTTAACACTTTTAGAAAGAAGGCAGGTAATAAAGAAGAGAGTGCTTAAATCTTGGGATGAGTGGAGACAGGGAGAGGAATAGCACTAATGAATCCAGTCTGGAGTGACCCTGAAACACTTCGCTCCTGCTGACAGCAATCATGTTGAGGTAAGCAATAGCACTTTGGAGTAGGCTATGGAATTCAGAAGAATGGTCTAACATAGTATTCTAGGTAATCGTGTAATTAATCTAGACTAGTGCTAATTCAGCATAATGTAAGATATGCACTGCTGTATTTGTTTATTAATAGTTTGGTATTCTAATTATATGCTTATGCTATACTACAACAAATAGCGTAAAATATGATACAAAGGTTTAGATAAATGAACGGCAGAGAAGCAATTTTCTGGCAAGTATATAATGGTATGCTCTAATCCAAAAGGCTAAATAAAATAAAATCATAGCTGAACATGCACACATACATATTTGTAACGTTAGTACAATAAAAAAGGTATCACTACAGACTGCTAAACTCGTGATATATATATATATATACATTCAGGGGTCGAGTCCTAAAAAATAAGTCTAGGAACTCTCCAAAATTTCTGTTCCTCAGTTAACCATTGCCATGCTGCACTTAACCCACTGTTTCACATGCACAATTCATATCAATGTTTAAACATAAGGATAGGCTGAGTTTTAGGGAATCCTTATGATAATTGTGATAAATATCATATATTTTGGGGGACTTATTAAGGAATTATATGATTGGAACCTAATAAAAGCTTCTGCATGTGTGGGGCAAAGGGGAACTCAGTTCGCTCAGTTGAAATAGAGGAAGAACTGTGTTCCCACGTGTTCCTGGTCGACAGGATATCTATCTATTTATCTATACAGTATATAGGGTTATTCAGAAAGCACAAAAATTTCAGTGAAATTTTGGTGCTTTCTTGTTTGGCACACTTCAGTGCACTTTGGCGATTCCATTTTACACTATTCACTCCAGGGTCCCCGAAGTGCACCGAACGTGGAGCCGCTGAAGATCACCGCCAGCGGCAGATTGGCGCTCTTAGGCAGCATTCAGCGGCCTTCAATCTAAATAAAAAATAATAATAAAATGGTCTGTTACAGAATATAAAAAAAGAAAAAGAAATTGGAAACAGAAATCCCAAAAAATTCTAAAAAATACACTAAATAAAAAGACGGTTTGCTGAAGATGAAAAGAATAAATGGATTAAAAAGGATTAAAACCAATTATATTTTTTAACATTGAATCTTATGGGATTAAGCTGTTTAAATCTGCCGAACTGAATCACCGAAAATCAGGGCATTTCACAGACATTTGTCGAAATATTCGGCATTCTCCAAATAGATTAACCATTACTTCTCTATGGGACAATTTCGCTGCCACCGAAGATCACTGAATTGCGGTGAACTGCACCGCATCTCTCTGTCAATTTGACAGTATTTGGCGAAATGCCAGCTTTCTGAATAGTCAACTCCCACAAAATTGCACCACATGTTGAATATCACTATTCGGTGCTCGTCGGTGGCAAGTTTGACGCTCTTTGAATAACCTTATAGAAGAGGAGCAGGGATTCACTGGAGTGCGTCCCTACTCCTTTTCTTTATATTTTTCTTGGACATTTTACACCCTGGTATGAGCATTTTACAATTTGAATGGGAAACACCTTGAGGACTGAGTCCTGGATCTGGAGTTTGTATGTATAATACAAAACTCTTCTAGAATGTAAGATCATCTGATCAGAGCCTGCAACACCTCTTGTCTCTATCTCCTTCATTTATTTGTCATTTTATTAGCTTAATTCTCCATTCTTTATTAAAAAGAGCTGCAGAAACTGTTGCCATTTCAAAAATGACGATGATGGTAATAATAATAAAAAAATATTGTTGCAAGTTCGGTCTGCACAAACTGATAATATGCAATTAAGTGATATCTTGTTATAAATGTCAAATATTCTTACCAATTCTTTAGCATTACCGTGGGAATTAAAAATCTGCAGTTTTTATGAAACTAAAATTAGACATTTTGAAGTACAGTTTGCATGTCTAAGCATGGAAACATAGAAACATAGAAACATGTCGGCAGATAAGAACCTTTCGGCCCATCTAGTCTGCCCAATTACATGGATACTTTACTTGGATTTATCTTTTGTTTAGGATAGCCTTATGCCTATCCCATGCCTGCTTAAATTCAATTACTGTTTTAGCCTCTACCACTTCAACTGGAAGACTGTTCCATGTATCCACCACCCTCTCAGTAAAATAATGCTTTCTGATGTTACTTTTAAACCTTTGCCCCTCTAATCTAAGACTATGTCCTCTTGTTTTGCTACTTTGTTTCCTTTTAAATATACTCCCTTCCTCTACCTTGTGGATTCCCTTTACGTATTTAAATGTTTCTATCATATCTCCTCTGTCTCGTCTTTTTTCCAAGCTGTACATATTAAGATCATTAAGCCTTTCCTGGTAACTTTTCTCCTTCAAGCCATACACCATTTTAGTAGCCCTTCTCTGAACTCTCTCTAAGATGTCTATATCCTTCTGGAGATACGGTCTCCAGTACTGCACACAGTACTCCAAGTGAGGTCTCACCAGTGCTCTGTACAGTGGCATGAGCACTTCCCTTTTCCTACTGCTAATACCTCTCCCTACACAACCAAGCATTCTGCTAGCATTTCCTGCTGCTCTATTACATTGACTACTTACCTTTAGATCCTCTGAAATAATAACCCCTAAATCCCTTTCCTCAGATGTTGAGGTTAGGACTGTATCAAATATTCTATATTCAGCCCTTGGGTTTTTACGTCCCAGGTGCATTATCTTGCACTTATCCACGTTAAAACTCAATTGCCACAGCTCCGACCATATTTTTAGTTTACCTAAATCATTTTTCATTTGGCTGATCCCTCCAGGTACGTCAACCCTGTTGCAAATCTTTGTCTCATAAGCAAAAAGACAAATTTTTCCATTAATACCTTCTGCGATATCACTAATAAAAATATTACAGAGAATGGGTCCAAGTACTGACCCCTGAGGTACCCCACTGGTAACAAGACCTTGCGCCGAATAAACTCCATTTACCACAACCCTCTGTTGCCTGTCACTCAGCCACTGCCTAATCCATTCAACAATATTGGAATCCAAGCTCAAAGATTGCAATTTATTGATAAGCCTTCTATGCGGAACAGTATCAAAAACCTTACTGAAATCTAAATAAGCAATGTCTACTGCACCACCTGTGTCTATTATTTTTGTTACCCAATCAAAAAAAATCAATAAAATTAGTTTGGCATGATCTCCCTGAGGTAAACCCATGTTGTTTCTGATCCTGTAATCTATGTGTTTAGATGTTCAACAATCCTTTCCTTTAACATGGTTTCCATTAATTTCCCCACTACTGACGTAAGACTAACTGGCCTATAGTTCCCAGATTCCTCCCTACTACCGTTCTTGTGAATGGGCACAACATTTGCTAATTTCCAGTCTTCTGGGACGACTCCCGTTAGCAAGGATTGGTTAAATAAATCTGTTAACGGTTTTGCTATTACATCACTGAGCTCTTTTAATAATTTAGGGTGGATCCCATCAGGCCCCATTGACTTATTTGTCTTTACTTTAGACAGCTGCTGTAGAACCTCCTCCTCTGTAAACTGATATGTAATTGTCTCGTTAGTGTTTCCTCCTAACTGAGGTCCCTTTCCTTCCTTTTCTTCTGCAAAGACTGAACAAAAATATTCATTGAGGCAGTCAGCGAGACTTTTATCCTCTTCTACATACCTTCCTTCCTTTGTTTTTAATCTAACTAATCCTTGTTTTACTTTTCTTTTCTCGTTTATGTATCTAAAAAATGTTTTGTCCCCCTTTTTTACTGACTGAGCTATTTTCTCTTCTGCGTGTGCTTTGGAAGTTCTTATAAATTGCTTTGCCTCTTTCTGCCTAATCTTATAGGTTTGCCTATCTTCTTCACTCTGAGTTGTTTTATAATTATTGAATGCTGTCTTTTTGTTCTTCACTATTTTGGCCACTTCTGCAGAGTACCACAGTGGTTTCTTCCCTTTTTGTTTTTGCTAACAAGTCGAATGCAATTGCCTGTGGCCTTCAATAATGCTTCCTTTAAATAATCCCATTTCTCCTGGACTCCCTTTAAACTCCTCCAGTCTGATAATAACTCCTTCACACAAAGTCTCATTTTAGAAAAATCTGTTTTTTTAAAGTCTAAAACTTTTGTTTTTGTGTGGTGCGGCTCCATCCCTGTTCTTATATTAAACCATACTGACTGGTGATCACTAGATCCCAAATTTTCACCTACAACAACGTCCGATACCAAACCTCCATTTGTGAGTATTAAATCCAATATGGCCTCTTTACGGGTCGGCTCCTCAACTACTTGTGTTAGAGATAATCCCAGTAGGGAGTTTAGAATATTTGTACTCCTGGTGCACCCAGCTGTTTTGGTTTTCCAGTTCACATCAGGAAGATTAAAGTCCCCCATGATAATAACTTTCCCCTTTATTGCCATTTTGGCTATTTCCTCAAGCAGCAGATTACACCTACACGAGCTACTGTATGATTGCCAAATGTTAGCGTAACCCAAACTGACTCTATGTTCACCTCGCTCACTTTTATTTGGTTCATTTTTATGTTGTTTTTCACATACAGGGCCACTCCTCCTCCTTTCCTATATAAAGAGTACCCCGGTATTGTTATGTTCCAGTTATTTTTCTCACTGAACCATGTCTCAGTAACCGCAACTAAATCTACTTTTTCAGCTGCCATCATTGCCTCCAGTTCATTGATTTTATTGACTAAACTGCGAGCATTTATAGACACGACTCTGAGCTTGTCATTTTTTTCCTCGCATGTTGCTTGCACCCTCCGATTTAGTTTTGGGGGACAATCAGGCAGATTGTTTTTTACCCTTTTGTCCCCCCCTCCTAGTTTAAATATTTCTTCGCGAAACCTTTGAACTTCTCACTGAGAACATATGTTCCCCTATGAGTAAGATGCAAACCATCTTTTTTATACAGTTCCTTTCTGCTCCAATTAGAGCTGTCATGGGACACAAAGCCAAATCCTTGCTCTCGACACCATTCCTGAAGCCACAAATTAAATTCCCTATTGCGCATCTGCCTATCCTGAATGTTATGCACAGGCAAAACTTCAGAGAATGACACAGTGGACGCAATCTGCTGTATTTCACCTCCAAGAACACAAAAATCTTCCTTAATCTCAGAGACCTCATTGCTAGCCAAGTCATTTGTCCCTAGATGGACTAGAACATCCACTTCCCCTTGCTGCTTTGCTTGTTTGACAATATTGAGAATACGTCTCTTGTCTCTATGAGCAGTAGCCCCAGGAAGACATCTCACCAAACCACTACTCTCCAGCTCAACACCTCTTATGATAGAATCACCCAGCAACAATTGCCTGCTATCATGTCCCACCCTTTCCTTATTGTTCTTGGTTGCAGTCCTGCATACCTTAGGCATAGGGGATGGTGGTTCCTCAACTATGGTGTCTGAACCTACTTCCGTCTCACCACTACACTCTGAAAGTGGCTCAAAAGAATTAAGAAGAGCCACAGACTGTGGGATATGCCTTCTATCCACAACTCTAAGTCTACCAGATCCTACAGTAGTCCATCTGCCACTCCTAGGAGGCCTCTGTGGCAGTGGCTTGGTAACAGTCATAGCCATAGCCTGAGTTTGTGTAACAGATAATTTACAAATCTCAGACTTCAAACAGGCAATTTCCTGCTGCAATAAAGAGAGCTGCCTACATATCAGGCACACTCCAAACCTCCAAAAATTGGATCTAAAAACAAATGCATGACAGCTCTTACACTGGACCAAGCCTGCCATTATAAAAGAATGGATTTAAACCAACAAATCTTACCTTTTTGTAGGTTTTCTACCTCCTGTCTAACCTCAGACTACCTCCAGAAGATCTCTAAGTGCTTCACTTGGAAGGCCTGCACTTAGAAGGCCTCCCAAGCTCAATTAGACCAAGCTAATATTGCACAAGCTTTATATAGTCACCTAAGAACACCTCCCCCAGCAAGGCGTGGACAAGTTTAACAACCTTAGCAAATAGCACGCAATTGATTTCAATTGTATGCTAATCAGTAAGAGGAATGAGTCACCAGCCTAACCTAATTTACACACCAGACCTAACTTAAAACCTTAAGATGAAAAGAAAAGATCTGTTTTAAACAAAAATCAAAATCACTCACCAGAAGATCTCTAAGTGCTCACTTTGAAGACTTCACTTAGAAGGCTTCCCAAGCTCAATGTTATGTGTTTCACCACAATGCAACAAGCACGTGTTCTTGCTCTAGTAATGGTTTTAAAGGAGTACCAGAACACCTTATAGCAGGCATCAATCATCATAACACACATGATTCAATGAATGGAAGTGCTTAATTAGCACTACTAAACCACGCAAGGAAGGGAGTGGTCATCTAGGGCCTTATTCCAAGGTTGGTTATAAATGGCACATGTTAATGGAAAACCAGAGCATCTGCCATCTTCCATTAGCGCTCGTCATTTAATTTAATTATGAAGGAGCCGCTTTCTCAGCAGCTCCAGACGTAATACTGCCGAAGTGTTAAATGATAACACCAGCGATGTTATCAGTTCCAGGAGTCCATAGGTCTGCATGGACACAGGACGGGATCTCCCGTTAGCTCTGCAATGAGATCTGGCCGGGGTTCGGAGTGGTACACGGAAGCACGCTGGGAACTATTTGTTTCCAGTGTACCTCTCTCTGCTTCAGAGTGAGGAAGCGGTGGATTGCGTCGCTCTCGCCACCGAGGAATTTGAGGTGAGTATGGAATTTTTTGGTAGGGTTAAATCATTGTGTCTTGGGATTGTGCTGAAGCAAAATCACTTAATAACAGGGTCTGAAAGATGTTATTCTTTTTAGAAGAACAGAAGATGCAGATGGAGAAGGGGCTTGTTGGAATAGCTTGTTCTTCATCTGCTGGGGCACATTAGCGTCTTCTATATAAAGTATAGTAATCTTGCAATAGATCAGAGATGCAATAGATCAGAGATGCAAGCTCAGTTTGCATCTTGGATGGAATATGCCATTAAAAAAAGAGAGCACAGCTTCACTTTGTGTATATACAGAAATTGCATGTGCCTTTGTGTCTGTGAGTGTCTCTATGTAGCCAGAGGAAAAATTAAAGCTTAGGCACCATCTCCCTTGGTGGGTCACCGGAGAAGGGGTCTCTTGCTATACAGCCCCAAAGAAAGTCAAAAAACAATAAATGAACTCCGGATACCGTAGTATTAATTCAAATGGATTTATTCCAGAACCAAGAATAACGACGTTTCGACCACAACTGGTCTTTGTCAAGCCTAATTCAAAATGTCATGAACAGGAAATAAATAGCATCACAGATCAATTAGCAAACAATCAATCAATTATTGCAAACGGTCTGTGCATACTAAACCAGTGATTTAAAAACAATTGTGTCCACGAGCTGATTCCTTTATTAACACATTAATTCACATTCTCTTAATTACACAAAGAAAAAGAGTCATTAATCATATATTAACTGCAATATATATCAGATCATGGACATAAATTCGCCAACGATGAATTTGATGGAACTTAATGGAGTATAACCTATAGCTACAACAAAGTAATCAATTCCACTGTCCCTCCCCCATATCAATAGGGAGAGGAACAATGGAACATACTAAATTGTGCACTCTATAAAGGAAGATATATAAGAGTAAAAAATAAATAAATAAAATACAATTATATGCACATATACGCATACACATACACAGACATACACACACATAATGTGTGCATGTATGTGTAATCACGTGCGATAAGGCATAATCACAAAAACGGTGAAAAATCTGCCTCCCTATTGAGGCCATGTGGAGAGAGCGTGTTAAGATGATAAATCCAATATAATTCTCTTCTCTTAAGCAATTTTTCCCTATCTCCACCTCGTGTTGATTTGGGTACCTCATCGATAACGCAACTGTGAAATGTCATGTCCACTAGATAAAAAATGTTCTGGAACTGGGAGTTCGGTTTTTCTTGTCCTAATGTCTGATCTATGTTTAATGAACCAATTTTTGACTTTTTGTGTGGTTTCACCCACATAGATCAAGCCACATGGGCACTTCAATAGGTAGACCACAAACGTGGAATTACAAGTGAAGTACCCCCTGATTTTGAATTTCTTCCCTGAATGAGGATGTGAAAAAGACTCCCCACGTATGACTGCATTGCAACAAGAGCAATTAAGGCATGGAAAAGTCCCATCCTTCGGTTTCCCAAAGAATGGACCTCTACCCGTGTCATGTCTAAATTCCGCCTTAACCAACGTCTCTCTAAATGATCTCCCTTTCTTGTAAGACATTAATGGTGTACTTTGGAACTCTGGTATCATAGGGTACGCATCTCTCAAAATATACCAATATTTACATAAGATATTTTTAACCTGTTGTGTATGAGTCCCATATTTAGACACAAAAGGGATTCTCCCATGATTCTGATTCCGACGCCTCTGAGGCGTTATCTGTTGGTTGAGTCGAGACACTTCTTGACTCAATAATTGTTTGGGATACCCCCTTGCTCTGAATCTCTCAATCATTTCCTCAAGTCTCCTTCCCTTGGCGTCAGGCAGATTAACCACCCTCTCTACTCGCATTATTTGACTACGTGGGAGGGAATCTAACAATGTGATGGGATGTGCACTATCGTACCTTAATAGGGAATTCCTATCAGTTGGTTTACGGTAAAGGTCTGTGAATAATCTACCATCTTTTTTGACAACTAAAGTGTCTAAAAATCTAATTTGTGTAAAGCTAGATGACATTGTAAATTTTATGGATGGTGATCCGGTGTTCAATACAACAAGGAACTGATCTAAAAGCGCTTTCGGACCTTCCCATATGAAGATAATGTCGTCTATATACCGATACCAATGGTGGGCATATTGTTGAAAAAGACTACATTTATAAACCACATTTTCCTCAAATTCCGACAAAGATATTCGCATATGTCGGAGCCACATTAGTGCCCATTGAAGTCCCCCGTATCTGTGTGTAAAACACACCGTCAAATAGAAAAAAGCTGTTGCCCAATACCAAGTCAAGTAGATCAAGTAAGAATTGTAATTGATTATCTCGAAAGCCCAATTCATTGAGTGCATTCTTCATAGCACTCATGCCTTCTGTATTCTGAATAGATGTATATAAACTAGTAATATCGAGACTTACCAAGATACTGCTATCTCTAACGGTAATGTCGCGTAATTTAATCAGAAATTCATTAGTATCCAAGATAAATGATGCAATCCGCTGGAGATAGGGCCGAGCCACCCTGTCCAAAAAAATGGACAGGGGGCTAAAGACCGAATCTACAGCGGACACGATTGGTCTCCCAGCAGGTATGTAGCCAGGGCTGGATTTGCACCTCAGGATCCTGTAGGCACAGAAATGTGGAGTGCCCCCCAACCAAAAAAAAAAAAGGAAACATTTTATTTATTTATAAAGTATTTTACCAGGAAGGATACATTGAGATTTCTCTCGTTTTCAAGTATGTCCTGGTGTTCAAGAACATTGAAGTGTTACAGAAATACAAAGTAATACAATGCAAGATATTAAAAAAAAACAAAAAAAAAAAACACAAATATACAGATTAACAGAAAATAAATATGTAGCTAATAGTCATTATGTTACATGTTTACAGGTGCATTCTGTTTTGAGGTATGTTAGTACATGCCAAAATGACTTTTTAAATTTTCGTTTTGGGGAAAACTAAAGAAATAATAATAATAAAAAAACATTTTAAAAAACTGAAACAGTTTCTCTCTCTCAAATCAAAAGGGGTAGAATCTGTTGCATTGGTTGTGTTAGTGCAGTGGCATTGCTTGCTTATATGTAAAAGCATATATTGCCTCTGCCGTAGAACAAAGAAAAAAATAAATTTGGCATTTATTTTTTTAAATTTCTTACTTTTACACATTACATGGTCATGTTTGGTATTACAGTAATGACCAGACTCTGACCTTTCCAATGTTACCTCACTTAACCATGTGTGGTGTACAATTCAGAGATGCAGATTCCAAAGTCTCTCCTCACTGCAGTGCCATGGTCTAGGTTGCCAATGAAACAATGCATTGCATTATCAGCTCCACACTTGCTGGCAGTGTGGGAAATGAGAATGAGTTAGCGCAGCATCACTGTTCACTTTATAATTGTAAACTGAATAATAGAGCTGAAAAAAAAATATATATTTTATCTAACTCTAATCTGGTTATATTTAGTATCACTAAAAAGGACATAATCTGGCCTTTCCAATGATGCCTCATATGTCCCCCAATCCCTTAGGGGGGGGGGGGTCCAAAGATACAGTGGTCTAAATGATTGTAAAAAAAAATAAAAAAAACTTTTATTCTCCTAATAAATAAATTTAAATAAAAATGTATTAAAATGTGTCGGAATAAAAAAAAGGTCCTTTCAAAATAAAAAGGTCTGTTACAGAATTATAAAAAAAAAGCCTTTCAAAAATTGAGAATCAAAAATTTCATCAAAAGATACAAAAAGAAAGTTCTTATAGAAACTAAAAATATACAAAAAGGCTTTTTGATTAAAGTGAAAAAAAATTAACAGTCTACTAATTTTTTTTAAAAGATATTACATTTTTACACTGAATCCTATGGGATTCGCCGGTTTAAACCTGTCAAACTGAAACACTGGAAATGAGGGCATTTCGTCAACACTTTGGTGCAGTAAGGCGTTCTGTGAATAGACAGACCATTACTTCTGTATGGGACAAATTTCTGAAGACTGCCAACCTATGGTTAACTGCACCGTATTTTGCCGTAAATTTGCCTGTATTTGGTGAATTGACAGCTTAGTGAATAGGCAAACAATTTCGATATTGCAACGAACAGTGAAAGTCACCATTTGGTGTAATTCGGTGCTTCGTGAATAGACCCCTTAGTGACTGAATTTCTGTGTCTCCTTATCTGACTGCGTATGCCTGCCAGACTGCCTCTGAGCCTGTTACATTGAATTTGTGTCTATATTATAAAGCCTTTGATTGAAAAAAGTGCATTTGTGTTTGAAAGTGAGAACGGAAATGTGACAGTGATAGACACAGACAAATGGTTACAAAAGGACACAACTTTTGTTTTTAATGTCAGGGTGGTTGGGAAGCTGGTATTGGGCATTAGCGGTGTGACTGTCAGGAATGGAGTGCGACGGTTGGTGAGGTGAGCCCATGATGCAGTGATTGGAGGAGTCACGTAGGTTACAGGGCATAAAAAGGTTTATTTAAAGCATAAAACACAACAGGAACCAAACGGATCAGAGTCTATATGAAGCAAGTAATAAACTGTATGCTGGTTCCAGGGTTTGCTGGAAAGCAGGGTTTAACTTGCCAGTGAGGAGTCTTGGGAGTGGGGTGCACTTGCCAGCGAGGATGGTTGAAAGCAGGGGTGCACTTGCCAGCGAGGATGGTTGAAAGCAGGGGTGCACTTGCCAGCGAGGATGGTTGAAAGCAGGGGTGCACTTGCCAGCGAGGATGGTTGAAAGCAGGGGTGCACTTGCCAGCGAGGATGGTTGAAAGCAGGGGTGTACTTGCCAGCGAGGATGGTTGAAAGCAGGGGTGCACTTGCCAGCGAGGATGGTTGAAAGCAGGGGTGCACTTGCCAGCGAGGATAGTTGAAAGCGGGGGTACACTTGCCAGCGAGGATGGTTGAAAGCGGGGGTGCACTTGCCAGCGAGGATGGTTGAAAGCAGGGGTGCACTTGCCAGCGAGGATAGTTGAAAGCGGGGGTGCACTTGCCAGCGAGGATGGTTGAAAGCGGGGGTACACTTGCTAGCGAGGATGGTTGAAAGCGGGGGTGCACTTGCCAGCGAGGATGGTTGAAAGCGGGGGTGCACTTGCTAGCGAGGATGGTTGAAAGCGGGGGTGCACTTGCTAGCGAGGATGGTTGAAAGCCGGGGTGCACTTGCCAGCGAGGATGGTTGAAAGCGGGGGTGCACTTGCCAGCGAGGATGGTTGAAAGCGGGGGTGCACTTGCTAGCGAGGATGGTTGAAAGCGGGGGTGCACTTGCCAGCGAGGATGGTTGAAAGCGGGGGTGCACTTGCCAGCAAAGATGCTTGAAAGCGGGGGTGCACTTGCCAAGATCACAGGAGGAGTTCAGGTTCAAAATAGCATAGAGCTTCAGGAACAGGACTGGTTGCTTGCACTTCCAGAACGTTAATGTTGAAGCCCTGATGGAAGCGTGGATCCCTCTTTTAAGCAGGCTTCATTAGGAGTCATAGCATACACCTGAAGGCACCACAACAGGAGATGAACAGCCAGATAGAGGATCCTGTAACCTGTATACAAACCTAAGCAAGCAAATGCAAGTAAATAAAGGTTTGCCAGGGATTAGGTGCGGGCACAGGCTTTGTCTGAGACTGATTCCTGACAGTGACCTTTTCCAGGACTTGCCCCTTGAGTAAAGGATGCAAGGTATGGGAGGAATAACATTACATGAAGAGTGCAGTCATGCAGAATGGAGAATTCAAGCTACAAGCCTTTTCTTGCTGCATATTAATAAATGCAAGCAGTGTTTCTTCAGGAAACCGTGGTGAATCTGGCAAATGTGCTTTAATAAATACAGTTTGATTGTGTAGGTTATTGGACAGTACAATGACTAACCCCATTTGAAGACCTCATATACTGCAGTGTTCCCCTTTAATTTATTGACAGCATAGAAAACTGGTGTTTTTAAATAGAATTCCACAACTCTATTTTTCTCTATATGGCCTGATCCGATAATGCAGAGGACAGGGTTTTATGAAAGATGCGCTGCCTGGCAGAAGGCAGATATTTTGGGGTTATTGCATCCATGGATAGCATAAAATGTTCGCCTGTGGATAATGTACAGGACATTCTTGAAAACTAGAGAAATCTCAATGTATCCTTCCTGGTAAAATGCTTCATAAATAAATAAATATGCTCCTTGTAAGGCTAATGTCAGACGAGCGTCTTAGGAGAGCATAAGGAACGTCCATGAGAGTGGACGTTCCTTCCAATCAACGCCCGTTTGGCCACCTCGCTGAGCACACTCCGTGCTCTCAACGCTGCAAAGCGCGATCCTCCTATGGAGAATCGCTCTTTGCAGCTCCGTCAACATTCATCCTAGCGCTATGACAGAGATGCTTGGATAACGGACGCTTGTTGCGCACATTTCGTGCACAAGCGTGTGACCGGCCCCGTTGCAGCGTCGGAACGCTGCGATGAACGCCGGTAAGCACGTCAGTACGGGCGCACATAGCGAGCTTGTCTGATGCCAGCCTTAGCAATCATCGAGCTGGTAAGAAGGTAGTCTGTAGCTGCATCATTGGATTGAAACATATGCAGTAGGTGTAAAGGTACATTAGATATAAAAGGTATTTATTAATTAGCTCATTATTTTGTTCTAATAGTAAAAGTTATTCTTAGAGCTATCACATTACCAGTATGGATTTATAAAGTCCATTATACGCGCTGATATATGAAATCTTGCATGGCAACCCCCTCTAATGAATATGTATTTTCATCAATCTGAAGCTATGAATAGCTACTTTATTGGCATATTGACTGTTTATTTTGCAGAACACATTGTTCATCTTGTTGGAGAACATATTTTTTCCCTCTGGATACTACTAGTTAAATGAAATGCCAGATTCCAATTCCTGCTTCAGTGATTTTGCCCCCCAATATAATTACCAAGCACATAGTTACAACATCATGTCTCTTGTGACAGTGTCAATATACATAATATTGTCTTGTTAATCAGTGAATAATTTGGATTGCTCTCTTCACTTAGCCACTGTATTTAGTGCTTCCATGATTTCCAGAAAGTGACAAGGTAGGTGGGAGCTTAATATGGAAAGAGTCAATGTTCTGACTGTAAAATAAAGACACTACTATATATATATATATATATATATGTGTTATTGGTATAAAATGAAGCAGTATGACACCTTTAGATTTATATGTTCTGAAGAACTATTTTTTTTCTATCCACTAAAGAGGTGCTCTCCCGTTTGCCGCACATTGGCGAGTTAAATTCGCTGAGCCTGCGGTGAATTGAACATTTAACTCAATTCAACAAAATGCGGCGAATTGACCCACGGAACGCATTTTCAAATGGCCGGAAAACCACTGAATTGATCCAAAAAAAGCCCCAAATGCATCTACCGATCCCACGAACAGACCACAGAATCGATCCGAAAAAAGTAGACGACCCGCTGAACAGCTGCCAAAAAAAGCCGATAAGCCACGAACAGGGGTTAAAAATAAACCTGCAACCTTTAAAACGCACTAAAAAAAAATGAGTGGATGAAAAATGCCCAGAAATAATATATAAGGTCCTATGAATAACAATAAAAAGGTCTGTTACAGAATAAAAACAACGCCATGTAAAAAAAAAAAAATCTGAATTAAAAAGTTTACGGGAGAATGCCTATAAAATCCTAAAAAATAAATAAAGAGACGTTTTCTGCAAATGAAAAGAATTATTGGTTGAATAAATATTTAAGAAAAATGGGATTTTTTTTTTTTTTTCACATCGAATCCTATAGGATTCACCTGATTAAGCCTGTCGAATGAAACCACTGAAAATCAGGGTATTTCACTGACATTTTGGTGCTGTTCGGTGTTCTCTGAATAGATTAACCATTGCTTCTCTATGGGGAGTTCAATGCTGCCAATGATCATCGTATTTCACTGGCAATTTGCCAATATTTACCGAATTGACAGCTTTTTGAATAGCTGAATGGCCACGAAATTGCACCGTATGGGGAATTTCACTGTTTGGTGCAATTTCCTGGCCAATTCGGTGTTCTTTGCATAAACCCTTTAGTGTTATTATTTTTTCAATCTTTTTCATTTACTACTAAATATGTATATTTACCAATACCTTTTGGATGGTTTTGGAACATATTGGAAGAGACCTTGTGTGCACTGTGCAGGAGATATAGAGACAACATAGACTGGAGAGCAGTGCCAGAGGTGCGAGACATGTCGATGGCTGCCCTGGATATTTAAACCAGTCTCCATGCTTTAAAATGAACTGGTAAACACACACTAATATTTAAATTAAGGGTTCCAGTTTGATCTTAGCTGTTTCTATGCTTGAAGAGTAGGGATGAGCTGTTCGGGTTCGGACAGTTCGGGGTTCGACCCGAACTTAGCCTGTTCGAGCAGATCGCGAACACCGAACATTTCCGGGTGTTCGCCGCATGTTCGACCACAATGGACCACAATGCATTTTCCCACTGGCCTGAAGCTCGTAATTGGCTACAGCCTTGCACCTGACCACAGGTCTGGTGCAAGACTGGTTCAACACTATGCCAATCACCGCTCAGAGTCCTGATTGGGCAAATTTTGCCCAATCATGGGCTCACAGAGCTAAGTCCCGCAGCACACTATATAACGTTTCCACGCAGCGCTTCTGCACGCATTTCAGAGGAGATTTCAGAGGAGATAGTTGTGTCTTGTTACTGCCGGTCTGCCATGCTACTGGGGGGGTCTGGGGGTGTCTAATTTCTACCAAATATCAGGGAATTTAGGTGATGTGTGTCTTGTCACTGTGCCAGCAATTTTTTTGGGGTTTACAACTTTCTTTAAAACATTTGTGAATTAAGGGGATTTTCTGGGTTTTCTCACTGTGCCAGCAAGTCTTTTTGGGTCTCATTTCTACCAAATATCAGGGAATTTATGTGATGTGTGTCTTGTCACTGTGCCAGCAATTTTTTTGGGGGTTTACAACTTTAAAACATTTGTGAATTGAGGTGATCTTCTGGGTCTTGTCACTGTGCCAGCAAATCTTTTTGGGGCTCACTAATTACTTTAAAACATTTGTGAATTAAGGTGATCTGTGTTTCGTCACACAGCCAGCAAGTTTTTTTGGGGCTCACTAATTTCTTTAAAACATTTGTGAATTAAGGTGATCTGTGCCTCGTCACACAAACAGTACCATGCATTATTTTGAGGCTCACTAATTTCTTTAAAACATTTGTGAATTAAGGTGATCTGTGTCTCGTCACACAGCCAGCAAGTTTTTTTGGGGCTCACTAATTTCTTTAAAACATTTGTGAATTAAGGTGATCTGTGTCTCGTCACACATCCAGTACCACGCTGTATTTCGGGGCTCACTAATTTCTACAAAACATTTGTGAATTGAGGTGATCTGTCTCTTGTCACTGGCTGCCAGCTATCAGTGTGTCTCACTGAGTTATACCAGAGTTCTTTAAATCTTTATACCACAGTTGAATCAGAGTTCTGTGTATATTAATCTATATATCACTCACCATGTCTGAAAGAACAAAAAGGACAGGCAGACGCTCCCAGACACAGATAAGCAGCCCCTGTGTCGGGAGGCTGTGCCTCTGGTCGTGGTGGACGTGGTGCATCCTCTGCAGGGGCACGCTTGTCCTTTATAACTGGTGCTGGCCGTCTTCTTAACCTGCAGCAACATAGAGAGGATTTGGTGGATTGGCTAGCCAGGCCATCCTCATCCTCCGAGTCCTCTGCCAGCCAGGCTTCTAGTGCTTTACAGTCCACCTCAGCTGCCAAATCATCTAATGCAGCCTCCATGTCCACAGCTACTCCTGCCGTAGCCTCGCTATCACACACGGAGGAGTCAGCTGAATTGTTTGACTACAATGAGAGTGACATGCTGCTTGAGGATGCGCAGCAAGTACAGTGCTCTGATTCAATCTCTGAGGTTGAGCAAGGGAGTATAATCAACCTAGAGGAAGGGTGGGCCAGTGATGACACACAAATAACTGGCACTCATGTTGCCCCAGCAGCTGCAGCATACTGCCAAGTTGGCTCCAGTGACGAGGAGATAGGGGGTGAAGATGACATTGATGATGAGGTCACTGACTCCACCTGGGTGCCAGATCGAACTGAGGAATCAAGTGAGGAGGAGGGGGAGGAGGAGGAGGCACAGCAAACACGAGGCACAACATCCTCTGTGACCAACCGTAGCACTAGCCAGTCCAAGGCATCAGATGTCAGAGCTGCTCCGGTGCAGAGCGCTCTTGTCTCAAAGAACACATGCAGGAACTCTGCTGTCTGGGAGTTCTTTTAGAAATGTGCAGCAGACCCCACCGTTGCTATTTGTAATCTATGTCAGATGAGGCTGAAGCGTGGGATAAACACCGGATACTTGGGTACCACGTGCTTGAGGCGACATATGAACTAGTGCCACACATCCCATTGGCGCAAAACTTTGCGTAGGTCCTCCTCCTCCTCATCTATCTCAACCCACACCGTATGTCCTGCCATGTCATTGCCTACAACCTCCACCGACAGGGATGATGCTACAGTAATGGATGTACCAGCAGGTCCTTCCTCACAATGTGACATCATCCCAGTAGCTGAAGATTTACACAGTCAGATTACGTTGCCGCAGCTGCTGCAGCGAAAGAAAAAATATAGTCCCAACCATCCCCAAGCACAGCGTCTAAATGCCAGCTTAGCAAAATTACTCGCATTGCAGCTGCTGCCTTTCCAGCTGGTGGACTCTGTTCCCTTCCGTGAATTTGCTGAATGTGCTGTACCACAGTGGCAGGTTCCAAAACGCCATTACTTTTCACACAAGGCCATTCCAGCACTATACCAGCACGTGGAAGACAATGTTATCCAGTCATTGGGAAAGGCAGTCAGCAACAAGGTGCATGTGACTTTAGACACGTGGTCCAGCAAGCATGGACAGGGTCATTACATTTCCTTCACGGCACACTGGGTAACTCTGATTGCAGCTGGGAGGGATCCAAGACGGGGCTCTGTGCTGGAGCTTGTTCATCCACCACGTCTCCAGAAAGCTGCTTGTATGAGGTCTGTCTGCTCCACCACCACCACCTCTTCCTCCTCCTTCTCTGTCTCTGGCGAAGTGGCAGTTAAACCGACGCCTGACAGGGTCTACGCAATGGCTCAAGCAAAAAGATGCCATACTGCGCTTGAGCTGGTTTGTTTAGGGGACAGGAGCCACACGGGGTCAGAAATTTTGTCAGCTCTGCAGGGGCAGGTGCAGAGATGGTTAACACCACGCCAGCTTGAGCTGGGAATGATAGTCTGCGATAATGGCAGCAACCTTCTCTCCGCCCTACGCAAGGGTAAATTGACGCATGTACCATGCCTAGCACACGTCCTAAATCTGGTGGTACAGCGTTTCCTAACCAAGTACCCAGGGCTGCCAGAGCTTCTCATCCAGGCCAGAAAAGTCTGCAGCCACTTCAGACGGTCATTCCCAGCAAGCGTTCGCCTGGCAGAAATTCAAAGAGAATTCCACCTTCCCACAAACCGTCTGATCTGTGACATGCCCACCAGGTGGAACTCGACATTAGCAATGCTGCAGCGTCTGCACAAGCAGCAGAGGGCCATCAACGAGTACCTGTGTGAGTATGGCACAAGGACAGGTTCAGGTCAACTTGTTTCCCCCCCCCCGCAGTGACTGATGATCAAGGATGCATGCACTGTACTGTCACCATTTGAGGAGGCAACGAGGATGGTGAGCAGGGACAGTGCATGCATCAGTGACACAATTCCTTTAGTGTTCCTGCTGGAGCACACTCTGCGGGGAATTATAGATGTGGCTCTAGAGGCAGAGCAGCGGGAGGAAGAGGAGGCCTTCCCTGGCTCTCAAGGCCCCAGTCTTTCCGCAGACAGCATTCCAGTGGGTCCTACTCAGATCAGACAGGAGGAGGATGAGGAGGAGGAGGACTATTTAAGTAGTGGGGGCATTGAAGGTGGGGATTCCTCAAGGGAGGGTTTTGTGTGCCCAGAAACAGAAGGGCTTGTGCGTGGCTGGGAGGAGGAAGTGCACGATACGGTCATCCTCATTGACCAGGAAGACTCGGCAGCAAATACCACCTCCAACCTACGCTGCATGGGCTCCCTAATGATGCAAAGCCTGCTAAAGGACCCCAGGATTCGTGCTATCAAGGAGAGGGATCATTACTGGTTGGCAACCCTTCTTGATCCACGATACAAGGGGAAAGTTGCAGAGCTCATCCTGCCCGCACAGAGGGAGCACAGGATGAAAAAACTTGAGGACGCTCTAAAGCGACACTTGTGTAACACCTTTCCAGGCACTGGTAGATTACCAAGTGCTGTCACATGTGCTTCTGAGGCTGTGGGTGATCAGAGGAATAGCGGTGAAGGCCAGGGCTGCTTGACTGATGCTTTTTTACATTTTTTTAGTCCATGACGCCCAAGGACGTCAAATGTAGGCACCCATTGCCAGCGTCTTCACCATATGGTGCAGGACTACCTAGGGGCAAGGTCAGACCTGGATACCTTTCCAGCAGATGATCCACTGGCTTACTGGGTGTTGAGATTGGATCACTGGCCAGAACTTAGCCAATATGCTATGCAGCAACTAGGTTGCCCTTCATCTAGCGTGCTTTCCGAAAGGATGTTCAGTGCCGCTGGAGGTTTTGTCACAGACAAAGAGTGCGTCTGTCCACCGACTCTGTAGACTGGCTGACATTCATAAAAATGAATCAGTCCTGGATCAGCAGCTATCAATCCCCTGATGCTGAAGTAATGGAATAGATAGGGGATGTCCTCTTCTGCATTCACAAAACCTCCAGCACTGAACTCTTCCACAATACCACAAAAGGGTTACGGTGTGAAGGCACTTGCTGCCATGAAAGGCACAATATTTGGCTGCACTGACGCCCGTGCCAGATTTATATCATTTTATTTTTTTGAACCACGGGGTCCAACCCTGCACTCTTCCACAATACCACAGAGGGGTTACTGTATGATGATACCTGCTGGCCTGGCATTAAAGTCACAATATCTGGGAGCACTGACGCCCATTAACAGATAAAAAATTTCAATATAGGACCACATGGTCCACCCCTGCACTCTTCCACAATACCACAGAGGGGTTAGGCATGGGTCAGATGAGCGCGTTTTCTACGGACTGTGCGTCTGTGCAGTACGGACGTACTTACTGACTGACGACAAGGTAGTGGCCACACAGTCGGTTTTTTTCACTGACGTATTTTTTGACTGATGTAGCATGGAAATTAAATTACAGTGAAAGAACATTCTGTCCGTCAAAAATGCTGGACGTATAAATGCAGTCCGTCTGACCTTGTTGCATCACTCACACACAAAGCTATGCGGACGTTGTGGATGTGGCGCACTCTGCAAGTCCGTTCTAGCAGTATTACGTTCTTGCCTAACCTGCGTCCGTTTGCAGCGTCCGTCAGCCCCGCACTTTTGGGTTGCACTATAGAGCCCAGTGTCAGAAAGCTGGGTTTGCGTCCGAGATCTTGGGTCTTCCAGCAGGATAATGACCCCAAACATATGTCAAAAAGCAGCCAGAAATGGATGGCAACAAAGCGCTGGAGAGTTCTGAAGTGGCCAGCAATGAGTCCAGATCTAAATCCCATTGAACACCTGTGGAGAGATCTTAAATTGCTGTTGGGAAAAGGCGCCCATCCAATAAGAGAGACCTGGAGCAGTTTGCAAAGGAAGAGTGGTCCAAAATTCCGGGTGAGAGGTGTAAGAAGCTTATTGATGGTTATAGGAAGCGACTGATTTCAGTTATTTTTTCCAAAGGGTGTGCAACCAAATATTTAGTTAAGGGTGCCAAGAATTTTGTCCAGCCCATTTTTGGAGTTTTGTGTGACCTTATGTCCAATTTGCTTTTTTTCCTCCCTTTTTTTGTTTTGTTCCAATACACACAAGGGAATAAACATGTGTATAGCAAAACATGTCTTACTGCAATATTTTTCTGTGAGAAATACTTGATTTTCTGGAAAAATGTCTGGGGTGCCAACAATTTCGGCCATGACTGTACTTATGTGCGGGCAACACGGACGTTAACACTGCGTTCGTCTGACCCCAGCCTTACTGTATGATGATACTTGCTGGCCTGGCAGCCTTGCACCAAAGGCACAATATCTGGGTGCACTGACGCCCATTACCAGATAAAAAACTTTTCAATATAGGACCGCAAGGTTCACCCCTGTACTCTTCCACAATAACACAGAGGGGTTACTGTATGATGATACCTGCTGGCCTGGCATTAAAGGCACAATATCTGGGTGCACTGACGCCCATTACCAGATCAAAAACTTTTCAATATAGGACCACATGGTCTACCCCTGCATTCTTCCGCAATACTACAGAGGGGTTACTGTATGATGATACTTGCTGACCTGGCATTAAAGGCACAATATCTGGGTGCACTGACGCCCATTACCAGATCAAAAATTTTTCAATATAGGACCACATGGTCCACCCCTGCACTCTTCCACCATACCACAGAGGGGTTACTGTATGATGATACTTGCTGCCCTGGCAGTCTTGCACCAAAGGCAGAATATCTGGGTGCACTGATGCCCATTCCCAGATTCATATCTTTTTAATATAGGACCGCATGGTCCACCCCTGCATTCTTCCACAATACCACAGAGGGGTTACTGTATGATAGTACTTGCATGCCTGGCACTAAAGGCACAATATCTGGGTGCACTGCCACTGACGCTTGTATCAGATTCATATCCTCAGAGGGGTTACGGTGTGACGGCACTGTTGCCGACGCTAACAGCCCAATTTTAAAGCACCTATTGTTACTTTCATCCAAAGCCTGCATAAGTTTCACAATAATTTAGCCAAAAAATCACTAAACTTTTTCTGCGCGTCCTAAAATGTCTTTTCATACAGGCTGTCGCCCCAAGCAGTTGTTTATGGATAGATTAAAGGAATAGCATTTACCGTCATATGAAACGTCATTTATTTGTTTTTAAGTGTTTCTATACATCCTAGAAATCCGCCACTTCACGGGCAGGTTATGGGGACCTCCTAGGCACGATATTTGAAGGAATTTTTGGTTTTTATTTTTAACCCTTATTTCATGGAAAACTCACTGTCCCTTTTAAAAACTTTTTTTTAAAACTTTTTGTCCTTGTTTCCTGTCCCCCAGGGCACTACCCGGACCCCCATACACCTTTTATGGCAAATATGTAGCATATATGCCCTCTTGGAGGGCACTCTAAAAAACCGAATGACCAAGTCAGCCCCCTTGACTTGCATGGGGGTTCAGGTTCGGGTTCGGTCACGAACAAATGGGAAGTTCGGGTTCGGGCTCGAACCGAACTCGGGGAGTGTTCAACTCATCCCTATTGAAGAGCCATTTCTCAACTCCTTTTAGCACTATATGTTTTATTGGAGTTTGCTTTACAGATAAATTCAACTGAATTTCTAAATCTGAAATTTCAATTAAAGATTATAAGTGCGAGTGCTGATAATTTTTATTGGGAATCAAAATGCCTCTATGCCCTCAATTTAATTTGCATATCCGAAAAATGCCGGGCAAAAAGGCTGTAGATTTTGTCAGTCGTGCCTAATTTAATGAAGTGCTTAGTTACAGTACCTGTATTAATGTTCCCTTTATTTGGGTTTGTTAGCCGTCATGCCTTGTGTTTGTATCTATTTATTGCAGTTTCCTGCTTTTAAATCTGGAATCTCAAACTCCGCCCCAGATGTTTTTTTTACCTACAATGCCCAGAATTCTTGGAATGCAATAAATGGCTAGAGAACCATGGGAGCTGTAGTTCAGAAACATCTGGGGGGGGGGGCTGAGTTTTACAACCCTTTTTTGAACGATCACTTTTTTAGTCTCTATTTAAATTTTGGATGCCCTTTGTTTCCTCATTTGTGTCACTATATTCTAATGTTAATTATCTAAGTGATTTATAAAATATTTAGTCATGTAAGTGACCGTCCAAGTGACAGATTTTAAATGTCTACAGCAGAAATATATTGCCTCAGGATGGGAAACTGTGGAAAAAAAGATCTAAATGTGCCTTTTCGGAAGCTTTTTCTATATATCTATGCATTGATATCTGAAACTGGAATTGCAAAATAAGTGCTAATTTGCAGGAAATGTAATGTGAGTTGCAATGTACATCATTGCAGTGAATGTATAATTAGGTTAGTATTACTGATCTGCTAAATCTCGACAGATTGCCAATATTCCAATTTCTATACATAAACCTTTTATTATGGAGAAAAACAACTTTAATACATTGAAAGCCACTGATCATTATGCCATTTATTTTCTGGATTTATTTAAAGGGCCACTACCACCAAAAAATGAAATGTCCTTATTTTGTTTTTTATATATTGCTGATATCTTACATGTGCTTTGTTTTTCTCTTTATAAGTGTCACTGGGTGCATCCATTGTGTGATCTTTTGTGTTGTAAACTGCCCCCCCCACACACACACACACACAGTATCCTCCCATCACTTGCTCCTCACTCTGTGGCAATGGCCTTAGAATGGAGTTTATGGGTCGATCACTGACTCAAATCTCATTGTATTGTGTTGGTTGTATTCAAAGGACATCACCAGTGAGGTTAGAAGTTGTTTAAGCTCTCTGTTTTATCTCATTTAGCTGCCATCTCTTATGTCGAGTAACCTGAAGAATAATAGCCCCCTGCAGCCTTATCTAAACGTTCCCTCCTTCACCACATTAATTGTTAAATACTGCAGATTAGATAAGCCACAGAAGTAAAAAGAAACCTTTGGTAAATGTTGCCTCATGGGAAAAGCAACAATATGGTAAAGGGAGATAAAAAAAACCTAATTTTATTTTTCGTTTTTACATGCAATTACTTTGGAAAAAGAAAATAAACAGTAGCCTGTGTTTTATAAGGTGGTTTTGTTTGTAATGCACAAGTAATCTAGTTACAGTTTATGTAAGTGGTAGTGTCCCTTTGAAGGAAAATGCTGCTTTTTTCCAGCCATAATATTGGACCCTATTCAGATTGAGTTGTTAGAGTGATCATCATACTTAAAGGGATAACAGAGGGTTAAAATAGGAGGGGTAGGATATGGAGGGCCTAAACATTAATCCCTCCTTAACCCCTCTGCACTCCCTAACCTGTTTTAAGCCTTTAGTTGTCTTACAAAGCCTAAGATAAAATGAATATCTCGGTCTTCAAAGGTACCATCTGGTGCCCCGATATCAATATATCTCAATCTGGTGGTCTGCAGCCCAAAAGCAAAAAAAAAAATAGTTTGCAGCAAACTAAATTAAACTGTTTTTGGGCTGCAGAAGGTTCCCCCAAAGTTTTAGCTCTGTGGGAATAATGCCCAAAGAGCTAAAACTTTGTAAAATTGTCTGATGATGCCCTTACATTGGACTTTCAGCAGCCGATGCAGGGAAAAAACGAAGAAAATAGAAGAGCAGCTCAATCTGCTTTAACTAAATTTGTCACATAAAGGGTGCCATCTACTGGTCAAAATAGGTTATTTACAGTAAGAAATACAATGAGTATATGCTCAAGTATTTCTTACTGTATAATTAAAAATATTTTTTTAAAAACACTGGTTTCTGAAAATGGTTTTTTGGAAAATCACTTGGTAGTGAAGGTGTTAAAATACGGCCTAGGTCTCCCTCCAATCTCTGCAGGATATGCCATCCTTGCAGCTCAGCATATTATGTGACCAAAGGGGGGCTGGCTACTCCAGCCAAACCAGGAGCTCTCAGTGCCGGAAGACTTTGATGCCATTGAATTAGTTCACAAAGGTCTCCAAGCTATCAATGCACTGTGACCTGAGGTTCTGGGCATGACTAAACCACTGCATTTGGATGGCTGAATTAGTCATCCGATTCCCCTTACATATATAGCAGGTAGTTTACGCAGTGTTACCTGTTACATAAGATTGAGTACTCACACTGTGTAGACTGTTCCTTTAACCCTTTTGCTGCTGAGCCATTTTCACTGTTTAGTGCTCATCATGTTTAAATGTGTTTTGAAGTCCTGTTTTATTGTAGGACCCAGACAAATTATATATCCTTACTTTCAGAAAACTCAACAGATTCAAAATATCTTATTATTATGTGCATATCTCATGACCCATGACCCATGACTCATGGTATAACAAAAAATGTAAAATAAATATAAATTTCTATTCAAATTTCAATCATTTACAGCTTGTAAAATATTTTTTTTCTTACATTTTACCATTCAAACCTTAGTATTTATATATTCTATTGGGTACTCTTGTTAAGAAAAATAGAAATGTAAACTTTTTACTGTATTTTTCAGATAAAATATACAAGTTTTATCTAAAACTGAAAACAAAAGTAAATTTTCGCTTGTATTCTGGCGCACTGTGGTTTATGCATAATATGACTATGTATAAAACACTGACCTTGCTCACGCTTGGGAAATGAGAATGTGAGTAGTGGCAGTGGTATTGCTCTTTTTATATGTGACAAATCTAGAATGTCATTGCTTTGGAACAAAAATAAATAAATGAATTTAAAAAAATTATGTTTGCTTGTGGGTTTTTTGTTAGTTAACATTTCACATGGTCTTGTTTGGCATCATTAGAAAGGCCAGAGTCTGATCTGTCCATTGACATCTAACATGACTTTGTGGAGTGTAAAGAATGGAGATACAGGGGTCCAAAGTAATCCACTCTCCTTGAAGTGGTGCAGTGTCTTGTGTTTTAAAAGGACAAAAGTGTAATAACGCTTTGCTCCATCACCTCCACATTTGGTCTCAGTGTGAGGAAATTAGAAGGGGAGTTCATCCAGCAGAAGTTTTTCTTTAAAAGTAAAAGCACATGTTGCCACTGCCTTAGAACAGAGAAAAAAAAGTAAATTTAGCATTTTTCTAGTTTACATTTTTACGTGGTTACAAATTACATGGTTATGTTTAGTATCATTGGAAAGGCCAGACTCTGTCCTTTCCAATGACATTTCACTTGATCTTATATGGTGTAAAAATCAGAGACGCAGAGTTGTAAAGCACCACCATGTTCCATGCAGCAGTGGCGCGGTTTAGGTTTTTGATGAACCAATGCATAATAATGCAGTGTGCCATCACCTTCATACTTGCTGGCATCATGAGAAATGAGAATGTGAGTTAGTGCAGCATCATTGCTCAAGTTATAATTGAAAACTGAACAATGCTGCGGCATAGGAAAAAAATATATTTTTCTTATTTTTATTTTATTTAAGATTATTATTATAACTACAATATTATTTAAGATTATTTTCTATTTTAAAGATTACCTGGCCAAAGTTTATATAATTGTAAAGGCCGTGCTTTGGCTTTCCAACGATACCATGCATGACGCTCTACATGTTATGGTTCAGGAGATACAAGGGTTCCACCATAGGGATTTCCCAGCCTGGCCAGGAGGTGGGGCAAGTCCCTTTCAGATATCATAGCACCCATGCGCAGTGACATCAGTGGGAGGGGGAATACAAGATTTCAGCCCCCACCAGGAGAAGTCCACGATCGGTGCCAGGCCACGGGACTGCAACGACACACTGAGAGCGTCCTCCGCACACTGGCAAAAAAGCTGAGGACATGCTCAGCGCCTCATCTGCAGTCAAATGGTTAAAGGCTCACTCATTAACACCAATGGCTCAAGTTGCTATTAAAAAAGTCACTTTAACCCCCCTAGATGGTTTCAGGAGTGTGGCTCGGGGTTAACTTTCAGTGCTGAAAGCGGTAACCCCGAGCCACACTTGGACTGGATACATTACCTACAATATCCACAAGCACTGTGATCACTTTGCATCGGGAGCCCTTTCGTTGTCCGTTCTTCTGCAGGTTTAATATGTTGATATTTTAATGTTTATTTATGTTCATTGGTATTATTTACTTTTTATTTTTTATTTTTCATTTGTTTGAGTGTTTGTGAATCCCCTCTACCCACACATGTACAGTATATGTGGTTTTGAAATGTCTTTGAGATGTTTTATATGTCTTTTGTAGGTACTCTATATTTAGAAGGGGACATGGGTATGATCACAAGTAGAATTACCATATGAATTAGTTAATGACTTGCATGTGTGGGATCTAATTGATCTAAGTGAAGGAATTTGTATGTATATATAGGGGAGTGGAGTCTGTGTACACTTTAGTATGATTAAGGCTGCCATGGCCGAAACGTCACTCATTATGGATTAGACTGTTCTTCCATGAATAAAGAAAGAATTACACACCTGGCTGTTTGAAGTCCCACTCCGTTCTTTTGGTTACATTACCTGTCCCTGCACTCCCTCGCTGACCCCCACAGTCTCCTCCGGCGATCGCGACCTCATACTACCTGATTCACTTCTCGTGAGAAGGGAACCAGGAAGTATAAGGGTCACGATTGCCGGAGGAGACTGCGGGGGACAGAAAGGGAGCGCAGGGACAGGTGATGTATCCAGCGGCATCCCGAGTGTTGCTTGGGGTTACCGCTTCCAGCATAGGAATTTAACCCTAAACCACACTTGGGAATACCGCTAGTGGGCAAATTTTTTTTTAACAATTCTGACATCTAAAAGATGTCAGAATCGTAACGCCAGGGAGGTTAATATACTTTGTAATGTAATTAGTAAACATGGAAAAGTTTAATGAATAAAGACTTTAAACGTATAATTGTGTATATGAAAGGATGTCTTGCCATCTATTCACACATTCCCCAATGGCAGTTTCTTTTTTTTACGAAACAAGCTTGTATAGGAGGTTTAAGCTTCTGAATTAGAACAGTACATGAAGCGGAAATTTCGATTTGAACTCTATTGATAAAATGCCACAAGAAACATTTTAGTAGCAGAGTGTCAAATTGACTGTGTACAGGAAGAGGCAGCTGTGTTTTGTATATCATTTGACATTGATTGAGATGTGCAGTACACTGTACTTGATAGATGGACAGTGTAAGGCACTGTATTTTCACGTAGATAACTAGTTCATTCCCCCTGGAAAGTGCTTTAAGGCAATAAACACGGCCACGTCACAAGAGCACATTTTTATAAAGATATTGTGTTACATAATCATAGTTACCAGTATAAGGAATTCATTAAGGTAAAAGAAAAACTATTGTTTGTATAATCTTGGACTTTCTAATGTTATTAATACAAAAGAGGCATTGATACATTGGTATGTGGGATAATTGACTTACTTTATTGACTCCCAGGCTTCAATGACAGACAGAGAACTCATTAATCTACTGTTTTCTAGAAACGCTGAGAGATTGTATACATTGAAATCCGGATTCTAGGTAATGAGATGGAAGCAAGCTCCCTGGTCATACATCAAACTTGTGAAAAGTGCACAAACGCATTGAATTTTAAACTCCTTCCTCCTACATAACATTTACATTTAATCAAGCAGCTATCTTTTAGATGCAAAAAAGCAACAAAATAAGTAGTTATTTTTTCCCTATTTTTTCTTTAATATTCAAGTGTGTTGTATATAAGTATGGATTTGTTCAATCACTCTATACCTGTCATGCCAGCTGGTGGTGCTGCAGTGAGGTTTCCTGGGCAGAGAGGGCACCATTCTGGTAATCTAGTATCTGGGGCTGCTGCACCTGATAAGGCATCTAGGATGGCTTTAAAAATGAGCAACTGAAAGAGCTCTGTGCCCTGCAGTGATTTCCAGTAGACCCCTCATCGTGTTCCTATATATCTGTGATCCTTTGGTTTGAACCAGGGCTAGTATTCACGGTTCCAGTTTTAGCTCGTTTCCATTTTTGGTTTATATTGATTCTGTGTACTGACCCTGGCTATGGTATCTGGACTTTTGGTTTTCTCTTTATTCCCTGTATGGTTATTTATTACACTGATTTTGTGTAATGACCTCTGGCTTAGTAAGTATTTGTATTGCGATTTTTCTCTTGCCCCTGTGGGTTCAGTACTTCTATGTATTTTCTTTGTTCTTATTCTCTATTCAGTTCAGATCCGACTATTGTAAGGACCAGCCTGTCAGATTAGGGGTTTTATTAGTTAACTAGGTTTTTCACGGTGATGGGTTTTCTCTGCATTCTGTGTGACTCACTATCCTGACATTAGCCACTTCTGATGTAATAGCTTAGTTGGCTTGGAACACATGGTGCCATATCACAGCATAGAAGTTAAATGTAATGCGCAAGTGGAAAAGTGTTGTGTCAGTCGTTATCCATTTGAAGCTTGCCTTTATAATCCGTATTATAACTGAGCTGTTTTCTCAGCAGCTTGAGTTCTAATACTTACAAGCCACAGAGTGATAACTGGAGGCGCTTAGCCCCACTGTTGCTCTCAGCTCCAGGAGTCCATAGCCCTCCAAGGAAATGGACACGAGCTTGCATGAGTGAGATCTATTTGGGACGGTGGATGGATATACAGTGGAAAACTGGGAATTATTTGTACCAAGTGTTCAGCTACTCGCGGAGCATGGTGGAGGGTTCTAAGGTGAGCATGGGACTTTTAGGTGGGATTAGATTCCTATATTAAGTGATTGTGCTAAAGTGCAAACAACACCAGCCTGTGAAAATCATTATTAATTTTTGAATAACAGCAGGCGCAGATGGAGATTGAGCTGGTTGGAATAGCCCATTCTCCATCTGATAGGGGCACAATAACATCTCTTATACAAAGTATAGGAGAAGCTAATGTACAGAAAGCAGTAAACTTGCGTCTCAGATGTAATAGGACATTTTAAAATGAATCACATCGCTTCAGCTGTTATGCTATATGGCTCGAGATTAACGTCCCAATGGTGATGTAACCCATGATGTATAGCACTACTAAGAAGTAGGTACCAGTTTCTACAGCAGGGGTCAGAAATCTTGGTCCCCAGATATTTTGCAGCTACATCTCCCCCCAATGTTCAGCTACTCATTAGATTGTCAATGTCTCATGAGAAAAAGTAGTTCCAAAACATTGAAGGGCCAAGGTTGCTGACCACTTTTCTAATGGTTTCAATACTGCATAGCCTAGCATTTTCCTCCCCAAGTCAGTGAAAAGAGTATTCTTGTGAACTGTATACATTTTGGTATACATTGATACAGTCAGACAACTGCTCAAAAGAAGTGTAACAGTAATATTAATGTGTATTATAAAACCACTTCTGGAGCAGTGCAAGATGAATGCCATTAAAAAATAGTAAGAACAATCCAGGACATGTATGATTTTGTTTTAGTGGTGCTAATGGTGCAACCATGGTTTCTTCATAATAAATATGAAGAATTCAACACACAAAATCAACCCGAACACTCAAATTGTGACAGATTTAATTGCACCATATAGCCACTGTGTGAAGTCCACAGTGTCATGTATCGCAACGTGACTTGGCTAAGTGGGTGAAGGGTTAAATATTACTATTCGTCTGCGCTAGACCCTAAATAATGACTAACTGCCCCCCTTATCACTACCCACTTCCCTTAATTAACTGCCACCACAGGTCTTCGCCTAATATGAAACAGAGGTAACCTGAAAAGCCCCGTTCAATTAAACTAGCAAAACATAGTTTGGTAGACTGACCCCACCATACCCAATTTAGTAGATCGTCCCGTAACTCAAGGTTACTAGGACAAATGTCTCTTTAGGTAACGTGATTCTTATAGCAAACAAAGGCAGAGCTTAATAAAGGAATATTTATTATGACGAGAAAGGTCACAGTGCATATACAATATAGAAAAGATATTACAATTAATATTTACACTCAAAACCAGGAAAAACCCTGAATAAAAATAACAGAAATCTCACGACTAGAACTGAGCAATCTGTCTCAAGGGGGCTCTGGTAGAAACAGCAGGTAATTCAAGTAACTTGGCCCCCAAAGTAAAAGCACATGGCAGAGAGGGCAGCTAACATCTAAACCAAGTCTCCTGGCTCTTCGGATTTCATGGACACAGAGGAGTGTCCAGACCGCCCCCATGACCTCCCAGAGGACATTTTACACACTGTATAACTAAAATTAAATCTTCTCCAGATACCTATACGCAATAATCATGCTTTATGATTAACTCTGAGAGAAAACTGCTGCTTCTTTGATTTGCAATCTAGCTCCACAGACGACTGAAGGTGTCAACTTGCCTTTGTCCCCAGCCCCCCCCCCCTAACAGAGGTGTGAACAAATCACAGAATAAGAATTTCCCACCTCAGTTGAAAGGGACTTTGATGCTTTGGATGCAAAAGGTTATTTCAGATCCTCCCCAATCACCGCTGGGGAATAAATTAACCAAGCATGCCCACACTCTTATATATCACAGACAGATTCTGTGGTGCAATATAGTTATTGATTTTTTGCCAGGTGATCCCAGGACAAGGCCTCTGGCCAAGCCACACACTTGCATAGAAGCACCCCAATGCCAGTTGGTTCTAACCTAAGTCTTTAGTTGGGATGCTCTAGCTAAACCAATTCCTGGCACTCCAGCTTACTTCAAATTAATCCTCTGTAAAATTGTATACATTGCAGGATTGACACCAAAAGCAGACTATGCAGTGCTGCACATAAGTATCATTGGTGAGCTTGTGACCCCTTTTACGTTTGATCTTCATTTTTAATTTTGAACCTTAAATGTATAAAGCCACGTAATGAAGAACAATGTAAAGTGTGGTCTATGCAGGCATCTATTTTACAGTAGTATTTAATACAAATGGAGGACAATCAAAATTGAATACAGTGACTTGGTTTGCACCTTTGTGCTAAAGGTCCTTCTAATATTCTCCCATTATGATTACTCTTCTGTAAAACAATTGATCTGTTTGTCTGTCTTTATATGGATTACTAATGTGTGCACTTTGCACATCCCATGATTGTAAACATTAGATGCCTATAAAAGATAACATATATTAAGACAAACAATAGCAGAGAAAATAAGATGAAAAGCTGTAGATGGCCTGAGGGAGAGGTTAGCACTGATGAGGGATGACTCAAATGTGTGAAGAGATGAAGTATAATCAATATATATGCCTTCTTAGATAAACCTTTACAACTTTAGCATTCTCCAAAGATTGACATATATTCCTCCTTTGGCAAAAAATAAACCTGTGGATTAAATTAGCAACACACAGTTTTCTAATTGAGTATATCGTTGGATAGTATAATAAAACAACCCCTGTGTGGTGAGAGTTAGAAGACTCTCATAAAACCATTGTGAGAAGAATACATACCTAGAAGGCTAAATAAATCTTAAATATTGACTCTCATCCTGGGATGCCTTTTTAATCTGGAGTGCTGGAGATGTTGGCCACTAGTCTACTGCAGTGGGTGTAAGAGTCAAGACACCTATCTGCAACAGGGTATCAGGGAGCTCCCACAGGAAAATATCATCATATAATAGCCCTTAGTTTCTCCCTTTTCTCAACTCTGAGTGAGCCACTGTATCAGCACCTTGAGCTGTAAATGTAGGGAGTTGCTCATTGTTACCAGCAGTGGTGCTCAACACCTCTGTTGGTATTGTTTTCTGGAGTCCAAAGAACTCCATGGAGTGGTACTTAACTCTACGTGAACTCTTCACTAGCTTGAGTATAGGAGGTCACACCGGAGCAATGGAAAAATACTGGAAGCTAGTTGCTCCCCCTGTTCCAATGTGGCCAGATATAGCAGTGGAATGTGCCCTTCCTCTGCACTGCGGAATCAGGAGTAAGTATGAAATGTTTTCATGTATTGTACAGTGTTAAGTGATTTTGCAAAATCAATAAGCAGCAAGATCCCCATTTCCAAATTTCAATTTTTTTTCTCAGGCTAGCTGTAAACTTAAAGTATACAGTATCACAAAGACTGAAACTTCCCCACAGACAAGAGTCACAGAAGTCCTATTTTGCATGATGTAACAAGGAAGATGTGCTTCTTTATATTGTCAATTGTAAAAAAAAAAAGCTATACAATTATCTATTCAAGAGGCTGTCATGAAGTGGTCTTTGGATGCCAGTAAAGCCACTGTCCTATTACAGACCACTTTCTATGGCTTGACAAAGAAGAATGGGATAGCCAACCACAAATTAGAAGTCCATATCCTAGTGTTGGATATTGTGTGGCATAGAGACACATATTTGACTTTCACACACAAATCATGGATATTACACAGACAGATAACTCATGAAAATACTTTACAGAAATCGGATTAGAGTTAGAGGGGGGAATTAGAAGGAGCTATGTCTTGGACATATTGATCTTCAGGTAGTGATTGGCCACCCGGCAAAGATCCCAGAGGGGGAGAGATCGGGTGTGGAGAGGTAGATCTGAGTGTCATCTGCATATAGGTGATACTTGAAGCCATATTTGGTGATGAGTTTACCCAGTGAGGAGGTATAAATAGAGAAGAGCAGAAGACCTAGGACCGAGCCTTGGGGTACGCCGACTGACAGAGGCATTGAAGAGGAGGAATTGCCAGCAAGGGATACAGAAAAGGATCTATTGGAGAGGTAATATTTTAGCCAAGAGAGGGTGGTATGACAGTGACCAAGAGAGAAGAGGGTCTGTAGGAGGAGGGGATGGTCGACTGTATCAAAGGCAGAGGAGAAGTCAAGTACGGTCAGTATGGAGTAGTGGCCATTGCATTTAGCAGAGAGGAGGTTGTTAGTAACCTTTGAGAAAGCAGTTTCTGTTCAGTGTTGGTAGGGAATGCCAGATTGCAGCGGTCATAGAATAGTCTTTCTAGTAATTTTGACGCTAATGGAAGTAGTGAAACTGGATGGTAGTTTTCAGGAGAATTTAGGTCTGAGGAGGTCAAATCACATAGTAAATGCTTAATAAGAGAGAAACATTAAGGTTAAGGCAATGCAGAATATAATAAAGCAAGTTGACTGACTCTTACTGATGACGTTTAAGTGTTGGGCTATAGTGACTAATGCAGCCACCACAACCTGGTTTCTTCCTAGCACTTGTGCCTACTGACATGTTACTCAAATGTTAGGGACATGCAATGCATTGTAACTTTTGAGAAACACTCTTGCGCCATGGATGATTCCCATCGAGCCATTGAAGACCCATAGAAAATCTGGACCAATTATTAAGTGGATGTTGCATTTGCATTAACACCACCACCGACTGGGTGGAGTAGAGGTAATGTCACTGCTCTGCATGGAAAGAGCCTGTGGAGTCATGGGTTCAATCCCAGCGAGCAACCTCTCCAGTAAGTGTCCTTGGGCAAGACACCTAACGGTACATACTCGCCACCCAGGACATACTTGAAAACAAGAGAAGTCTCAATGTATCCTTCCTGGTAAAATACTTTCTCAAAAAAAATCCATCTCAGTGTGCTCAAAACTATCTATAGCTCATTATGCCAATCTGTCCTGCAATGAATTCACAAAACTCATCTTTAAGAATTGAACTGGCTAACACTTGAATCCAGATATTCTCTTCAACTCTCTTGTTGAGTTTGTAGCCATTCCAGCATTACCTGAGCAGTATGCTTGCCCCTGCTCTCCACGCTGACTATAACTTGGTCTTAATTCATCCCTTTACTCTCCATTTCTTACTACAGGACAACTGATCAAGCAGAATTTTTGTTCAGGGTCCTATATGACTCAACCTTCGGCAACCTCCAGAAAGCATTAAATCCTCCAACAGACTGAACTTTCTATAAAATAAAAAAGTTGTTGTCTGCTAGGACAGGGAATACAAACCTGTGACAACTGTAAATTATAATTCTCTCTGAATGTTTAGTTGCAGCATAATGTATTTTTAACAGCAAAACATATCATTCTGATGGCCTATCCCATGACACACTTGAATACATGAGAGAAATCGCAGTGTGCTACTTCCTGGAAAATATTTTATAAATAAACAACATTCAGACATCTGGTTTACAATTTGTTTAATGCTCGCCCAGTACCTCATACATTGCTGCATGTGTGGTTCTGATGCAAGTCCTGGATTTCTATTTTATAATATACAGTGACTGCTCCTGCGCACTCTTTCTTTATTGAGAAAGGATTTTACCAGGAAGGATACATTGAGATTTCTCTCGTTTTCAAGTATGTCCTGGGTGGCGAGTATGTACCATTAGGTGTCTTGCCCAAGGACACTTACTGGAGAGGTTGCTCGCTGGGATCAAACCCATGACTCCACAGGCTCTCTCCTTGCAGAGCAGTGATGTTACCTCTACTCCACCCAGATCTACATATTGTCACTTTGCAAAAAATAATATAATAATGATAAGCTTTCATATAACACAATGGAATTACAAAAGGGTTATTTCATAATGTTATTGACAATTTTTCCATAAGAGGTATACAAACAATAATTAAATTTTTATTGGTCCATAATAACTAACATGGATTATAGTTGTAATATGAGGAGCTAAGTTTATCGTGGATTTGTTTACCATATGAAAAATTAAAGGGGCTAATCAGTAAGGGGTGTACTTGCCACTGAATTGTGCCGAATGTTGAATTTCACTGTACGGTGCAATTTCGTGGCAGTTCGGCTACTCAGAGAGCTGCCAATTCAACCTTCGGCAACGTAATTATACCATAGAGAAGTAATGGTTTATCTATTCAGAGAATGCCGAACTGCACCGAAGTGTCCAGCAAACAATCTATTTATTTTTTGGAAAAAAAAGTGTATTTTTTTATATATTTTAGACCTTTTTTTTAAAAGCCATTTTTTTATTTTCCAAAGACCTTTTTATTATTTTTTTAAAGGGCTTTTTTATTATTTACACACATTTTCATGCATTTTTATTGGACTGAACACCTTTAGAAGCATAGCAGAGTTCTGTTTTTTTTGCAGTTAGGTGGTCTTTGGCGGCAATCGGTTCAGCAGACTTTGACTCCATATTCGGCGCATTTCACCACTGAGTCAGCAAAATGGAATCACTGAAGCGCGCCGTCGGGTGTAGAACTAGAAAAACTAAAAATTTCCCCGAAATTTAAGTACTTTCTGAATAACCTCATTAATCTTTAACAGATATTCGGCTAGATTTCATGTCAGGTATAAACATAAACAGAGGGGATTCAAGTGTACAAAGTCCATAGACATAAGTGGCTCTGGTAAGTTGACAGCAGCTCTGGTTATGTTTACACCTGACTCGCAATCTAGCTCTTAGTTTGTATATTCAAGAGTGACTCTAACATTTAAAGGAAATATAATATAAAAATTTACAGTGGCTCTTCCTTTCACAAAAAAGTGACATGCATATCAGTAACTTTTTAAGTATGCATACCATCTAACAACTGAAAATTTTTTCAGTTTTCTGACTGTACGTAGTATTTCAATCTGAAAACCTAAGGACCTAAGAGTTGACTTTAGGATGATGTCATTCAGCTTTTGTGAGTCTTCTCTCTTCGTCAGGTGTCGTGCTATCTTCTGTCAATTTGATCAGTATTGTCTCTGACCTGTAGACGAGCGCAGGCTCTAGAAAGCTTGCTTTTTATTATGTATTGCTAGTCCAACAAAAAAGGTTCCATGTAGTTATTATTTTAATATATGTAGTATGTACAGTATCTTACAGAAGTGAGTACACCCCTCACATTTTTGTAAATATTTTATTATATCTTTCCACATGACAACACTGAAGAAATGACACTTTGCTACAATGTGAAGTAGTGAGTGTACAGTTTGTATAACAGTGTAAATTTGCGGTCCTCTCAAAATAACTCAACACACAGTCATTAATGTCTAAACCGCTGGCAACAAAAGTGAGTACACCCCTCACACTTCTGTGAGATACTGCATATTCTCAAACTATATGAGCCTGTGCTTATAATAAGAATATAAATAAAAATATTTTGTTATGGTCCCTCCCAATGTGATACAATCTAGCATAAAAAAATATCTAAAAACACACTCAGCGTATTCTTACCTAGTGATGCATTAAATAACTTAAGTTGTCTGCTGAGTTTTGTTTAATATCTGAATGCATCAACATCCAAATGGATTCACCTAATGTTCTTTTTTTAATAAAAACTCCTTGGAGCAGATACAATTTTATAAAATAAAAAAAGGAAAACAATGCATAACGTTATGTTACAATCTGTGGATTTTTACAACTTGTTTTAACACTATCTTTTCTTATTCCAGTAGTTATTTTTGGATAATTTTAATTAGTGCAGTTTTATGTAAGTTCTGATTTCCACACGGTCTCACATAATTGCTAAATCACCTGTCATAGCAAAATTGAAAGTTTTGATCTCCCTAGCTGTCTGTACTTCTATTTGGATCTCCCTAATCGATCGGAGATCCATGGGGTCATTTGCACAGCTCCTGTAGTGAATAATGCCATGTAAAGCTTTCACCAAGGTTAGATTTTAGTAGATAAAGTAGCCTTGTTTTTCTATACCAATATATTACCAATCAATTAGCAATTCATAATAAAGTAAACCGTTTTATCACAATAGTGTGTATATTCTTTTAAGGTTAATAGCAATACAGAGAGTTGTGCAATATTGGAAGATCTTTTCAATAGCTGTTGTTAGAAGCCTTGTGTTTAAAAGGATTTTTACATCAGGTTATACTTGTAAAGTAGTGCTAAATTATTCAGACTCAACAAGAACAGAGCATTCTATCCCAAAAGTTATTTCATGGAACTGTAATGGCTTCTTGGGACTAGGGACAGATCCAGACATCAATCTTGTGAGGGGCAATCTGCCAATTTCAGTTATTATGCTCTCCATATTTAATTTTGTATCCTTCTGTTATTATGCCCCCAAGACCCCAATCATTTATTATGCCACCATTAGGGATCCTATTTGAATCTTGCCATCTTGTAAGGCAAAAACTGTCAACTTTGTAACAATGTATTGTAAATTTGGCTGCATTAAAAAATAGTTGGCTCTCCTCAGAAAAATCTTCCCACTTCAGTTTTCTATGTAAGCAAACAAGATGCTGGCATTATTTTCCAGTAGCAAGTACAGTCAAAAGTACCCTAGTTTTAGGGTTAGTATTTATGCTTTTTTGGGGTTAGGGCTGGGGTTACTTTAAGGATTAAGGTTAGGTCTAGTATTTGTGCTTGTTTTTTCTAGTTAGGGTTATTTTTAAGTTAACTTTAAGCAACAGATTCTGCTCAATTTATCTGTTATTTTCATTATAACTCTATCATGCTCACTTAATTTTTAGACAACAGATTTCACTGTTTTTTGACACAAGCGTAGCGAGTGGGCAGTTGAGAGAATATCTAGAGATGAGCCTGAGATGTGCTGAGTGATAGAAGAAAGTGCAAAGTTGCATAAGGCTATAACATTTTAAGCAAGTGAAAAGATTTTAAATTTGAGTCGGTATGGAGGCAAAAGCCAGTGAAGAGATTGGGGTAAAGTTTGAGGTACAATGGAAAATAGAGGAAATAGTGGAGGCGCTAAATCAATTAGATAATATTTCAATAGTTGTAGAATTGTTTGCTGCCTGCTAAGGGTAAAAACTCACAATAAAACCAACCAAAATTGTGATCTATTACTTGTAAAGTTTGAGGTGTACATTCAGTTTGAGTAGGGAAATAACAAAAGAACAATAAACAAAATACAAAAAGGAACAGAAATCGTACACTGTACACACAAAGAGTAGAGTGCCATATTAAACCAGGAAAAATTCACTGACAATGACAAACACCATTTAGATGGGAAACAGGTTGTTGGACATGGGCAGAGAAACAGTGAAGGGTGATGGTACCTATTCACCATAAGACTAGCTATAACAAGGTAAACATACCTTTCATCAGATAATTAGTATTGTAATTGTCGTATGGGACTCTAAAATATTTGGATTACTGGGAAGCAATAAGAAAAATATGCCCTGAGTTTGGGGGGAATTGATGTTATCTACAAAATGGGTTGGATGGAACATTCATGTGAGTTATCAATTGTTTCATCTATTAGTTAGCAAACCATCCATCAACCAGTAGTACCAGTGGTGGTTGTGTTAAACAAATTTCTCGGCAAATGTTTACCACCCTGGTTTGTTTGGCTTCTATAATCCATTCTCTAATAAGGTGGGTGATGCCTATAAGGCAATAATTAGGTATGGACAATTTTAAGTAATCAAATGGCTATGGCTTTTTCCACAAAGAGACGCTATAATGTGTGTGGTGGAATAGTTAAAACAAGGTGGAGAGGGGTCGAATACATAAAGCCTCATATACTCATTACTAGAAGGGTGCCATGGAGGGGTAGGACCGCCATATATGCAATGACGCATCTCTAGGCGTTCAACACCACCAACAGACTCGACTGCTGTCGATGCACGTTCTAGAAAGTTGTCAAGGATTCTTTGCCACCTCGTCAATAGTGTATTGTTGTTTTTCTGGGCTCTAGTGGTTGAGCAGCTATGAGCAAGGATACATTTCTTCCCATTGTTTCTAAGTAAATTTGTAGATCTTACACAAATATGGCCATAAACAGGCGCAAGGAGTGTGACGGAGTTTCTAGTATATTGTAAAACAGTGAAATGTAATGGGCAAAGACTTCCCCCCTTTAGTGTTTTAAACATTGTAAACTGGCTGGTGTAGTTAGCATTTGGTGCAATAGAAAGTAGATGCTATGTAAGCCTGCGCATATGGAATGGAGAGATAAAATTTACTGGTTGTTGAATGGGTAAAATCTCAACCAATTTGGGCACCCCTATGCCGATATTGATGAAGTAAGGTCAGTCTATGTGACAAAACAAGGAGATGTCAGAGAGGAGGGAGTGGTGAAGTGAATGGATATAGTGACTGCAACTGCAGAATAAGGGGTTTGTAGCAGAAGGGTAGCTTTGGCTAACAGTGTGCCACTACATATTCTTAAAACAAACTTCAGGAGGTATACTTTTACTATTAGAAAACCTCTACCCACTGCGTTGTTTTCTTCTTATTTTGTGAAAAGGGTAGCCTCCAGCAAATCATTAACAGCAACAAACTTACTGATAATAGTTTTTGGGATTGGTATGGCCTTGGGTTCAATTAGTTGCATTTCCTTCAATCTCCTGGGGTTGGCCTTGGGTCAAAAAAGGGGAGAACTGATTACAATCAAGGCAGAGGTCTAACCAGGTCAAGAGGTCAATGGTGGTCGAGTGCAGAAGATGGGACCGACTACATGGGAGGAGGTTACAGACTATATAAAAGTATGTGTAAGGAGTGGTTGTGTGTACGTTTTGTAACCATTAAATGCATAGTTTTCCAACATTCGAGTTGAAGTTCTAGTATAGCTTAGCACTATTTACTGGTACCGGTACACATGTGTAGAGTAGACCCTGGAGGAGACAAGTCTAGTGTCACGATGGAGATGTATCACTGCCTACTATCATCACCCCTTCCTCAAGTCTAAAAGTTTGTTGAAAAACTCATTCAAAGTGATAATGTTCCAATTAGTGAGCTATATCAAGGCAAATGAGTAGGCTTGGCCACATATGGTGGCTTTAACAAATGCAAATCCGCCATCTTTGACCATTAGTATTTCAAGTGCCTAAAATAGTATATAATTTGAAATGCAATGGCCGTGCCCTTTGTAATCCCCAATGATAGTTTCAGCCTTGTAAGGCCTTTTCAGGCGGATATAGTTGATTAGCTGGTGTAGCACATCTGGCTCTGCCCTTTCTGTGATGACACGGTTTTAGAGGTTCAGAGAGGTGCATCTGTAATGGGTTTGGCCTTTGAGCAAAAATGTCAACAGGCAGGTGAAATGTCCGAAGAAAGTAAGGAAGCTCTGCACTCAAATGGAGGATCAATGGGTCCCTGGTGTGTTTACTTTGTAGTTAGAAGGGATAAAGCCACTTGTACTGAAGACCAGACCATTGCAGTTTTGATGTGAGAAGACAGTGTCTGTTGAAGTAGAATGTATGTGACAGCGTTTTATTCCATGGTGGGTAGCACTGCTCACAGGAGATGCTGGAGCTCTGCTTGGGCTTCTCGTGAGCTCAATGACAGAGCTAGAGACAAAAGCAATATGCGGACAGGTTCCAGTGCAATATTGTGGTAAGAATTACTGCTAGGATCCAGGAACCGGGAAACTAGGACTTTGCTCCATAGGTCCAGGAGTGGGAGTGAGTGTTTTAGGTTTGTGCTATTCTCTCAGATTTTTACCATGGATGTCATAGGAGAGTACGCAATGTGCAGCCATTAGAGTCAACAGCTAAGTCATGACCGTGCCCCACATTTCTCATTAAACACTTAAACTATTTTTGAAACATTAAAACAGACCCCTGAAAGAAATCATAATACTTGATGATGAGATTAGTGTGTGAATATTAAATGTCTTACATCTTAAATAATAGGGTACCAAGTATAATTCAGTGAGTTATAAAAATATAACAGCTGGTCTCATTATTTATGCTAGGTATTGTATAAATATGTCTATTTATTTGTATATGTATGCTGTAGGAGAAAAGGGCAGAAATTCCAAATAAAACATTTAATAATGATCAGTAAACCCTCACAGAATTTGCCTACAGTGACTAATAGCAGCTACTGTCTGCTGTAAAATGCAGACTTGTGTAAAAATAATAAACGCAAGAACAGAAAAACCTCTAGAAATATTTGACCTTTATGAGGTCTTCTGATATAAGATGAACTTTCGTCTCCAGAAATATATCATGTATAGCGTTGCACTGCAGTCATTAATAATGGTATCTCAAGTGCAAAAAAAGCCTCATGATACTGGTTTGTATTCAGTGAGCCTGGAATTGTAGAGAATTCCAAATTTTAATGTAAAGAAGTCAATATGAAATATAAAATATGAATTTTTTGTTTTGCTGTTGGTTGGCTATAAAATTCTTCGGTTCTTACTCCACTATTCTCTGTTTAGTGAGTAATCTAAATCAATGCATTTTATTTGTTATACAAAGATTAATGTCTTATGTTGGAAAATCACTTTGCTTCGGGACAATATTGTTTTCAAACCACCCTCAGTTAAAGAGAATATAAATTGAAATTTGATTGATTATACAATTTATTGATAAATGCTTTTGTACTAAATAGTTCAGCATTACATTCTATTTTATACTCATTTAAAAATCATTTGTGTAAAATGATAAATTATTAGAATAATGTTCTCCACAAGTACTTCATGGTCGCAATTCTTAACTAGTCAATATTCATAAAATTAATTTGAAATTCACTCTATTTTACGATACACATTACAGAGGATTAATACGGCAATAGCTTTGTGAACATGGAAGTAGTGTATTTTTTTTATATAGCGTCACAGGTTTATATGGAGGATAAAACGAAATTGGTCCAGGTAGCCTGCTAATAACTAACTGAATAATTATTCTTTTTTCCCTTGTTTGAAAGAAACTAAAAAATGAAATCATAAAATTATGGAGTAAAGGTCAAAAGGATACTGTGTACGGGAATAATTATATGCAAAGATTAAAAGTTATTGTATGAACAAGACAATACCTGATATTTATGTACTAGCGATGAATAGTTTTGAGGGCTCATTGGGAAACACAATAACCGTATGGCACAGCACAAAAACATTTCAAAAGTTTGAAATGAGGCTAAAAAAAATTAAGGAAAGTATACAGGGCTATTCAGAGAGAGGTGAAAACCTTGAGAATTGCCAGGAGAATGAACAATCTAGACCAAATAGCCAATTTGGAAAGTGAGCTAAATGGAAGAATTTTTCTGGTTTGACTATTTTGACCTAGAATTTTCAATTCTCCTGTCATTCTCAAGGTTTTCACCGCTTTCTGAATAGCCCTGATAGTGTTGTTTTGCCTGAAGCCCCAGGACGTGGCAATTGTTCTGCCCTCTGTACTGTGGGGTTAGAGGGAAGCATGAGATTTTCATCTCATTTAGGACCTCATTGTAATCCTAGCGTAAAAACGCAGGCGTAAGGGAGGAAAACCTGTGCCCGCAGTTTTCCCCCTTGCTCCTGCGTTTTAACGCTGGATTACAATGCAGAGGAAAAAATGCTGCCTGCATTGTTTGCGAGTGCTACCACCCCGCGATGCTCGCGGCAGCGATGATCGCAGCCGCGAGCATCCACTCAATGGAGTCCATAGGACTCCATTGAGTTTCCCCCTGCTGGTCACATGACCAGCCGGATCTCGTCTCGCGAGATCCGGCCGGTCGGCGTAGTGATACGCAGGGAGAGACTGGTCATGTCCCAGTCTTTCCCTGCTCCCGCCGGCCAGAGGAGGCAGACAGAGTCGTGATCCTCACAACGGGACAGGAGGTGAGTATAACATTCTGTTTTGTTTTTTTCAGGCTGGTGTTAACGGATTCTGCAGAAGCGGAATCCGTTAACACCAAGTCCAGGCTGTGGTTAACTTTTTACTAACCAGAACGGGACGTTAATCAGCGCTACTAGATTGTAATACTAACACTGATTAACACTTTGAGCTCCCCATGTTAAGTATAGTGAGCGCAAAGTACAGTAACCTCGTGCTGAAAAGCACAAGTACCAAACACAAACGGGTTACTTAACCTGTTTGCGTTTGGATTGTAATATGTGGTAGATACCGCAGCTAACATTAGTGCTCACGCAAGCGAACGCTACCGTTAGCAACAAGAATGTAATGTAGCCCTTAATGATTTGATACATTGAATGTTGAAGTACAGGCATAGCAGTCTTTGCCACCTGTTACGTATAGCTGGTCAGTGAATGGAGTTTAATGGGTACAGTAACCACGGTTGCATAATGGTAACATCTTGACACTGAATAGTGAATAATAACCCCTTCACTACCAAGTGATCTTTGTTTAATTTTTTTATCATAACATTTATTTGAAACACGGGATGCAAAAGTTAACAAATATAAGATAACGTTGAAAATTTGCACAGAGATTGTTCAGAGATAGTAAAAATAATTTAAATAATGTAAATTCTCTTGTTTTTTATTTTTCATGTATTCATTTAGAATTTACAGAAATATTGTTGAAAGGAAAGATTCTGAACTCAAGATGGTGTCCCTTATCTTGCACAATGTTACACAGGGTCTGCATTAGCCGCATACAGGCAGAATGGCCTTTGTGTCACATACTGTAACTGTGATAAAGATAAATAATAAAAATGGTCATATCTCCTGCTTATTGGGATTTGTAGTGATCATAATGAGTTTATTGGCAATGCAACTTCCAAAAATACCAACACAATATAAAAATATTATCTGTATGTGGAATAAAGCCTGTATATGTAAATTACAGTAACAGCTTGTATCTGTACTGTGCAGAGATTTCTAGTCATTATAATAACTGAATTGTATCCCTGCAGGGCAGTGCGTGACCCCAGAACTCAACCTGTGTACTGAACTCTTTCTGGCTGTTGTACTGCAACAGTAATGTGTTGGAACTTTTTTGATAAGTGAGGTTTGCTATATACAGCTTGTTTTATCTCTCTGCACAGTGCCTTGAGAGAGTTAAGGCAATGGAATTAGTTTCTCCACAGGAGGCACACAAATGTGGCTTTAAAAAGGTGCGAAGATTGGATATTGAAATGCTAATGAGTGTCTTTCAATGTATTACAATGTAAAATCAAGATAATGCGACTTGGGTGTGAAGAGGTTAAGTGTAGCAACCTCCATCATTTGCTGTTTTTGCTTAGTAATGTAAATGGTAGCCACTTTTACACAATATTATTGGCATTCTCCTGTGAATAGTGAATTTTACATTTTCCAGCCTGTTTAGTGTAATGATGATGTCTTGGCATAGTGACAAAATGGAGAATATGTGTAAAAGCCTCCATCACAAGCCATTTTTGACCTGGATGGAATAACGGATACAGTGGACTCTATCACATGATGGCAATAACCAACTGCTCAAAAATTCCAAGCAATTGAAAAAAATATTAAGAACATAAGGATCGTATTGTCTGAACATTAAATAGCCTTCTACCTTATAGTACATAACTTATTAGGGCCCTATTCCATAGTAGACACTAACATGGAGACGGTAAGCAGGAAGATCTGCGTTTGCACAGTTTCCCTTATGGGCTCCATGTTAACGTCCTATTACGGGGAAGGTGCTATCTCAGCACCTCGCCCCGGAATGCAGAACTAACCTCCCGGATACCCGCAGTATTGCTTCTGCGCCACCGTGTGAATCCGCTTCCGCACCGCGAGCGCTGTGCGACCTTGCTCACTCTCGCGAGATAGTGCTGTAGAAAAATCATGGAGGGAGACCAGGAACAATTTTTTTCCCAGTCTCACTCTGCTCCCGACAAGAAGAAGCGTCGGATTGGACCATTCCTTTTCGCCGCGGGATGAGAAGTGAGTGAGGGATTTTTAGAATAATTTAACATCAGCTTTTAAGAGTTGTTAAAATTTGTCTTACACGTCCCAACGGTAGATTACGCCAGCAATTTGGAATACCTACCTTGACAAGACGGTAATATAGGTTACGCTCCCCATGTTAAGGATACTAGACGCTTACGTACAGTAAGCTCACTCAAGCTGCAAGACACAAACTGTAGCGTCAAGATCAGAATATCAATGCCAGTGGTTAAACTTACTTCTCCTAGCGGTAACGATTACATATTGAGAGAATACATTAGCACCAACTATTTGTTATAGCCCCAGGTTTTTGCTTATATTAGTATTTGGTATTTGCTTTAACATAATAACATTGGATGCCATTATATTTTATTTTAATTACTTTTTTTCAAATTGTATTCCTCTTTCATTTTATAAAACTTTTTTTAAAAATGTGTTTGTACATCTGACAAAAAAAGTGGCAAAAAATATGTTTTTTTTCTTAGTACATTTCACTTTCAACCCCAAAATATGAGTCAGTGGTCTTTTTCATTAATGCATCTAGACAGATTTATTTTTTTCTACTCAGTGATAATTTAAAGGGGTTATCATTCATCCCATGTATACAAAATATAGCCTCCTGTTATGTTAACCAATGTAGCTGAATCATCAATGTTTTGAATATAACTCACTAGCCTGAAATTTTTCTTAATGAACCCACTGGATGATGAATCAGCATGGCAACTTTAAGCAGCATGAACCTCTATTAGCTTCCAGAAGTAAAACACCATTATTTCAGGTAAGAATTGCTACATATTGCCTTATTTGAAGCATTTTTACGAAACCTTTAATTTTTCTTTTTTTTTGGCATATATGTTAATTGTCAATTAATCCGCAGCCCCATTGTGTTGCCTAGAATTTCTGTTGAATCTTCCCACAGTGTTCGAAACATAACAAAATTCCATTATGTTGTTTTGTGTTAGTACGGAAAAAGGAATATTTCTCATGTGTAGAATTTTTTATGTTATTAAGTTAGCCTTTCAGCATACTGTCTTTTCAAAGAAGACCTGTGACATAAATCATTAATCCATTTAATTGAGCATAAAAATCCATCTCTACTTAAAATTAACATGGTTCAGCAGGTTTAAAGATATTTATAACAAAGAGAATTAAATCTACCAGCTGTGAAACCCATCAAGCTATGGCCATTTTAAGTACCCGATTACATAATACTCTGTCTTATTCTTATTTTTCCCCTTTTATCCCCACCAGTTTAAAAAAAAAAAGGTTTTGGAATTTAGAAGTAAAATCATATGGGGCACTTGGGCTATGTTAGGAAATTTTACAACCTCAGCAGAAGGGAATAGTTAATAAAAATGCATTGGTATTAGAGGGCTCATCTAGGGTAAGATGTAGCTTTAGAAAGATGATGCATTAAAGGGAGGGAGGGAGAGGTCACTTAGTCGTCCCCAAGTTGCTGTATATACACAACGGGCCGCAAACTTGCCGGCAGGGCTGGCGCTGCCGCTAAGCCAGCTAGGCGCCCGCCTAGAGCGCAGCGCTGCCTAGGGCGCAGCTGAGCTCCACAGGCAGGGAGGGCACGACATTGGTCCCCGCCCCGCCATTGTCCCTCAGCTCTGGTCACCGCCGGAGCTATAATCCTCTCTATAATCAGTGACAGCCTGGCAGCTGGCTCAGAGCCCTCCCAAATCGCTGCGGTGGTGGCGCAGCACTGTGCCTGCCTCGGTCTCACACTCTTACCACGAGCACGGCACAGTGCACTGGCGCCACCCCCTCACGTGAGGCAGAAGAGGACAAATGCGGGAGAGGTCCGGAGGAGAAAGGCAGCATGAGGCAGAGGCTGTGTCTGTCTGGGAGATTGCCAAGATGCTAGCAATGGCAGCTACAGTATGCCAGACTCAGAGCAACATCAATTACATCCAGCACCCTGGAAGGTGAGCTATAGCTGACATGAGAGATGCTGGCCATGTCCTCCTGAGCAAGCAGCAGCAGCACCAAAGTGGCATACAGACAGAGGCTTCTGCCTCTCTACCATGTGTTGAGCTTGCCCCTCTCTTCATACAGAGCTGGTCCTGCTGACCTTCCACATGCGTGGGTAGGGGGGTCATGGGGAGAGAGGTGTAGGAAAAAGCAAAGGGCACAAAAAAGCAAAGGACCTTAGGGTGTGTGTCTCTCTGTCAGTGTAAATCTGTGGTGGGTGTATGCATTTGTGTAGATGTCATCTATGTGCTGTGTGTGCTGTGTATGCTGTGTGCAGTGTGTATGCAGTATATGGAGGGTGTTGTGTATGTAGTATGCTATGTGTTTTGTCCTGTGTGTCCCCACAGATGTTCTTTCAATGTTGAGTGGGGGGTAATGAATTGATCTGGTGAGTGGGGGGTGAATTGATCTGGTGAGTGGGGGGGTAATGAATTGATCTGGTGAGTTGGGGGTGAATTTATCTGGTGAGTGGGGGAGTAATGAATTGATCTGGTGAGTGGGGGTAATGAATTGATCTGGTGAGTGTGGGGTGAATTGATCTGGTGAGTGGGGAGTAATGAATTGATCTGGTGAGTGAGGGTAATGAATTGATCTGGTGAGTGGAGGGTAATGAATTGATCTGGTGAATGGGGGGTGATGAATTGATCTGGTGAGTGGGGGGTGAATTGATCTGGTGAGTGGGGGGAGTAATGAATTGATCTGGTGAGTGGGGGTAATGAATTGATCTGGTGAGTGGGGGGTGAATTGATCTGGTGAGTGGAGGGTAATGAATTGATCTGGTGAATGGGGGTGATGAATTGATCTAGTGAGTGGGGGTAATGAATTGATCTGGTGAGTGGGGGGTGAATTGATCTGGTGAGTGGAGGGTAATGAATTGATCTGGTGAATGGGGGTGATGAATTGATCTGGTGAGTGGGGGTGAATTGATCTGGTGAGTGGGGGTGAATTGATCTGGTGAGTGGAGGGTAATGACTTGATCTGGTGAATGGGGGTGATGAATTGATCTGGTGAGTGGGGTGTAATGAATTTCTCTGGTGAATGGGGGTGATGAATTGATCTGGTGAGTGGGGGGGTAATGAATTGATCTGGTGAGTGGGGGGTAATGAATTGATCTGGTGAATGGGGGTGAATTGATCTGGTGAGTGGGGGAGTAATGAATTGATCTGGTGAATGGGGGGTAATGAATAACATGACATTTGATATCCTTTGTTGGGTGATGAATTGATATGCTGGGGGGTTGAATAAATAAATTACATAACTGAGTTTTATTGCTGTGGAGCTCTGTGATACTCTCATACACACTGCACATTACTGTGAATTTTATTGCTATGGAGCTCTGTGATACTCTCATACACACTGTACATTACTGTGAGTTTTATTGCTGTGGAGCTCTGTGATATGCTCACACATGTCACGTGTTTTTTTGGGGGGGGCGCAAGTAGCTGGCCTGGCCTAGGGCGCAAAATAGCCTAGCACTGGCCCTGCTTGCCGACTTAAATGCAATCTCCAGGAAACACAAAAAAGGGCACAGCTGTGTCTTAACCCATACATTCGATTTATTTAAATTTATAACGAAGTTGGAATTTCATTAACAACATTGACTTTTTTTGAGGACAACTATACAGAAACAAAACAACATTTAAATAAACTGCTTTGGTCATTGTGTTTGCCTATGATAACCATTCAAGGAATGAATACGGCACTGGTCTTAAAGAACAATGCAATATCTCATCCCTTGACAAAATATAGTAAATAGCACTTATCCCACTCAGCCATTTTTGGCCTTCGTGGACCAGGGTCAGACAAAGGCCAGACAGCAGGACCGGGAAGGGGCGTGGCCAGATTCAAATGGATGGCCATAAGCATATGCTTAAGGGTTAGCCGTATGTAGTGTTTGGGCTAGCAGATGTGGTTTAAGGTTTGGATTTGAGCCATTCTAGGTGCAGTTAAAATTGAGAGTGAATGCGGCTTGCAATTCGCTCCTCCATGTATCATCATAGCTAAATAGGCTTTTGCCACGTGTGGTAGATGGCCCGTCTGGGCCTGTGTACCCCCCCCCCCAATATGTGTTATTTAACATACTTTCCCTTAGGCTTGGCTTATGCTTTAAAGAACAACAATGATCTTAAAAAAATCCTCTGCAGGGCATCAATCTTTAATTTAGAGTGCAACCATGAATTTTGCCGATGCAGCATCTTGCAGACTTTTTTCAGAAGTGGGGCACACCGTACATATGTTTAAACCCATTATCGCTCATGGTACAGGATGACCATGACCAAGCAATGGAGCTTCTGATACAAGAAGCCTTCTTAACCCCTTAGGACCAATGATGTAACTGTTCTGTCATAAATGCATTGACTTTAAAGACCCTTGGTCCTTAAGGGGTTAATACTTTACTTTGATAAGGGTCTCACTGAAAGGACTCCAAAACCTGAAAAAAAACTTAACAAGATGAAACTTTCAAGTATGTTGAAAGGTTCACCACTGTTTCCAAATACGTGTTCAGCAATTTATACTGGTAGGGTCCATTCTTATATATTTTTTATGATTTTTTCCTCTCAACTTTGGGTAGCTGGTTATCTCATTTACTGTTAATATTATTTTCTGTTCTTCTTGTCAGACTACTTTACTCAGTCTATTCTACGATGTTTTCTTTTTCTATTGGTTAACTATTATGTATGTCTTTACTTACCTTTCAATTAGTATCTACAGTCCACTCAATATTTATGTTTCTTGGTACTTCTCCCAGTAAAATGATGTCACCATATGATATATGATTGCTGAGATAAGATGTATTTACACAGGGGTATCTATGAATAGCGGTCGTGAAAAATGTCTGATTCAGAACTGAAACACACAAGTCTATTCACTAAAGGTGAAGCTTAGAAGATCTGGCAGGAGAAGTGAAAATTCTAGGACAAGAACCAAACAAGAAAAATGTTCCCATTTATCTCACTTACCGAATCGGCTATTTGGTCTAGATTGCTCTCTTCTCCTGCCAATTCTCCAGAGTTTCACCTTTTAGTGAATAGACCTGATAGAATTATTTACTAGACTTGTGAATTCATTTTTGATGAAATGCATTTAATTCAAAATTTCATCAATTTGTTTCAGAATAATGAAGCAACAAAACAACACATTGGCAAGACAAACGATGAAAGAATCATGTGAAGACAAAAAAGCTCATCTTACTTTGACACAATTTGGCCATCCATTCAATATTGCTGGGAGAAAAAGGAGTAGCTGAATTTGCTTGGCAAATCAACACCTTAGTTTGGCATGATGGACGAAGTGTATTTATAATGACATGGGCCATATCCTCTGTCCAATCCATGGGTAGAAAACAGTGATGTCTAGGGGACAGCGAATAAATGTTGATCTAGTGCCACTGCATTGTGCTCTGTAATAAATAAAATATATGTACTACTAAAGGGGCCTTCAAACGAGTTTCTCTTTAACTTCAATTTATACCCTACAGGGTGCCCTAGCATAGGGGTCTACCCCCGCACCCCCCCCCCTTTATGGTGATCTTCCATTTTCTTTGTGGCCTCTGCAACCATTCCCCTTCCAGCCTATAATAAAGTTTTCATCCCCTCTGATTGTGGCCATTCCGGGGTTTCAGGGAAATACTTGACCCCATTCTGTGGTTTCCCTTGACAATACTGCATAACTACTGCTATGGTTTGCATACATTAATATTCTGCTGTATTTCTCATCTACTTGTATTCTGACTATACTTGATTCAATAAAGAGTCATTCAGTTTAAAAATTATAAAATATTTTTAACCCCTTTAATAAAAGTTATGTTTTGAAACCCTGGAGTGCACCTTGTTTGATATAAAAAAAAATAATATATAATATAATTGTAACTGATAATTTACTACTAAATCACAACTAAAGCAATACTAGTAGATTAATATTATATTAATAAATAATTCAATAAATAAAAAATACTATTACTATTAATGTACTAAGTTATTAGCAGGTTAATTCCTTCACTGCTGAGCTCATTTTTACCGTTTTTGCTAATCATGTTTAAACGTGGTTTGAAGTCACATTTTATTATAAGACCCAGACAAATTATACAGCCTTTTTTTCGGCAGATTCATAATATATCATTATTATATGAATACATCATGCCCTGCCAGAATGCTATAGCAAAAAAAATGTAATAAAATTTTAATTTTCAATTATATACAGTGTGTAAAATTATTATTTTTTTCACATTTTATCATTCGGGCGATTGCAGATATATATTCTGGTACACTTCTTAAAAAAATTAGAAAGGGGAACGCCTTTTTTTGTTTTCTGGGAAATTACGTGAATTTTAGCTATAACCCAAAAAATAAAATCGTTAGTGCAACATTATAATTGAAATGGGAACAAAATTGCTGCATTAATAAAAAAAAACACGTTTTTATTTTTTTTAATTTATTATTTTTTTTTGTTTACTTTTAACATGGTCATGTTTTGTATCATTGGAAAGCCCATCTCCACCATAGGGTTTTCCTAAAGAAACCTCTTGGCAGATAGGGGTTAATTCTAACACTGACATCATCTCACCTTGTGCAATGATATCAGTGGGCGGGGAAGGCCCCGGAGGCTTGGCTGACATCCAAGATGTCAGCCACTTCCGGGAGAGGTCCACGATCCGGTGCCGGATCGTCACCTCAGGGTTTAAAGACAGACTCTACCCTTTCCAGTAGTGCCTGTCTTTAACTTTTCCCTCCTCCCGATCAGGAGGGACAGGGGTCAGAAAGGACCGCCTGTCCTTTAGATGATCTTCCAGTTTTGCCAGGGGGCCGCCTGAAAATTACATCAACGTGCAGGGAGGAGTCTCAAAAGCAGTGTCTGACTTCAAGGAACCCTGGAGGAGAGAGGTGAGTATACGAAGGAGCTCCCTGTAAGTGGAAAATGTGTGGGGAATGTCCTCCTCATATAGCGGGAGTCTACCATGACGTTTCCCACACGTCTTCCGCAGTGAAGGAGTTAAGGTAGTTTTTTTCAGAATAAATAAAATATATATAAAAAATTTATTAATGTAATATTTTATAATTGTAATTAGTTTTATTAATATTATTATCATTATTATTTAATAAGATTTATTATTCCATCATATCATTAAAATTTAATTATGCTACATTATAATATGTACAAATGAAAATATATCTATATATGTAATTCATGATATAATTTAATAAATATTGTGAGAAAAGGCAGCACAATTAAAAAAAATGGGGGGGGCATCATGGTATGTATTCATCCAAAGCACTCCAACAAACCAAATTGTCTTAACAAAATTTGGATGTTAAAAGACTTCATTAATCATCTCAACGATCCTGTAGCACGCCTCCACGTGAAACGCTGAACCTCCATGATGCATTTCACGTGGAGGCTTGCTACAGGATCGGTAAGATGATTAACGAGGTCTTTTAACATAAATACATGTGTTTGGACAGTTGTCTGTAACCTTGAGAAAGGCTCCGAGGGGCTGAAACGTCGGTACTTGGATAAAGCTACCTTTTAATGATTTAAATAAAGCATCACTTTTTATTTTTTTGACTTAAGCCCCTGAGTGCGTCCATTTCATGTGAGGTTCTATTTAATATTTCCTGGATTTGTGCACCTGGGCATCACTTTTTACTGTGGTGGCTCTGTGCAGGCTTGAACATATTTAATATATATTATATCTTCATGTCATATATCTGCATGTCATTATTATCAGATTTGTTTTTTTTTCTATTGTTAAGTGAGAAATATTTAAAAACAATGCAGATATAATTTTTTATATTTTATGTCCTTATTTATGGTGTAGAATTACTCTTATTGTTTGGGGGGGTGCAAATGTGCACTTATAAATACTGCAAAATAAATAACTTTAGGTGGGGTCATTTTTTCTATCATTGAAGCATACGTACCAAGAACGTGATACTCCATCCTATCTTGTCTAACCTACAATCAGAAAGGTATTATGCTCAGCTCAAAGTCTAGAGGTCATCATTAGGTTCGTAATTGCATGTTTCTATTTGTTTGAGAAATGATACTTAGAAAGACATGTCCTGTTTGCAATCATTTTATGACATTAAGTACAAGAGCTCTTCTGCTACATAAACACTATCGTCTCTTTATTGTGTTGAATTTAAGATCCAGAGAATGTGAAATAAAAGAATAAAAAGTGTTTGATATAGTGAAATTCATTTATAGCAAAGACACATTTCGATGACATCACAGCCATGACATAATGAAGTTCTGTTTGCAATGGAGGGAGTCCAATGAATTCCTCAAGAGAACAACCAACTTTTATTTCTTGCTTTAACAATTGTTGCCACTTTTCACTTCTATCCTTTTATTTATAACTAGAAAAAGAAATGGAATTTAAGCATTCAAAGCAAAAAAGTGAATACAACGTACAGATAATAGCATTGACTGGAACATTAATAAACTATTATTTCTCTATGCAGCAATGTAAGATAGCATATTCGGATGTGCAGAGAATGGGACATCATGAGGCTCGAGAGATGGGTCAGTCATGATTTATGATAGCGTTGCTGAGCCCTTTAGTCATAACCGTTATGGAATTAACAAAATAGCTTTCCATTTTGCTAATCAGAACATACATGTAAACAAACGAATATTCATCGCTGTAATTTCCATAGAATGATACTTTTAGTAATTATAAATAATTATACTCTCCTCATAGGTATTACAGAATACCATTAATATGTTCGGCAATGTGTCACTTCATAATTAATTATTTTTTTCCTCCTTGGGCATATAATTTAAACAAAGATAGTAACATTTTATTATAAATACCTATTACATTTATATATATTTATATATTTAAAAAAAATAGGAATTTCTGTTAACAAATAAAACTAGTACTTAAATGACTTCCTGCATTGTTTACTTTTTTCTGTATTTGTAGAGACTGTCTTTCTGACGGTTTAATTCATTTTTTTCGAAATTACACCATGAAGTTTCACACAGGCCTATCTACATATATCTCTGCAATTTGTTAACTATTAAAACTTTAGAATTTATTGCAACTTAAAGACATTTATGTTTAGATCTGTGCTTGTCATTCTAACAAAGTTAGATATTGTCCTACAGACTGACCGTACATCCTGAGTAGCTACTAGGGCTTGTATCCAGTAGGTATCTCTTGGCTAACCCTGTAACAGAATGTGGAAAACTGTAGGACATATGAGGGAGTAGCTCTTTGACAGCCAGAAGAATATCTGCTGTCTATACCTGCTCTATCATATTCGGTGCTACACAATGCGGACAATATATTTGTATTACAGTAAACTGGTCAATTGTGAATCTAGGTTTAAAAAAATAACTTAGCTCTGTATCAAATTTCAGTTATGTCTGTATAAACATTGACACAAGTTAATACAACTCAAAGATTTTTTATTTCATTTTTTTTTCAATTTGCAATTATTTCGGGTGCAGGCAAAAAACAAAATATATATATAAAAATAAAAATGAAAGGATAAAAGAAGAAGCTTGTAATCCTTTGGGTACGGTTTAATTAATCTGGCTGCAATTTAAAGGTCACATTACCCAGTATTGATTATCACCAGCACTGTGTGACCATAGATGGTAATTTATGAACACTACTCATGTACATCGCCTGAGAGAGGTGGGATGAAGCTTGTGACCTAATAACGTCCCAAAGGTCATACAAAACCAAACTAGGAGATGCAATTTTGGGGGCCAACACAAATCTTTTCATTCGGCTATCAATGTAAAAATACCTATACCAATATCTTTATTATTTTTTTGTAAGTAAACAAAGGGTGTCCAGTGAGATGCATTTAGAGTGGAACGTGCCGATGCATCAGCAAGAGCAATATTTTATATAACAGTAATATAATAAGCCAGCTACAATTTTCATTTGATAAATAATATTATTAGCAGTGGTTCATACAGATTCCTGTTCTGCTCCCCATTTCCTGACAAATTGTTTCCTTTGCTGTATATAAATAATGTTGAAACCTTTGGATGCAAGACAGATTTTTATGCAACTGTACTGGCACTCAAAAGAATTAATATGAGACTTATGGATGATCACACTGAATCATTACCAGTGAAGGAAAAGCACAATCTGTTGTTTTGTATCTCTTTTTGGATGAGCATGGCGTTCATATAAAATAAACAATATCAATTGGTCTGTAGTGCGAAAACACAACGAGAAAGAATGTCAGCTTAAACAAATGATATCTATAGATACAAATACACTGTAGAATATGTTTTGGACACGTGTCATTTCATAAGTCAACCCTACACTGTAGGTTTGCTTTGTTTGATTTTTTTTCTTGTAATGGTAAAAAATGTTGAGTTTTCTATGAGTGTGAACCAACAGTTTGTAACTGAGATCCCCAGAATGCCAATATTTGCAATGCAAACAACTAGTGATACAACTGCATTGAATGCCCTGGGAGTTCCTAACTCCAAGTCACGTACTTAGGTAGGGCAGTCGGACCTTCTTTCCAGTTTCACAAAACCATTTTGACACAGTGACAGCTGCATGCAGCTGTATTGACCTGGCAATCCAAATTGCTAGGCTGTTTTTGTGGATAGAAACAATGCCACAAGACAACATATCACTGTTGGCAGCAATCTCTTAGATCATTTTCATATTAAATCTCCTGGGTACTGTGCCTGTGACTTCAGCTTCTACTACAGCCCCATTGTTTTTGCGTGGAACATACTCCAGGTCGATGTTGGTTTTATGCTTCCCTTTCCCTCGGCTCCAAACAAAAAGGAGTAGGAAACAAAACAAAACCACTCCCAGGAATGTGAAGCAACCCATTGCCGTGGAAACCAATATAGTCTTAAGGTCCAGAGAAAATGTCATATTTGTATTCGTGCCATTGGTGTTGGTTTCGTTTAACTCTGTAATGAACATTGGTGTCATGTTTGTATATGAGCGGTCAGGTACAAATCCTTTCACAGTGAGTGAAGCTGAGAAAGTATCGTTACCTGCCGCATTACTAGCAACACACATGTAGGTCCCGGTGTCTTGAAGTTGAGCATATCGTATTTCCAATGTGCCATTTAAAAGCACTGTAGCTCTTCCATCGGTCTTGGATGAGACCATCCTCTTGCGTGGGGTCACCCAGGAAATCATAGGCTGAGGATCTCCATCTGCATTGCAGTTCATTTGCACTCTCTTGCCCTCATCTACGTAAAGCTCCTGCATTTCCCGGTCACGGATTTTAGGCTTTTTACACGTAAAGTAAAATGATAATACAGTAGTGTGGAATTCCTTGAAGGCCTTTTCTCTAACATTATCTGGACTAGCACACATTGGCTGTTGGCTTCCAAAATTCAGCGCAGGATGTCGCTGTAGCATCCAAATGAGGCGGCAATCACAAATCAGAGGGTTGTTATCAATACAAAGTGTCTCCAGTGCTTTAGGTGAATGGAAAACATTTTCCTCTATTGTTTCCAGGAGATTCTGAGACACATTAAGTAGTCTTAGGAAACGCAGACCTTGAAACGCTTGCGGCTCAATGTTGTGCAATTGAGCTCCCACTAAGTGTAGCTCTTGAAGGCGCACCAAGTCAGCCAGTACACCTGTCTCAATGACTGAAATCGGATTATACGAAAGGTTTAAGTGTGTAAGGTAAATTAGATGTTTTAACGCATGATATGGGATCATAGACAAATTGGTGTAAGTTATTGATAAAAATGTAAGATTTAGACCATAAAGGGTGTTTGCAGGTACCATGGCCAATGAAGGCCAATTGCTTATCTCAAGGATTTTTAGGCGGAACAACCTCTTAAAGGCAATCGGAGGCAATGTATTAATATTAAGAGATCGTAAGTGTAGACTAACAAGATTATGAAGGTGAGACAGAGCCTCTGTTGGTACAGCCGTTAAGTTGCATTTTTCCAAAGTGAGCTGCTCCAGGCTAAGAAGTCCACTGAAGGCTCTGTGTGTTATATAAACTAATTCATTATCTCCAACTTCAAGGGATTTTAAATTATGAAGGTCTTGAAACATATAGTCTAGCAAAATAACTATTTTGTTTTCGCTTATATCAAGTTTAGTTAAGTTTGTCAAACCAGTGAACACTCCTAAAGAGACCAGTTTTAAGCGATTTCCCTTCAAGCGCAGAGAGCGCAAATTGAAAAGACTATTGAAAGCTCCAGGCTCCACATTTGAGATGATATTGTCACTAAGGTCTATTTCCTCCAGTAGGGGATAGGATAAAAAATCTTCTGGGTTCACACTTTTTAACTTGTTCTTGCTTAGATCCAAGATTTTAGTCTCAATTGGGATTCCCTCTGGAATGGAAATAAGGCGTCTCCGATGGCAGCTGACAGACTTGTTCGGTGCTGAGCACTCACACCGAGCTGGACAACCAAGCGTACATCCAACATAGACCAAAACCATGGTCACACATAGAAGTAGTTGCCAGCAGAATGTGGCCGTGTGAAGCATGACTCCACCCATTAAGACCCGTTCTCTGGTCAGGGACCTGCAAAGAAAAACAAAAGACAAAGACATAATGAGACATGAATGAAATAGATACTTGAAAGTATATATAAAAGCATCAGAATTACCTGTATATATGTCTGTTAAACAATCAAATAATGCAATGCCTACTTTCACAATTTTGTTCCTTTTAAAGCCACATGGCTGACTCACATTGATAGCCTTTCGGGTGAGCAACATAATGACATCATCAGAATAAATCACTACACCTACTTTGCCTTGATTTCTCATCAGTATCTTTATTAAGTGGAGTAAATTCAATGCTCAAAAAGGTTTTAAGTGTTATTATATTCAAGTGTTTAAAATGAATCAATGAAAATTGTCGTGATTTCCTTAAACTTCATATTTTCTATTCTAGCACTTTATGTACAATTACACTTGTGTGAATTTAATGCCGGGTCTGAATGAATTTTAGCAAAGTTGGCATAAAGCTAACACTACAATATTTATTTAATGCTGCTATGGGATAAAAAAAATAAGGAAAGCTCCTAAACAATACTTAAAATAACTAGCAATAAATATCATATAATATTTCTACCCAACAATCCAATAAAATTTGATTGTGTTGACATATGTTGCACCAAATTTAAGGAAGAGTTTAAATTAATTTAAAAGGTCATGGTGGTTTATATTTGTCTTGTAAAAATTCCACAATTTCGGATTTAGCCAAAACAATGCATTCAGAATCAAATAAAAAGAAAATAAATCGCATAAGAAAATACAGTCAGGTCCAGAAATATTGGGACATCGACACAATTCTAACATCTTTGGCTCTATACACCACCACAATGGAGTTGGAATGAAACAAACACAATGTGCTTTAACTGCAGACTGCCAGCTTTAATCTGAGGGTATGTACATCCAACTCAGGTGAACGGTGTAGGACTTACAGCAGTTTGCAGATGTGCCTCCCACTTGTTAAGGGACCAAAAGTAATGGGACAATTGGCTTCTCAGCTGTTCCATGGCCAGGTGTGTGATATTCCCTCATTACCCCAATTACAATGTGCAGATAAAAGGCCCAGAGTTCATTTCAAGTCTGCTATTTGCATTTGGAATCTGTTGCTGTCAACTCTCAAGAGGAGATCCAAAGACCTGTCACTATCAGTGAAGCAAGCCATCATTAGGCTGAAGAAACAAAACAAACCTATCAGAGAGATAGCAAGAACATTAGGCATGGCCAAAACAACTGTTTGGAACATTCTCAAAAAGAAGGAACGCACCGGTGAGCTCAGCAGCACCAAAAGACCCAGGAGACCACGGAAAACAACTGTGGTGGATGACCGAAGAATTCTTTCCCTGGTGAAGAAAACACCCTTCACAACAGTTGGCCAGATCAAGAACACTCTCCAGGAGGTAGGTGTATGTGTGTCAAAGTCAACAATCAAGAGAAGACATCAGAGTGAATACAGAGGGTTCACCACAAGATGTAAACCATTGGTGAGCCTCAAAAACAGGAAGGCCAGATTAGAGTTTGCCAAACAACACCTAACAAAGCCTTCGCAGTTCTGGAACAAGATCCTATGGACAGATGAGACCAAGATCAACTTGTACCAGAGTGATGGGAAGAGAAGAGTATGGAGAAGGAAAGGAACTGCTCATGATCCTAAGCATACCACCTCAGTGAAGCATGGTGGTGGTAGTGTCATGGCTTGGGCATGTATGGCTGCCAATGGAAGTGGTTCTCTTGTATTTATTGATGATGTGACTGCTGACAAAAGCAGCAGGATGAATTCTGAAGTGTTTCGGGCAATATTATCTGGTCACATTCAGCCAAATGCTGCAGAACTCATTGGACGGCGCTTCACAGTGCAGATGGACAATGACCCAAAGCATACTGCAAAAGCAACCAAAGAGTTTTTGAAGGGACAGAAGTGGAATGTTATATAATGGCCAAGTCAATCACCTGACCTGAATCCCATTGAGCATGCATTTCACTTGCTGAAGACAAAACTGAAGGGAAAATGCCCCAAGAACAAGCAGGAACTGAAGACAGTTGCAGTAGAGGCCTGGCAGAGCATCACCAGGGATGAAATCCAGCGTCTGGTGATGTCTATGCGTTCCAGACTTCAGGCTGTGATTGACTGCAAAGGATTTGCAACCAAGTATTAAGAAGGGAAAGTTTGATTTATGATTATTATTCTGTCCATTACTTTTGGTCCCTTAACAAGTGGGACGCACATCTGCAAACTGCTGTAAGTCCTACACCGTTCACCTGAGTTGGTTGTACATACCCTCAAATTAAAGCTGACAGTCTGCAGTTAAAGCACATTGTGTTTGTTTCATTCCAACTCCATTGTGGTGGTGTATAGAGCCAAAGATGTTAGAATTGTGTCGATGTCCCAATATTTCTGGACCTGACTGTAGCTGTAAAGTGATTTTGTGATGTGGTATTATTTCTTGATAAAAAAATATATATCCAGGATTACTTTTATTTCTTACATTCGGACCTATTATGACCCTGATGGTAGCAGGGAGCCACTAAGGGAAAATATCGCTGCGAATTGATAGCACTTACTGGCTCCCTGTTACCAACTCTATATACAGACTGAGCCACTGTATTAGTGAATTGAATATTTGAGAGTCGCTACATGATACTGGCAGTGGTGCACCCACTGATATCAGTTTGTTGAGTCCTTAGGACTCCTTAGAGTCAGGCATGATAGGGGTCACCTAAGAGCCCCAGAAAGATATTGGGACCTTTTTTTTCCCCCTGCGCACCATTGCTCGTGGCAAGAAGTAGCGGATTGAACTGTGTGTATTGTGTTATCAGAGTTTAAGTAAGGAAACATTTGTTGCACATTTTTTCAGTGTTAACCAATGTGACGGAGCGACTGCACCCTAACTTGGTACCTCCGTTCGCAGGCTCTCTTCCATGTAACAGTCCCCGGAGCAATCTTTCCTAACAGCTCCCCAAAACTTTAACCGCAGTTTAAGGCTAATGTCGGATGAACGCAGGCTGAGCGCACTCTGCGTGCGTGCACAACGGATGGACGTACTGACGGAAGATACTGTAGACCCCACACTGTCAGTTTTTGTTGACGGACGTAGGAAAAAAGGGAATTATGGGAAACAAAATTAATTAGTTAATTAAATGACAGAAGTTTTTTTGGTCTGACTGTACCTGTCATTTAATTTTAATTCATTTTGATTCCCATATTTCCCTTTTTTTTCTACATCCGGTAAAAAAATACGGACTGTGTGGTGCCTACAGTATCTTCCGTCAGTACGTCTGTCCGTTATGCACGCACGCAGAGTGCGCTCAGACTACGTTCGTCTGACATTAGCCTAAATACTTTTAAAACATGAATATATATTTTTAGTTACAATACTCATTTACAGTATAACATTTGTGCAAATACACTCTTTTCACAATGGGTCAAATTCATCAAATGTAAGGTGAATGAAGAGTTACTAGCAGAACATATCATTTTTTTATTACTAAAAATGCAGAGCAGTATTTTATGATAAATGCCTCTTTAGGGTTATTCTCCTGCCAGAAAACTGATGAAGAATTTAATGGCAAACGCTGGGCTAAAAATTATGAATTTATCTCCCATCCCTCCCCAACTATAATTCAGGTTTGCTATTTTGGCTGTAAATTCTCTTATAAGTCTTCAATTTGCCATTTAGTGAATAACCCTTGTGGCGATAGAAGTGGGAAAGAATGGTTCACTAAGCTATTTTTCTTATACATGTACTCAGAGAATTATTTTAATAATCAATAAATAGTACATGTGCATTTTATTAATAGGTCAGCGTGAAACATTCCGACGGTAGAAACGAGAGAGCAGGAACGGTGCCAGCGAAATATCTGCAAGCATCAGTAAAACATAATTAACAAATCAGAATTTCTAATTCTATTCCCACTGAATACATGAAAGAAGCTGAAAACCAAAGCTGATATTCACCTTTGTATATTAAGCAAGAGCGTGAATGATGAATATGCATGAATATTAGCTGATAGCCACATGACGGTAACACTTTCTGTCCTTTCGCTTAAAGGCAGACTGCGAGATGGGGGCGAGGGACACCTGCTGTGACATGAAAGTGGAGCCTTTCACCATCTAAATGGCAGGCATCTAGGAGCAGCAGAGGGCACTAGTGATCATATCACTGCTAATAGTCATAATTGAAGAGAGCGGTCTGCCAGAGCTACAAAATACCTCTCGTATAAATGAATTAATAAACCATGATGTGCTCAAGAAATCAGGCGTAAGGGCTCATAAACTCATAAGTGTGCCCTTAAGATTTCTATTGAAGGGTAAGGTATATGAATAGCATACAATGTATCTGACTTTGAGAGACACAGAGTATGATATATTACACAACCTAAAATGTCAGCCTGTCCCAGATCTATAAGGAAAACATATTTTCCAGTATAGGTACAAGTGAAAGACAGCCAATATAAAATACTCTTTGCATTTACTTAACATGGTGTCAAAAACACAATGAAAAGTGCTCCCACCAAATAAGATCAGATCTACTGCATGAAAATAGTAATAATGAACTGACCTAATAATTTATTTGTGCATTTATGTGTGTATGTATTGCTGTACTAGCTAACTAAGGCTAGGGTCAGACGAACGCATTTTTCGCGTCGACCGTGGAAAAGTGCGGTCGAACGAACGGACATATTTTTTCACGGAATACGCGGTAGCGGTCATACGATGCGCCTTTTCGTCCGTGATTTTGTACGGATCATCAATAAAACACTTTTTGTGTCTGGACGTATGTTGGCCGGACATTAGCAGCGTCTGATGTCTCCCAATCACACACACACGCCGCTATGCGGCCGCAGCGCACTCTGTACGTCAGTAGTAGCGGTTTGACGTTCTCGAAAAAATGCGTTCGTTTGCCACTTGCGTTGCGCGGACGAACTTTCGTGCGGCCGTACTTCGTGTGTTCCCCGGCATTGGACGTCATTTGCTGCTAGCACGGCCGTGATTTTGTGCGGCTAAACGCACGTTAAAGCTGCGTTCGTCTGACCCTAGCCTAACAGTTGCATTTATTTTATTTTTTCCCCTTTTTATCTGGATGCACAAAGTATGTACCGAGTATCCTAATTATACAGTATGTGCAGCAGCAAAGAGTACTATTATGTTGACTTCACATTAGTCTTCTGTTTCAATAATAAAAAAAGACCGTACAGTAAATTGCTTTCCAACATTTAAATTTTCAGGTGACACAAACAATAAGGCACTGCTCTTTCCTCAATTAATCAACATGACAAAACTATAAAAAAATTTCCAATACATATATTTTTACAAATAAATATGTGCCTTTTGTGTATCAGTTCAGCTCTGGGAGAGTGTTCAACAGCATAGGCATTTTAACAAGTCCATGCAAAGGAAACATTATGAGAGAAATAACACAACCCAAGTCAAGAATCAAGAAGACATGAGTAGGTGAGTTTAAAGGTTTAGGGGAGTTTGAAGACGGGATTCATCTACTATGTAGCAATAGCTGGAAGATTGTATGATGATGAAAAAAACTCATTGGATAGTCAAATGAAGAAGAAGAATTTATTAAGGGATCTCTATGGAGATTATTCCTAATCCTAATAGGATAAGAAGTGATTAACAACAATTTCAACTCTCGGCTCTATCCACCCGCACCTCCCCTCTCATCTGCCTTTAGTGCTCAGGACCTGGCAGATTACTTCTTAAATAAAACGCTCACAATCAGAAGCAACACTGTGACAGAAACCAGTAATCCACCACCTCCACTCCCAGAAGCCCCCTCTGCTACCCTCTGCTGCTTCCTCCCAGCCAATGAGGAGGAAGTCCATTCTTTACTGTCCTCCACGCATCTCACTGTGTGCCTGCTCGACCCCTTTTCCTCACATCAGATACCTCCACTCTCCTCCTCCCTCACCCCTACTCTCACACACATCTTCAACCTATCTATTCTCCAATGGCTCCTTCCCATCCACCTTCAAACATGCACAGGTTACCCCTATACTAAAGAAACCCTAGATCCGAACTCTCCATCCAATTATCCTTGCTTCCATATACCTCTAAACTCTTGGAAAAAATAGTTTTCAACCACCTCTCCCTCTTCCTGTCCTCTAATTCCCTACTTGACCACCTGCAATTAGGCTTCTGTCTCCTACACTCAATGGAAACTGCCCAAACCAAAGTCACCAATGATCTCCTAACTGCTAAACACCACAGCCACTATTCTATTCTCATCTTGCTTGACTTTTCAGCTGCTTTTGACATGGTCGACCACTCCCTCCTACAGACTCTCCACTCTCTCGGGCTCTGTGACACTGCACTCTTGGATTAACTCTTATCTGTCTAAAAGATCCTTCTCTGTTTCATTTGCGGGTAACTCCTCCTCTTCAATGCCTTTATCAGTTGGTGTACCTCAAGGCTCTGTCCTAGGTTTTCTGCTCTTCTCTATCTACACCTCCTCCCTGGGCAAAAACATTAACAACTTTGGCTTTCATTACCACCACTATGCTTATGATACTCAGATCTACCTCTCCATCCCTGATCGCTCTCCTACTGTCTTTTCCAAAATCAGCGACTGTTTATCTGGCATATCCTTCTGGATAGCCTCTCACCACCTAAACATTAACATGTCGAAGACTGAGCTCCCACTAATTCCTCCCTCTAATGTTTCTCACCTCCTGACTTCTCTATCATGGTTGATGGTATAACTATCTCCTATCAAGCCAGGTTCGTTGTCTTGGAGTTACACTTGACTCTGTACTTTTCTTCATCCCTTACATCCAGTCTCTTTTCTTCTCCTGCTGCTACCAATTATGTTATATTTCCAAAATTTGGCCATTTTATACCGCTGACACCACATAGCAACTCATCCACGCCCTTGTAATCCCCCAAATTGACAATTGTAATAATATTCTAGCTGGCCTCCCTCTCTCCCACCTCTCCCCCCTATAATCCATTCTGAATGCCTCTGCCAGGTTCCTCCACCTCACCCAGAATTAAATTCAAAATCCTTACCCAGACCTACCAAGCTTTCACTAACTCAGCTCTCCATTACCTGACCTCATTAATTACCAAATACACCCCAGCCCGCTCCCTAAGGTCAAACAGTGACCTGCACTTAGACTGCAGGATTTCGCACATGCAGCCCCCATCCTCGGGAACGCTCTCCTTCGTACTGTCATACATTCCCCTAGTTTCCCTTCCTTCAAATGCTCCCTTAAGACATTCCTATTCAGGAAAGTCTACCACCCGACTCAAATACACCTCACTGCCCCAACCAGTCCAACACTCTCACTTTGCAGTCTTCTCCTCCTGTTTCCACCCCCAACCCTTCTAGACTATACGTTCCCACGGGAATAGATCCCTCATTTCCTCTGGTACTGGTTTGTCAAAATTTTGTTCAATCTCCATGTATTGTAACCCTGTCTATATCGTGCCAATTGTTCAGCGTTGCTGAATTTGCTGGCGCTATATAAATAAAGAATAATAATAAATCAGCATTGACTAGTTAGGCTTTTCTGTACATATGTAAGCTGTTGAAACATATGCTAGGTGTATAATCTAGAGGCCTGCAATAAAAAATTTGGGACCTCTTAACGAACCACTGGTTGAGGCCCTCCTTTACTCAACTTCCCATTTCTGTAAACTAAAAACAAAACATTTTGCTTCCTCTTCTGCTCACCTGATATTACGGGGAGTTGGCTAAATTCCTGATAGTTTTTCAAGGAGATAATAACTGTTACATGGGGGGCAGAGTGTTTTGCCTGCATCTCTACCTAGTGAAGACCATGCTGATCACTTCCTCATTGGGGTCGGAATACTCTTACTGTCCCAAGATGCCACAGGAAATTTTTTGGTATCATGGTAGGCAATCTTGGGAAGCATTGAGCTGAATAGGGTTTGGCAAAGAATGAGGCCCCTTTGAGTCACTGGGCCCCTGAACATATCATGGGCTCTCACACCCAACTCCCCCTCCCAATGGCAGCCCTGATAATAGAACATATTGTACGTTAGAAACAGTAGTCAGAAACTGAAAGCTCAACATCAAATGTTAGAGAGTTCTTTATATGTGGGTTAGGACACTGATATTTATTCAACTGAAGAAGACGCTGTAGAACAGGAATACCAAACTCCAGCCCTCCCAGATGAAGTTGACCTGCAATTCCCAGAAATCTTTGAATGCAATAGATGGTCAAAAAATCATGTGAGTTGTAATTTAGAAAAATATGTGGGGATCTGGCAAATGACACCCTCTGCTATGGAAGGACATTGGACAAGATTTGCCAGATGTCGTGACTGCTGTGTTGTACATCAATAGTTCAGTGAGGCTTAAATCTCACCCAATATACCCAGGGCAACAAAGCTGGCCGGTTACTGGCATCTAAATTGAAATCTAAAAGACTACAAACCAAAATTCCTTACCTATTAGATAATGGAGGGGATAGGATTTACAACCCGTTAAAAATCTCAGAGGAATTTGCCAACTTCTACGCCTCTTTATGTAACCTAAAATCAGATCCTGCGACTCACGACCCGAACCCAGATGAGATAACTCAATTCCTCCAGGAAGCAGAACTCCCCTCCCTATCTCGTTCACAAGCGGCAGAGTTGCTGGTTCCGTTCACAGAGGAAGAGGTGCGTAAGGCCATTAAAGCTCTTCCAAAGAATAAAGCCCCTGGGCCGGACGGTTTTTCTAATTTATATTATCAAACCTTCGCAGACATTCTAATACCAACCCTTACGGGACTTTTCAACCATATCAAATCCACAGGTGTAATACCCCCGGAAATGCTTCAAGCTACTATTATAACATTACCTAAACCTGGCAAATCCCCGACCAGCTGTGCGAACTTTCGTCCTATATCCTTATTAAATGTGGATGCTAAACTATACGCTAAACTGATGGCGTCTAGAATGGCTCCTTTGCTGCCATTCTTGATATCAGCGGAACAGACCGGGTTTGTAACTGGCAGACAGACATGTGACAACACCCGACGGTTCTATAATATAATCGATATCGCCTATAGAACCAATACATCTGGGCTTCTCCTGGCACTGGATGCCGAGAAGGCATTTGACCGCCTACACTGGGGCTATATGCGTAAGGCACTAGAAACCTTTGGTTTCCCTGCCCTATTTATTGATGGTATCATGAGCCTGTATTCCCTTCCAACGGCAAAGGTCCTGGCATCTGGGTTTCTTTCCTCCTCGTTCTCTATTACCAATGGCACCAGGCAGGGCTGTCCACTCTCCCCACTCATCTTTGTTTTGGCTTTGGAGCCCTTGGCCTCACGGATCAGGCGGGACACTTCCATCTCTGGCATCTCTACACCAGATGGAATTCATAAATTAGCTTTGTTCGCGGATGATATTTTGATTTTTCTTACATCCCCTGAAACTTCTTTACCATCTCTGATGCGTCAGCTGACTTCATATGGCCTAGTCTCCTATTATAAAAACAATGTGAGCAAGACGCAGGCACTGCCGCTACATGTTGACGATCTCTCACTCTCCACCTTAAGGGCCTTATATCCATTCGACTGGAGAACGACCTCTTTGAAATATTTAGGTATTTCTCTTACCAAATCCAGGGGTACTATCCTCAAATATAATTATAACCCCTAATGACTTCTATCTCCTCCCAACTGTCCTCCTGGCTTGATCTGGAGGTCTCTTGGATGGGACGTATGGCAGCTCTGAAGATGTGTATTTTACCCCAGATTCTTTATTTTTTCAGGAACATCCCAGTTTTTATCCCGGCACATATGTTGCTACGCATGCAAAAAATGCTGCAGGCACACATATGGAAAGGGAGGCCTCCACGCATTCCAGCCTCCACAATTACCGCGACTAGACGTAGGGGGGGGCTAGGCTTTATAAACGTTACAGCATACTACAGAGCAGCTCTATTGGCTCAGCTCCTGTCCTCCATGTCCCAGCGAGACACTCCTTTATGGTTACGGATGGAGAATGCTTACATTGCTCCTTTTCGAGTTCACGACCTGATGTGGTTTGAGAAGCTCCCACACCACGCATTGGAGGGTATCTTGCCCTCCACTTCCCTTTCCCTTATGTCATGGAGGCTATGGGGTAGACGCCTTGTACGACCTTTCTCATTGCTCAGCTTCGCTCCATTGCGCTTCCTCTGTCGCACTATACAAGACCTGAACCTTGACCGTTGGTTTCAATTAGGCCTTACACATATTCATCAACTTTTTACATCCTCTTCCATTAAAACCTTCCCGGACATAGCGCGCGAGTTTGCCCTCCCCACTAGCGAATGTTTCAAGTACCTTAGGGTAAAACATGCACTGACTCAACGGGGTATTTTCTCCTTTGCAGCGACGGAGACTACGGCCTTCCACAGATTGTGCTTAGGTAAAAAGGTTACGAAAAAGCCTTTGTCTTTATGTTATGATAGTTTGTTGTCTGCGAACCCCAATAAGAAACTACCTTATATGATTAGATGGGAAAAAGATCTGTCGTTCGAGTCTTCTAAGGAAGACTGGTTCTACGCCACGGAAACGGTCTATAAATATACCAGGAGCACTAATCTGCGGGAGGCACATCTTAAACTCTTATATAGATGGTACTTGACCCCGAATCGTGTGGCTCATATATCCGGGCATTCCAGTGTATGCTGGCGCTGTGGCACCAGTGTCGGTTCTATCCTTCACATCTTTTGGCAATGTCCGCTGCTAGCTACCTTCTGGGGGAAAGTTTGTAGACTGATATCTCACTGTACCGGAATATCTATGCCCCTATGCCCTAAACAATACCTCTTACATATGCTTCCAATTACTATCCAACAGCGGCATAGAGGCATCATATCGAATATACTTAGCGTAGCTAAATCTACTATAGCACGTCATTGGCTTTCTCAAGATAGTCCCTCAATGAGAGAAGTCATGTTATCATTGGAGAATGTTTATCTGTACGAAGACATGTACCACAGGGCTGTAAACTCTTTCAGCATGTTTCAAGACATATGGGAAGGATGGGAACTTTTTGTAGAGTCTGGAAACCTGATCTAAATTTTTTTTTATTTTTTTTTATATAAATGATATAAAGGAGATATTTGAGGATACAGCATAAATATTGCCGTCTGTGGACCTCACTAAGCATATGCATAAGGATTTTATTTCTGATTTTTCTTTCTCTTCTCCCCGTAATTTTGTGTACTCTTATGATTTGTGTGTTCGGTTATGTTTTAAAGTGTTATAAATTTTATTGTGTTTAGTTTAACTTGGGAAAGTTTGGTTCCACAGATTGCTTGTATTGCAAATCTTATGTTATTGCTAGAATTGATAACTGCAGGATCCTGCGTGATCCCCCTTTTTCATTATCCCAATCTTGGTGATTTCTGGCATCTGTTTCTTCTGTGTGAACCTCAATAAAAATTTTATATACAAAAAAAAAAAAACTAGTTCAGTGAGGAGCAGTGCACTGTACATTGCCTCTCCACGAGGTCTGAGGACAATACAAACTATATAACACGTTGGGAGCTGCTAACTGCAAGACCATGCTAAGGTTTATCCACATGGCAATTAGGATTGAAGATCTGCCAAAAAGTTTGTGAGCTGTAAAATGCACTACTATAATGATATAATAAAACCCGAAATTGACCTGTTATTTAATCTTCGTGTTTACTCACTATATGTAACTCTTGCTTTGGATCTTTGTTACAATGTAGAGACATTAGCTTCTATCTATTTGTATCTGAGAATTTGCGTCAAGCTAGCCATCCTTCTGTTTTAGCTTGTTTATCTACCTTGCAGTGTACGCATGTGTTTTGCACTTCACCTGACAGAGTATTAACCACGTAGAAGATTGAGTCATCAACTGCACAAGCACTTCCTTTTATTTTGAGAATTAGCGGGGAAAAATGATCCCCCAGCTGTATGAAACATTTTCCACCTAAACATCACGTTGCCAGATGTTCAACGCAGAACTTGTGTAGAAAATCCGTCAGTCAAGTTTAGAAACAGAATCACCAGGGGCCTTTTTCAACTCCCTTTGAACTGTCATCGGCACAGTGAAAATCGTGCAGCCTGGGAGCAAGATGCACAGCTACAGGCACTGGCGTCTTTGTTTCTTTGCCCTTGTTTTTTAACTTATAAAATAATGAAATAAAATTACGTGACCTGTGTTTGGAAATACATATAGACAGCCATCCTTCCTAGAAAGTGGAAGCCGTTTTGTCGGAGAATCTACCCTCCTGACTGGATGTGCTAAATATCTCAGCAACTGGTTTGGTGTAAACATTTTCATTGGCAAAGGATACTTAGCAAATGGACTTGTTTTGTTTTAGTTTGAAATTAATTTGTAAATCGACGTGCTATTTCTAGTGTAAAGTGACTGAAACGAACATTACAGATAAGATGTTACAAAAGAAGACGCTTTTTTTAAATTAGAATATAAGGCACAGCATGGCATCCTATACAAATGAGCAATCACGCCATGATTTCATGAACATCGGTATGTATGATAATGCACAGCATCACACAAGATGCTGCCCACTGAGGGGGAATAGTGTTTTGGACAACAGAAAATTTAATTATGGTTTATACAATCAACTACTGAGATTTCAGCTTCAAAGTCTGTGGAAATTGCTCATTAATTAATGAATTCAAAGGAAACCGAACTCCAGGTACCCCTATATAGCCTCATATATGTTGGGACAGTCTGTCATTTCAGCACTTGTCCCAACGTCTTGGGTTAGTTTTCTTGTGCTTATGATTTGGGGCAAGCAACAGAATGGGCAGTGCACTGAAGTCACTCACACTGAGGGCTGTATTACAATCTAACTACTAAAACGGGGACGCTAAGGTGGAAAAACTGTGCCTACAGGTTTCCCCTTAGCATCCCCATTTTGACATCTTATTATGGGGCAAGCACTGATTTAGTAGCCTGCCCTGTAATGCAGCGCTAAGCCCCTGGATACTTGCGGCAGCTCTTGCTAGATCGTGCACGGCCTCTGTGATTTGTGGAGGGAGACTGGGGACTATTTGTCCCCAGACTCACTCTGCTCCTGGCGGCCAGAAGAGGCAGATTGGGTCACCATTCTCACCGCGAGATGAGAGGTGAATATCTTATTTTGGGGAGTTTTGTAGAAGCAGAATCAGTTAGCACCAGCTTCTAGCTGTGGTTAACGTTTCAGTTAACCGCAGCGCTGCGTAATTAGCGTTAAGACTTTGCGCTCCCATGTTAAGCAAAGTACAGTAAGCTCATGGAAGCAGGCGCAGTCCCCGTTGTGCTAACAGGTTTTTTAACCCATTAGCGTTCGGAATGTAATGGGGGATCATGTGCTAGGGCCACTTAAGCTAACGTTAACGCTCACATATCTGAGTGCTAACGTTAGCGTTAAGTTTGTAATAGTGTCCTGAGTGTGCCTTTATTTTCAGTTTAGAGAAACAGCAACTCCATCATAAACCAGAAAAAAAATCACGTTAAGGACGACTTGAGGCACAACATCTAACAATACTTTTATTGGCAGGAGACTGTTTCAGAGTGTGCCTTAATCCCATGATTAAGGCAAGCAAAGGCAGCAAGACATTGTATCCTTCTGCTGTGTCTTAGCTCCAAGCAATATTATGTAGACTAACACAATCACACTGAAAAAAAGAACACGCTCTTCTGCTCATTTCTGGTAACGTACCCTACTCACTGGTAAACATTAGGGTGTATGGGCAACATGGCTGCTATCATCCTATGGTATGGAACTTGTTGGCGCTTTATAAATGCTTGTAATTGTAACTATGGTCTATGTAGATGTGTTAAAATTGCTATGCTCCTCACAGTTTAGGACCTCGGGTCCTTCAACCAGGCCAGATTTTGCCGATCACGTTGGGGAAACCTAACAGCAAATCATATCACCTGTGCTGTGCTTCACATATCTGGAAAAAGTGGTGTGTCAGAGGGTCCTGAGGACAGGTTTGGGAAACACTGGTATAAAGGCTGGCTGGGTGGAGTAGAGGTAATATCACTGATCTGTAACCGTGGAGAGAGACTGTGGAGACACAGGTTCAAATCCCAGGCCAGAACACCTCTCCAGTAAGTGTCCTTGGGCGAGACACCTAACGGTACATACTCGCCACCCAGGACATATTTGAAAACAAGAAATCTCAATGTATCCTTCATGGTAAAATACCTTAAAAAAAAAACAGAGCTTGCTGGAGAGGTTTGTGAATAGCTTTTGAAAGATCTTCCCATTTTCCAGGACTGCCAAGTTCCCCAAATCTGTGTTTCACGGATAGATGCATAAAACAGCAATTCTCAATAGGGCAGATGATATCTGTGCCATATTATATTTAAAAATAAAAATTAGAACTTGCCTAAGTGGAAAACTGCTTGCTTTTGATTTCATGTTAAGCGTTTGCAAATGTGCCATCTCTGCATATTCATATATATTAAACATAAAACCAACAACATTGTATTTCAGTATTGCATAATGCATAATTTAAAAGTAAGGCTGAATTAATTCATGGGAGGTTCTAGCAGCCTTTCCACTGACACAGCATCATATTCGCTTAACATAGCACTTCATCCATATTCAGTATAAGTTAGGTATTGCAGAAGGCCATGTCACTTGTTACAGACTTTAAAAAGATGTGATACAGTTCAATTTCCACTCATGCATAGTCACACCAGCATGCCTATGCCCACAGGGGAAATTTTCTATTTCCTTTCATTTTGTCAACACGTTCGAAAAGCATATGGCTATGCTTGTTTATATGCAGAAAATGCTGCCAATGTGTGAAGTCTGTCCTGGATAATATGCCACAAAATAGGAAGAATTACTTTTTAAGTACCAGACACATAGTATAGCTGGCCTGGTTCAATATGAGTGAATTAAAAATTGATATGGACATTTGGTCTTCTTACCTCCCCATGGAAATAAAAGGAAGGCAGTCACAAAGTAGGCTCGAAATTTCTGCTTATCACTCTCCAAGTTTATGTTCACAGAGTTTCTTTTATAGGGTAACAATGATGTAAACATCGGAATCACATACAGAAGTGTGACTTCATCAACAAATACAAGTTGTTAGAATATTTGCATAGTTCTTATGGTGGCAGGAACAATAAAAAAATCAACCAGGATGAAGTCAAAGTGCATGACAGACTATAACTTGAAGATATGAGAAAAAAAAGGTCTCTCTTTTGGAGGAGATACACTGCTCAGCCTTGACATTAAAACCATCTACTTAATAACATACTGCCTAATATATCCCACCTCAGCGGCCATTGTAATGGTATAGTCCATGTTATTTGCTTCACCTGTCAGTGGTTTTAATGTTGTGATTGATCAGTGTATGTTTTAATTAATAGCAGGATTGGTAAAAGGTTAGACGAAAATTAAAACGTTAGCTTGCTTTCCATCATACCCAGAAAACTACAGATTTATGGATACTACACCAGGATCATTTCAATTTAATTCTAAAAGTGGTCACAGCTCTTGGATGAGTTTGCCTCACTTTGGCCAAATTTCCTAAAGAACAGGAAAAAATGTCTATGTAAACCTTTTTTACATAGCTATTACAAGCTGGACTAGCAATTGTACAAGGTGTGTGAACATTACCATTATCTATATAGCTTGAGTGGTAATTGAATTATTGTGTCTGCCTCTCCACTGGTTTATGGTACTTTCTTTCAGGTTCTGTACCACTACATTCCATTACATCCAGTACAGGAGCTATACTTTTATCAATGGTATGCTGGAAAGTGTATTAAAAAAGATGTGGTGTTTAACAATGCATGGTTGCTCTGCTACAATCCATGTGGCTATGTATGTACACGTAGAACCATCAAAACCACTTAAATGTCCTGCACCTTTAGGTAGCATGGTGTAATATTTTATGACTTTACCAGGATGGGAACTAGGGTGTATTTAGGGTTGGTGCTTTCTTAGGCCCTCCAAATTCTGTTACCCCCACTAACATTATGTAAATATGAACATTATCAAGACAAATATTCATGACCTATCAAATCTATTTCTGTCAATAAAAACAGAATTTAGAACAAAATACAGAATCTCTAGCATAATTTTAATAGCTTATGGACTCATTGATGGAAGATTTATTGATGTGTAACTCTGTTACACACCCGTAAACCTCATATATTGTACCTCATGAAGAAAGACCATTAGAAAAATAAACTTCTATTCCCCTCAAATCTGCTTCCCTAGTCCCAGGCCTAGATGGGGATACACCTCTTTGGCAGGGCACGGTACACCGTTTAATACGTTTCTCACAGAGTCACCTCAATCCCCTTCATTCAGACTAGATAAGAGTTTTGACATTTAAACATGTATCTTCTGTTAAGATTTTTAGTGAAGATATTAAAATACAGCGTCGATAACTATTCATCATGAATTTCTGTTGCTCGAAAATTACAACCAATTGCCCGAGTGGAAATCTGCTACATGTAAATCAACCGACTTAAATCTTCCGGAATGAAAGCTAAATAGGAACAACAAAGATTTACACACCGAGATCAAAAGCAAAGGGGTTGACACACTCTTTAATCCAATGTATCATTTTTAGAATTTCTTTCTGTCACTGCGTGTCAATAAAACTGCCAGATATAAGCATTAAAATTGTCTGTCACAGAATATTATGTTCTAGACCTACAAGCCAAGAGATTACATTTTACGCAACTGATGAAAGTTGTGATATTAAATAATGATCGGAAAGGATACCATGACTAGATGTGCATTTCCATAATTCTTCCATAATCAATAGAGAAATAATTTAGCGTTAATTAATATTAGTAGACTGCAAAATTTTACACTTACTAATTATATACAAAGTGAGTTTCTGCTATGATATAAAATTAAAAAAACCCATACCCGCTGAAGTACCCTCAAGATCAAACGTCATGGGAAATGTAGGATGGCTATCGCGCACTATAGTGCTCTCGATTTGAAACGCAACACCATGCTCAAATTCTGAATTCTCTATATTTACATCCCTTGTGACAATTAAAATGAATACAGGAACCAATTACTACTTTGTGGATGTGAATGAAGAAGATTGTAATTGGTGTGTAATTGTGCTATTCCAAGGAGACCATGACCTGATTTGGTTTAATTAACTTTATATTGCTTTAAAATCATCAAGGGTAGTACCCCCAGCTCACCAGACCCAGTATGGCCAGGATACAACAGACCTTTTTGGCTTTTTTTTCTCATCATATCAGTCGATTATTCAAAGGACAGACTCAGTGGTTTTCCAACAATAAAAAGGATCCATTGACTAATTCTAATTAGATTTAGCTTATGCAAATGTACAAAGGTTGCCAACTTATCTGCTCTGTTCTCCCTAACAAAGGAGAATCATTATATCAGCATAACAGTTTGTACCAAGTTCTCGGTGACTCACGCAAATCATAGCTAAAGAAAGAATTATCTTTATTTAAAATATTATTAATTAGCTTCCCAGAAGGTTTGATGCTGCCTGACTTGCACCTGCTCATGGCACTCAGATACAGAATAAATACAATACATAATAGGAGAAATCATAGCTTTTACACAGTGAACAACATTTCTGTCTGTAACGCGTTAACCTCCCTGGCAGTCCGATTCTGACATATTTTATATGTCAGAATCGGTCCAATTTATTCTGCCCCCCTAACGGTATGAGTGTGGCTCGGGGGTTAACTTTCAATACTGAAAGCGGTATCCCCGAGCCACGCTCGGGCCAATACTTACATGTCCTGCGCTCCCTCCCTGTCCCCGCAGTCACACTGCAGCCGATCGCGACGTCACTCTTCCTGGTTTGACTCCTTGCGAGAAGAGATCCAGGCAGTGTGACTTTGCGAGCGGCTGGAGGAGACTGCAAGATCATCGAGGGAGCGCAGGACATGTAAGTATACAGCCCGAGTGTGGCTCGGGGATACCGCTTTCGGTACAAAGAGTTAACCCCGAGCCACACTCGGGAATACCATCATGGAGGTTAATGTTGTACGTTGCAAGGTTTGTGAAAAAACCAAGCAACATCATAGATAAGGTCAATGGCATGAAGCACCCCATTATTTTTATATCATTTGTCTGCAGTATGTCACGTTTCTGCAGGTAAAAATGTACCAGCTTGGCAAAAGCTGAATGGTACCACATTTTACCGATGCATATTTAATTAAGTATGACATATTTGTTTTAAAGCAGATCATCCAACTATGCCACATAGGGAAGGGCAGATATCACTTTGCATCCTTGTCCTGTTGTATCCGTTTTTTTATTTGGTATGTGCCTTCTGGAGACCCCAAAACAAAACATTAAACAAACACTGTGTGACGACAACATAGCAAACAATTGCTCTGTGGGTAGTGAATTCAGGTTCACTTCCTGCCCAGGCACAGAACTTTCTGAGTGGGGCTCGGACGGATATAGTTGGGTCTGGCCATGTGGCTGACATAACCCTTTGTGAAAGGACCTTGGCCTCACCACCTCATTGATTATAGTGAAATAAATGCCTGTAGTTTAACTCGCTCTTTATCTCACTTCCCTCCCCACCAAGAGTGAAAGCTATGTTAACCACTTAATGTCAAGCCTATTGCAGGTGTCAGGTGGGCTTAAACACTGCAAGGTGGCATAACACGCCCGTGGCTTTCTGGCCCTCCTCTGGTCCACCTCCCTTCTCAGCAGCTGATCACCATCATTTGCTGCAGGAGGACTTCTTGAATTAACCCCTTAGTGACCGGGCGGTTTTACACAAATCCGTCCTTTAGTGACCGCTGCTGTTTTTACGTTTCTGCGCTGTTAGGGTTTAGGTCAAATTTTCCTCTTACTCGTTTATTCAACCCACACATATTATACACCCTTTTTCCCGCCATTAAATGGACTTTCTAGAAATACCATTATTTCCATCATATCCAATAATTTAATATAAAAAAATATGAAATATGATGAAAAAAATGGTAAAAACACACTTTTTCGTAATTTAATCCCCTAAAGCTATAATCACCAATAAAGACCCCGGCTAAATAGTTTCCAAATTTTATCCCGAGAATAGAAAAACCCAATTTTTACATGTTTTTACCTTTTAACCCTTTCACTGCTGAGCCAGTTCACCTATGTGCGCTGCGCTCATTCTGACCATTTTGTGCTAATTATTTTTAGATGACAGCCTAGGTCCTATTTAATTAAACTCCCCTCAGACAAAAAAAACTTTAAAAAAAAAACATTTTTTTATTTTATTTAATTTTTTTATTATTTTTTTTTATTTAATTTTTTTTTACGTTTTTTTTTAAAATCAAACCTGGTCATGTTTGGTATCATTTGAAAGGTCATAATCAGGCCTTTCAAATGATGGCAAATATGACCATCTAGCTGCCATGGATCGGGAGATAAAGGGATCCTTAGGATCCCCTTATCTCTACATGGCAGCTAGAGGGTTAACTGGCCCACTGACATCCTCACACATATGGTGAGGTTGTCAGTGGGTAGGGGGGGACCTGGAGGCTTGGCTGACATCCAAGATGTCAGCCCCCCTCCAGGTTTGAATCACGTTTTGGCGCCAATTGGCGCCGCAACGTGATCCGGCGGCAAAATGGTTAATGCCATACACCGCTGGAAAGGAGAGGCTCTCCCCTCTCCAGCGGTGCAAACGGCATCTCCCTAGCTTCAATGGTTGGGGAGATAGAGGGCTCCGAAGGAGCCTCCCCCTCCCCTCCATTGAAACACATGGGGGCACCTTCTGATGACGTCACCACACAGCGTGGCGACGTCATCAGCCTCGCCTGCCCATGTAAATCACATGGGCAGGCTTCCTCCCTGCCAGATCGCCGTGGGATCCGACGAGGGAGGTGAGTATCGGGCGGGAGGGGGATTTGGCGCCGCTGACGTACCCTGTACGTCCGCGGGTCTAAGGGAGACCCGAGGACAGGACGTACAGGGTACGTCAGCGGCCCTTAAGGGGTTAAGTTAGTCCCCCTATAGCTAAATATGGCGATGGCTGCTGAGAAGGGTGGCGGCATGGAGGAGGGCCAGAAAGCCACGGGGCGTGTTATGCCACCTTGCAGTGTTTAAGGCCACCTGACACCTGCAATATGCTTGACATACAGGAGGGCCCTATTCCCATGGGAATTTACAATCTCGATGGGTGAGGGGTTTAGAAACCGGAGGGAGGGCTGCAGTGATGAGTTAATGCAGAGAGAGGTGAGGACCGTTTTTGGGTCGGTCGGATGTCTTGTTACGGAGTCAGGTGGTAGGCTTCCCTAAACAGGTCTTTAGGGAGCGTTTAAATTAAGCCAGATTTGGGGACAGTCGGATATTGCGAGGAAGCGCGTTCCATAGTGTCGGTGCCGCACGAGAAAAGTCCTACAGTCTGGCATGTGAAGAGGTAATGATGGAGGATGCCAGGCCGGGTCATTGTTGAATCTTAGGGGGGCGGGCTGGGGCTATCTCTGTACTAACAATCCTTGCTGGGGAAGGATTGCTTTCAAAGCCTGTGCCGAGTGACCAGCAGGGGGAGCAGTAGGACTACCTGCAGAAGGCTTCTCTTGCTCTCTCCTATCACTCGATCATCTGCACAGAGGCTTTGCTATTGGAATAAAGCTCTATACTGAAACAAAATGTTTAAGGGCAAGTTGGTTTTCCATATTTGTACAATTCTATGCATTTCTTAGCAGTTTTGTATACAGATTTATATACAGAATTTGAGCTGTAGGCTAAAATTAAAATGTACATGGAAATGAAAATTAGAAAGATTGTTGATAAACATCCACCATGAGTTTTATCTTAAAATGATCAGGAATATATATATATATATATATACACACACGTATATTCCATTTTTAAACACTCTACCTTGGCATCAACAAATATGGGCGAGCAAAGTGGAGACCTTGTTTAGTCTACATGAAATCCTGGACATGGACTATATTTTATTTAATATACCTTGGGGAATTAGGAGGTTTGGGTTTCTATTTATATGGAGCTATATGAATCCCCTAACAGTAATTTTTGTACCCTATATATACAGTATATGCCCTTATATTGTGCACCCTTTCCCTTTGTTGCATTTTTACAGCAGTACCGAACTAGTGATCCTAGCTGGCAGGAGAAAGCATGGCCTCATATACATTACTGCCAGCAAAGAAGAGAAAGGGAATGGAGCACTATTGAAAATGTCTGTTTCTTAGTTTGCCAAGGACCTGTGAGAAGTGGCAAAGTTAAGTACATGTTTTTCTATTATAATTCTGCTTTGTACTTTTTGCATTGGGTTAGAAGGAAAACTGACACGTTCTTCCCACAATCACGAGATACAATCAGAGAGGACACAAGCAGTACTGTAAAGGCCTTATTACCATAGCAACAGAAAAAGCATCTAAAACATTTTGGCATCTTCCTGTAGGTGTCAAAAGAATAAAATGGCAGATCTGTAAATTAATCGTCTGAATCCAGTGTCTTTCTTCAAATGCCCATCAATTGTGTCAGACCGATAAAGGTAAAAAAAAAAAAACATCTCCTGCAGGAATTTTCTGCTAGTATGCGACATTTTATAAGTATACAGAAACATAAACATACGTTGCTTGTGAACTGTCATTTAAAGTGTTAAATAGTGTGAGAGATTGCATTATTTGTTATAGGAATTACTGCATATTCAGTATAATGATGTGAAAGTGGGACTCTAAATATGAAAAAAAAGTGTAGATGTCAAGCCACAGCCTACGGAAAAAACAATACCTGGAGAAACAAAGCGTGGGATTATCCAACAAAAGAAAATTCTACTTCACCATTCTAACAATGAAGCTCATTTTCAGAGTTAATAAACTGCATCCCCTGCAAAGGGGACAATCTAGAGATGTAACTAAACAAATACTTAGAAAGCCACTAAAAGCTCCAACAAAATAACTTCTATTGCTCACGTGGTTCTGGTGGAGGGATATCCTGGCACTTGCATTTATTGTCATAAAATTAAAAAGCTTTTATACCTTCAGCAAATGCACTATTTTCAAACTCATTTACTTTTATCTCCTTCACTACCACGATCGAGTATACTTCTCTTCAAATGCTCCGGCAGGAGCCCAACACTGAGAAAATTCAATCTGTTTTTTTGGTGGAGCATTGCAAACAAATTTTCTTCATTGCAATTGAAATCTGTTTGCAAATAGTCTCCAGGACATGTTCCCAAGGCTGCAGAATACCAGATATTGTAGCCTATGTTCTGCAGCTTAGGGAACTTTTCGCAGTTTCCCTAACAAATACTGATTCTATCTGCATGTGTGTCAATGGCACATGCAGCAGTAGCAAAATATGACCAGCAGGGGAGCCCTCTGCCTGTTAAAGAGCTTATTGTATTGTATTGTAAAAATGTATGTACTGTATAGAAGCTACAAACAAGGTTATTCAGAGAAAAGTGAAACTCTGGAGAACTTTTGGAGAAGTGAAAATTCTAGGTCAAAATAGCTAATTTGGAAACTGAGATAAATGGGTGAATTTTTCTGGTTTGGCTATTTTGACCTACAGGTCTATTCAAAGAGAGGTGAAACTCAGGAGAATGACTGGAGAAGTGAAAATTCTAGCTCAAAATAGCCAAACCAGAAAAATTCTCCCATTTATCTCACTTTCGAAATTGGCTATTTGGTCTAGATTGTTCTCTTCTCCTGACAGTTCTTCTGTTTTTCACCTTTCTCTGAATAACCCTGCTAGGGTTTTCACTCCTCCAAAAGTTCTCCAGCGTTTCACCTTTCTTGGAATAACCCTGTTAGAGTTTTACAGTTTGGGTAAAAGAAAGCGATTTTCCATAAAACCTATGTGTCCTACAAGTGGATTTATGGAAAATAACTTATTAGTTAAGGAGTTGATTAAATTTACTCCTTTCAGACTAGGTTTACAAACTTTTTGGAGAATTTTTTGAAGACAAAAAAAAAAATGCGGCATCTGGGCATTGAGTTGTGTAACAGGAAAGTCTACTAGCTGAATGTTGAAACTGAGATTCCATTGCTTTGGGTCTCCTTTGTTCGAAAATCCTGTTTATTAAATGTATTACCAAATACTCAATGTTAAGAAAAAACCAACCAAAACAAAACTCTAGCATGACACATATTTTTTAGGAAAGTGCTTCTCTTCACGCAAAAATGTGCGCGTGTGCAAAAACGCATTAATGCAGGGGCAGAACCCTTGGCGCTGAACGTCGTATTACGATGCGCGTTAACGAGTAACACGAGTGACCCAGCGCGAACCCTGTACGAACGCAAGTTTGTGCGCGCATCCGATACTTAACATTGTGAGAGCAAATGCATTCGTGCGCTGGTATGCGGATGGTATTACAATCGATGCGCAACTTTTTACGAATGACGTTTACGCGCATAGTTTTAACGTCTTTTAAAAGCTGGTGTTAATGGCAAACCTGAATGTTCTGGCCGAAACCAAATACACCAGCACGAAAAAAAAAAAAATACAGCACAGTATAGTTACACATTCTACACATACCTAAACAATAAAATTGAGAGGTTGTGTGTGTTTTTATTATTGCTGCAGCATATATGCACAGATTGATTTTGACAGGTGCAAAACCTGAACGGGGACAATTGTGGTTCTTAATTCAGATTGGCTGAATCGCGTGAAAAAACATTCTGGCCACCGATTTCTGCGCGCAACGTTAATGCGCGCATGTCTTTGTGTGTCTTTTTTATGCGCGTTATTTTTTGATGGATGAAAAAATGCGCTCGGACTAATACCTGCGTTAATTTACGCGTGTTAACGTTTAACGCTGCGCACAAAAAAAATTGCGCTGCGCGTACGAATTTGCGCAGAGAATGTAATAGAGCCCTAGATCGGCTGCGTTTTCTGGGGAGCATATTAATTTCAATTATACACATGAAAATGCTCTTCTCCAGTATATGGATTTCATAAAGTGCTAAAGGGAAATCAATAAATGAATTCCATGTTTATTTCGTGGGCACTATTACATTCATAATGTTAGTGCTCAGATATGTAAGTGTTAACGCTAGGATAAGTGCCTTTAACGCATGCCCCCATATTACATTTTGAATGGTAAAAGGTTAAAAAATCCATTAGCGCATCTGTGATTGTGCTTGTTTGAGTAAGTTTACTGTACTTTGTGCTCTCTGTGTTATAAGCATAGGGAGCACTATCAGTAATTAGTGTTAGGATTACAAAGTCCCATCACTCGTTACCACACTAAAATGTTACCCACAGCGCGAAGCTTGTGCTGATTCGGCTTCTGCAGAATCAATTAGCAGCAGCTGAAACCCCTCAAAAATCGGATACTCCCCTCTCATCTCACGGTGCGAACACTGGCCAGATCCACCGCTTCTGGCCGCCAGGAACAGTGTGAGACTGGGGACAAATAGTTTCCAGTCTCCCTCTGCGAATCACTCTGCAGCCCTGCACGATCTTGCAAGAGCGAGGTCACGGAGGACTCGCGGTCTGGCAGCCCAACCCTCCATGGAGTCCTATGCTCTGTAATATGGTTCTAGAACAGGGATGCTAAGGGGAAACCTACAGGTGCAGGTTTTCCCCATTATCGTCCCTGTTTTAGCGCAGGGCACAGAATAGTGTCCCATGTTTCTGGGATTCCATGGCCGATCTGGCAACCCTAACATTAGCATGAATCTTGCTATACTTTAGGCTAGGGTCAGACTAGCGCACTTTAAACGTGCGTTCTGGCGCACTTAATTACGGCCGCACTAGCAGCAAATGACGGGCAATGACGGCCAATATACGATGTACGGTCGCACGAAAGTCCGGCCGTGCAACGCAAGTGGCAAACGAACGCATTTTGTCGAGAACGTGAAACCACTAGTACGGTCGTACAGAGTGCGCTGCGTCCGCTAGCGGCGTGTTTGCGTGATTTGGAGATGTCAGACACTGCTAATGTCCGGCCAACATAACGTCCAGATGCAAAAGTGTTTTATTGATGATCCGTACAAAATCACGAACGCAAATGCGCATCGTATGACCGCTATCGCGTACTCCGTGAAAAAATGCGTCCATTCGTTCGAACGCACTTTTTCACAGACAACGCGAAAATGCACTCGTCTGACCCTAGCCTTAGACTGTGCACAAAAGCAATATACAGTTACACACATTCAAATTTTCCTTGACTTGGTCATAACACAGACGTAAAAAGGATGTTATAAACTATTAGACAAACAGGGCTATTCAAAGAGCACTGAAAATGCCACCAGAATTTCGGTGCTCTTTCATTCCCCGCACTCCCGGGAGTCAAATTATCCGACCCTGCAGTGAATTCAGCATTCACCGCAGGGTCCCCAAAGTGGGGGGGAAAGCTGCTGACCTCATCCGAAAAATCACAGAAAGAAAGCCGAACATACCAGACGATCTGCCGCAAAACCGCCAAACGGATCTGAAAAAAGCCATTGTTTCGTCGAATAGAGCACCGACCAGCCTCTGGAGAAAGCAGACAAGCCGGCAAACAGGTGGAAAAAAAAAACACAGCAACTTTTAAAAGTTGTTTGCAAAAAAATTACTGCACAAAAACATCTGGAATTAATATAGAAGGTCGTATGAATAATAAAGAAAAGGTCAGTTAAAGAAAAAAAAACCCTATTTAAAAAAATAAAATATCGTGAAAAAAAGAGACTTTTCGCTGCAAATTAAAAGAATAAACGGTTTAATAAATATTTAATATGAATGGGAATATTTTTAACATTGAAACTTATAGGACTCACCTGATTAAGCCTGCCGAATGAAACCACCGAACATCAGGGCATTTTACTGACATTTCACAGCTGTTCGGTGTTCTCTGAATAGATTAACCATTGCTTCTCTATGGGCATTTCACTGCCGGCGAACAGGCACCATATTTCGCTGGCAATTCACCAATAGTGGGCAAACTGACAGCTTTTTGAATAGTCGAACGGCCACGAAAATGCACCGTAAAGGAAAATTCCCTGTTCGGTGCACTTTCAGAGCCAATTCGACTCTCTTTGAATAACCCTGTTAGTTTCCCTCATACACTATAGTGTATTCCTAATATTTCATACCAGAAATACTAGTATAGAATCCCAAAAAGAATATTGTTTTTAATTGAAACACAAGAATTATAGTTCCAGAATTTATTTTTTGGAAATAAAGTATCATTAAGTATTCTGGAGGGGTTTTCTAATCTCTAAATCGGATATATTGGTCTTTACCAACTTGTTCTTGGCAAGCGAAAACAACTTCTACCTAAGACATTTTTTAATTGACACAGTTCTTTCATCTTCTTTTAAAACAGCTGTTACCCTTATAAGGTTTATTTCATTTGGCAAGACTGGAGACCTCGTCTTGCCATGAAATAATCGCGTGATTTCCAAGTCGTACAATCAGGCTGTACTTGGCTACCATGTTTGTCCCATGTTACACTATCTCAGCCACAGAATACCCAGGCCTGGATGTATTGAGTTTTCTGAATTAAATTACTATTTCATACTCCCGAACACCAGAGGCCACACACATTAACCACAAGATCCTAGTTTTTTTCCGTGAACATTTTTCTAATCAAAAAACTTGACCTGTACATTTACCCAGTTTGAGAACAGGTGCATAGTTTATAAATTTGTATAAGGGCTGGCTGTTTGTACGTATAAGTAACTTATCTGATAGCAACAAAACAGCTGCAAGACACTGGACTTATCCAATGACTCAGAGAGCATATGGCTTCTTTCTGTTATTTAGTATATTGTGTTAATTTGTCAATACTGACAGGTGGATCGACTCAATTCTAACCTTGGAGGAAAAAGCCTAAAATAATGTTAACATTTTCTGTCAACATAATTATGAATATTATACATATATTGGTCCAGGTCTAATGTTACACAATAGCTGTTAAGGTCAAATATACCGTTACATAAAAGGGTGGAACAGTCCTTGAGTATCAGATTCCTTCAAAAAGTTGTCTACAAGACAAGAACATCCAAATGGTGCAGTATGTCTAATAATATGTTAATTCCAAGGAATATATGGTTAAACTCAATTTTGTGAGCCCACAACTGGCTCAAAGAGCATATGGCTTCTTTACGTTATCTATACTATAATTGAGTAAGGCTTGGCGTGTCCGTCGCCAAGCCTTACTCTGCGCATGCGCGCGCAACCAGCTGCGGTTGGTTGCGCACGCATGCAACCGCCGCGGCACGAGCCGGCTGTGCACTCGCCGCGGCGGTTACAAGATGCACACAGCAGCTGGGTAGAGGCTGCGCTCGCAGCCTCTACCCGGCTGCCGCGCGCATCCAACCCCCGAGCGGCGAAGGGAAACTTCCCTCGCTTCCGCTCTCTGAAGGACCCAAGCCCCGGTCACGTGGGAGTCCCACGTGACCGCGGCTCGGGTCCTTCAACGAACGGAAGCGGGGAAACTTTCCATTCGCCGCTCGGGAAGGTAAGTATAAGGAGCTCATGGGGCGACTGTCCGAATGACGATAGAGCATTCGAACAGTCGCCCCATGTCTGGTCTGGGGTCTGAGCTGGGGCATATCCATGAGAGCTTGGGGGGCAATATCCACGAGCTGGGGGCAAAATCCACGAGCTGGGGGCAATATCCAGGAGCTGGGGGCAAAATCCAAAAGCTGGGGGCAATATCCACGAGCTGGGGGGCAATATCCACAAGCTGGGGGGCAATATCCACGAGCTGGGGGCAATATCCACGAGCTGGGGGCAATATCCACGTGCTGGGGCGGTATCCACGTGCTGGGGCAATATCCACGTGCTGGGGCAATATCCACGAGCTGGGGCAATATCCACGTGCTGGGGCAATATCCGCGTGCTGGGGCAATATCCACGAGTTGGGGCAATATCCACGTGCTGGGGCAATATCCACGAGCTGGGGCAATATCCACGTGCTGGGGCAATATCCACGTGCTGGGGCAGTATCCACGTGATGGGGCAGTATCCACGAGCTGGGGCAGTATCCACGAGCTGGGGCACTATCCACGTGCTGGGGCGGTATCCACGTGCTGGGGCGGTATCCACGTGCTGGGGCGGTATCCACGTGCTGGGGCAGTATCCACGAGCTGGGGCAATATCCACGTGCTGGGGCGGTATCCACGTGCTGGGGCAGTATCCACGAGCTGGGCAATATCCACGTGGTGGGGCAGTATCGACGTGCTGGGGCAATATCCATGAGCTGGGGCAATATCCACGAGCTGGGGCATATATCCACAATAGACTGCCCTCTGGGCAGGCTTTCCACCTTGTTTAGTATATTGTGTTAATTGGTCAACATTGATTGATGGATCGACTCAACTCTAACCTTGGAGGGAAAAAAAATCTAAGAAATAATGTTAACGTTATCTGTCAACATAATTATGAATAGATTGACTTGCAGGATTTACATGCTCTGAACACTAACATCAATATTTAGATATTGTTTAGTCCCCTATACACCTCCCATGCTGTGACACCTCGAGTCAGAAACTAACATTATTTCTCTCCTTATCCCCAAAAACTAATTTGTAACTTTTTTCTACTATCACCCTCAAATATAATCTGTTTTTATGTGAAGTAGAACTAGTATCTATGTCATCAGTGAAGTAACATGTCACCACTAAGAACTGTTTTTTTATTATACTCATTGTATTTTTTCCTAATAAACCACATGCAGGTGGACTTATGCAAAGATGGGAACAGAAAACCATCACTATAGCAGCAGAGGGTCAAAGTTCCCATTCCACCTATAAACTATTAAACTTTTAGTTAGCATTATATGATACAAAATTTATTTATGGGCGTTTGAACATGGGACTGCATCTGTTTTATATCAATATACATATATATACTGTATATATATATAGATATATATATACACACTATATTGCCAAAAGTATTTGCTCACCCAATCCAAATAATCAGAATCAGGTGTTCCAATCACTTCCATGGCCACAGCTATATAAAATCAAGCACCTAGGCATGCAGACTGGGTCGTTCTCAGGAGCTCAGTGAATTCCAGCGTGGAACTGTGAGAGGATGCCACCTGTGTAACAAATCAAGTCGTGAAATTTCCTCGCTCCTAAGTATTCCACAGTCAACTGTATCATAAGAACGTGGAAGTGTTTGGGAACGACAGCAACTCAGCCACGAAGTGGTAAGCCACGTAAACTGACGGAGCGGGGTCAGCGGACGCTGAGGCGCATAGTGCGAAGAGGTCGCCAACTTTCTGCAGAGTCAATCGCTAAAGACCTCCAAACTTCATGTGGCCTTCAGATTAGCTCAAGAACAGTGCGCAGAGAGCTTCATGGAATGGGTTTCCATGGCCGAGCAGCTGCATCCAAGCCATACATCACCAAAAGCAATGCAAAGCGTTGGATGCAGTGGTGTAAAGCACGCCACCACTGGACTCTAGAGCAGTGGAGACGCGTTCTCTGGAGTCACGAATCACGCTTCTCCATCTGGCAATCTGATGGAGGAGTCTGGGTTTGGCGGCTGCCAGGAGAACGGTACTGTTGTCTGACTGCATTGTGCCAAGCATAAAGTTTGGTGGAGGGGGGATTATGGTGTGGCGTTTTTCAGGAGCTGGGCTTGGCTCCTTAGTTCCAGTGAAAGGAACACTGAATGCTTCAGCATACCAAGACATTTTGGACAATTCCATGCTCCCAACTTTGTGGGATCAGTTTGGAGCTGGCCGCTTCCTCTTCCAACATGACTGTGCACCAGTGCACAAAGCAAGGTCCATAAAGACATGGATGACAGAGTCTGGTGTGGATGAACTTGACTGGCCTGCACAGAGTCCTGATCTCAACCCGATAGCACACCTTTGGGATGAATTAGAGCGGAGACTGAGAGCCAGGCCTTCTTGTCCAACATCAGTGTGTGACCTCACAAATGCACTTCTGGAAGAATGGTCAAAAATTCCCATGAACACACTCCTAAACCTTGTGGACAGCCTTCCCAGAAGAGTTGAAGCTGTTATAGCTGCAAAGGGTGGACCGACGTCATATTGAACCCTATGGATTAGGAATGGGATGTCACTAAAGTTCATATGCGAGTCAAGGCAGGTGAGCGAATACTTTTGGCAATATAGTGTAAATATATATATACACACACATCTGATCAGCATAATGGGATAGTTGTATTGCCATACCCACTATTATGGTCGGCTTTTACCGTGGAACTGAATAGAGCGGCTCAGATAGTCAGAACATTCACACACACTATAACATCACCCACAGACAGGTACTAGTTGTAGCTTTATGGCTTATTTGCAGGTACATGTCAGCTTTGATTACCTAAAGCATAGATAAAAGTAGTACTATTCAACAATGCAAGAATAATTAATTATCCCAATAATTATTTATAATACTTTAACGCTTGAGTTGACTGCTCCATCCTTGCCACACAATTCAAATGAAAACCCAGAGTTTCTGTCTGACATGAGAGGAGTCAATTGGGAACTTTGGCACCGTGCATCCACATGCTGCTAGGGTTAACCCCAATTCACTTGGTTTCGCCCTCTTTCTACCTTTTCTGCATGGTCCACCTAGGTCCTGTGCGTGCCATCGTATCAGGGAAGGGTGATCTGGCCGTCCCTCAAAAGAGATCACGAGGTGAACTGAGGATCTTATCTCATCTGATTGCCTACTCTACGCACTTACTCACGGTTTCCAAGAAACTCACATTATATTGTTCCAAGAACTCCTTATCACATCTGGTCTACTGGGATATATCGTCTGAGAGCTAGGAGGTGCCTCTGGTCATGTCCAGGCTTGTTGTTTTGAGTACTTTGAAAATAATTTTATTATCCTGGAATCTTTAATCCAGTATCAGTGAGGTATTTGATTAGTCAATAAACAAGGCTTCCCTTACAACAGGTTCTATACAAAATGATGTTTGTTGATGATTATTGAAATAACAGAATTAACCAAAGCAACATTCTATGTCTCGAATTCACAAATTATACACACAAGTCATTTTTAAATATTCTGTTTTCTACTACAGTTCTCGTTCATCTAATTTATTCCAAATCACCTGACAGTTCTCTGGTTCTCAGATCACTGATATGATAAAACAACTCTCACATTACCCATGTGATGATAAGTGTCAGAAGCAAAAAAATTATAGATGCTTTACAATTATCCCGTTGTGAGTTGTATGAATGTGTGATGTATGCAGACAGCTTATAGAAAGGTAAAAACTGGAACATATTCTACAAGACACAATCACACATATTTCACGAGATGCCTTACTAAACCATGAAAAAGAAATGTTTTTCTTATTTCTGAAAAGTTTAAGACTGAAATAATTTTCTTGACTGGTGATCAGTAAATATGGCTAATTAAGCAGTTATTAATGAAAACTGACCACTCCATAAAAGACTACAGCAATTTCAGAACATAAAGTAATTGAATGTTGCACTCATGCCCAATGAATTTCTTCTGGAATGCTGCAAGAGTGATAGGTAATTACTAACTAAATTACTTTGACAATTTAATAGTTGAGCAAAGAAATGTTCACTTTTACGCATCTAAAATAGACAAGAGAAAAAAGTGGTATATGTTTCTCCAGGCATGTCAGCAATATGCATTTTATCGGACCATCCCAAATTAAGAACGTCCTTTAAATACATTGTGTGGATTCTGCAATAATAAAATAAAATTATTTTATATATATTTATTTTCAAAGTATTTTACCAGGAAGGATACATTGAGATTTCTCTCGTTTTCAAGTATGTGTAAACATATGTCTTTCTTTTTTTGAGAAAGGATTTTAGCAGGAAGGATACTTTGAGATTTCTCTAGTTTTCAAGTATGTCCTGGGTGGTGAGTGTATATTGTTAGGTGTCTTGCCCGAGAACACTTACTGGAGAGGTGCTCTTGCTGGGATCGAACCGTTGTCTCCACAGTCTCTCTCCACGCAGAGCGGTGATGTTACCTGTACTCCACCTAGCCGGTATATATATATACAGTTGTGTTCAAAATTATTCAATCTCCAATGCTGTAAAGGGTTTTAGGGAATTTAGTGTACATTTGTAATTGTATTCAGAATGAAATCCTACAAGGACTTTTTAAAGAACCATATGCAACTAAAATGACATCAATTGGTTTTGTAATACAGTAGTAAATGTTTCTTTTGTGAATTCTTCATTGACACAATTATTCAACCCCTTAAAGACTACCACTCTGAAGAACAGAGGTTCATTCAAGTGTTTTCAATCAGGTATTGAAAACACCTGTGGATGTCACGGAGCAGCAATAAAGCATAATAAGCACCAATTAGGCAGCTTTAAAATGACTGATACTCAGCTTCTTCTAGACATTTACTGGTGTGGTTACAAACATGGTGAAGTCAAGAAAATGGTCCAGGAAGACAAGAGAAGAGGTGATTACTCTTCACAGGAAGGGCAATGGCTATAAGAAGATTGCAAAGATGTTAAACATATCAAGAGAGACCATAGGAAGCATCATTCGCAAATTCAAGGCAAAGTGCACTGCTGAAACGCTACCTGGTCGTGGCAGAAAGAAGATGCTGACTTCGACTGCTGTGCGCTACCTGAAGTGTAGAGTGGAGAAAAGTCCCTGTGTGACTGCTGAGGAACTGAGAAAAGATTTGTCAGATGTGGGTACTGAAGTTTCAGCTCAGACAATACGGCGCACACTGCGTAATGAAGGCCTCCATGCCAGAACTCCCAGGCGCACCCCCTTGCTGTCTCCAAAGAATAAGAAGAGTCGACTGCAGTATGCCAAAAGTCATGTGGACAAACCACAGAAGTTTTGGGATAGTGTTCTGTGGACTGATGAAACAAAATTAAAACTGTTTGGGCCCATGGATCTAATTCTGGTTGGGGCTTGGATTTCTCTCTCCTGGTTTTTATTTTCTTATTTTTCTGTGTCTTCCCCATACTCGCTGTTTTGTGTGTTTTTTTTCGTTTGTTCTGTCCTTTCACATTCCCTTTGAAGTGGACATGATTTCATCACTGTTGTCTTATGTGCCTGAGACAATTAAATGTTCTCTTTGTTGTTTTTTTTTTTTTTCTCCCTCTGTCCATGCCATTTGGCGATGTACAACATCTAACACCCCCAACTGTGCGCCCGATGAATGTCCCAATGTTTAATTCTATTATTCTGATCAGTAAGCTTCTATACCTGACGAAGGGAGGATCACTCTCGAAAGCTTGTATTTTAAATGTAACGTTAGTCCAATAAAAAAAGGTATCACTACAGACTGCTATACTCGTGATATAGATATAGATATATATATACATATACACTGTAACAGTTTACATAAAGAATTATTAGTGTATAATTTGGAATACAAAGTATATATTGATGACCCTTAGGGAGGCCACTGCCATTTCCTTAGGGGTAACCCTTGCCACTATATAACAAAACTAATAGTAGTAGCTGTGATTAAAATATAACGTCTATTTGTATAAATAAAACCAATAGCAAGGTCATTGCCACAACCATCAAGAACACATTGTTGCACAAGTAAAATGACACTTCAATCATACTAGACTCCTGAAGGTGGGGGATTTTTTGTGTCCCTAGGTAGCAGATAATTCAGAGTGGATATCAAAAGTAGAGGTTTTCAATGGGCAGCACAGGAGTCTGCTCCACGATGCATGACGGCTACTACAATTAGTTTTGTTAGCAGTTTACTTTAACATACACCCTTATTCTAGTTATCCTAGTTACTTGTCATAGTATGCCATGTTTTTTAATACGACTCGCTGTACCAAACATTAAAGTGCAAGCTCACCTGCCAGCATCAAAGCAAATCTTTTAGGTAAATTCGACGGCAACCACTTACATTGTCTGCTTTTGGTTCAGAGAAAAAACTCATCCCATTCACTCTAACTGAGCATCATCTTCTAACTTATGACTTCAGTATTCCTTGCACCCAACAATCAGAACACAAACTTTCTAATGGCACGATTGCATTGCCCTCACTAAAACCGGGACTCTAAGGGGAAAAATTAGCGTTCGCTAATTCCCCTTTGCGTCCCAGTTACCCCAGCAGATTGTGGGGTAGGCACCAAGTCTGGCAGCCTGCCCCTTAGCGATTACTATGCACGTGGACACTGGGGGCAGCTCTACAGCGCCGTCCCAACATCCCCTCCATGACATCCATAGGACTCCTTGGAGGATCATGCTGACGGGTCACATGACCAGCAGGATCTCACCTCTCACGAGATCCTGCTGGTCAGCGGAGTGATTGCGGAGGGAGACAGGGGGCTCTCTTCCCCCAGTCTCCCTCTGCTAGCGGCAGCCAGAAGCGGTGGATCAGGTCGCCATTCTCGCCTTAGAATGAGAGGTGAGCATGTGATTTTTTGTGGGGTTTTGATCTGGAACAGCGGAATCCGTTACCTACACCTTTGAGCTTCTGGTAACCTTTTCGTTAGTGCCAGCTCTTAGTAACTAGCGTTAGGATAAAGTGATCCTAATGCTACTTAATCTGTGCTTGCACTTTGTGCTCCCTATATCTAACATGGAGAGCACAAAGTACAGTAAATGCATGCTATGAATAGCAAATTAACAAGCACTAATATTTTTTTAACCCATTAGCAATTCTAAGGCTATCTGGGTGCAGCGCTATGACCTCCTGTAAGCTAGCGCTAACACTGATGCTAGTGTTGGCTTGAAGGAGGTGATAGAGTGCTAACCCTTTTAAGAACCACTGCTGTCTCAATCTACAGCAGGTCTCTGCCAATCTTCTTTTGCACCTTTCATCTACCTCATCTCTTTCTTGTCCTAATGAAGCTATCAATGATTACAACTTTATGTTTTCCACCATCCTTGAATTGATAAACCATCCTTGATAAACTAATGCCCACCAACCCTGGGTCACTGAAATAACAATGTTTGCAACCCTGGAATACTAGATACTCCTCACACCAACCTTAAATTAACAAGCTTCTTCACAGACAGATTAGACCGGCTAGGAAATTAAATCTCACCACTAATGTCCTCACCCACACAACATGAATTTCATCATATCCTACTATTTTTAATTCATTTCTTTTACTGAATGAATGAGGGGTCTTTACACTCCTGCTATCTTGTCCTACCACCTGCCCACTTGACTCTATCCAATTCCCTCACACCTTACAACTCTCTCCACTTCCCTCTATATCCTCAGGTGCCTTCCCCTCTTCCCCAACCATGCCACTTTAGTCCCAATACTAAAAAAGCCTTCTCGATCCAACCTCCGCATCTGTGTATGACCCTATATCCCTACTACCATTTACAAACTTCTCAAAATGCTTGCATGCACCCAACTAGTTGACTACCTCGATCTAAACCCTCTGCAATCTGTTTTTTGTTCCCTGCACGCAACAGGAACAGACCCATCAAATGACTTAATTACTGTTAAACTTAAAGGCCACTACTTTCCACAAATTCTTCTTGAACTCTCAGCTACCTCTGACAACATATACCATGCTCCTCTTCTGCATATGCTTCATGACACAGGTCTTTAGGGTGCTGTTCTTTCTTGGTTGTTTTCCTGTCTGTCCCAATGAACACTCAGTGTCTCCTTTGTGACAGTATCTCCTCCCTGCAGCCTGTCTCTGGGCCCTATTCCAGGGCGGGTGTTATCTTAAACAGAGCTGTTGTAAACTTACCAGAGCCATTACACTCAATGGGGTTGTTAACCAGAGCAGTTGTAAACTTAAGTTTATGCCAACCTTTGAATAGGGCCCTCTGTTGGCGCTGCACAGAATGCCCACAGGAGCTGCGATTTGAGTGGCCACAGACTTATGGTGCCCCTTTAATAATGTTGTGCCTGCATGCTTTTTAAAGGCTCCTTACTTGGTTCAAGTTGGTTCAAGTTAAATAACATAAAAACAAACTGAATCTCAATATACAGTTAATTGTTACTAAGAAAAATAGTATGTATTTCATTTTTCAGTTTAAAAGTCATATTAAGGATTTTGTAACCTGACAGTGTCTTAGTAATGCTTATAGCATCTCTCCTATTATAATTTAGAATAAAATAGATTGTATTATTGTTATTGGGAACAGGTATATTTAATACTAGGACTGGACTTAAACTGATACCAAGCCAAGTATTCAGGTAAAAAATTATAGATGCCAGGCACAGTTTTTCTTTTTTTTATAGATTTTCACAGAAGAAGCCAGAAATTTAGGAGCCAAAAGCTAAAATTCTAGTAGCCACTGGCTCCTTGATTTCCCAAACCTTGATTTAATATATTACTTGAATTTCCTTAAAAATATTGAAGGAATAAAATACACACAATAGAGAGAGAACCATATTCATTTCAGGCTAGGGTCAGACGAACGCATTTTTCGCGTCATCCGTGAAAAAGTGCGTTCGAACGAATGGACTTTTTTCACGGAATACGCGATAGCGGTCATACGATGCGCATTTTCGTCCGTGATTTTGTACGGATCATCAATAAAACCCTTTTTTGCGTCTGGACATTATGTTGGCCGGACATTAGCAGCGTCTGGCGTCTCCTAATCACGCACACATGCCGCTAGCGGACGCAGCGCACTCTGTACGTCAGTACTAGCGGTTTGATGTTCTCAAAAAAATGCGTTTGTTTGCCGCTTGCGTTGCGTGGCCGCACTTTCGTGCGGCCGTACTTCGTATATTGCCTGTCATTGCCCGTCATTTGCTGCTACTACGGCCGTGATAAAGTGCGGCTGCACGTGCGTTCGCCTGACCCTAGCCTTATACTTAATACAAGTGACCTCTTTCTAACAAATACCTTTCTAACAAATTACCTTTCAAGAAGACATGGTATCTCCTTATTCAAGCTTCCATGGTACCCTTAAGATATTTAAATACTTTCAACAAATATATATATACGTTGATGAGCCTTTGATTCATTCTTTGTAACCTTTACATTATAATTGTATCGTAGTTATATAGATGGAAGCCTGAAAAATGTATCTTTGCACAATTTTCAGTTTGTGAGCCATTAAGCCATGAATTAAGATCTTTTTTGCTTTTACTTTAGTTTTGTATCGCTTATATTTTTATTATTTGCAATAAGTAGTTTTGGAGTGTATATGTGATGTAATCCTATTTAGTCAGAAACTATTTTCTGACTTGAGTCATTGTTTAAAAGAATAACATGTAGAATAAAGGGTAACAGGGGCAAACATTTTGATTTTAAATTCCTTTTTTTTTTAGTTTGGCACAGTAGAATTTGATTAAATACCTTTAATGTGTATAATTTTAATAATCAATCTTTTTTTTATGTATTTAAGAGTAAAAAGAGCCAATTGTTTTGTTTAAGCTGTACTAGAAGGCAAATAGGAAAGGTTTAAGATAAATATAAATAATATGTTTAACAGACAGCAAAGGAAATCAAATTAAACGCAGAATGTGCGCTCTTCATTATCCTCAGTGCTTTGCAGGGAATAAAATAAAGCCTATAATATTTATTGACCTTGAAGTTGACAAGGGATATTTGTTCTGTGTCCTAATGTGAGGAGATGTGACATATTTAATTTCATGCACTTTTCTGTCCCCAATCTATGAATAGAACAAAGCACTACACAAAATTTTACAAAAATAAACACCAGAATTAAAAATACTTGCATATGAAATACGATTATATAGATCTATCTGCACATACACACATATATAAATATATATGTATATAAATATATAATATTACAATACAATTTGCAATATATCAAGTTTTATTACAGCTGTACAACAAAATAAAATATTTATAAGACATGCTGATTTCGCATATAGCAATCTGTTTTTTAAAGCAATGTCAGTCAACGAAATATCACATATCAATCAACTTTTCATAATAGAAATTTATGACAGTGATATACAGCATCATAAAGTGAGCATGAATGTCACAATGATTAATCGAAATGTATGCAGAATGACTGCTCTATGGTGTTTTCAGGCTCTAGAAAAATGGCCCTGATTAAAAAAAAACACATTGAATGACGGCTCATTCATATGTTTGCAATATCTTTGTTCAATTTCTTGATCTAACTATGTCGAGCTTTGGTAAAGTTCATACATAGGTGAAATCATTACGTATTCAGCATAGATTTCCATTAAAAGCAGGAGCAATGATAGCTGTGTGTATATGTACATTTGTGTATGCAAAAGAACATCTGACAGAAAAATAAATCCTGAGAGACATTAAGAAATGTATATAAATATACATAAAATACAGGAGACAGACCCAAAGAAAAACAAATACGAGAAACCCAGGGAAGATCCAACATATAAGGAAAAGATAGAGACAGACCCAGACAGGGAAAGATAAAAAGGTCAAAAGTGGAGACAATGCGTTAACTGATCACGTCTATACACGGGCGTACGTATCTGGTGCCTTGAGCAAGCGTAACGGAGTTGCCATATTGATTCGGAAAACGTGTCCATTTCAACTCATATCACAAAAAATTGATACCGAGGGTCGATATGTATTGCTAACGGGTACCCTCTACTCTATGACCTATCATTTTTTGAATGTTTATGCTCCTACTACCCCCTCCGTTGACTTCTGGAACTCTATATGCACCTTGGTTTCGTCCCTTCCTCGAGGGGCGGTGATTTTAGGAGGTGATATGAATGCTGTAGCGTGCCCAGCGGTGGATCGAAGCGGTCGCCAGGCTTCCACAGGCACACCGACCTTGGGTAGACAAGATAAGTTATTCGCCCGCTTTTTACACCAAGTAGGGCTCATTGAGTTATGGCGTGTGTTGTATCCGAGTGTGAGAGACTATTCCTTTTATTCCGCTCCCCACGGGTCTTACTCTCGCATAGATCTGTTTTTGGTTAACGGTCTGGCTATGTCCAATGTAATTCGCGCAGAGATTAATTCTCGTGGTCTGACCATGCCGACATTGCACTATACCTCCATACCCCGAAGCTCGCGACCTTTTGGTCTTGGAGGTTAAACTCGTCTCTTTTACGAGATCCAGAGGTAGTGAGCCAACTGCGTACTTTATCGACACAATATTTTCAGGACAACCCACCTGGTGAGACATCTCTATCCACGATATGGGCAGCTCATAAAGTGGTCATGAGGGGTCACCTCATTAAGCTTGCCACTCATAGAAAACGCACCAAATTGCATTTACTCGTATCCTTACAACAGTCTCTCCGTCGCCTGGAGATGCGTCATAAGTCCTCCCCCTCCCCTGAACTTCTCTCTGAACTTCTACACACTCGCTCCTCCCTGAAACAATTATTACTCGATGATGTAGCCAAACAGTTACTCTGGTCCCGCCGGCTGTTTTTTGAGAAGGCTAATAAACTAGATACTCTACTGGCCCGCGCTCTCAAACCCCGGAGTAAATTCTCCTCTATCCCTGCAGTTAAAACAGTAGATGATGTCTTAGTTAACTCCCCACAGGAGATCAGCACAGCTTTCACAGCATATTATTCTGACCTATACAACCATTCTCCCCATCATACTCCCTCTGACAAATCCCATTTAGACGCCATCTCCTCTTTTTTAGACTCCCTCTCTTTACCACAGTTAGAGGGTTCTCACATGTCGAGTCTTAGTGCTCCAATCCTGAAAGAGGAGGTTAATTGCGCCATTTCTGCACTGGGAGTTACGAAGGCCCTGGACCCGGATGGGTTCTCAGGGGGATACTATAAAGCACTGCGTCCGGAGCTCGTCCCTTTTTTGACGTCGGTTTTTAATGACTGTGCGGAGGGAGGGTCTCTCCACCCTGATTTACTTGTGGCCAATATTGCCCTTATACCTAAAGAGGGTAAGGACCCGGTGGCGGTTGAGAGCTACCGCCCTATATCCCTCATCAACTTTGATGCCAAGATTTTTGCTAAGGTCCTGGCGAACCCCCTTAGTCCACTCCTCCAATTTTTGGTTCACCCGGACCAGGTCGGTTTTGTTCCTAATCGTCAACTTTTCGATAACACCAGACGTAATGCCGACCTGATCTGGTGGTTATCCTCTCGAGCGACGCCTTCCCTGGTCTTATCATTAGATGCGGAGAAGGCTTTTGACAGGGTGGAGTGGCCTTTCCTCTTCTCTACCCGCTCTCGTTTAGGCCTCCCAGATTTTTATGTTAATATGGTGAGGGCTCTCTACTCGGGTATGTCTGCGCAGGTCCGAATCCCGGGCTGTAGCCCCACTCGGTTCCCTATTTGTAATGGCACTCGCCAGGGATGTCCCCTTTTGCCTCTTCTTTTTCTCCTCTCTCTTGAACCCTTATTGGCTGCGATACGGGGTCACCCTGGGATAAGGGGGGTTCAGGTCGGAGGAGATACTTTTACTGTCTCGGTTTACGCCGACGACATCCTTCTCACTTTGACAGATCCCATCTCTTCTCTATCCCACCTTAGACCGGTACTATCCGACTTTGGTAAAATAGCGGGGTTTCGCATAAATTACACTAAATCCTGTGCAATGCCCCTTCATATGTTACACACAGACACTGCCTCGATTGAATCAGGGTTTGGGTTCCGTCTTGCTCTCTCTGAATTACCGTACTTGGGTATTCTTTTAACGGCAGATCCGACAGCCCTTTATAGCAAGAACTTTACAACCATGGTTCATCAGATTAAGTGTGATCTGGAGCATTGGTGCGATAAACCCATATCGTGGATAGGACGCATTCATAGTATAAAGATGAACATACTCCCACGTATTCTATTTTTGTTCCAGACACTACCTTTACTACTGACTCGGAGGGACTTAGCCGGGCTCCAACAGGCGATCGACTCATTTATTTGGCAAAATAAGAGACATAGGGTTGCGCACCGTATCTTATATCGCCCTAAGACCCGTGGAGGGCTAGGGCTCTCTAACCTATATTTATATTATTGCGCAGCCCAGTTGACTCAAGTTGTGGCCTGGCACTCTTCCGCTTCTACTAGACGGTGGGTCGCACTAGAATCGGCCTTTATGTTCCCTGACCGCCCTGACCTCTACATATGGCTTCCCAGAACCTCCAGACCTATTTTGCGCACGGCGTGCCCCTCGATATTGACATCTCTTCGCCTCTTTGAACTAGCTAGGATGAAATTTGCGCTGGTGGTTGCTCCCTCTCCCCTCGCCCCCTTACTCCGTAATAGAGAATTTCCGCCGGGTCTGAGTGCCTCAGATTTTGGGGGTCTGGCGGGAGTGGGGCTCCTGAGGTACCGTGATCTCTATCAGAATGGACGGATTATCACTTTTTCAGAGCTTCAGGAACGTGGCCATCTGACTCCCTCTACCTTTTTTTCGGTTCTTACAGATCCGACATTTTGCTACGGCCCAGACGTTAGAAAAGGTCTCAACTGTCCCCCTTTCCACTCTAGAGCGCGTTTGTATGGCAGATGGCCCACTGAAAGGGCTTATATCCCAGTTATACCTACTCCTTAGCTCCAGCCCAGGTCAGTGGGGGCCCCTCACGTACTGTGATAAATGGGAGGTTGACTTATGCGACCCTTTGCCAGGTGACGAGTGGGAGGATATATGGGAACAAACAGCCAGGTCCTCCATATGTGTCACCCACCAGGAACAATCTTACAAAATACTACTCCGCTGGTACGTCACCCCAGTTTCCCTTTATCGTATGGGAGTCACATCCAGCGATTTCTGTTGGGGAGACTGCGGGGATAAGGGCACCTATATCCATATGTGGTGGGACTGCCCGGTTGTACGCCGCTTTTGGTCTCTAGTCCATGCTGAATTTCAGAAAATATTCCACCGACAACTACCTCTGGATCCCTGGGCATTCCTCCTCTCTTGTCCCCTGTCAGCTCTGTCTCGACCTGAGCAACTTTTATTTAATAGACTGGCCCTCGCTGTCAGACGGGCCTTGGCAGCATCTTGGCGCCAGAGTATTCTCCCGTCTTGGACTGTAGTGACGGCGAAGATTGTCGACGCCTGTCTTATGGACGAGTTGATGGCCAAGGTCAGGGACACTATTGGCTCTTTTGCTAAAACATGGTCCCTTTGGGAAGAGTACAACACATGCCCCTGACTTAATTTAATTTAATTTGATTTAATTTCATTTGTAAACCAGCCGATTTGCTTAGCCCCTACGCGGGCTGGTGCCCCGATGGTCCCACCTCGCGACATGTCTGCAGCTGATGTTTGGAAGGTTCCCCTTTATCCCCTTATTTTCTTTTGTGTTTTGTATTTTGTTTCTGACTCGTTTTTTCATTTATATGTGCTTTTCGTTTTTTTTCTTTTCCCTGCGAATAGGGGGTCTTCCCATATTTCGTGAGTTTATTCTTTGATGTTTAATCGATAAAATAAGTGTTATTGTGTCCTTTCATTGCTATGTTCCTTTATCTGCTGTGTTTTATATGCTATTGGATACATGACGCTTTAAATAAAGAATTTAAAAAAAAAAAAAAATGGAGACAAACCACAAAAAAGTAAAGAGTAAAATATAACTTTTTAATAAATAACAAAAACAGAGAGCAGATATTATATAAGATAATAATAAGACTCTGCCAGAAACAGATGTACAAAACATAGAATAATGGAGAGAGAGATTGGCTGTGAAGTTGAAAGTGTCTGGAGCTACATCTATAAACCACAATCTGTAGTAATCAAGTAGGAGGGTGACAATTTTTAAACCGGAATTTTATTTATATGTGAAGATACGCACAATACCGTTGCCTTATATAATCAAAATATCCAAATGCCAGATCCACGTAAAAACAGTAAGCAAACAGCAGAAATGAGGAGGCAAAGTAACCTTACCAATTTTTATCATTTCACAATCAAAGGAGAGATTTCTTGAATTTCATTCATGGGATAAGACTAGCTTAGCAAAGAAAGACAAAAACACCCCAACTACTAACATTTTACACTGTTCAGTGGTTGATGAGACCAGTGAAATTTTGTGAAAAATCCAAATTAAGAATCACAGAAACACTGAATCACTTCTGAAATATTTTTCTGAATAATCTGAAACAAACCAAATATAATTAGATCAATTCGGATTGATTTGGTTTCCTGAAAATAACTGCACTCACTGTGCAATGCAAATTCCTTGACCCTAACCCTAATCATAAACAAAGTAGAACTAGAATAACCCTAAAAGTTACCCTGACTGTAATCATAAAACAAGCAGAAATAGTAGCAATGACTCTTAAAGTAACCCTAAGGCTCGTGTCAGACGAGCGCACCGATCACGTCCATGTTGCCGCACATTTGTACGTCCGTTATAGCATATAATTATGACCTATGGAGCCCCACACACAAAGTACGTCCGCACCGACTGCGGACGCCTAACAGACGAGGCAAATGGATGCAGGTTAGGCAAGAATGTAAATCCACTAGAACAGACGCACAGAGTGAGCTGCGTCCGCAACGTCCGTGTAGCTTTGTGTGTGAGTGATGAAACGAGGTCAGATGGACTGCATTTATACGTCCAGCATTTTTGACGGACAAAATGTTTTTTCATTTTAATTTCTTTTCTCTGCTACATCAGTCAAAAAAAGTCAGTTAAAAAAACCGACTGTGTGGCCACTACTGCGTCTTCCGTCAGAAAATGCGTCCGTACTGCACGGACGCACAGTCTGTACAAAATGCGCTCGTCTGACACCAGCCTAAATCTAATCATAGGCCTAAACGTAATTCTAAATCTAACCGTAGCCTAAAACTATAATCTTGTCAGACCTGCACCAGGATGGAGCCATGGCAGGGCTTTAGGTTTAAGTTTATTATCCCAAGCGCTGTGGGTGAGCAGGTAAACAGACACTGGAAGCTGTATAGGTGAATAAGCAAGTATTGATGATAGCAAACAGCAAACAATCTTGGCAAGTAAAGGCTTCAAAAAAAATACACAAGCAGTGTTATAGCAAGTGGATAGTGGGTCACGTAGTCTCTCAGGATCCACTTGAGGGAGAAGCAGGAGTCTTTGGCAACGGTACCTTGATTGAAGGTCTGCTACTTTGGAGACAGCTTGAGGACTGGAAGCCACCTGTAAGTCTCAAGACCCACTGGATAGTGGGCTACGTAGTAGAATGCAGAATCCACTAGAACCAGCAGCAGGACCTTTGGTAGCAGGTAAGGTGGAAGCAGCTATAACACTGTCAGTCTCAGGTGTAGTCTCTAAGCAAGCAGGATGAAGGGCTATGCAGTGTCTCAGGATCCACTTAGACTGGAACCAGGAGCTCTTCACAAAGACACCTTGAAGTAATGCAGGTAGATACAAGCTGGAACACAACGAAGCCTCAGAAATATCACAGTACAGAGGATGGTGGGTATAAAGACAAACAAAGGGAGAGGCAGCTCACAAGACCTCACACATAGCAGGAAAGGGAACCAAAATGAGAGAGCGAGGAGAGGAGGGTGTGACCTGGTTTTATGCAAGCACACAGGATCTAGAGCAGGAATTAACCCTTGAATGGAAGCAGACAGTAACCCAGACTGGCCACAAGCAGGCTTCAAGGGTTGGGGCATGACAAATCTAACCCTAACTCTAAAAGTAAACCTAATCCTAAAAATTGCCCTAAACCTAATCCAAGGCCTAAAAGTAACCATATTTTCCAACTATGAATCACACAAACCAAACATATTTGCATGCAGTCATTTCAGAATCTAAAATGAATTGAAATATTTGCCCATGCACAGGTCTATTTGGTTGCTATAGCATTCAGAGAATTATTCCACATGAGGCTATTTCCTTCTCTAGTTGAGAACACATTACTAATTCAAAGACTCCCATAACTTCAGCTTTCTGGGGTGTTTTATGTCCCTGTTGGTAATGTCCAACTATGGGCTTGGAAAGAACAATATGAGTATAAGTGAATATTGTTGGCTTCCAAGATCTCTGCCAAGATCTTTCTGTGTGCTACACTGTGGTCCATGAAATGTGATTGAATCAGTTTCAAATCCAAGAGTCAGATTTCATGAAATAAAAGTTAGGGATGGAATTTACTTGGAAATAAATTATGCCACGGACAACGGATATTTTGACATTTAATAGTTAGGATACGGATTACTGATGCACTTTGAGCTTTTTGCAGGCAATCATTTCCTTATAGTAAGCTACAAGCTCCAAACTACACTCAGAATTGCAAATTTGCTCATTAATATCTCTGGAGTCTTGGTGCCGTAAACACCATTTATTATTCTGAGTGTTGTAAGATGCTGTAATAAGTGGCTGGTTTGGCTTATGGCTGATCCTCCCGCACTCTGATAAATCATAAAGTTAATTATATCATGCTTATGGTTATGGGTAGTCTTACTACTATGGACCAGCAATGAATTCCAGCCTCTCACAATATTGAGAGACTATAGGGGTTATACAGAAAAGTCCGAAATGTCACTAAAATTTAACCGGACACTGCAATTCAGTGTATGGTTACATTTCGGGGACATTCGGCTACTCAGAGAGCAGGCAGTTAACCAAATTTTGGCAAATTGCCTGCACGTACAGTGCCTGTTCGAGGGCAGTGAAATCCCCCATAGTGAAGCAATAGTTAATCTATTCAGAGACACCGAACAGCAGTGAAAAGTTGCCGAAATGCCCTGCTGTTTGGTGTTTTCATTCGGCAGGTTTATTGAGGGGAATCCCATAGGCTTCAATGTTAAAATATTCCCGTTTTAATTCGATATGTAATAAACTGTTTAATATTATATTCTGTAGCAAAATTTATAGATTTTTTTTAGGAACTTTTAGGCATTTTTCCGGATTTATTCGTCAAATTTTCTATCCGTTTTTTTTTTCAAATATGTTTTTCTTTTTTCTGTAACAAACTTTTTTTTAATCATTCATAGGACCTTATATGTAAATTCCAGACATTTTCGTTCAGTAGTTTTATTGCAAACAGCGTCTCAATTTTGAAACTGTCAAGCGTCCTTTTTTTTTTTTTTACCCCATTCGTCAGTGTGTCAGCTTTTTCCGGCGGCTGCTTTGCGCTGTGATTGGTGGCTCGTCTGCTTTTTCCATCGTGTTCGTTGTGGTTTTTGAAGCGGTTTCTGTGGGTTTTCGTTGAGTGTTCAGCGAGTGTTCGATGGGTTTGTGGCAGGTTTTCCCTGCACTCCGGGGACCCTGCGGTTGTACTTGAATATACCGCAGGGTCGGCGTACTTGAATCGCCCTGAAGTGCAGGGAACAAAAGGAATAACCCTGAATAACCCCAGTGAAGCGATCCTTTCATGGGTAGTGATCCCTTTCTTTTTTTTACTGAGTTGGCAGATATGAGGACGCTGAACAAATGCTATAATGACACTGAGTTTAGTTGAAAATTATGTTGTCTTATTTCTTCTTGCTCTGAATGGAATTTAGATTGCTTAGTTGATAAAATACCTTTTTAATTACTATATTCAGTTTTATTAAGTTTTCCTTTGAAAGGCATATGAAAACTTTAAAGAGATATGTATTGGATATAGAAGAACCTCCCAAAAATTGAAAATGTAACAGTTGTCTCAAGGTGATGGTATTACATTTATATAGTGCACATGTTACCAGACAGCTCTATGTACGGTCTATATGAGTATATGTATTGGGATATAATGTAAAAGTTCCAATCTAACTATATAAATGCCCAAACTTGCATCTGAAATTTGTTGAATAAAATATTTTGCATTTAGAAAATCGTTATGGCACGGTCTCCATTTGGCATCGGTAAGTAAGAAAAAGTTACCCAATGCTCTGTAAAGTTATTCCTGCCAAATTGGCCTTAATCAATGCCAATATTTTTGCATTCAAACAGCTTAAAATGATGAATGATATGATGCAAAGAATGCAAGTCTAAAAATTGTAATTACTGTAACGCAAATGATAGCTATTAATTATTTACTTAATATGTCCTAAGGGGTGTAAAAATGTGAATCTCAACATTTTTAAATCATATTTTTATATCATTTCATATATTGTGTTTAATTAATGGGAACTGTAATAGGTATAATGGTTATCATTAGTATATTTGTATCCTATGCTTCCTTTTGTCACTCAGTGGTATAGAACTGTGAAATGGAACACGCAAACCACACATGTGTGTACTGCGTACTGTCAGGGCATGATTAATGACAAAGCATGGAATAACTCTACCCCTCCTTACATTACTTCTCTGTTTTACCAACACACCTCTCCCTAACAGGTTTAAAAAGTTCCACATATTTCATTTTTTGTTAAGGTCAACTTGTTAATTTTGGAGTTAACTCTCTCTTCACCTCCCTTCCATAAATAATGAGAAGTCGGCTTCACTTACATTTTCATCCTGATGCCTTCAGCATCGTAATCCTTTACATATTTAATTTATCTTGTTAATAAATTTGTAATGTTATTAAAATGGGGTTTTTTTGCATTGTCAATATGATTTGAGGGTATATTTGGGTAAAAAATAAAATTGTCACCATTTCAGTATAAATCTGCAACAAAAAATAAGTGAAAAAGTCTAAAATTTAGTGTAAGAATGCAACATAATAAACGCAAATACTTTCAGAAATATATATATATATATATATATATAATACAAAACAGCAGAAGATTGCACTCAACCTCAAATCTAAGCGGTTGCATTTAAGACATTAAACATATTTTTTAAAATTGTGTTTTTCTGCCACAGAAAATGATGGAAGAAGGTGGTCAATAATATGGAGTGCTCTTTCTTGGTGTTTTTGTGTTTAATGTTTTAGATGCACCCGCTTAGTTTTGGGGTAGAGTGCAACCTTCTGCTGTTTTGTATTTTATATATAGGGAGCTGACAACTCCCATTTGGTATGCACCCCTCCCTGTTTACATGTGCTCCACCATGACAGCCTATAAATGCCTCGGGCTGCCGGGGAGCTCCAGGGTTAGTTGATCCTGTAAGTGCAGATTCGGTCAAGTTAGATAGGACCTGTCAAATATGGGGTACATTGGCGACTGTGACAGACTTAAGCAATTTATGATAATACTTTGTGAACTGAATCCCCATAATTTTATCTCAGTCAGGTTTTTTTGAACATTTTTAAAACAGTTTTTTTGCCACAGAAAATGATGGAAGAAGGTGGTCAATAATATGGAGTGCGCTTTCTTGGTGTTTTGTATATAAACAAACCAAAGAGAGAGCACTCCAATCAGCACACTCAACAACCATCAACAACAGCTTCATGCAAGTGAACATAGTACCAGATTTTACCACATGTTGAAAAATTCTTAAATCTGAGCTTTGTTGAAAAAATGGTGGAAATTTAGTTCGTAATGAATGGCCATGAATTGCTTAAGCCTGCCAACAACGTCAATGGAAACCACCTTCTGGCAGGTCCTACTTGGCTAACCTAATAACTGCCCTTCATGGGATAAACTCACTTACCGAGGATCAAGTCCTTCCTAGGAGCTCCCCGCAGATCAAGGTTAAATGGAACCTGGAGGAGGAGCACCTGTGGCAGGGAGGGGTGCATACCCAAAAGATTCATATGCAAACCACATTGGGGGGGGGGGGTAGCACTCAACCTAAACTAAGCATTCAGTGCGGGTGCGTCTCAAAACAAAATAATACAAACAAACCAGAGAGAGAGTTCTCCAGTCAGCACACTCAAAAACCAACAGCAGCTTCATGCATGTGAACATTGTACCAGATTTTACCACATGTTGAAAGATTGTTCACATGCATGAAGCTGTTGTTGGTTTTTGAGTGTGCTGATTGGAGAGCTCGCTCTCTGATTTGTATTTTTTTGTTTTGAGACGCACCCGCACCGAAAGCTTGGTTTAGGTTGAGTGCTGCCCCCCATCTGTTTTGTATATATATTTACACTATATTGCCAAACGTATTCGATCACCTGCCTTGACTCGCATATGGATGGGTGAGCGAATACTTTTGGCAATATAGTGTATATATTTATACATATCAATCAGAAAGTATACAGACTTCATTTTTTTTACGTTGTAGCCTTATGCTAAAATGTATACAATTTTGTTTTTTACATCCATCCACCCCCAATACCCCATATTGATAATGGTGAAAAAAAACAGATTTTTATCAACATTACAAAAAGATAAAATGCACAACAAAACTCATATATATTCTATTTTCTGCAGTCTTGTTTCTATTTTGCATAGCTATTTTTTTTTACCAAGGAGGAAAATGAAGGATTGAATGGCCAGTGGCTACAGGAAGAACCTGTAATATCCTGTAAACCTTTGATTTTATATATGTTTAACTTGTATATTTATTTCAATTTAAAAGATTTAAAAGTATATTTAAAAGATTTTTTTTTGTAGTTCACAGATGTTGTAAAATAAGAAGGATTGGTTGATGATGAAGTAGCTAAGAAATAAAGTGCTGGAAAGGTCACCTTGAATAAATTTTCTTGATCTTACAAACTTCCAAAGTAACAAGCTAAGTGATCAAACGAGTTGAAAAATGACCGATGACTTTACAATTTCTTTTTAATTTTACCTTGTTCATAAGCTCTAATGCGTAAAGCAAAATGCATCGCTTGAGTTTGGCCTTAGATTTTACTTGTGCTGTTGGTGAATAAATGTTTAAGTAAATCTACTTTGTCCTTTGGTATAAGTCATGTTCAAATAATTAATTCAAAACACAAAAGCCCCATGGCTGTCAAGCTATTAAAATGCAATCTGTTAAGACTCTGTATATGCCAAGCTACATAACCCTCGCAAAAACAGGAAGGCATTAGGCTATGAAAACAAAACCACATACAGCATTTTAGTAAATAACTGCTATTTTATGAAATATCCCTCCTTATTAATGCAAGTGGCCAGACAGCAGATAAAATTAAATAAAATGCAAATAACAATTGACATGAAGCTGAATGTTATTAATAAACAGATGAAGAACATTGAAACATAATTTAAGCACGATTCTTTCATGATGTCTGGAGATTAAATTATATTAAACAGATTAGTGGGAAACATGTAACAGGTCATTGCACTAAGACGTCATTCGCACTTCAATTATCCCAGTGTGTTACAAAATGAGTTAGGGTTACGTATTTTCAGCATTATACTGTAAAACCTTAGGCCAAACAAGCTGTTTTGAAATACTAGGCAAATAATCTGTGTAAAAATAGTATGTAACAACAAAGCAAGAGAATATTATTCAACACCAAGGTGTGGTGCCAGACTGTGCCCTTCCAAGCGGTGCCTGCCTTTTACCTGTGGCCTTTACCGATGGGTAGGGAGAGAGGTACAAAGGACCTCCCCTCCACTTCAGGCACTTTCCCTGCTCTAACGAGGGGGTGCCTGAAATAGACATCATTGCGCCCAGCGTGTTGATGCTGTTACGCCGGCCGGGGTCCTGGAGGCTGGGCTGACATCCAAGAGGTTAGCCCACACCAGGAGACCGCAGCGAACAAACAAAATACAGGCCGATCGCGGCTGCTAAGACAGGACCCGCTTAGCGCATCCTCTGCATGGAAATCCCATTTGAGAGGATGCACTGAGTGCGTCCTTAGCAGCCAAGTGGTTAACCCTTTCGCTGCTGAGGCATTTCCCGCCTCTGTGCTGAGGTAATTTTTACCTGTTTTGCTCATCATGTTTAAACGTGTTTTGAAGGCTTATTTTAGTATATGACCCAGATTTATTATATATCGTTCTTTCCGTCAGACTCGGCAGATTCATAATATGTCATTATTATATGAATACGTCATGACCTGTCTGTATATTATAACAAAAAATGCAATAAAATATGAATTTCCAATTGTTTACAACGTGTAACGTGTATTTTTTTCACATTTTAACATGCGAGCAATTGCGGTTATATTTTGTATGGGGTGCGCTTGTTAAAAAAATATTAGAAATGGGGTCTCGTTACATTTTTTTTGGGGAAATTTTTGGGGGGATTTTTAACAAACGCACCACATACAAAAATCGTTAGTGCAGCATCAATGTTCACATTATAATTGAAATGGGAACAATATTGCTGCATTAACAAACCAAAAAAAAGAAAAAAAAAACTTTATTTTTTTAAAATAAATTGTTTATTTTTATTTTTTTAAAAAACTTTTTCACAGTCGTGTTTGGTATCGTTGGAACGGCCATGCTCTGGCCGATCCAACAGTACCAAACTATAACCCCTAGCTGCCACGGATCGGGAGATGGGGGTTCATTGGAACCCCCTATCTCCACCATTGGTGGCAGCTAGGGGTTAACTCCAGGACTGGCGTCATCGTGCTATGCACGATGACACCAGTCCTCAGGGGGAGTTCCCGGAGGCTTGGCCGACATCCAAGATGTCGGCCAGCTCCGGGAAAGGATCACGAACCGGCGCTTTTCAGCGCCGATTCGTGATCCGGCTCCCCAGGGGTTAATGACAGCCACCGTTTGGAAGGGCAGGCTGTGCCCTTCCAAACGGTGCCTGGCATTAAGCTCAGGACCCCCGCGATCGGGAGGGAGAGAGGTCTGAAGGACCTCCCCCCCTCCCTTTCAGGCGCTTCCTCCGCACACGCGGGGGGGGAGCCTGAAATAAATCGCGCCACCGCGATGACATCTATTGTGCCCGCGGCAGTCCCGGAGTGACGGGCTGACATCCGATCCAAAATGTCAGCCCGCACCGGGGGCACGGCGATCGGCCGGAATCCGGACGATCGCAGGCTGCTTCGGGAGGACGCGCTGAGCGCGTCCTCCGCAGCCAACCCTTCCTGCGGCAGGACGCGCTGAGCGCGTCCTCCGCAGCGAAGTGGTTAAACATACTTGTCTTTTCAAGAAGGTGACTAGACAGACACACACACCAGATTTAGAGTATATTTTTCTAATAGTAACATTTTCACACGTCACCTTTTATTGTGGATTTACTAGATATAGTCGATTCCATAGGCTTTGTTTGTGGATTACTCATAATGATTAATACAGCATTTTTTAAGTACCACTCTGATCTCTCATAACAAACAATTAGGTAAGATGGGCAGCTGCCTAAGATCCATCTCACATCTCAGCCTCACATGATAAAGTGTGACCTATTTGTTTTTCAATCATGGAAGAAAACACAGACATTTGGAGAATTTCACCCCTGAATGCAAACTGATCCAACCCACTCCAACATCCAAACACTTGCATCTCCATACAAATATACCTCATCATTAAAGTACATGTTACATTCCCTGCTAGCAAGGGAGTTGTAGGTGTCAATTTAACTTTAAATTATTGGTTAATTACCACTTTTTTGCAAAACGAGAGGGACATTATATTTTTCATTCTTCCTAAAGTCTCAATAACTCTAAATTTGACTTTCTGGTACAATACAGAAAAACTGAATGTAACTATGTAACCAGATAATCAGCTAGTAAATGCAAAAATCCAAAAGGACCAACATATACAATGGTGCAGATAATGGTTAGAAAAACACACCTTGAAGAGCCGTTTAAAGGTAAATTACAATTACAGCCATAGCTATTCCCTAACAAGGTCCATCTAGTCTAAGCTTTATCCAGCATTTTCATTTGACTATGTGCAAAATCAGATATTATGATCTAACCATGATTTCAAGGAACTGTGCACTTGATGGAGAACTCTAAGGTTGTGGAATCAAAACATTGTGTGTTAAATGCAAATAAAAGCACGTGTAACTCATAGATCACACTAAATAAAAAATACAACAATCCCTTAAAAACTAATTTGAAGGCGGAGTCGGCCAGCCATGAGAGCAGTCGCATAGTGCCTGAGCTCCGGTGAATCCCGCTACCGCACCCGAGTGTAACCACTTACAAGCAGCTCAACAAGCACCATTAAGCACCCTGTGGACTCAGGGAGTACCATGAAGTCCTCAAAGAAAAAACCCTGCGAGGAATCGCAAGTTGCGCCGATTTTCGTGACCAGACACAAGGCCGCAGGAGACATCCAAGATGGCGGCGGTCGCGCCACGTCTCCCTCTCCTTTATCTGAGGGCACTCCGGAGGCGGCTGACCCAGCTACCAGGCAAGATATACAGCATTTAAAAGATTTTATTGCACTAGAACTGGGGAAAACAACGAAAGCCCTCACAGCTGAGGTGCATGCAATAGGCTTGCGTACAGCGCATTTGGAGGAGAAAGCAGATCATATGGCGGCTTGTTATAATATGGCAGCACAGAGAATGGACGACATGTCTGATTGGGTAGCGAGCATGGAAACAGCTATAGAAGACCTTTCAAACCGCTCCCGCAGGAATAATGTTCGGCTAAGAGGCCTGTCGGAGGATATCACTCCTGAGCACCTTGATGACACGCTGCGCGGGATAACACAGTGGTTGTTGCCTCATCTATGCTCTCTGACTCTGGGGGTCAGAGGTGCCTTTGCAGATTTCCGCTTCAGAGCTCCCTTATCTGGGGATTAAATTGACTGGTTTCCCTGAACGCTTGTACGATGTAAACTATGCCGCGATGTATGCCACGCTCAAACAAGATCTTGAATGTTGGGACAAATATGCTATTTCATGGGTGGGAAGAGTGAATTGCATTAAGATGAATGTACTACCACGTCTTTTGTACTATTTTCAAACGATACCGGTGGCACTTGACCCCTCGGATGTCCGCTCGATGCAAGGAGCAATTGATAATTTCGTGTGGGCGGGAAAGAGGCACAGGGTGGCTAGGGCCACCCTTTATCGGCCTAAACAGCTGGGCGGTCTTGGTCTCTCGAGCCTCTTTTCGTACTATTATGCTGCTCAGCTCGCCCAGCTGGTGGCATGGCATGGGGGGGGGGGTCAATGCTGGACGGTGGGTTGAGTTAGAAAGAGCGCTTATGGCCCCTAATCTACCGCACCATTGGATCTGGCTAGCACAGGAACACAGACCACTCCTATCCATGAACTGTCCAGCTATTATGAATACCTTACGCATCTGGGACAAACTCGCTGCGAAATGTGAACTTGCCACCTTGCCTTCACCGCTGACACCAATATTTCACAACCGGGAATTCCCTGCGGGTCTAATACCTTTACCCTTTCAGCAGTTGTGGGACGCTGGCCTCCACCGTTTATGCCACCTTTATCAAAAAGATCATTTTGTTCCCTCCGTAATATTTGACCAACAGGTGCCCGGGACTGGGGGCCTGTTTCTACCGGAGCGGCAACTAAGGGCCTTTGCCTCTCGACGACATATTAAAGCTGCCTCTCAGACACCTCTCTCATTTTTTGAATCCATCTGCTTAAGAGGTACTTACCCTAAAGGTCTGATCTCTACTCTATATTATAAGCTAACGTCACTGATTGACTGGAAAGAACTCCACTACGTAAAAGTCTGGGAACGCGACCTGGCAGAAGTATTGGACTCAGAAGACTGGCTTGACATTTGGGAAGCTTCCAAAGGTGTCTCACTGTGCACTACCATGCAGGAACAACCGCTGAAAATGCTCATGCGCTGGTACATCACACCTACGCAACTCGCGCACATGTCCCCGAACCACCCGGATCTTTGCTGGCGATCCTGCAGCTCCAAAGGCACTTTTATCCATATGTGGTGGGAATGTCCACAAATTAAAAAGTTCTGGACTAACATTCTAGCGATGCTTTCTGTCGCACTGGGGAAGGAAGTCCCCAGTGACCCCTGGAATTTGTTGCTTTCTCGACCCCTGGAGGGCTTCACAAGACATGAAAACAAGCTAATCTCTAAAATCTCGATGGCGGCTAGACGGGCAGTAGCAGAGACCTGGCGCCACCAGGCTCTCCTCGTTATGGCCAAAGTTTCTGCTAAAATACAGGACACTAGGATCATGGACGAACTCACAGCCGTCGTAAAACATACTCTACCACAGTTTCACAAAGTTTGGGACCCCTGGACTGATGCTGGCCTATAGCCTGGCCGATGCATTTCGGAATGTGATTTCACCCATAATGCCCCAGATCATATAACTGTTTGATTGTATATTTACGATGACCCCCAGTCCCTCTCCTCTCTTTCTTTTCTTCTTTCCCTCCTTCCTCTTTTCCTCCCTTTCTGTCCTCTTTCTCCCCTGCTCTCCCCCATCCCTTACCTTATAACCTTAATTTTTTTTAAATATTCGGCTTATACTATGCTGACAGAAATGTTTATTGTTTCATTATTCGCTCCTAACCCTGTCTACGTTGATATTTGTGACTGCCTAATAAAATTCATTTAAAAAAATTAAAAAAATAATAATTTGAAAGTTAAATGATCTAAAATATATCTATAATAGAAGAGTGACCGTGTCACATATTTCAAGAGTAACGCAACGTAACAGGAAAACAAGACTGCACGTCAGTGACCTGCTGTCCATTCACCAGCAGTATGTCATGGACTCTCATTTATGTTCAGAGTGTGCACACTGAAGTGACTGCTTTATGGGAATGGAATGTAACGTTTATTGTCTTTGAGTGAAAATTAAGTGACGTTGTTGAAGTCCTTGTACAACTCAATCCTGTCAATTTAAAACCAACAAGCTCCATGCATACATTTTAGTCTCAGTATCTTCATGTTAAATAAATATATCCATAAATAAGCTTATATACTTCAGTTCACTCTTTTTCTAACAAAGAAATATTATTTTACGGTTTTTCTCTCAACAGCTCTTCATATTAAATATAATACAAAATAAAAGAATCACAGACATAAGCATTGGTATTGTTGAGGGGTTGCCTAACATTGTCCTCTCATTATTTTTACAGGAGAAGCGCAGTTCCCATTTTCATTGCCCTATAAAGTTACTCCTATATATTTAATCACAGGTCTCCTTGTAGTCAGGACATAAAAGTTATATTCAGTATCAGTCCCTAAAACCAAGTGAAGATTTATGAATATGCATTAATATCAAATTCAAGTATGGCATAGAGATGTACCATTCGTTTCTTTCCAAATAGAAATTCGGACGAAATTCACCATTTTCGTACTTTGAAAGCATTTCTGAAACCAAAATATTGACCATCCAAAATTTCGGATCATTCTGAAATTTCAGATCGATTCGATGATTCGGATCATTTCGGCGATTCAGATAATTTTGGGTGATTCGGATCAGTTGGTTTTTCACTTTTTTATGAGTTATTATGTTTTTTATTGCTTATTTAAGAATGGGAAGTAGATTACTACCAATAGAATGAAAGTTTCTTAACATATTTATTCTTTTAGGATTTTTTAGACATTTTTTGGGTGAAATTTTAGGTTTCCTAACTTTTTTAAAGAAACAAGGCTTTTTAACCCACAGGTTTCAATGCAGCATATGAATCCCACACAGCGGGGCAGCGCCTCTCTGCAGTAGAATTAATGCAGCATATGAATCCGCACACTGCCAGGCAGCGTCTCTCTGCAGTATAATTAATGCAGCATATCAATCCGCACACTGAGGGGCAGCACCTCTCTGCAGTATAATTAATGCAGCATATGAATCCCACACTGCCGGGCAGCACCTCTCTGCAGTATAATTAATGCAGCATATAAATCCGCACACTGCCAGGCAGCGTCTCTCTGCAGTATAATTAATGCAGCATATGAATCCGCACACTGCCTAGCAGCGCATCTCTGCTGTATAATTAATGCAGCATATGAATCCGCACACTGCCGGGAACTTCCCAGCAGTTTGTGGATTCATATGCTGCATTAATTATAACTCATAAAAAAATTAAAAATGAACTGAACAAGAAATTAAATCGATCCGAATCAATGAATCGATCTCCAGAGAGGAGTGTGCGAATTCTTATGCTGCATTAATTATACTGCAGAGAGGCACTTCCCAGTAGACATGTGCATTCGTTTTAGTACTAAAACGATTTAGTCCGAATTTTGGGATAATTTAGTTTTAGTATGACTCAAGAGAAACGAAACTGCTCAGTACAAAAAACGAAAGAAACTAAAATAAAATGCACTACATTTTAGTTTCAGTCCTTTTTGTGATATTACATTGATGAGTGAAGGAGACCAGCAATGAAGATCGCAACATCGCAACATCCGAAGTTCTGCACCCTCCACATGCCAATGCAGTAGGATGTTCTATACAGAGAGTGGCATTAATTAATGCAGGAGTATGTTCTATACATTATACAGAGAGGGGTATTAATGCAGGAGGATGTTATATACATTATACAGAGAAAGGTATAAATTGAGGAGAATGTTCTATACAGAGAGGGACATTAATGCAGGAGGATGTTATCTACATTATACAAAGAGGGGTATTAATTAATGCAGGAGGATGTTCTAAACATTATACAGAGAGGAGCCTTTTTTTTTTGGCCCTTTAAATCCAGTGGCTGTGAGCGCTGAGATCGGCTGCTTGTTACATTATATCTCAGTACAATGTATCAGGCTCAGTTGTTACAGTAACTGACTGTAACAGCGCTCAGAGTTTCAGTAAAACAAGGAAATAATATTGTTCTAACCTCTTACATATAAAAATATTATTTACTAGTTTTACAGAAACTCTGAGCGCTGTGATGAGCAGCAGTCAGTTACTGTAACAGCTTTGCCTGACACGGGGCAGTATTACAATGTTGGTGCTAACTTAACCTGTTGTAAACTGAAAACCTCCATAGGCTATAATGGCTCTGGGAAGTTTACAACAGCTCTGGTTAAGTTAGCACCAACTATGTAATATGGCCCACATTGTGCTGAGAGTGAGAGATACTGTAACAAGCAGCGATCTCAGCCCTCTGAGGAGCCACCACAACAATAGTAATTGTATCCACTGGTTTTCGGATGAACGAAATTAGTTTTCATACTAAAGAACTGAAAACGAATTTCTTTAGCAACTAAATAAATTGCATTTTAGTACTAATCCATTAGTTCAAAACGAAATTTTGTGCTGTGCACATGTCTACTTCCCAGCAGTGTGTGGATTCATATGCTGCATTGAAACCTATGGGTTAAAAAGTTTCATTAAAAAATTTAGGAAACCGAAAATTTCACCCAAAAAATGCCTAAAGAAATCCTAAAAGAATAAATAAGTAATGAAACGTTTATTCTATTGGTAGTAATCTACTTCCCATTCTTGTATAAGCAATAAAAAAAAGAAATAACTCATAAAAAAGCGAAAAAACAACTGATGCGAATCACCCGAAATGATCCGAATAGCCGAAATGATTCAAATCACCGAATCGAAAGAAAAACTGTCCAAAATAAAAAAAAACGAAACGGAATAAAAAGTCATGCACATCCCTAGTAAATAATTTTGCTATCATAACTTAAACAAAGCAATGTATGCACTGGGAGACAGCCTGAAAGGGGGCATGGACAGAACGTCTTGTGTATCAGAATTGGTGCCACTAGCCACAAGATTCATGTGTGCATGCATGTCAGTAAATACAATTTTGAATAATATGTATAATTCATCCTTTCATCCATTCACCGGTTGCTCTATCTTCACAGAAAGTGCTGCAGTATTCATGACTTTATATAGAACCATTGTCTAAATAATCCTCTTTGCAACAGATGACACGTAGGATGCGTCACCCGTAGTCATCTCCTGGTGAGATTGACGCATACCACATGTGATTGCCATACTTACCTTCCGATCACTCTTGTGATGATCTCTTTTTCCTCATGTGCACTGTCATGCGCACTGTCAAGCTACACCGAGGGAATCCATTGAGTCTCTGACAGCATAAAGTCAGAAAACCCCTTATGTCAAGCACAGTTCAAGAGAATTGATATGTAGATGTAGGGATCCTTTGCACCCCTATTAAAGGACATTAGAGAAGCTACAATATACAGTCCAGATACTCAATATATTTTGTAGAAAGGCAGTCAATCCAGTTAGGTCTCCTTGTTCCATGCCAGCTTGGGTATCATTGCAAACTTTTAAAAGGACAGTTGTAGTTTAATGATTTGGATGAAAGCCTGATTGATCTGGGGTTAAATAGTTTGAATATTGATAATATCACATAATTATTAGCAATTAATTACAGGAAAGATGTAGGTTGGATTTTATTTTTTATCATTATGTGCAATATGGAGAAAGGCTATGGGTTGGAGAATTCTTATAAAAAAAAATATGTAATGTTAGTCCAATAGGAAACAGTATTTTGGGATTCCTTAATTTGAGCTGCGCGGTGAAGGATATATCTTCTACCATAAAGTGGATAAGAAAATTTATACTGGGCATTGACTCATTATATTTATTACATGAAAGAATTTAGTTTTTATTTCTTGCATCTTAAAGCCTTGCTTGGATATTCATTGGCTTTCATGTGGTAATTATCCAATGATCTAAAGAAGATAAGGAAAAACAAGCTGGGAGTGCAGTAAATACCGTTTGTCTCTGTTAGTTTCAATTTCATGGAGCATTTGTTCCGACACAAGTTTACAATCTCCTTATTTGCTGAGGACATCATGATTTGTTGGAATTACAAGAGGAGAGTTCTGAGAAGTATTGGATTCTCTCTTTGTCTGACATTATTATCCCACTTGACTCTTTATTCAAATCAGGTAAGTAGATTGAGAAGGATGACTCACTGATCATTTGAACATCCTCCACTTGCTCATTGATTAAATATCACTCGGCAATAGTGGCTGAACACAGGGAATGATGTCAGTGATACATCACTGCCGAAAGGGTATTGTTATTTACGAAGAACATTACTGTTTACAAAGAACATTAAAGGGCCTAGAATGTGCACGCAAGATGGTGTTTACCTGAGCTTATCAAGCGCTGTCCAGAAAACTTTGCCCTTGACTCGCTTTTTCAGGGTTGTGCATTACATTCAAATCCTAATAGTTATTAATGGTTCTTGTACACTGCTTTAAGGAGATGCTTGAAAATTGAGTTTCTGTAATAATCCAGTGAATGCTGATGGAGGTGCCTGCAAATGCCTGGTGCATACACATCTTTCCCAAGTCTAGGTGTGACATGAGAATAGCTTGTTGTGAATCCTTGTAATGTGTTCTCACTCTATTTGCAAAATCAGGTAGGTGCTTCCAAAATTTAACATGAATTTACTACCATGGTCAGTGATAAAAGAAAATGCAATTGTATCTTGATAAGGGACAGCACCCCACTGTTTTGCAGACTAGTCATAGCTAACTTTGGCACCCCAGATATTCAAAATTGCATATGGAAATATGTTTCATCATAATGGAATCTCATGGAACATACACTGTATTGCCAAAAGTATTCGCTCACCTGCCTTGGCTCGCATATGGATGGGTGAGCGAATACTTTTGGCAATATAGTGTATTTCTAGCATCTCTTCATATGTTTTGTACCGATAGTTAGTTACACTTTAAAGTACAATAATTTCCACGTTAATCAGATCTAGCACACACCACTAAATAGTAAGACGGGAACTGAACATGATAAAAATTGATTCAATGAGGGTTATTCAGCAATTCTACGGTGTTTAAGATAGATTCAATGAAAAAAAATCAATGTCGTAACCACGACAAATTTAAATGTTTCAAAATAGAATTTCAAGCAATGTAAGGAATGTTTTATTGATACATCTTCTGCTGCTGCTGTTTATAATTCCCTTTTGTGAAACACTAAAGTTTGTGATGGTTGCAATACCAGTGATATTCACCAGAGTGGATGGTAAACACCAGCACTTACTTAATATCCTTCATGTATATCTTTCTTGGCGTTTAATGTTGACAATTAAATAGCCTATGATGCTCACAGAATCAAGACTTTTGCTATTTTCGTTTATAATTTTTAGGCACTCACCCATGCATGTGAATATGGACACCTCTACACAAAATACTTCATTCTTAGAATTTTATCAAATGCATAAATATATTGTAACATATATGGAATCACGTTTTTCATACAGCAAGATCAAAATTGTGAAATGTTGAGAATTAGAGAGGAAATTTCAGTAACACAAGTCTACGCTCTAGGACAGTGGTTCCCAACCGCGGTCCTCAAGTACCCCTAACAGGCCGGGTTTTAAGCATTACCTTGGGGAACTGCAGACTGAATCCTGCAATCACTGAGCAGTAAATCATATCACCTGTGCTGTGCTTCAGCTATCTGGAAGACATGGCCTGTTGGGGGTACTTGAGGACCGCGGTTGGGAACCACTGCTCCAGGATACACTCTCACTTAATGCCTATCCAAGGTGGATGTTGGTATGACAGTGGTAGGGCAGTACTGCCAGAGTGAGAATTGCATTTTGCAAAACAACTAATGTATGGTATCAAGTTATTGCCTGTGCTATTGATACCATATAAAATGAGTCACGCACTGCATGTAACGGATTTCAAGACTTGCATGAGGTTGATCCAGGCAGACTGCGTGCTCTTCACTAAAGTTTAAAGATGCCCCTTTCAAACGGCATGTAAAAAGTTAACAAAATCTAGTAATGTCAGAGTCTATTTATTATTTTTTCCTAGTGCATAGATGAACAGATTGTGGGATAAGCCTTAACAGCATAGCAGTGCTCACATTAGTACATCAGGTTTTGTTGGCCAATTTTCCCAGTGGCGGTCAAAGACTTAGACCTCTGTATAATAAGAATAAAAGAACATCTTAGAATACCTTCCCTCTGTTAAGTATATGAACTGTTTATAAGCAGGTAGGGAGTGCTGAATGCTTTGGTGCATTAAATTCGACTACATGAATAATTACCTCCATAGGGCACTATCATGTACCTTGAGCTAAAACGGGACTCTAAGAGAAAAAACTTGCACTTGCAAATTTCCTCTTAGCGTCCATGTTTTACAAGTGGATTACTAGGCAGGCACTGAATTCAGCAGCCTGCCCTGTAACGGCCGGTAACCCTCCAGGATACTTGCTGCAGCGTTAATGCACCACTGCGAGTATCACCTCTTGGAGTCCATAGGACTCCATAGAGGCTTCTGCTTCCGAGCCATGTTATCCCGCTCTCACGAAATCGTGCATGGCCACAGAGTGATCGTGGAGTGAAACTGGGGATTATTTGTCCCCAGTCTCACTCTGCTCCCAGCAGCCAGAAGTAGCAAATCGGGCCACCATTATCGCCGCGAGATGAGAGGTGAGTATCTGATTTTTTGGGGGGGACTTTTCAGCTGCTGCTGCAGCTATCTACAGAAGTGAAGTCCGTTATCACCAGCTTAGAACTGTGGCTAACTTTTCAGTTGGTGAGTAATTAGTGTTAGGACGCTGTTATTCTAACGCCAATTACTCATTGCTTGCTCTTTCCGCTCCCCATGTTAAGTATAGGGAGCACAAAGTACAGTAAGCTCCTGCTAGAAAGCACTATTACCGATGCGCTGACAAATTTTTGAACCCGTTAGAAATTGGGATCTAATCTGGGCGTCATGCTATAACCTCTTTTAACCTAGCGTTAAGGAGGCGATAGAGCCCATAGTAGTTGCTTTATTTTCTTTCTATTAAGGAAAAGAAAGAATAGTCTGTATAGTTCTTTAAAGCCAAGATGCATGATAAACAAGAAGGGTATACTTGGATTGATTTACCTGGAAAACAAATAATTTCCTAAAACAAAGATATGATGTAGATTTGCTTTATAGAAAAAAAACTGTAAATGTTCCTTTAAGGTTGATCAAAGTATATAAAGGCTTATGGCTTGTTAAAGATAGCGTGTTAGTCATATATTTCAAGATTACACAGATTCCATTATGGAAACAATTGAATGAGAGCATGGGTACATCATACAAACATGTAATCATGATGGCATTGATACATTTAAAATGAATTCTAAATGGAATGTTGAGTTGATGCGACTATTAACAGTGTGACAATGAGTTGAAGATGGCCCCTGACTGTGTCACATATCATCAAAATGTCTAATCAGGTTTGTGCAGGCGTGCAGAAAATGGTTGCTCTGCTACTGAGCTGTTCATTTAGATAACTTCGAGTCATCTTGAATGTGATTGTTAGACTCCCATGCTCAACACAATTTAAGGTGGTATCTGTCAACGACAACCTTATGTAAAGTTTGGTTTACCAGGGGAAAATTACCTATTAGCTTGTAATTTTTTTCTGTCTTCTGCCTTAATTATTGTGGTCTATAACCTTGGTCCATTACAGCAAAATTTCATTGCAAGATTTTTTTTTAAGAAGTAATGTTTTCTTGATAGGAATGAAAATGCATATGTAAGACCCTGACTCTTGATGAGGAAATAGAATACCTTTGAACTCAACATGTTCTGCCCTAGGATAATGAAGGATAAGGAAGCTCGTCTAATTGGATGAAGTCAGATTACTAAAGTAAAGGATACGGTCTTCTAGAAACAATACTGAAGGGAACGTACATGGCTGTTTCAAGGAGCACGCACTGCTTTAAGAAGACAATGTAAGCATTCCATTAAACTATATATATTTTTATTGACATCCAAGTCAGATAGTAACTGGGCAAGTAGTTCAAGGTATTCCCTGGACAGACGTATTACTTATTTTTATCAGCTATGAGATTTTTTATGTTTTACACTCACATGAATTAAGCACTGGCAGTGCTATTTATTTATATGTCAACAGTGTTTTTCTGAACCTGTCAAAAGGTCCTCTTATATGTCTCCACGCAAAAACTATCTGAAGAAGTTTAAAATAAAAATATAAATATTGTTAGAAATGTACAAATGGGAACGATTCAACTACCATCAGATTCAATCGTATCTGCGCTCTTTGAGGGCTGGATTCAGCCTTACCCGTCCTCTTTGAGCAGTATTTCCAGTTTGGTATTCAGTTGGACAGAGGCGTTTCTACCTTATATCGCATGCTTCTTGGGCGATATGCAGAGACTCCGGCTTTCAGGGACAGATGGAGTACCGTGTTAGGGAAAAATATTTCAGATAAGGAGTGGAATAAGACTTTTACGCTCATACACAAGGGGACCGGATCCCTGCATTGTGCAGAAAATGAGCGAAAAGTGGACGGCGCCCAAACCTATACCGCCACCAGTTAACCCAAGCACACCAGAAATTCAGTGGTTTCCCCCAAATCAGTAGATGAATAACAATACAGTACGTATCTGGTGGCGCGATGGAAACCGCCTAAGGGTAGCCGGTGGTTCTCTTAGTTCACTTGTCCACAGGGATCATATGAAAAAACAGAACAAAATAATCGTGCAGAATGCTTGTATAAATTCCAAGAGAAGGTTATATAGTGTTTACACTCACAAATATGGAGCCCGAACACTGGCTCTAAGTGGATCAACGCATTCGGGTACTTAGGTTCTTTGCTTGAGAAGGTGACCCATACTCATTCATGGAAGGAGATTCTTCTCACATGCAGCCCAAAAAGAGCAGAAGACAAGAGAAACTTTCTCGTGCAGATCTCGTGAATGTGATAGCATATAAAGATATATATAAATTGCCAACTCACATGTGTTGGAGCTTATGGACCAAGCTCGAGGTGTGCGCGCGTATGGACTTATTGAAGGTTAAGTCCAAAAAACCTTTAAAACTCCCAGGACTTCCGAAGAAACGGGGATAGGATAAATAAAATTAAAGAAATTTATTAAAACATAAAAAACAATACCATTGGCACTGCCTAGTACCTTCTCAAGCAAAGAACCTAAGTACCCGAATGCGTTGATCCACTTAGAGCCAGTGTTCGGGCTCCATATTTGTGAGTGTAAACACTATATAACCTTCTCTTGGAATTTATACAAGCATTCTGCACGATTATTTTGTTCTGTTTTTTCATATGATCCATGTGGACAAGTGAACTAAGAGAACCACCGGCTACCCTTAGGCGGTTTCCATCGCGCCACCAGATACGTACTGTATTGTGCAGAAAATGCCTATAAAATTCTTACATTTTGGTATCGGACCCCAGATCGACTGCAGAAAATGTTTCCCCTTCATGATCCGCAATGCTGGAGATGTAAGGCGGCCTTCGGGGATTTCTTACATATTTGGTGGGATTGTCCCAGGATTCAGGTTTTCTGGAAGATGGTTCACACTGCAGTTCGTGCCGTTTCAGACTCGGATTTTGAGTTTGATCCTTCTAACTATATCCTGTTGCAGTTCCCTGCTCCCATAAAAGCCATGAGGCGGTCAGTAGTACTGAGATTAGTGACTGCGGCCAAATTGTTGATACCATTGCACTGGGGCAAATCGACGTTACCCTCTTGGCGAGAATGGGTGGCTAAGGTTGAATTCCTGCGCAGGATGGACAACCTGATAGCAAAGGAATTAGACCAAGTTGAACAATTTGTTGCGAATTGGTTTTATTGGGACAACTATATGAGCGCGGCATCTGAGAGACGTCTGGAAGTGGCCAGTGAATAGACCGCCAGTCAGTGCATAGTGCCCTCTTCCCCCAGGAACACGCTGACTCCTGTTATTTTTTTATTTTTTTTTATTTTTTTTCCCCTTTTCTACTTTCTTTTTATATTGTTTTTTTTTTATATGTCTTTCTCGTTGTCCTGTCTGTTGTGTTGGTTGTTTTGTCTGTTATTATGTTATGTCTGTGATAGTATGTCTGTCTTTTCATGGCACGGAACACGTTCTTCAAGGCTTCGGAAATTCCTTCCAGAGGCTGGTCAGCATTGGTACAGCATACGTGGGCGGCAGCAGGGCTCGAGTCGAGCAGGAACGCGCAGGAACGGCGTTCCCGCACTTCTCCCACAGCGGGAACGCTGCGGGAACGCTGCGGGAACGCTGCGGGAACGCAGCGTTCCCACTGTGGCCCGAGCCCGAACGCCGCCGCCGCACATTGCCGGCGGCCGCGTGCTTCCTGTTACAAGGGCCGGTGACAGGAGTTGGAGCCGCTCGCCTGGCTGTTTCATAGATCCCAGGCGAGCGGCTGCACTTCCTGTCAGCGGCCGCTGAAGCAGGAAGCACGCGGCCGCTGGCAATGTGGAGCAGAAGCAGCAGCAAAGGTGAGCTGGGGGGGCAATATCCATGAGACCTGGGGGGCAATATCCATGAGACCTGGGGGGGCAATATCCATGAGACCTGGGGGGGCATATCCATGAGACCTGGGGGGGCAATATCCATGAGACCTGGGGGGGCAATATCCATGAGACCTGGGGGGCATTATCCATGAGACCTGGGGCAGTATCCATGAGACCGGGGGCAGTATCCATGAGACCTGGGGGCAGTATCCATGAGACCTGGGGGCAATATCCATGAGACCTGGGGGCAATATCCATGAGACCTGGGGCAATATCCATGAGACCTGGGGGCAGTATCCATGACACCTGGGGCAGTATCCATGAGACCTGGGGGCATTATCCATGAGACCTGGGGCATTATCCATGAGACCTGGGGCATTATCCATGAGACCAGGGGGCAGTATCCATGAGACCTGGGGCAGTATCCATGAGACCTGGGGCAGTATCCATGAGACCTGGGGCATATCCATGAGACCTGGGGGCAATATCCATGAGACCTGGGGCATATCCATGAGACCTGGGGGCAATATCCATGAGAGCTGGGGGCATATATCCATGAGACCTGGCGGCAGTATCCATGAGAGCTGGGGCATTATCCATGAGACCTGGGGCATATCCATGAGAGCTGGGGCATATCCATGAGAGCTGGGGGCATATCCATAAGAGCTGGGGCATTATCCATGAGACCTGGGAGCATTATCCATGAGAGCTGGGGGGGCATTATCCATATGAGCTGGGGCAATTATATCCAAGTGAACTGGGGGCAATTATATCCATGTGAACTGGGGAAAATATATCCATATAACCAGTGCTGTGTATATTATTCTTGGGGTTCAGTGCTGTGTATGTTATTCTGGGGGTTCAGTGCTGTGTATATTATTCTGGGGGTTCAGCTCTGTGTATATTATCCTGGAGGCTCAGTGCTGTGTATATTCTGGGGGCTCAGCGCTGTGTATGTTATTCTGGGGGCTCAGTGCTGTGTATGTTATTCTGGGGGTTCAGTGTTGTGTATGTTATTCTGGGGGTTCAGCGCTGTGTATATTATTCTGGGGGTTCAGCGCTGTGTATATTATTCTGGGGGTCTGTACCTGGATAGATATATATATATATATGCGTTAGTCCAGTTGTCACAATCACGAGTATACCTGTACGTAGTGATACCTTTCACTGATCAGTATAGTTTCCAGTTTACACTCTTGAAAGCTTGTCTTTTAAATGTAATGCTAACCCAATAAAAATGGTATCACCGGCACGCACTGCTATACTCGTCATTATATATATTTTTTCTTCAGGTAATAGGGGTTGTGGAATTCGTGGGTGAGTTCCCTCACTTTTTTTCCCAGGACTTGACCCCTGGGCGGCAGCCTTCAATAACATATTGAAAGTGGTAGGGGCAGGTTTTTGCTTTCTTACCAATTGCAACTCTGTACAGTGTTAAACCTATCATGTCGTGAATGTTATTACATGTATCGCAAGAATTGTGTTATCATAACATACATGCTACTGTGCCTTATGATATTATATGTTTATCTGTGTCAATAAAAAAAATTTGATTACAAAAAAAAGAAATGTACAAATGTTATGCACAAAAATTGTCTGAACGGAAAATAGCTTAGTTATCCTTTCCCGTTTCTATCTTTTCCATGCTTCTATAAATGGTACACCCAATCGGTTAAAAAAGGAGTCAAGGAGAATAAGCAGATGGCCTAAACCAGTGGTTCCCAACTAGAGTCCTCAAGTACCCCTAACAGGTCAGGTTTGCCAGATATGCTGCTCAGTGATTGCAGGACCCAGTCTGCTTTTCCCCAAGGTAATCCTTAAAATCTGGCCTGTTGGGGGGTACTTGAGGACCGCGGTTGGGAACCACTGGCCTAAACAACTGCCACCTGCAAATTTATCATTAGTGTGCGAGAATATAAAATATATTAATACACTACAATAATATATAGTAATGCATGTTAGAGAAATAAAGAATTATCGGAAAAGGTCGTGGAATGCTGATGGAAGGGAAAAGTAGTGTTGAATTTTGTACATGATACGTGAAAGAATCCGTTCATTACGAGTAAAGCCTGACTTAAGAGTAGTAAACCAATTACTTTAACAATGTGCCATGACAATCATTCAATTTAAATTATATAAACTGTGGCAGTTTTTTTATTATGGAACTCGAGGCACTGCTTAGTTACATGTCTAAGTATTAAAGGGGTGGAGATCAACATTATTTATCTTAAATATTTATTTGAAATATGCAGTAAATAAGCACTGAATGGAAAAACCATACAGAAAACCTTACTGTAAGTGCTGCGCCCTACCCTAAATAATGAAGAACCATACCATGACCATTGGTAGAACCAAGAGGTTGTACCAATCATAATACACTCCTGAATTTTGTTGACAGAGTTCATCGAATTAACTCCTGAACAGAAGCCCATGTTGTAATGTGCATGTAGAAAGAGCCTTCTGCCTGCCAAAACCAGTTTACCAACAGTAAAAACAGAGAGTTACCTGTGTATATTTTTACTATATGGGTATGGGAAAGTTATTATCCATAAAAAAAAAAACTGGGCCCTGCCATTGATTTTATGGAAAATCAATTGGTAGTGTATGGGGTTAATAAATATTAATAGTACAAATGCATTTTTAATACTCCGCTCCAATCAACTGTCAAAGGCAGTTGGTACTCTAGCCTTTATTTCGGAAGGTGGCCAACTTGAAATTTAAATTTCCAGGTTTTATTTAGCTTTTTATCATTATTATTTTTATTATTTATAAATTTACTTTTCGCCAAATGATGGACTTTACCCATTAATCGAAACATGAATATATTGCACCGTTTTGCATAATACACAACTGCAATATATTGTGGTAACATCTGTTTGGCTTGCATTTTAACAAATATTTTCAATTACCTCAAAGTGAATTAAACTGAAGACTGCAAATGGGCTTTGTGGTATTTTACAGTTGGTAGCCCATGATTCTTGTCCGTTTTAAAATTCTATGATATAAAATTCACGGAGCACAATAATCAATTCTTCTGGATCAAAATTGGAAAAGGTCAAGAATGTTTTAAATAATTGTTAATAAGAAATGAGCCCACCAGTCTCTTGTAAACTGTCAAAATAAATTAATGTCCCTGGAAACAATGCTATTTATTTACGGCTTTTAGATTACTTGAATAATTTGCTTTTCTTTTTTCTAACAACATAATATTGAAATGGAAATTCCCTGATCGCCTCTTGTGGGATAAATAAATACTTATATTACTTATTATCTGACAAAATTAATGTGATTATATTCGTTCCGAATGAATAAAACATGAAGAATTTTCTCTCGTGCACTATATAATAAAAAGGCATTGGTAGATTTACAACACTATTCCATTGCTCCTGCTTGATTAGTAATGAAGAAACATAGATCATTTGAAAGTGAAACTGTTTGAAATTTGATTTATTTGTAGTGTTTGTGTACTAGAACATTTTGGATTTTGCATCTTCATGAAGTATATGGAGTCTTTCAAAAGAGGTGAAGGAGACAACAAAATTCACTAGACCCATGCCTTCAGAAGATCTCGGGCTCTATTAACTTCTTCGTGCAAAAGCGCACACGCAGTGCTATTTTTTTGCGCGCAGCGTTAAACATTAACGCTCGTAAATTAACGCTGGTATTACAATCCGAGCAAATTTTTTCATCCGGCAAAAAGTAACGCGCACCACAATTGTCTCCCGTTCAGTTTTTGCGTCTGTCAAAATCAATGTAAGTATATATGCTGCAGCAATAATAAAAACACGCACAGCCTCTCAATTTTATTGTTTGGGTATGTGTAGAATGTGTAACTATACTTTGCTGTATGTTTTTTTTTTTGGGCTGGTGTATTTGGTTTCGGCCAGGACATTCAGATTTGTCATTAACACCAGCTTATAAAAGACGTTAAAATTATGCGCGCAAACGCTGTGCGTTAAAATTTGCGCATAGATAGTAATACCATCCACGTACCAGCGCACAAACGCATTTGCGCTCACAATGTTAAGTATAGGACGCGCAACGTACATTACGCTCGCAAAGGGTTCGCACAGGTTCACCCGTGGTAGACGTTAACGCGCATTTTTTGCGCGGACATTCTAATACGACGTTCTGCGCGAAGGGTTTTCCCCTCGCTTTAATGCGTTTGCGCACGCGTTTACGTTTGCGCGAAGAAGTTAATAGAGCCTCTCATGATTGGGTGTTGACTAAAAATCAATCTAAAACATCACCATTTGGAAGCAAAGATTAAACATCTGGACGTGCCCTAAGGACTCATTTAATCTTATCCTCTCGTTTCCTGCTGGAGCTGGATGTATTTATATTCTATTGAGATTGAGGTTATCACAGTACAATCCTTTTGGGCTATGACTGACTGCCCACAGCCGCTTTTTAGTATTGCAGCAGGCTTTAATGTCGAGATGGATTTCTAATATCACGATATCCCACTTGATGCATCATATTGATATACATGTTGGATTTTCATTTTGCTGATGAATACATTCTTGGTTGGGGGACCGCTCCTGCTTGCACTTTATTGTGATTTCTCGATCAGTGTATGCAAATTCTAGCTATTAGGTCCACCCCTCGCCTCTGCATTAACTGTTTGTATTCCGTGATGTGGATCACTACTGCCTGCACCTCATTGTGACTTTGAGTGGTGCATGCTAATTACAGCAATTAATTTGGTGGTGTATGCCTCTAAGCATCGAATATACTCAACGAGTTCATACATTTTGAGGGGATCTCTATGTATCTCTTGCTTGATATTATTCAAGGTGGTGGTTCTTAGCTTTGACATACAATTGCAGAGACCTCACCCTGCATCTGATGCTTTTGTGACTAGTTATTGACCTTCTATTATGGTCTCAGGTTCATGACATTTTGTTTTTATATATTTTGTGGGTGTGTATGTTTTTTCTCTCTTATAAGTTTAATAAAGGCTTACATTTTTAACTGTTATTTCCACCTCACCTTTGTGTTCTTTGTAATCCAATCCTTTCTTCATCACTAGGGCTAAGTCCTGCAAGTTTTAGGTGGATGATTGCTGTTCTCAGAGACTATAGTAATCACTTTCCACTCCACGCCCCACCGTGCTCAGAGTGGGTGCTTGCTTTTCCCAAAGATTAAACATCCATCGGCAGCGAGGTTGATTAAGCCTTGTGATTGCCACATATTTAAAATTTGCATTAAATCCTATAGGCTTCTCTGGAATGAGTATGGGTAATTGATGGTTTAAAATACATAGCTACTTGTAAAAAAGAAACCACAGGCACTCCAGCACTTTTGAAGTAGGGCACATTTATGGGAGACTCATCGGAGACAAGACTCAGTCTTTCTCAAGTTTTGAAAAAGATTCTGTCTCAAAACAATGTCTGAGAAAAATCTTCAATAAAGTCATCCTACTTCAAAAGTGCTGGAGTAGTCGAGCCTTCTTTTTGACAAGTCCTGTTTGGACCTGGACTGTTCTAGTGTTGGTACCCAGTATAAAACTTGGCATTTACAGAGAGGAATTGTTGCTGCTTAACATCTAGTAGTAGAATACACAGATAAACATCTTGGCCGTAAAAAGGGATGGGCAGAGGCATTCCTGGATTGTTTTAAATTTCGACAAAATCTCACAACTGCTGTGAGAGTCACTTAGACTCTATGTAGACTTGCAAGGTGCATTAGCTTCCAGACCAGTCTTGTTAACTGTGTGTATTTGAGAGTTAGGTATTTTTAGAGTGCTTATGATTTTCTAATATCTTCATGTGTATTTTTAAGTAATAATTTTATGAGTACATGTTTGCCTCAGTTGCAATGTTCTTTTAATGGTGGCTGTTGACTTATGCCATGAACAAAATGTCACACTTATCCATGAGTTCTAACTCTACTGGGAGCTTGTTTCATTTATGTCTAATGGGAGCATTAGCTATCCTAGCCAACTGTCTACCTACCTTAAAATACTATGGGCCATATCGCAATCTTCACGCTAAAATGGGGACACTAAGGAGGAAAACCTGCGCCTGCCGGTTTCTCCTTAGCACCCCTGTTTTAGTGTGATATTACAGGGCAGGCGCTAATCCAGCAGGCGCTAAGCCTCAGGATGCTCGAGGCAGCGCTAAGCGCCGCCGCGAGCATCCCCTCCATGGACTCTATAGTACTCCATTGAGGCTTCCACTTCCGTTCATGTGACCTGCAGGATTTTGCCGTTTTTTAACTGTTAATGTTTGGAATGTAATATTGTCGGCCCACACTAGGGCAACCAAGGCTAATGTTAATGCTCACACAGGTAATGTTAGCGTTAACTTTGTAATATGGCCCTATAGGTGTTATTCAGTAAATGCTGGTGTTTGTGGTTGTTGCAAGTCTGACAAACATCGGTATTTTACAAAAGTTAAATCTACAGAGTGGTGGGAGCAGCTGCAGTAGGAGGCATCTCCGGTTGCTTTTGGATATATTTTTGTAAAATGCCTTAGTTTACTCAGTTTACAACACCGGTGATATTCACTGATGTTTGTAACTTCGACAAATGCCAGCAGTTACTGAATAATCTCTCATGTTTCTGTAGCGCTCACTCCCGGAGGAGCCGCTGAAAATGAACCACGGGTCAGTCTCCCCGCACTAGGGAATAAATATACTCCAACACAGTTGTGAGTTTTTATCATTTAAATAGTTTACTAAAATCTTGAGCAGATGTTGAAGCACGGTATTCACAAGTATTATTACAGTATTTTCGTATCACGGTAAAACGCGCAGCGGAAAAGAAACGAAACACGAGGCTTCGTATTTCGGAAAATAAAATATCCGCGACCGAACATAAAAGAATGCAATTTCCCGATAGTTCAGAAAAAAAGGGACACGTAGCGAAACCCAAAACATACAATCCCTTCGTATTGCGGTAAACGCGCAGCGGAAAAAAAAGGAAAAATATATTCGGAACGTATCTTTATCTGTAACCCCTGTTCCGATTCGTAAAAGGAAATGAGTCCTGTACAAGTTAAGTCCCAGAATGTGAAAGGTGTATATGTATGTGTGTGGTACCCGGGTACTGTTCAACTGGCCAGTGAGTTTATTAAAGGAAGGTCTTCGACTAGTCAGTTGGGGCCCTGTGGACTTTAAAGAGAAAACAGCATAGCGTCCTTTAATCATAAAACAGCCTTGGAGGCCTCTCACCCATCCGAAGATTGCTTTAGGCTCCGCTGACCCAGGACGTCTCTCCACCCGATTTTGACTGGGGATACTAGCGGCCGGATCCATTGTCTGACTTCATCAGCTTGTCCAGCTCACCGCCTGCTCTCCGTTCGATTCCGCCGGTCTGCAGCAATGTCTGGGCTCTGGCAAGTCTCCTTCTCCTCAGGTTGAGTGACCCAAACAGGAATAACAGGTCTCCCTCGGGCTTTGGCCTACGTTCTCCCCCGATCTCCTCAGTGCGTCTGCTTTCTCCTGTTCCCTGGCGTGCTCTCGAACTTTCTCCACGAGGCAGAGGATGTAAGTCTCCAGTCCCCACCCACTTCCTGTCTTCTTGCACAGCATGCCGGGCATTGTAGTCCCAATGTCCAGTATCTCTGATCGCGATAGTCTCCATCTTGTGGCCAAAAATAGGTACTGCCACAGCAAGATTTTTAACACAGCGCTACATTTCTAAAAGGCAGCATATTTACAGTGAGGTCATCAATGCTACATTTGGTCTCAGCAAGCATGATTATGTTAATGGTGTAGATTGGGAGTTAATCAAGATAATGTGATAATGGAAGCCTGGGGAAATATAAGGCTAGGGATAGATATAGGATAATTTAAGGATAAATCTTGGGTCGGGAACATAAAGGGTTTTCATAGTTGGGAATATACATTTAGGGTTAGAGGGATAATAATGCTAAGGGAATCTGGGAATATCCATCCAGGGGCTCTGGACTGTAGTTCCATTTATTCTTGGACAATTTATTATTAAGTATTAAAAGTAATTGAAAAAGTAAGCAAACTAGAGGTTTCTCCTTAGCGTCCCCCTTTCAGCGTGATATTATGGTGCAGGTGCTAAACCAGCAGCATGCACCGTAAAATGGTGCTAAGCCTCAGGATTATCCATAGGACTCCATTGAGGCTTCTGCTGCTGGTCACGTGACCTGCAGGATCTCGCCTCGCAAGATCCAGCAGGTTGGCGTTGTGATTCACAGAGGGAGACTGGGGGACTTTTTTTCTCCAGTCTCTCTCTGCTCCCGGAGGCAAGAAGAAGCAGATGGAGCCGCCGTTCACCACGGGATAAGAGGTGAGTATCTGATATTTTTAAGGTTTTTTTTATCTGGTGCTGACTGATTCTGCAGAAGCAGAATCCATTAGCAGCAGTTCCTAGCTGTGGTTAAAGTTTCAGTAACCGCAGCTTGGCGTTATTAGCGTTAGTGTTAGGATTACAAAATCCTAATCAACACTTTGCGCTCCCCATGTTAAGCATAGGGAGCGCAAAGTACAGTGAGCTCGTCAGTGGTGTATTTTGGCCTAGGCCGACAAGGCCTAGGGCGGCACTTTCCAGGGGGCGGCGGCCCGCACTGGGTGGCCCCACCCCTAAAAAAAATTAAAAAAATGTTACTTTTGCAAAGTATTTTACCAGGAAGGATACATTGAGATTTCACTAATTTTCAAGTATGTCCTGGGTAGGCAAAGCCTAGGCTTTCACTTTCCAGGGGGCAGCAAAAAACCTCACCACTAAGGCTAGGGTCAGACGAACGCATTTTCGCGTTGTCTGTGAAAAAGTGCGTTCGAACGAATGGACGCATTTTTTCACGGAGTACGCGATAGCGGTCATACGATGCGCATTTGCATCCGTGATTTTGTACGGATCATCAATAAAACACTTTGTGCATCTGGACGTTATGTTGGCCGGACATTAGCAGTGTCTGACATCTCCAATTCACGCACACACGCCGCTAGCGGACGCAGCGCACTCTGTACAACCGTACTAGAGGTTTTACGTTCTCGACAAAATGCGTTCGTTTTCCACTTGCGTTGCGCAGCCGGACTTTTGTGCGACCGTACTTCGTATATTGGCCGTCATTGCCTGGCACTTGCTGCTACTACGGCCGTGATTAAGTGCGCCTGCACGCGCGTTCGCACTGCCTCAGTCTGACCCTAGCCTAAATGGGTTACTCACAGAGCACCGAAATGACGCCAACATTTTGGTGTTCTGTAGTTCCCTGCACTTCGGGGGATAAAATTTCCCCACCCTGCAGTGAATTCACCATTCACCGCAGGGTCCCCAAAGTGCATGGAGTCGGCCGCTGAATGCTGCCACTGCAAACCCGTGGCCTGCCGTTTTCAAAAGAACTACCGAACGAAAATGTCTGGAATTTACATATAAGATCCTATGATTGATAATAAAAAGTTCTGTTACAGAAAAAAGAAAAACTGCTATTAGAGAAAAGGGGGGAAATTTTGACCAAAAAAATCTGAAAAATGACTAAAAGGTACTAAAAAAAAAAATAAAAATAAAAATAAAAAATAAAATAAATGGTTTAGATATTGCATAAAAACAGGAATATTTTTAACATTGAAAGCTATGGGGTTCGCCTGAATAAACCTGCTGATTGAAACCACCGAACATCAGGGCATTTCACTGCCATTTCTCTGCTGTTTGGTGTTCTCTGAATAGATTAACCATTACTTCTCTATGGGGATTTGCACTGCCTTCAAACAGCACCGTACTTGCTGGCAGTTCGCCAAACTTGTGTGTGAGCATATCACAGAGCAGTGGTGTACTTAGGGGAGTGGCGGGGGGCATGCCACCCCAGGTACCAGTGATTATTGGGGTGTCAATAGGGGGTACTAGGAGGTGCCACTGTCACTGTGTGTCAGCTTTGAGCTGTGTTCTCAAACCACGAGCAGCGGAGCAGGGCGTTTGCATTCGGAATAAAATCGAATAAAATAAAAATCCCCCTCTCCTCCCCTGCCCCGCAACAGCTCTAGGAGAGGGGGGTGATTTGTGTGCAGAGAGAGAAGATGACAGTAAATGGCAGGTAGAGGGGGGGGTATCAGCAGACTATGAAGCCCTGTCTGCTTATTGCTGTTTAAAGTGGACCTTTCCTTAACCAGCACTGCAGTTATAGAAATTTGTCATTGAGCTGCCTGGCTCCTGGTGAGGCTGCGTGTGTGCAGGTCACGCGGTCCGGCCAGTCAGGTGGTACTGAGTCTCAGTACCACCTGACTGGCTGAACCACGTGACACGCAGCTGCCCACCCTTTCGTTAACATGGACGCTCACTCTTTTCTGGACTGAACACCCACCGGGAAGGGAATCAAAGCCACGGTGCACCCTCTGGCAGTAGCACCCCACTGCTGACAAGATGGCTCCATGCACAGGCACAGCCGCGTTCCTAACGTGGAGGGACCTCCTGCTGAGTCCGTACACAGTCCCTGCTGACTCTGCACACAGCCCTACCACGGATGGAGACCGGTAAATATATAGAATAAATAATTGCTGTGTGCTGATATTCACTCGGTTTGCTGGGAGTTTTATTGCAGTGGATTCTGATGCACTCATACACACTGCACATTGCATTGCTAGGAGTTTTATTGCTGTGGATTCTGATACGCTGACACACACACCGCACATTGCATTGCTGGGAGTTTTATTGCTGTGGATTCTGATACGCTGACACACACCAAACATTGCATTGCTGGGAGTTTTGTTGCTGTGGATTCTGTGATACACACTGCATACTACTGTGAGTTTTATTGCGCTGGAGCTCTGGGATACGCTCATACACATTACTGTGAGTTTTATTGCTGTGCAGCTCTGATATGCTCATACACAGTGCCCATTTCTATGGGTTTTATTGCTGTGCAGCTCTGATACGCTCACATGCAGTGCACGTTTCTGTGGATTTTATTGTTCAACCAATTAGAGTGGCTGTGATCCAGTATACTTGACATGCGTGGCTGTTCTTTGTAAAAATGCTTGAATTTAAACATTTCATAATTTTATTCATCTCAATAGATACATTTGAAATGGTATACAAAATATACAAGTAGGCACTTTTAATATAAAGAGAGGAAAAGGCGGAGCTCTAAGAGGAAAAGGTGGAGCTTAAAGAGGAAGGGTGAGGATTAACCAGGAAGAGGTGTGCCCTTGACAGGAAGGGGTGCCTCAAATTTAAATTAGGGGGTGCACGAGTTTAGTGAGGCCTAGGGCAGCACAAAACCTAAATACACCACTGAAGCTCGTGCTGAAAAACGCAAGCTCCGAATCGCTAATGGGTTTTTTAACCCATTAGCGTTCGGATTGTAATATGGTTGGCCTGCGCTTTGGCAACCAGAGCTAACGTTAACGCTCACACAGGTGACCGCTAACATTCTGTTGTCATCACCGCTAACGTTAGCGTCAGGATTGTAATATGGCCCTTTGTGTGACTGGTTTCTCAGACTTCTCTTAAATTTTTTTTAGAAAAGTTTATATGGTCAGGATTGAGATGACAATGGAGGACTGTGGTTACAAAGAACAGCAGGCAGTGGTCATAATGAACATTAACATTTGTATAATATACTATCTTTCAATTATCAACACACACAGGCAATGAAAAGGTCATATTCTGACTGTGAATAGATGCAGAATTTATAGCTATTGTTACACCCAATGCTAAACATTATGATATAAACAATTAGTTTCTGTATACGGCATGTTATGTTTCTGCTGAGTTCCTGATGGCTTTTCAGATTCCATGTGATGAAGGCAATGATGGCTAAGTGTTCTGAAAATTGTTTTCTGAATTTGTTTTGGAGCAAAGAACAGCAAGGAAAATTGGCATTGAAATGTTGAAGGAAATATTCGGAGATCGCAGCAGCAAAAATTGCAGAAAACTAAACATATGCGGAGAAAGAAATATAATCAGAGGGACAGAAGCATGGCTGAGATTATATTTTGCTTCAGCTAACTGAAATGTTTTGTGCTGTATTTCTTATTATATATGTATTTTCATGTATGTTCATAAAGAACAATATTTAAAAGACGACAGAGTTTTGTTACTATTAAATTTGTTTAGGGCTGCAGAAATTCACTATTAATCCATCGATTAATCGTTAATTTCTTAGGTCGATTAAATATATTTTATTCGACCGCTGCCGCCACCACCACGTGTTTTGCACCGCGTGTTTGGCTCCCTATGAGCGTCCGAAGGCATGGAGCTTGGCCGCTTGCCTGGGGGAACCACGTGACCAGCCGCGTTCTCACGAGATCGCAGAGTTCACGTGAACTCCGGGTTCTTGCGAGAACGTGGCTGGTCACGTGGTTCCCCCAGGCACGCGGCCAAGCTCCATGCCTTTGGACGCTTATAGGGAGCCAAACACACGGCGCAAAGCACGCAGTGGCAGGAGGTGTAAGCTGGGGGCAATATATCCATGTGAGCTGGGGGCAATATATCCATGTGTAAGCTGGGGGCAATATATATCCATGTGTGAGCAGGGGCCAATATATATCCATGTGTGAGCTGGGGGCAATATATATCCATGTGTGAGCTTGGGGCAATATATATACATGTGTGAGCTTGGGGCAAATATATCCATGTGTGAGCTGGGCCAATATAATAACTTCCGTCAGTGCTACAGTTTGAATTTAAGACGTATTTGTGTGAACTGTGAAGTAAAGTCATGGATTGTTGAAACAATCGTGTATACCACATTTACCACTGACTAATGCAGAGTTACAATGCATGCAAATCAGCTAAAAGTACTGTATGTGCGTTTAATCGATTAATTGATTTTTTTTAAAATTGATATAATTGAAATTAATCAAACACAAAAATTTTAATCATTACCAGCCCTAAATTTGTTATGAATACGGCATTTTAGGCAAAAATTCAGACTCACAACCGTGCTGGTCATTCATTTCACAAAAGTATAGTAATTGAAAGGTTTAATAAAAAATTAATAGTAATAAAACACATTCAGTTCGACTTCAAATTTTACGGAAGTCACTGAATAAGTCATCACAGAACAATTTAACTGTAGATTTCCTTGCTTATGGTTTCCCTTTGACAGCTCTAAAAGTAAAGCAATATGAAGACATGGACGGACATAGACTGTGTACTCCAGGATAAATGTGGATAAAGGAAATCAATTGTTATTATGTTTTTTGCGATTATGCCAGAAAAAAAAAATCTTTATTGCTATTATTTCAGTGTAAGGACATTATAAACTGACAGACAGCTACCAAATTAGACCCAATCAATGAAGCTTTCAAAATATTTCATTTAAGAGGAATAATTGCCGAATGACCTCTTGAAAATAAAATCTAGGTTTACAATTTGAATTTAAAACACGAACATATTCTTCAAAATAAGACAGCTAGCCTTTAGCATTTATTTAGTCTGAACCCAACTAACATGATATACTTTGCCTTGTGAAGCATAAGGATTACCTTAAAAAATCCTTATTTTATTACAAAGAAGCTTTTTCTTAAGGCTTCGCAGCAGCCGTGTGTATTTACCCATGCTTTAAGTACAAACAAGGTCGCTGTTCATTATTTATACGTGTACTTCTGTTAATGCTTAGGACATAATGACTCCCTCAAATATTAATAGCTTCAAGATGATTTAACACATACAACAAAAAAGTCTCTGTGTTAATGTGGTTCTAAATAGTAGAGCTTAATTGTAGTCCTTTCCGGTGCATTTAGTTACAGGGATTTTTTTTCAGTCTAGTTCAGTTTCAGTCTAGTTCTAGAGCCATTTGAGATCTTCCTTTTCTTTTTCATTGAAAAGATTGTTTTTTCATAGTGGGAAAATGGGCAATATCGGGCACTATCGAGTGCCGCTCACTAAAACCCGAAGGCTAAAGGGAAAAATTAACGATCGCCAATTTCCTCTTTGTGTCCCGGTTTCACCAGCAGATTATGGGACAGGCACTGATCCCACCAGCTTGCCCCATAGCGGCCACTAGGCTCGTGGATGCTGGGCGCAGCGTGGGCACACCGTCCCCAGCATCTGCTCCATGGAGGCTTCTCTTGCTGGGTCACATGACAGGCAGGATCTCGCCTCTCGCGAGATCCTGCTGGTCAGCGGAGTGGTCGTGGAAGGAGACTGGGGACTTTTTTCCCCCCAGTCTCCCTCTGATCCTGGCAGCCAGAAGCAGCAGATCGGGTCACCGTTCTTGCTACGGGATAAGAGGTGAGAATGCAACTGATTTTGCAGAAGTGGATTCCTACACCGCTGAGCTGGTGGTAACTTTTCGTTAGCGTCAGCTCTTCATAACAAACGTTAGGATCAATTGGGAGCGCAAAGTACAGTAAATTCGCGCTAGAAATTGAAAATTAACGAGCACCAATGGCTTTTTAACCCATTAGCGAATCGGAGGCGATTTGTGCGGCACGCTATGACCTCCTTTAAGCTAGCGTTAACGTGAGCACTAGCGTTAGCTTGAAGTAGGTGATAGAGCCCACTATATCTCAGTGATGGCCTGCCTGATTTCATATTTTATATAAACTGGGCTGTATGAGTACTGTATATAGTATATATTAAGTGCTTTACAGACTTTACCCCATATAGACGTCTCCTAAAATGGAGAGGAAGAAAAGGTTGAACGTTTCTACTCTTTGGGAAACCTCAAAGGAAAGCAGATCTGGTCAGTCAGTGGGTGCATCTATACATTACTTTGAATCCCATATGGGAAGCAGGAACTTGTGTGTCACACATGAAAAATCCTAGATATGATTGTATGGGGAGCTAGCAGAAGAATTTCTCAATGAAATGTTTTTTTATAACTACTAATAATAGTTAAATAGTGCAAATACATTGATTTGTTTCACATTCATATAGTAAAAACTACATTTTTTAAGAAATACTATGGAGAGGAAGACGATGTAGACATATTAGATTAAACACCATCAAAATTTCAATTAAAAAAATGAATGGCTTATATTTATAGGCAATTCTAGAGATAAATGAGCAGTTTGAGTACTAGTGATAAGAGAGGTAAGAAGGAGAGGAGCTGTAGATACGTTTTGTATGGCAACCAGGGGTTTAAAAGCTATTCTTCATGAGGTGGGAGTAAATAGTAGGTTTGAACAGCAAGGAATGCTGAGTGTAAAGAAGCATGACATAATGTGATGTATTGAATGTGTGTTGGAGGAGCATAATGTGGATACTGGGAAGGTTGTGGTGTCTGTGAAAGGTCTGTGAAACACTTTTCTACTTTTTTCAAATATCAAGTAATTCAAGCTTTGTATCATAGGAATCCAACAAGTGATTGGTATAAAAGCCCAGACACACCCACACAGTTTGACAGCAGACCACTGGTATATTAAATCATGATACATGTAACAAAAGGGAAGATAATACAATAATCTCAAGAAGGTCGAAAGTAGGAGGGGTGAACATATTTTTCCAAAATGATTGCAGGATTAGTGATGTATTCTGTCCAATTCCTGATATTGTGAAAGGTCATTGAAAACAACAATGACATTGCAAAGTATCACAGCAAATGAAGAATTTGAGGGGGACCTGGCATTTAGACCTTTAGGAGATCAAGTAACTCTACAGTATTACTTCTGATTCTGGGTACTAAAAGATGGATTAATTTCATTAGAATCAAAGTCAAATATTTTTAAGTACATCACACTGTGGGACTAGGTACAAACAACGCGTTCAAAATTAAGGGTCCTGACTAGACATCATAAAGACAAGTGGAGAATATCATTTGAAATAAACTGGTACATATATTGTTTATTACATGTTTATGTACCTCCCAAGCAGCAGGCCATACTCAATGGCAACCTAATAGCTGCTCTTATGAGATTCACCCACTTACTTTGGGCATACATCCTTCTAGAGCTCTCTGCAATGCATGGTTTTAAGTGGGCCCTGCTGTGAGGAACCTGTAAACCATGTCACAATGATTTACACTGATGCTGCGTCACCCTTATGCAATGTATGATCATGTTTTGTAGCTAAAACCTCATCAAGTTAAAACATAAGTTTCTAAATCTTTCAATGTATGTATGGAGTGCGCTAAACATTGTGTGTTGTATTTATCGGTCCCAGTAGCACTGTTACAATATATGCATGTTTAGATTACGTGCAGCCCATATAATAAAATAATCTTCAGAAAACTATCTACCATGCATTTTAATTCATGAATTGCTGAATGTTAAGGAATGCTTGCCTAAATTACTGTATTTTGCTTATTCACTATATACATCTCTCTCATTGTTTCTTCATCTCCAGGTAAGACGCATTTTAGGAAACATATCTATACTTCAGCTGTGTAATATTTCTGCAGTCTCCTTTTGTTATGTCACAGTGCTAGCAATCAATGGGCCCAGGGCCGAATTAAGATCTCTATGGGCCTGGAGCTGAATATTTTGGTGGGCTTTCTTCGTAATTTAGTGAAATGACAACATATTTTAGGCTATTTAGTGTTGCATATATAGGTATATCTAAGCAGGTAGATACTGTTTGAGTAAATTTCTATTCAGACTTCAATCATCACAGCGTGTAAAATTATTTTTTCATATTTTATCATCCAAACCTCTGGTTATATATTCTATAGAGAATTCTTGTTAAAAATAAAAAAAGTTTTTTGATTTCTTTTTCTTTTAGATTTTACATTGTCATGTTTGGTATCAATGCAAAGGCCAGACTCTGTCCTGTCTGACACGACCTCAGTTGACCTTGCGAGGTGTAAAGATTAGTGGCACTTCGCAGCATTGTGGCGGTTTAAGTTCTTGATGTAACAATTCGTACTAATGGAGTGTACCATCACCTCCACGCTTGTTAGTGACATGAAAAATGAGATGGTGAGTTACTGCAGCATCATTGTTCCCTTTATAACTGAAAAATATTGCTGTGTAAGAAAGAAAAATAAAAAAATAAAGAAATATTTATTTTATTTTTATTGTTACATAAAATCTGGTCATGTTTGATATCATTGGAAAGGTCATGCTCTGACCTTTCCGGTGATACCTCACATGGCCATGTAGCTGCTATGGAGGTGGATATATAGTGGTCCAAATGCCCATCAATGCAGACAAATTTATCTTTTCTGTGGGCCTATTCTGGGGCATGGGCCTGGAGCTGCTGTTCCATCTGCCCATATGTTAATCCGGCCCTGAATGGGCCCTATTCCCTATGTCGCACTAACATGGGGAAGCCAATGGAGAAAATCTGCACCTGCAGGTTTCCCAGTAGCGTCCCCATGTTACCGTGATATTCTGGGGCAGGTGCTAGCTCAGCATCTCTATAGGACTCCATGGAGGGGTGCACTTCTGGCCGCAAGCCCTGCGAGACCTCACTCACGCGGAATGATGACGGAGGGAGACTGCTGCCAACGACAAGAAGTGGCAAATCGGGGCACTGTTCTGGCCGCTGGATGAGAGGTGAGTATCGGATTTATTGGTGGTGTTTTTAGGGTATACTAAATGATTTTGCAAATGCAGAATCATTTAGTACCAGCTTTTAGAAGGTGCTAAAATTTTGACTTGCGCGTCCCGACGGCAATTAGTGCTTGCACTTTATAATACCTTACTTATCGAAATGCTACTGTACAGTCATGGCCGAAATTGTTGGCACCCCAGAAATTTTTCCAGAAAATCAAGTATTTCTCACAGAAAAGTATTGCAGTAACACGTTTATTCCCTTTGTGTGTATTGGAACAAAACAAAAAAAATGGAGGAAAAAAGCAAATTGGACATAATGTCACACAAAACTCCACAAATGGGCTGGTCAAAATTCTTGGCACCCTTAACTTAATATTTGGTTGCACACCCTTTGGAAAGATAACTGAAATCCGTGGCTTCCTATAACCATCAATAAGCTTCTTACACCTCTCACCCGGGATTTGGGACCACTCTTCCATTGCAAACTGCTCCAGGTCTCTCTTATTGGAAAGGCACCTTTTCCCCAACAGCCATTTTAAGATCTCTCCACAGGTGTTCAATGGGATTTAGATCTGGACTCATTGCTGGCCACTTCAGAACTCTCCAGCGCTTTGTTGCCATCCATTTCTGGGTGCTTTTTGACGTATGTTTGGGGTCATTGTCCTGCTGGAAGACCCAAGATCTCGGACGCAAACCCAGCTTTCTGACACTGGACTCTACAGTGAGACCCAAAATCCTTTGGTAATCCTCAGATTTCCTGATGCCTTGCACACATTCAAGGCACCCAGTGCCAGAGGCAGCAAAACAACCCCAAAACATCATTGAACCTCCACCATATTTCACTGTAGGTACTGTGTCCTATTCTTTGTAGGCCTCATTCCGTTTTCGGTAAACAGTGGAATGACGTGCTTTACCAAAAAGCTCTATCTTGGTCTCATCTGTCCACAAGACGTTTTCCCAGAAGGATTTTGGCTTACTCAAGTACATTTTGGCAAACTGTGGTCTTGCCTTTTTATGTCTCTGTGTCAGCAGTGGGGTCCTCCTGGGTCTCCTGCCATAGCGTTTCATTTCATTTAAATGTCGACGGGTAGTTCACGCTGACACTGATGCTCCCTGAGCCTGCAGGACAGCTTGAATTTCTTTGGAACTTGTTTGGGGCTGCTTATCCACCATCTGGACTATCCTGCATTGCAACCTTTCATCAATTTTTCTCTTCTGTCCACGCCCAGAGAGATTAGCTACAGTGCCATGGGTTGCAAACTTCTTGATAGTGTTGGCCAAAGGCAAATCTAGATCTCTGGAGATGGACTTGTAACCTTGAGATTGTTGATATTTTTCCACAATTTTGTTTCTCAAGTCCTCAGACAGTTCTCTTCTCCACTTTCTGTTGTCCATGCTTAGTGTGGCACACACAGAAACACAATGCAAAGACTAAGTGAACTTCTCTCCTTTTTATCTGATTTCAGGTGTTATTTTTCATATTGCCCACACCTGTTACTTGCTCCAGGTGAGTTTACAGGAGCATCAAATGCTTGAAACAATCTTATTTATCCACAATTTTGAAAGGGTGCCAAGAATTTTGTCCAGCCCATTTTTGGAGTTTTGTGTGACATTATGTCCAATTTGCTTTTTTTCCTCCTTTTTTTGTTTTGTTCCAATACACACAAAGGGAATAAACATGTGTATAGCAAAACATGTGTTACTGCAAAACTTTTCTGTGAGAAATACTAGATTTTCTGTAAAAATGTATGGGGTGCCAACAATTTCAGCCATGACTGTACATTTGCACTCCCCATGTTAAGTATAGGATGCTGAAGCAAATGCAAAAACTTATGTGCAAACAAAATACTAATAGGGGTGGCTTCGGGAATGTAATATGGTCGGCATGAGTTAAACACACTTATCCTGGCAGTTACACTTACATATCGAGGCGCTATCGTTAGTGCCAACTACGTAATACAGCCCTATATGTGATAGAAACTATTTTGCCAAACCGGTAACTACATAAAGTGACATGAACTGAAAATAAAAGATTAATTACAGTCTTATTCTACAAAATGCCTTTATTTTGATGGTATCCTCATTTTCAAGGTCTATTTGAGAAATATAATAGAAATATAATAATAATTATTATTATTCTATGTGAAAGAGCTGACAATGTTTTCTGTGAGATAAAGCTTTCGTTCGTCATCACAAACCAGCTGAAATGATCCCTTTGACCTTTCCTAGCTGTTTGTGACAAGCGTTTGGTTTTGACTGTCACACGGAGCCTTGTGATATCTGTTAAGTATTGGATTGACTTCTGGTGATTGTGTTGGCATAACAATAAAATTATAGCTTCTTTAAATTTGTTAAGTTTCTCCGTTGAAGGAAGTTTTTTTCCCTGTAAAGTAATTTATTTTTTTTACTGTTCCATTCATCTCAGGTATTTGTTCATTCCTGCACCTGCTAGAACTACAACAAAACAGAGCATAAGATGTGTGCACGAGCAGACACAGTAACAGAGAACGGGAATTGCATTCTCCCTCAAACACACAATATAGCAGATGGATCGTAATTCAAAAATCCCACTTGGGATCCTTTAACCAGATTTGCCGCCTGGCAACAAACTATACCATAGCAGCTAGAATTCAATCCCTGTGTGACCTGTAAACATTTTCAAAACATTTTCTCAGCAGTAAAACCAGTGTCATTGAGATTGTCTCTGTTATGTCATTTGCCAAACCAAACTATGCATCTAATTATCCAAAGAGACGATCCAGTCATCGTATACCTTGCAGAAACTATTCAATGTTCAGGACATGGACACGACAAAGGATAATGAGGTTCAGAATGGACCCGTTTACCCTGTTTTGTTCCTTACTTATGCTTTATGGATGCTGCTTATCTTCGTAATGGCAAACCAGCGTGAAAATTGACTGAATCGCTTTATACACTAGATTCTTTTTAAGCAAAACATTTTGACTTGTAGCCTTTAGATTTATAGTTTTAAGCGCCGGTGTTTTTCAATATAGTTGTAATTTAAGTGGCAATCATAAGCATTTTCTTATTTGGTTCAAGAAAAAAACCTGAAAAATAATAGTCTGTGATTATTTAGTTTGTAAGTAATATATGACCCATGTTTGCACACCCTAGAATAAGGGCCGAGGAACCATGTGTTTGCAATTAATAACTTCTCCGTGGCCACATTCACTAATAAAGAGTGCTGCATACACTTATGGATAAGTGAGCTTAATGTTCTTAAAACTAGCTTTTTTTTTCTTCTTTGCAATGGTTTGACTTAGAGACTTAATGATATTTTTCTTTTTATAATTAAGCTGCTCGGTATGTCAAGTATATTAAATTATTATATTTGAGCGATCATCAAGTGTACAACAGTCTAACCAATCCCAGTGTCATATATAATAATCAGAATTTCCCATTGTTTTAGTAATTATATTCTATATGTAATTAAGAGCGATGATTTAAGTTGTAGTTGTCATGGAAGCGTGACATGTTGGCACGTTGTGGGGAAGACACTTGTCTTCTTGCTCAGCTTATTGCTTCTTGATTACATTTTAAGCTTCGGTTTCTATAGCACAAGTATAGAGTTACAATCTATCATTTTTCATTGGAAGGTTTTAATAGAATATTTTGGAGAGAAATGGTAAAAGACCTGTATTATTCCTCATAATAGGAAACCAAATATATGACTGCAGGAAGTCAACTTCACATCAGATTAGAATGTAATCTACATAATAGCTGGAACTGTTAATTTCCCATATACTCTATTAATGGCAAATGGTTAAATGAAGTAGATTGTGTCTTGTGGATGCGACACCTTTCAAAATTTGGTCTAAGCAATATTTTTTGAGAAAACCATTTTTTTACTAAGGGTATATTTCCAAATATGCACTGAGCATGCTTTGTTATTAAACCAAGTGATATAACACTATGATTGCATCTGGTTCACTTGGAGGTGTGCTTAAATCCTGGGCGGAGTACTCTGGTCAAGGCTTACAGACAAGTAAGGCATAATGCAAAACCCAGTGTGAAACAATCCATGAAAAATGTTGCCATGGTCAAGGTTACAACACTGGCTAGGTCTTGGGCCTCCTGAACCTCCTCCGTGCCCGGTGCTGGATCTCTGAGAGACACAACAATTAAGGAAAACAGATTTAATTCCCATTATCCCTGACTAGCACAGAATCAAAATGTTCCAGTCTGATCATGCTCTCCTTCCCAGCACACACAGAGAGTGTAGCAGCTCAGACTGTTACACTGCACATTGATCTCTACGACTGGATGTGACACAGATCAAAAATGCTTTGACATTAGGATTTGTTGCCAACAGTGTGCCTCTGATGCGGAGGCACCTATTAACAGTTTTATACTGCTGATTGCCACTCCTGCAGCTGCACCATATGGTATCAGATGCAAAACGGAATTATTCCGACATAGGTCCTTAACCCCTTCACTACCAAGATCAACTATACCTGTGTATAAGCAATACAATGTTCCACAGGAGACATGCAAACACATTTAATTTATTGCCAATTAATTTGTTTGCCTTTGAGCTCCAGAAAGTGCACCTATAGTTTTAGCACTGTGAGCATGACGCCTCACGTGCTTACACTTTTTAGAACCAGCTGGGACTGTGTCTGAATGGCATCTCCCCAGCTGATCCTGCATGGAGCTAAGTACTGCAGTAATTCCATTAGGCCAGAAGATGACGAATTGCGCTTGCCAAATAGCTTATTACAGTAAGGATTACATGGGAATAGACACAGGGCCCTATTACAATCTTCGCGCAATTGCGCTCGCGCAGCGCAAATTTTTTTCCGCACGGAAAAAAAAGTTAGAATCCGAAAGAATTTTTTCAGCCGTCAAAAAATAACGTTCGGAAAACCGACGTGCAAAAATGCGTGCAAATGACATTTGCGCGCACAAATCTGTGCCCACAATGTAATTTTTTGTAAATTTGATTCAGCAAATAAAGACAATAGGAACCAGTAGTGGGTACGAATGTAGAGTGGGAAAATTCCCAAAACACAGTGTCACAGTAAAATATTGTAAGGGTCTTGAAGATATGCAATTCGTATAATGAAAGCGTATATTGGGACACACAGGAGTGTGACCCTGAATTTACCTGTAAAATACACCTTCATCAGGATCACCTTCCTGCATGAATAATAATAGTAATTCAGAGTCCCACTGGCCACTCCTAACATTTTATTTTACATTTTCAACATTTAAAAAGGACCTTATTTAAAAATTTAAGCAAAATTGGATCAATTAATTTTTTATTATATCTATATTATTCTTACAAAAAACACCACTTTCTAATAATTTCACCTATAAAAACGTGTCAAAGTCAATCTGCGTATATATATGCTGCAGCAAAAAAAAAAACAACAAACAAACTGATAAATTTTATTGTTTGGGTATGTGTAGAATGTGTAACTGTACTATGCTGTATTTTTTTTTTCGGGCTGGTGTATTTCGTTTCGACCTGAACGATCAAATTTGCAGTTACCATCGGCTTTTCAAAGACGCTAAAAAATTGCACGCAAACGTCGTTCGTAAAAGGTTGCGCGAAGATTGCAATACCATCCGCGTACCAGCGCACAAACGCATTTGCGCTCACAGTGTTAAGTATGGGATGCGCACATGAAATTTCATTTGCACAGGGTCACTCGCGTTAAACGTTAACGCGCATCGTTGCACGAACGTTGTAATACGACATTCAGCGCAAAGGGTTTTCCGCTTCGCGCAAATGCGCATTTGCGCACGCAAAACACAATGCGTGAAGAATGTAATAGGGCCCACAGTCTTTTCTTGCAGTAGAAATAATTAAAAATTTATTTTTTTGCTGAAGAATTTAAAAAAAAAACACTGGTTCCTAATTGTGATTTTCAGGAAAATCCCTTGCTGTGAAGGTGGTCAACTGTCAGACATACAGGATGGAATAATTCCATTAAATGAGTAACTGGTTATATAATACCCTTTTCTATTTTTAATGCTTTTCATCCACAATATATCATTGCCTTTAGAAAGTGTTTTGCTCAGTAACTGAGCATAATTCATACAAGCAAACAATGCAGAAGTAAATCTCTCAGCTCAAAGACTTCTGAATTAGTTCTCAAGTGGTAAAAATATAGTCTGCATTAATAACTGTATTCAGGAGTCACTTTATTAGCTCCGTCAATAAGTAACATGCTTTTAATCACTGCGGTCTTCTGTTACGATAATACCTTCTGCGAAAATAGTTGGCTAACAATATACTGGCATTGTGCTCTTTGGAACACTAACACTTTGAAAATGCTGATCCTAACATTTAGTTTCCACTTTTGACTTTTTTATGACCGCTTCACGTAAGCCATATGTTTTGCTAGGCATTTCTGTAAAACTATGATTGATTTAGTGAATTATAAATACCATAGCCAATTTAAGCAATTCTCCAGATGTCAGTGACAAGTTGGAAAGTCGCAGTTTTCTCAAAAATCCATTACATGTAATGAACATCGAAACAAAATCTGAAGATGCAGTATGTCAGTGCACAATGAGGCTCAGGTCAAATCCATGACAATTTGGTGCTCTGTGTAATTTTGAATTGGGAGCAGAGTTACTCAGATTAATTGTCCTGCTTTTGTGCGAATCTGAGCACTGCACTGGAAGCCTATCAACTATATTCTTCTGTTTAATTTGTTTTTCGGCAGTCAGTGAACCATTGTTCTGGCTGGGTCATGAAAGGTGTCACGAGCAAAGGATACTGGGGAACTGATTCCTGCTTCATTAACCATGTTAAAAAGGTCCAGACATGAAGTAATTGACATAACGTTTTCATTGCCGTTCACATTTGTCATGAACATAACACATTCACAGCTTATGGGGCAAACATGGTTTAAACCAATAATGGCTATTATTCATTTAATTTGATTCATTTACCTTGTGCCATCATATTCTGCTTCCTCTAAGGAAATCACACAAAGTTAAATATATAAATAAATATCCAAATATTTACCTATACGATGCATTTACCTCATGTAAGCCGTTTAGAATTGTGAAGGACTTTTTAGACAATAAATCCACTTATGCAAATTTAAATAGTCATGGTACATAGACCTTCCCCTCCTTTTCTATGCTCTTCTCTTCTCTTCCTTAACTACTGTGACAGCTCTTCATAACAGTGTTTTTATCACCACCAGGAAAGCTGTCAAACAGTTTTATCATTTACCTTCTTCATATCTGGTTCTCCATCGCTCAAACATTTGCAGGGTTTTTCAGAGAAAGGTGAAAACCAGGAGAAGAGAACAATCTAGACCAAATAGCCAATTTGGAAAGTGAGATAAATGGGAGAATTTTTTTGATTTTGCTATTTTGACCTTGATTTTTCACTTCTCCAGTCATTCTCCTGAGTTTCACCTTTCTTTGAATAGACCTGTATGTCAATATACTTACTTTGATGATGAGTCTGTCATACGGATTCTCAATTAAAAGCAAGACTCTAGGAGGAGCATTTTAATTAGGGGTCAACTTGAGCAAGAATGCTTGCGAACGCAGAGTAGCCATTGATTGGACAACAGGCATCCAGCTACTTCCTGTAGCTGAAATATTAGACCAATGAATTTGGTGGTACACACAGAAAATACTTCAACCAATAAGACAATATAGTGGCTACCAACTTGTGAGTACAAATGCACACTTTTGTTAATAAACCCTTTACAAAATTAGCTTTTTACTGCATATGATATTCTCTGCATATGGCATTCAAATGGTCTAGTTTATCCCATAAAAGAAAAATTAGAAATATAGCATAATACGGCTTATTTCTCGGTATAGAGAACTGGAACCATGTTTCTTAGATATTAGTTGTAGTCTCAGAACTCTAATATAACCACAAAGCCATATCACCCATTTATTTATATATATATATATATATATTATAAAAATATTTATTCATTCGGAAATCATATTCTTCATATAATCATATTCTATAGAGTAATCCAATGTTTCCCACTGGTAGCAATTTTTTTCCTGGAAAGCAATGGAACAGTTTTTGCAGTGATACTGCAGAGAGGGAGTTACAAAGGCTTGTTAATGGGTTTTCTCTTTAGGCTTTCCACATTACTCTTTTTTACATAACTAGTATATCAAGGAAGGATAGCCATATATTACGTACTAATGAACAGCTGCTCTAGAAAGGAAGATTAAACAAAGCAAGTGAGAAGGAAGTGAAGAGTGAAGAACACCAACATAGATCTTTTGGAGATATTTTGTGGGCGATATTGCACCTGATGTTAATATAAGAATGACATTATGAAACTATTTTTGTCAGACCAAGAATAAAAATAGAAAAAGGATAAATGCACAGGGGCATCAGAAGATGTTGATAAAGGTTAACTCGTTCACTACCATGTCAAGTATACTCGATATCTCAAAGCTCCTGCAAGAGCCCAACATCGAATAAACTCAATCCGTTCTTATTTTGAGGTACCGCAAAGGAATTTAGTTTAAGGGAAACAATATTCCTTTGCAAAAGTGTCCCCAAATTGACAGCACCTTGGTCATGTCATCCAAGGTGCTGCAACTGTTTAAACAGCTTGGTGATTTTATGGAAATAACTTGGTAGTTAAATGGGTAAAACGTTTATATACACCTTGGACAACTTTTTCATCTGTAATATACCCTACCTGGGATGATTTTCACCAAGCAGGGGCTGGATGGGGGGCGTTTGGAATGTTATAGGAAAAAATATCAAATATGCTTATTTTTTACCCTTATGAATGATTAATCAATATCTTTAAACTTCCAAGAGTAGGATCCAAAAACCTTTCTGTTTACGGTCTTTATCAAGCCTGTTCTGAAATCCTTGAGGAGAGCCGTTTTAAATCAAATCCGCAAAAGACACATATGCCTACACAATTGTTTCACTGCCAGCATGCTCTGATTGGCCAGTACAATTAGTAGGATGCGAGCCTTAAAGAGAATTCTCTTGCCTTCTCCTGGAAATCAATCTTCCGGACATAATCTCTCATGTCAGCAAAGACGTCTATGCCATTTTTAAAGAAATTCTAAATATTTCTGACAATTTTGCCAGCATAATGTGGATACAGAAGTCATTTGATTAAGGCTGGGGTCAGACGAACGCAGTGCGAACTCGCGTACAGCCGCACTTTATCACGGCTGTAGTAGCAGCAAATGACGGCCAATGACGGGCAATATACGAAGTATGGCCGCACAAAAGTACGGCCGTGCAACTCAAGAGGCAAACAAACGCATTTTTCGAGAACGTGATACCGCTAGTACTGACGTACAGAGTGCGCTGCGTCCGCTAGCGGTGTGTGTGTGTGTGATTAGGAGATGTCAGACGCTGCTAATGTCCGGCCAACATAACGTCCAGACGCAAAAAGGGTTTTATTGATCATCCGTACAAATTCACGTACGTTAATGCGCATCGTATGACCGCTATCGCGTATTCCGTGAAAAAAATACATCCATTCTTTCGAACGCACTCTTTCACGGACGACGCGAAAAATGCGTTCGTCTTACCTTAGCCTTAAGTTAACCATGCTATGACATGCTCATCGAGATTCCTTGTAGTCAATTCTCAAATAAGGCAAGTAGCTTTGTGAATCAATATAAAACAATGAAGTCCCTGTAATTAATATATACAGTAATCCAACAAACCTATACTAAAAAGTAAATTAAATATAGAAAAGTAAAAAAATATATTTTAAATGAACTTATTCCATATGCAAAGGTTCGATGGATAGATTTGATGGATTTAGAGTGCAGATTTAGCAAATATGCAGATTTGATGGATTTAGAGTGGTATCAATGGACGTTTAAATACAAAAGAAGCATCACTCAAAAGTAATCATTAGCATTGGTTATTCTGAAAATAAAGGAGCAGGTGAACTCTAGACAGAATTCAGAATAACCCATTTAGACCTGAAAAAAAGGACCCAGGTGGTTGTAGAATGCAGTCACCTATAACGTGCTCTTTCATCCGTATGATAAACACTACATTCTAAATGCACTCGCCCTTGGCTATAAATATGTATAATAAAAAAAGTTATGGAAGAAGAGGAATAATATGGTCAAATAAGAATTCATGCAAAGGAAAAAAAATCCAGTGAAACAGCAAGATTGCTAATGAAATTCATTCTTGTACTACTCATTGAATTTCTGGCTGATACTTTGCAGTAATCAAATATGAATTTCCCTAAAGATGCGTGTCAGATGGGCACTGTGGTTCACAATGAGATTTATAGACAAAAATGTAATACTTAATCAGTGCTGGATTTACATCTTACATGTCGATGTACAAACACAGGGAACATTAAACGTTTCTTGTCAATATGTGTCATGCCCAAACCGCCAACCATGCTACCTGTATGGTGTAGTCTATACATTTCAGGGCAAGAAAGTAGGACTATGGCAAGACCACCTACATTTGTAATCTTCATAAAATATCGATTTTATTTAAATTAACCAAAAAGGTAACATGTATGGGTATGTCCAACTAATGACCTCAATAAAGGTCTTGGGCTCTCTGGAAAAGAACAAAAAAGTCCAACCCAGTCTGTGGTCGCTATCAATTATGCAGAAGATGCGAAAAGTCTCTTTGTTCCCTCTTACAAAGTAATCCCCTCGAATTCCATGAATTGCGTGTAGACAAGTAATGTAACTAGGTAAAGATAGATGGAAACTATAAATTACCAAGCAGAGAGCTAATCAGAGCTCAGTTAAACAGAGTATGAAATATTTATCTATTTGTTGGAAAAATCAGGGTTTGAGAAAAAAATGGAGGGCTTTACCTCCTGCCGACTCCCAACCTGGTTTCTCCCTTCTGTTTTTGCTTGTGGTGGTAAAATTCAGCTATATACTGCCCTACTCCTGCTCTTCCACCTGGCCAGCTCCTCTAAGATCGGCACACGCCAGAGTGCAAATATGCATCAATAGAGAGTTTGGTACATTATGCGTCCAACTCGCGGAAGGTTTACAGTAACCATGGAAAGCTGTTGGTGGACAGTCTAGCCACCATGAACATCTAAAGAAATGTAATTGGTCATGGGACTTTATTGTCCTCATTAAATATAGAATCATGCCAAATTACCTGTTCTACAGATAAGACTACTTGCTCATCTTTCATACTCGGGACATAAATTGTAAAATATATTTCATTTTGTGTTGCATTTTAAGATAATAAATATTTAATGCTGAGGTTTTGCAGATATCAGAAGGATTATATAGGATTTACCAAGCTCTTCACACTGACCAACATAGTACACTTTGGGTTTTAGCAGCTTTCACACTTGGGATGTTAAATGAAGTGAGCACTGCATGCTACATTGAGCTGTTGTTCTTAATAGCTAAACTTGTAATGGTACTTGTAAAACACACAGAAGTAATAAAAATGCATAATGTCTCTTTGAAAGCTGTAAGAAAAGACAAATTTGTACCGATTAGGCCAGATATAGGAAACCGTTGACACACCAGCTGCAGTGTGTTTGGCTAAAATCTTGCTTAGCAGGCATTTTTACCATTGGGGTAGTCAGAGCCAACAGTAGTCAAACTGCAAAAGGGGAGCATTCTCTGCGATATAAAAAAAGGGATACTCCAGGGTTAAAATGGGAGGGTAGAAAGGGAGAGGTTTCACATTAACCAGTTCGGCTCCCCCTCAGCGCCAGCCATTGCATTTAAACTCTTTATTACTTTTTTAAATTCCACTTAAAACTGGCACCAGGTGTTGGCCTGGATGTGACATGCTGCCAGCTTCCTGCAAGCAGCAGCAGTCACGTCTCCACAAGGAGGTAGGACAATTGAGAGAATGACCAGCCAAACCAATGCTTTACAATAAGAGCCTTTCCCAGGAACTGAGTCCAATTTCCAGGAACTCATCAAAGGTCAGATTAGCTGAAAGCTGAATTAGTCCTCCAAACCACCATCTACACTGTCTTGGGGAAGGAGAGGGGAGAGGGCAATCAGGTCACTTTCGACCACTCAAATTACATTGAGTTGTAACAGCACCTAGAGCATCCCTTTATTTAACCCTTCGGCGTGTAAAGAATACTGTATTATAGTCAATTTCAGTAACTACGAAGATTGAAAAACCAGGATGCGTGATTGTTGTTTTATTTGCAGACATGTTAACAAGCCACATATGTAAATCTAAGCTGAGGCCACTGATATAAAGTAGCCAGGAATTTAACCAACAACATACAACACAAGTAGGTCAATAGATCTACATATCAGAGAGTTTCTCAAGTAAACCTACAATTGTGGACAACAGTAGACATTCCAAAGTTTAAAGGTCCCATGCACTCAGTGCCATACATTGGTGACTGTTCTTGTAAAGTGTTCACTGGCAAACAGAAAGTGTTTAAGATGTAAATAGAGAATTGGAAATATTTTGTGTTTTCATATCTGGTGCAAGACGGTAGAATTTAATTGCTAAAGAAAGACCACTGTATATCATGTTTATCTCTATTTAATGCGGACATATTTCCCTCCTCTTGGTTTAATAATTGATAGGAATCTTCATAAAATTCATGAACCATTTTAATCATATGTTTATAATATGTTCGACAGCCATTAACCAGCTAGTAATGATTGTGAATAACAAGAAACAGGAGGCGTATCATTATAAGTAAAATATTTATTGCCCGAGCTAAATATTTTCATAAATACTTGCATCTGTAAAAAAAAGCTTATGTTTTTTTTTTGCAATTATAAGCACATCCTTTAAGCATCCAGTGAAAGGGAGTTACAAAGAAGTTTATAGAATGTTGAACCAATCCTTCTATTGTCCAGATTACAGTTCCCAACCACCTTTTAGAGGCTGACTTATTTTCCAGTTTATGCATGTATAGCATCTCCAGAATCCAAAATATCTATTAGTATAGTGAGGAAAAGGGAGGTTTGATTATGCAAATCAGACTGCTACACCCAGAAAGGGTGGTCAGTGCTGAAATGCCAAGAACGTCATCTCTGCAAGAGAGGTGCAGCAACCCTGACAATCGTTTCTGCCCTGTTAGGCCTCATCAGGAGGGTATAGCTGACACCCCTCTAGGCCAGTGGTTCCCAAACCTGTCCTTGGGACCCTCAACCAGGCCAGATTTTGTAGATCACCTTGGGGAAATGCAGACTGAATCCTGCAATCAGCAAGCAGCAAATCATATTGCCTGTGCGGTGCTTCAGATAGCCTGCAAACCTGGCGAGGTAGAGGGTCCTGAGGACAGGCTCGGGAAACACTGCTCTAGGCTACATCCCTTTCTGGGTGTAGCAGTCTGATTTGCATATGGAGCAGTTGTCCCTGTAATGACACCATCGAGCTAAAGCATTGCGAGCATGAGCGGGCCCCACCTTAGAGCAGGCCACTAGTGCTGTTGCTCGTCCTCAGGACCCTCACAAACTCCCTTTTTGATCTATTGGTATAGTTTCATGGGTACATTTTAAAAGTCATATAGAGGTCATGATTTTGAGTATCAGCTCTGAATGGATTCTGATTGTTTCTTGATACTTTAAAATTGCTTCAAAGTAGTCAGAAATAGAAGAGCAAAACCATCGTGCCATAAGAAAAAAAAAACACAAACACAAAAGAACATGAAGAATTAAAATTGTTGGCACACCTTTCTATCTATCGATTAAGTGTTTCTGTAGTAAAGTAAGTTGATAGTAAATCCATTCTGAATTTTGAAATTATGGTAAATTTTATCTTCACTTTATGTCAATTCTTGACAACTAAGCCAGAGTAGGAAAACAATATTATGCAAAAAATCCAGCTGTTATTGTGTGGGCTAAAGGCACGACTGTGTGCACAGTGAAATTAGAGAAGTACAGTTGTGTTCAAAATTATTCAACCCCCACTGAAATTGAGTGTTTTGGCCAGTTTGACATTGATTTTGATCATTCAGTCATCTTGCTTACAATTAAATCAAAGAGGCACGTGTAGGTCAGACAAATATAACATAACCACAAATGTCTTTTCTGTGCTCACATCATTATCAGTTTTATTCAACCCCCAAGTGACATTCAATCTTAGTACTTAGTACAACATCATTTTACAGTTATAACAGCTTTTAAACGTGAAGCATAGCTTGACACAAGTGTCTTGCAGCGATCTACGGGTATCTTCGCCCATTCGTCATGGGCAAAAGCCTCCAGTTCAGTCACATTCTTAGGCTTGCGCACTGCAACTGCTTTCTTTAAGTCCCGCCAGAGGTTCTCAATCAGATTTAAGTCAGGTGACTGCGATGGCCACTCCAAAATGTTCCAGCCTTTAATCTGCAACCATGCTCTAGTGGACTTAGAGGTATGCTTGGGATCATTGTCCTGTTGAAAGGTCCAACGTCTCCCAAGCCTCAGGTTTGTGACGGACTGCATCACATTGTCATCCAATATCTCCTGGTACTGAAGAGAATTCATGGTACCTTGCACACGCTGAAGCTTCCCTGTACCTGCAGAAGCAAAACAGCCCCAAAGCATGATTGACCCCCCGCCATGCTTCACAGTAGGCAAGGTGTTCTTTTCTTCATAGGCCTTGTTCTTCCTCCTCCAAACATAGCGTTGATCCATGGGCCCAAACAGTTCTAAATTTGTTTCATCAGTCCACAGAACACTATCCCAAAACTTCTGTGGTTTGTCCACATGACTTTTGGCATACTGCAGTCGACTCTTCTTATTCTTTGGAGACAGCAATGGGGTGCGCCTGGGAGCTCTGGCATGGAGGCCTTCATTACGCAGTGTGCGCCGTATTGTCTGAGCTGAAACTTCAGTACCCACATCTGACAAATCTTTTCTCAGTTCCTCAGCAGTCACACGGGGACTTTTCTCCACTCTACGCTTCAGGTAGCGCACAGCAGTCGAAGTCAGCATCTTCTTTCTGCCACGACCAGGTAGCGTTTCAACAGTGCCCTTTGCCTTGAATTTGCGAATGATGCTTCCTATGGTCTCTCTTGGTATGTTTAACATCTTTGCAATCTTCTTATAGCCATTGCCCTTCCTGTGAAGAGTAATCACCTCTTCTCGTCTTCCTGGACCATTCTCTTGACTTCACCATGTTTGTAACCACACCAGTAAATGTCTAGAAGGAGCTGAGTATCACAGTCATTTTAAAGCTGCCTAATTGGTGCTTATTATGCTTTATTGCTGCTCCGTGACATCCACAGGTGTTTTCAATACCTGATTGAAAACACTTGAATGAACCTCTGTTCTTCAGAGTGGTAGTCTTTAAGGGGTTGAATAATTGTGTCAATGAAGAATTCACAAAATAAATATTTACTACTGTATTACAAAACCAATTGATGTCATTTTAGTTGCATATGGTTCTTTAAAAAGTCCTTGTAGGATTTCATTCTGAATACAATTACAAATGTACACTAAATTCCCTAAAACCCTTTACAGCATTGGGGTTGAATAATTTTGAACACAACTGTAGATGTGAGTGGTCAAAATTTGTTGAAAATTAGAGCAAATCAGAGGTACTCTCCTCTAAAAATCTGCTTCTGAAGCTCTGCCTCTGCCCATTGGAGCTCACATAGAAAGACTAGGCACTCCCCAAACCGCTCTCTGCATATGACGCTGGACCTGCAGGGACTACACAGGTACTCTAGACTAGTGTTTCTCGAACCTCTCCTCATGACCCCAAACCAGGCCAGATTTTGCAGATCACCTTAGGGAAATGCAGACTGAATCCTGCTGTCAGGGTACCACCTGGCATACGCCGTGGTGAGACCCAATTGCTGGGGATTTGAGCCCTTTAGGCAGGAATGTACAGACTGTACCTTAGAATAGGCTGGTTGGTAGCAGTCCATAGCGCGGTACAAATGGGATTACGAGGTAGAATGGTCTGGACGGTCCGAGGGTCGAATAGGCGGGCAGCAGGGATGCAAGGTCAAGGGTAAATCAGGGTCTGGTACACAATTATCAACTGGAACATACAACAGGTCTCTATAGCACAAGGTTTTGACTTGTAATGAGAAGTCAAGTTGCAGGAGTGGGAGTTTCTCTTTTATTAGACAGGGGGGTGTGGTGTGTGTTTGTGCTTTTACGTTCACTTGGAATTAACCCATATAGGTGCTGGACAGGACTGAGACTGCACTTTTCCTGTATGCATACATGCAGGGCAGGATCTTGCGCACATACAGGTACAGATCCCTGACACCTGCAATCACTGAGCAGCAAATAATACCAGCTGTGCTTTAGATATCTGTCAAACGTGGTGTGTCAGCAGGTCCTGAGGACAGGTTTGAGAAACACTGCTCTAGACAGCTCGGGAACAGACACTCTAACCCTTGTGTCTTCCTTGGAGGAGCTAAGAATTCCTGTGAAAAACATTACTGCCAAGCATGCCTTCTCAATTGTTCCAGAGGGCTTCTTCAGCCCATCTCTGCCAGGAATAACTCTTATAGCACATTACAAATCATCCTTCCTTCATCATATCCTATCCCTCCACTCGAAAACACAAGCACTTAGTTCTCTTTTCTGTGTTCCTATACTTATCCCTATGTTTTCCATGAGAGGGGTGTTTGTGATATGCTATAGATGTTGCACACACCAGTAATGTACCTACATATATCCTTCAGCAGTCACGTAACCACCGTAAATGTGAAGTAACTACTTGCAGTCACTGTAATTTAGTACCATTTGCAATAATATTAAAGGTTTTCAGAGCATAACCTTTTTTGTTGTTCTTTCCTATGAGTGCCTTAATGCACATAAACATAACATAAGAGCCCCTACCTGACAAGTGGCCTAAGCAACGGAAAAATAACCATCATAGTTCCAGTATCCCAATTTGGTCTTGTCTAAAAAGCAAATCCTAAAGAAAACAATCAAAACAAACCATAGTAAATGCTGAGCGTTTTATTTACCTTAATATTAGTTGCCTATTTTTTGTTGGAATTATCTTTCAAAATATTTGGCAACGCCCTCTATGACTTATGTCTACAGACGGATGAATATTGACATACAGGGTTATTCAGAGAAAGGTGAAAACCAGGAGAACTGGCAGGAGAAGTGAATAATCTAGACCAAATAGCCAATTTGGAAAGTGAGATAAATGGGAGAATTTTTCTGGTTTGGCTATTTTGCCTTAGAATTTTCACTTCTCCAGCCATTATCCTGGTTTTCACCTTTCTTTGAATAGACCTGCAAGTCTCAAGAGTATAAAGCTCTTTTTATCTTGGTTACAAATGCATTTATTCGTTTGCCCATTGCAACTTTCTCATCCATCCACATGTAGAGCATATTGCAATATCTCGATTTAAGATGAGCTGGATTGGTACAAGAAGACCTAGCATAAAAGGGATAAATTTAAAAAGACTACACGAAGATTAAATAAGGCTCCCAATATGTATTTATGCAGATGGTATCAAATCCCTCCTGAAAAGAAAATGAAAAGCTTTAGAAGCAAAATTATACTTTTTATATCCTTATCAAGTCAAGGATTTTTTTTTACACCTACTCAAGCAAGGAGGCTGTTCAAAACAGTCGTGCCACCTAAAAAGAAGTCGGTATAATTTGGAAGTGTATTTCTACACATCACTGATATAAGTATAAAAAAATTGCAGGATTTTTACTATACTAATAACATTAGTAATAACTTTGCAACAACATATTTCCTCTTACACTTGTAGCCTAGTATTTTGTTCTTAGCCTCTTCACTATCAAAATCTAAAACCCTTGATCTTCAAAGGCACCTGTTGGTACTCCAATATCGAGTATACTTAATCTGGTACGATTATGGAGCAATGCAGAAAAACTCATATGCAAATGGCATGCTCCTAAAAATTCAACACTTCAGATATGACAGCCGATGTGTTGAAATCATTTGAAAAGATTTGAGAGCCGTTTTTCCTAGACAGATATACGGAGCTCAAGCTATAATGTACATGTAGTAGCACTTTTTAGCCAGCAGAGGGAGCCCTCTACCTGTCAAAATGGCTTACTTACAGTAAACTCCTCTGTAAATATTTACTATGTAATGGAAAGTTATGTTCCATAAAAACACTGGGTTCTGCCTGAGGTTTTATGGGAAAAATCACTTGGTAGTGAAGGGGATAAATAAAAAATGCCCTTTCTTTCCCTTTACTAATTAAACCTTATAATGATGTAGAATAAAAAAGTAACAGGTTTGCAACTAAGTACTTCAACTCACACATTTAAGAAAGTATTTTGTTCTTAAATACCTGAAATAAAAAATCCCAGTTGTCATCGTTTTCGTATACTAATTAAACCTTGTAATGACATGGAATTAGGCTGTGAAAACTGACAAGATCTATAGTGGAATTGAAAATGCATTCCCAAACTGGCAGATTTTTTTTTCGTGGGTTTGTTTCTATTTTCAAAATAAATAATTAGATAAGGAAAGTTCAAAAAGAAAAAAACTTGAGTAAATGTTTTTATTTACTTTGATTTCTTCCTGGAAGAGACCAGATTTAGGGAGGTAGATTGTCGACAATTAAAGATCTGATCATGTAGGTTACAAAGTGAAAATTAATATGTTCCCCCATTGAAACATTTTAACAAATAAGGTTATTGTAGAGAAAAATTTACAATCGCCTTGTTAAAATTCTATTTTAGCTCCGATGTCGCAGAGTACAGTACAGGGACAAGATATGGTAGCCATGAGTAGGTCGCTGTATGGTATAAATATTTTGTTTTAGTTTACTTACTGCATGGGAGCAGTCTGTTATTTTAAAGATACAATTATTAAATGCTATTTATAGATGTGGAAGCACCATTATATCTCAGGAATAAAAACCTACACCGGTTTTTAAGCATTTTTTATAGCCATCGAATACAACAAAAATATTTTATTTCTGCCAATATCTCAGACTCTGTCTGCCTAGAACTTTAAGCATATGAGATCATTTATAGAGTCCAAATTTTCTTTATTTAAAATGTAAATATATTTAATTCTTACATTTTTAGACCTCTCCAAAAAGTAAAAGTAGAACGTATTTCTTCATGTGCAAAGCATGCATCCCTCACCTCAAATAAAAGTTATAATTTAAACCAATGTTTGATATTGAGCGTTTAATCGTGTTACGAGTGGTTAAATTGATCTATATGTAAAAAATTTATAGTATTTATTTTCTCTACCAAAAATAAACATGTACGTAAGTAATATTTTACATGTGGTATATGTATAATTTTTGTAATTTTTAATTGTGTTTTATTTCTTTTTAGTCACCTATATTAGCTTTAAAGCTGGCACCATAAAAATCCATTAGTGAAAGGTCTTCCTGACTTGACAGGACATGGTTTTCTGGGCTAAGCCTACAACCATATATATCTACCAAAGCCAGGCATAGGCTCTGAATTATGTAAGGAACCATTTGGAGTTTGACAATATAAGGGAATTCATTTAATTGGACTATGAGCAGATGCCTTTTCACTTTCATATTTCATGCCTACATGAGATCCTAACTGCACTCACCATTCAAAACACAAGTGTCAGGGTGAGGATTTTATTCTGGGTAGCTATTTTGGAGCCAATCAATTGGTATAAACATTGTGAGTGGATCTACAGGTAGATCTTATATACGTATTGAGATAGCCATAGACGTATTGCCCTATTGTGGTGTATTTTTTTATTATTTTATTATTTTTTAAAAGGCCTTTTTATATTTCTTTTTGAAGAAATCTGTCTTTTATTATTTTTTTAAAAGGGTTTTTTAAAATTTGTTAGGAGAGGAGGAGACCATTTATTTTTCAGTTCAGTGGAATTTGCCGATGCCAACTCGGTGCAATTCTGCGGTTACTGGCGCAATTCAGTTTTTTCATGGGCGTCCGTAACGGTTTTGGCGACCCCAATTTCATAAAAAAATACAATAACTATTTGCTAAATAGTGGATTCACCATAATTTCGGCAATATGGATCCCAAAGTACACCAAAATGTAGCGAAACACAAAGCACCACAATTGCATACAATTGTGAATAGACCCTATATAGACTCTATCGTTTGTGTTTCTAGCTGTGTTGTATATCATTTTCCAGGTGTCAGCAGTGTGGGCTAAATTGACTATAATTGTTAGTCTCTGGCAGTTTATAAAGTGGAGGCAGATCTCACTATGAACTAATCTATCCTATAAAACAATAAGGGCTGGCGTGTCCGTCGCCAAAACCCTACTGCGCATGCGCGCAACCTGCGGCGGTTGGCTGCGCGCGCATCCAACGGCCGTGGCACGCGCACAGCCGGCGTGCGAGAGGGACAAAACAAATCCGATCCATTGGAGAGGCGCACAGCACAGCGCCTCTCCAATGGATCGGATTTGTTTTCTGCATCTCCTCCTTGCCGGCCTCCATCTCCTCCGCGCCAGCCTCCATCTCCTCCGCGCCCGGCCTGCATCTCCTCCGTGCCCGGCCTGCCATATTACCAGTCTGCCATGCCTGCAATGCACAATTCCAGTCTGCCATGCAAAATACCAGTCTGCCATGCACAATACCAGTCTGCCATGCAAAATACCAGTCTGCCATGCATATTACCAGTCTGCCATGCACAATACCAGTCTGCCATGCATAATACCAGTCTGCCATGCATATTACCAGTCTGCCATGCACAATACCAGTCTGCCATGCACAATACCAGTTCCCAGCCATATTACCAGTCTGCCATGCATATTACCAGTCTGCCATGCACAATACCAGTCTGTCATGCATTTTACCAGTCTGCCATGCCCAATACCAGTTTCCAGCCATATTACCAGTCTGCCAGCCATATTACCAGTCTGCCAGCCATATTACCAGTCTGCAATGCACAATACCAGTCTGCCATGCACAATACCAGTCTGTCATGCACATTACCAGTCTGTCATGCACAATACCAGTTCCCAGCCATATTACCAGTCTGCCATGCACAAAACCAGTCTGCCAGCCATAAAACCAGTCTGCCAGCCAGATTACCAGTCTGCCAGCCATATTACCAGTCTGCCAGCCATATTACCAGTTCGGCAGCCATATTACCAGTTCGGCAGCCATATTACCAGTCCGGCAGCCATATTACCAGTCCGGCAGCCATATTACCAGTCTGCCATGCACAATACCAGTCTGCCAGCCATATTACCAGTCTGCCAGCCATATTACCAGTTCGCCAGCCATATTACCAGTTCGCCAGCCATATTACCAGTCTGCCAGCCATATTACCAGTCTGCCATGCACAATGCCAGTCTGCCAGCCATAATGCCAGTCTGCCAGCCATAATACCAGTGTCTCATAATACCAGTGTGCCTAAATACCAGCTTGCCATGCCATGCATACCACGTGCCATTAAATATATGCATAATGTATACGCTACAAAAAAAATGCCCGCCCAAGCCCAACACAATCTAAGGGGCCCCATGAGCTTACAATCTAAGGGGCCACATGAGCTTACAATCTAAGGGGCCACATGATCTTACAATCTAAGGGGTCCCACGAGTTTACAATCTGAGGGGTCCCACGAGTTTACAATCTGAGGGTCCGGTTCCCGTGAGCTTACAATCTAAGAGGGAAGAGGAACCTACTCTAATATATAAATTCCTTTGTAATGCGCTGTCAGCTGTGTGCGCACCCATCACAGCTGCTCAGTCGGCCCTCCTGTTGTGGATGGGATGGTGATGGACGCGTTACAAACGTATTTATATAGAGAGATACTCTTGGATAGGACATTGGAAAAAAACTATGTGGACTTGAATTCTGACCTGGCGACAACAACAATAGACTGCCCTCTGGGCAGGCTTTCCACCTAGTATTTATATAATGCTATAAGAATAAACATATACAGAAGACACTTATTATAACACAGAGGCTTGGTGTAAGACGAAAGGCAAAAAATAGAGTTAACCAAATGTCTGTACAGAAGAATTAAAGATTCCTCATTATAAATATTAAGGCTTTAGCAAGGTTATTATGAAAAAAGTAAGAGCAATTAAACATAAGTGAAGTTAACATTTAAATTAACGTAATATGCCATGAAGGTGAAAACCATCATAGGTTTTAATAAATGTGTCCATGACCAGGACGTTATTACATTAATGATGTTCTGAAAGCTTGACAAGTAAAGCATTAGTCATTAAAAAAAAGAATTTACAGGATTCACAATAAAATAATAGTTATTTATAAGTGGTCTGGTTACCAGGTACCAGGGAGATTGCCATTTATTATCTGTAATTTGTCCATGTGCATTAAAGAGCTCTACAATGGCCAGCACAGGAACCAAATTCAATGGATGCTATTATAACAACTAACAATATGATTGTTGTCCAGGCATTAATATATGAAATTATGTCTTCATACAAATAGCCATAGATGTGAGTGATGAGTGATGGATATTGCTTTCAGGGACTTTCATCTTTGGGATCCTTAAACCCTTACATATTGCAACAAGTCCTCGCTGGTCTCCAAAGTAAAGTCTACAGCAGTGCCCACCCAACCACATTCCCACTGTCAGGAATTCTAGGGTAAAGCGCAGTAACTGTAAGAGAAACTATAGGGAGGGTCTGGTTCTAGTTGTAACTTCTAAAACTTGGGGATCGATTTTGTTTGGTCTGATCAGTGAAATTGCCAGCTTTTTCAAAGCTAAAATCAACCATTCTTTTTTAATTCAGGAGATTGAAATGGGGATATACCAGCATTTCAATTCTCAAACTGAAATTCATGGTTCGAATATCAGCACTCACGCCTAAACTATTAAATCCACATTTCAGTTTCAGCGATTCAAATAAAAAATAAATAAATAAATAAATAAATAAATCGGTAATCCGATTTAAAAAAAAATATTAAAAAACAAGCACTTGATAAATGTATTTTAAGACAGGAAAACATGGATAAATCAGACCAAAACTTTTTTAAACATCAGATTTTTTCAAACCGGCAAGGTTTACAGCACAAATCGATATTATGCTGTCCAAAACTATACTTTTATGGGTGTTTTACTGGCCAATTATTATTATTTTTTTTTAGGACCAGCACCATTTTTCGATTTTTGGCTCTTTTCAAATGAATCAGCAGTTAAAGCTAAAAACATATTGTCAGAGACTCAAATATTTTTCTTTAAATATCTACTGATGGAATTAAATCAAGCCCTTAGAAAGCTGCCGGCAACAGTGGAAGCAGGTCAACTATCTACAGTCTACTATCAATAGTTGATATAAAATTAGATGGCCTTTTTATAATGTACTAGCACTTGCAGATCCATTGTAAAGCTATACATTGTATTATTACAAAATAATACAGTTTCTTAAAGACTTGTAGGTCTATTCACTAAAAGGTGAAAATCAGGAGAATTGGCAGGAGAAGAGAACAATCTAGACCAAATAGCAGAGTTGGAAAGTGTGATAAATGGGAGAATTTATCTGGTTTGGCTATTTCAACCTCAATTTTTCAATTCTCCTGAGTTTCACCTTTATTGAATAGGCCTGTATAACTCTGTCCCATAAAGGCAGTGGACTTCAGATGTTTTGAAGCTACGTTGCCGGTGATGCTCCGGCAACCTTAAGGCTGGCCAGGAATCAAGTCATATGTAAATCTGAATCAACTAGTTGCCGAGGTGCATCATTATTGCAATAAATTGTCTGGAATTGATGGAGAATGCCAGGAGCTGTGTATGCCCCTGTATCATGGAGAAGAACCATGCAAACAACTACTTGTGGACATTTTTCTGGACACTGATAATTATGAAAACTCCTCTATACACTAAGCACCGAGGTGGTGCAGAGAAATGCAAATTGGCTGTGATAACGTGCCTGTAATTGCAAGTTGTGCTTGTTAAATAAGGCTAGGTTAATCACAAAAGGAACAGTAGGAGCCTTTCCTTTGTGCGTAGCCATACTGATGCTATTGCTAACAACTACATCTCACGATTACAGGCGCGTTATGCTTAGCAGTGCCTACTAGCCACTTAGTGAATGTATCCCAGTTATATACCAACACCTTGGAATCATTACGTACTAAATAATATAACAAACTTATTAAAAGTACCCAATTGCCCAATCTTTGTTCTTTCTTGTAGAGATTGTTTGTTAGAAAAGTCAGACTCATCACAAAAATATTGAGACAATGGCTGCAGTGGCCTATATTCAATTTTTAAATATGCAAAAGTTGGGAGCTTCCACGATTAAATTACTGGTGGAAAAACCAAAAGACAAAATTTCCGATGAACTGCAGCCATTTGGTGGAGCTGCAATCTTGTAATTATAAGTATAGGAACCCACATTCATCTGCAAGTACAAAGTGATGTACGGGTTTCTCAAAATGAAACAGTGAAACAAAAGCAAGCAAAGCACGAGAAAAAACGTGCGTCTCCAACATGTTTGTGAACACATTCAAAAGTGCAGAAAAACATGCAATTACCAAAAGAACTGGTCAAGTTGTTAACTCCAAAGTGCCAAGGTTGTGCGAAAACTGAAGAACACCCATGGAATGCCTAGGTTTTCCCCATTAGCAGAACAACAAGGACAGCGAACCCGCAATCCAGAACGAGATCAGCAAACAGAAAAATTGAAGCAAGGAAATCTAGCCCTCTAATCCAGAACAAGGTTTACATGTTGCAAATGTGAACGTTCAACATAAAGTTTCCAAAAGAACAACATTAGATATTGGTAAGAACACACAAGTGACAATAGTTTCCCAACAGCGAGACCATACACACTGTCAAATGAACTGTGGCACGGAATGTCAGACTACAACATCTAGTGCGATCAAAATGCTGTTTCCAGCCTAGTACAGCCACTAGCGATTAGCTCACCCATTAGGTATATGGATTGCACTGTTAAGTTGGAGTTTCTTCTCGCAATATAGATGACAGCCATTATGGCCATTGAAGAATTTAGTCTAATACCATAGGAGGAGGTCACAAGGGATTATGTTGCAGACCCCGTTCAGAGGGCCAGCAGACAGATGTAAATACCTGTAAAAACAGGAAAGAATCAAGACAGACAGATTTTGGCTGCTTGTTCCACAGTATCCTCGTGGTTATCTCTTTATTAAATGCATATTTTCCAAATGCTTTTAAAACAATAACATTTTCATTCTAAATGACCTATTAGCATGTCATCTTCATTTTCGCAACACATCTAACTTTCCCTGTGGAAAGTTGTGAATCCGTCTCACAGACTATACATCCTATTATATACAGTGTGCAGTGTGCTACAGCTATTCCTTTTCCTTCTGCACATAAGGGGATGTCATATCTCTTATTGTCTCCCATCTGACTCTCTGCACAGTTAATACAGCTGTATATAACATGGATTCTTTATTTTAAGTGTTTGGGAGTTACTTCCTGCTTTAGGCTTACCTGTAAAAACAGGAAAGAATCAGGAGACAGACAGATTGGCTGCTTGTTCCACAGTATCCTCGTGGTTATGAGGGTAAGCAGGAACACATCACCAGTGCACACCTATAATCTTCCCCCAATCCTTCCTGAACATAAGACCCTGTGCGTCATAATAACAGTCCCCTGCTTCTGCTGCAGAGAGCTGCATTCTCATAGTGACTTGTTATAGGCACCATATACCACATAGAAAACATAAACACATACCTTTCAATGTCACCACTATACATGACAATTACTTACTTTATACAATTGTGCACATACCTCGTATGTGTCACATCCTCCCCGACAAAATAAAATGGGCACCAGCTACAAAAAATATATATACACTCAGGCGCAAGATTACTATGTCCAGAACACCACTTTCTTAACTTAATATGCTGCCCCTGTGGGAATGCATGGTACCATATTGTATGAGTCGTGAAACGGGTAGTATGAGAGTGGTGGCATATAATAAGGTGTAGCCAATACAGGTAAGTGAGGAAAGGTATATGCTGCTACACTGTAGAGCATAGTCTGTGGTTGTAGCGATGGTTGACCCAGTGTTTCGTACGTAAACACTTGTCTTGGCTTACTCCCTCTCACTGACCGTCTTGGTTCGATACAGCTTTCTGATGTCAGACTTTCCGCTTCATCAGGCAGGGCACATTCACTATCACTATCTCCACTGACTTCAGGTGGAAATGTTGAATTCAGGATCACTTCTTCTGGTGATTGAGTCTCGATCAAACTGTGTCTCTGTTCCTGTGGGACTTGAACTTGATCTCTTTCTCGCACGGTTCTCTCAGGTGATGGTGACGTCATTTCGACAAGAGAGTTCTCATGGTTCAGTTTTGAACCTTGCCGGTAAGTATGCTGTCTCTTATGCTCTGTCCAACTCTCAGGAATTCTCAACCAGTATCTTTCAGAGCTTTCCTCATCTGAATCGGTGATGTCACTGTGGTAGGTAGGTTCTCTTGTCTTCTCCCTGTTACCTTGTCTGCTTTGTTTCTGGTTCCTGTGTTTCAGTGGGTGTGATGGTGTCTCCACAGGCAAGTCATTTACCAACAGTAATAGGTTTCGGTGCAGGGTTCTAGTTCCACTTTTGTTCCCATTCTCAGGACTCACCACATAAACCGGATTGTCTGCTACTTGCTCTTTCACCACATAGATGATCTTCTCCCAGTATGATCTTAGTTTCCCTGGGCCTCCTCGCTCTCTCAAATTTCTAACAAGAACTCTGTCTCCAGGCTTCAGAATAACACCTTTGACCTTCAAGTCATATTGAGCTTTGCCCCGCGCACTTGATTGCTTACTGTTTTCATTTGCTATTTGATATGCTTCAGCCATCTTTCCAGCCCAATGATCAGCAAATCCCTTATGAGTTAATCCCTCATCCTCTTCAACGAGCCCAAATATCAAGTCAACAGGAAGGCGAGGGTGGCGTCCAAACAGTAAATAGAATGGGGAATACCCAGTTGACTCGTGACGTGTACAATTATATGCATGGACGATCTGGGGAAGGTGATCTTTCCAACGTATCTTTTCCTTATCAGCCAAGGTCCGGAGCATTTGGAGGAGAGTCCGGTTGAATCTCTCAGCTGGGTTACTTTGAGGGTGATACGGAGAGGTCCTCGAATGGCGTACTCCAGCAAGTTCCCGAAGGTTCCTGAAAAGCTCATTTTCAAATTCCCTGCCCTGGTCATGGTGTAGCTTTCCAGGGTAACCAAACCGAGGGATATAATCATTGAAAAGACGCTCAGCTGCTGTACGGCCAGACTTGTTTTTAGTAGGATAAGCTTGCGCAAACCTAGTAAAGTGATCTACGACCACTAGTATATACTCATACCCACCCCGGCTTGGCTCTAAGTGCAGGTAGTCGATGCAAACAAGTTCTAGAGGTGAGCTGGATGTTATACTCCCCATGGGTGCTCGGACATGGGTCGTTGGTTTCTTTTGCTTAATACAGGGACACTTCTTTGTGATATACTCCTCTACTTCCTTCTTCATATATGGCCAGTAGAATCTTTGTCTCATCAGATGAAGAACCCGTTCTGTGCCCAGATGTCCCATGTTGTCATGTAAGTGCTCCAAAGAAAGTTGCTTATACTGGGTTGGGAGAACAAGTTGTTTGTTATGAGCTGTTTGCCTATAGAGACATCCATCCTCTATAATTAGTTTGTTCCATTCATACAAAAGTTTCTTGGCCGCTCCAGTCACGGTTTTCTTTAGACTTTCATCTGGCACCTTGATTTCCTCCTTCATCTTCAATACTTGGCTATCACTGGATCCTCCCGTTGAGCTTTGGAGAGTTCATCTTTATTTATTCTTGGCAACAATGAACCTTGGGATGTTGGGTCAGTTTCCATAGACGACATACTGAGTGCTGCAACCCAAGCCACATCTTTCTTTTTGCTGCGCGAGCTCCATCCCAGACTGCTCGCACCACTTCAGATGACAATTGCTCAGTGCACTCAGTGGTATACTTTTCGATGTCAAGGGGGATACGCGACAGTGTGTCAGCATCAATATTTATTTTACCAGGCCTATATTTCACATCAAAGTGGTAGTCGGACAATTCTCCCACCCAGCGATGGCCAACCCCATTCAGCTTCGCAGTGCTCATTATGTAGGTCAGGGGATTGTTGTCTGTGTAAATGGTAAAATGTGGAGCATAGAACAGGTAGTCTCTGAATTTTTCACACACTGCCCATTTAAGTGCAAGAAACTCAAGTTTACCACTATGTAGGCAGTAATTTCTTTCGGCCTGGGACAGTGTCCGGGAGCCATACGCAATGACTCTTAATTTTCCATCCTGACTCTGGTAGAGTATAGCCCCAAGGCCCCTTTCAGATGCATCGGTGTGCAGCGAGAATGGTAAATTGAAGTCTGGATAGGCAAGAATTGGTGGCTTTATCAACATGTCAATCAAGGTTTCAAGAGATTTCTGATGCTCACTTGTCCACTCCACAGGAGTTCTGGAAGGCATTTGGGGGCCTTTGGTCTTTCTCCTACTGGACTCAACTGGTGCCACCCCAGGCTTTGCTTGTAGGAGCTCATACATAGGCTTAGCTACACCTGAAAAATCTTGGATAAACGAGCGATAGTAGCTTAGGAAGCCGAGAAGCCTTCTTACCTCACCGACGGTATGTGGAGTATGACTTTTGAGTGACATAACTGCTTGAAGATCTTTGGGATCGATCCGCACACCTTCGGCAGACACAAGACGACCCACGTATCGGACTTCACCTCGGAAGAGCTCACATTTTTCAGGCCGAAGCTTGACTCCATGATGTTGGAGAGCTTGAAGAACTTTGCGAAGTCCTTCCACATGTTCCTCAAAAGACTTGGCATAACATAACACGTCATCAAGGTACGGTATACAACATTCATCTCTGAGAGAATCTAGCATTTCTTCCATACTGCGCTGGAACGCTGCAGGTGCATTTGACAGGCCGAAGGGAATTCTTATCCACTCATAAAGTCCCCAGGGAGTTATGAAAGCTGTCATGTGCCTAGAACCTTCGGCTATGAAGCCCTGATGGTAGGCTTTTCCTTGGTCGAGAATACTGAACCATGCATAACCCCCAATGTGTCAAGTAAGTCTTGAATTCTTGGCAGAGGGTGCCTATCTGGTACAGTCTTTTTATTGAGGAGGCGATAATCTATACACAGGCGAAGTGAGCCATCCTTCTTTCGGACGCAGACCACTGGTGCAGAATAGGGGGACTTGGACTTCACAATCCACCCTTTTGCCAGGAGATCTTGTAGATAACCACGAGGATACTGTGGAACAAGCAGCCAATCTGTCTGTCTCCTGATTCTTTCCTGTTTTTACAGGTATATAAGAATCTGTTGGCAGACCCCGTTCAGAGGGCCAGCAGACAGATGTAAATACCTGTAAAAACAGGAAAGAATCAGGAGACAGACAGATTGGCTGCTTGTTCCACAGTATCCTCGTGGTTATCTCTTTATTAAATGCATATTTTCCAAATGCTTTTAAAACAATAACATTTTCATTCTAAATGACCTATTAGCATGTCATCTTCATTTTCGCAACACATCTAACTTTCCCTGTGGAAAGTTGTGAATCCGTCTCACAGACTATACATCCTATTATATACAGTGTGCAGTGTGCTACAGCTATTCCTTTTCCTTCTGCACATAAGGGGATGTCATATCTCTTATTGTCTCCCATCTGACTCTCTGCACAGTTAATACAGCTGTATATAACATGGATTCTTTATTTTAAGTGTTTGGGATTTACTTCCTGCTTTAGGCTTACCTGTAAAAACAGGAAAGAATCAGGAGACAGACAGATTGGCTGCTTGTTCCACAGTATCCTCGTGGTTATGAGGGTAAGCAGGAACACATCACCAGTGCCACACCTATAATCTTCCCCCAATCCTTCCTGAACATAAGACCCTGTGCGTCATAATAACAGTCCCCTGCTTCTGCTGCAGAGAGCTGCATTCTCATAGTGACTTGTTATAGGCACCAATATACCACATAGAAAACATAAACACATACCTTTCAATGTCACCACTATACATGACAATTACTTACTTTATACAATTGTGCACATACCTCGTATGTGTCACAATTATGCTGAGCATAACAAACATATCACCTGAAAGGGCCACTACCACTAAAAAGTCCTCATTTTCTTTATTTTACGGTGCTCATATCTTACATGTGCTTTGTTTTTCTCATGTATGTTTAGTTAAGAAAGTATTTTACTATATATGTGATATTTTCTGTTCTAACCCCCCTCCCCCCCGTGTCTTTACAGCACTTGGTCCTCAATATGTGGCACTGGCCAAAGAATGCATTCTATGGCTCGGATCTGCAAAAAACTGAAGCATAAGTATTGCATTATGTGGGATGCATGTACATGATGTCAACAGAGAGTAGACTAAAGTGTTTTAAGGCCACTACCATATCACATTCAGCTGCCATCGCTTATCTTGGGCAGCATAGAAAACACAAGAGAACCCCTGCAGCCTTGTACTCCTCAACCCCATTGCCTCTACCCTACTGTTTTATCCTATACCACAAATGTAAAGCGAGACTTGCCCTATGATTTTGGTAAACGTTGGATCATAGGAGCAATCCACAAAATGAAAGTGGGGATAAACACTCACAGGGTAATTCAAAGAGATTCGAAAAGTCACCACACGTTCGGTGACTTTTCGTTCTCTTCAATTCGGTTCGTTTTGCCGATCCCATTTCGGTGACCCTGCGGTGTATTCAGCAAGCACCACAGGGTCCCCGAATTGCAGGGAAAAGCTACCGCAAACCCGACGAAAACGAAGCGCAAAACCCAGCAAATGCACGCCGAAAACCCGCAAAAACATCTGGATTAACCTGTCGAAGACGCCGGAAAAACCCGAGCAGGAGCCGATCACACGCAACGAAGCCTCCGGAAAAAGCCGACACCGCAGAAGAAGGCAGTTAATAAATTAGGAAAACAGTTTGCATGAATGTTTGAAAAGTGAAACGCTGTTTGCAAAGAAACTACTGAGCGAAAATGTCTGAAATTTACATATGAGGTCCAAGGAATGATAATAAAAAGGGCTGTTACAGAAAAAATAAGTAAACTTAAAAGAAAATCCCCAAAAAATCAGACTTTTTTTTTTTTTTTTAAATCCAGAAAAATGTTTAAAATATCCAAAAAAACTTATAAATAAAGAGACTCTTACTGCAGAATTTTATAATGAACGGTTTATTAGATATTGAATTAAACCCGGAATATTTTTAACATTGAAGCCTATGGATTCGCCTGAATAAATCTGCTGCATGAAACCACCGAATGACAGGGCATTAGGGGAACCTTTCACTGCTGGTTTGTGTTCTCTGAATAGCCGAAGCAGTGCTTTTTCATGGGGATTTCACTGCCCTCGAACAGGCACCGAACAGGTACCATATGTGCAGGCAATTCGCCAGGATTTGGCAAATTGCCTGCTCTCTGGATAGCCGAATGGCCAAGAAAGGTAACCGAACGCTGAGTTTCAGCGTTCGGTTACCTTTCTCAAGCAATTCGGATCTCTTTGAATTACCCTGCTAATTTTATCTTTACTTTTTATTTTGCAATTACTTCAAAGAAAAAAAAACAGCAGCATGTGTGTTTTATAATTTGTTTTTGTTTGAATTGCACAAGCAATCTTGTAATAGTTTATGTTAAGTGGTAGTGATAGTTTAAGGGAGTATTATGTGTCAATAAAATCCAACGTATAAACACATATGAATCAAAAGGTGGCTACATTATTGGACTAAAGACGCTTTAAATAGATTTACTGCTCGATTATCTATACTATAAAAGAGTAAGCTAAAAACTGTCCGTCGCCAAAACCCTACTGCGCATGCGCGACGGACATTTGAAAGCGGCCGTTAAAACACACAGGTAGCTGCGCGTGCCGGCCGCGTGAAAAAAAAAAAAAACGGCACGAGCCGCGCGCAGCTACCCGTGTGTTTACACGGCCAGATGCCCCGATCCTCCAGCGGTGACCGTCCTCCGGCGGGCCTCCAGGCTCAGGCGAGCCCCCGGCTCGGTTTGGGCCTACAGGCCCAGCCGAGCCGGGGACTCGCCTAAGCCTAGAGGCCCGCCGAGCACCCAGCGGCAGCCGGAGGAGGTCACCGCTGGAGGATCGGGGCCGAAGTTCCCAAAAAATACATAACCCCATAAGTCGGCCCTGAGCTCCAGCGGAGACCTCCTCCGGCTGCTCGGCGGGCCTGTAAGCCTAGGCAACCCCCCGGCTCGGTTTGGGCCTGTAGGCCCAAACCGAGCCGGGGGCTCGCCTGAGCTTGGAGGCCCGCCTAGCAGCCTGCTCGGCCGGAGGAAGTCACCGCTGGAGCTCCGGGCCAATGTAAGAGGGTGTTGCCATACACATACTCACCGACATCGGCCCTTCTCCAGCGATGGCGGTCCCGCTTCCAGCGTCTTCTCTCTCCGTTGGTCGCCGGCATGACGTCACGAAAGCCTTTGACCCCGGGTCAACATGCCAGGGTCAAAGGGTTTCGTGACATCATGCGGCGACCGGCGGAGAAAGAGAGGACGCTGGAAGCGGGACCGCCATCGCTGGAGAAGGGCCGATGTCGGTGAGTATGTGTAACCTACATCCCCCTACATTGGCTCGGGGCTCCAGCAATGGCTGTCACAGGCTGTTCGGCCGGCCTCCTAGCTCAGGCGAGCCCCCGGCTCAGCTGGGCCTGTAGGCCAAAGGCAAGCCAGGGGGCTCGCCTGAGCTTGGAGGCCGCCCGAACAGCCTGTGACAGTCGGACGACAGTCACCGCTGGAGCTCTGGGTTAATGTAGGTGAGTATATGCTCTCAACACCTATCCTTTCTAGCTCGCCCATGAATCCAAGCTTAAGGCAAGCCCCCGGCTTGGTGTGGGCCTAGAGGTCCAGCCAAGCCGGGGACTCGACTGGGCCGGGGGCTTGCCTTAATCTTGGATACCGGGCGAGCTAGAAAGGGTGGGTGTTGAGAGCATATACTCACCTACATCGGCCTCGAGTCCTGCGCCAGTTCACAACATACTCACCCACATCTGCCCTTAAATCCTCCAGCGATGGCGGTCTCAGCTCGCAGCGTCCACTCTCTCTCCGTTGCTCGCCGGCATGATGTCACGAAACCCTTTGACCCTGGCATGTTGACCCGGGGTCAAAGGCTTTCGTGACGTCATGCCGGCGACCAACGGAGAGAGAAGACGCTGGAAGCGGGACCGCCATCGCTGGAGAAGGGCCGATGTCGGTGAGTATGTGTATGGCAACACCCTCTTACATTGGCCGGAGCTCCAGCGGTGACTTCCTCCGGCCGAGCAGGCTGCTACGCGGGCCTCCAAGCTCAGGCGAGCCCCCGGCTCGGTTTGGGCCTACAGGCCCAAACCGAGCCGGGGGTTGCCTAGGCCTACAGGCCCGCCGAGCAGCCGGAGGAGGTCACCGCTGGAGCGCAGGGCCGATTTTGGGGTGTATTTTTTTGGGAACTTCGGCCCCGATCCTCCAGCGGTGACCTTCTCCGGCTGCCGCTGGCTGCTCGGCGGGCCTCTAGGCTTAGGCGAGTCCCCGGCTCGGCTGGGCCTGTAGGCCCAAACCGAGCCGGGGGCTCGCCTAAGCCTAGAGGCCCGCCGAGCAGCCAGCGGCAGCCGGAGGAGGTCTCCGCTGGAGCTCAGGGCCGATTTTGGGGTGTATTTTTTTGGGAACTTCGGCCCGATCTCCAGCGGTGACCTTCTCCGGCTGCCGCTGGCTGCTCGGCGGGCCGCTAGGCTTAGGCGAGTCCCCAGCTCGGTTTGGGCCTACAGGCCCAGCCGAGCGGGGACTCGCCTAAGCCTAGAGGCCCACCGAGCTGCCAGCGGCAACCGGAGGAGGTCACCGCTGGGGATCAGGGCCGAGGTTCCCAAAACATACTCACCGACATCGGCCCTCCTGCGATGGCGGTCCCGCTTGCAGCATCCTCTCTCTCTCCGTTGGTCGCCGGAATGACGTCACGAAAGCCTTTGACCCCGGGGGTCAAAGGCTTCCGTGACGTCATCCCGGCGACCAACGGAGAGAGAAGAGAGGACGCTGGAAGCGGGACCGCCATCGCTGGAGGGCCGATGTAGGTGAGTATATCCACGAGCGGGGGGGCCATATCCACGAGCGGGGGGGCCATATCCACGAGCGGGGGGGGGGCCAATATCCACGAGCTGGGGCAATATCCACATGCTGGGGCAATATCCACGAGCTGGGGCAGTATCCACATGCTGGGGCGATATCCACGAGCTGGGGCAGTATCCACGAGCTGGGGCAGTATCCACGAGCTGGGGCGATATCCACGTGCTGGGGGCAATATCCACGTGCTGGGGCAGTATCCACATGCTGGGGCGATATCCACGAGCTGGGGCAGTATCCACGAGCTGGGGCAGTATCCACGAGCTGGGGCGATATCCACGTGCTGGGGGCAATATCCACGAGCTGGGGCAGTATCCACGTGCTGGGGGCAATATCCACGTGCTGGGGCAGTATCCACGTGCTGGGGCAATATCCACGAGCTGGGGGCAGTATCCACGAGCTGGAGGCAGTATCCACGAGCTGGAGGCAGTATCCACGAGCTGGGGCAGTATCCACGAGCTGGGGCGATATCCACGTGCTGGGGCGATATCCACGTGCTGGGGCAGTATCCACGAGCTGGGGCAATATCCACGAGCTGGGGCAATATCCACGTGCTGGGGGCAATATCCACGAGCTGGGGCAGTATCCACGTGCTTGGGCAGTATCCACGTGCTGGGGCAGTATCCACGAGCTGGGGCAGTATCCACGTGCTTGGGCAGTAGTATCCACGTGCTGGGGCAGTATCCACGTGCTTGGGCAGTATCCACGTGCTGGGGCAGTATCCACGTGCTGGGGCAGTATCCACGTTCTGGGGCAGTATCCATCCACGTGCTGGGGCAGTATCCACGTGCTGGGGCAGTATCCATCCACGTGCTGGGGCAATATCCACGTGCTGGGGCAATATCCACGTGCTGGGGCAATATCCACGACCTGGGGCAGTATCCACGAGCTGGGGCAGTATCCACAAGCTGGGGCAATATCCACGTGCTGGGGCAATATCCACGTGCTGGGGCAGTATCCACGTGCTGGGGCAGTATCCACGTGCTGGGGCAATATCCACGTGCTGGGGCAATATCCACGTGCTGGGGCAGTATCCACGTGCTGGGGCAGTATCCACGTGCTGGGGCAATATCCAGGAGCTGGGGCAGTATCCACGAGCTGGGGCAGTATCCACGAGCTGGGGCAATATCCACGTGCTGGGGCAGTATCCACGAGCTGGGGCAGTATCCACGAGCTGGGGCAGTATCCACGAGCTGGGGCAATATCCACGTGCTGGGGCAATATCCACGTGCTGGGGCAGTATCCACGAGCTGGGGCAGTATCCATGAGCAGGGGCAGTATATCCACAATAGACTGCCCTCTGGGCAGGCTTTACAACTAGTCTATATTATAATAGAGTAAGGCTTTGGCTGTCCGTCGCCAAAGCCCTACTGCGCATGCGCGCGCAACCAGCGCGGTTGGTTGCGCGCGCATGCAACCGCCGCGGCACGAGCCGGCTGCCGGCTCGCCGCGGCGGTTACACATGCACACAGCAGCCGGGTAGAGGCTGCGCTCGCAGCCTCTACCCGGCTGCCGCGTGCATCCAACCCCCCGAGCGGCGAAGGGAAAGTTTCCCCCGCCGCTCGGGGGTTGGATGCGCGCGGCAGCCGGGTAGAGGCTGCGAGCGCAGCCTCTACCCGGCTGCTGTGCGCATCTAACGGGTCCCCCGAGCGGCGAAGGGAAAGTTCCCTCCGCCGCTCAGGGGTAGGATGCGCGCGGCAGCCTCTACCCGGCTGCCGCGCGCATCCTACCCCCCGAGCGGCGGAGGGAAAGTTCCCTCGCTTCCGCTTTGAAGGACCCAAGCCCCGGTCACGTGACCGGGGCCTGGGTCCTTCAAAAACAGGAAGCGGGGAAATCTTCACTTCCCTGGCGCCGCTCGACAGGTAAGTATGAGCGCTGGGGGGCCATATCCATGACCTGGGGCAAATCCATGACCTGGGGCAAATCCATGAGCTGGGCAAATCCATGAGCTGGGCAAATCCATGACCTGGGGCAAATCCATGAGCTGGGGGCAAATCCATGAGCTGGGGGCAAATCCATGAGCTGAGCAAATCCATGAGCTGGGCAAATCCATGACCTGGGGCAAATCCATGAGCTGGGCAAATCCATGACCTGGGGCAAATCCATGAGCTGGGCAAATCCATGACCTGGGGCAAATCCATGAGCTGGGGGCAAATCCATGAGCTGGGCAAATCCATGACCTGGGGCAAATCCATGAGCTGAGCAAATCCATGAGCTGGGGCAAATCCATGAGCTGGGGGCAAATCCATGAGCTGGGCAAATCCATGAGCTGGGGGCAAATATCCATGTGCTGGGGCAGTATCACGTGCGGGGGCAGTATCCACGTGCGGGGGCAGTATCCACGTGCTGGGGCAGTATCCACGTGCGGGGGCAGTATCCATGTGCGGGGCAGTATCCACGTGCTGGGGCAGTATCCACGTGCTGGGGCAAATCCATGAGCTGGGGGCAAATATCCACGTGCGGGGGCAGTATCCACGAGCTGGGGGGCATATCCACGAGCTGGGGGGCATATCCACGAGCTGGGGGGCATATCCACGAGCTGGGGCAGTATCCACGTGCGGGGGCAGTATCCACGAGCTGGGGCAGTATCCACGTGCTGGGGCAATATCCACGAGCTGGGGCAGTATCCACGAGCTGGGGCAGTATATCCATGAGCTGGGGCAGTATATCCATGAGCTGGGGCAGTATATCCACAATAGACTGCCCTCTGGGCAGGCTTTACAACTAGTCATTTATAAAAAAAGAATGCTATAACATTTTACTGTAACAGAATTACATTTGCTGGCTTTGTTTACCTACTAGTCTCTGTTTATCAGTATACATATGTCGAGCTCTGCATTTTTGTGGGTGTCAAGGTGTTAGTCTGGCCATCTCTCTTTCTCTGAGTCTCTCCATATGGTTATGACAGTTTGACAGTTTGTACACGAATTTGTATGTGTTTGAATCGGTGACACTGAAGTGATTAAATCAGTGATATTCACTAAATATCAATTTACTCTTTATTATGAGGGCATCACAATTGGGCCTGGAGGAAAAGACGCGAGGAGGTGGATGAGAGATTTTTACCGGATATATCTGGATTCCTTGCAACATGTGGCTGCGTTTGCAAATTATACTGACTATCAATTCTTGCCAATTTAAAGCATGAAAAATCGCAGTACTATTCAAGTAAGTTCTCGTTTTTTTTTTATATTATTTTGCAAAAGAGCTGTGCAATTTACTTGATTTTCCATGATTTAATCGAGTTTGAGCCACTAGGTTCCAAGGGTGTTGGAAGAAAAAAATATGATTTCTCTGTAGCGTCCCCATGTTAACGTGATATTCCTGGGCAGACTCTACCTCAGTACCTCACCCCAGAACGCAGAGCTAACTGCTGGGATCCATAGGACTCCATGGAGGTTTGCGCTTCCGGGCCACAAGCCCTGCACGATCTCGCTCCAGGGAAGTTATTGCGGAGGGAGACTCGGAACTATTTGTTCCCAGTCTCACTCTGCTCCTTGCAAAAAGAAGCAGCAGATCGGGCCACCATTCTCGCTGTGGGATGAGAGGTGAGTATGGAATTTTTTGGAGGGGTTTTAAAGGGGTGCTAAATGATTTTGCATTTGCAGAATCATTTATCACCAGCTTTTAGAAGGTGCTAAAAGTTTCCTTGCGCATCCCAACGGTAATTAACATTAGCACTTTGTAATACCTTACTTATGGAAATGCTAACTAATGATTGCGCTCCCCATGTTAGGCATAGGGTGCATAAAGTACAGTAAGCTTGCGGAAGCTAGCACAAAAAATTATGCGCTAACGGAGTACTAATGGGTGTAGCATCATGAGGGCATGCATTAACCCCTTCGCTGCTGAGCCATTTCACCCCTGTGTGCTGAGCTAATTTTTACCGCTTTTGCTCATCAAGTTTAAACACGATTTGAAGCGACGTTTTATTATACGACCCAGACATATTATTATTATTATTATTCTTTATTTATAAAGCGCCAGCATATTCCGCAGCGCTGTACAATAAGCACAGTATAGACAGGGTTACAATACATTGAACAACATTTGACAAACCGTACAGGAGGAGATGAGGGCCCTATTCCCGTAGGAACTCACAATCTGGGAGGGTTGGGGTTGGAAACAGGAGGAGAGGACTGCAAGGTGAGAGTGATTGATGGTTGCATCAGTGAGTTGGGTGGTAAGCTTCAATAAACAGGGGAACGGTTTAAGGGAGCGTTTGAAGGAAGAGAAATTATGGGAAAATCTGACCATATGAGGGAGAGCGTTCCAGAGAATGGGAGCTGCGCGTGAGAAGTCCTGCAGTCTATCACGGTAAGAGGTGATGTGGGGAGAGGCTAGGCGTAGGTCACTGTTTGATCTTAGGGAGCGTGCTGGGGTGTATTTGGTGATTAGGAAGGACAGGTAGTGGGGAGCTGAGTTGGTGAGGGTTTTGTAGGTAAGGATAAGGATTTTGAACTTAATTCTGCAGTGGATGGGGAGCCAGTGAAGGGACTCGCAGAGGGGAGCGGCAGAGACAGAGGGGTGAGTGAGGTGGATTAGCCTGGTGGAGGCGTTCAGGATGGATTGTAGGGGGGAGAGAGGGAGGCCGGATGAGAGATTACCGCAATAGTCAAATCGGGAGATTACCAGGGCATGGATTAGTTGCTTTATGGTGACAGCGGTAAGAAATGGCCGAATTCTGGAAATATTACGTAGTTGGTATCGGCAGGAGGAGGAAAGAGACTGGATGTGGGGGATGCAGGAAAGAGCAGAGTCAAGTGTAACTCCAAGACAGCGAACCTGGTTTGATGGGGAGATAGTGATACCCTCCACCGTGATGGAAAAGTCAGGAGGCGGAGAGGCATTAGAAGGAGGAATTAGCAGGAGCTTAGACATGTTGATCTTTAGGTGGTGAGAAGTCATCCAGGAGGAGATGCCAGATAAACAGTCGCTGACTTTGGAAAGGACAGGGGGAGAGAGATCAGGGGTAGAGAGGTAGATCTGAGTGTCATCAGCATAGAGGTGGTAATGGAAGCCAAAGCTATTAATGATTTTGCCCAGGGAGGAGGTGTAGATGGAAAAGAGCAGAGGACCAAGGACAGAGCCTTGAGGTACACCAACAGATAGAGGCAATGAAGAGGAGGAGTTACCAGCAAAGGACACAGAGAAGGACCTGTTGGATAAATAGGAGTCGACCCAAGCGAGTGCAGTGTCACAGAGACCAAGAGAGCTGAGGGTCTGCAGAAGGAGGGGGTGGTCAACAGTGTCAAAAGCAGCCAAGAGGTCAAGCAGGATGAGGATAGAATAGTATCCGTGTTTTTTAGCAGTTAGGAGGTCGTTGGTGACTTTGGTGAGGGCAGTTTCAGTTGAGTGTAGGGGACAGAAAACCAACTGCAGTGGGTCGAGTAGGGAATTGGAGGACAGGAAGAGGGAGAGGCGGTTGAAAACTAGTTATTTTACTATTATATATCGTTCTTTCCGGCAGACTCCGCAGATTCATAATATATCATTATTATATGTATACCTCATGTCCTGCCTGTATATTATAACAAAAAATGCAATAAAATTAGAATTTTTAATCATCTGCAGCGTGTAAAGTGTTTTTTTTTCACATTTTATCATACGAGTTTTTGTGTTTATATTTTCTATGGGCTGCGCTTGTTAAAAAAATTAGATATTGGGACTCGTTACATTTTTTTGGGGGGATTTACGTGATTTTTAGCAAACGCACCCCATAGAAAAAACTCATTAGTGCAGCATCATTGTTCACATTATAATTGAAATGGGAACAATATTGCAGCATTAATAAAAACAACACACAAAAAAAATCAGGTTTTTTCCTTAGGAAATCCCTGGGCAGCTAGGGGTTCCCCGGCTGATGTCATCGTGCCATGCGCGATGATGTCTGGTAGTGAGGGGGGAACCTGGAGGTGAAGCCGCCATCCAAGATGGCGGCCCCCACCAGAGCTAGATCGCGATCCAGCACCTAAGGGGTTAAAAACAGGCATGCTTCAAAGCGGTGTCTGTTTTTGGCTTGTAGACCCTCCCGATTGGGAGGGAGAGGGATCCAAAAGGATCCCCCTCTCCCTTTCAGGTGATCTCCCGGCATTGCCGGGGAGGGTCGCCTGAAAATGACATCATCGCACATGGCGTGATGATGTAATGTACGTCAGGGGGTTGTATAAATTCGGCATCTGACTTCCATGAAGTCAGACGCCGCGGGACCCCGGACAGAGAGGCAAGTATCTCTCTGGGGGCTCCCGCAAGCGGAGGACGTGTGGGGAACATCCCCAGCATATAGCGGGAGTCAATGAGGACTTTCCCCACACGTCCTTCGCAGGGAAAGGGTTAAACACACTTATCTTGGCGATAACACTTACTCATCCAGACGCTAATGTTAGCTTTAACTAGGGAGTAGTGCCCATAATATCAGAAGAAAATGTGAAAGAAACGAAAGTGACATATCCGAATGACATTGAAGCAGACTGGCTAGACAGTGGGTAACATTTTGCACAATCCTTCTACAAGTTTATAAAAGTTTACTTGTATAAAATAAACTTCTTTTTACTTACTGTTTTATTGCACATAGACAATAGGCTTTAGGGTTTAAACGCTCTCACAGTGCCAAAATAAGACTCCATAAAATTATATGACAGGTGAAGCTCTCTCCAACCCATAATCACTAAGCAAACGCATTTTGTTCGATAATTGTACGTTGCCTTGGAAATGATGCGCCAATACAAGAGTTCAACGAGGTCAAAGGGATAAGGCGTCATTACGAGGATTAGTGGAGTAATCAGAATAATAGCACCATCCTAATTAATAGAGTGCAGCTTTGTAAACACACAAAATGAGTTGGTTTTTTTCAGCATTCTACTGTGGTCTGAAATTGCCTATATCAATAGTTTTAAAGCTTTATTTTTAAAATATTAATTAGGTTATAAAAGAAACTGATCAAATTCAACCTTTTCAAGCAAACATATTTGTAGAACAAAATGAAAAATAATTGCGGTTGTTTTCCAGCATGCATCAAACGGAAAGGCATTTCCCGCAATTAGAGTTTTACTTACATAAATATGCTATAGGTTTGTTTGACCCTGTTAAAAGACTATTTTTTCACCATGGGACTAGAGTGAGCAAAACATTTATGCTATGTGTTTTCTCAAACATAAATTATATGCTTTCAAAAGGTCCAGTAAGCTAGACTGTTTCATGTGGAGTATTTTAAATCTCTTCATTCAAACTTATTTTTTATCACAAATTATTTGAAACATAGCTTCCTTCTATGTAGTTAGATGACGAAAAACCTTTTCTGTGCAATAACAATAAGTATACATATATTATACGTGCCTTACCATAGGTTCTGTACACATACATTATGTGACATACAGTCTGTAAATCTCTCTATTATGCTTTGTTTCTTTAAATTCATTTTTTTGCATCGCTGTAGATTATTAATACTTATTTTATGATTTTTGACATGTTTATTTGCTTTTTTTTGCTCGTCACCATTGTTACACACATACACACATATATACAGTATATATAATACATATGTTTTTTTAATTATATATATATATATTATAGTGCTTACAAGGGTTGTGGTGAAGGACAAAAAGTGAGATAAAAAGCATCCACACAGTAATTAATTACGTGTATATTTGCAGAAGCCATTTGCACATCCCAGCAATTCAAAGAACTGCATCCAAGAGCTCCTGTGCTACATTCCCCATATGCAGCAAGGAATTCTGGGTAGGAAATGCAAATGACATCTGTCTCACTTTCATGCATCCTGGGTCTGTAATTACACAGAACCCTTAAATCAATGCCTGCATAACCTTATCGCTGCTAAAAAAAAAAAAAAGCCTGCTAGTATGGCATGGCATTGATTTAAGGGTTCTGTATAATTACAGACCCAGGATGCATAAATGTGAGACAGTTATCATTTGCATTTCCTACCCCAAGTTCCTTGCTGCATATGGGGAATGTAGAACAGGAGCTCTTGGATGCAGTTATTTGAATTGCTGTGATGTGCAAATGGCTTCTGCAATTATATATGTAATTATATATGTTTTTTTCAATGTACATCTGTTTATGGTTTGACCATGCCCCAGCTAACTAAAGACTTCTGATAAGTATCCATGTGCCAGGGAGATAATTGGATTAATGTTTAAAAGTTTGTAAGTGCCTGAGTGAGTCATTTCTGGGAATTTCCCAGTCTGAATTTCCCTGTCCCTTCTTCAGTGATTGGTTTATTTGTTTTCTTTATCTGCTGTTTGTCATGAAAGGGGATTGTCCCTGTAAAATGTATAACTGTAAATGCGGGTGTGAAATACACAGTTGTTCCTTGGTTTACTTCAATCTGAGTCCTGTCTCGTGTTTGGGGTATTTTGCTGTAAATCACGATCCTCTTCTGTGGTCCTAGAGCGAGGGAAGCACTGTTTTGCAGAGATATCCAGTCAAGATATCCGGGGTCCGTCACAGACACCATGCCTGTTCAATGTATTCTATAAAAGTACTCTTGAACAGAGATGTTAACCAAATCCAGTGATTTCTTCAATTCTTTAGTTGTCACTTCTTGGGGTTCTTTATTACCTCAATTAGAATTGTGTGGTGTGTTCTTTACATCATCTTGACTGGATGGCCGCTTTTAGGAGAGTAGCCACAGTACTAAATAGTCTCCATTTATAGACACAATTTGTCCAAAAGCGGACAGATGAATATCTATGCCCTTTGAGATAACTTTGTAACCCTTTTCCAGCATTATGCAATGCAACAATTTGTCTCTTTATTATGAGACACAGGTCACACCAACAGATACTTCTTGTCACAGTACTTCTAACCCATTATTGTTTCATGAACCGGGCACCAGGGTCTTGATTTATTTCATTTGGAGAAGCATTTCAAGGGATTCCAATCTGTTATTTATTTATCTACAAAAATTCCCTTACAGGTCTATACAAAGAAAGGTGAAAATCAGGAGAAGTGGCAGGAGAAGAGAACAATCTAGACCCAAGAGCCGATTTGGAAAGTGAGATAAATGGGAGAATGTTTCTGATTTGGCCATTTTGACCTAGAATTTTTCGCTTCTCCAGCCATTCTCCTGAGTTTCACCTTTCTTTGAATAGACCGGCTAGACTTTAATGGTGACTTCTGGAGATAAACCATTTAGAATTTGTATTACTGATTGTAATACTTGAAAAATGCTGACCCAAAGAATTTAAATTGAGTGCCAGGTTTGCCAATTTCCAACTCCAATTAGGTTTGGTTGACGTCATTAGCCAAAGGTTTCACATATTTTTTCCATCCAATATTGGGAATATATCGGAATATTATAGTCAATACGTAACAACAAAATTATTTGTGTGCTATTAAAACAGATTGTGCTTATTGATCACGTTAACTGAGATAACCATCACACCAGATCTCAAGACAAATTCTGTACATAAATGCAGTAATTTCTAAAGGGTTCACACACTTTTTCTTACAGTTGTGTATATATAATATAATATTGGTACCTAACTATATATATGCAAAATGACACACTTCCATTCCAACCAATTAATAGTACAGGTTAGAGATTTGCATCCGTTTCGGAAAAATTCAGAATTTGGAACAGAAGTTGATAATTTGTAGTTCGGAAGTACTTCCAAATAACGAATCGATACGATGCAAATTCGAAATGAAATGGTATATAACCGAATAAACAAATTTATTTTGTTTTACACTGGACTATCAAATTTGAAATGAACTATCAAATTGATATCAACAATCGAATTTGAAATGAACTATCAAATTGATATCAACTATCGAATTTGAAATGAACTATTAAATTGATATCAACTATCGAATTTGAAATGAACTATCAAATTGATATCAACTATCGAATTTGAAATGAACTATCAAATTGATATCAACTATCGAATTTGAAATGAACTATCAAATGGATATCAACTATCGTATTGATCGTAACTTTAAATACAAGCAATAGTCAACAAAGGACTTTATGAAACAAATTAATTTTGTTTCACTGTTTAATTTGACTCAAATACTAAATCTGTGACTGAGCTTTAAATTTAACCCTAGCTTTTCTTTTAACAGCAAAATTTGATCAATTGGGGTTTTATTTAGTGATCCAAAATTAGAATTGATATAAACTATCGAATTGATATATGAAATTCGAATAGATTCGAAATTTCAAATCGATTCGAAATGTAACGAAACTAAACTAAACATTACACATTTTTCAACCATGCACATCCCTAGTACATGTAAAAAAGATAAATGAAATAATAAAAATCTAAATGCATTTTAGATTTTTTGATTACATTTATATAGACTTCTACACCATTATACTAATATTGATAGTGGACGAACCCTTAGCCCCTCAAAAAACAATATTCCTGATCTCACATAAAACATTTCAGAATTAGAATTCAAATTAGAGATCAATGACAAATAAAGACAAAGCTGTAAATATTACCCTTTCAAAAGAAAACTACTAAATTGATACATCATATATATATTTTTTCCCTTTTCAAAAATCATAGCTAGGATTAAGAAAGAACTGGTAAACTGTATTTTATCCAGGGAGAGCCTTTTAGGTTAAAGCTCTTCCTTTAGTTTTAACAGTAGGTCACAGATTTATCTCAGCTCTCAGATTTTTAGATATTATTGTGGTGTTTTAAAGATAACCTTTAAGATGATTAGTCCCGTTGGGAAGAAACTTTTGGTTTTCAAGACCTCACTCCAGGTATTGCCGCTTCCTTATGCTCAAGTGTTTTGCACTCTAGTGAAATGGACATTATTTTCCTATGCCCGTTGTTGACTAATTAGATGGTATGCCTAGAGCCTAGAGTGGCGCGCAGAGACAAATCACACTGCGGGATGTACGCCATCTATGATAATTACAGTCCACATGAGATGGAAAACTGTGCCGCAATGTCAGCGATAAAAGGATTGCTCTAAACCATCTTGTCACCTGGATGTGTTTGCCCATCTAAGTTCATTTTTTCATTGAATGTGTCCAATTTCAGTGAACCAAGCTCGGGTCAATATACAATTATTAATGTACACTGAATGTTGTTAGCTTTTACTTTTTTCTCGCTTCATATTCACATAACAAGCGTAGATAAATGTTTCCTCTGGGAATTTGCAATATTTGATTTTTCCAATACCGCACTGACATGTGTCACATGTAACACACAGTTAGTAGAACTGATTTTTTTTGTAGTCCTACGGAATGTATTATTTGTGGACATAATTAGTACTTGTCTGACATTTTTAGACATGGGATGACTAGGACTGATAACATTCCCTTGCATAAGACAGCGCTTATGTGTCAGATTTAGGTTTCTAGAACGGTGTATATGCATATTAATTAGACTTTAATTGCATATTGTGTGTTAACTGTGCACAATGGATATTATGGTGCTTTTTCAAGAGTTAATTTGGACCTGAACACATCCAGTTGACTTTTCTATTAAAATACTTTTCCTTGATTTTTCATTTGGTGGTTTGGACATGGTTTCCAGCAGACATTGCCTGGCTTAAGATTTCTATAATGTAACGATTGATATTCATTGGTTGATGCCTCTTTGTTGCCATTCAGAACGCATATGACTTCCCATTAGTGTTGATGTAACAGAACTGCATTAAATATACATAGCTTTATAAACATGAACAAGCATCTTACTTCAAAGTGGTCTGGGTGTGCAAACTATACCCAAACGATATCCACTGCACGATGCCTAGCACTACCAACACACAGCGGCGAACACAACAAAAAAAAAACATCACAGCAGCAAACCAGAATATCTTTTTATACAATGCTCTACCAGCTCCATCTTGTAGAAATTCCGAATCAGAATATACCGTCATTAAGGCCGGGTGCACACTAGTGTTTTCTTCTGCGCACTAGCGCGGGTTATGACGCTCTTTATGACATGCGTTGTAGCATATAATTACGTGGATAGAGAAGAACACACGTAGTACGCGCACAACGCATAACGCGAGCTGAGGATGTCCGTCATGGAAACACCAAGGCTTTTCTTCTAGGATTGACGCGACGTTGGCCACGTGCGGAACGTCAAATGTCAAGAGCCCAGCTTTTTTTTTTTTCATTCAACTCAAATTCAGTTTTTACGACGTGCGTCAAAATTAACGCATCGTCTGGCGTCTACCAATCTCTTCCGTCATAAAGTGCGTCCTTTTTAACGCACGCTAGTGCTCAGAAGAAAACGCTAGTGTGCACCCGGCCTAATCTAGCAGCAATATGTTATTTATGCTATGGTAGATGTCTGACAGTGTAAAATATTAAAATTGAATGTACTTTACGTTAAAAAGTTAACATAACAACTGTTCATGGAGCTTAAAACTAAATTAGATGAAACGAATGAACTGAGAGGAACCTTAAAGTCTGAAAGTCACAGACAACTTGTATAAATTTCAAAATACTGCTCTTCACTCCCTGTGGGACTTGATATGACTTGACTGAGGTTGTCTTAATCTGTTCTCTCTGCACACAAAGAAAAAGATATTAAACATAGCCTGTAGTGAGACTTACAGTCAGAACTACAAAGGACACGGAATGCACATCACTGCAACCGTACGGAAAGGCATTAAAGTATTTATTTACTGTAGATTAAAGTACTAAAATTGCCGTTTTGTTTTTTTAAAGATATGATTAACTATCACTCTAGGTCCCAATTAAATCCAATGTTATATTAGTTTCTGGCTAGTAAACAACAGGGTCTTAGGGCTGAACAATAACCTTAACCCTTGGGTATTAACAGACTTTATGTTCTACTGGTTCCGAAAAGGTTAAAGGGTTAGCTGTACATAAAGGAAAATAATAAAAGGAAGGTAGAGAAAAAAAGAAAGCCTGTAATAGGTTCACTACAAGGTAGAATTCCAGCGTAAGAAGCAAAAATAAGCACAAATGAACTCTTTAGGGAGCTAACAAAGACCTCTTATCTCAAAAGGCAAACCACACCAATACAAATGTAGAAAGAATATAGGAAAGCGTACTACTCCAGCAATATCATTTACCAGACATCTCTTGAGAAGCTGAGAACACTCTGAGCTCCATAGTACCCAATATTCTCCCATTTATCTCACCTTCCAAATCGGCTTTTTGGTCTAGATTGTGCTCTTCTCCAGCCATGTCTCCTGATTTTCACCCTTTAGTGAATAGACCTGATAGTGTGCATCTTTGTGTTTATATTTTATACACGGGAATGTGGGGTTGTATGTTGAGTGTCCCAGAGTATGTTGGTAAATAAATACTTGTATTGTAATACTCGTATCGAAAATTTTTGAAGAAACTCTACCTTGCTGTAATCAACTCCAGAATTCAAGCATTAGGAGTTAAAAGTCTGGCTCCTCATATTGAGCGATTTCAGACACAAGTTCAGTAAACCAGACAGCTCAGGCAAAAACTTGTCTCTTCATCTCTTAATCTAAACACTAGAAACCACAAGATCAGGTTGGCTCTATCCTGAACACAATAGATGACTATCTCAGATAATAAAGATCAGAAACAGGCCATCTTGGGTCTTTAAGGACAGGAAGGGTGGTAGAGAGAAATACTAGAATAGCGGAAATTTGACAGAGGAAAAAAAATACTATATATAGGTATAGGGAAGAATGACATCTGCACTCCAGGACTGCCAATTGTAAACTATTCTTTTATTCCATAAGTGTCAACGTTTCAGCCCTATTACAGAGCGTTCCTCAGGACATAAAGGTAATATGAAACACAGAACACATTTATAGTTTCTCCGACGCACTTACCCCTCCCTTCGCTGGTTTCTTCACTCACCCAGTGCACATGCGTCTGTTCCCATCGCTGCGGGATGACGTGTATCATGTAACCACGGTAACCATGGACGCAACACCATGCTCCATGCACCCGTGCGGCTAAAATCAATAGTGACCAAATGAGAGAGATCTTTAACAGCAAATGTCAGAAGGAATTGGCATATTCTGGAGCAAGACCCTTCACTGCCACTGTCAGGCCAAGAAAGGTAAAAGTGTAAGGAATTTTTTGGTGTGAACGGATCCCGTCCACAGTTACAAATGGATGTCTGAAAACTTTGTAAACACAGGGTGTAAACAGTGCCTTGGATGCGTCACATACAGTTGTGTTCAAAATTATTCAACCCCCACTGAAATTGAGTGTTTTGGCCAGTTTGACATTGATTTTGATCATTCAGTCATCTTGCTTACAATTAAATCAAAGAGGCACGTGTAGGTCAGACAAATATAACATAACATTTATAGTGAAATAACCACAAATGTCTTTTCTGTGCTCACATCATTATCAGTTTTATTCAACCCCCAAGTGACATTCATCTTACTACTTAGTACAACATCCTTTTACAGTTATAACAGCTTTTAAACGTGAAGCAATGCTTGACACAAGTGTCTTGCAGCGATCTATGGGTATCTTCGCCCATTCGTCATGGGCAAAAGCCTCCTGTTCAGTCACATTCTTAGGCTTGCGCACTGCATCTGCTTTCTTTAAGTCCCACCAGAGGTTCTCAATCGGATTTAAGTCAGGTGACTGCGATGGCCACTCCAAAATGTTCCAGCCTTTAATCTGCAACCATGCTCTAGTGGACTTGGAGGTATGCTTGGGATCATTGTCCTGTTGAAAGGTCCAACGTCTCCCAAGCCTCAGGTTTGTGATGAACTGCATCACATTGTCATCCAATATCTCATGGTACTGAAGAAAATTCATGGTACCTTGCACACGCTGAAGCTTCCCTGTACCTGCAGAAGCAAAACAGCCCTAAAGCATGATTGACCGCCCGCCATGCTTCACAGTAGACAAGGTGTTCTTTTCTTCATAGGCCTTGTTCTTCCTCCTCCAAACATAGCGTTGATCCATGTGCCCAAACAGTTCTAATTTTGTTTCATCAGTCCACAGAACACTATCCCAAAACTTCTGTGGTTTGTCCACATGACTTTTGGCATACTGCAGTCGACTCTTCTTATTCTTTGGAGACAGCAAGGGGGTGCGCCTGGGAGTTCTTTCATGGAGGCCTTCATTACGCAGTGTGCGCCATATTGTCTGAGCTGAAACTTCAGTGCCCACATCTGACAAATCTTTTCTCAGTTCCTCAGCAGTCACACGGGGACTTTTCTCCACTCTACGCTTCAGGTAGTGCACAGCAGTCGAAGTCACCATCTTCTTTCTGCCACGACCAGGTAGTGTTTTAACAGTGCCCTTTGCCTTGAATTTGCGAATGATGCTTCCTATGGTCTCTCTTGGTATGTTTAACATCTTTGCAATCTTCTTATAGCCATTGCCCTTCCTCTGAAGAGTAATCACCTCTTCTCTTGTCTTCCTGGACCATTCTCTTGACTTCACCATGTTTGTAACCACACCAGTAAATGTCTAGAAGGAGCTGAGTATCACAGTCATTTTAAAGCTGCCTAATTGGTGCTTATTATGCTTTATTGCTGCTCCGTGACATCCACAGGTGTTTTCAATACCTGATTGAAAACACTTGAATGAACCTCTGTTCTTCAGAGTGGTAGTCTTTAAGGGGTTGAATAATTGTGTCAATGAAGGATTCACAAAAGAAACATTTACTACTGTATTACAAAACCAATTGATGTAATTTTAGTTGCATATGGTTCTTTAAAAAGTCCTTGTAGGATTTCATTCTGAATACAATTACAAATGTACACTAAATTCCCTAAAACCCTTTACAGCATTGGGGGTTGAATAATTTTGAACACAACTGTATGGGCATATGGTTCCCTCAAAAACTTTTTCTCATCCACATACCGGAAAAATATTTAAAATTCGATATAAAATAACATGTAAAACCAAGTTTGTAATATATAAGATTACATGTCCATGTGGAATGGCGTATATCGGGAAAACAGAACCATCATTATGTGAACGGATCAGAAATCATCGATCAAACATACGCACAGCATATCGGGACGGTCAGTCCGATAAACCTGTGGCAAGGCTCTTCTTGGAATACAGTCATCCGTTCACATCTCTAAAGTTTATGGTGATTGACCATATTCCTAAGCCGACACGTGGAGGTGATTGTGGACAAATGTTACAAAAGGAAACATTCTGGATACATCATCTGCAAACTGTATATCTGGACGGATTAAATGAAAAAATAACATATTTCATATATTAATAGTCAGAACATGATGGATTACAGTGAGTAAACTAGATATGAAACCTGAAACAGCAACTTTATATAGTGCAGAATATATAAGTATATGTTTTAAAAGTGATGCCCGTAATTAAGTGTTACGAGAGCAATGAAGCAACCGCCGTTGCTCCCTTTAGTAAAACAATGTATTTTGTCCGAAACTTTTGCTCTGTGGTGAGTTGTCACCCATTAAAGATCTCTCTCATTTGGTCACTATTGAGTTTAGCCGCATGCGTGTATGAAGCACGGCGTTGCATCCAGGGTTACCGTGGTTACATGATACACATCATCCCGTAGCGAAGGGAACAAATGCATGCGCACCAAGTGAGGACACCAGCAAAAGGGAGGGCTAAGCGCCTCAGAAAGACTATAAATGGGTTTTATATTATATTTAGATCCTGAGGAAAGCCAGCTAATAGGGCTGAAACGTTGACACTTATGGAATAAAAGAATAGTTTACAATTTGCAGTCCTGGAGTGCCGCTGGCATTCTTCTCTATACCTAAAATACTGAGCCAGACAGCAGGCACCAGGCAAGTCATAACTCTAAGAAGCAGGAGTGCATGGCATACGGATATATATATATATCCTGAAGACACGGTATTACTTACAACGAAACATGTAGAGTGTTAAAGGGATACTCTAGGCAACATGACCACCTAAGCTTTTTTAGGTGGTCATGATACCCTGAGTATGCCCTCGTCTTTCCCCCCTCCCTCCGCTCAGCCGATCGGCTAAAACAGCTGAGAGACGCGGAGGACTTTACTCCGCCCTCCCAGCTGTCAGTCAGCAGAGCGGGATTCATATTTCCCGCTTCTGCCGACTATTGCCGAGTAGCTGGCAGTAGCTGGCGGCAGCGGCTGATTAGTGTTGCGCGCATCCTCTTGCGCATAACACTAATCAAAGAAGAAGAGGAAGCCTGCTGATTGGCTGCCTTACGTGAGAGGCACGCATGCGAGCTGCTCACGTAAACCATTAGCCAAGTTAAAGATTTTCAGGACAGGAGCGGAAGAGGAGGGAGGTGAGTATAAAAAAAAATAAAACGCAGTTGGAAACAAGTGGTTTTTAGGGTAAGTATTACAGCAAAAAAAAAATAGATATACTCAATAACTAGGTAGGGAATAGGTATATTTTAATGTAAAAAAAAGGGGGGATTTTTAGCCTAGAGTGTTCCTTTAATATGAATTTTGAATGATCTAAAAACATCGACTTTTTTCCTGGCACCTCCATGACTATGGTCTGTTAGAGAGCTCGCAGACCTTTTTAAAGGCCTAAACTAGGCTAAGGTCTTACTGCTTAACTTCGAGGTACGAGTATATAATTTTTTTTTCATCTGGCAAATTTCAACTATTATAGTACTTCTCTTTTACACCTTTATTGTCCCTGCAGACCAAGGGCAATATTACATTCAAAAGCGCTCACCTGCACGAGTGTTAACGTTAGCATTGGTGGCCCTAGCGCAGGCGCACCATATTACAATCCGATCGCTAACGGGTTAAAAAATCTGCTAGTGATTTGGAGCTTGCGCTCCCTTGCATGAGCTTACTGTCCTTTGCGCTCCCTATGCTTAACAGGATAGTTCTCTATCCTGTTTAGTAGGAATCCAGGGATTCCGGAGAGGTAAGGGTTAATTACATTATATACTATTACGCTGCCAGTTCCTAAATCTGTGCACAATTTCTTTCACTACCCCCCCACAAATACATTCAGTAAGAGATTGATCCAGCTCTTTTTCCAACCGCTCATCCTTTATTTTGGTTGTTATTTCTGCATATTTGACTAGCTTCCCCCTATCTTTTGTATATAATGTGCAAAAGCCATAATTACCACACTATACCTGAGCAAGCATCCTTAAACAAAATGCTTGGTTAAGTTGAATGCAGCAATTCTGGTTTTCTATACTCCTTGTGACAAAGGCAGACCTGAACGGTATAATGATCTTGTTGGCTCAGATGTTTATCTTTTAAAGAGGGGGATTCTTTTGATTGGCAAAAACCAGCAGTTAAAGGGCTGCATTGCATTGTGCTCCAGGTTCCCACAGATATTTAATTAAGAATGGGTGTTGAATGATGATACACATAAAAGTAAAAAGAGTCAGTAACAAAAAGTATCCTGGATACCAGATTTACAATGCTCAACAAGATTTCATTTGATACTGACAAAGACAGTTTCGCCTGGAGAATTTAGGTGATAGGCATTGTGGATATAAGTCACCCATCACATCCCCGGTCATCCCAGGTTATTTAGCCACGTAGTTAGCAAATCTTGCTTGTCTTTAAAACATAAAATTAGGTACGCGTGTTCACGGCACTTCCATTCTACCTATAATTTCATTTTAATAATCTGCAAAGCATTTCAATAGATCTTGTTAAGAATAACTTGGATAAGCTTTCAGTGTCTAGAGACCTATTCAGAGAAAGTTTTGTGAACCTTGCTGGGCTCATCAATATGAGGTTATTTTCTGATTATGCAGAATGAAGATGGAACAGTCTCCTCATACATAAGCTAGCGAGCAAGAACAAAGAGGCCAATTTTCAACATTGTGCATTTCCTAGCCTTCAAAAGCAGTGTAAAGTAGATAGAGGCAAAAAGGTGACACATTGTAAGAGCTTATTTGATGTGAAGCACACATACAACGGAAGGTTTTTCACCCACCTCTCGGCTAACGACTGCTAAATTTCATTGTTGCAAGGAGATCTGGGTAATGAAATGCAAATACCATGGAAAGGATGACAGTTCCAACCTTGCTGTCTGGCTGCGTTACCATAAGATACAGAAAAACTTTATGTTCAATAGGAACGTCTACTGTACAAAAAATGTAGCTGCTGGGAGTCCATTGTTCTTGTCATTTAGCTCAAAATAGCTATGCTAAAGAAAAGCTCATGTTCAGCATTTTTCCCCAAACTCTGCTATTTTGGTTTTGAGTTCCCCGGCTGGTTATCAAGACATCAAATTATGGGGTGTAGTGAATAAATTTCCTTGTGAGCCCAACGTAGGTATCCTATTTCTAATGTCATGATGCTTTGTATCTTTAAAATGCATACCATGGAGGGCTTAACATTTTTATAACATACTAGCTTTTGGTCGCAGCTTCGCTCGTGTGGATTTTGGGATTTGTTAAAATTGTTTATAAAAGCTACATGAGTTTTTTTTGTCCAAACTGTACGAAATATAATTTTCAGGTTGAGGTCTTAAAGTGATAATCAATGTTTATTGCAGACGTTAGTCAGGGCAAACTATGTTTTGTAGCCAATATGGCTACAAAACAAAGTTGTTTAATTTATATGTGTCCATGAACTAGTTTTTGGGTTGTAAATTCAAACAATGAGACGGACGAATTTTTTTAAATTATTTTTTTCATCTGGAACATAGAAAAAAAATCTATTTGAGTACTTCTTTTTAAATTAGTGGATCTTCTTTCAGGGGCTCTGATCAGCAGAGAGTTAGGGGGGTTCACTCTGGAACAGGCAACGCAAAACTGCCCAATTGAGAAGCATACTTCTCTTAGGTCAATCCCTGCTACCTTCAAAGTCTGTCCCTGAGACTTACTGATGGTCATCACAAAACAAACCTTTAGGGTGAACTGAAGTCTTTTGAAGTGAAATGGATATTCTGAAGGTGTAGAGGTATTAGTGGTATTAACACCGACTCCCCCGGTCAGAACCAGTTAGTACCGTAGCAACAATTACATTTCTGTGGTGCGCTTTTACTTGCAATCTGATGCCATTACAGAGCTTAGGTGGGTTGAGTTTCCGCAACAATATCATAGGTGCTCCCATGCTGGAGCATTGAGGGTGTGTGCAAGCCCTAGCTGTGAGAGGAAAGCAGATATGCTGGTGCAATGAGGGAGTGTGTGAGCCCTGGCTGTGAGAGGAGCTGCACAGAGACTCCATTCTGTGTGAAGTAGCAGCATCCCTCTTATCATCTTATCCCTTTGCTGATTCAGTGTATAAACTGGGTTTTTGGAAAATGGTAAAACATGTGTTTTTCATTTTTCAAGAAGATTTTAAATACCAATTTTCACACCTGTAACATCTTTTTTTGAATTATAGGTATACTGATAATAGTACTCACACCCCTTTTCACCCCCCCCCTTAACTGGATTTTTGGAAAATGGTAAAAAAACACATGGTTTTTTTTCATGAAGAAGCTAAATACCAATTTTCACGCCTGTAACACCTTCGGTTTCTGAGATCTAGGTATCCTGTTTACAATATGCATCCCCCTTAGGGGCAGAAGTTCCAAAAATCCTTCCTTAGTAGGTGCCTACCTCATAAAAGCAAATGTACCTTCAAAATTTAATATTCCTAGGTTAAACAGTTTGAGCTGGTCGTTGAGGAGTCAGTCAGTTAGGACTTTTCCTTTTATATATATATATATATAGATTTTGAGATAAGGAATTAAGACATGCTGGAAGCTGCAGAAAGCTGTTTTTACTACACACTGAGACACTGGTTAAACATTAATGAACTCCAATGATACAATTTATCACATGTATGTGTCTGTATCAAACATGCAAATAAACCCTTATTCTCTGATTACTTGACCTTCAATTGCATTTATGCTTTAAAATTGCTTATAAACATATCATTACATGTTATTAACCATGAGTAGTTGTATATTGCTATCCCAAATAAATGCTTAGGTAGATTCATAAATCAGAAGGCATTGCATACAGAATCACAAATTTTACATACACAGATACACACGCTAAATGGAAACACTTTGTTCTGTTGCATACCTTAACCTATGCGCAAAGCCATTTGCGATGGTATTGCACTGGCATATGGGGTGGCTGTGCTACAGCAACATTTTGATGCAATAAAGTGAGAAATTGTGGACTTCATTTGCATGCTCTACCCAGAATGCCTTGCTACATAAAGGAAGTGTGGCAAAGGAGTCCTGTCAGGAAAGCAAGTCCTGAATTTCAACAGGCTTGTTGCAATGACTTCTATTCTGTCTTGCAGTTGGCATCATGTAGAATTCTAATCTCATTTTTTTTCCTCCTCCTTAATGTTAATACACACATACGTAATGGTACACTTGAATTTTGAGTAAACATTGCCCGACTGGTAAGTCCGCCCCTCGTCCCAGTGACTGTCCATGGGATACGACCAGCTGCTGGGAAACAAAAAAAACTTGACTGGAGTTTTCCCAAAAGCAAATTTTTAGCAAAGCACAACTCCATCTTCAGAAGAAGAAAAAAAGAATGTCTCAAAGAAATGGACATCATCCCTACTATGACTCATGCAGGGTTATTCAAAGAGAGCCGATCTGGCCCCGAAAGGTAACCGAACAGTGAAATTCAGCGTACGGTTACCTTTCCTGGCCATTCGGCTATTCAGAGAGCAGGCAGTTCAGCAAATCTTGGCGAATTGCCTGCACATACGGTGCCTGTTCGAGGGCAGTGAAATCCCCATAGAGAAGCAAAAAAACAGCAGTGAAATGTTGCCGAAATGCCCTGCTGTTCGGTGGTTTCATTCGGCAGATTTATTCAGACGAATCCCATAGGCTTCAATGTTAAAAATATTCCTGTTTTAATCCAATATCTAATAAACCTTTTAATATTATATTCTGCAGTAAAAAGTCTATTTATAGATTTTTTTAGGATTCGTTAGGCATTTTTTGGCAATTTATTTTTCTTAAATCGTTTTTTCCTGTTTCTGTAACAGACCTTTTTATTATCATTCATTTGATCTTATATGTAAATTCCAGGCATTTTTGTTCAGTAGTTTTTTTGCAAACAGCTTTTCAATTTTCAAACTTTCAAGCGCACTGTTTTTTTTTTCAACTCGTTCTTCTGCACATTGGGTTTTTCCGGCAGCCGCTTTGCGCTGTGATTTGTGGCTAGTCGGGTTTCTCCGGCATGTTCAGCAGGATTAATCCAGCTGTTTCTGTGGGTTCCAGTGAGTGTTTGGTTAGGCTGGGGTCAGACGAGCGTAGTGTTCACGTCCGTGATTGCGCCTAAAAGTACGTCCGTGATAGCATGAAAGTAAGTCCATTGGAGCCTGACACATGAAGTACGTCCGCACTGAACTGCGGACGCATGACGGACGCTGCAAACGGACGCAGGTTAGGCAAGAACGTAATACTGCTAGAACGGACGTGCGGAGTGCGCCACGTCCACAACGTCTGCATAGCTTTGTGTGTGAGTGATGGAGCATGGTCAGACGGACTGCATTTATACGTCCAGCATTTTTGACGGAAAGAATGTTTTTTCATTGTAATTTATTTTCCCCTCCTACATCCGTCAAAAAATAACTTCAGTGAAAAAACGGACTGTGTGACCACTACTGCGTCATCCGTACTGACGATGTCCGTACTGCACGGACGTACAGTCCGTAGAAATCACGCTCGTCTGACCCCAGCCTTAGTGTTCGGTGGGTTTTGCAGTGAGTGTTCGGCGGGTTTTCTCTGCACTACGGGGGCCCTGCGGTTCTTGCTGAATACACCGCAGGGTTGGCAAAATAGGATCGCTAAAAAGCCCCCAAAGTGCAGGGAACGTGCGGTAACTTTTCGATTCTCTTTGAATAACCCTGTTAATGTAGATTCAATGATGTTTGTGGTTGTTTTCCTGCCTCTGGTGCAGTGTGTCTAGAGTCTGTGCTGGGCAAAATGAAATCTGAAAGCTATTCAAGGCATTCTGGACTGAAAGTTACAACTCAGTCACAGGCCACCATCCTCAATCAGGATAATATCCCAAAGCGTGACAAAAAGTATATCGCAAATGCATGTACAGGTTGAGTGCAGATATTCAGAATAACTTATTCTGATATTGGGTATTTATACATACAGTATATGGTCAATGCTACAGTGTTGCCAAAATGTCAAGTTATCATTCCACTAAAATAGCGCTTGTTAAGACAAGCAAACCACATTTAAATAGAGTTTACATACAAGTAACAAAGTAAGGGTTGGACAGGCCATGAGAAGTGACCAGGTTTCAGAGCTGAATGAACTCTTGACATGATAATGCTAACTGATGACATGGGTGTAAAGTCATATTTTTTTGATTTCCTAATGGTTACATTAATGCAATGTTTAGCTCTCAAGTGACTTTTATACAGATCGGACCTTATCACCTCCATAACACTAGTGGTCACATAAATGAGTGTTATCGCAAGGTTAATTGAGGTAATAGTATGCCACAAAGATCCCCTTCCGATCGTAATGGGTAAAAAAAAACCTTAGCGCATCAGTATTAGCACTTTTTAGTGTGAACTTACTCTACTTTACGCTTCCTATGCTTAACATGGGGAGTGCAAAGAGTAAGCATTCAGTAATTGGTGTTAGTGCTTTTTTCTGGAAAAATGGGTGGGGGTACCCTCACGCCCAGGGAAAAACTGATTATTATGACTGTCTTTTGTGTCCTAATAAATACTCCTTTTTTAAACCTTTAAGGACAGAGGCAATTTTACACGTTCGTAACACTTCTAAAAGTAGAATTCCAGGTATTCACCTGTTCAACCATAATTTACCTTTTTCATATTAAGTGCACCCAGGGGCGTACCTCACGATACAGTCAAGACTCCCGCTGTCATTTTTACTTTGTGGAAGGTGCAATACCATCCTTTTGGATGCAGGGCAAGGGGGCAACACCAGACTGCGACAAGGACAAAGGGGCAGAATTTTACATACAGCAGCCTGTATAAAGACAAATACAGTCAGGTCCAGAAATATTGGGACATCGACACATCTTTGGCTCTACACACCACCACAATGGAGGTGGAATGAAACAAACAAAATGTGCTTTAACTGCAGACTGTCAGCTTCAATTTGAGGGTATGTACATCCAACTCAGGTGAACGGTGTAGGACTTACAGCAGTTTGCAGATGTGCCTCCCACTTGTTAAGGGACCAAAGGTAAAGGGACAGTTGGCTTCTCAGCTGTTCCATGGCCAGGTGTGTGATATTCCCTCATTACCCCAATTACAATGTGCAGATAAAAGGCCCAGAGCTCATTTCAAGTGTGCTATTTGCATTTGGAATCTGTTGCCATCAACTCTCAAGATGAGATCCAAAGAGCTGTCACTATCAGTGAAGCAAGCTATCATTAGGCTGAAGAAACAAAACAACCCCATCAGAGAGATAGCAAGAACATTAGGCGTGGCCAAAACAACTGTTTGGAACATTCTCAAAAAGAAAGAACGCACCGGTGAGCTCAGCAACACCAAAAGACCCGGGAGACCACGGAAAATAACTGGTGGATGACCGAAGAATTCTTTCCCTGGTGAAGAAAACACCCTTCACAACAGTTGGCCATATCAAGAACACTCTCCAGGAGGTAGGTGTATGTGTGTCAAAGTCAACAATCAAGAGAAGACTTCACCAGAGTGAATACAGAGGGTTCACCACAAGATGTAAACCATTGGTGAGCTTTAAAAACAGGAAGGCCAGATTAGAGTTTGCCAAACAACACCTAACAAAGCCTTCACAGTTCTGGAACAAGATCCTATGGACAGATGAGACCAAGATCAACTTGTACCAGAGTGCTGGGAAGAGAAGAGTATGGAGAAGGAAAGGAACTGCTCATGATCCTAAGCATACCACCTCATCAGTGAAGCATGGTGGTGGTAGTGTCATGGCGTGGGCATGTATGGCTGCCAATGGAACTGGTTCTCTTGTATTTATTGATGATGTGACTGCTGACAAAAGCAGTAGGATGAATTCTGAAGTGTTTCGGGCAATATTATCTGCTCACATTCAGCCAAATGCTGCAGAACTCAATGGACGGCGCTTCACAGTGCAGATGGATAATGACCCAAAGCATACTGCAAAAGCAACCAAAGAGTTTTTGAAGGGACAGAAGTGGAATGTTATGCAATGGCCAAGTCAATCACCTGACCTGAATCCCATTGAGCATGCATTTCAATTGTTGAAGACAAAACTGAAGGGAAAATGCCCCAAGAACAAGCAGGAACTGAAGACAGTTGTAGTAGAGGCCTGGCAGAGCATCACCAGGGATGAAACCCAGCGTCTGGTGATGTCTATGCATTCCAGATTTCAGGCTGTGATTGACTGCAAAAGGATTTGCAACCAAGTATTAAGACGGGAAAGTTTGATTTATGATTATTATTCTGTCCCATTACCTTTGGTCCCTTAACAAGTGGGAGGTACATCTGCAAACTGCTGTAAGTCCTACACCGTTCACCTGAGTTGGATGTACATACCCTCAAATTAAAGCTGACAGTCTGCAGTTAAAGCACATTGTGTTTGTTTCATTCCAACTCCATTGTGGTGGTGTATAGAGCCAAAGATGTTAGAATTGTGTTGATGTCCCAATATTTCTGGACCTGACTGTATATGCATTTACACACACAGTCATACGTCCACATACATAACCATATATCCCTTACACCCCAGGGATATGTAGCAATAAAGCTCACAGTAATGTGCAGTGTGTATGAGTGTATCCCAGAGCTTCAAAGCAATTAAACACAATAATGTGCAGTGTGTATGAGGGTATCACAGAGCTCCACAGTAATAAAACTCCCCGTAATATGTGGTGTGTGTGCGTGTGTGAGCGTATCAGAATCCACGGCAATGAAACTCCCAGTAATGTTTGGTGTGTGTGAGTGTATCACAGAATCCATAGCAATAACATTAATGGGCAGCTCACAGGGCACAGATTATATCCCAGCATGGGTTAATGGGCACCTCACATAGCACAGATTATATCACAGCATGGGAGTAATGCTCTGCTGTTAAGATTAAGATAGAACTGCTGGAACCTGATCTGAGTCATTGTACGGTTTACATTGTAACACATTGCAGGGCAGCGCCAGCAGAAGTCACTCACTCACTCTACGATCAGATTACACGATCAGATTACACCTGCAGTAAATGCTTCACAGACTGAACTGTTACAAACGGATCATTCAGTCTGAGCCAAATCATTCAGTTCAGTGGGAAAAGATCCGGATCAAAAGAACGATTCGTTCATGGTTCGGCCATCACTACTCTTAGTGGAGAGTCAAGGTACTTCAGCAGTGCAGTGAATAAATTATCCTAATTTAAATTCCGGGGACATAATTTGTCCGGACGGTCTCCTCAATCCAGGGACTGTTCCTGGAAATTGGGGACGAATGGTCACCTTACCCCAACAGCCCTGCATGTTACTAGCTTCCAGGATTTCTCCCAGTAAGCCACTGTGACATTTCCTGCTGGTAGGTGCTGGTACTCAGTACCGCTCAGTCTCATCTGAAAAAAAGCACTGAGTGTTAGGATTGAAATAGCCCTAACACTAATTATGAACTGTCGCCAACTAAAAAAGTTTGCTACAGCTTAGAGCTAATTTATTCTGCTTCTTGAACCTCCCCCGCAAAAAAATAAAATACTCACCTCTCCTCCTGCGGTGAGAACGGCGGCCCAGTCCGCCTCTTCATGTGACCCGACAGAAGAAGCCTCCATGGAATCCTATTGACTCCATGGAGAGTATGCTCGCAACGGCGTTAGTGCAGCCCTCAGAGCCGGACAGGGAATAAAAGTCAGCCCTGGAAAACAATTTTAGACCAGCCCTATAGCGCTAAGTTAAGTGACTTTAACGCATGCCCCATATTACAATCTGAACGCTAATGGGCTAAAAAATACAACCCTTAGAGCATTAGTGATTGTGCTCACTTCTGTGAGCTTACTGTACTTTGCGCTTCCCATGTTAAGGATGGGGAGCGCAAAATCCTAACGTGAATTACTGCACTGATGAGGTAACGAAAAAGTTAACAACCCCTAGAAGCTGGTGCTAACTGATACCATTTCACCTGAATAATTTATCACCAGCTTAAAAAAAAATCAAAAAATCAGAGACTCACCTCTCATCCCGTGGCGAGAACAGTGAGCCGATCAGCCTCTTCTGGCCACAGGGAGCAGAGGGAGACTGGGGACAAAAAGTCCCCAGTCTCCCTCCTCAAATCAAGTTGCGGAACTGCACGATCTCACAAGAGGCGAGATCCTGCAGGTCACGCGGCCAGGCAGCAAAAGCCTCCATGGAGTCCTATGGACTGCATTAGCAGGTACTTGCAGTGGCGCTTAGTGTTGCATTACGGGGCAGACTTCTGAATCGGCACCTGACCCGTAATATGGAGCTTAAACAGGGACAATAAGGGGAAACCTGCAGGCGCACATTATTCACCTTAGCGTCCCCATTTTAGCACAGGGCAAGGAATAGTGTCCACAAGAAACATAGAAACATAGAAAACATAGAAAAAATGTCGGCAGATAAGAACCTTTCGGCCCATCTAGTCTGCCCAATTACATGGATACTTTACCTGGATTTATCTTTTGTTTAGGATAGCCTTATGCCTATCCCATGCTTGCTTAAATTCAATTACTGTTTTGGCCTCTACCACTTCTACTGGAAGACTGTTCCATGTATCCACCACCCTCTCAGTAAAATAATGCTTCCTGATGTTACTTTTAAACCTTTGCCCCTCTAATCTAAGACTATGTCCTCTTGTTTTGCTATTTTGTTTCCTTTTAAATATACTCCCTTCCTCTACCTTGTGGATTCCCTTTACGTATTTAAATGTTTCTATCATATCTCCTCTGTCTCGTCTTTTTTCCAAGCTGTACATGTTAAGATCATTAAGTCTTTCCTGGTAACTTTTCTCCTTCAAGCCGTACACCATTTTAGTAGCCCTTCTCTGAACTCTCTCTAAGATGTCTATATCCTTCTGGAGATACGGTCTCCAGTACTGCACACAGTACTCCAAGTGAGGTCTCACCAGTACTCTGTACAGTGGCATGAGCACTTCCCTTTTCCTACTGCGAATACCTCTTCCTACACAACCAAGCATTCTGCCAGCATTTCCTGCTGCTCTATTACATTGACTACTTACCCTTAGATCCTCTGAAATAATGACCCCTAAATCCCTTTCCTCAGATGTTGAGGTTAGGACTGTATCAAATATTCTATATTCAGCCCTTGGGTTTTTACGTCCCAGGTGCATTATCTTGCACTTATCCACATTAAAACTCAATTGCCACAACTCTGACCATTTTTTTTGTTTACCTAAATCATTTGTCATTTGGCTGATCCCTCCAGGAACGTCAACCCTGTTGCAAATCTTTGTGTCATCAGCAAAAAGACATACTTTTCCATTAATACCTTCTGCAATATCACTAATAAAAATATTAAAGAGAATGGGTCCAAGTACTGACCCCTGAGGTACCCCACTGGTAACAAGACCTTGTGCCGAATAAACTCCATTTACCACAACCCTCTGTTGTCTGTCACTCAGCCACTGCCTAATCCAGTCAACAAGCTCTTATGGTGAAAGAACACAGGAAAAATAAAAGAAGAAGCGGAAATAAAATCCTGGCATATAACAGAGGAAACATTCCATAATGATAAAATAATAATTACAGCTATCGTTACTGACCAGTCTCTGAGTTAGGCTAAGTCCCACATATACAGGGTTATTCAAAGAGCCAAACTGGCCCAAAAATTGCACCAAAGAGGGAATTTCCCTATACGGTGCAATTTCGGGGCCATTCGGCTATTCAAAGAGCAGGCAGTTTGACAAATTTTGTTGAATTGCCAGGGAAAAACGGTGCCTGTTCGGCATCAGTGAAATCCCCCATAGAGAAGCAATGGTTAATCTATTCACAGACACTGAACAGCAGAGAATGACAGTGAAATCGCCCTGAAGTTCAGTGGTTTCATTCGACAGGTTTAATCAGGTGACTCCCATAGGTTTCAATGTTAAAAATATTCCCATTTTATCCAATATCTAATAAACCATTTATTCTTTTAATTTGCAGCAAAAAGTCTCTTTTTTTAGGCATTTTTCTGGTGAATTATTTAAAAAAAATGTTTTTTTTCTGTAACAGACCTTTTTATTATTATTCATAGGACTTTATATACTATTTCCAGACATTTTCATGCAGTAGTATTTTGCAAACCGCATTTAAAAGTTGGGTGTTTTTTTTTTTAAACCCGTTCAGCTGCTGGTCAGCTTTTTGTGGCTGCGTTGGGCAGGCCGTCGGATATATTCGTCAGTCTCTTCGGTGGCTTGCGGGTGCGTTCAGCAGTCTCTTTGGTGGCTTACGGGGTGCATTCGGCAGTCTCTTTGGGCGGCTTGCAGATGCATTCGGCAGTCTCTTCGGTGGCTGCGCTTGGCAGGTTTGTTCGGCGGTTTGCTCAGTGGGTTTGCAGCTGCCTTTGGGTTGATCTGTGGCATTCAGCAGGTTTACAGCATTCGATGGGTCAATTCACCGCACTTTGGGGACCTTGCGGTGAAAGCTGAATTCACCGCACGGTCTGAAAATTTAACTTGTCGAAGTGAGGTGAACCAGAGAGCACTGAAATGTCAGTGACAATTTGGTGCTCTCTGATTAACCCTGATATAGTAAACAAATTAAACAGTTATTTATATAAATAGGACCAAATAAATCATATAAGGAGGAATATCAGAAAAACTTCACTAGAAATGAATCCCCCCCACAGCAACTTAATTTACTCACAGTGTGCCGCTTTACCTCCCTGTCAGGACCTGAAGCTGCTGCTGGAATGGAGGAGGCAGGGCCGCACGGCTCCCCAGCACCATCAGCCCATAAATCAAGCAGCCTGCCCGGATTCCTCCCGGTATCCCAGTAGGCCAGTCCAGCCCTGGCTGCCCTGAGCCTAGGCATTTCACAAAATCCAAGCAGCAGCAGGAGAAGCTTTACAGTGAAGCATCTCCTCTAGCTGTTAGGATACCCCTTTTGTGAAATGCAGGCATTTTTCATTGTTGCAACAATTGTTAGTTTGCAAATTTGGCAAACATCACATTCTTTGACTAAGCTCCACAGTTTGCCTTTTCCTGTACTATGTTTTGTATGGTTGTTTTTAGAAGAATCTTGAATAGGGTGTCTACCATGTTAGTCCTCTGAGGAATTATATTTTTTACCCATTCTAGTCCAAAAAAGAAAGAACACCAGAATAATTATATTTTTCCCATCATCCAGATTAACTACCCAGTAAAAACAAGCTTTCTCTATTCAACATTTATTGTCCAGTGAAAATGCTTTTTTTAGACTCAGTCAATTTCACATGTGTTCAAATAGTGCATTGAAAGCAATACATTTCATTAATCGATTGCAGAATTCTAAATGTAGCTGCCCATGGTCATGACATGGAAAACAACATTTTCTGCTTTGTAAATTCATCGGTTTCTCTTCCTCCTCATTAAAACAAGCATGATGAACCTACAGCAAAAGACAGTGATGTATGGATTTTACATCTATTCATCATGCCATTCAGTTTTATGACCACAGCTCAAAATCAATAATTTGAACTCAATTTATCCTCTAAATGGGCTAATCGCTTACATAGGCAGTAAGTTCAGAACGTCTGGTGGCTTTTCAACTATTTGAACCCTAGACAGTACAGATGGTGATTGAGAAGGGCCACAGTCTGTACAAAGATTGTTAGCCCTGTTTAGGGTGGTTATAAGTTAAAATTAAGTATTAAATGTTTATTGATTGTTTTTATTTTTTTGTATAGTTTATTTACTAATAGGTTGGGTTTAGTCCCTAGTTGAGACGGCGCTCTCTCCTTACTTCTAGACTCTTTGGATGTGTTTCTTTGATGTTTAATTAGAAAGCTCACATAAAAAAAGCAGCACTTTTAAACGATTTATTTATTTATTTATATACTTATTTTGTATTTTCATGTTTATCACTTGTACACTCAATGAACATCAGCCAAATTTCCCAAAAAATAATTTTAACTGCATCACACAAGTGGCCCCAATCCAAGGTTGGTGTTAACTTAACCTGGGCATTGCAACTGATTTGGGTGTTTTTAGGGGGGGGGGTCTGCAAAAACAGAATAAGTTAACACCAGCTTTTGGGTGCTGGTAAAAGAAAATCTGTTAACCCATCGTTATGGTAATTAGATTTAGGACTTTTTAATACCTTACTTATCCTAAAGCTAATTACTGATTGCGCTAAGCATAGGGTGCACAAACTAAAGTAAGCTCATGCAACCTTAATGGCTTTCTAACTGTTTAGCATTAGGGATGTAATCTGGGTGACATGCATTAAATTCAGTTATCCTGATATTAACACTTACTCACCTGAACGCTAACATTAGCATTCACTAACGTGAAAACAAGAAATCTCAATGTATCCTTCCTGGTAAAATACTTTATAAATAAATAAATAAATAAGGCTCCTAGTCAGGGATGGATTTACCAATCGGGCACTCGGGGGCCTGGATTGGCCTTGCTTGCTGCAGTCAAGGACATGTGTGGAGCGTCATGGGGATTCCAGCGTGCAGGACGCTCCACACCCAACCTGTTGGCCCCTGCTCGGTAATATATTTTATTTATTGTGTAATTTAGTTATTACAATTTATTTTCACTTTAATAATTATTTTACCGTGCAAGTTTTTTTCTTTATTTTGGGGGGGGGGGGCGGCAGCACTTCACCCATGGTTTCAGGCAGCACAGAGGCTTGTACCGGCCCTGCACATCAGGCTGACATCAGTCCTTGCCATGGGACAGCCTCCCCGGGCTGCAGGAGTCATCGTGCACACCCTCAGGGATTCCCCCTGCCCAGTAGTGCAGGGGATGCAGGGGTCATTTAACCCCCTGTATTTCTGGATCCGTAAGAGCCACAGGATCTGGCCTTTACAAAGATACTCAACATCACTATGTAATGTGTAAAAACATAAACAAAAAAAATAATAAAGTGAAATACAGATAAAAAGATCTTTATCCCAGCATCTCCTCCATGGCATCAATCGGACTCCATGGAGGATCGTGCTGCTGGGTCACATGACTGGCAGGATCTCGCCTCTCGCGAGATCCTGCTGGTCGGCAGAGTGATCGCAGAGGGAGACAGGGGACCTTCTTCTCCCAGTTTCACTCTGATCCCGTTGGCCAGAAGCAGCGGATTGGCGCGCTGTTCTCGCCACGGGAAGAGAGGGGAGTATCTGATTTTTTGGGGGGGTGGTTTGAGCTGCAGGTACTGGATTCTGAAACAGTGGAATCCGCTACCTACACCTCGTAGCTGGAGTTAACTTTTTCGTTAGGACCAAGTGATCCTAACGCTAGTTACTCTGTGTTTTCACTTTGTGCTCCCCATGTTAGGTATAGGGAGCGCAAAGTACAGTAAACTCCCGCTACGAATCACAAATTAACGAGCACTAACTGTTTTTTTATTCCGTTAGCGTTTTGAAGGCAATGTGCAGGCACAGAGCTAAGACCTCCTTTAAGCTAATGCTAACGCTGAAGCTAGTGTTGGTTCGAAGGAGGTAATAGAGCCCAAGGTGTTTTGGAGCTACATCTCCCCGGATGCTCAACCATGCATTAGTTTGTAGTAGTTTGTAGAAGTAGTTCCAAAATACCTAGAGGGACCTGGCTTGCTCCTCCCTGTACTAGATGGTGATAGTTAATAGGACGGGATTCAGTTTTGAATTATATGATGTACTGGGAGGAAAGGCAGAAAAGAGACTTGTATAACTTAAGTTTGAATACAAACCAATTGTATATGTAGTAATTGAATAAAACATGCAGGTATGTGGAGGAGGACAAATGAAGAAGCATTTTACTGATATGGGGTATCAGTAGAGGTCAAGTTGAGCAGGAATGCTTGGAAACCAGCCCCTCTTATCCACAACTCTGAGCTGCTGGGTCCAAGAAAATATCATGTGATGCCACCCCTTGATGGAGGCCCTGTGCTTTAATAAGAATTTAATAAGACAGTAAAGGGCGCGCATCTCTAAAGCAGATCCCAAAAAAGGTGACTTATGGCAACGGATGTCACAGATTGAAGGCATCAGCAGAAAACAACAAAAAGCCATTCACAGTGACCTGTAGGGTCTAAATTAAAATGATTTATAAGAATAAAGCTTTCAACATTTCGGCTCTGTACTCAAGCCTTTATCAAGCACCATTATCATGGTTGACGAAGACTTGAGCACAGAGCCAAAATGTAAGTTCTATCCTAATAAATCAGTGTGATCGGCTTTTTGCGGTTTTCTGCAGTGCTTGAATGAGAACATTATAGACCAAGTAAATTGCAGTTTCAGTTGATTGAGCAGATGAGAAACCAAACTGGTTAATGGGGAGATTTCAACATGTAAACACAATCAAGGCTTCCCAAAGCCATTAAGCAACATAGATTCCCAACAAACTTGCAATTAATGTCAGTTATCATTTATGGTGTCTATTAAGACAGAACGGGCCATTTCTAGGAATCCAGGACATATTTACGCTTTGAGATGAAGGCTATGAGTCTTAATGTCCACTAAGCAGTTGTTGTGCATACTAACATTAGTAACATAAATCAATCTTAACATAAAGAAAAAAGAGGGCAGCTTGCCTTCAAACACTGGTGACAATATAGGAAAGGTTGGCAATGTGGCATTCCTGGTAAAATAGAGCGTGCTTTTACTGTAACTAGACTTTTGAAACAATATTGTTAGCTGCTTAAAACAGTGGGTTCTTGCTGAGAAAATCTCTTGTAATGTTTGTACAAGATAACCTTTGATAGCCTCCCAATTCAATATTGCTTCAAATAGATTTTTATGTTTTCCCAATGTGCTTATGCAACACTGAACATTTGACTGTTTACTCTAGATACGGTGGATGCGGAAATTTGTACTTTTGCAGTTTACATTATTTGAGAATGTTTTTGTTCGGAGATCCAAGTTCATGGATGTATACACTTGGGATATGGGTGAACGGGGGTGGCGGCAGGGGAGATGGTGAGGGAGAACTACATTTAGAAAATCCAATAGTGAATAAATCAGCCTATTGAAACAAGGCTATAATATATGGGGTAGCCCATATTCTGCTGTTACATTCCCGTGGCCATTTGATCCAGTTATGACATTGATGAATTGCTGCAAATGCTGGAGGATACAGAAATGTTGTGATAGCATGTTAGTTTGTATTTTGTGGTAATATAGCAATATTTATGCAGTCATCATTCTTTGCTCATACATTGCTTTTTGGTTCCACATATGAATTATATATGTATTTTTTCATTCTTGACATCCACTGTGCTTTTCATTTGATGCTGTACAATGTTATTTCAATACTGCTGACAATATAATCTAACATTAAGCTATACCAAATGTTTTGCCAGTTTTATTTTCACTTTGCATCTGACCTGACCAGACGACGTTCTCAGATGTGACCACAGATTTAACCAGGAGATTTAAGCTATAAGCATGTTTACATATCATCTAGAGTTTTTATTAATACATGATCATAGAAATCTAAAAGTGTCTCCAGTATGGCAGGATTACAGCGAGCATGAAAAAATAATGTACATCTGGATATGTCTAATATAACCCTGTAACACTGTAGAACAGGTTACGGTCTCTTTTGTTTGTACTAAAGATAAAGGGATAGATTCCAAGTCAGGTGTAATCTTAACCAGAGCTGTTGGAACCATTAAAGTCTATGAGATAGATTACATGGTTCACGCTAAAATGGGGATGCTAATGAGGGAAATTTGCACATGCAGGCTTCCATGTAGCGTCCCCTTTTCAGAGTGTGATTAGAGGGCAGGCGTTACTTCAGCAGCTTGCCCCGGAACCACCATGTGGTATCTTTGGGGATAAGTACAGTAGTGCTTCCACGCTGTCGCAAGTATCACCTCCTGGAGTCCATAGGACTCCATGGAGGCTTGCGCAGCTGGGCCATGAGACCTGCGTGATATCGTTTTCGTGCGGAGTGATTATGGAGGGACACTGGGGACTATTTGTCCCCAGTCTCACTCTGCTCCCAGTGGCCAGAAGCAGCTGATCTGGCTGCTGCTCTCTCCACGTGATGAGAGGTGAGTATCAGAATATTGTGGGGTATAACTGGTGCTAAATGATTCTGCAAAAGTGAAATCATTTAGCATCAGCTTTCTGAACTCTAAAAATGTATCTAGCTGACCAGTGCAGTAATTACCATTAGGACTTTGTAATACCTTACTTATCCTGGCGGCAATTACTGATTGCACTCCCTATGTTAAGTATAGGATGCACAAAGTACAGTAAGCTCATGCAAGCTAGCTCAATCACTGATGCGCTAATGAATTTTTACCTGTTTAGCATTAGGAAGGTAATATGGGGGGCATGCGTTAAAGTCACTTATCCTAGCGTTAACATTTACATATCTGAATGCTACAGCTAGCATTCAGTATGTAATCTAGCCCTACGATGTTAAAGGTTTAAAACAGCTCTGATTATGCTGGAATGCAGCCCATATCATGTTGTATTAAGCATTCATAAATAATGTTACTTGGGAAGGTAATTTAACACTCCATAGCATAATGTCTGGATTCCCTTATGACTTATTGATATGTTAAGGCTCACTTGATATATTCAGAAATTTCACTAAAAACCCACATTATGATGCATTATTGATGTTACATAAATACTTTGGTTGGTTTTAGTTATATATCCAAGTTTAATTGTAAAACCGTGTGTTGTATTTCTTATATCAAAATAAATACACAAACCACAAGTATAATTCTGCAAGAAAAATTAGTCACTACCACAAACATCAATCTCTCTTGACACACAAAAGCATGCCCTTCATTTCCTTCTGCTTATACTTGGCACTGTCCTTTTGAAACCTGTCCAAGCATCCCTAAACCTGTCTGTAGCTCTTTAATCCAATCATAGTACCGCTACACCGGTCCCTGTACCCCTTAAGCCTTCTCCTGGTTCCCTAAAACTCTAAGGGCACTATTCCATCGTTAACGCTAACGTAGCATTCGGATGTGTAAGCGTTATCACTGGGAAAAGTAACTTTAATGCATGCCACCCATATTATCTTCCGGATGCCAAACCCGTAAAATAATCACTTAATGCAACGGAGATTGAGAGAGCTTGCGCGAGCTTACTGTACTTTGCACACCCTATACTTAACATGGGGAGCACAATCTTTAATTAGCGTTAAGATAAGTAAGGCATTACAAAGTGCTAGTGGTAATTACCACATAGACGCGCAAGGCAACATTTTAGCGACACCTAAAAGCTGGTGCTAAAGGATTCTGCATTTTCAAAATCATTTAGTACCCCCTAAACCCCCACCAATAAATCCCATACTCACCTCTCATCCTGCAGCGAGAACAGTGACCCGATCTGCTGCTTCTTGTCACTGAAATTTGAGAGAGACTGGGGACAAATAGTTCCCAGTCTTGCTCCTCGATCACTCTGCGGCGCTGCAAGATCACGCTGGACTCGCGGCCCAGAAGCACAAACATCCATGGAGTCTTATGGACTCCAAGAGGCGATACTCACGGTGGCGCGGAAGCGCTGCTGTGAGTATCCCAGCGCTTAGCGCTGCATTCCAGGGCAAGATGCTGAGACAGCGCCTGTCCCGGAATATTGAGGAAAATGGGGACAATATGGGGAAACCTGCAGTCGCAGATTTTCCCCATTAGCGTCCCCATTTTAGCACAAGTTTCGGAACAGTGTCCTAAATCTGTCCACTGAAACATGTTCCAGTCCTGCTCCTGCATCATTTATTCCTGTCCTGAATATTTAGATGCCATAAATTTTGCCCAGTCCTTTTGATCCTAATACTGTACTACTTGACTGCAAATGTTATTACTGACCATGAACCAAAGCAACAGTTTTCCATTTTTTAATCTCTTAGCAAGTGCAATACACAATTTGGAGTTTTTCTGCCAGTCTCACAGGTGTCAGATGAAGCATAAACAAAGCAGAGCAGCAAGGGCAGCCCGGGCCAAAAACTGGCCCAGTAAGGGGGCATGAACATGGTTGGGAAGGGAACTTAGCTGTGTGCATATAGTATGCATGAGTTGAGCTGTGGGCATTATTTTACCTAGTTGCGGGTGGGATTTGGGCCCTGCCATGGCATTTGTCCTTGACCAGTCCAGACTTGCAGAGCAGCTTTCTTCTATTTTTGATGTATAGGGGGGGGGGGTTCCATCCTCTGCAATATCCTAGAACTTACAGAAGTTTTACGATCACTTGCTCTGGTGAGTGGGAGAGGATAGCGAAGATGCTGAGCACTGTCCTACATCATTATATATTAGTAAAGCTTGCTGCATGCCAAGAAAGCGTAATATATCCTCCTGCCTCACGTCTCCAATTCTTTACATTTCTGTGTGCACTGTTGCATAATGTTAACATTTTCTCCCATGTATCTATCGGTAATGACCCGATACTCAGTGCTGAGCAGATGCATGTATTGCACCGACTGAATTCAGAACTAAATGCTTGAATAACAGTTTGATGAGAAGTAACATATCTGCAGCAATACATATTATTTAGACGATTATTCTCTCAACTGATAATTCTTGAGAAACCAATAAGGGAAACGGAAGGTTAAGGTCAAAAAAACTGAAATGAGGTAAAAAAAAAAATCTGATTTTTTTTTTGCAGCTCCATTATTTTCTTTTTTAGAATTTTCCGTTCTCTTGTCAATCCTCCACAAGTCCCAGCTTAGTGAATATAACCATTAGTTGCCTGTGGGAGATCACTTTACTTTCCCGAATCTCTACAAACAGAAGGGTATAAAATGCCAATTATACATTCTTCTACTGGATGGAACAAAGAATAGGGTGGAACAAATCATAGTACATGGCCTCGATTTGTATTTATCATTTTTTTTTTGCTGCATTATGTATGCTGCAGAGTCAAGACTGGGCCATTTTCAGAAAGATGCTCCGGGCTATAGAAGAGACTGAGAATCTCTGTTTCGAACATGTAAATGAGATGCTAGACTGGAGGCTTGCTGTCACAGTCACACATATACGTGTGTTTTCATTAGTGGATAAATGCTAATGCCATGGAAAAAAAAAATCCCGTTACCCTTGGTAAATGGAGAAATGTGCTATGGGTTGCCATTCAAGGGCAGCTCTTAGTACAGCATGTTTCACGTGGCATCTCTAAACAAAACTTTAATATAACAGTACGATTTTATCACCATGGATTGCAGAAAGATTGCCAAGGCCAAGGCCTGAATACCTCGCGCTGTTCTAAGTTCAGAGTGTTCGGGGAAATGTTTGCATCCGATAAGATACCCAAGGATGATGATACAATTGCAGGTCCATCCATTCTGCAAGCAGCCTGCCAGCACGTGTTATGGCAATGAATAACAAGCAGACTAAGCCTGCTAAAATAATCCAGTGACCTTTTAAAAAATAAAAATAGCTTAAATTTTGCCATAAATCAGTATCACAGCTCCTGCTGATCAAACAGCTATTCATTGTACATTTAAATATAGCCCTTAACGGTTCGTATTCACCACGCAGGGTTTAAAGCACTAAACGCTGTCCGTGGTCCTTAAAGTTGTCTACTCAGGTTTACTTCCTTTGTAGAGTGCGCCGCAAAGCCACCGTTGTTAGGATCTTTGATTAAACAGTCACAGCTCAATAGTATCATTGTAAATTATGCTGTAGAAACTGAACTATGGTTGGGGTTATTTATGTTCCTCCATGTACGTCCCCCCCAGTACTTGGATGATCATTATACAGACCTAGTGGTTCATCTTGAGACAATATGATTACATACTATTGTCTGTTACAGTTCCAAGTATTTATAAAGCGCCAACAAATTCCTTGAAAATATTATGGGCCCTATAAAAACGCACGCGCAAAGCATGAATTTGTGCGCCAAGCGTTAACGCGTGTAAATCACCGCTGGAATTACAATCCTCGTGCATTTTTTCATCCGTCGAGCATTAACGAGTGTAAAATGGACGCACAGAAATGCTCGCGCAGTAGCGTTGCGCAGAAATCAGTGTGCGTACTGTTTTTTTCACGCGATTCAGCTAATCAGAATTAAGAACCACAATTATCTCATGTTAAGTTTTTGCGCCTGTCAAAGCCAATCTGATCATACTGTATATGCTGCAGCAACAATAAATGCACACACAACTTCTCCATTTTATTGGTTTGGTATGAGTAGAATGCGTAACTATACTTTGCAGCATTTTTTTTTTGGGCTGGTATATTTGAGTTCGGCCGGGTCGTTCAGATTTGCCATTAACACCAGCTTTTAGGAATTGCTAAAATTATGCGCGCAAAGGCTATGCATTAAATCCTGTGCATAGATTGTAATACCATCCGCGTACCAGCGTTCATTCGCAATTTGCGCTCACAATGCTAAGTATAGGACGCACGCAGTACAGTAAGCTCGCGCAGGGTTCGGGCAGGTTCACCCGCAGTAGACGTATACGCGCGTTTATTGCGCTGACAATGTAATACGACGTTCAGCGCAAAGGGTTTTACCCCTCGCGTTAATGTTTTTTTGCGCTGGCGCAAACGCGAAGATTGGAATTTGGCCCATAGAGTGCGCTATTCATCCTCCATGATTCCTGTTTATACGGTATAGCAGCACCAGAGCATGTACATATATTCTGCTGTAAAGGGTGGAAAACCAGGCACCCATTGGATTGTTATATATATATATATATATATATATACACAGTATACTATACCCATGATAATGGCTCCCAAGAGAGCCGAAACGTCGGTAATCTTTTTTAATTTCTTGTAATAAATTTTGTGATTTTAAGCTCGAGTGCGGACACTCTTTGGAGGATTATATATATATATTATAGAAATATCCATACGTTAACTATGCTATGACAAGGCACATACGTAAAAAGAAATCTAGACCACCTCAAGGCATTTTCTTCCTTAATTGGAGTAATCAGCTTCTGCACACACCGAACTGTAACACACAAACCTTGCCAGAGAGGATCAAACCTTGTGAATGCAGAGATCTGCAATGTTATATAAGGCATGAGTCATCGGTTAGACGCTCAGTTCTCAGAAAACCAAAAAAGATGAGTTCTCGTGTTACACAGTTATACGTCCTTCAACATGCTTTGCTCGATGCTGGCACCCTTAGTAATTAAGTAATTCACATTTCAAGGGTGGAAGAGGGGACAGACATGTGTGTAATGACCAGACTGTGCAAAATCAGCAGGTCTCTTTCATTTGTCTTACTGGTTAACACCATCACCGCGTGAACATCGTTGTTTATTATAGCTTAAAGGCAGTAATCATTTTACATAATGTGCCGCTTTTTTCTCACTCAATTACGTTCATGCTTTAGGCTGATGAGAATAATAATTTTGAAACAATTACTTGCACCTCTCCGGTAGCATCCTGATGACTTCGTTTTATTTTTCCCTCCCTTCTTCATTTTCCTCTTTGTCTTTTTTGTTTTCCCTGACAATAGACGGACAGAGAGCTAACACTGCATTTGTTGTTTCTTTTTTCCAGCTTGTCAATGAAAGCACTTGGCATGAATTACATTTTTGATTTCTTCTATTTTGCACAAAAATGAGGGTCCCGGGGATAAGTTTAGATTGCTGCCAGTGGTGTGTGCAGAGCATTGCCATAGAAACCCCATGCAAAATGAAAATAACATCGCAAAGTTTCAGTACATTGTTTAGAGACCATGGATGCCACAGATAAAACAAAATTTCATTTCCACCTTCGGAGCTAGAGGTATGCTTGAGGGAGAAGAATGTGTGGTGTTATTTAAAGAGGACATGTAGACACCATGCTGTATTTTAATCAGCTGTGCATACAAAATGGTTTTATACATGAATATTACTTTGTAATGTTTATATAATTCACAAAGTTGAACTGAATTGAACCTCATATCCAAAACAACAAGAGATTAACTTTACTTTCAATTAGTATGCAACAGACTGTAAAGCATCACTGGAAATTCAAAATGTCATAGTTCAAAGGGCAACATGAGCAGGGCTGCCATCAGGGTGTGACAGCCCATGACATGTTCAGGGGCCAGTGGGTTCAGGGGGCCCTGGCCATTGCAAACCCTGTGCAGCTTGGCAAGGATGTCAAACAGTGTAGGCCACAGTTATGAAGCCAGTAAGAGCACTGTGACACATCACTGATGGATTGATTAGCACAGTTTGAACCAGGTACTTGTGCAGACCGACCGCTCTTCCACTGAAGAACACTTCTTATCCCCTTGCTGGAGCACCATGGATCTAGTCCACTTCACAAAAAATAAGGGGCCCTATTACATTCCTCGCGCAGCGTGTTTTGCGTGCGCAAATGCGCATTTGCGCAAGTAGCATAACCCTTTGCACAGAAAGTCGCATTTCAATGTTCCCGCAAACGATGCGCGTTATCGTTTAACGCAGATGGACTTGTGCGAGCGTGATGAACTGTGCGCGTCCTATACTTAACATTGTGAGCGCAAATTCGTTCGTGCGCTGGTACGCGGAAGGTATTACAATCGATGCGCATCTTTTTACGAACGGCGTTTGCACGCATAATTTTAACGTCTTTGAAAAGCTGGTGGTAACTGCAAATCGGAACGTTCAGGGCGAAACGAAAAACACCAGTACCAAAAAAAAATACAGCACAGTATAGTTACACATTCTACACCTACCCAAACAATAAAATTGTGAATTTGTGCATATTTTTTTTATTGCTGCAGCATGTATACTCAGATTTACTTTGACAGGCGCAAAAAGATTAGTGAGTCAATTAAGGTAAATTGACGTCAATTAAGGTCCTTAATTCTGATTGGCTGAATCCTGCGAAAAAAAACAGCCCGCACACTGATTTACGTGCGCAATGTTACTGCGTGCGTATTACACTTCATTTTGCACGTCGTTTTTCCGAACGTTATTTTTTGACGGATGAGAAAATGCGTTCGGATCGGAATATCACGTTCATTATCGCGCAATAACGCTGCACAATGCGCGCAAACAAATTTGCGCTGCGCAAGCAAAATTGCGCGAAGAATGAAATAGGGGCCCAGGTGTGCAGAAAAGGATGGAAAAAAATATTTTTAACTAGCAGGGTTATTCAGAGAAAGGTGAAAACCAGGAGAACTGGCATGAGAAGAGAACAATCTAGACCAAATAGTCAATTTTGAAAGTGAGATAAATGGGAGAGTTTTTCTATTTTGACCTAGAATTTTCACTTCTCCAGTCATTCTCCTGGTTTTCATTTTCTTTGAATAGACCTGTAGGTGTTAAGCCCACCTGGAGGGCAGTCTATGGTTTTAGAGTGTGGTTTGCAGGAGTGTTTGCAGGAAATAAATATCCACCCAGGACAGGCAATGTTTTGGACTAACCCTTGTGCGTTCTGTCCCATGTTTTTTTACTTTATCGAGGTCTTCTTTTGCTGCCTAGTTTGAATATATTTCTTTGTACACCGCAGGTTTTATAAAGAATGCATCACTTTCTGGTAATAAGTAGCCTTGTTCTCGTCCATCTATAACTTTCAGGTTCACACACGTCGGCAGGATGAGATTTTCGAACTGCCGGGAGGGAGGGCTGAGTGAGCAGCTGTGATGGGTGCGCGCACAGCCGACGACGGACGCGTTACAAATGCATTTATATATAGAGATTAGTTTATGGAGATGGGCAGCTGAGGGAAGAGGGGGTCTAACCACTGATTCTGTAAGGGGCCCCAAGATTTCTGATGGCTGAACTGAACAGAAGTATCCTTAATGTCTCACTACATAACATTGCATTTGCAAAATCACGTAACACGCTGTGAAAACCTACCTATTAAATCCCACCTAACATCCCACACTTTGTTCTGGGGCCAGGCACTAATAAAGCGCCTTCTCCAGAATACAGAAGGTAAAATGGACATGGTAAGGAAAATCTGCAGACTCAGATTTCCTGCTTACCGTCTCAATTTTATCGACAAGAGTGTAAAAGGGGCCTATGCCTCTTCCTAACCTTCTACACTAGATTTACAAAGGCTCCCTGGAAGAAAGAGGGACGCAGCTCACACAAGGGCATCACCAAAACTCTCATCTCCTAGTTTTCAAAAAACATGGCATTTGGGTTTTATTTAATACAGAAGACCCAAACTGTCCACATAATCTCCAGTGTATCTCTACGAGAAATTGAACCATATGCCATATCTTTTTTGTTTGGTTTGTCTTGATTTCACTTTAATGATTGGATGTTGATCTAGTTGTAATAATTATAATAAACATTCTACATGAGCCACTTGTTGACAGAAAGAACATTATATTCCCACCTCTGCACATAAAACTGGGTCTCATGAAGCAAGTCGTTAAAGTTTGCAACTGATGGAGACAGTTTCAAGTACCTCATTTTGGCATTTCCTAGACTGTCATTTGAAAAAATAAGGGCCGGTGTATTTAATGGACCACAGATTAGGCAGCTCAAAGACGAACATTTCATCGGGACAATGTCAGAACTCCAAAAGAATTCAAAGAATTTGTCAAGGACTTTCTTGGAAATATACGAGCACAGAATTACACAGAAATTGTCCAGACACTCTTGGAGACCTACAAAACGCTCGGTTGCAACATGAGCATTAACCCTTTCGCTGCTGAGGCTTTTCCCGCCCCTATGCTGAGGTCATTTTTACCTGTTTTGCGCATCATGTTTAAACGTGTTTTGAAGGCTTATTTTAGTATATGACCCAGACATATTATATATCGTTCTTTCCGTCAGACTCGGTAGATTCATAATATGTCATTATTATATGTATACGTTATGTCATGTCTGTATATTATAACAAAAAATGCAATAAAATATGTATTTTCAATAATTTACAATGTGTAAAGTGTTTTTTTCCACATTTTAACATGCGAGCAATTGCGGTTATATTTTGTATGGGGTGCGCTTGTTAAAAAAATTAGAGATGGGGTCTCGTTACATTTTTTTTGGGGGAAAATGACACTATTTTTAACAAACGCACCGCATACAAAAATCGTTAGTGCAGCATCATTGTTCACATTATAATTGAAATGGGAACAATATTGCTGCATTAACAAACCCCAAAAAAAAAAAAAAAAGTGTTTAATTTTTTTTTTTTAATTTTTTTTTTTAATTTTTCTTTTTTTTTACAAAATTTTTCACTGTAGTATTTGGTATCGTTGGAACGGCCATGCTCTGGCCGATCCAACGATACCAAAATTTAACCCCTAACTGCCACGGATCGGGAGATAGGGAATTCATTGGAACTCCCTATCTCCACAGTTGGTGGCAGTTAGGGGTTAAGTCTAGGACTGGCGTCATCGTGCTACGCACGATGACGCCAGTCCTCTGGGGGAGTTCCCGGAGGCTTGGCTGACATCCAAGATGTCGGCCAGCTCCGGGAAAGGATCGCAAACCGGCGCTTTTCAGCGCCGATTCGCGATCCAGCTCCCCAGGGGTTAATGCCAGGCATCATTTGGAAGGGCAGGCTGTGCCCTTCCAAATGATGCCTGGGTTAACCCCCTGTGCGCCGCCGATCGGGAGGGAGAGAGGTCCGAAGGACCTCCCCCCCCTCCCTTTCAGGCGCCTCCTCCGCACATGCGGGGGGGGGGGCCTGAATTAGGTGTCATCGCGCCCCCGCGATGACACCTAATGCTGGCGGCTGCTGGTCCGGATACGCGGCTGACATCCAGGATGTCAGCCCGCACCGGAGGGGCCAGCGATCGGCCGGAACCCGGCCGAACGCTGACCCCAATGTGAGGACGCGCTCAGCGCGTCCTCAGCACACCAGCGGGAATGCTGAGGACGCGCTCAGCGCGTCCTTAGCATTCAAGTGGTTAAGCTGCATTTTTTGCCATCTTGCTATCCTGGAGAACCTAGGTGCAGTTAGTGATGAGCAATTAAACAATGTGAATGTGAATAAAGCCCCAGGGCCAGTTGAAATTCACCCACGAGTACTGAGGGAGCTATGTGTTGAAATATGTAAACCTCTGTTCTTAATCTTTCAAGATTCTTTTCTTTCAGGAATCGTACCAGAGGATTGGAGAAAAGCGGACGTGGTCCCTATATTTAAGAAAGGTTTAAAATTTGTGCCTGGGAATTCTAGACCTGAGAGCTTAACATCTGTGGCTGGGAAAGTATTTGAGGGGTTACTAAGGGATAATATTCAGGAATTTATTGGGAGATATAATGTAATTGGCAAAAATCAGCATGGTTTCATGAAACACAGATCATGTCAGACTAACCGAATTACGTTCTATGAGGAAGTAACTAGAAGTATAGATCAGGGGGTCGCAGTGGATGTGATTTACTTGGATTTTGCCAAAGCTTTCGACACAGTTCCACACAAAAGGTTACTATTTAAATTAAGAAATAGTCTAGATGAAAATACTTGTTCTTGGATAGAAAACTGGATAAAAGATAGGGTACAGAGAGTGGTCATAAATGGTAGATTTTCAAGATGGACATCAGTGGTAAGCGGTATGTAACTATGTAACTATGAGCAAGGTGAACGATTCCACCAAGATTTGAAGGTCATAGCGGAACGGTATCAGGGTAGATGGGATGAACATATGATGGCTGACTATTGTTGGAGCATCAGGCGAGATTAAGCACCCAAAGAAAAGCTATAAGCGTAAATTTGTACCTTAAGTGCTACCTAAATTGGCAACTTGCACCCAATTGGACTTAGGTTGAATTTGACATTCAGGTAATTTTTTCATTATTTTCCATTGTAAGCACATTTTGTATGGTTTTTGAGACAAAGGGAGGGTACCGTATACCTTAAAAATTTGACGTGATAAAGAAAAACTGGGGTAATTTTTGCATTCAGATGCCACCAGTTAGTCAAAAACAAGTGTCAGATCTAACTCAACGAAAATGCTGTTCCCAGTGTTATTTTAGGCTAGAATGCTTTTCTCCAACAAAAATATCTTCTGGTTCTGCTGCAACTCTATTTTTTGTTTCACTGTTCAACTGCAGCTGCAGAGCCACTGAAATAACTTGACATGCGTTCTAGTACTCTGGCATTATTACTAAGATGAGAGCCTCAGGGTTCTCGTTCATTGTCTGAGATTCACTAAGGATCAATATGGGCATGATAGGAGTAACCCCCATTGTGAGGAGATAGTTGAACATCACAATGTATCATATTGCAGGAACACAGGAGCTAATCACTAACGGGCGTAACTGCCAGGAATAAAGCCGCCTGCTGTAGCCTTGATAAAAACTATAGGCTGCTATGGTGTCAGATAAATGGGCACCCTATCTAATAGGCTGGGAAAACATTATTACGAATGTTAGCTTTATCTTAAATTCACTTATATGTTTTTACATAATTGTGCTTTATGACTGAATGCAAGGTGTATGAATTGTTTGGCATGCGTCAGTTTTGACCAAATCCATTTTTCTTGTTCTAGGTGCCTTACTCTCCATTGCTGACGCACGATCACGGTCCTCATTGAACAGTTGGTGAACTAAGCATAGGTATTACATGGATATTCCTCAGTGTTCATACAATGCACATCAAACTCCTGTTGATATTTGCTAAAAACTGCATATGACATCTGATAGGGCTAGCCTCACGGTTGATGCCTGCCACTTTGGAGTTGGTGATGTATCCTGTTGTTTGTGGACTTGAAGTTTTTTTTGCAATTTTCAATTAGTGCACGTCTTTGCAAATGTGTTGGAGGTACATAGATTATTTTTTTTTACGATTAATTATTTGCTTTGGTTTCAGCACCTCAGGTTAATTTCTTTTTTGAGATTTGACTCCATTGTGTGCACAGGGGCGGACTGACCAGTCGGGCCCTCGGGCGCCCACCAGCCGGCAGCCAGAGCCAGAGACTGTCCGGGGCCCCAAACGTCTTAAGAATCGTATGGCTAATATTCAATAAAAATGCTGTGGATTCTGTGCCTGCCCATACACCCCAACCATGACTGAGTCATATTGCTGTGGATTCTGTGCCCATACACCCCAACCATGAATGTAAGTTATATTGCTGTGGATTCTGTGCCCATAAACCCAACCATGACTGAGTTATATTGCTGTGGTTTATGTGCCTGCCCATACACCCCAACCATGACTGTGAGTTATATTGCTGTGTATTCTGTGCCTGCTCATACTCCCTCATTGTTTAACGTGAGTTATATTGCTGTGGATTCTGTGCCTGCTCATACAACCCAGCCATTACGGTAAGTTATATTGCTGCGGATTCTGTGCTCGTACACTCCAACCATTACTGTGAGTTACATTGCTGTGGATTCTGTGCCCATACACCCCAACCAAGACTGAGTTATATTGCTGTGGATTATGTGCCTGCCCATATACCCCAACCATGACTGTGAGTTATATTGCTGTGGATTATTTGCCCATACACCACAGCCATTACTGTAAGTTATACTGCTGTAGATTTGGCTCCTATACACCCAACCATGACTGAGTTATGCTGCTGTGGATTCGGCGCCATACACCCAAACCATGACTGAGTTATATTGCTGTTAATTCTGCATCCATACACCTCAACCATGACTGAGTTATATTGCTGCAGATTCTGTGCCTGCCCATACACCCCAACCATGACTGTGAGTTATATTGCTGTGGATTCTGTGCCCATACACCACAGCCATTACTGTGAGTTATATTTCTGTGGATTCTGTGCCTGCTCATACTCCACTATTGTTTACTGTGAGTTATATTTCTGTGGATTCTGTGCCTGTTCATACACCCCAACCTTTGCGGTCAGTTATATTGCTGTGGATTCTGTGCCCATATACCCCAGCCATTACTGTGAGTTATATTGCTGTGGATCCTGTGTATACTCATATGCACTGTCTATTACTGTGAAAGTTTACTACTGTGGATTCTGTGTGTGCTTATATGCACGCACTGACCAGCCCCATTTCCATGAGAGTTTTATTGTTGTGCAGCTCTGTGTTACGCTCATACACACCGTACATTACTGTGAGTTTTATTAGCAGAGCAGTGGCCGTTTGTAAGTCTGGAGGGGGCACTATGGATTCCCCTAGTTTGCTGAAGGGCCTGAGTGGATTTTCTTTTCTTATTTAAATTATTTTGAAAGTTGTGTGAAGAAATAAATTCTTTAACACAAAAATGTGCATGTGGGTTATGCATTGTATGGGTGGGGTTTTGTAGGGGTATGGCCTACTGTGGGCTTGGCACAAGAGGCCCCCAGATCTCCTATTGCCCGGGGGCCCCATTAGTGGTCAGTCCGCGCCTGTGTGTGCAGCAAATATGTCAAGTCCAGGTTCCTTTACTTTTTCAGCTGTAAGGTCATATTTCTTCACCGCAGCTCAGATCTTGCAGCAATTTTTATTGAATACAGCCTACTCTTCAAAAAGACAAATTATCCCCATAAAAATTATGTTAGGCTAATGTAATATGCATAATAGAAATGTACTTATACAATAGTATTATATTTTGATACATAGAATAATTGTAACGGTGAAGAAAATAAAATTAATTATTTGCTTTTTGCCATCACGTTGACCTTTCTCTTTATAGAATATCCCACACATACTTTAAGCTTAAAAAAGGGTTACTTAGGATTCCAGCTGAAAGATGGACAAGAATCCCTATATAAAGTTGATTGGGTAGAACAGCAGAGAAAGCAGCTACTATGGAACTTTTGTCAGAGCGCGACAAATGAGATTGCTCCTGGGGTTCAACAGCAAAATAAGAAACTGCAGGGAAGTGGAATCTGTTACACAATTTAAGAAGCCAATTCATTTTACAAGCTGGAACAGACAAATAAATTGCAATGTTTTGCTTGGTAAAAGCCAAGCGCTAGAGATTGTTAATTGGCGTGTGATTTAGACAAGCCTTTGACAAAGCTTAAAGTTTAAAGAGACGCTTTGAGTGATAAACTCTTCATCACAATATATTTCAGTGGCTCTCTCAAGATGCAGATATGTGGACCCCTATCAGTGGGAGATCCATTTTGGTCGCATCTAGATTTAGGCTATCATGCTTTTATAGACCTCTATATAGAACCTTTTTGTCTAGCCAGTCTTTAATTTGCAGCCCATCAAATAAACAAAACTAATGACAGAGATTTTAAGTCCCCCAACCTTTAGGCTAGGGTCAAACAAACGCATTATTCGCAGCAACCGTCAAAAAGTACTTTCGAACGCATTGATGTACTTTTTCACGGAATGCGCGAAAATGGTCATACAATGCGCATTTTCGTGCGTGATTTTTACGGATCTTCAATAAAAGCCTTTTTGCATCTGGATGTTATGTAGGCTGGACATTAGCAGCGTCTGACATCTCCTAATCACGCAAACACGCCGCTAGCGGATGCAGCGCACTCTGTACGTCAGTACTAGCGGTTCTGTGTTCTTGAAAAAATTAGTTCATTTTCCACTTGAGTTGCGCAGCCGGACTTTCGTGCGGCCGTACTTCGTATATTGGCCGTCATTGTCCGTCATTTGCGGCTACTGCGGCCGTGATTAAGTGCGCCTAAACGCACGTTAAAAATGCGTTAGTCTGACCTCAGCCTAAGATGTTAAGGACAGAGTGCTTTTTATGATATTTCTCTATCTTCTCAGAATCAACTTTATTGTCACTTCATTCATATACAACTTTTATACAGTGAAACAAGACAACGTTCCTCTAGGACCACAATGTTACACAAAACAATGCAACAAAGAACAAAAATTATATTGGAGTATTGAGAAGTCTGATGGCTTGGGAGAAGAAAGTGTTAGTCAGTAAGAGCCCTAATACTTAAGCATTTTTGTCCAGATGGTACAGGATAAATTATGTGAAGGGAGTGTGGGGTCATCCACAATGCAAATAGTTTTGCCAATACAATGTATGATATAATTGTCTGTATTAGAAGGAAGGGAGACACAATGATCTTCTAAAAGGTCCTCACTATCTGCCGCATGGTCTAGGCATCTAAGTCAGCGGTATTCCGTAACCAGACAGTGACACAGCTGCTCAAAATGCTCTCAATAGTCCCTCTATAGAATGTAGCAATGATAGTGCTTGGGAGATGGAGTTGGTGTCGTTAGAGAGTAAGATTCTTTGCCAAGTGAAGACCAAGACATTTGGTACTTTTTACAATCTCCAAGGAGTTGTCAACATTAACCAGTGGAGATTCATTGTTTCTTACTCTCCTGAGGTCATCTATCATCTGTTTATATCCTTGTACTAGCAATAAAAAAGGTTGGGCCTTAATCCAAACAGTAGGCTAAAATGAATACGGTAAGCAGGAAAATCTGCGCCTGCATGTTTTCCATTACTGTCTCCACTTTACCGTCATATTCCGGCGTATGTGCCAATTTAGCACTTTGTCCCGGTATGCAGCGCAAAGCTGCCGAATACAAGCATCGAGATTTGGCAAAGCTGTGGAGTGATTATGGAGGGAGACTAGGAACTATTTATACCCAGTCTTGCTCTGCTACTGATGAGAAGAAGTGGTGGATCGCACTGCCCTATTCACCATGTGAGGAGAGATGAGTATGGAATTTTTAGAGGGGTTTTAGAGAGTGTTAAATGATTCTGCAAATGCAAAATCATTTAACACCAGCTTTTAGGAGTTACATTTTTTAATTTCCACACTGCGAATTGCGCCAGCACCTTTGAGTAACTTACTTGTCAAGACATTAGAAAAATAATTTTGCTGCTCATATTAATGATAGGAGACGCAAAGTACATTAAGCTGATGCAAGTTGACAAGCAGTAACGGATTTCACCCAAGTTTAACGTCAACTATGGAATTTCGAGGGCAGACGTTAAACTTAGTAATCATAGCGCTAATGCTCACATAACGAGATGCTAGAATAGCAAGGGCTATGGAATAGAGCCTGTTGTGTCTACAGATCACCTTGTTTAACAATCAGTGCAAGGAGTATAGCCTCCAAAGCAGTGTCAAATATCATCAACTGGTACACTATATAAAAAAACATACCTCATGTTCTATCGGAGCTCCTCGTTTCCTCAAGTGTGTATGACCATTCAACACCACACTCTCAATTCACAGCCTATAGCTCCTACATCTTCACGTAATATACTGCATTCCAGGGCAACATATGCCTTAGTCACTGAATTAAAAAAAAAAAAAAAAAAATTAAGGTGGGAGACACATAAACAAAAGTGTATATACATGAGAACCATGCAGCTAATTTATTTAAATTTCTCAGAATTTTGTCTGACTGGATTGAGCACTAGATAATTTAGAAATAAACAAATGAAAACTGACATTAAAAATTAGTTTAAAGCGCTGCTTTATAATATTTTATGAGCTTAATTGATTAACTAAGTCCTAATTGAAATTGCAATGCAACGAACAGTAGTGTTTAAAGTTGTTTTGTGTTTTCTTTATAAACAAATTTCATAGCGGGGAATGAGATTCACTATCAGGGTTATTCAAAGAGCACCGAATTGGCCAGAAAATTGCACTGAACAGTGAATTTCCCCATACGGTGCAATTTCCTGGCCAGTTGGCCATTCAAAAAGCTGGCAATTTGCCAAATATTGGTGACTTGCCAGCGATATATGGTGATCTTCAGTGGCAGTAAAATCCCCATGGAGAAGCAATGGTTAATCTATTCTGAGAACACACGGACATTCCCTGATTCAGACGAATCCCATACGTTTCAATTTTTTTAAAAAATCCCTGTTTTTATTAAATATTTGTTCAACCGTTAATTCTTTTTATTTACAGCAAAAAGTCTAAATTTTTTTAGGAATTTTACGGCACATTTTTTTTAGTGGAGTTTTTTTATATAACAGACCTTTTTATTGTCATTTATAGGACCTCATATTGTTTTAAGGCTTTTTCATGCAGTAGTTTTTGTTTAACCCCTTCCTGACTGCGGACGTACATAGTACGTCCTGTGGGGAAATCCCCTTAATGACCAAGGACGTATCCCTATCAGGGGCTAATCCAGGGGGACCAACGGGGCAATTGCCCCCCAAGAAAATATTGCCGGCCCCCGCGTGCTTTTCTTTGTACGAGCGGCCGCCAGCATGAAGCTCGGCTTTCCGCCTGGGATCCACCAGCCGCGATCTCCCGAGATAGCGGAGTTCATGAGATCTCGTGAACTCTGAGATCTTGTGAGAGCCTAGCTTGTGCGTGGTTCCCAGATGAGCGGCAGAGCTTCATGCCGGCGGTCGCTCGTACAAAGAAAAACACTCGGAGGGGCCTGGCTGGCAGGAGACCAATTGAGCTGGGGCAATACATATCCATGTGAGTGAGCTAGGGGCAATATATATTCATATGAGCTGGGGCAATATATATATAATGTGAGCTGGGGCAATATATATAAAATGTGATCAGGGGGCAATATATATCCATGTGAGCTGGGACAATATACACTATATTGCCAAAAGTTTGTATTTTTATTGCCAAAAGTATTCGCTCACCCATCCATATGCGAGTCAAGGCAAGTGAGCGAATACTTTTGGCAATATAGTGTATATCCATGTGAGCTGGGGGCAATATATATCCATGTGAGCTGGGGGCAATATATATATAAATGTAATCTGGGGCAGTATATATCCATGTGAGCTGGGGCAATGTATATAAAATGTGAGCTGGGGCAATATATATCCATGTGAGCAGGGGTCAATATATATAAAATGGGAGCTGGGGGCAATATATATAAAATGGGAGCTGGGGGCAAAATATTACATGTGAGCTGGGCCCCTGGTATGGAAAGGGTTCGCAGGGCTCATAAGCCACATGAGGACAGACCCTGTGCAATGTTCTGGGGAGAGTGAGTATAACGAGCACAGCTTGCGATTAGGTGCGTCTCTGCCTGTCACTGATAACCCAACACCAGCTCTTAGCCAAAACTAGTAGAGTGCCCCCCCGAAACCTGTGACTGGATCCGCTCCTGCTCCCTATACTCACCTCTCTGGCCGGGTTCCCGCAATGGACTGGCAAGCTTGGAGTTTGCCCCGCCTATTTATGGGGCCCGGCCATCATGATGATGTCATCACTGTTTGTAATGACACCATCGCAAGGCGCCCCCAGTACCTGCAGAGGAGAATAGGTAAGGGGAGGGGGGCTCCTTTGGAGTCCTCTCCCTCCCAAACGGCTCCACATAGAAGAAAAAGAAGGGTACCGCTGGAAAGGGGAGAGTCTCCCCTTTTCAGTGGTGCCTCTCTTTAACCCCTTATGTGCAGGATCACAATTGATGAGTTTGGAATCTTTAATCCAAGCAATATTTTTGTAACAGATAAATACAAGAAAAATTAAACCTAAGCAGATTTACATTATTTTAATCTTTTAACTTTCTAAGAATTACAATCTCTGTGTAAAACAGCTATTTTACTGTGTTTAACTGCTAAGTACACATTCGATGTTTCAAATAAGTGTTATGATAATATTATTTTCAACAGAATGCGCTATGTAGTGCAGGGCGATAAAGGCCTGAAAAGAAAAGTAGAATAGCCTATTGATTTTTAGTCATCAGTGAACCACTACAATGTAGAAGAATAAATGATAATTTTCTGGAGAGGGGTATTGTCTCACTTCGTAAGCAGGGAAATTTGACCAGTCACCATGAAAGGTTGTTGTAACCGTTTGAAGATGCAGAATTACAATTTATAACCACACATCTCTAGCTCTGCATGCTCCATCCCTGGCTAGTTTGTGACTGATGAACTGCAACCTAGTTTTGCAACAATATTCCATTAATAAAACATTTTGAAAAGATGAATAACTTACATACAAAGCAGAAAAAACCCTACATTTTCTCACTTTATTTTTCACAAAATAATTGTAAAATTAAGTAAATTTTTAAATCTCACATTTACCAAAGTAGGTACTGATAACGGTCACATTTGAAGGGTTGTGTTTTATCAATAAGACCATTTGTGTTTTATCAATAATAAAAATATTTTTTTTATTTTAGATGGCACATGGTCATGTTTAGTATCATTGGAAAGGCCTGCCTCTGACCTGTCAAGAGGCACCTAACATGACTTTGTGGGATGTAAAGAATGGAGATACAGGAGTCCAAAGAGACCCCACTCTCCTTGCAGCGGTGCGGCAGCTTATGATTTAGGCTAGGGTCAGACGAACGCAGCTTTAACGTGCGTTTAGCCGCACAAAATCACGGCCGTGCTAGCAGCAAATGACGTCCAATGCCGGGGAACACACGAAGTACGGCCGCACGAAAGTTCGTCCGCGCAACGCAAGTGGCAAACGAACGCATTTTTTCGAGAACGTCAAACCGCTACTACTGACGTACAGAGTGCGCTGCGGCCGCATAGCGGCGTGTGTGTGTGATTGGGAGACATCAGACGCTGCTAATGTCCGGCCAACATAACGTCCAGACACAAAAAGTGTTTTATTGATGATCCGTACAAAATCACGGACGAAAAGGCGCATCGTATGACCGCTACCGCGTATTCCGTGAAAAAATATGTCCGTTCGTTCGACCGCACTTTTCCACGGTCGACGCGAAAAATGCGTTCGTCTGACCCTAGCCTTAGATGGACAAATGAGTAATAATGCATTGCGCCATCACCTCCCCATTTAGTCCCAGCATTGGAAATGAGAAGGTGAGACAGTCCACTGGCATTGTTTGCTTTATAAGTAAAAGCACCGGAGACCACTGCCATAGAACAGAGGAAAAAAATTAAATTTTGCATTTTTTTTCTTTTTTCCATTTTTACAGGATACAAGGTAATATTTGGTATCATTAGAATGTCAGACTCAGACCTTTCCAATGACACCACATTTGACCTTCTGGAAAGATTAGAGATCTAGAATTCCAAAGGGCTGCAAGGCAGTGGTTTAGGTTTTGATGGAACAATGCATAATAACACATTGTGCCATCATTCCACACTTGCTGACAACATAGGAAATGAGATGGTGAATTAGAGCAGCATCATTGTTCACTTTATTATTGAAATGTGACCAATAGTGATGCATTAGAATAAAAAAAGTTTAAAAAAAAATTATTTATTTTTACATAAAATCTGATCATGTTTGGTATCATTGGAAAGGCCATGCTCCTGCCTTTTCAGTGAAATTTGACATTTGGACCCCCCGTATCTCCCAATCAGTGGCAGCTAGAGGTCATGCCCTTTCCAATGATACCAAACATGACCAGGTTAAGTGTAAAAAAATATAAATAAATATAAATATATATATACACACAAACACACACAGACACACAAACCGTTGCCGACGCAGGATGTGCTTTAAAGCCTTGAAGTCAGATTTGCGTGGTTACACTGATGTCATTGCGATGGGCGCACGGACATCATCCGCACTGGTATCCTGATGAAAGTCCGCGGATAGTGGACTGAAACGATCTTTTTTCACAATAAACTAGTTTTGCAGAGACCCAGAGAGTCACCAGCGTTTCTACATGCCCGGATGGTTATATTGGCCAGGTGTTGCAGCAGACAAGGGACATATTGTTTTCTGAGTGCAGGAACTGACGGTTGAGATATATATATATATATATATTTACAGTAGATCAACCATCGATTCCTGCACTCGGAAAACAGTAATCCCTTGTCTGGTGCAACACCTGGCTGTTATATTCACCCGTGCATACAAAAACGCTGGTGGCACTCTGGGTCTCGGCGAAATCTGTTTTTTGTAGCGAAAGATTGACATTTTAGTCTGCTATCAGCAGACTTTCATCAGGATATGGATAAGCAAATCCTAAAGTGGAGATAGGGGGGTCCTTCGAACCAATCGGTCACAGCTAGAGGGTGATGTTAGGTATCACTGGAAAGGCCAGAGAATGGCAATTCCAACGTCACCAAACATGACCAGGTTAAATGTAAATAAAAAAATTAAAACAAAAAAATATATTTTAATTTTGTTAATGCAGCACTTTTCAATTATAATGTGAACAATAGTGCTGCCCGAATGAATAATGAAGTTTTTCTCTAAAATCCCGTATTTACTCAGTTTAATACAGTAACGAGTTCCCATTTCTCTCTTTTTTTTAAAAAGTACCCCATATTTAACCATAAAGACTCGGATGATAAACATGTAAAAATTACTTTAAACACTGTAGATGATTGAAATTTTAATGGCAATTCACATTTGTTTTACAATATTTTGCTATAGCATTCTGGCACGGCATGATGTATACATTTAATGATAGATTATGAATCTGTCGAGTCTGCCATAAAAAAGGATATATAGTTTATCTGCATCATACAATAAAATATGACTTCAAATTGCGTTTAAACATGAGGAGCAAAAATGGTCAAAATGAGCTCAGCACACATCTACCTTTAGAAGTGTTTTGAACTTGTAAAATTACCCCTGTCCTTAAGGGGTTAATAAAGAAGTAAAAATAAAAATGTATTTTTTAAAAATTTATTAATGCAGCACCATTGTTCACTTTTTTAATACAATGTGAACAATGATGCACTAATGGAAAAAAATTGTATTTTCAGTTTACCGTATATACTCGGGTATAAGCCGACCCATGTATAAGCCGACCCCCCTACTTTTTCCCAAAAAACCGGTGAAGACTTATTGACTCGCGTATAAGCCTAAATGGGATATTGCCCCAGCTCACACATGGATATTGCCCCAGCTCACACATGGATATTGCCCCAGCTCACACATGGATATGCCCCAGCTCAAACAATGGATTTGCCCCAGCTCAAACAATGGATTTGCCCCAGCTTAAACAATGGATTTGCCCCAGCTCAAACAATGGATTTGCCCCAGCTCATGGATTTGCCCCAGCTCACACATGGATTTGCCCCCAGCTCATGGATTTGCCCCAGATCATGGATATGCCCCAGCTCATGGATATGCCTCAGCTCATGGATATGCCCCAGCTCATGGATTTGCCCCAGCTCATGGATATGCCCCAGCTCACACATGGATTTGCCCCCAGCTCATGGATTTGCCCCAGCTCATGGATTTGCCCCAGCTCATGGATATGCCCCAGCTCATGGATATGCCCCAGCTCATGGATTTGCCCCAGCTCATGGATATGCCCCAGCTCACACATGGATTTGCCCCCAGCTCATGGATTCACCCCAGCTCTCACCTGGATATTGCCCCAGCGGCAGCCAGCTCTCACATGGATACTTGCCCCAGCTCCGGATCCAGCAGGGGTTGAGGGGGCCCAGATGCCGGGCAGCGTGAGTCCGTCCGTGTTGAAGGGGATGCGGCTGCGTGCTTGCGCAGGTCACGCGGTCCGGCCAGTCAGGTGGTACAGAGACTCAGTACCACCTGATTAGCCAGACCACGTGACCGGCTGCGCCTGCACGCAGCCGCATCCCCTTCAACACGGACGGACTCGCGTATAAGCCGAATCGCGGTTTTTTGACTCAAAATCTGAGTCAAAAAACTAGGCTTATACGCGAGTATATACGGTAGTTTAAATTGCCTATTCTCTCAGAAAGATACAGTAATGGGTTCCCATTTCTAAAAAATTTTAGCAAGCGTACCCTATAGAACCTCCCAGATTGTGAGTTCCTACGGGAATAGGGCCTCATCCCCTCTTGTACTGTTTGTCAAATGTTGTTCAATGTATTGTAACCCGTCTATACTGTGCCTATTGTACAGCGCTGCGGAATATGCTGGCACTTCATAAATAAAGAATAATAATAATAATAATAATAATACAACCACAAAGGCTTGGATGATAAAATGTGAAAAAAAATTTCTTACACGTTGTAGATGATTGCAATCTGAATGGCAATTCCCATTTGTTTTATTATAGCGTTCTGGTAGGTTATGACATATACCTATAATAATTATATATAATGAATCTGCCGAGTCTGCCGGAAAAAAAAGATATATGCTGTGTCTGGGTCCTGCAATAAAACAGAACTTCAAATTGCGATTAAACATGATACGCACAAAACTGTAAAAATGAGCTCGGCACACAAGGGATGAACTGGCTCAGCAGTGAAAGGGTTAAATAAAAAAAAAACAAGGATGTTAACTCTAATGAACAACATTTAACGTATAGAACCTCAGAGATAGCAAATACTCGATTTTGACAGATTTTAATGTATTTCTGGAAATTTCATTTTAAAACCCATGCTAAGTACAATGATTGAATATACTTGATCTTTAAAAGCACCTGCAGATATCCTACATTGAGCAAATTTGATCTAGTATTATTCCGCAATAATGCAAGCAAAGTTTGTTTTGTTCCCAGTAAATGTGTTCCAGAATGTGCCCTTAAAGTTTCAACACATTAGACATAACAGTTAATGTGTTCAAAGTGTTGCGTTAAGTTCTCCTTCGAGGAATTACAGAGCCTGAGCTGTATTATACACGTAGTAGTGCTTTTTGGCCAGCAGAGGGAGACCTATGCCTGAAATAGGGCTGTCTGAAACCTAGAGACTCTGCTCTACAATTTTACTGTGTGGGTGATGGAAAGTGGTTTTAAGGAAAATCACTTTGTAATGGAAAACGTCAATGTGCAAATAAAGCAGAGAGCACATTGCAGCAGGAAAAACAACTTAATGTGTGTATTGTATTTTTAGTATTGTTTCACAATTCACACATTTGGGGTTCTGCCCCTAGAATCAATGGATAAACTAGAAATATGTTGGTATTATCTTTGAGACTAAGAAACACAGCTGATGAACATGCACCCTGCCAGATCAAGCTAAACACAAAATGTAATTAATCCGTCTATGATTAATTTAAATTTCATGATGAACAGATTAAAAATTCATATTTATAATCTTCAGACCTTGCCCTCAACGGCATTTGTTGGTGGATGATCAAATTAATTTTTTGGTATTGAAGAGTTCAGAGTAAAACCAAGCTGGAAGTTTGTGAGGATTAAATTAGTTTAACTACAACTGGTATTGAACGATAATACTGCACACTGGTTTGTGCATAACACACACACACAGACATATACATAGAGGTGCGAATCAGGAAGCCATACATGTAAGTCGCTTAGCACAGGCTAGATATAAGATGTAATAATAATGGGAACTCTGTGTTATTTAATACATTATATAGGTAATAAATCACAAAGACTTAATAAAACAGAAATGAGGTTCGCAATAAAATAATAATGAATCAGATAGAAGCATGCTAGAAAATTTTCTAAAATTAAGTAAATTAGATGTAGTTATGAACAGGTAAGAACTTTGTGTAATTGCACCATCTAAAATAGAATTAAGAGTGACCATCATATGAGGATTGCAGTTATGATTACAGAAAATTACTGAAACATTACAGAATAATCCTGTTTGTCAGATTCAAATGTGAATAGTGTTCTCTCTCTACACATGAAGTTTAATGAGGAGCTGAGAAACCTCATCCTGTTTTTAAATATTTTCAGACCTTAACAACTACATTTTAATTTTTATTACAGCTGGTGTTTCCCAAGATTTGGCTACACATTCGATAAAAACGTCGAAAAAGGCTAATAGTAATAACAATAATAAAAACACTAAATAAATACAGTGTAGCGTGTAATTATGAATTGCTATAAAGAGGGACAGACATAAGGAACACAGCAGTGTATAAATGTAGGTTCGTTAAGTTGGCATATCAAATGAATAATTATTAGCCATTTTCCCTGACACCCTATTTAAAATGAATAATTATCCTAATTATACTGAGAAGCACAGGACATAGTGTTTGTAATTAACTTTATTCTTTTTTTATTTCATATATTATTTACCACAATGGAAAATATGTTTTTTTTTTAAATGCAGCAAGCTCATGGGCTTATACTTAATGAAGTAGGATCTTCAGAGAAATAATATGGATACATGTTTTCAAACAGGAAATATTCATTGAGATTTTCAGTTTTCATCTACTCCCTGAATTTGTGGTCATTCATGGATATGAAGCTTATTTTATCAAATTCAGAAACAACAAATGCAGCATTTATTTTACACTACCTGCAATTCATTCAAGGTGGTTTAATAGTTGATGAATTAACCAAATGAGTTATCAGATTAATTTGGAGGAATCAGAATCTGCTCCCTGAGATGTGCTATAGTGTCTTAAGCCTTTAAGCAGTGAAATTGACTTTACAAAATGAAAGCGCAGAAGAAATGGAAAGAAAGGCGTCTAAACCATTCTCTAATGATTTTAACCTTGACTTTTAAGTAGCTTGAGCATATGGTTAAACATCTCACACAGTGCTTTATTTTGAGCTCTGAACTAGTTTTGTTTTTACGCTATCTAATTCCAAGATATAAAGGCACTGGTGAAGATGTAGCAATGTAGAAATCAAACGTTTTGTGTAAGTGCATTTTGGGGTGTGGAACAGGGACTTCTTTGAATGTAAAAAGGTAGAAAAATGCAAGTTTAAGAACAACTTAACTAGTATTATAACTATACAGTTTAAATATAACTCGCTATTTATCATGTAGAGATTAATCACAATGAATGTAATCGAGATAACTGATATGATGCAGAAGGGTTGTCGTTGCAGGTGCACAGATATGAATTCCTTCTCCTCAATCCTCACAGGTACATTATTACCGAAATACTCAACATCACCGTTTCCTCAGTGAATACAATGTGTTTCAACATCCAACAGCGTGGACTTGACTACTCTTGGAATCATATAGTGTCTTTGTCAAACTGGACAAAGACACTATATGTGGGAAAATATTTCTTGGTCCACTCTGTAGGATGTTGGAATAAATTTCATACATTGAGGTAGACGTATTGTTGCCAACCAACAAAAACAGAATATACATTCATGTTTTCATATATGTATGAAAGTATTAAAGAATGTGAAACTACATAAAAGCTGTGGGTTGTGCTGAGCTGGTTCAAGGCTATTATGCCAAACTCAAGTCAAGGTAGTCAATTAAGAAAAAGATAAATGGATGGCAATTTAATTAGGATTACTGGACATTGTCCTTGACTCTTCTCTTTGATTTTGGTATCATTGCAAAAACTGTGAGATTATATATTTTTTATATAAAGTTAATTGAACAGATAGTGATTTGTTTAAGCAGATATACAAATGTAAGCTTAATATACCCAGTAAACTACTTTGAACACTTTGATGTAAGTTTTTTTATTGTTATTAGTTTTAATCCCAAAGCTACCGCAACCCCAAACTGATATTCAAGACCTTATTCGGTCATGTGTTTTGAGACGTTAACAAAAGAACATTCTTCTGCTTCATGCTGAACAGTTATAAAGCAGTCTAAAAAATGTGACCTGCTGGCAGAAACATATGTGCCTTGTAAGCAAACAAAACCTATTAGAAAATTAACATCTTCTGCTTCTGTGTTCCACTGAGGTGATTGTTCTGTTATGTTTATAAACACTATACACATGTTGTTTGGAGTCGTCCTGCTCACTCTCCTTAGGAAGAGGCATTGTCATTCTCTATACTAGAGCTTATTAAATGCCATCTGAAGGGCCCTTATAGACCAGGTTTTAAGCATACCCAGCATGAGCACAGCAGATCAATAAAAATGACTGGCTAATTGACTAAGCCATCTGTTCTCTTGCTGGGATATTATGAAATCTTTCCTTTGACAGAAAGAGTTGAGAGCTACTAGTCAACCCTACTTGAATCTAAAGAGCAAGAGGGAAATGAAACATATGATATGGATACATGAATAGATATTTGTTATTAACACCTTTACACCCAAAATTAAGTTAACTATATTTTGCATTGTAATACATTGAAAATAACTCATTAGCATATCAAACGACCATTTTCCCACCTTTTTAAAGCAGGACTGATGTGCCCCCTGTGGATAAACACAATCCTTTGTTTTATATCTCTCCAAGTACCCCGGAGAGACATAAAACCAAATGCATTTAGCAGCCAGAAACCAGACTTAAGGAGTTAGAATGAGTGAAATCCCTGTACAGTACAGATACAAGATGTTACTGTAATTTCCATATACAGGCATTATGTTACATACAGATGTTTTTATATTCAATTGGTATGTTTTTGTGGAAGCTGCATTGCTAATAATCTCATTATGATCACTACAAATCCTCATACGCAGGAGAATATTATTTATCTTTTTCACAGTTACTGTATCTAAAAGTATAGATCAGGGGGTTGCAGTGGATGTGATTTACTTAGATTTTGCCAAAGCTTTCGACACAGTTCCACACAAAAGGTTACTATTTAAATTGAGAAAAATTGGTCTAGATGAAAATACTTGTTCTTGGATAGAAAACTGGATAAAAGATAGGGTACAGAGAGTGGTCATAAATGGTACATTTTCAAGATGGACACCAGTGGTAAGCGGTGCCCCTCAGGGGTCTGTTATAGGACCAATACTATTCAATTTATTTATAAATGACCTTGAGATAGGCATTGAAAGCCATGTATCATTGTTTGCAGACGACACAAAACTAGGAAAAGTAATACAATGTGAGCAGGATGTTACTTCGCTGCAGGGGGATTTAGATAAATTGGGGGACTGGGCACTTAAATGGCAGATGAGATTTAATCTAGATAAATGCAAAGTTATGCACTTTGGAGTGAAGAACACACAAGTAATTTATACCCTAAATGGTACGGAGTTAGGGAAATCCAAGCAGGAGAAGGATTTGGGAATAATCATAGACTTCAAACTAAGTAACAATGTGCAATGTCAAACAGCAGCCGCCAAGGCCAGCAAAGTATTGGCATGCATTAAAAGGGGAGTTCACTCACGGGATGAAAACATAATTTTGCCTCTGTATAAATCAATTGTCAGGCCGCACCTTGAATATGCCGTGCAATTTTGGGCACCTGTCTTAAAAAAAGATATTATAGCGCTAGAAAAAGTGCAGAGACGGGCAACTAAATTAATAAGGGGAATGGAAGATTTAAGTTATGAGGAAAGACTAACAAGCTTAAACCTGTTTAGTTTAGAGAAACGGCGCCTTAGAGGGTATCTGATAACCTTATATAAATATATACGGGGCCATTATCAACCATTGTCTGATAACGTATTCATTAACAGGACTATACACAGGACAAGAGGTCATCCATTTAGACTGGAAGAAAGAAATTTTAGCTTAAAGCATAGGAAGGGTTATTTTACGGTGAGAACAATAAAGCTGTGGAATTCTCTGCCTGTTGAGGTGGTTGGGTCAGAGTCTGTACAGACTTTTAAAAAACGACTGGATGACTTCCTGCAGACACAGAATATTAAGGGTTATAATATTTAATATGTGGGTAAAAGCTTCTTGATCCAAGGAGAAATCTGACTGCCATTCTGGGGTCAAGAAGGAATTTTTTCCCAGTATGTTGCATATTTCAGACTGGGTTTTTTGCCTTCTTTTGGATCAACAGCAGTAGGTTATGTGGGAGAGGCTGAACCCGATGGACGCATGTCTTTTTTCAGCCTATATAACTATGTAACTATCTCAGAATAACAATGTTTGTGCGAAATTTCTATTTTACCCTGTATTTAATTCTTAACTTCACATCCCAGGATTCAAATAAATGCTATAATAATTTTTTTTTCAACAAAATGGCTTGTTAGTTAAGGGGTTAACATTATCTCATATTTAAAATCCATGTTCCTAGCCATTGCACATAACTCCACATGCCTACATAATGTAATAGTTTTGGAAGTTAAATACAGAATGTTGATACCGGAAGATCTCAGAAGCTCATACAGGGCTGCGGAGTGATTTGAGGAAGGAGACTGGGGATTATTTGTCCTCAAACTCACTCTGCTCCCAGCGGCCATGTCAGGAGGCTTACCCCACCAGGGACCAGTCCCGCAGCCCGTCCGCGGTCATCACGGGCACTAGGAGGGGGCCCACTGATCATGTATGGACTGTCGCATTGGCCTCCCTGGCTGGCTCTCACGCTCCCCGCGTTCCCCTCCATGCTGCGGTGCTGTTAAGCGTCCCATCTGGCATCAAAGATGGCACCCGTCTGGACCAATCGTCCAACAACCAATCAGCTACAACCATGATGTCAAGGCCAGCCTGTTCACGATGGCAACCTTGGTAGCATTCTACCCTGGATTCTACCCTGGATTCTACCCTGTATTCTCTGAAGGCACCCTATTCAAATCCCAGACTGCCCTACAGCCAGTGCTCAGTTTTCCTGTGCCCATTCCAAGTATTCCAGTGTTCCTGTTAGCCCTGTTCTGCCTTCTATCCTGAATCTATTCTGAATCATTTTGTAAACCCCGGATAACGACCTTTTGCCTGGAAATACCAACCACATCTGTCTGCTGCCGGATAATGACTTCTTGCCTGGAAATACCGACCACGTCTGTCTGCCACCTGATAATGACCTTTTGCCTGGAAATAGCTACCATGTCTGTCTGCTGCCCGATATCGACTTCTTGCCTGGAAATACCTACTACCCTTCACCTGCCATCCATCCTGAACTCTGCAAATCCCACGTTCAAGTTACAGAACTTTCATATTACTAGAACCCGTATGCCTACCCCATTTGCCTAGTTTGCAATATTGTTCTCACACCTTAAAGTGTGTCCATCTGGTCTCCTCTGCATACTGAACTCCAGTGACGTAACCCTAACAGATAAAATAGAGCCTGATAAAATGGAGTTTCCAGAGGTGGTCGAGGCATTTAACACCATGTCCCGGCAAATTGGCAACTTGAACCAAACTGTCCAGGATCTCCAAGCGAGACAAACACGGCTTCAGAAACAGGTATCTGATTTACTAGCCCACTCAACGCCTTCTATGGCCCCCTCAACCACCACCTTTGTTGACTCTCTGGCTCCCGAACCTTTGGTCTCCTTACCAGAGAGATTTTCTGGTGACCAAAATAAATATACTGTTCTTATTTGACTGTCAGTTATAAATTTCTCTGAAAACTCATTAATACACGGAAGAAATCAGGATCAAAACGGTCATATTGTTGTTACAGGGGGAACCACGTGCATGGACTCAGTATCTCCTCATTAGTAATGACCTCATACTGACTTCCTGGGATCTGTTTATAAGAGTTAAATTACCTGTATGGTGACCCTTACTGGTTCCAATACTCTCAAGCTACTATCCGTGAGCTCCGACAGGGTAAAAGACCGGTAGAAGATCAAATGCTTTACCACTGAAGAACCCATGCAAATTGGTCTAGTGAGAGGATGTCTGCTGCCTGAAGAAGTAGCTCACCGCAAGTTTAAACAGTTATGCCTGTACTGCGGTAAACCTAATCACACCGTTCGGGATTGCCCTGCCAAATCCAGACCCCATAGCGGTAAAAATCATGTCACCTCAACAAACAGTCCTCTACATTCCCTGTCCCAACACTTCTCTATCCTCCTATTACAGTGGAATGATCATCCTGTATCTGTATCTGCCATGGTGGACTTGGGCGCTAGCAGCTATTTCATGGACTTCACTTTGGCCACATCTCTTGGTGTTCCTTATGTAAATAAAAAAATCACTGTTAAACATACAATGTGTTGACGGGTCTCCTTTGATCTCCAGCCCACTTATCATGGAAACTATTCCCCTACAAGTTCATATAGGGTACGATCATAAAGAGATACTCCAGTTCAATATGGTAACATACCCCTATTTCCTGTAATACTTGGCAGATCCTGGCTCCCGACCCATGATCCAGTCATATCCTAGGCCTCAGGAGCATTGACGTTTTCTTCTAAAAACTATACTAATTTCTATCTACGTTCCTCTATATCCAGAAGCTGCATCTCCTCCATTCTTGATAAAGAAATGAAGCCCTCCATTGTTTCTCTTGCCCAAGTGTATGCCGAGTTTTCTGATGTATATAACGAAAAAAGGAATTGAACACCTACTGTACCTCCTCATAGCAAATATGATAGTCCCATAGATCTCCTAACAGGAGCCAACATACCATTTAAATGTATCTACCCCTTGTCAAAACCCAAACTTTAGGTCCTCAATGAATATATACGAGAAAGCCTTGAAAAGGGGTTCATCAGACCCTCTTCATCTCCGATGCAGGCATATTGTTCATCGAAAAGAAGAACGGTGGTTTACAACCCTGTGTAGATTATAGAGAATTAAATAATCTCTTATACCCGGACTCCTGGAGCAATTAAAGAATGCCACTGTCTTTACTAAAACTGACTTAAGAGGAGCTTACAACCTGTTGCGCATACGCAAAGATTATGAGTGGAAGACCGCATTCAGAACAAGGTATGGCCACTACGAATACCAGGTAATGCTGCACGCTATGTAACACCCTAGCCACATTTTAACATCTAGTGAATGACATTTTAAGAGATCTCAATGTCTTTGTCGTGGTATTTTTAGATGACATACTCATATATTCCACTTCCCTGGATCTGCATATACGCCATGTCAAGTAAAAGAGCTAAACTGCCCGTTGCTGGAGTCTAAACGCACCCTTCACCTTTCCAACCTGGTGTTTAAGAGCTTTTCTGGGAAGCTGCCACCCTATCTGAATAGGCTGCTACCCCCAGCAGTTCCCTCATCCTTTAACCTCCGATCCAGGACCAGCACCCTCCTTGCAATACCACAATACAAAAAGACAGTGGCTTGGTCCTCATTTTCCTACAGAACACCGCAGTTATGGAATAACCTCCCAGACGCCATCAAATCTTCCCCCAGTCTTAAGTCACTCAAGAGCTCCCTATTAATATACCTCAATACGGAATGCACCTGTAAACATGTAAAATAATGACTATTTCCTAAATTTTTATTTTCTGTTAATATGTATATTTGTGTTTTTTTTAAATATCTTGCATTATATTACTTTGTATTTCTGTAACAATTGTAACATTTCAATGTTATTGAACCCAGGACAGACTTGAAAACGAGAGAAATCTCAATGTATCCTTCCTGGTAAAATACTTTATAAATAAAATAAAAGAATGTCCGCTCATGTACAGTTCTAAGAACTTTAGGAGACTTTAGCAGTTGCGAGACTTTAACATCTGACCGCACCACTGCCGGTATTGGTTTAGCAATACATCTCCCTCTGATAACATAACTGCTCACTCTTAAACGTCATGCGGTCCTCCTGCTATATGCAGAGAACGTTCCCCACACGTCTTCCACTAAGTGGGCTCTGCTTGTTATACTCACCTCTCTTCTCCGGGGTCCTGTGGTGATCTGACTTCATATACCCTAAGCTCCTGGAAAAACTAGTCTTCAACCGCCTCTCCCTCTTCCTGTCCTCTAATACCCTACTTGATCCCCGTTGTTAGATATTAATTCTACTAATGATATATGCTGCTAATTGTCTCTCTGAGTACCTGTTAACATTGACCATTAATCTAGTCTGGTCTTCTCTGTATTTAGGCCTTTTGTTCATAATACCTAATTCTGCTTTTAGGCTGGGGTCAGACCAGCGCACTTTTAACGTGCGTTCTGGCGCACATAATTACGGCCGCACTAGCAGCAGATGACGGGCAATGACGGCCAATATACGATGTACAGCCGCACAAAAGTCCGGCCGTGCAACGCAAGTGGAATTTGAACGCATTTTTTTGAGAATGCAGAACCGCTAGTACTGACGTACTGAGTGCGCAGCTGCGGCATAGCGGCGTGTTTGCGTGATTAGGAGATGTCAGACGCTGCTAATGTCCAGCCTACATAACGTCCAGACGCAAAAAGAGTTTTATTGACGATCCGTACAAAATCACGCCTGAAAATGTGCGTCGTCTGACCGTTTTTGCGCATTCCGTGAAAAAATACGTCAATGCGTTCGGACGCACTTTTTCACTTTCGCGAGGAAAAATGATTTCGTCTGACCCTAGCCTTAATGATGATCTTTTATTCTGCTGTCTCAGCTAACTCTGTTTTTCTGTACCTTGATCATTTCTGCTCATCTCATTTATTGACATAACTTCATTTGACTGAGCCGATTATCGATTTGTTCCTAAAGACGAGTTCATGTCGACCTGACCAATGTTAAATTGATAACTTGCTACGTGCGGTGATGGCTTTCACTATTAATTAATCTAAGCCCCATCTTTTAATATACTTTAATGCAATTAATCTATGCAATGTATGTTTCTGATTGGTGAGCTGCGTCTCACCCGCTATTGTACCACCCTGTGTCCTCCCCATTCCTCCCCTTCTCTTTTCCTGTATCCTCCCACCTGAATCCTTTAAAAGACCTAGCTCAAGAATAAATCAATAGAATGATTGCACACGAGATACTGCTTGTTCGTGTCATTCCTTCTCCGATCGATCGAGTGGCGTCTGATACATTGAAGGACAGGTGTTGAAGATAGGTGTCAGGAGAACACTTACAGAATGGTGTCAGAAGTGGGATCCTGTGATTGGGTAAGTTACTAGTCCTTTTGACTATTTTACCTCCTCAGTAGGATTACGTATCCACATTTGGGATTACGTATCCACGTTTGGGGTTACTAGCTGCTTTTATTCAGAGCGACTACGTATCCCACTATCCAGGATAGTGTTGCGGCAAATGCTAACGGAAGCAGGTTGCCTTATCTGGAGCACAGTGTATGCCCAGAAGTGTTTGATCGGTGCTGCGGGAGCAGGACAGTAAGTATATAGAAGTGCGCACAGGTTTATTTGTTTTTGCGCGTATTTAGTGATAGTATAGTTAGTTGGGAGATAGCGACACTCTCTTCTGTGTATCAGAGCCACACGCGCTGCGAGGCTGGTTGTTTGCATAAGGGAGTGGGGATTGCATGGGCCAAGATATCAACGTAACTGTGTATGTGTAAATCTCTGATGTATGCCGTTTTCTGTGCTTGTATGTTTGTGATTGTATATTATCTCTTGTAACTGTATAAGAAGTAACTGTTTAAGAAACATAGAACTGTATTTTGTTTTTGTAGACTTTGTTTGTGTAGTCTTTTCTACATAGGTGTTACGATGGGTAACTCCAGCTCCAATGAACAAAGGGAGAAAGTGTGACGGTGACGGTGTCACAGGGTGATGGTGCCTGATTTCGAGGCACTACCGAAGGGAACAACGAAAGGGGGAAAGCCCAAGATCCGATATCGTACCAGTAAGAGCCTGCCGAAGTCAGCGGGTAACTGCATAAATGCCCCAAAGGATGCAAGCCATTTCCAGATGAAACTCCTTTCGAATACGTAGGTCGTATCGCTGGTGCTTATTATACGATTCCATTTACAGATCTTCTCAATTCTTGGACGATCAGCCTTATGTCCACAGACCCGTTTCCAACAAAAGAGGCAATGGATGAGTGGCACATTAAGATGATTAAAGGTTTGTGTCTGAATGATAGAGATGCCTTCCCTTGGTTTACGGGAGACCCCAAGTGGGACAAGAAGTACATGAAGGAATGTGGTAAGGTATGGGTTGAGTTAGCCCCATATTACAATGCCCCTGGGACAAAAGCACCCAAGTACATCCCTACTGCACCTACACCCATACCACCAGCATATGTACCTCTGTGCCCACCAACATACACTTTGTTTCCACACACTACGAAGCCAGAAGTGCTGGCCTCGGCCCTACAGGCTACAGGGCTGTTAAGAGATAGAACAGCACCAATACACCAGAGCCAGATAGTGAGAGCAGCAGCTGCAGTTACACCGGTGATAGGGCACTCAGCTCACTCAGCTCCAGCTGGGGGTGATATTGGTCTAGAACATGCACACGTTCCGGGTATGGGGGCAACAGCGCAAGACGGGGACATTGGTATGGGGGAACAGGTACAGTATCGGAAAATAGAAGCTTCCGCAACGGGAGACATGTTTATGGGAGGGATTAATGTAGATTTAGTCCGTGGTGACCGTGATCGTCACCCCTCTCTATGATATGAAGATGAAAAATATCCGTTTATGTCAGCAGGTGAACACTTGATCATAGTCCCAGTAGATATGGCTGTGATAAATGACATAATTAAAGGAGCCACAGACCCGGTAAAATCACCTGCAGCCACTGTACCTAAAGAGAGCTACAAAAGGACTTAGGTTTACTATAGACACCTACCTGACACCTATCTTCAACACCTCTCTTTCAATGTATCAGACGCCACTCAATCGATCGGAGAAGGAATGACACGAACAAGCAGTATCTCGTGTGCAATCATTCTATTGATTTATTCTAGAGCTAGGTCTTTTCAAGGATTCAGGTGATGATCAATCTGGCTTCCGTTCCCTACACTCAACAGAAACTGCCCTCACCAAAGTCACCAATGACCTCCTAACGGCCAAGAACCACGGCCACTATTCTATTCTCATCCTACTTGACCTCTTGACTGCTTTTGACACTGTCAATCACCACCTTCTTCTACAGACTCAAATCTCTCGGTCTCTGTGACACTGCGCTCACTTGGATTCACTCTTATCTGTCTAACAGGTCTTTCTCTGTATCATTTGCTAGTAACTCCTCCTCCTCAATGCCTTTTGCAGTTGGTGTACCTCAAGGCTCTGTCCTTGGTCCTCTGCTCTTCTCTATCTACACCTCCTCCCTGGGCAAAATCATTAACAGCTTTGGCTTTAATTACCACCTGTATGCTGATGACACTCAGATCTAGCTCTCTTCCCCTGATCTCTCTCCTTCTGTCCTCAAAGTCAGTGACTGTTTATCTGGCATCTCCTCCTGGGTGGCTTCTCACCACCTAAAGATTAACATGTTCAGGACTGAGCTCCTACTAATTCCTCCCTCTAATGCCTCCCCACCTCCTGACTTCTCTGTCATGGTTGAGGGTATCACCATTTCCCCCTTCAAGTCAGGTTTGCTGCCTCAGAGTTACTCTGGACTCTGTTCTTTCTTTCATCCCCCACATCCAGACTCCTTCCTCCTTCTGCCACTACCAGTTGTATAATATTTCCAGAATTCGGCCATTTCTTACCGTTGACACCACAAAGCAACTCATCCATGCTCTTGTAATCTCCCGACTCGACTATTGTAATAATCTTCTTGCTGGCCTCCCTCTCTCCCACCTCACCCAACTACAATCCATTTTGAACGCCTCCGCCAGGTACATCCACCTCATTCGCTGCTCTGTCTCTGCTGCTCCCCTCTGCGAGTCCCTTCACTGGCTCCCCATCCACTGCAGAATTAAATTCAAATCTTTACCCTGACCTCTCACTAACTCAGCTCCTCACTACCTGTCCTCAATAATTACCTAATACACCCCAGCCCGCTCCCTAAGATCAAACCGTGCCCTATGTCTAGCTTCTCCCCGTATCACCTCCTCCCATGATAGACTACAGGATTGCTCACGCGCAGCTCCCATCCTCTGGAACACTCCCCCTCGTATGGTCAGACTTTCCCCTAGTTTCCCTTTCTTCAAACGCTCCCTTAAGACATTCCAATTTAGGGAAGCCTACCACCCGACTCGCTAATACTACTCACCTCCCCAACCAGTCCATCACTCTCATCTTGCAGTCCTCTCCTCCGGTTTCCACCTCCAACCCTTCTAGATTGTGAGTTCCCATGGGAATAGGGCCCTGGTTTCCTCCTGTACTGGTTTATCAAATGTTGTTCAGTCTCCGTGTATTGTAACCCTGTCTATATCGTGCCCATTTGTCCAGAGCTGGGGAATATGCTGGTGCTATATAAATAAAGTATAATAATAAAAATAAATACCCCCCTCGTGGCGCACTGACGTCATCGGGACGGGTGCAATGACGTCTGTTTCAGATGCCCCCCCCCCCGGCAAAGCCAGAAGAGGGCCTGAAAGGAAATGCCTCTCCCTCCTGATCAAGAGTAGATACAAGAGAAAGAGAAGCACTGCTGGATAGGGCAGAGTATGCCCCTTGCAGCTCTGCCTCTCTTTAACCGGTCCAGCATCATTTGGGGCCAGATTGCAGACCTCTCCCAGAGATGGCAGATATCTTGGATGACAGTCAAGCCAATGGGACCTCTCCCCACCCACTGACATCATCGCTCATGGCACAATGACGTCAGTGTGAGCATTAACCCCTAGCTGCCATGGTGGAGATAGGAGGATCCTTTGGATCCTGTTGCAGCCGCTCTGGTGAGTACAGGCGCGACGCCATTTTTTCTGTATGTATGTATATTATGCTGTAACACCAGTTAGTCATTTTTGCTGCTGTTCCTTTTTCCATGTTTTTATCTTCAACCCCAAATGGGAAGGGCTTGGTGCGTGTATAAATAAAACCCACCATTTTTCTGCCTCTCCTTAGCTGAAAAGCAGCAGGAGGGCATGCAGTTGCTCAGAGGAGCAGCTTTTGATACATTGGTTAGGACTCACTCTATCGAGAGGTGCCTTGATGGGGCGAGTGAGCTTACGCTTCAATGGCCATTTAAGCAAACTAAAACTTCTGACAGTGTTTTGTTGCACATGGAAATATATAGAAATGAGCGTAGATGACATCTTTTTTTTTTCTTAGGTTTTATACAGGGAACTGGGTTTTTACACCTGGCTGTTGCAGCCGCTCTGGTGAGTACAGGTGCGACGCCATTTTTTCCGTATGGATCCTTTGGATCCCCTATCATTCAATCCCTGGCAGCTAAAGGTTAATGCTTGGTATCAGTGGACAGACCAGAGAATGGCCTTTCCAATGATACCATACAAGACCAGGTTAAAAGAAAAATAATAATAATAATAATAAAAATTAAAAAAGTGTTTTTTATTTAGTTTTTTTATTAATGCAGCACTATTGTTCACATTTCAATTATACTATAGAATATATAACCGCAAAGACTTGGATGATAATATGTGAGAAAAAAATCATTTTACACGCTGTAGATGATTGGAAATTGTAATTTTATTCCATTTTTTGTTATATCATTCAGGCAGGGCATGACGTATACATATAATAATGAGATCTTATGAATCTGCCAAACAAAATAATATATAATTTGTCTGTGTTGTAGTATAAAACCTGACTTCAAATCGCGTTTAAACATGATGAGAAAAAAAGGTAAAAATTAGCTTAGCACACGGAGGTGAAATGGCTCAGCAGTGAAGGAGTTAATAAAATTTTGGCACACTTTTTAACTGGATCATTATAAATAATTTTTTCATCAGATTCAGTGTGCCATTCCTTGTTATAATACTGCTACTCATACCACATACGATATATCGGATTGGGGGAACCTATGATTGCAATCAGATATCCAGCACTGTTTTTCTTCTTCGTCTGGTATGAGACTACAATAGCAATTATATAATATATCTATTTCCAGCTGTGGTCTGAACTGATCCACATACAGTAAGTTCCATTAGCGGATTTAGAAATCAGTACGAGCTTAGAAAAGGCTGATTCTTACATTTTGTACATGCTCCGGAGATTTAATAGAAATGTCCCCATATTCTCTTTGGCCTTTTCGACTATTCTTTGTTTGCTAATAATATTTTCTCTTCATATATTTTTTAACCTAAGATTTTTCTTTTGTCCTTAAATGTTGCTTAACCTTCATTTTTTAATTAACAATAATATATGATGGATGATTTAGAAGTCTACTAGTACAGGTTGGTACACCTCTTTCTTGAAAATTCGAGCTCTCATTGACCTAAACACTTTCAAATAAATCAACCATAGAATCAATATCCTTTTACTCAGTTAACTGTTATTACAAAAGATACTTTTACATGCTATTTATGGAATTATTTTCTTTGCATAACATTATTTAATGAAATATTTCCAATAAATAATTCAACAAATAGTGTAATGCTGGATGTAATCTTATATGTACTATTGCAGCTGTAACTTGACTTTTCATAGTTTAACCGGTAAGTCAAGCAGAAGCTGCAGTCACCTTCTTCTGGAAAATACTACACCTCTTCCAGTCTTTTGTATGGCATTTACCCTTCCGACAACCTCTGAAGATGCAGTTAAATTCAGCCCTTTATAGATTTAAGCCATTTAGTCCACCAATCCTAAAAATAACTCTACATTTAATTTATAAAAAATAACTCATATATACAGTATGTACACATTTAATTTTTTTTCCAAAATATGACTATTAATAGATCAGGTACATGAAAAAGATACATAAACAAAATAGCAGCAGTCAACCGAACATAGACTACAATGGATGATACAATCAGCACAAGGTGGGTGTAGAAATTAACTATGCTAAAGCCTGTGTGAGGAGGAATTGGTGAGCTGACTAGACTAGCAAGGAAATAAAATCAGTCGATTTTGACCCCTAAAAGAGTTATAAGACCTAGCTACATCTCATCCGTTAAATGGAGGCCAGAAAACTTGGGAGTGTGTGATCTGTGGGTGTGGACAGGATTTGAGAGGTTCTCTGAAACATTTGTAAAGCATACTAGGACGAGTAAAGAAAAGTATTTTTCAACGATTGTCTTGTGTCCTGTGGAAGCAGTTTATAAAGTGGGACCAATTAAAAATATATCAGCAGTTAAAAAAAATAAAAAATGAATGAGTGGGAACTCCAGCGGAGTAAAGTGACATGCATGATTAAGGCCTTTGGGCCGAAACGTCACGGATTTTGACTCATGGGGTCTGCTGTCCCTAAATAACGTTCTCGTCACTTTACTCCGCTGGAGGTCCCACGCATTCTTTTTTTACTGCTGACATTTGGGACTAGCGGCATCCCTACTTGAGTGGTGACCTCATGGAGTGCTTGGTATGGGCTCCTATCCGCCGGAGACCGCATTGCTTCTGTTCTGTGTTGTTTGGGTGAGAAGCTGGGTGTTAATTTAAACGTCCCATTCAGGAGTTGCAGGAATGTGAAGATGTGGAACAGAGGAGCCAAATCTACGGACTGAGTCCCAAAACAATTAAATAAAACAGCAAGACCATAAACAATGCCATAGATTTGCAGGAGAATGCTGACATTTAAAACAACTATCATTGGACAATAAGAGTACGCAAACCATTCTAATAGGCCCCATATAGGCTCAGTGGAGGATTTTGCACTTCATTTCCCAGTAACTCGAGGAGGAGGGAATACATCTGCTAGAGAGTCTTGTGGCTCTGATCAAATCCTGGGGTGTGAGGGAGGGGAAAACAGTCACTTGGTAAGCGCTGTCCAGGGAAGATGTGTAGCTAGCACTGCCTATAAAAGAGCGTAGATGTGGGAAGTAGAGGACGGAAGCATGTTCGCAGCAAGTACTATTGAATCAATTGGGTTGGCTAGGTCAGAATGGGTTAAACTGTGCGTGACAAGAAATTGCCTTAATTGCAAATAATATATTGGGCGTATGTGGAGGGGGGCCATTACCAGGTCCTTAAATTCTGTGTAGGACATGCCTTTTACAAAATGTCATACTTGAGGCAAGCCCCTGTGGGCCAAAGTTCAAAAGATAGGAGCTGGGGAAGCTTGTTGAAAGTTTGGTTTATGTAAAATCGGGGACCATATTGATATCAGCCAGAATAAGCCAAGGCATTTGCAGATCTTGATCCAGGCCATTTTGTAAAGCAGAGGATTGTTTTTTATAGTAGAAAGGGTTTCAGGGTAGTGTTGGTTGAGGAACGCTAACGGAGATCTCGAGGGCAGCAACGCTTAATCAACTGTATAGTCAACATAATGGGAAGAGCTCTGTAGCCAATCTATTGCATAGCGATAAAGCGCTGCTAAGCTATAGTCAGATACAGTAGGTGCAGGAAGTTAATGCCACCTCATGAAAGCGTCTGCTGGAGACTACAGAGAGAAATGTGGGCCTGCTGGTCTTGCCAAATGAATGAAGGAAAGAGTTTGTGAGCTCCTTTATGATTAGCTATTTGCAGTAGAATGGGTAAAACCTGTAAAGGGTAAAGTAGTTTTGAGAATAAGAATTTTAATAAGAAACGCATGGCCTAGGTAAGAAAGCAAGAGACACGAGTCAAAATAGGGTCAGTATTCAATATACAGTGTATATATATAGATAGAGAAATCAGCAGGCAAAAGAACACCCAGAAACTTTATATGAGGGTTCGTCGCCCATTGAAACAGAAATTTTCAAAACCAGTCACCTCTAGGTATGGGTTCCAATGCAAGAGCCACGGTTTTGCCATAATTAATTTTGAATCCGATGCTATTTGAAAAGAGTCTAATAGGGAAAGTAACCTTGGGGCATCGAAGGTTGGATTAGATAAAAACAATAAAAGAACGTCAGCAAAAGCTACAATCTTCAGAGTAACTGCCTGGTTCAAATGCCAGCAATATTGCCGCTAGCTTTTATAATAAAGACGAGAGGTTCCGGAGCCAAGTTAAATAAGAGGGTAGGCAGATGACAGCCTTGGTTGGTCCCTATCTCCAGCACAAAGGGGTCAGAGTTCAACCCATTCTCTGTGACCACTGATGAGGGGTGAGAGTAAAATACCAGAAACAGTGCAAAGAATTCCCTCCCAAAAAAGTGGAATTTGATAAATCGAATAAGATAATCCATTGAGATTGTAAAGAAGGCCTTATCAGCATTATCAGCATTATCACTACCTGTCGCTGCTATGGCTATGCGGATATTTTTAGTGGAATACGGGCATGTAGAAACCCTGTTGTTAATGGGCTAATCATAGAGGCCAATGGGGCCTGCAGAAGTCGATCCATGATAGTGGATATGATTTTGAGATTCGTATTAAGTAAGGCTATAGGGCGATAGGAGGTTACCAAAGTGGGTTCCTTACTGGGCTTAGGGAGCACTACCAACCGAACCTCATTGAAAGCAGGCGGGGAAACACTTTGTAAAATGTTGTTGTAAAGGGTAACTAGATATGGAGTAACAAAACAAGAAAGTAGTTTGAAATATTCCGCCCCAAACCAATCAAGGCCTGGGCTATTGCTGTTTTTAAGGAAGGAAATAGTGTTCTGTTCCTCCTTGGCAACATTTTACGGCTGTGAGCTTGATGGATAAATCATTTGGACCTGCCTTATAAAAGTCAGTGAAGTAGTTGCAGAAGTTATTAGCAATGGATAAGGGGTCTCTAAGAATTTAGCACTCAGAAGGTCATCAGAAAGGAAATATAGGGCCTGGTTGAGGTTTAGGAGTGGATTAAGTTGGCTACCAGGTGGCCTTGTGTCTTCCCATATCAAAAGCACCTATAGCGTTAGTATTGCCAGTAGCGATGCTTGGCTGGTAACCAGGGTGTTATATTTAACCTTAGAGTCTTTGTAAGCTTGAAGAGATTGAGAAGTAGGGTCAGAAAGATATGCCTTATAACTTTCCATCAAGTTAGTATGAAGTGTGGTAAGGCGCGTTAAGGCCTTCTCCAGACTCCGGTAACATATTCAAATGATATGACCCCTATTGATCAGTTTCAAAGCCAACCAGAAGAGGTCACGTCGTCAACAACAGCAAGACTGTCATCTGTATAATTATTCCAAGACAGCTCCAAGTACAACTTAAACATCCCAGAGGTTCTGAGTTCTCCAAATGTGAGTTGAAATTGGGATTGCAAAAAGTGGGGAGATGTCAGCGCCGACCAGCAAGGTGACTGAGAGCGGTCCAGAACAGGGTCTGGGACATCATTAAAATTGCCTCCCACAATCCTAAAAGTGACATTGTGAAGGTGAAGTAGTGGGAGAAGTGTTGAGAACATTTGAGGCATAAATATTGAGTAATTTTAATGGTTCTTGCTTATTGTGAGGTTTATTATTATTATTATTATTCTTTATTTATAAAGCGCCAGCATATTCCGCAGCGCTGTACAATAAGCACAGTATAGACAGGGTTACAATACATTGAACAACATTTGACAAACAGTACAGGAGGAGATGAGGGCCCTATTCCCGTAGGAACTCACAATCTAGGAGGGTTTACAAGTGTATATCGGCCCTCAGGGTCATTTATGGTGTCTAGAACAATGTAGGGAATGTGTTTGATAAGGAGGATTGTGGCGCCCCTTTTTTTCTGAGTACTAAGGGCTTCATGCGGGGGGGGGGTTACCAAATGGAAATATGGAGTTGCAGGGTGAGAAATTCAGCAATAAGAGGGGTGAGGGACCATCCCAGCTGCAGCCCCAACACCCCGAACAGTTCAATATAGTGGCTGGCGAAGAGGAGATCCGATCACCGTTGTCCTGGAAATAAAATGAGGCATCCGCCAGGGTGTCAGAAAAAATTAACCTGACCATTCAGCAGCACTCGCAGTTGGACCAGGTATTGGAGTATGAAGTGCACATGGTTGGTGGCCAGCCTGGAGCAGATCGGGGCGAAGGCACGACAGCGTTGGGTCAGAGATACAGAGATGTTTTTTAAAAGGCGATTGCGGTATGCTTTTATAGATCGAATTTTGGTGAACCCTTTCCACAATTAGCGGAGTATCTGAGTCTGCAAGACCCAGAGCTGTGGGAAGCCAGAAAGAGGCCAATTCCTGAAGCTGAGGGCCCTTCACTGGCTTTGGTAAACCCACCAAGTGCAAGTCTGTCGACTTCGATTATCCAGGTCTTCCACCTTCTCCAGAAGGGATGATAGGAGAGTGTTATGGGATTCTACCACTCTTTTGAGAGCGGCAGTTTCATCTTCCAAGGTTGAAATGTGTTCGTCCACCTCAGTGATTCTCTGAGCCTGCGATGTGAGTTGTTAAAGAGTCAATTGTATTCTTTTGGAGAGGCGACACAGTTTTTTATCCAGAAGTGGTGGCATGATCACAATGATTTCTGCCAAACAGGCACTGGTGTCTTGGGTTTGCAAGTTATGAGGTGGTTAGGCGGAGGACAGAGGGTGAGGCGGGGAGCTGCCTGAGTCAGACCAAGCAGGGGATTTAATCAAGACTGCTGAACCTTCTCCTTGGACTTTTTTGGTATTCCTTATCGAACTTTTAGTGGTTGATGCAATAAACCCGCAAGGACAACTAAGTAGATGAAAATATGAAAAAGGAAAGGCAGTCAGCCTCACGGGTGGAGGAGCCTAAATTTTTTTGCAAAAAGTCTACAGTTTATATAGCTATAGCCAGTCCACAACAACGAACAGCCGAAAAAAATTGTGCCAGTGACAGCAGAAAAATTGTGTAGCATTAAAAACAAAAAAGCGTAAATGGGGTCATGGGCTCAAAGGGTCCACCTAAAAAAATTAAGCTCAGGGCCTTAAAGGTTGGGCATATTTAGAGGAGCTTTGGCGAACATTTAGGGTAGGGCCTCCCTGAGGGATTAGGAGATCAATCAACTATTTAGCTGGTCCGTGATGGAGGACGGTCAACAAAAATTGTACCTGAAGCGTTGTAGTGCTGTAGGATTCAGGAGTGAGGCGGGGTGCGAGGGGGCAGAAAATTGCCAAAAAGATGGCGTTTAAGGCCCCTGGCACACGAGCGTTTTTATGGCTCAAATTCCCTGCGTCCGTGGGTTTTTGACGGGGAAGGCCATCCACCGGACGTGAAAAAGCCCTCCCCGTCAAAAAGCGGACGCTGAAAGGATACAAAGCGCGATTCTCCATAGGAGGATCGCGCTTTGTACGCTGAGCGCAGAGAGTGGAAGGAACGCCCACTTTTACGGACGTTCCTTCCTCTGCTCGTGTGCCGCCAGCCTAATAGCTGGTTCCGGGAGCCCACCAGGTCAGAGAACTGGGAGGAAAAAGTTAAATTTATAGGAGTGGATGTACCTCAGACCTCGTATAGAGCCGTCAGAAGCCACAGGCCTGAGTGGGCTATGGTTGCGTAGTGGTTTACCACCGTGATGTCCCATGCCCCACGCAGGCAAAACTCAGTTCCAGCAGTTCGCACGTCCGTGGAGGAAGAGCTGTGGGGCAAGAGGTGCCCCCAGCAAGCGGAGACACTGAAACAGCTGCCCAGTTCCGACTACACGCAGCGTCCAGCCCCAGTGTGTTCTGGTGGCAGTGGGATTTGGTATGATATGGGGAGTGCCGGTGGGTGTCCCAGCCAGCTAAAGTGAGGGTAGCCTTCCGCTGGTGTATGTGGGGACATGTAGCTGAGTCGTGACCACGGGACTTCCAGGGTATAGAGAAAGGGCATCAGTATCGCAGCGGGAGTCCAGGATGTGCACTCTGATGGGTGCCCTCCTTCACGCGAGCAGATCATCAGAGGATGACTGTCCAGGTCGTTAAACACTGTGCATGACTCAACTGTAGAGCGTAGATAAAATGCTGTCATCTTAGTCGGCCTGCCTGCCAGAAGACCATATATTTACATTTTAAAGCATTTATTATATTACTATGGGAATCGATCATGTAGCATCATTCCCTGTCCTAGTTTGAATAAATATCTGATGATGCCTCATGCCTGAAAAACTAAAGTAATCTTAAGTAATCTTCATGTTTATATATTTACCACAAAAAACATGTGATAGTGTCATGGGGGCACCCAGCATGAGCCAAGGTGGGCCTTTGTACTGAATATTTAGCCCATGAGGAAGATTAGCTGCTGGCTGCATGGACACAGACCACAGTGCACCGATACCAGACAAGAAAAACAACAGAACACCTGGAACAGGAATGGCAGGAGAACCTCATAAGAAATAACAGAAACAAGAGAACAGGCAGAAAGAGGGTTAAACAGGATACAAGACAATGTACTCACACTCAACAGCAACACAGGGAAACCCTGAACTGGGATGACGTCCTTACAGTGGTCTCTAAACTAAAATGAATATAATGCTGCTGGGTAATACACAGAACAGGACACAAGGAACATGCAATAGAATTGTCAGAACCAGAGCCAAAGGAGCAAGAGCCAGGAGAATATGTCAGACAAGCCAAGATATGATCCCAGAGAGAGAAGTCAGAACAGCCAGGAATCAGGAACCAGAATAGCATACAGGGTATAACAAGAGTGTAGTCAGAATATAAACCAAGATAATACACAGAGCGGGTAGTAGGAATAGCAGAGATCATACACGGGATTACCAAGACAAGATATAGTACCAGGAGTACAGGAAGCACTGACTCTCAGGAAACAAGACCCTCAAGAACAGGAACCCATGCAAGAGCAAGGAGCCTCTGTGCTGCTTGCATATTTATAGGGACAGGGCAGATCATGTGACCCCAGGCCAGAACAGCAGCAGGGGAATCCAGAAGTGGCATAGGACCAAATGGCAAGGCTTCACAAAGGAAGAGCTGGCCTGGATCACTCACCACCAGGGTGGAAACATGACAGATAGGAACACCAATGCTATAGTGTACTATACTTTATTAATTAAATGATGGGATTTATTTACACAGAAATAATGACATATGAAGTATTCTTCATTCTGCATTTAGTACCTGAACACAGTTTAATATCAATCATAGACCAGGTCTATCTGCATACAATATTATTCTTAATAAAACATAGGTCTTATTCTTTAAGCAATAACTTTTCAAATGGCTAAGAGTTGGCTCAAAATTACTGTTATTTTTTCCAACCCATCCCTCCCTGTTCAAATGTTATAAATACTTCTGGAGCTTAGTGACATTCAGAATTTAATGGCTTACCCTTACAAAGTAAGGTATTCATGTTTCCCCTCCACCCTAAAATATTGGTTTGACACATCACTAGTAATCTAACAGTTCACAAGCTGCATATCGTTACCCTCTAACTTCAGTGTATTTGTGGTGACATTAATAACGTCTGACGGAGATAATTTAGCCCGAGGCATCAAAAATGTAAAAATAATTATATTTTAGGTGCTTTCAAAATGATGGAATTTTAAGTAATTAATGGACTTTGCTGCATCTGCGTGAGCCAACTTGATCCATTGTCCCTAAAGAATTCAATACATACAGACAAAACCCTAAGTCACTCTTGCATAAATAAGACTGCTAATGGTCTGACAAGATACATTAATTATTTCAACAATTATTGATGAGTCTTCATTGGACGTTTTTCTCAGTTCTATTCCTTGTTAGACTGTAGTAACTAATGTACCACTAGATACCTGTCTGATAAAATAGTGTTTCTAAGTACTTGATAGCCAAGTGCAAACAAAAATATAGATTTGAATAAAAGGTTGGCAGAAGACTTAACCGAATATTTATTTTAAAGTACACTAGACTAGACACCTCTCTCATATATATATATATACATATATATATAACGAACGATCACTCCTGCACTCCAAAAATAGAAAAATGCCGTGCCCGGTGCCCACTCAGCAAATATAGAGAGAGGAATAGCGGCACACTCGGTCTTTCCAAATGTAACAATTTATTGTGGAAATTCAACCATTCAGTCCGCTAACCGCGGACTTTCATCAGGATACAAAAATACAATGAAGAACATACATATATATAATAAAAACACTACTCACCAATTAGTGTGTCAAACTACCCATGCTGCACAAACGCCGTCTCAATCAGATGACGTCAGCAACCCAGCAACCCAAAGTGACCCGCCCATCACCATGGCAACCGAATGGCGTCCTGAGCAAGAAACACTAGAGATAAAGAGGGCGCAGGCAAATTCTCAATGCGTGGTAAAAAACATAACTAACATGTCTGTATTCCATACCATTAACTCAAGAGAAAAGTCTCACACACCTGCACAACTACCCTCCTCCAAATGCGTCCCCATAGGACCAAGAAAAAATAAAAAAATAATAAAAACACACTGACATAGATGAATCAGTGACAGCGCCTGATGCCCAGTATTCAAATATACAGAGTAAGGGGTCGAGGAAAATACTATTCCGTATGTCCATGATATACAGCTGACAAAGCACTCATTATGAGCCCCAAGGATCATAAACAACAAGAAGATGAAAGAAAGTCTCGATTCACAGGCAGTACGCCCCTAGGGAAAGCTAAAAAACATAAATGCAAACAGAGCTGTAAACACCCAAGCATGGGAAAAACAAGTATACAGATCAAAGTGGGCCTAAAGAATATGGCTGTACCAGATAGGCTAAGGCAAAGGACATCAAAAAGGCAAGATGTTAAAAGGTAAAGCATTAGAAAAATAAAACATTTAAGGTGAACAAACCGTTTGAGGGGCCAATCCAGACTGTGGTATATTGGTCACATCAATACCTCAAGCCGTATACACCAAAAATATATGTATATTTATAATAAGTTATATGTCACAATAGCCACATCCCCATCCCCAAAAAAGGGGGAGACCACAACAATAAAAAAGCACCACTGATCTATTATAACAAAAAACTGGTCTCTCCCATGCTCAGGTGTCCCGCAACAGAGACAAGAAGCCAAAAAGGCACCCCCTATTAGTTAAATAAAAATGAAAAACGACTGCAGAGTATCACCACAAAAAAAAACCCTGTAAAGACAAATAAGCATCCATGATATCAAATAAAGGATTGGTACGAGAGTCTCTCATTAAGGCCCCTAGGGCAGATAGTATCTAACTCCCTGATCCAAAATGTTTCCCTTCGTAAAAAGAAACCACTCCAATCTCCACCTCTCCTGGGGCACGGGACATGGTCAATGGCCATGAATTTCATAGACGGTAGTTGATGACCCTTCTCTAGAAAATGCCTAGCAACCGGTTTATCGCTTGTACCATCCCTATAAGCCAGCCGAATTGAGGATCGATGTCCCCTGATTCTCTCCCTCAGGGTGGTATCAGTCTTGCCAACATAGTGTAAGCCACAAGGGCAAGAGATCTTATAAATCACGTGGTCTGTGGTGCAAGTGATGCAATGTTTAATGCGATATTTTTTACTAGTGTGGGGATGGGAGAACGAAGCACCAGAAATCATGTGACTACAGGTTACACACCCCAGGCACCTAAAACAGCCCAGGTGTTGAAAACCAGTCTCATTGGAGTAGGAATGTATAGGATCTGTCTGAACCAAAAGGTCCCTCAAATTACGTGACCTCCGATGGCTAAAGAGAGGTGGTCTCTGAAAATCCTCCGGTAGAGTCTCATCACCCTTAAGTATTGTCCAGTTATGTTTCAAAATATGATTAATATCATCAGATCTAGGGGTATACACGGTGGAAAAAACAAATGTGGAGTCTTTGCCAGCCCTGTCCCTGACTTCACTCTTACAACGGGCTAAGGCATCCCTCAGAATACTAGTGGGATAACCTCTATCTAAAAAACGGGACCACATCTCCTGGATCTGAATCTGTGCCTGCTCCTGATTGGAATTATTCCTAAACACCCTTAAAAACTGGGTGTAAGGTAATGACCGCTTGAGGTGAGAAGGGTGTGAGCTACTCATGTGAAGTAGTGTATTACGGTCTGTGAGTTTCTGAAAAAGTGTGTATTCAATGTGCCAATCCCTACGAGAAATGCGAAGGTCCAAAAAATCAACAGATTGCAGGCTGACAACCGCCGTAATCTTTATAGGAGAGTCTAGATTATTGATCTGATCAACCATTAATTCTGCTCCCTGTACCGTGTCATCCATGATGATGATCACATCATCAATGAACAATCAATGATCTGTTGGTACCACATCGATTCAAACCGAAAATAGTTACAGGTCAGTACCAACTCCAACAATTCTAGGACAAACTCAATTGGGGGTCCCGAGTAGGACCTCGACGATGCCAAAACTTCCCGCATCGCCTCAATTCCCAGGTCAGTAGGTATGACGGTGTAAAGACTCTTCACATCACACGTCATAAATACTACCTCCGTCTCCGGTAAGACAATGTCTCGCAAATCAGTGATCAGCTGGGGGGTGTCTTTGAGACAGGTGTCCAAGCCCATCACCGACTCCTTCACCAGGAAATCTAACCATTTAGATAGCGGTTCCAGTAATCCACCACAAGCCGACACAATAGGGCGACCCGGAGGGTGGGTGGCGTTTTTATGAATTTTGGGCAATGTGTACAGTATAGGTGTTTGCGGATGGATAGGTAAGAGAAAATTATACAAATGTATACAAATTATACAAATGTATTAAATGTATACCGCTGGTTAAGTGGGGAGAATATACAAAGGAATACTTTTAACAGACGGAGACGTATACGTCGACCTAATATTCCTACTATTGATACCACGTCTGCTAAATCAGGTTCGGAGGTGGAGACGGCACAGACGGGCGGTAAGAATAATTTTTTAGGGGCCGGTTTGGATATTCCAGACAATACCGTGGATCGTCGACCAGACCCAGGTGTGGTCCCACACGTTGTGGGCAGGGGGGCAAAAAGCACTGGTCCACGAGGATGGCCGCCCAAACAACGGAGGTAACATCTGTCTTCAATCTTTCTGACAGACCCCTCACCCTGATTGAGATTTCACTTCTGGAGAAAGGATTATCTTTTGCCCCTACGTCCTTCCCCAATCCACTTGACCTGGAGGTTGACTTGCACAAATTTGGCAGAAATCTATGCCTTAAGGAATTCTTTAAAGCCCCTGGCACCTTGGGGAGCATTCCTCAACACAATCGGTTTAAGCCTAAGAGTTCCTTTGATCCACCGAACCACCATGCCACCATTAGAACATTTCTAAGGAAAACTCAGGATGACTTCAGCTCTTTAATTTCCCTACAGAAGAAGTTTCATACGAACATCAGTACAGCTCAACGGAGTGCCATTAAATCTTTGGCACAAGACAAGACTATTGCTATTAGACCGGCTGACAAGGGTGGGGCAGTGGTTGTTATGAATTATAAAGGTAATAGAGATGAAATCATGTGTCAGTTACAGGACCCAGGAACATACCGGGCATTACCGGGGGGATCCTACAGTGTTGATTCGTAATAAGATTGAATCGGTTCTCCTTCGGGGGTTGACCATGTCATGCATAACTCAAGATCTGTATAATTTTCTCTTACCTATCCATCCGCGAACACCTATACTGTACACATTGCCCAAAACTCATAAAAACGCCACCCACCCTCCGGGTCGCCCTATTGTGTCAGCTTGTGGTGGATTACTGGAACCACTATCTAAATGGTTAGATTTCCTGGTGAAGGAGTCGGTGATGGGCTTGGACGTCTGTCTTAAAGACACCCCCCAGCTGATCACTGATTTGCGGGACATTGTCTTACCGGAGATGGAGGTAGTATTTATGACGTGTGATGTGAAGAGTCTTTACACCGTCATACCTACTGACCTGGGAATTGAGGCGATGCGGGAAGTTTTGGCATCATCGAGGTCCTACTCGGGACCCCCAATCGAGTTTGTCCTAGAATTGATGGAGTTGGTACTGACCTGTAACTATTTTCGGTTTGAATCGATGTGGTACCAACAGATCACCGGGAACTCCATGGGGTCGGCGGTTGCGCCGATGTATGCCAATGCTTTTATGCATTGGTTTGAACATCATGAGATTATTGCTAAATTTGGTGCTAAGATATTGTATTATAAGCGGTTCATTGATGATGTGATCATCATCATGGATGACACGGTACAGGGAGCAGAATTAATGGTTGATCAGATCAATAATCTAGACTCTCCTATAAAGATTACGGCGGTTGTCAGCCTGCAATCTGTTGATTTTTTGGACCTTCGCATTTCTCGTAGGGATTGGCACATTGAATACACACTTTTTCAGAAACTCACAGACCGTAATACACTACTTCACATGAGTAGCTCACACCCTTCTCACCTCAAGCAGTCATTACCTTACACCCAGTTTTTAAGGGTGTTTAGGAATAATTCCAATCAGGAGCAGGCACAGATTCAGATCCAGGAGATGTGGTCCCGTTTTTTAGATAGAGGTTATCCCACTAGTATTCTGAGGGATGCCTTAGCCCGTTGTAAGAGTGAAGTCAGGGACAGGGCTGGCAAAGACTCCACATTTGTTTTTTCCACCGTGTATACCCCTAGATCTGATGATATTAATCATATTTTGAAACATAACTGGACAATACTTAAGGGTGATGAGACTCTACCGGAGGATTTTCAGAGACCACCTCTCTTTAGCCATCGGAGGTCACGTAATTTGAGGGACCTTTTGGTTCAGACAGATCCTATACATTCCTACTCCAATGAGACTGGTTTTCAACACCTGGGCTGTTTTAGGTGCCTGGGGTGTGTAACCTGTAGTCACATGATTTCTGGTGCTTCGTTCTCCCATCCCCACACTAGTAAAAAATATCGCATTAAACATTGCATCACTTGCACCACAGACCACGTGATTTATAAGATCTCTTGCCCTTGTGGCTTACACTATGTTGGCAAGACTGATACCACCCTGAGGGAGAGAATCAGGGGACATCGATCCTCAATTCGGCTGGCTTATAGGGATGGTACAAGCGATAAACCGGTTGCTAGGCATTTTCTAGAGAAGGGTCATCAACTACCGTCTATGAAATTCATGGCCATTGACCATGTCCCGTGCCCCAGGAGAGGTGGAGATTGGAGTGGTTTCTTTTTACGAAGGGAAACATTTTGGATCAGGGAGTTAGATACTATCTGCCCTAGGGGCCTTAATGAGAGACTCTCGTACCAATCCTTTATTTGATATCATGGATGCTTGTCTTTACAGGGTTTTTTTTTGTGATACTCTGCAGTCGTTTTTCGTTTTTATTTAACTAATAGGGGGTGCCTTTTTGGCTTCTTGTCTCTGTTGCGGGACACCTGAGCATGGGAGAGACCAGTTTTTTGTTATAATAGATCAGTGATGCTTTTTAATGGTTGTGGGCTCCCCCTTTTTTTGGGATGGGGATGTGGCTATTGTGACATATAACTTATTATAAATATACATATATTTTTGGTGTATACGGCTTGAGGTATTGATGTGACCAATATACCACAGTCTAGATTGGCCCCTCAAACGGTTTGTTCACCTTAAATGTTTTATTTTTCTAGTGCGTTACCTTTTAACATCTTGCCTTTTTGATGTCCTTTGCCTATCTGGTACAGCCATATTCTTTTTGGCCCACTTTGATCTGTATACTTGTTTTTCCCATGCTCGGGTGTTTACAGCTCTGTTTGCATTTATCTTTTTTAGCTTTCCCTAGGGGAGTACTGCCTGTGAATCGAGACTTTCTTTCATCTTCTTGTTTCTTATGATCCTTGGGGCTCATTATGAGTGCTTTGTCAGCTGTATATCATGGACATATGGAATAGTATTTTCCTCGACCCCTTACTCTGTATATTTGAATACTGGGCATCAGGTGCTTTCACTGATTCATCTATGTCAGTGTGTTTCTATTATTTTTTATTTTTTATTGGTCCTATGGGGACGCATTTGGAGGAGGGTAGTTGTGCAGGTGTGTGAGACTTTTCTCTTGAGTTAATGGTATGGAATACAGACATGTTGGTTATGTTTTTTGCCATGCATTGAGAATTTGCCTGCGCCCTCTTTATCTCTAGTGTTTGTTGCTCAGGACGACATTCGGTTGCCATGGTGATGGGCGGGTCACTTTGGGTTGTTTGTGCAGCATGGGTAGTTTGACACACTAATTGGTGAGTAGTGTTTTTATTATATATATGTATGTTCATTGTATTTTTGTATCCTGATGAAAGTCCGCGGTTAGCGGACTGAAACTTTGAATTTCCACAATAAATTGTTACATTTGGAAAGACCGAGAGTGCCGCTATTCATCTTATATATATATATATATACATACATACATACATACATACACCAAACGTAGTCCCCGCAACTCCTTTCTATTCTCTCAAGGAGACCAACTTTGAGTGCCACGGTGCCTGCTTCCAATGGAAAATTTGTAGTTTCAGCGTAGATGGAGCCGCACACGTGTCCTTGTTTAAAAACAATACATTTTATTGATAACATAAAATAAAACCGACGTTTTGGCTCAGACACGAGCCATTCTCAAGGTTAACATACACACTTTACACCAACCTATATATAGTGAAGGTAGAAAGGTACTCGCCATTCCGATTGGTGCACCCTAATTGTTCACACACCTAGAGTGCATACATTTAATTTTTCACCAGGGCATTGTATTTGCATACGTAATACTACGCATGACGTGTCTGGTGTCCATGGAAACCACGGCAACTAGCCAAAAACAAACAATTTAAAAACAATCATGGAGGAAAATGTAAGAAAAAGTAAGAAAACCATGAAAAAAACGGAATAAAGAATAAAAAATACCAAAAAAGCAATATACAGAGTGCGCAACGTGAAAACGATGCATTTGCTGAAACCGACCACTATGGGATTTATCAGGGATTCTGAAAAAACTATATTATAATGTCATGTAGAATAACTGAATTATCTATATCGGGTTTTAACAATGCTCTACTGTAAAGAAATCAATGTGGTTTACCAACAAAATATTATCCATTGTTGTAAATGTATAGAATAGTGCAGGGTCTATCGCTCTTGTAGAAAACACGAGAGAGCATTGTACTCATTAAGACCCCTGGGTACCAGGGTGTCAAGTTTTGTAATCCAAAATGCTTCACGTTGGAGCAATAACTGTGATCTATTCCCTCCTCTCCTTAACGGTGGAATGTGGTCAATCCCGATAAATCTCAAAGAAGGTAGGCTATGCTGGTATTGTAAAAAATGTTTTGCAACAGGCTTATCGGTTTGACCATCACGATACGCGGTGTTAATCGCTGAACGATGTCCTCTGATCCGATCTCGGAGCGTTAGATCAGTTTTTCCCACATAACATAAGCCACATGGGCAAATTATTAAATAGATGATATATTCTGTTTGGCACGTTATCCGATACTTGATATCAAATCTCTGTCCAGTCCATGGATGTACAAAAGTAGCACCGGCATTCATATGACTGCACGTGACACAATTAAGGCATTTAAAACAGCCTTTAATGACAATGTTACCGGTGTATATGAATTAACGGGGTCAGTGTGTACTAATAAATCCCTTAAATTTTTGGTACGTTTATAGCTTATTAACTGGGGTCTTATAAATTGCTCTGGGAGTGAATTATCGAACTGAAACATGTTCCAATGTTTATGTAATTTTGAGCTTCTTGCATGCCATATTGACCATGTATAACTGGTAGATAGATTCTGGAGAGTTTTACTTCATCTTTGTATACTGGACGCTGAAATCGGTGAGTTGCTTTTTGTAATGCTATATCTAATTTTTTCACCTTGCATCCTCTGCTGATAAATCTACTGTACATTTCTTGTATTTGTAAATTACGCTGGGTTTCATCACTGTTATATCTCAGAACACGAAGAAATTGTGAAATGGGTAAGGAATTTATTAGATGATGTGGATGGTGACTATCAGCTCTTAATAGTGAGTTTCTATCGGTAGCTTTTCGATATAGGGTGTAACCCAATTCATTCCCTTGGCGATATATCTCCACATCAAGAAATGGTATTGAATGGGCATTACATACTGCTGTTATTTTAACTGGTAATTCCAATGAATTAATCTGCCGTACCATATCTTGAAAAGATGTCTCATCGCCACCCCAAATTAGAAAAATATCATCCACGAACCTACAATACAAAAGCAATTGCTCTGAAAAAGGTGTTATCAGATGCTGTTTTTCAAAATTGTACATGTAGGTATTTGCATACGACGTGCCTTGATATGGACCGTCAAACGGACCTTGATATGGAGGTTCAGCAATACAAAATACATCGTAATTTGGCGATACAGGAACAGTTTATAAAGTCTGATACACCTGTTGACAACCAACTCAGACTGAAGAGTACTAGAGATATAAAATCAACCAACCCATTTATTAACACTTTCAATAGAACCCAATTGGAGGAAATTAAGGGTGTGATTCAAACAACAACTTCATACAAACCAATTTTGACTAAAAATGAATGGGCTGCAATTAAAGGTCTATCAAATGATCCAACTATTGTAATTCGTGCAGCTGACAAGGGGGGAGGGATTGCAATCCTGGATTATGAGTATTATGAGTAGCACAGAAATTTATGAACAGCTCTCTGATGTAAAGACTTATGGAAAAATCACCTATGATCCTACAAAAGAAATCGATCTGAAAATTCAATCAATTATCGCTATGGGTTTACAAGCAAGTTATATTAGGGAGACTACAGCTAAATTTTTAAGAGTACAATTTCCCAAGGTTCCAATTTTATATACCATCCCTAAAATTCACAAAAACGCACAAACCCCTCCTGGGAGGCCGATTGTTTCAGCTAGAGGTGGACTTTTGGAGCCTTTGGGTAAATACATTGATTCATTATCTAAAACTACAATACAGCTTCTTTCCACATGCATTAAAGGTACCTCCGACTTTTTAACACGGATTAAGGCGATACAATTACCTGAGACACCTTGGATTCTTGCTACTATGGATGTTAAAAATCTTTATACCATAATCCCACATCAGGATGGCATAGCATGTTTCAAACAAGTGCTACGAGAATCAACTGTCTATAGTGGACCTCCGATTGAATTCATCATTCAACTGCTGTCTATTACATTAGAAAGCAACTACTTCAAGTTTGAAAAGAACTTTTACATTCAAAGATCGGGAATGGCGATGGGTGCCTCTATGGCACCGTCGTATGCAAATACCTACATGTACAATTTAGAAAAACAGCATCTGCTAACACCTTTTTCAGAGCAATTGCTTTTGTATTTTAGGTTCGTGGATGATATTTTTCTAATTTGGGGTGGCGATGAGACATCTTTTCAAGATATGGTACGGCAGATTAATTCATTGGAATTACCAGTTAAAATAACAGCAGTATGTAATGCCCATTCAATACCATTTCTTGATGTGGAGATATATCGCCAAGGGAATGAATTGGGTTACACCCTATATCGAAAAGCTACCGATAGAAACTCACTATTAAGAGCTGATAGTCACCATCCACATCATCTAATAAATTCCTTACCCATTTCACAATTTCTTCGTGTTCTGAGATATAACAGTGATGAAACCCAGCGTAATTTACAAATACAAGAAATGTACAGTAGATTTATCAGCAGAGGATGCAAGGTGAAAAAATTAGATATAGCATTACAAAAAGCAACTCACAGATTTCAGCATCCAGTATACAAAGATGAAGTAAAACTCTCCAGAATCTATCTACCAGTTATACATGGTCAATATGGCATGCAAGTAGCTCAAAATTTACGTAAACATTGGAACAGGTTTCAGTTCGATAATTCACTCCCAGAGCAATTTAAAAGACCCCAGTTAATAAGCTATAAACGTACCAAAAAATTAAGGGATTTATTAGTACACACTGACCCCGTTAATTCATATACACCGGTAACATTGTCATTAAAGAAAGGCTGTTTTAAATGCCTTAATTGTGTCACGTGCAGTCATATGAATGCCGGTGCTACTTTTGTACATCCATGGACTGGACAGAGATTTGATATCAAGTATCGGATAACGTGCCAAACAGAATATATCATCTATTTAATAACTTGCCCATGTGGCTTATGTTATGTGGGAAAAACTGATCTAACGCTCCGAGATCGGATCAGAGGACATCGTTCAGCGATTAACACCGCGTAACGTGACGGTCAAACCGATAAGCCTGTTGCAAACCATTTTTTACAATACCAGCATAGCCTTCCTTCTTTGAGATTTATCGGGATTGACCACATTCCACCGTTAAGGAGAAGAGGGAATAGACCACAGTTATTGCTCCAATGTGAAGCATTTTGGATTACAAAACTTGACACCCTGGTACCCAGGGGTCTTAATGAGTACAATGCTCTCTCGTGTTTTCTACAAGAGCGATAGACCCTGCACTATTCTATACATTTACAACAATGGATAATATTTTGTTGGTAAACCACATTGTTTTCTTTACAGTAGAGCATTGTTAAAACCCGATATAGATAATTCAGTTATTCTACATGACATTATAATATAGTTTTTTCAGAATCCCTGATAAATCCCATAGTGGTCGGTTTCAGCAAATGCATCGTTTTCACGTTGCGCACTCTGTATATTGCTTTTTTGATATTTTTTATTCTTTATTCCGTTTTTTTCATGGTTTTCTTACTTTTTCTTACTTTTTCCTCCATGATTGTTTTTAAATTGTTTGTTTTTGGCTAGTTGCCGTGGTTTCCATGGACACCAGACACGTCATGCGTAGGATTACGTATGCAAATACAATGCCCTGGTGAAAAATTAAATGTATGCACTCTAGGTGTGTGAACAATTAGGGTGCACCAATCGGAATGGCGAGTACCTTTCTACTACCTTCACTATATATAGGTTGGTGTAAAGTGTGTATGTTAACCTTGAGAATGGCTCGTGTCTGAGCCAAAACGTTGGTTTTATTTTATGTTATCAATAAAATGTATTGTTTTTAAACAAGGACACGTGTGCGGCTCCATCTACGCTGAAACGAATATATATATATATATATATATCTGTTGAGACTGAAAAATAGGGTAGGAACTGCTGCCTACCGATGAAGCACAGAGACATTTTGGAAGTATTATGCAAAAAATTATCATATTTTGTAGCTAAATCATTATCAATTTAAAACAAATTTTTAAATATATATATATATATATTTTGTAGATTGTCCGGACCTGAAGAAGAGAGGTATACGCTTGAAAGCTCGTCTTTTAAATGTAACTATAGTTCAATAAAAAAGGTATCACTACATACTGCTATACTCGGGTATATATATATATATATATATATATATATATATATATATATATATATCCATCCTTCACTCATTTGAGTGTCTTCCATTTTATACGATAAAAAAAAAGGAAAAAAAACTGCTAGGATTTAATGTATTCAATCAGGGCATTGGTTTTTCAATTGCAGAGGTCTGACTTTAATTTTCTGGCTGATGCCCCAAATAAAATAGGTATTACGAGCTCAGTAGAAGCATAGTTTATGTGCACAACTCAGCACAATCAAAGTCAGTTAAAAGGGGTCAAGGGCTGAAGCAGACGTAATGCAGATCAGGATTAAGATTCTTATTTCGAGATTTGCTGAAAAGCCTGCATGCTTTATTGGAGAACAAAAAGAAGAGCAATCTTTTTACCTTTATCACTGTGCAAGTTCAACGTGTTAAATAGATTTTTTTAAGGCTAGGGGAAAAAAAAGCATAATTGTACTTCAAAGAGCTCATAATTCTTCCCTTTAGACTGATACTGATTATTATCTCGATCCTCAGCCAAGAAGCAACAATGTCCAATTCTAGTACATGGGTTGCAAGTGTTTTAATAGGATTTCCGTACAACTGTAATATAAAGAATGACAGAATGTTTCCTGAACTGCCTTAACAAAGAAATGCATGCAATGCTGTTGGTTAGAGTTTTATAGTAATTAAGTTCACATATCAATATATACATTTTACAATCGTATAATGTTACTACACTAAAAAACTGCATGGTAGTGAAAGTGTTAAAGAGCAGAGTAAATATGAGAATGCATGTAAGTTTAAGCTTCATGAGCTGTAATCTTAGAGACATTACGTTCCACTGTTATATATACATTCCATTGTTATATATGAATTCTTAAGAAGGCTTTTTAGGTGGCCTGAAAGCTTGTCCTAAAAGGTCTTACCCGTGGAAGGAAGTTGTAGCCAAAGACTTTGACTCAGATGCAAGCTCATTACAGGATCTAATAAAGCTTCAAGATTAAGCGGATGCAGTATGGGATGAAAATTTCCTTGTCTAGCGTTTATGGATTGGAGGTGGTTCCATATTTCAAATATGTACTTTATTGTGTAGATGTCTAAGATCAATGTGGAACCTAAAACTGACTTACTGGGCTAACAAAAAACATATGTATAGATATACAGTATATTACATCATATGTATCCATATAAAATAAGGGAGTCAAAGGACTACTGATCTGTTCTTTCATTATTACCACATCGATTTCACAGAACCCCCGCACACACATATAAATTGATGGTCAGTTCCTGTAAGGGACTGAAATCATTGGCAGCTATGGGGACCGCACCTTAACCGGACCAATAAATCTGGTACAACCGGAGGTGGTGTAGTGATCGTGGATGAATGGTGTCATAAATCATCATATTTAATTATATATATACTGAATATATTTGGGATTTGGGAATATATTTGTGAACCCTTTGGGATTACGTGGAGTTTTGCATGAATTGGTCATAAAATGTGCTCTGACCTTCATCTAAGTCACAACAATTTGAAAAACACAGTCTGCTTAAAATAATACAACACAAACATTATTTGTTTTCATGTGTTTATTGAACAGAACATGTAAACATTCACAGTGCAGGGTGGAAAAAGTATGTGAACCTTTGGACTTAATAACTGGTTGACCCTCCTTTGGCAGCAATAACCTCAACCAAACATTTCCTGTAGTTGCAGATCAGACCTGCACAACGATCTGGAGTAGTTTTGGATCACTCCTCTTCACAAAACTGTTTCAGTGTAGCAATATTCTTGGGATGTCTGGTGTGAGTCGCTCTCTTAAGGTCATGCCACAGCATTTCAATCGGGTTGAGGTCAGGACTCTGACTGGGTCACTCCAGAAGGCGTATTTTGTTTTGTTGAATTACTTGTATGCTTTGGGTCATTGTCCTGTTGCATCACCCATCCTCTGTGGAGCTTCAGTTGGCGGACAGATGGTCTTACGTTTTCCTGCAAAATGTCTTGCTAAACTCTGGAATTCATTTTTCCATCAATGACAACAATCCCTCCAGGCCCTGAGGCAGTAAAGCAGCCCCAAACCATGATGCTCCCTCCCCCATGTTTTACAGTGGGGATGAGGTTTTGATGTTGGTGTGCTGTGCCTTTTTTTCTCCACACATAGTGTTGTGTGTTTTTTCCAAACAACTCAATTTTGGTTTCATCTGTCCACAGAATATTTTGCCAGTAGTGCTGTGGAACATCCAGGTGCTCTTTTGCAAACTTCAAACGTGCTGCAATATTCTTTTTGGACAGCAATGACTTCCTCCGTGGTGTCCTCCCATGTACTCCATTCTTGTTTAATGTTTTCCTTATTGTAGATGTGTCAACAAAAATGTTAGCATGTGCCAGAGATTTCTGTAAGTCTTTAGCTGACACTCTAGGATTCTTCTTTACCTCATTAAGCATTCTGCGCTGTGCTCTTGCAGTCATCTTTACAGGACAACCACGCCTAGGGAGAGTAGCAACAGTGCTGAACTTTCTCCATTTGTAGACCATCTGTTTTACCGTGGACACATGAACATCAAGGCTTTTGGAGATACTTTTGCAACCCTTTCCAGCTTCATGCAAGTCAACAATTATTGATCGTAGGTCTTCCGAGAGATCTTTTCTGCAAGGCATGGTTCACATCAGGCAGTGCTTCTTGAAACCAGTAAACCCAAAACTGGTGTGTGTTTTTAAAGGGCAGGACAGCTTTCGGCAACACATCCAATAATATCACACTGATTGGACTCAAGGTTGGCTCACTCCTGGCTCCAATTAGCTCTTGGAGAAGTCATTAGGCTAGGGGTTCACATACTTTTTCCACCCTGCACTGTGAATGTTTACATGTTATGTTCAATAAACAAATGAAAACATATAATGTTTGTGTTGTATTATTTTAAGCAGACTGTGTTTTCAAATTGTTGTGACTTAGATGAAGATCAGAGCACATTTTATGACCAATTCATGCAAAACTCCACGTAATCCCAAAGTGTTCACATACTTTTTCTTGCCACTGTATATATATGTGTTATATCAAAGAGGGAACACTAGGGGCAGTGTGAGGCTTGTTGCCCTGTGTGGCTAGCTGACATCATTAAGCCAGCCTACTCTAGAGTGGTTACCTCATATGGTGACTCCCACTGGGATAAAGGTGTATACATTGTTGGTGGGAGGGATGCCACTCTGGTGGGGGGAGACAAGTCCAACCTTGTTTTGATTCAGCCAGGATTTACAGGAAGAGATCAGCCCTTTTTGGTGATTTGGCTTGGACCTGAGAGCACATGGCTTGTCTAGTGCTGTGCAGTGCATTCCTGGATTTGGTAAATGACTGTTGCTCTTGTTGATCTCTTTGTATTATCACTGTACCTATGCTGAGTATTTGTGTTATTGCAGTGTCCAGGGTTTAGTTTAATAATGTTTCAATGTTTTCTCTTTCTGTTTATCCTATTTATTTTTAAGTAAATCCTTTTACGCGTCCAGCCAAATGCACCTCCTGTGCTACGGACCTAGCACAGGAGGCAGCAATCAGCCGGGATTCTGGCTGATTGCTGGCCCCCCCCGGTGCGGGCTGACATCTAGCATGTCAGCCCGGCACTCTGGGATGCCAGGGGGAAAGATAGATGTCATTGCGGCGGCGCGATGACATCTATTTCAGGTGCCCCCCCCTGCGAGTGCAGAGGAGGTGCCTGATAGGTCCGAAGGACCTCCCCCCTCCCTATCTCCCTCCCGAGGGAGACAGCCTGCCCTTCCAAACCGTGACTGCCTTTAATCCCTTGGGTGCCGGATCACGATTCGGCGCCGAAAAGCTCTGAATCGTGATCCTCTCCCAGAGATGGCCGACATCTTGGATGTCGGCCAAGCTTCCGAGAATGCCCCCTGACGCCAATCCTGGAATTAACCCCTAACTGCCACCAATGGTGGAGATGGGGGGGTTCCAATGAACCCCCTATCTCCTGATCCGTGGCAGCTAGGGTTTAATGTTTGGTATTGCTGGATTGGCCAGAGCATGGCCTTTCCAATGATACCATGTAAAAATAAAAAAACAAATACAAAATAAAAAAATAAAAAAAAAATAAACAAGTTTTTTTTTGTTTGATTTGTTAATGCAGCAATTTTGTTCCCATTTCAATTATAATGTGAACAAAGATGCTGCACTAACGATTTTTGTATGCAGTGCGTTTGTTAAAAATAGCAAAATTTTCCCCAAAAAAAAATGTAACGAGACCCAATTTCTAATTTTTTTAACAAGCGCACCCCATAGAAAATATAACCGCAATTGCTCGCATGTTAAAATGTGAAAAAAAACACTTTACACATTGTAAATTATTGAAAATTCAAATTTTATTGCATTTTTTGTTATAATATACAGACAGGACATGACGTATACATAAAATAATGACATATTATGAATCTGGCGAGTCTGCCGGAAAGAACAATATATAATATGTCTGGGTCATACAGTATATTAAAATAAGGCTTCAAAACGCGGTTAAACATGATGAGCGAAAGCAGTAAAAAAGGGCTCAGCACAGAGGCGTGAAATGGCTCAGCAGCGAAAGGGTTAAGTAATTTTACTATAAGTAAGCTCATGAGTTATTTTTATAAAACCAAGTAAAACTTTCTTCTACAACTCTATTCATGAGAGTTGAGATCATTATTTGAAATTTCTTGTTATTTGTATAGAGATTTCTCATATCCCTAAATGCAATACGACATTTTGATTGATTTTAACATCTCTAACTATTTTTATTAAGCTCACCTTTAGAGTTCCACCAATGGGCTAGGTTTTGATAACCAAATGATGCCAAAGATGAATGATCTTCTGATATAAGCTGCTCTACTGATAGCATACTACAATGCTGAGGGCAATATACACACGAATGAAATCAAAGAAACAGAGAATCATTCCACAGCGACAGAAAAATTTAATTATAGTGAAATGTGTTTACAAAATATGTAAGCAAATATATTCACTTGAGAGCAGTCTGGCGAGCTGCTCTAAATTGAATTTTACTCCTTGTATGTATCCATCACAACATAGAAGACTGCAGAATACCTTTCATTGTGGTGACATAGCTATTGACAAGGAAACAAACATATTACTGTAGACTGAAGCTAATATTCAGTTTGAACCTCTCACAGAAAAAACGGTTAACTACATGAATTAAAATGAATCTCAACTCGAGATCTCTGTATCTTTAAACCTCTGTTTTGGGGGAGGTTCTTTTTTATTATTATTTTTTAGGTTTGCTGGAAAATGTCAAGTTGCCGAAGTGGCTACAGTTCAAAATGATCACATTGAATTTAGGTACTGTCTTTTCTCGTTACCCAAACCTCATTAACCAGCTTTTCTTAATATGGTCCAGGAAACGAAGAGAATTCACACAGGTCCCACGCATCCAGGGCTCATTTCCATATTGTAATTAGAATGTCGTGTGTGCATGACTGCTCAGCGTTCCTTGCAGTAACGCTTCAGTGAGCAGTAAAGCGGCCCGTGGAGAGTTACCTAGACCCATCGGGGAATTTGAGCTCCTTCTCATCTTTCTAAACATCAGGTATATCTGTGTAAGATACGTGCTCCAGAAAACAGATACTATCTGTAACATGCTTTTTTTTGTAGTCAACGTCCTTCAGATAGTCTGCAGTCTGGTAGTAGCGAACAGGTTTTACCATCAGTAATATTTTAAAAATGGGTACATATCCACATAAATATAATAAGTGATAATCTCTCAATGAATATATACGTGTGTATATATTTATATATAATATATATATATATATATATTTATATATATCCGAACATTAGCCGAGCACTCAAGCTACCTCTATCACAATCGTCCGGTGCCTGCCTTTCAGCTCAATTCGATACAAAATAATAAAAGTGGCGGCACTCCAGGTCTAGAACGCAAAAAACTTTGATTTATTCCATATAAGTCAACGTTTCAGCCCCAATACAGGACTTTCCTCCGGACATAAACACAACAAAAAATCATAAAAACGTATAAGCACTACCGTACTTACCCCTCCCCTCAATCGGCGTTCTCACCCGGTCAGTGCGCATGCGCCAACTCCCGACACAACGGGATGACGTGGGTGGTGTGTAACCCCGGTAACCAGGGACGCAAAATCGTTTCCATACACCAAAGTGACTGAAAACATATAAAAACAAATAGCAAGGATATAATGGATGATAGAAAAGGTAATCCCAGGATCTAATTTGGACCAGTTACGTTCATTAATACAAGATCCATCACCAGAATAGAAACATAGAAACATAGAAAAATGTCGGCAGATAAGAACCTTTCGGCCCGTCTAGTCTGCCCAATTAATTTAATGATTAAATTCATCAAATTAAAGACGAATGCCCCCTACTGGAACTATAAGCCCCTACTACAGGAGGTTATGTGACTGTTAACCCATTCTTGGGTAGAATTGCCATAATCAAGATTCAAAAAGGTGGTATCAAAACATAGAAAATGTTAATTTTTCATTAAGTCCCTCCGGATGGACAGTTATTACTTTCTGTTGGCAAATAATCATACAAACACCCCATAAATATCATATCTGTGGTGATAAATTCAATATTGTGTGGTGCACAACTATCAATATATCTCTTAAATATTATTATTGGGGATATGAGAATAGGATAAGAAGAAAACAAAAAGGTGTAATTAGATTTTACACACACGATTGCTGAAAAAAGAAAAAAAAGAAATCTTCCAAAGCGGCATACACATCCTTTTTCCATGGAGCTGGCATCGGTTCCAGAATACTTCAGAAAATGTTAACGATTGTTTGAAGTTTTATCTTCTTGTATACTTAAGGCAGAGCTGCTTACCGACTTGGCTGGGAGCTTCATTTTAAAGTGCACTGTAGGATGCATCCATCCTCGTAATTGCATTAACAAAGCAATCTGAAGTCCAATCAGAGCTGCTGATGTTTACCTGTCAGGCGAGAACAGAAGAGCTGGCCTGCAGGGGACAAACAATGGCGGCGCACAGCAGTGAGCATGATGGGTGCCCTTTATTTCATTTTGTCTCACTTATCGGATTTTGTCTCACTATTATAAATGGGAGTTTTGTATAATTGCCTCAAAATATCATCTTGCCTTTCCATAGCAGTTGTATGTAAACAACAACTTTATTACTGTATAGTGGCTTGGTCAGCAGTTTCTCACCTCACTGACCCTGTATCCAGGAACAAAAGTGGTCCTAGGAAGTTGAAACTGATAAAGTAGAGTTTAACCTCTAGTACTTTGCATTGAAAGCTTGTTAGGTTGGAACATGCTGAGCTAGCTTAGTTTTGCCATGACGATCCAGGCCTGTCACTACTTTTCCCTGCCTGTGTTTCAACAAATATGCAAATTATGAGGTGAGTGAGGATCCTAAAAGCTAATGTGCAGGTTATCCGGGTCAAAGTGTGTATGATCAGTTCAAAACATAGCTGAGAATATCACCTCAGTGGAAGGAAGGACAACATTTTTATTTTCTGTTACATAATGGTTTTAAATGGCTCTGAGACGAATATGCAGAAGAAGTGGTAGAGGCCAAAACAGTAATTGAATTTAAGCAAGCATGGGATAGGCATAAGGCTATCCTAAACAAAAGATAAATCCAGGTAAAGTATCCATGTAATTGGGCAGACTAGATGGGCCGAAAGGTTCTTATCTGCCGACATTTTTCTATGTTTCTATGTTTCTAACTTCCTGGGTAGAGGGAAAATTTGTAATTGTTGATGAGCAGTGGGTTTGACAGATAAGATATGGGAGACATCTATGTGGGGCATCAAACTTGCTCACGTTAGTAGCTACAAATGATACAATGCAGAAGAAGCTTTGATTTGTCAGTGATATTAGATTTTTCAGTGATATCAAAGCATATAAGGGCAATATTACATACTTGGTGCTAACTTAACCAGAGCAGTTGTAAACTTAAAACCATATTACACAGTTGGTGCTAACGTAACCAGAGCTGTTGTAAACTCCCCAGAGCCATTATAGCCTATGGAGGTTTTAAGTTTACAACAGCTCTGGTTAAGTTAGCACCAACTATGTAATATGGCCCAATGTGTATACTGTGTTGTGTCTTTTGCAGTTATCCGTGTGAGAATGTTCGATGCCCCAAACTGATGCTCCACTCAGCTACGTCGAGTCAATCACACACACTGGACCTCTATGCAAATTTAACTCTGTAATCACACACACTTGCTTATGTGCTCACCTATTTGTGTTGATGAATAAGCTATATACAGTACGTGAAACAAAATGCTGTAAGTTGCCATTTCGAAAGCAGAGGCCTTATTCTAATTCAACAAGTGACCAAACATCAAAAGTGCAATGTAGCAAATAACTTTTGGCCCTTCTGCTCTTCTGATAAATTTTTTTTGCACTATTGACCAGTTTGTCAGCGTATACAAAGAGAAATGGTGTACCAGAAGTTACAAATCCACAAATTAACGATAGAGTAATACAAAAGAAGTGTTCATTTTCATCTACAACTTCTAAAAGCTATGGAGAACCACAATTTGCCATTACAAACAAACATAATAAAATCAAACCAGGCACACCCTAATATTTTCTGAAGGAGCCCACTCTGACCCTTTACTTTGAAATGTTGGATGTTCCTTCTCAGACTTACGATAAAAAGAAGGCAAAAATTGCCGTACAGGTTCGATATTCCGAATTTTAAAAACATGTGTATTTTTTGCTAAATTATCTGAACATTAATTTTTAATTAATCAATGTTCTTTTGGTGCACACCACATTAAAATTGATTGTGCATGATAGTGAACAAAAATATATAACAAAATAAAATAATAAAAGTGTGACTACTTCCGTTTGTCTATCCCCTGGGATTGTTGTATGAAAAGGTAATTAAAGTACAGGCAGCCAAGCAATCATCCTGTATCCAAGCTAAAATATTAGTTATGATGATAAAGACCAGGAAACGTCTTTGGCCTGAGGCCAGTCTATTCAAATAGAAAACATAATATCAGGGAAAAAAAAGGAGAAAAAAAATATGGTATAAAATAATGTCATGCAAATAGGAGGATGGGAGAGATGACACAAAAGGATTCAGACAAGCAGGGGTTGGTAATAATGTGGTAGACTTGATGGACAGTGAACTGGCAAATGCTTGCACAGGGAAACATTAATATTAAAAATTCATCTAGCCACAGCTGATTTTTAAGTGAACCCAATGGACATATTTTGACCTACAACTTGCTGTCAGTACTAGAATCTGCAAATTTGAATAATGGAGGTGGTATTTGTGTTTTGGTATGGGCACAAACTGCACATTTGGCTATCTCCGTGCAAAGGAGGCGCATGAGTTAATATTTTCATGGTATGCAGGTTTAGCTCATTTCGTAATTCCCCAGGTAGTAGCATCTATCTTTATTTATTGCTATTTTGATTCAGAGTTGTTTATTACAGATGACAAAGCACATCAACACGCTAAGCAATCATTACAACACAGCAGCGCTGTCATTTTGGAAGGGTTTATTTGTATGGGACTTGATGCCTTAAAAATGCCATTTCCAAATTATCAATCAAAATGTATCTCTGAAACACATGTTTTATGTAGAATTAGTTGGTGTGTGCAACATAGCAATTTCAAGACACAACATCTGTTTAGTTCATTATACAGGGTGTACGGAGAAAGAAAAATCTTCTATATACTTATGAAGCAGATTAAGGTGCAGTGGCTGCATCAAATGTAAACTTAATGTTTTCTTAGGATTTGAAAAAAATAATCTAAAGAACAAGGTTCTTTCAAACAGATTTGATAATGTGATGTTGAACAGTGAGCGGTGATGGCTATTTCATTTGAAATACTGACATCTCACAACTTGTATATATTTTGCCAGATATGTAAGTACACTGATGTGATAATGCAGTTGATAAGGACAGATACTGTGCTCAATATTCAAGGCAGAATATAAATAAAGCACAGAAGAATTTTATATTGTGGTGCTGCAGGTATTTATTCCTCTTACTGCCTAAAGCGGGAACAGAAAAGCACAATATCACAATTTAACAAGATCTACAGCAGAATTTGAGGTTTTTCAATAATAGCACTCACTGGTGGTAATGACTGTCATCGGCTATTACTTTCTGATACAAATAAATTATTACTCAAACCTACATGTAACAAAAGGCTTGTATTTTAGCTGAGGAGTGGCAATGTTGAGATCCCCTGAGAAGGTTATAGTTAAATTACCTTTTTCTGGAGAACTTCTGGAATCACCAGCAGATCTAACTAAAGTGTCTACTGATTACAGTCACTTCAAATAAAGTTACTTCATTGATAAATCCGCCAGGACAGGGCATTAGGCAAACCAGGCGAATGCCCAGTGAGTAGAAATGACAATAGGCCACAGGTCTACTGGGAAAGGATCACCCCAAGTGGTCATTGTAAGATCTGTGCGATGGCGAAATTACAGACCTAGTGGTCGTTTTCTTCTGAATTGCACTCTCCTTGAATTGAGCCTTGTCAACACTTTCCGGGATGTCTGACTCACAGGCGAGCAAGGTATTTACTGATCAAACACATGGCATACCCTTAGGCCACCTACACAACATGATGCCCAAACTGCCAATGATCCTGATCCTTGCCAGGTCCAGTACAAGATTCCAGTCTGAACCTGCCAGCTACTAATATGAAAATACATCATATATCCTTTTAGTATTCATTAATAAATACTTCTTTAAGTTGTGGTGGAGGGCAAAAAATGAAATTAAAAGCCTCCACACTGCAAATAATAAAGTTTATTATTGCAGAAGCCATTTACACCTCACAGCAAATCAAAGAACTGCATCACAGTGCTCATGTGCTACATTCCCCATATGCAGCACAGAACTCTGGGTAAAACATGCAAATGGCGTCTACAATTTCCCTTTGTTTTTGCATCTGGGGTCTGCTTTCACACAGAACCCTTCAATCAATGCTATGCCATACTAGATGGCTTATTTATGTGACGTCCAGGGTCTCGGGAGGCGGGCAGGGGGACCCTGGGAGAGCCTGGTCGGGTGCCAGGAGTTCTGGCGTGTGTACAAGCAATCAGGGGGCGGGGCGCACCCTGATGACGCAGCGTCACCGAGCTTCAAAGGAGGAGCGCGCACAGTGAGCCTTTGCCTTGTTGTGGACTTTCATTCCCGCATCGCTGCTTTGGAAATTAGTTTGTTGACCTGTTGCTGACCCTGCTGTTCTGAGAACCCGAATTGTTGCCGATTTCTGCCTGTTCCACTGACCATTCTCTCTCTTTACTCCCTGCCTGTACTGTTGCCTTATGCTGCTGTTACTGCGTGTGCCATCCGATCTTACCACCTATACGGTAATGCAGTACAAAGTGTCCTTTCATTGCTGACCCAGGTTTTGCTCAAACGAATACGCTGTCTGTGTTTCTGTCTAGTGCATATGTTACTGGTGCGCTATACTATAGAGCAGTACAAAGTGTCCTTTCATTGCTGACCCAGGTTTTGCTTAAAAGTATACGCTCTCTGTGTTTCTGTCTGGTGATTCCGCTGCCTGTCGCTCAAGGTGTGTACTGCATATATCTGCCGCATACTCTTGCACAGTATACACCAATCATATCTCTGTTTCATAACACTTTTCCTGGCCTGCGTGGCCGCTAGTGGATAGGGTTAGCGGTCCCGACCATTCTAAGGATCGGAGGGCTAGAGGTCTGTTGCCAGGGATCCTATCAGGTCTGTCCCGGGGAACGTCAGATTAGAACAAGGCCACCACTATGGATCCAACAGACCTGTCTGTGTTAATTACCAAATTAGGAGACTTGATTAGTAAACAGGAGGAACAAGATAGTAGACTAGAGGAGCAGGATCATAGGATGGATCAATTTGCCCAGGCTTTGGGGTTACTTTTGAATCCTCCCTCAAAGTTGTCGCCTCCTCAGTCCCCTACCGTTCCTACTACACCCCCTCAGGGTGGTGCTTGTTCTCATGTTAGCCTAAAGACCCCTGGGAGCTATGATGGTACTTCTGGAACTTGCAGGGGTTTCGCTATGCAAATGGGCATAATGTTTGAGCTGAATCCTGGTATTTGTCTGTCTGAAAAAGCTAAGGTGAGGTACGTGATTAACCACTTAACTGACAAAGCTCTTTTGTGGGCAACTCCCTTATTGGAGTTTAAAAGGCCTGTGGTATACAATTATCATGAATTTATGAGGGATCTCATACGTACGTTCGATCCAGCCAGACATGCTACTGGTGCTGCTAGAACCTTGTTTCGCATTAAACAAGGCAACCGCCGTGTAGCTGACTACGCTATTGAATTTAAAACTGTGGCAGCGGAGTTGCACTGGCCGAATGACGCATTCTCTGCCGCATTTCTTGAAGGGGTTAATGATGCCTTGATGTATGAGCTCGCTCCATTATCACTGCCTGAAGAGCTTGATGATCTGATCGATTATTGCATTGCTCTAGATGACTAGATCCGTGAGAGAAGGTCTGGTCGTGATAAGCCTCGCAGGTCTCCGCCGGTTTTGTCATCCACTCCTTGTACACGTCAAACCTCTTTACCCCCTAGGGTGGAGCCATCTGTCCCTGAGCCCATGCAGCTGGGTCGTTCAGGCATTTCGGGTGATGAAAGACAATATCGTATGAGAGAGGGGTTATGCCTATACTGTGCAGATAAAGGTAATTTGTCACGAATCCCCCTGAATACCAAGATAGTGGTCCCTTTACGTAGACCGCTCTCTACCCTTCCGATCCTTGAATGGTCGGCACAACTAGATAGATAATTAACCAGACAATAGACAAGCAAGGGTAAACACCAGACAGAGGTACAGAATAGAGTACTCGTTCTCCCTAGGACCTTAGTAATATCAGAGGTAGCCTGATGTGTGCTTAGGATGCCACATAGACTGACCTCGGTACCAAAGTTAAGAGCAGAACCGTAAGAAGAGTAAATGCCAATACCAGGAGTTATACACAGGGTGGTTCGTTCGCCAATGCCAGGGGTCGTACACAGAATGGTTCGTTTGCCAATGCCAGGGGTCATACACAGAATGGTTCGTTTGCCAATGCCAGGGGTCATACACAGAATGGTTCGTTTGCCAATGCCAGGAGGCAGCAGGAGTCATACACAGAATGGTTCGTTTGCCAATGCCAGGAGTCATACACAGAATGGTTCGTTTGCCAATGCCAGGAGTCATACACAGAATGGTTCGTTTGCCAATGCCAGGAGTCATACACAGAATGGTTCGTTAGCCAGAAGCAAGGTCAGACACAGATATTTTAGCCAAAAACACAAGAGCTCTGCGGGAAGTGAATACCACGTCAGGGCGCCGGCGAACTAGTGAAGCCGGGATTTAAACCCGGCGGGTCCGCGTCATAACGCCAGGCTCCGCCCCCCGGCGTCCCACGTGAGCGCACCCGGTGGCGTTATTATTCGGCGCCTGGCCAGCGAGCAGCGAGGAATCTGCTGCCAGGCGCCCCAGAACAGAGCCATCCGTGACAGAACCCCCCTCCACGGGCGGCCACTGGACGACCCCCAGGGGCACGGGGGTGCGCCAAATAGAAGGCCTTCACCAACCGAGGGGCATGGACCTCTGCAGCCGGAATCCAAGAACGATCCTCTGGACCGTAACCCACCCAATCGACCAAGTACTGTAAGGACCCCCTAGACTTTCTGGCATCCAGAATGGCCTCAACCTCGTACTCCTCCTCGCCCTCCACAGAGACAGGAGGAGGTGGAGCACGGACCTTGGTGTATCGGTTACATAACAACGGTTTCAAAAGGCTTACGTGGAACACATTGTGTATCCTAATATGGGGGGGTAATGCCAAAGCATAGGAGACAGGGTTGAGTCGCCGCAGAATCTTATAGGGGCCGATATATCTAGGTGCCAACTTCATGGAAGGCACTAAGAGCTTGATATTCCGTGAAGAAAGCCAAACCCTGTCCCCAACTTGATACACGGGTGCCTGCCTCCTGTGTCTGTCGGCCTTGGTTTTCTGGATGGCACTACTCTCCTCCAGTGCCCGTTTGACTCTCTCCCAAGTCTCTTTCAATGATGCCAACTGCTCATCCAAAGCAGGAATCGTGGTATCCGGAAACGTAGCGGGGAGCACGGGAGGATCAAAACCATAAACAGTGAAGAAAGGGGAATGTCCTGTGGACTCACTTACTGCACTGTTCAAAGCATACTCTGCCCATGGTAACAGGTCTGACCAGTTATTTTGTTGTTCCGATATAAAGCACCTGAGATATTTCTCTATATTTTGGTTGGCTCGTTCTGCTGCTCCGTTGGTCTGGGGGTGATAGGCCGAAGAGAAGGATAAGTCTATCCCCACATTCTTACAAAACCCTATCCAGAATCTGGAGACGAATTGTGTCCCCCTATCAGAGACAATCTCCAGAGGAACACCGTGTATGCGGACCACGTTGGAAATGAATATGGGCACCAGTTCGGCTGCCGAAGGTAGTTTCCGAAGAGGCACATAGTGACCCATCTTGGAGAATCGATCTATGACCGTAAGTATAACTGTATTCCCTCTTGACTCAGGTAAATCTACTATAAAATCCATGGCTACATGTGACCATGGTCGTTCGGGGATCGGCAAGGCTGGAGTAAACCAATGGGTGCTGTTTTGGGACTTTTATGTCTTGTGCACACCTCGCACACAGCTATGTAATCTTTAACATCTCGGCGCAACGTGGGCCACCAGAGGAGTTTACGGATACTAGACACTGTTTTGGTGATACCCATATGCCCAGAGGTTTTATTGTCATGATAAACGTTAAGTACTTCCTCTCTCTCGTTCTCAGGTACAAAGAGTTTCGTGGGAGGTTTCTCCCCAGGAGCTGCACCCTGGACGGTCTGCAACCTTTTCATTAGAGGAGACGAGACACTAATCGTGGTAGAGGCTATAATCCTTTCCTGGGGTACAATGGGATGCTGATCTTGGATATTATGTTCATAAGATTCATACTGTCTCGATAATGCGTCTGCTTTAATGTTTCTGGACCCAGGTCTATAGGTAAGCACGAAATTAAAACTTGAAAGAAACAATGACCATCTTGCTTGTCTGGAATTTAAACGTTTAGCATCTCCAATGTACGTGAGATTCTTATGATCGGTTATGATAACGATGGGGTCCCTAGACCCCTCCAATAAGTATCTCCATTCTGCCAAGGCCGAGATGACTGCTAACAACTCTCTATTTCCAATGTCATAGTTCTTCTCTGCCGGGGACAATTTCCGAGAATAGAAGCCGCATGGATGCAAGGGTTTGTCGGGTGCCTCCCTTTGGGACAAGACTGCACCAAGACCTAGTTCGGAGGCGTCAACTTCTACTTGGAAAGGCAGAGCCGGATCTGGATGTCGGAGAACAGGGGCAGTAGTGAATGCTTGTTTAAGTGCCTCAAAGGCTTGAGTGGCTTGAGGTGTCCATTTCTGATTTCCCACCCCTTTCCTTGTCATAGCCGTGAGGGGAGCTACCAAGGCTGAAAAGTCTTTAATGAATCTCCGATAGTAGTTAGTAAACCCCAGAAACCTCTGGATGGCTTTAAGCCCTTGGGGTAGAGGCCAGTCAAGAATTGCTGAGAGTTTTTTAGGATCCATTTGAAAACCCTCAGGGGTTATTATATAACCAAGGAAATGCACTGTTACTATGTCAAATAGACATTTTTCTAGTTTACAATACAATCCAGCCTTCAATAGCTTTTTCAATACTTGTTTCACGTGGGCGTGATGAGTGTCCACATCAGGAGAGTATATCAGGATGTCATCCAGATATACTATGACGAATTCTTGCAGAAAATCCCTTAGGGTGTCATTTATGAGGTCCTGAAAAACGGCTGGCGCATTACATAATCCAAAGGGCATCACCAGGTATTCATAATGCCCGCTACGTGTATTAAAAGCCGTTTTCCATTCATCCCCTTTTTAACCCTAACCAGGTTGTAAGCTCCGCGTAAATCGAGCTTCGTATATATACGGGCCCCTTTTAATCGGTCAACAATTCTGTTATGAGAGGTATGGGATATGCATTTCTTATAGTTATCCTATTCAAACCTCTATAATCGATGCAAGGTCGCAGATCTCCCTCTTTTTTGGAGACAAAAAAGAAACCTGCTCCTGCTGGAGAGGAGGACCGTCTAATGAATCCTCGCTCTAGATTCTCCCTTATGTATTCCTCCATAATGTCGTTTTCTTTTTGTGACAAAGGGTATACATGTCCCCTAGGAGGCATCGTACCGGGGAGTAAATCAATAGCACAGTCATATGGACGATGTGGTGGTAGGACCTCAGTCCTGGCTTTAGAGAACACCTCCTTTAATGCCAGATAACATTCAGGGACCTCTGTGGATAAAGGAGGGGCTGTGGCAACATTGAGGCTACCAATCACATTGACCCTGCCTAGGCAATTAGACTGACAACTAGGACCCCAACATTTTATGTCTCTCTGAACCCAATCAATAACCGGGTTGTGCTCTGTTAGCCATGGAAACCCAAGAACGACAGGACATGAGGGAGATTCAATAATTTGAAATCTTATCGTTTCCTGGTGCAAAACTCCTGTTTTCATACATACATCGACAGTGTCGTGAGTGATATGTGGACATGACAGGGGTTTACCATCTATGGCCTCCACCATTAGAGGCTTCTCCTTGAGAACCAGAGGTAAGAGGTTTTTGGCAGCAAAATATTTATCCATGAAATTACCTGAGGCCCCAGAGTCTAAGAACGCCTCAGTCTTGAGGTGAACCCCCTCCCAGGTTAAGGAGATCGGTAACAGAATCCTGGATTTTTTTTTTTCACTATCCACAAAGGAGGCATACAGAGAACCGATAACCTGGGTATTGGCTGTTCTTTGACCCGATTTGCCACTCTCCCCCCTGCTAACCCTGGGTCTCTGAGGACATTGAAGGCGGAAATGATCAGCCCCTGCACAATAGAAGCAGAGCCCCTTTTCTCTTCTGTGAGCTCTTTCTGCTTCCGAAATACCCGTTTTTCTATTTGCATAGGTTCAACGACTGGCGTATCTGTTTTTACGTTCTCCGGGTTACCTGACGTACTGGTGTGTCTGGGTAATAAGGGTAAAGGAGGCAAGACCCTTCTGGGTCTGTCTCTGGGGTGTCTCCTTTCCCTAATTTGATCGTCCATGGCTATGCAAAAGTCAATCAGATGGTCCAGATTTTCTGGTAATTTTAAGGGAGCCAGCTCAAACATAAAAGCCTCGTTCAGGCCTTCGGTAAAGGCTAAGGTTAAAACGTTGTTCGGCCAAAGCACCTCTGACGTCAAAGTCTTAAACTCTATGGCATAGTCGGAGACCCTCCTATTACCTTGTTTAATGTGAAACAAGGACCTACCCGCATTGGTAGCCCTTCTAGAGGGATCAAAGGTACGTTTTAATTCAGAGGTAAAACCCTCATAGTCATAGATGATGGGTTTCTTATTTTCCCACAACGGCGTAGCCCATAATAAAGCTTTTTCTGTTAAATGATTAATCAGATAGCCTACTTTGGCTTTATCAGATATACAAGACCCTGGGTTGTTCTCAAACAAGATCTCGAGTTGGGTCAAAAAACCCCGGCATAAGCTTGGTGTACCATCATAGCGTAAGGGTGCCTTCATACTAAGCCTATGTCTTTCAGGAGAGACCGAACTGACTCTAGGCAATACTGGGTCTGGAGGGTTTGTGGTACCAGTATTGGACCGATTTAACAGGGTTTGTAGAGCGAGAGAAATCTGGTCCATCCTATGGTCCTGCTCCTCTTGTCTGGCTGCGATACGTGCCAACTGGTTAGAGAGGTCTGCGGGATCCATTGGCCCTGACGTAATGTCACGAATCCCCCTGAATACCAAGATAGTGGTCCCTTTACGTAGACCGCTCTCTACCCTTCCGATCCTTGAATGGTCGGCACAACTAGATAGATAATTAACCAGACAATAGACAAGCAAGGGTAAACACCAGACAGAGGTACAGAATAGAGTACTCGTTCTCCCTAGGACCTTAGTAATATCAGAGGTAGCCTGATGTGTGCTTAGGATGCCACATAGACTGACCTCGGTACCAAAGTTAAGAGCAGAACCGTAAGAAGAGTAAATGCCAATACCAGGAGTTATACACAGGGTGGTTCGTTCGCCAATGCCAGGGGTCGTACACAGAATGGTTCGTTTGCCAATGCCAGGGGTCATACACAGAATGGTTCGTTTGCCAATGCCAGGGGTCATACACAGAATGGTTCGTTTGCCAATGCCAGGAGTCATACACAGAATGGTTCGTTTGCCAATGCCAGGAGTCATACACAGAATGGTTCGTTTGCCAATGCCAGGAGTCATACACAGAATGGTTCATTTGCCAATGCCAGGAGTCATACACAGAATGGTTCGTTAGCCAGAAGCAAGGTCAGGCACAGATATTTTAGCCAAAAACACAAGAGCTCTGCGGGAAGTGAATACCACGTCAGGGCGCCGGCGAACTAGTGAAGCCGGGATTTAAACCCGGCGGGTCCGCATCATAACGCCAGGCTCCGCCCCCCGGCGTCCCACGTGAGCGCACCCGGTGGCGTTATTATTCGGCGCCTGGCCAGCGAGCAGCGAGGAATCTGCTGCCAGGCGCCCCAGAACAGAGCCATCCGTGACATAATTTCAGGTTACAGTGTCCTAAACGTCAAGCGGTCCTCTGTGCAGGGAAATGAGCGTGACTAGAATCCTATGAGAGATGGGTTCTAGGCATGACATCTGTCTCTCCCTTACCAAAAAAAGAAAAGGTCTCGTGTGGTGGTCCCTGTGTCTGTTGCGTGGGAGGACATCAAGATTGACACTAAGGCACTCATTGACTCAGGTTCTGCAGGGAATTTTCTCGATTCAGGTTTCGCTTCTATACACCAGGTACCATTGGTAAAAAGAGAGATTCCATTGGTCATTGAGTCTATCGATGATAGAAACTTGCTAAGACCACACGTTAACCATGATACCATTCCTCTTTCTTTTCATACAGGTCTCCTACATGGAGAAAAGAAAAAAAAAATCGCATTTCAAATCATCGAATCGCCCACTGTACCTGTTGTTCTAGGCTATCCTTGGTTGGCCAAGCATAATCCTGTCATTGATTGGCCCAAGGGAGAGTTGGGTTCATGGAGCTTGAAATGTTGGTCACGCTGCCTAGGTTTGAGTACCATGTTGGGTAGTTTGAACGTGGCCACGGCGCCTCCACTGTCCACTGAGGTACCAGAATGGTACACAGACATTAAGAAGGTCTTTGATAAAAAGAAATCAGAGGTCTTACCTCCACATCACCCATAGGATTGCGCGATTGAATTGTTGCCTGGAACCATGCCCCCGAAAGGTCATGTATATCCTCTTTCTCAGAAAGAGAATGAGATTATGGAGGAGTACATTCGTGACAACCCTGCATGTGGGTTTATACGTCGTTCCTCCTCTCCGCTGGGGCTGTTAAGTGGGCACTATGAATATCTTGTGACGCCGTTTGGTCTATGTAATGCGCCTGCAGTTTTCCAGGACTTTATTAATGATGTCCTAAGGGACTTCCTACAGGTTTTTGTGATTGTCTATCTGGATGACATTCTCATCTACTCTCCTGATGTGGAGACCCATCATATGCATGTACGCACTGGTCTGAAGAGATTGCTAAAAAATGGGTTATTCTGCAAGCTTGAAAAATGTCTCTTTGATATCACATCCGTTCATTTTCTTGGTTACATAATAAGTCCCAGTGGGTTTGAGATGGACCCTCAGAAACTCTCTGCCATCAGGGAATGGCCGCTGCCTCAGGGGCTTAAAGCCATCCAGAGATTTCTGGGGTTCACAAACTATTATAGGAGATTTATAAAACATTTTTCCTCGGTGGTTGCTCCTATTACTGCTATGACAAAGAAGGGTGCTCACAATCAGAAATGGAGTCCTCAAGCCATACAGGCTTTTGAGGAACTCAAAAAGGCGTTTGTTTCGATGCATGTCCTGCAACATCCAGTGCCAGGTGCGCCGTTTCAGCTGGAGGTAGATGCCTCCGAGATCGGCATTGGCACAGTCTTGTCTCAAAGAGAATGTTCTGAGAAACCCATGCATCCCTGTGGATTCTTTTCCAGGAAGTTGTCCCCTGCAGAACAAAATTATGATATTGGTAACAGGGATCTGCTTGCGGTTGTGTCAGCCCTAGCAGAATGGCGTTATCTGTTAGAGGGGTCACAAGATCCTGTTATACTCATTACCAATCACAAAAATCTCATCTACATTGGTGATGCCAAACGTCTGAATGCTAGGCAGGCCAGATGGTCTCTTTTTCTGTCAAGTTTCAATTATGTACTCACCTATCGTCCTGGGTCCAAAAAAACGAAAGCTGATGCTCTGTCCAGGCAGTTTGAGACTTACGAACAACATAAATTCGACCAGAATCCAGTTGTTCCTCAAGAAAGAATTCTCGCTACCACTCTGGTTTCTGTGTCTTTGCCGTTGTTAGAGAGATTACAGAGAGTTCAGGGAACCGCTCCCCTCGAGAAGCCACCTTGTAGGCTCTTCGTTCCTGAGGATGACAGAGTGCAAATCATGTCGGTTCATCATGACAGCAAACCATTTGGGAATGACTAAAACCATGGCCACACTGGAGAAACGATTCTGGTGGCCAGGGATGCGTAGAGATGTTAAAGATTATGTTGCCACATGCGAGGTTTGTTGCAGGAGTAAAAACCCCAAAACTTTGCCCCTTGGGTTACTCCAGCCTCTGCCTGACCCCGAGAGACCTTGGGCACAGCTATCAATGGATTTCATCAATGATCTTCCAGTGTCCCACGATAATACAGTCATACTCACCATTGTTGATCGGTTTTCCAAAATGGTTCATTTTGTACTGCTAGTCAAGTTGCCATAGAATTGGTGTTCGGTCTTCATCCAAAACGTTGTCCGGCTTCTTGGGGTTCCTCTAGGCATTGTGTCAGATAGAGGTACATAATTTGTGTCCCGGTTTTGGAAAGATTTCTGTGAAAACCTAGGTATCCAGTTAAGCTTCTCATCTGCCCATCACCCTCAGACTAATGGGGCAGCCGAAAGAGCTAAATCAAATGGTCGAACAATATCTGCGCTGCTTTGTATCCGAAAAACAGAATGAATGGTCCGATCTCCTGCCCTGGGCAGAGTATGCCTTGAATAACGCAGTCAGCGAGACTAAGGGTCATTCTCCATTCTATACAGTGTATGGTTTTGACCCACCTGTACTTTCATCCAGCCTTCAGGATACTTCTCTACCAGCTCTGGATGAGCATCTGGTTTCATTGAAAGCAACCTGGGAAAAGGTTAGGGAAGCCATGGAGACCAGTATAAGAAAGATAAAAGAGAAAGCAGACAGACGTAGACGGCCTGCTCCTGTGTATATAGCAGGAGATAGTGTTTGGCTTTCCACTCGTAATATAAAACTTCTGGTCCCATCTATGAAAATGGCTCCCAGGTTTGATTGGTCTGTACAAGGTTTTGAGTAGAGTAAACCCTGTGTCATATGCTCTGGCGTTGCCACTGCATCTGCACATTCACAATGTGTTCCAGGTCAGCCTTCTAAAGCCTCTCACGTGCAACAGGTATACCCGAGTTACTGTGCCTCCTCCGCCTGTTCAGTCACAAGGTGAGGAGGAATATGAGGTTCGTGCCATCCTGAGGTCACGCATGGTCAGGGGCACTCTTCAATACCTGATTGACTGGGAGGGTTATAGCCCTGAGGATAGGGCTTGGTTACCGGCCAATGAGGTCCATGCGCCTCATTTGGTGTGTCAGTTTCATTCTGCCCATCCCTCTGCGCCTGGGAGGCGTCCAGTGGCCGCCCGTGGGAGGGGGGTTATGTGACGTCCAGGGTCCCAGGAGGCAGGCAGGGGGACCCTGGAGGAGCCTGGTCGGGTGCCAGGAGTTACGGCATGTGTACAAGCAATCAGGGGGCGGGGCGCACCCTGATGACGCAGCATCGCCGAGCTTCAAAGGAGGAGCGTGCACAGTGAGCCTTTTGCCTTGTTGTGGACTTTCATTCCCGCATCGCTGCTTTGGAAATTAGTTTGTTGACCTGTTGCTGACCCTGCTGTTCTGAGAGCCCGAATTGTTGCTGATTTCTGCCTGTTCCACTGACCATTCTCTCTCTTTACTCCCTGCCTGTACTGTTGCCTTCTGCCGCTATTACTGCGTGTGCCATCCGATCTTACCACCTATACGGTAACGCAGTACAAAGTGTCCTTTCATTGCTGACCCAGGTTTTGCTCAAACAAATACACTCTCTGTGTTTCTGTCTAGTGCATATGTTACTGGTGCGCTATACTATAGAGCAGTACAAAGTGTCCTTTCATTGCTGACCCAGGTTTTGCTTAAAAGTATACGCTCTCTGTGTTTCTGTCTGGTGATTCCGCTGCCTGTCGCTCAAGGTGTGTACTGCATATATCTGCCGCATACTCTTGCGCAGTATACACCAATCATATCTCTGTGTACACTTTTCCTGGCCTGTGTGGCTGCTAGTGGATAGGGTTAGCGGTCCCGACCATTCTACGGATCGGAGGGCTAGAGGTCTGTTGCCAGGTAATCCTATCAGGTCTGTCCCGGGGAACGTCAGAATTTAACTTCGATCAGGTATATGCAAATGGTCAAAGACACTCCTGGACAACGTTGTTTCGGTTTCATTGGACCCTCTTCAACAGGAGCTAGGCATGACCAGTTGCAGTTTGATGGTTAACCCGTAAGGCAAATCAATAATCATTTAAGTTGTGGTGGAGGGCAAACAATTTGATTTAAAGCCTCCACACTGCAAATAAAGTTTATTATTGCAGAGGCCATTTACACATCACAACAATTCAATGCAGTTCTTTGAATTGGTGTGATGTGTAAATGGCCTCTGCAATAATAAACTTTATTAATAAATAAATACTATTTATAAACATATTGTCCTTTGGTTTGTATTGAAATAGGAATCACCTTTTTGGCAAATTTATTCAAGTTAATATATAGCTTAAATGACTGCATGTGAGAAACTGTCTGTGGAGCAATAGCACCACATAAAGGAAATTAACTCAATTTGAAATTAAATGTGAAGCTGGTGAAATGGGAAAATATTTATACTTAAATGTTGGGTAGAGTAAAAATACAACATAACAAACCATAAGCTAAAGTACTACAATTTAATGTTATAATTATTTTTTGCAAAGGGCCCTCGTTTGTAAGGGAGAGGAGGATATATGCAAAATGCAACTATAAAATTTAAATTCCTACCGGCAAAACATTGAACTGAATATACCATAGTCCATCTACAATTATCTGTCATCAAGAGCTTTCTTCTACATAAATGAAACAGTTCCACTGAATTGACACAATTCTTTATTCTTAGTACTAAGAAGAACCTTTCCAGGAAATTGAAGCACTAATGAAGCAATAATGTTATATAGTCTGCAAAAAGACATGTGTCCATCAGTTTCAGCCTTTCACACATCACCTACTGCTGTTGATCCAAAAGAAGGCAAAAAACCCAGTCTGAAGCGAATGTGAACAGATATACATCATATAAAAACAATGGAAATGCCCATTATTTACAAAGAGGACTGGTTGTTCTTGGACATGATACCAAGTAAGATTGAAGTCAGAACGATGTTTGGATGCCTCTTTATATGTAATTTTTTAGGCATTCGTGAAGCTGCCATGGAAAATGACAAGTGCGATACCAGTTGTCATTTGGATTAAAACTGCCTTCGAGGTCTATAAGATATAATTTGGACACTTGGAAAATAAACCCAACAAGAAGACAGCCTGTTAGCGAGTTACTAACCCATTGACCTACTGCCAACATTATGAAAAGATTAGAACAACACAGTAATACCATTAACATCAGAATCCACACATCAAATTAACAAATGATAGAACTCATCACAACAACAAAACGATATGGTCTTGAAAGAAGACTATCACTATATCAGAGTTGTGGGAATTGTTCACATATACATCAAAAATATATGCAGCCAATTAAGACATCTGTATTGTCTGTGTGAATAACAGTATTAGACACATACAACCATACAGAAAATACACAGCCCAGCAGTGAGACTAAATGAAAACGTTGGTGTATTTAGAGGGATTTGAAATATAAATTGCATGTTTATTGTATAATGTGACATCACGAACCAACCAGAAAAGGGATTATGGATCACCAAAAAGAAAATTTACAAGCAGGATATCAATCCTGCTTTTACTCTTTCTCCTACATGTAACTAAGAAAAGTAATGGGCCACATTCCAATCCTGGCTTGATCTTAATTAATCACCTCTCAACTGAGCAACCTACAAAGACTTTGTCGGCATTGGTAAGTTTACACCAAGCTAGGCTCTATCCCAACATGGCTTCACCATATCCATATTATGCATGTACCTCAATGAAGGATTAGTAATGGTAGTACAACAATGTAAGGGAGCAGTCCAGATTTTGAACTTTACCCACATCAGTGTTGTCAAGCAAACGTTTCCCTGATTTACATTAAATATTTACTTGGCCTTTATTTTAACTAATAAATATATTGACTCTTGATTTTAATGAAAGGTATGAGATCTCTTATGAGGCAAGTGAATGCATCTACTCAAAATTAGTTTCAACTCATAATTCAAGATATGTGACTGCACTGCAGAACAAGCGGCTAGTCCAGGAACTTAACTGGCTGGTAAAGAGCATGGGCCTGGTTTCAAAACAGCTGGTAACGGGGAACTGCTGAACTGAAATATTGGCTCCCTTTTACCAGCTCTATTATGACCCAGACACTACATCAAGATGTAACAATAGAGAGATGTAAACTGATACGATTAGTAGCAATGTGCACCGCACGGCACACAGTACTGCAGAGACAAACGCAATTTGTTCCCAATGTTCCATTGCCAACAGCTAGACTAGGCAGCAGGTTGTCACGTCCTCTGATAGAGATAAAATTCATATATATATATATATTTAAATATATATATATTAAATATACACACACTAAAATAACTTTAAAGAGTTAAGTGATTTTACAAACGAAAAGAAAAAGGTCTCTGAACTGGTATTAATTTCAGAAGAACTGTGAGCTGCCAGGGAATAGTATGTAATTATCTGGCTAGTCCATTGCTAACTCCTATGAATGGCTCATTTAGGTATGATGGTCCCCACTTGTTAACTTCTCAGTTGTAATATGGCTCCTTGTCTTTAAGTTAGAAGAAAGAAGACTAACTCACTACAGCTAGACAGCAAATGAAGGATGTAAATGGGGAAAATGTTCATTTTAACATGCTGAATTGATTTAAGTAATGTTAAAAAAAAACACAGTATAAATGCTTTTATGCAAACAAATTTTGCATGAAATCTAATATCTTTATGGGCGGGATCCATTAAGCAGCAATATGGGTGTGATGTGCCCCGATATCGCCACAATGCATCTTGCCTCATTCACAAAGCACTAAGATTTCAATCCAATTGCCTCACAGTAGGACATCCACGTCCCTGCCTTAAAATATGGGATCAGCTAGCCGTGAGGCCAGAGGTCAAGTAACATTATGGCAAATTACATGATCCTGTAAGGACTACCGGGGCACCACTTTGCTAGCATAAACCTAAACTGACAAGTGTGGGTGTAACGGTAGCGGTAACGCTGCCACACGAGTAGCGGAGTTGAGATCCTTGAAGGCAAAAGTATCTGCTTGAATAACACAAAAGGTTCATAAACTACAGACTGTAACTTAATAGCAAAGGAGACACAAGGGCTAACTGAATTGCCTCTAAGCTCTGAAGGTTTCGAGACCAACAGATTACCTAGGACACACTCAGAAACACCAGACGTAGTTCGACAGTCTTTACAGTATTCAAGGTGCAGGGCAGTCAAAAGAAATGCAGAAACAGCATGGACTGGTTTGTAATTGCAGATAGTAGATACCAGGCTAATACCAGAAGGTACTGACTTGCATATAAGGTTGTTCTCACGAGTATATTCAGAGATGCGATTAGAAATAACAAACAGCAGAAATAAACAATCTTTCTTAATCGTGGTTTTCACATGAACATTAACATGAGCTGTACGTTGGGTAAAGGTACCTCGAAAGGTCACAAGCGATACCCCAAGACGAGATGGGACAGAACCCAGACAGTGAGCAATAAACCCAGCGGCAAGCATAGGGTTAAATTGCCAATGCTCACAGACAGCGATATACAAACGTGCAGATAGAGTGGTCAAAGTACAAGCCGGGTCAATTAACAGGAGCAGGAATCGCATACAGAAATGGGTCGGTAACAGGATATCAATGCAGGAATAAACTTAGGGTGACGAGGCAACTCCTCTTGCCCTGTTTTAAACCCGGCGGCTCCTTGTGACCATACTGGCCCCCGTCCCCTCAGATGCCAATCTGCCATCAGGAAGTGCTGGCAACCGACCAGCTAGCGGCACACCACCATGCCCAGACCCCAGGGAGCACAACAGGGGCTGAGGATGTAACAGAGGGGTTATATGGAGGACTGGTAGGCTGCAACGCTACCCTTCCACTCCACCACTCCCCATTCAAAAATCTATGGTCCTAAAGGGTTAACTACATGGATAGATCTCCTATGTACTCTATGGCCAGCATTTCTTGAAACTATCATGACATATCAGTTGACGTGGGTTAAACGATAAAAGAGATATTGGGCTTTATTCCCTAATGAATGCTAACTTTAACGCATGCTGTCTCCTAACGCTAAACCTGTGAAAAATCCGCTAGCACATCGGTGATAGCGCTACCTTGCATGAGCTTACTGTACATTTTGCTCCCAATACGTAACATGAGGCGCACAGTTAGTAATTAGTGTTAGGATAAGTAAGGTATTACAAAGGCCTAGCACTAATTACTGCACCGATGTGCAAACAGAAATTTTAGCGACATCTAAAAGCTGGTGCTATTTGATTCCACATTTGCAGAATCATTTAACACCCCTAAACACCCCCCAATAAATCAGATACTCAGCACTCATCCTGCGACGAGAACGATGGCCCAATCTGCCACTTCTCCTGGCAGCGAGCAGAGTGAGGCTGAGACAAACAGTTTCCCAGTCTCCCTCTGTGATCTTGTGGGAGCGAGATCATGCAGGGCTTGCGGCCCGGCAGCACAGCCCTCCATGGAGTTCTATGGACTCCAGAAGGTGATAATCGCAGCAGAATGGAAGCGTTATCGCGAGTATCAATGAGTGTTGGGCTTCATTCCGGGCAAGGTGCCAAGGTAGCGCCTACCCTGTAATCTAACGCCAAAATGGGGATGCTATAGGGAAGCCTGCAGGCACAGGTTTTCCCCGTTAGTGTCTCCATTTTAGTGTTCGGTAGGGAATAGGACCCACTAAATAGAGATATATGTATCTCTATCTTCAACCACGTGTTGTTCTTTCTATATTAATGCTGTGTTATGGTTGTTAAAAGTCCACGTTCAGCAAAAATAACCACTTATTCAAACATGGAATCATGTACAGCCGAGCTCTCGCTAAATGGGTGTAAACAAAACAAAAAAAAACATCCATTTAGAAGGACAACTAAAGATTTAATGCAATACTTAAATGTAAACATGAAAAGCAACTTTCCCCTCTTTTAGTGGCTGCAATGTCAACGCGATTGTTTTCTATATTGAAGAATTTAAATGTTTTTGGAGAGGAAAGAACAAATATTGAATGGGATTAGGAATTGTGCCATGTTTGGTTGGTAATATTGAAGGTTTTATGTGGGTGTATAGTGGGTGAGGTATCAGTATGCTTCGATTCTAACAGAAACATACAATCCTACACTGTTTACAATGGTTTAAAAAATATGCCACGACTACTGATGAATATAAATAGAAATAATTATACTTGAGAAAAATATCCACAACCAAAATATTATGCCTCCTTGTCATCATTTCTCAGATTATATCAATCCCTTTCCATTCTTCTACTTCTCGTATTCCACCTCCACTTTCACTGCAGGAAGAACAGAATATGCAACAGTGAGCAACACCTAAACTGAAACATATCTTATCCTCTAATCTTCCGTATCACTGAGTGACAGAATTAATGCTGAACTGATTAAGCCGAATAAACCCTTTTGCCAATCTCTACTGGATACACAAGAGACTTTCCATGTTATAACGTCCTGATGGTTATTTGCCATACTGTACTGTGAAGATAATTAATTGTCAAGGAAGAAGAGGGCCTGCCACCTAGAGAAAATTCATAGTCTCATCAAAGAGGGATTAATGAAAACAAACAATCAATAGCCTGGAGTTAATGCGAAGAGTTAACAGAGAAAAATGAGACTCTGCTCTATTGAAGACAATGGAACAAACATACCCATCAATCCTGTCAATGAGAAGATACAAACTATTTCCACAGCTAGCTTTTGGGCTCCAGGGAATAAACCATCACATCGGTATGAATGAGATTCCGAATTCTCTCAGTGACACACGTGTTGTGGACACTCAGGCGTCAATCATCTCAGCTAATACAGTACAAGCATCTTCCTTTAGAATGATACACTATAAATGCGTGAGAATAATATCATCTGCCCAATAGAAGTCTCTCTAAAACAACGATGATATGGATATATAACGGTGCAAGCCCAGGAAAGAAAAATCACAATAGAATGTAGTTTTTCCACCTAAAAAGTATACAGTATTGAAATATCATTTTAAATAAATACATACATAAATGTGCTTGATGTAATTTTATTGTCACAAGTGTATGTACAAAATGTGAAAGACTATTTTAGGCTTATCTGCAAGCTATAAGACTTTTGTATTATTGGGGGTACCTGTTGTCTATCATATATGATGTCACCTATTCACTTGTAGGAATAAGGATGGTTTATTGGATGATCATAGTGGAGGAGAAGAATAAATAGACTAATACCTACAAGTGCGTTTGGGAAGATAGAGTTGGATCCAAGTAAATCCAGGGGGCACTAGTCCATTGTTGACGATAACATGGAGACGGCAAGGAGGAAATTTCCGTTTGCAGATTTTCCCTTACCGTCTCCATGTTAGCATTGTAGTTTGGTGAAGCTGCTATCTCAGCACCTTGCTCCGGAACGCAGCACTAACCTCCCTGATACGACTCCATGGTAGCTTGCGCTTCCAGGCCATGGGCTCTGCGCGACTTTGCTCTCGCGGAGGGAGACTAGGAACAATTTGTTCCCAGTCTCACTCTGCTCCCGGGGAGCCCAATTGGCGGATCAGACCACCCTTTTCACTGCAGGATTAGAGGTGAGTATGGGATATTTAGGGGGGGTTTGGAGCGTGTTAAATGATTTTGCACTTGCAGAATCATTTAGCATCAGCTAAAGGAGGCATTAAAATTTCCAAGTTCCGATGGTACAAGTCCCGATTATACACGTCCCGATGGTAATTTGTGCCAGCACTTTGTAATACCTCACTTGTCGAGATGCTAAAATTAGATTGCACTTCCCCTGTTAAGGATAGGAGATGCTTAAGAACAGAGTGCAAATCTTTTTTACTTGACCGTAGCATCAAGATTGGACTATTGATGCCAGATGTTATACTTACTTATCCTAGCGCTAACGATTACATATCGAGACGGTACATTAGCGCCAACTATGGAATAGGCTTTGAGTCTAGTGGATATTTTATCAGAGGAGTATCAGTATAAACTGCAAATGGACTACTCAATGGTGAAGTTGTAATCACTTTAAATTTGAAGATGCAATGAGGGTTCTATAAAGATCTTCCTAAGGTAAATTGTAGGAAGAAATGAAAAAAATCTATCATGGCTGATGGGCTTCTGTGAGGCATTGACATCTATCAGACACATGTGCCTGTGTTTGAGATGCTAATAGGTAGGTACTAATGTACAAATGCAGTGCGAGTCATGTATATCCATTTGCAGGTCCCTATTACCGGTTCTATTACGAGTGAGCCAGTATGATAGGAATTATAAGTAGCTGCAGACAGTAGGGATGCGCAATTTGTTTCGTTCCGAATTGAATTTCATATGAAATTGACCATTTTCGCTCTTTCGGAAGCATTTCCGAAACGAAATATCGGCCGCCCGAAACTACGAAATCTCAAATCAAAGTTTCAGCACAAACAAAATCATTTCATTATGGGACCTAAATAAAATAAAACGGAATGCAAATGATATGAAATGCTGAAAAAAACAGAACGAAACGATCAAAAACAAAATAAATTTCATAACGAAATGAACGGAAACAAAAAAACGGAACCAAATGATCTGACATGAAAAAAAAAAACAAAACATGATCTAAAATGTAAAAATTACTGAACCAAAGAATCTAAAATTTTTCATTTCATGTCCCGACAATAAATTACGCCTGCACTTTGTAATGCCTCACTTGTCGAGACGCTAAATAATGATTGCACTTCCCCATGCTAAGTATAGGGCATACTAAGGGCACTATCATGTGCCGGTAGCTAAAACCAGGACTCTAAGGGGAAAAAATTGATTGCTAATTTCCCCTTTGCGTCCCGGTTTCACCAGCAGATCATGGGGGCAGGTGCTGAGTCCAGCAGCACGCCCCATAGCGGCCGCCAGGCTCGCGGATGCTGGGGGCAGCGCTAATGCGTCGTCCCCAGCATCTGCTCCATGAAGTCCATAGGACACCTTTGAGACTTCTCCTGCCGGTTCACATGACCGGCAGGATCTTGCCTCTCACGAGATCCAGCTGGTTGGCGGAGTGAGCAGCGAGGGAGACTGGGGACTTTTTCCCCCCAAGCCTCACTCTACTCCAGGCGGTCAGAAGCAGCAGATCAGGGTGCCGTTCTTGCTGCGGGAACAGAGGTATATTTGATTTTTGATGGGGCTTTTGAGCTGCAGGTTACGGATTCTGCAGCAGCGCAGTTAGCTACACCTCTGAGCTGGTGGTAACTTTTTTAGTTAGGACCTCAAGGTACTAAGAGCTGGCGCTAACGCTAGTTAATCTGTGCTTTCACTTTGCGCTCCCCATGTTAAGTATAGGGAGCGCAAAGTACAGTAAACTCGTGTTACAAAGTAACGAGTGCTGACTTTTTTAAACCCCTTAGCGAATCAGAGGCAATCTGTGCGGCATGCTATGACCTCCTTTAAGCTCGTGCTAATGTGAGTGTTAGCATCAGCTTGAAGGAGGTGATAGCTCCCTAAGTAGCAAGGCTCAAAACTTTTTCACCTCAGTTTAGCGCAAAGACCAGAATATCAATGCCAGTCATTAAACTTACTTATCCTGGTGCTAACTTTAAAATATCAAGACGCTACATTAGCAGTAATTATGGAATAGTGCCCTAAGTATTTTGATTACCAAAAAAATTACCATGAAAAACATTTTAGAATAAAGTATAAAAGTTATCTTCTTAAATGAGGTTTTTTATTACTGTTGCTTATAGCATATTATTACATCTTATTATAAATTTTTTTCTAAAGCACCAACAGTGCTTTAATTGCTGCAATACCCATTTTAAAGCTCATGATTTTAAAAGAAATTTGAAAAATCCTTCCAGGCTCTGCATTTATTTTTTAGTCCGTGATAAGTTTTGTTAAAGTTCTAATATATTAGTAATACTTAATTTATTTTGCATGCTATTTATTTTATATTTTAGTAAACATTAACTTCTTAAATGTGCTCTAAGAGTAAGTTTGATGAATAATCATCTTGTAGCATTCACTGCTCTGGGCTTTAATGTAAAAATGATTACTTAGAATTAAGACCTGGCGGGACCTCAGTATTAATGCCTCTAGCTCAGCTTTTCTTTAGCCTGGTTTTGACGAGAACCTGATAATAAGAACAGGTTCCTATGAGAGTCTAAGGGTGCAGATTTATATCAAAGAGCAATCGATCACTTCCTCCAGGCATTATGTGTGGAAAAATATTTCTAGGTAATAATCTGATATTCTTTAGTGGCACTAATGAATAAACATTAACTATAATAGGCGCATATGGGAAAATGTTTAATTAAATAATATATCCAAGTCTGCAAAGCTTCAATAGGGATTTTCTACACATCCAGGGGAGAATTCTTGCATTGGTCAACTTAGGGCAGCAGACTGGAGGGGCAGCGTTTTTCCTAATGTCTTTAATTTGTATATTTGGGGTGTGTGGGTACCTTTTTTTTTTAAAGACCTCTCCATAGATTTGGGGTGCAGATGCATTTAATAGAGCTGTAAAGCATTAAAACCCGCAACTTTGAGTCTCTAAACTATAAGGGCTCTATTACATTCTCTGCGCAAAAGCGCACGCACAGTGCAATTTTTTTTCCACGCAGCGTTAAAGGTTAACGCGCGTAAATTAACGCTGGTATTACGATCCGAGCGCATCTTTTCATCCATCCGAAAATATCGTGCTTAAAAAATATGCGCATTTTAACGCTGCGCACAGAAATCGGTGGGCGGACTGTTTTTTCACTCGATTCAGCCAATCAGAATTAAGAATCACAATTGTCTCCCGTTCAGTTTTTGCGCCTGTAAAATCAATCTGAGTATATATGCTGCAGCAATAATAAAAACACGCACAACCTCTCAATTTTATTGTTTGGGTATGTGTAGAATGTGTAACTATACTGTGTTGTATTTTTTTTTTTTTTTCGTGCTGGTGTATTTGGTTTCGGCCAGGACGTTCAGATTTGCAGTTACCACCAGCTTTTAAAAGACGTTAAAATTATGCGCGCAAACGTCGTTCGTAAAAATTTACGCATCGATTGTAATACCATCCGCGTACCAGCGCACGAACGCATTTGCGCTCACAATGTTAAGTATGGGATGCGTGCACGAACTTGCGCTCGCGCAGGGTTCGTGCAGGATAACTCGCGTTAGACGTTAACGCGAATTTTGTGCGCGAACGTCGTAATACGACGTTCAGCGAAGGGTTTTTCCACTCGAGTTAATGCGGTTTTGCGCATGCGCAAAATTGTGCTCGAAGAGTGTAATAGGGCCTTAAAAGTGTAATATTTAAAATAACTATAAAAAAAAAGATACTTTCCTTTTGTTCTAAAGTACATTTTTATCAATATAGACTTAAAACGTTGTGAAAATGTCTCTTAATTTCATGTTTATGTTCATGTTCCTAATTATTTGATATTGAGTTGGGGCCAGCAAACCACGAAGGCTCAGATGAGTGTTTCTGAATAGCCATATTTATCCAGCCCAGTAAATGAAAAATATTCACAACTGAAACGATTTACTTATTTTCTGCTCACACAGTTAATCCTATTTCTTCGGCAGGCTTCTGTACCCTGCGGACCTCAGCTTTGCTATGTTATCATCCTACTGGAAGGAAGATTATAGGAGAATCTGCAGAGGTTGATTGTGTGTGTTGTATGAGGTACAGAAAAGGATGGAGATCCACTGTCAGAGGGATAAAGGAAAACGTTTCTGTTGTTAACAACATACTATAAATCAACTAAAACATAAAAAAATGTAAATCCTCACAGAGCATGCAAATTAAAAAAGGTGCATATAGAATGATGGGTTGATTACTACTATGTAGAATATACCTTTAAACTCAGGTTTACCGCCTGTATATTCCCTTGTGCAATAGAGTAAAAAGTCACTGTGGATTGATTTTCCCCTTGGGGATTCCAGTTTGTCACAAGTTTCCCTGCATTCCATGGTTCAGGAAAAAAATATCAAGTCCAATGGATGGTTACCTGACAATAGATATACATTTCTACAGAGTTTCAGATATAAGGCTAAGGAACTCAAGCTCAAGAAATGCAACAGTTCGAAAAAAAAATATATACATCAGACGCAGCCTACATTGCAATTATGTTGCAATTTTCCACCAATCCACTGCTTAGTGAATAACATCTTTGGGCATCCTTCCAAGGAGAAAAACTATTTCATGTTTACAAATAAATTAAAAAGGTTCTTTGACCTAAACTTCTAGAGATCTGTAATGTAGCTTAGTCATTTGTGGAAGCCAGGCGATAACCACTAGAGTGAAATGTTATCTCTTTAAATAATGGTCCTGCGCTTCCTGGTCTCTGGCAGAGAAAATGATTTATCTACACCCATGGCCTAAGAAGGATGCCATTGTTAGCCAACTGCTCGCATTGGGTAGTAAATGAAATAATACTTTCTTTACTTGTCATTTTTTTATTGAATGTTTTCCTTCATTTATTTTATACAGACTGTATGAAATACAAAAACAATTACATCGAAAAAACCCCGCAAACATTAATTCTACTCAATTTGCATACACATTAATGGAGCAGATAGAAAATGTGGAAGATCACAACAAAACACTGCAGTTCCGAGATAAGTCTTCAGCTTGAATAAATAATATATTCATTTCCAAGCCATTATTTTGCATGTATGCACATCCCATTGGTTACTGAAAAGCAACACATGTTGGGTTTCGCTTTGCAAACGTTACATCACCAAACAATGAATTTCGCAATCAATCAGTAAGTCCTATGATGTTTTGCTGCTGAATATGATTTACATCCATTAAAAAAATAAAAAAATAAAACAACTTTCGAAAGAACACATAACCCTTCCGGCTTTCACAATATTTTACAGACTTTTAAACTGCTTTTCTCAAGACGTGACATAAGACGGACACCTTTAGTAATGAAGGTAATGGAAATGGTACGTAGCATACTGCAATTATTTCACGAATAATTTTGCCCCAAACTGTATTATCTGAATTAACAAGCTGCACGACATTTAATAGCAACTTAAATTTATCACTCAGAGAAATTCATTTCATGTGTTTTAAAGGAAATAATTTCACTGAAGAAATAAAATGTACGATTAATGTATGGAAATATGAATGAGACGTGCAGTAATATTTTATTGTTGGATTTTTGGTCTCTTTTTTTGTATTTTCTCATCTGTAGAACTTTTCGAAGAATGTAAGTTGGGAACAGTCTTATTAAAAAAAGCCAAAACTATTAAGGTATTTTGTATAAACCCATCACACTTGGTTGTACGCAATTCATGCCTTCATTGTTAAGAGAGTAAGACAAAACAACGCTCACGTCACTGCCTCTCGAAGGGGAAATTATACACTCAAACACGTGCAGAGTTTAATTACATTTAAATGCTGTGTAGACATTCCTCATGCCAGTCTGTTTGATAAACATAAATGCATTTTTTCTTAAATTTGATCAATTCAAGCCCCCTGTTTACATAAAGCTCTACGCTAATGTATTTACATAATATGGACCTTAACAGTGCCTTAGAAAGATCATGAAAATGAAAGTGTGAATGCATTTTAGACTTTTCTATAGTTCAATCAAGTCTGGTACTTAGTTATGGCAGGGAATGGATGGTAATGTAAGAATCAACGTAGTCAGTCATCTACATTTCAATGACTTAAAGGAACACTCCAACAAAAAAATCACCCCCCGTTTTTTTTTCCTAACCTATCCCTATTCCCTTAATAAAACCTTCTTTTTTTTTTCTTTTCTTGTAACTGCAATACTTACCTTAAAATCCTCTAGTTTCCAGCGGCGTTTTTTTTTTTTTATACTCACCTCCCTCCTCTTCCGCTCCCGTCCTTCTTCTTGCTGCGTCTTGGCTTCTGGTTTACGTGAGAAGCGCGCATGCGCGCCTCTCACGTAAGCCAGCCAATCGGCAGGCTTCCTCCCGGCTCCCTCTGAGGATTAGTGTTGCGCGCAAGAGGATGCGCGCAACACTAACCCGAAGAGGGAGCCGCCAGCTTCTGTGGGGAGTAGGAGACGTCATCGCGCTGAAAGCGCGATGACGTCTCCTACTCGGCAAAAGTCGGCAGAAGCGGGAAATATGATTCCCGCTCTGCTGACTGACAGCTGGGAGGGCGGAGTAAAGTTCTCCGCCTCTCTCAGCTGTTTTCAGCATTTTCAGCTGATCGGCTGAGCGGAGGGAGGGGGGGACAAAGGGCGGCATAATCCGGGCATCATGACCACCTAAAATAGCTTAGGTGGTCATGTTGCTTAGAGTATCCCTTTAAGAAGGAAAACTTAATTACATAAGTCTCAAAATAATCATTCATTAACCCCTTCACTGCTGAGCCACTTCCCCTCTGTGTGCCAAGCTCCTTTTTACTGTTTTGTGTTCATCATGTTTAAATGCGATTCGAAGTCATATTATATTGTAGGACCCAGACAAATTATATATCTTCTTTTTTTCCCGGCAGATTCATAAAACAGCATTATTATATGTATGTGTCATGCCCTGCCAGAATGCTATAACAAAAAATGTAAAAAATAAATAATGGGAATTTCCATTAAAATTTCAATCATCTACAGCATGTAAAGTAATTTTCTTTTCACATTTTATCACCCAAGCCTTTGCGGTTATATATTCTATGGGGGATGCTTGTTAAAAAAATTACAACTGGGAACCCGTTACTTTAATTTTCGGAGAAATTACGTGATTTTAGCTAAAGCTCCAAAGGCTCTGGGCTTTCCAATGATACCAAACATTAACCTCTAGCTGCCATGGATCGGGAGTTAAGGGAGTCCAAAGGACCCCCCATCTCCACCATAGGATAGGGAACCCCTTGGCAGCTAGGGGTTAATTCTCATACGGACGTCATCACGCCCTGCGCAATGACATCAGTGGGTGGGGAGAGGCCCCGGAGGCTTGGCTGGCATCCAAGATGTTAGCCACCTCCTGGAGAGGTCCTTAATCTGGCACCGTATCGTGGACTGGTGCCTCAGGGGTTAAAAAGAGGCATCACTGGAAAGGGTAGACTCTGCCCTTTCCAGCGGTGCCTTGCTTTTAATTTAATCTTTCCTGATCAGGACCCCCACCTCTTCCCTGGGGGGCGCTCTTCATGGGAGTGCCTGAAACTGACAATCGCTGTAGTGCTGCATTGCACAATGACGTCAGTACATGGGGAGGGGTATAAACATGGAGATCTTCCTTCAAGGAAGTCAGATCTGTGTGGGACCCTGGAAAGAGACGTGAGTCTCGGGCGGGAGGGGGGGTTTCAATGCTTTGACGTGTGGCGGACGTCTTCCGCATACAGAGGCCACACATCATCCACAGTGAATGGGGTTAAAATATAACAATGCATAGTTGAATAATTCTTATAATGTTTGCAAGGCATATCATGTGGCACATTTAAAGTACACCTGCCATGCCCAACTCATGTTGGGCTAATTTGACAGGCAATCACATCCTATGTGTGGTATCATTGTTTTGCTAAGACATACGAATGTTTAGCAATCAGTTGTGGTGGCATACTGCAGGGATGAGGGACAATCTCCAGGACTTCCCTCTGCTTACTCCACATACCAAATAGCATGCTAGTGCGCAGACTGGCAAGTCATGCAGCACCGTATGACAGCCCGCTTACATCTCTTCCCATGAAGCTGGATGGTGGCGTCACATAAAGCTGAAACCGGGTATCACGCTGATCTTTAAGACTATCCATGTCCTGAGGGGTTATTGCAGGCTAAGGGAAACTGGCCTGTACAGGTTCATGTTATGTACGTGTGGTTTATGTATTCGGCATCTTCAGATTTTTGTCTTTATATGTATGTTAATGTAAAGAATAAAATAATTTTGAATAAAAAAATCTTTCCTTATCTCTTACAATTGTTTGAAGTCAAAGTCGATTATTTTTGTTGAATATCTTAAATAGGTTCTACGATGTTCTTATTGCTATGTAGAAGTGAAGTCACAGTGTAATATAAATAATACATGGGCTCCAACAGTACCAGACTTTAAATTCAGAGAATTTGCACTAATCTTCAAAGAGGGGTACAAAAAACAGTGTGCTTCAAGGCTGCTTTGGGTTGAAATCCATAAAGGTTACATTACACAGATATTTGTAAACCAATGACCCACTGGTTGTCTATTTGTTGTATAGAACCTCCAATTCCATGGCATAGAGTCACTATTCCTATGTGTGGTTAAAATGCAAGCGCTGCGATTTCCTGTGGGTAAATTGCTGTGGGAAACCTTCAAAAGTCAGAAAAAGAAAAGACTACCCAACAAGACTGTGATCTCCTTGCCATTATAAGTATAGGAATTTGTGCAGAGGCCAAAATAGAGTTACAGTGTACCCCTCCCTATGAAATCAATGCGACAGAAAGAAAAGCAAGTAAAACATTTTTGCAAACCTGTATCAAAAGCCAACAGACAAACCTGCAATTTCCCTGAAAACAAAGTGGTCAAGTTGCCTTGCCACCACCAAAGTACTTCGCCTCAACCACAAGGCCAACCCCTTAGCAAGGACAAGTTATTAACCCCATAGTGACCAGGCGGTTTTACCTTTGTCAGTCCGGAAGTACCCACTGCTGTTTTTACGTTTCTGCGTGGTTTGTGTTTAGGTCTAATTTTCCTCTTACTAGTTTACGGAACCCACACATTATATACCATTTTTTCTCACCATTAAATGCACTTTCTAAAGATACCATTATTTTCATCATATCTTATAATTTACTATAAAAAAAATATGAAATACACTATATTGACAAACGTATTCGCTCACCCATCCAAATAATCAGAATCAGGTGTTCCAATCACTTCCATGACCACAGGTATATAAAATCAAGCACCTAGGCATGCAGACTGTATTTACAAACATTTATGAAAGAATGGGTCGCTCTCAGGCGCTCAGTGAATTCCAGCGTGGAACTGTGATAGGATGCCACCTGTCTTGAAATTTCCTCGCTCCTAAATATTCCACAGTCAAAAGTCAGCTGTATTATAAGAATGTGGAAGTGTTTGGGAATGATAGCAACTCAGCCATGAAGTGGTAGGCCACATAAACTGACGGAGTGGGGTCAGTGGATGCTGAGGCGCATAGTGTGAAGAGGTCACCAACTTTCTGGAGAGTCAATCGCTACAGACCTCCAAACTTCATGTGGCCTTCAGATTATCTCAAAAACAGTGCGCAGAGAGCTTCATGGAATGGGTTTCCATGGCCGAGCAGCTGCATCCAAGCCATATATCACCAAGTGCAATGCAAAGCATCGGATGCAGTGGTGTAAAGCACGCCGCCACTGGACTGTAGAGCAGTGGAGACGCGTTCTCTGGAGTGACAAATCACACTTCTCCATCTGGCAATCTGAGTTTGGCGGTTGCCAGGAGAATGGTACTTGTCTGACTGAATTGTGCCAAGTGTAAAGTTTGGAGGAGGGGGGATTATGGTGTGGGGTTGTTTTTCAGGAGCTGGGCTTGGCTCCTTGGTTCCAGTGAAAGGAACTCTGAATGCTTCAGCATACCAAGACATTTTGGACAATTCTATGCTCTCAACTTTGTGGGAACAGTTTGGAGCTGGCCCCTTCCTCTTCCAACATGACTGTGCACCAGTGCACAAAGCAAGGTCCATAAAGATATGGATGAACTTGACTGGCCTGCACAGAGTCCTGACCTCAATCCGATAAAACACCCTTGGAATGAATTAGAGTGGAGACTGAGAGCCAGGCCTTCTTGTCCAACATCAGTGTGTGACCTCACAAATGCGATTCTGGAAGAATGGCCAAAAATTCCCATAAACAATACCTAATTTTTACATGTTTTTGCTTTTTAACCCCTTCACTGCTTAGCCTGTTCACCTCTGTGTGCTGAGCTCATTTTGACTGGTTTATGCTCATCATGTTTAAACTTGATTTGAAGTCCTATTTTATTATACCCTCCAGGCATATTTTTTTTTTTTTAAACCCACCTTTAATTTTTTTTATTTTTTATTATTATAATTTATTTATTTTTTACTTTTACAGCTAACCTAGTCATGTTTGGTATCATTGGATAAACAAATGAACTCCATAGAGGGGATGCTTGGGGGTGCCGCGTTAGCGCTGCATTATGGGACAGGCTGCTGAATTAGCGCTTGTCCCATAATATGAAGCTAAAATGGGGACAGTAAGGAGAAACCTGCAGACGCGTGTTTTGCTCGTTAGCAGCTCTGTTTTAGCGGCAGTATGTAATACTGCCCTGTGTGGTTTTTGTGTGCAATAATGCTCCTTGAATTCTAATGAAATGCTGGTATCCAGTTTGTTTTTCCTCAGCAAGGAAAAGACCCATTTTAAGAAAATGTTTTTACTATTCAGACACAAAGGAATGCCCGTGGAACACCTTCGCTCCACCCATTGGTGTATCAATGACAGCACACTTGCATCTTCAAAACCCAAACAAGAAAATCAAAGCAAGCAGAAAAGCATGCCAGAAAAACTGACAGACGCAAACTAAATAACCATGGAAGTCGCCAAAACAATAAAACAAACAGATTGTTAAAACATACAAATTAAACATAAAATGAGTACTAATAATATCCTGGCCATGAGATTGTACAAGCAATCATCATGATTCTCCTCAATGGCAAATATTTTCCTGGCAGTCGTGCCCATCTGCTCATCTTTTCACCATATGGGATGTATAGGATTATGGTGTGTCTCATCACAACTTGGATGAATCTCATCATGGCCAGATTGACCATTGTTGAATCTATTCTTCAGACATTCTGATAGTTTAGGTTTCACTTTGATGATCATATGCAAATATTGACGATTTGTCCTGTCTTACTACTTCCTTGTATAGTGCCTATATGCTGTATACTTTTTTATGACCCGTTATAACTTGGAGTTATTAAGAAGATAAAGCAGTGACATCGTTTTATGCTTTTAAGCTTTTTTCAGACATTGATCATGTTACTTAGCAGGGGCAGCAGCAAACTTAGAATCTGACCTGCTGCTAGGAAGTGTAGTTCATGATTTAAAAAAAAAAAGCTAAATTTTTTGACATACATCTTTATAATAATAAAAGATGAAGAGAGTTTTTTAAGTCGAAAAAAAAAAGCTTTAAACATAGATCTGAGTTATTTCTGTAAATGTCCTGTAATACTTACAGTAATTATAATAATAACAGTTTTAAGTCCAAAACGTCAGATTATTAACCCCTTAAGGACGGGAGTAATTTTACAACTTCGGCGCTGTTTCGGAAGTAGAAGTTTGCTGAGCGCATTTTGACCATTTTTAAGTCACGTATTCTTATACCACCCAGACAAATTATATATCGTTCTTTCCGTCAGACTCGGCAGATTAATAATATATCATTATTATATGTATATGTCATGCCCTGCCAAAATGCTATAACAAAAAATGTAAAAAAATGTGAATTTTCAATAAAATTTCAATCTTCCACAGTGTGTAAAGTGTTTTTTTTTTTTAATTTTATTATCCGAGGCTCTGCGGTCATATTCTATTGGGTAGATTTGTTAAAAAAATTAGGACGGGGAACCCATTTTTTTTTTGGGGAGAAATTGCGTGATTTTAGCTAAACCCCCCAAAAAAAAAAAATCATTAGTGAAGCATCATTGTTCACATTATAATTGAAATGTGAACAATAGTGCTGCATTAAAAAAAACAAAAAATTTTTTTATTATTATATTTATTATTTTTTTATTATTTAATTTATTATTTTTTTATTATTTTTATTTTTACTTTTTTTACACTTTTATTTTACATATAACATGGTCATGTTTGATATCATTGGAAAGGCCATGCTCTGGCCTTTCCAGCAATATCAACCATGACCCCCTAGCTGCCACCGATCAGGAGATAAAGGGGTTCAAAGAACCCCCCTATCTCCTGCAAGGGATTTCCATAGGAAATCCCTTTGCAGCTAGGGGGTTCCCGGTTAACTGACATCATCGCGCATGGCGCGATGAGTCAGTTGACCGGGGGGTGACCCAGAGGTGGGGGCTGCCATCCAAGATGGCGGCCCCCACCGGAAATAGGCCGCGATCGGGCACAAATTAGTGCCGGTCGCGACCTGGCAACTAAGGGGTTAACCCCCCATACATCGCTGGAAAGGTCAGGCTGTGACCCTTCCAGCGATGCTGGCCACAGCCGCCGGGGACCAAGCGATCGGGAGATAGAGGGATCCAAAGGATCCCTCCCCTCCCCTCCAGGCGCTTCCCCTGCTCCGGCGGGGGGGGACGCCTGAAACTGACGTCATCGCGCCACCGGCGCGATGACGTCACAACGCCGGAGGAGGGATCACACTGATCTGACTCCGGGGGAGTCAGAACAGCGTGGGAAGCGACCGGAGAAGGTGAGTATCTCCCGGGGGGGCTCTAAACGCCGAGGACGTACATTTACGTCCTGCGGCGGCAAAGCCCGCCTAATGCAGGGCGTAAATGTACGTCCTGCGGCGTTAAGGGGTTAATGTAGATTTTGTACAAAGCATATTTATAAGCAACTTTCTCTTTTCAGCACATCATCAGGCTTCTTCTTCTTGCTTTCTGATAAGGAACTTAAGCCTTCTTTGGCCTGAAAATCAGGTGTCTTAACACTTTTCCCTAAATTCACACATTATCAGAATAGTTGAAGGTGCCCCAGACCATACTTTTGCAATGTGTGTTAGATTTTTGTGACTGCAGGACATGTGGGTGCTCACAAGCCCCTGATTTCTGCTTTCAGACATAAGTTACTTCTGCCTAATAAAAATGAAAGATGGACACTCCCACATAGCAATGTTAAGCCTGGAGATGCACTGGGATGAGGGGCTTGCTTCTGTATGTACAGTATATGTTACGGTTAAAGCCCGAAGTGCGGGTAATCCTGACATTATCCAGGTGTCATTAGCAAAAGTCCGAAGTGAAATTAAATTTCAGTCTTTACCAGGGTAATCTGCAAAGTATCCAGAGGCCTCTGGGTACTCCAGTTTTCTGCTCTGTTTTCTGCTCAGTTAATTTGCACATTACCTTAGTGTTGCTGGATAAAGTGTGATGTGCAACGAAGTATGTCCTGGGTGACGAGTATGTACCGTTAGGTGTCTTGCCCAAGGACACTTATTGGAGAGGTTGCTCACTGGGATCAAACCCATGACTCCACAGGCTCTCTCCATGCAGAGCAGAGATGTTACCTCTACTCCACCCAGCCAGTTTGCTGTGGTATTTACCGCATATTACAATCCAAACACAAACGGGTTAAGTAACCAGTTTGCGTTTGATACATTGCACTTTTCAGCGTGAGTTACTGTACTTTGCGCTCCCTATACTTAACATGGAGAGCGCAAAGTGTTAATCAGAGCTAGGATTACAAAGTCCCAGCGCTGATTAACGTCTGGCTCTGGTTAGCGGAAAGTTAACCAGAGCCAGGACTTGGTGTTAACGGATTCCACTTCTGCAGAATCCGTTAGCACCAGCCTAAAAAATAAAAAAATTGAATCACATACTCACCCTCTGTCCCGTGGTGAGGACCACGACTCTGTCCACCTCCTCCGTGCAGCGGGAGCAAGGAAAGACTGGGGGAAAAAATCCCCCCAGTTTCTCCCTGCGTATCACTATGCCGACCGGCCGGATCTCGCGAGGCTAGATCCGGCTGGTCGTGTGACCGGCAGGGGGGAACTCAATGAAGTCCTATGGACTCCATCGAGTGGATGCTCGCGGCTGCGCACATCTCTGCTGCGAGCATCGCGGGGCCGTAGCGCCCGCTATCAATGCAGGCAGCGGGTGCAGTTTTTCCTCCCTTGCGCCCATGTTTTAATGCTAGGATCGTAATGTGGTCCCAGTTTGAGAGCCGTGGACCTCGTTTTACGAATGAGTCTGGAGGGGCAGCCGCAGAAGCATTCAGCTCCTCCTCTTGACAGGAACTTCTGAGATCATCCGGCTGGTCATGTGACCGGCAGGGGGGAACTCAATGGAGTCCTATGGACTCCATCGAGTGGATGCTGGCGGCTGCGCTCATACGGTGTCTATAATTATTATGAACAATGGTGACATTTTCCCTTAACGCACGTAAAATCTATATACCACGTGTAAAAAGACCAGTCATCTAAAGGTTTCCAGTACACAGTCTCATGTTTTCAGTATAATTAGAAACCTATCAGTAGTCCTGTATATATTGTGATCCAGCAGACCAGCACCAGTCACAGGGCACAATAGCACCGTCCTCTAGGTACAGGTACCAGTCCGTGTGTGGCCTGTTACGTGCAGGGCTGTGGTGTAATGTGAGCGATGCGGACCGGCTGTAACTACAGATGATGCTTCGTTCACCCACATCTCACCACCTGCAGCCAGTGAGCAAGCGAAGCTTCATCTGTAGTTATTGTAGCCGCTCCGCATCCGACTCCTGAATCCTGAGCTCTTTCTCCTGTCATCCTCCAATGAGCTGTCAGGAGAGATGAGGGTGGAGCTTAATCTGATGACACATCATCACTTTAAGCCCCACCTTTGCTGGTTAGGAGTGGTGACGGCAAAGAGCAAGCCACCCAGCAGCAGCACTCATATCCAACAGCACCAGCAGCACTGTGTCAAACCCAACAGCACCAACAGCACTGTGTCAGACCCAACAGCACCATGTCAAACAATTAAGCAGGGTGTCAGACCCAACAGCACTAGCAACACAGTGTCAGACCCTGCAGCACCAGCAGCACCATGTCAAACACTGCAACACCAGCAGCACCGTGTCAAACCCTGCAGCACCGTGTCAGACCCAAAAACACTAGCAGCACTGTCAGACCCAACAGCAGCAGCACTGTGTCAGACCCTGCAGCACCAGCAGCACTGTGTCGAACCCAACAGCACCAGCAGCACTGTGTCGAACCCAACAGCACCAGCAGCACTGTGTCAGACTCAACAGCACCAGCAGTGTGTCGAACCCTGCAGCACCAGCAGCACTCTGTCAGACCCTGCCACACCAGCAGTACTGTGTCAGACCCTGCAGCACCAGCAGCACTGTGTCAGACCCTGCAGCACCAGCAGCACTGTGTCAGACCCTGCAGCACCAGCAGTGTGTCAAACCCTGCAGCACCAGCAGTGTGTCAAACCCTGCAGCACCAGCAGTGTGTCAAACCCTGCAGCACCAGTGGCACGGTGTCAGAACCTACAGCACCAGCGGCACGGTATCAGAACCTGCAGCACCAGCAGCACTGTTTCAAAGCCTGCAGCAGCACTGTGTCAAACCATGCAGCAGCACTGTGTCAAACCCTGCAGCACCAGCAGCACTGTGTCAGAGCCTGCAGCACCAGCAGCACTGTCAGAGCCTGCAGCACCAGCACTGTGTCAAACTCTGCAGCACCAGCAGCACTGTGTCAGACCCTGCAGCAGCAGCACTGTGTCAGACCCTGCAGCAGCACTGTGTCAGACCCTGCAGCAGCAGCACTGTGTCAGGCCATGCAGCACCAGCAGTGTGTCAAACCATGCAGCACCAGCAGCACTCTGTCAGAACCTGCAGCACTAGCGGTGCGGTGTCAGAACCTTCAGCGGCACGGTGTCAGAACCTGCAGCACCAGCAGCACTGTGTCAAACCCTGCAGCAGCACTGTGTCAAACCCTGCAGCAGCACCGTGTCAGAGCCTGCAGCACCAGCAGCACTATGTCAGAGCATGCAGCACCAGCACTGTGTCAAACTCTGCAGCACCAACAGCACTGTGTCAGACCCTGCAGCAGCAGCAGCAGCACTGTGTCAGACCCTGCAGCAGCACTGTGTCAGGCCCTGCAGTAGCAGCATCAGCACTGTGTGAGACCCTGCATTAGCAGCACTGGGTGACAGACCCTGCAGCAGCAACACTGGGTCAGACTCATACCCTGCAGCAGCAGCAATGGGTCAGACCCTGCAGCAGCAGCGCTGGGTCAGACCCTGCAGCAGCAGCACTGGGTCAGACCCTGCAGCAGCAGCACTGGGTCAGACCCTGCAGCAGCAGCAGCGTGTCAGACCCTGCAGCAGCAGCAGCATGTCAGAATCTGCAGCAGCACTCTGTCAGACCCTGCAGCACCAGCGGCGCAGTGTCAAAACCTGCAGCACCAGCGGTGCGGTGTCAGAACCTGCAGCACGGTGTCAGAACCTGCAGCACCAGTGGCACAGTGTCAGAACTTGCAGCACCAGCAGCACTGTTTCAAAGATTGTGTTTGCTGCATTTAATTATTATGGCCACCAGAGGGAGACCGAGACATAATGGACTATGCTGGACATAAACTGAACTACAATTTCCATCATGCTTTGCGTGAGGACAGGAAGTGGGTGGTGTAAGAAGAGGAAAGACATCAGCAGCCTCGTGCAGGGGAGAGCAGAGTGAGCTGAGCGGTGAAAGGTGGAGGACGCACGTGAAGACTGTCAAGGATCGTGACCAGGCCAGAGTCCAGGCGCTGCCTCACTGGTACTGGAGATCGGGACGGTGACCCTGCGGAGACCTACCTACGCAGCACTGAGAGGTCTGGATGGAGATCTGGTTCCAGCCGGACCCCGAGTAAGGAGACCGCGCTGATCTATTGGGAGTGCAGGCGGTGGATCGTTGTTCCTGTTGCAGAGATTCGACAGGCAGGGAGCGGATCCAGCGACACAGAGTCCCAGTGCATAGCGGGAGAAGATCCTTGATCGGGTGCTGGACAGTTTGTCTATCGGATGGGTGAGAGGCCTCCAAGGCCGCAGTTCCAAAAATAAGAAACGCACGCTGCAGTATTGTTTAAATCCACAGGGCCCCAACGTGACTAGTCGAAGATTTGTTTGTTTCATTCACTGGCCAGTTGAATACAGTACCCGGGTACCCGAGACAATACACATATACCTTTTTTGAGCTATTATTCACGGGACTTATACTCCAGAACCGAAGAGGTTAATCTTTTTCTTTTGCCGCCGCGTGTTTTTCCCACGTTACGAAATCCGGTCGTTTAAATACTGTATCTACGTTATATATGCTGCTTTATTGGGATCGGTAAAGAATATAATCTATAAAAATCCACAACAGTGCTGGTGTATATTTATTCCCTAGTGCGGAGAGACTAACCCGAGGTTAATTCAGCGGCTCCTCCGGGGGTGAGCGCTACAAAAGCCTGCAGCAGCACTGTGTCAAACCCTACAGCAGCACTGTGTCAAACCCTGCAGCACCAGCAGCACTGTGTCAGAGCCTGCAGCACCAGCAGCACTGTGTCAGAGCCTGCAGCACCAGCAGCACTGTGTAGCACTCACTCCCGGAGGAGCCGCTGAATTTGAACCTCGGGTCAGTCTCCCCGCACTAGGGAATAAATATACTCCAGCACCGTCGTGGATTTTATAAATTATATAGTTTACCGAATAAACGGGCATATAATGAGTAACACGGTATATGTATATATTTTTACAGTACTTCGTAATACGAGAAACGCGCAGCGGAAAAGGAAAAATACAGCACTTCGTAATGCGAGAAACGCGCAGCGGAAAAGGAAAAATACAGCCCTTCGTAATGCGAGAAACGCGCAGCGGAAAAGAGGAAAAAAGTATTTTTAACCCCTTAGTGGTTGAAGTGTGAGTCTCGTACAGGTTATGTCCCCAGGAATGTATGTGTATGCGTGTATTGGTACCCGGGCACAACATTCAACTGGCCAGTGAATCATTTAGGAGGTATCTTCGACTAGTCACATTGGGGCCCTGTGGGTTTTGAAGAAACTGCAGCGTGCTTTAGTATTTTACAACGGCCTGGAAGGCCTCTCACCCATCCGCCAGATACTCTGTGCTCCGCTCGACCCAGGACGTCACTCCGCTCGATTTTGACTGGGGTTCTCTGTGTCACCGGATCCGCTGTCTTGCTTGTCTGTATCTGCCACAAGATGTCCAGCTCACCGCCTGCACTCCCTGTTAGATCGATCTGCGGTTCTCCTAACTCGGGGTCCAGCCAGAACCAGATTCTTGTCCTCAGACCCCACAGCTTGGTATAGACAGATCTCTGCAGGGTTACTGTCCTGATCCCCCAGCACCAGCGAGGTAGCCCCTGCACGCTGGCCTGGTCACGATCCTTAACAGCTCTGCCTGCTTCCTTCTCCTTTCAGCTCCCAGCTCACTCTGAGCATGCTTTCCACGAGGCTGCTGATGCCTTTCCTTTCCTACACACCCACTTCCTGTCCTCACGCAAAGCATCATGGAAAATGTAGTTCAGTGCCTTCTGTGTTTGTCCAGCATAATCTTACCATGGTCTCTGTCTCCCTCTGGTGGCCATTGCAAGTAAATGCAGCAGAACAGTCTTTTTAAACACCGCGCTACAACTGTGTCAAAGCATGCAGCACCAGCACTGTGTCAAACTCTGCAGCACCACTGTGTCAGACCCTGCAGCAGCAGCAGCACTGTGTCAGACCCTGCAGTAGCAGCATCAGCACTGTGTGAGACCCTGCATCAGCAGCACTGGGTGACAGACCCTGCAGCAGCAGCAATGGGTCAGACCCTGCAGCAGCATGGTGTCAGACCCTGCAGCAGCACGGTGTCAGACCCTGCAGCAGCACGGTGTCAGACCCTGCAGCAGCAGCAGCACGGTGTCAGACCCAGCCCAGCAGCAGCAGCACGGTGTCAGACCCAGCCCAGCAGAAGCAGCACAGTGTCAGACCCTGCAGGAGCAGCACGGTGTCAGACCCTGCAGCAGCAGCACGGTGTCAGACCCTGCAGCAGCAGCACAGTGTCAGACCCTGCAGCAGCAGCACGGTGTCAGACCCTGCAGCAGCAGCACGGTGTCAGACCCTGCAGCAGCATTACGGTGTCAGACCCTGCAGCAGCAGAACGGTGTCAGACCCTGCAGCAGCAGAACGGTGTCAGACCCTGCAGCAGCAGAACGGTGTCAGACCCTGCAGCAGCAGCACGGTGTCAGACCCTGCAGCAGCAGCACGGTGTCAGACCCTGCAGCAGCAGCAGCGTGTCAGACCCTGCAGCAGCAGCAGCGTGTCAGACCCTGCAGCAGCAGCAGCGTGACAGACCCTGCAGCAGCAGCACGGTGTCAGACCCTGCAGCAGCAGCAGCATGGTGTCAGACCCTGCAGCAGCAGCAGCATGGTGTCAGACCCTGCAGCAGCATGGTGTCAGACCCTGCAGCAGCATGGTGTCAGACCCTGCAGCAGCATGGTGTCAGACCCTGCAGCAGCATGGTGTCAGACCCTGCAGCAGCATGGTGTCAGACCCTGCAGCAGCATGGTGTCAGACCCTGCAGCAGCATGGTGTCAGACCCTGCAGCAGCATGGTGTCAGACCCTGCAGCAGCATGGTGTCAGACCCTGCAGCAGCAGCAGCTTGTCAGACCCTGCAGCAGCAGCAGCTTGTCAGACCCTGCAGCAGCAGCAGCGTGTCAGACCCAGCAGCAGCACTGTGTCAGACCCAGCAGCAGCAGCACGGTGTCAGAACCTGCAGCAGCAGCACGGTGTCAGACCCTGCAGCAGCAGCACGGTGTCAGACCCTGCAGCAGCAGCACGGTGTCAGACCCTGCAGCAGCAGCAGCGTGACAGACCCTGCAGCAGCAGCAGCGTGACAGACCCTGCAGCAGCAGCATGGTGTCAGACCCTGCAGCAGCAGCAGCGTGTCAGACCCTGCAGCAGCAGTGTGTCAGACCCTGCAGCAGCAGCGTGTCAGACCCAGCAGCAGCACGGTGTCAGACCCTGCAGCAGCAGCACTGTGTCAGACCCAGCAGCACGGTGTCAGACCCAACAAAGCAGCAGCAAGGTGTCAAACCCAACACAGCAGCAGCAAGGTGTCAGACCCAATAGCAGCAGCACTGTGTCAGACCCTGCAGATTCACTGTGTCAGACCCTGCAGATTCACTGTGTCAGACCCAACAACAGCAGCACGGTGTCAGACCCAACAGCAGCAGCACTGTGTCAGACCCAACAGCAGCAGCACTGTGTCAGACCCAACAGCAGCAGCACTGTGTCAGACCCAACAGCAGCAGCACGGTGTCAGACCCAACAGCTGCACTGTGTCAGATTCAACAGAAGTAGCACAGTGGCAGACTCAACAGCAGAGCAATAAATGTAATGCACTTGATTCATCCTGAAAATACCCCCCCCCCATGGAAATATTGTCTTCCCGAAAACCAGTCACTCGTGCCAAACAGTTGGGGATCACTGCTCTAGGGCAAATGACACCACATAGCGTTTCTTTAACAGTGAAATCTTCCAAGTTTTATTGGAGCATCAGCAGCAAAGAAAACATAATGCAAAATAAAATCCTTGCTCACCTCAGCACTAACTCACTTTACCAGGCCCAAACTGGGACAAAATATAGGCCCAGGCATTTTGGAATGAGAAACCCACATTTTTTTCTACACAGCGTACATTACTGTGAGTTTTATTGCTGTGGAGCTCTGTGATACACACACACACACACACACACTACAGTGGAGCTCTGTAAAAACCTATACAACACTGCACATCATGGGGGTGTCACAGGGCTCCACAGAAATAAAACTCAATGTAATTTACAGATATCAAATTCGTCAATTCCCCCAGCAAATATTTGTTGATTCCCCCCGCACAAATTTGTCAATTCCCCCACAGCACAAATTCATCAATTCCCCCAGCACAAATTCGTCAATTCCCCCAGCACAAATTCATCAATTCCCCCAGCACAAATTCGTCAATTCCCCCAGCACAAATTCATCAATTCCCCCCGCAAATATTCATCAATTCCCCCCGCAAATATAAATCAATTTCCCCCAGCACAAATTCATCAATTCCCCCAGCACAAATTCATCAATTCCCAGCACAAATTCATCAATTCGCCCCAGCACAAATTTGTCAATCCCCCAGCATATATTCGTCAATCCCCAGCACAAATTTGTCAATTCCCCCAAGCACAAATTAAACAATTCCCCCAGCACAAATTCATCAATGCCCCCAGCACAAATTCATCAATGCCCCCAGCACAAATTCATCAATGCCCCCAGCACAAATTCATCAATTCTGCCCTCCAGCACAAATTCATCAATTCCGCCCCAGCACAAATTCATCAATTCCCCCAGCACAAATTAAATTTCTTTAATCCCTCCAGCTCAAATTCATTCCCCCAGCTCGAATTCAATAATCCCGCCCCCTCGCTCATGCAAACGCCCAGTTTGCATGATGGCCAGTCCGGGCTTGCACTTGACATCCCCATCTGTCTAGCAGGGACACCACCCAAAATCTAAACCAACCAACCTTTGGTTTTTCCTACTCTGACATACGTGCCTCTCCCAGCCTCAGGAGCTGCATCTTTCAGTCCCTCAATATTCCCCTCCCTCTCCCTCAAGCAGGAGCTATTTATCCCCTTGATTGCTAGGTGGGAGACACCTGTAGCAAGAACCAAACAAAAAACATTTTCTCCAGGGGTTAATGCCTTCGCCGTAATCAAAAACAAAGGGGAATATACACCACCAGATCCATACACTGTTAGATATTAGCGTAGGAGTAAAAATTCTTCGTGCAGAAGTGCTTGTGAATGTCTTCATGTTCATTCAGAGGACATCTCACATCTAATGATTTACTTCTTTACGGCTAACATTTGGGTTAAGATGATATTTGTGTACATCAAAAACATGGCTTAGGACAGGCTATGCTTACAGACAACTAAATCCCCTGTATTTATTGGGAGGTGTACCTTTTACTTATAGGGATCTGTGAATGTGCTTTTATTTACCATTAATTCAAAGAGAATAAGGAATAAAGAAAATATCATTGATGATCTTCAAAGGCATTTCCTTTTTTCCATGATCTGTGTAAAGTACCATCTCTCAAACGAAAAAACAGAGTACTGATAACCAGCAAGAGACTCTCAAACCAGAGACTACACATATTAGCTTTTAGAAAGCAAACAGTCAAGCAGTGCTGTGAAAGCTTTGAGTTTTATTTATGTAACAGATTTTTTTAAATCATTACCAAAATAGTTTAGCTGTAAAATAAAAAAGTATGTGCTGTACATTCCAATTAGCCCAGTAAATTTCGTGCAAAGGGGATGTGCAGGGTCAATTAGCCAAGGGTATCTCGAGACACTGCCCACACTTACACTTTCTCGATGCTCCACATCCGAGTCAAGATTATATTTGTGCAATTTTGTCCAGACAAAATATGAAGTCGACCGAATATTGGTGTTTCAAAAGCCTCCAAAAGTCCTAAACACCAACTTAACCACATAAAAAGTTTTTGCCGAAACGATCCAAATACATTCTGAATAATCGGCTGAACTCTGATTCAGTCGGATGATTGAAAAAAAACTGCTATTCCTAATCGTAAAACAAGCAGAAATAGTAACCCTAACCTTATTAATAACCTTGAAATAATCCTAATACTATCCATAATCAACATCTGGTATGGGGTATAGAGAGATGGTATTAGAAGTAGAATAAAGGGGTATAGAAAAAGTACAAAGAGAGGTATGGAAGAAGGTGGGGATATAATGGGAAGTAGAAATGGGATATAGGGGGTATAACGCTACAAATATGTCTGCCCTCAAATTTTCCAAACCGTTCGATACTCGATCGGTTTCATATTTTCAGATCAGTCTGAAATGCCAATTTCCCAAATGCTCCCGATAAGAACAGGCATTTTTGACCATGCACAAGTTCAGTCAAGATAACATAAATATTGACCATGCATCTCTTTATAAACTTGATTCTCTCTAAACCAAACCCCCACAAAAATACAAGTAGAGACATAATTTTTTGCTTCTTTTTTTCAGGTCTATACACACAAAAAAAGTTATTGCTGTACTCAAATCAAATCCCTATTAGTCCAACAAAACAAAAATTAGATTTTTGATCTAGTTAATGGCCAGTAGATATTAAACCCACTGCAATGTCAATGCAAATTTTGGGTGGGTCCTAATTTTGTGAAACAGTCAAAATCTAATGAGAAAAATACAATACGAAACAAAAAAATAAAGTGCTATTAGGGAGACAAGCTATGGAAAACTCTGGTTGCTTTAGAAGTGCCAATACATCTTGTTAAATTGGTGCAATCATTGTACTCAAATCAAGAAGCCACAGTTCGTATGTTATAAGGAGATACTAAATGGCTCAAAATTAAAAAAGACGTTCGGCAAGGTTGTATCCATTCACCTTTTTAATTAATTTGTATTATTTTTAATTACTTAATTATTTCATTTTTAGTATTTATACTCCACGCCAAAATGACAATAAGGAAGCTAGAGCTCGAAGAATCTAAAAATGGGATTGGCGGAAGAAACATTTTCAATATGCTGAAGATACAACACTCCTCTCAGAAACCAAAGAAGGGATAGAGCATCTAATCAAGGAAATAAAAGAAAGTGAAAATGTGGCCTCCTTCTGAACATCAAAAGACTAAGCTCACGTCCACTGAGAAAAATGCAACATCAAAATAGCCACTGACGGTGAAGACATCGTCTGTGAAAGAATTTACTTTCAGATCACTGACCAGGCATACTGGTGAATGCAGTGCAGAAATAAAATGTTGAATTGCACTGGGTCGTGTAGCAGTGATGACTATGGATCATTATTATTATTATTATTTGAAAAAGCAAGTACATCAGCTTGAAAACCAAATGCAGAGTTTTCTGCACTCTCGTAATCCCAATAGCAACCTGTACATGTGAAAGCTGGACTGTAAAAAGACTGGAGAGAAGAAAAAATAATAATATCGGTACATTTGAGTTGGGGCATTGGAGAAGGGTCCTGTGAATTCCATGGACAGACAAGGCGAATAATAGCCAAGTACTAGAGCTTATAAAGCCAGATAAATCACAGGGAAAAAAAAGAAATTAAGGCTGGCATATTTGTTATGCGATCAATCCACCTGGAGAAGGATATTATCCTCGGAATGCTTAGTGGAAAGCGAAAACCTGGCCAGCAAAGAACGCGATAGTTGGATGCCATAAAATCTGATACCAGCGAGAACATCTTGCCTATTGCAGATTCAGTCTTCCCAGTCTGGTGCAGGTCTACAATTTTGTTTCTGGTGTCCTTCGACAGCTCTTTGGTCTTGACCATAGTGGAGTTTGGAGTGTGTCTGTCTGAGGTTGTGGACAGGTGTCTTTTATACTGATAACAAGTTCAAACAGGTGCCATTCATACAGATAACGAGTGGAGGACAGAGGAGCCTCTTAAAGAAGACGTTACAGGTCTGTGAGAGCCAGAAATCTTGCTTGTTTGTACTGTACTGTAGGTGACCAAATACTTATTTTCCACCATAATTTGCAAATAAATTCTTTAAAAATCAGACAATGTGATTTTCTGGAATTTTTTTTCTCATTTTGTCTCTCATAGTTGAAGTGTACCTATGATGACAATTACAGGCCTCTCTCATCTTTTTAAGTGGGAGAACCTGCACAATTGGTGGCTGACTAAATACTTTTTTGGCCCACTGTATGTGCCATGTCCTTTTTTTCTAGACCAGCATCATAGCATGAGAAGAGTAATGGAAAACGGTCTCTCCTAGTTTGCTTGATTAACTCCTTAAGGACCGCTGACGTACCATGTATGTCCTGCCCACGGGTCTCCCTTAGACCCGTGGACGTACATGGTACGTCAGCGGCGCCTAACCCCCCTCCCGCCCACCCGATACTTACCTCCCTCGCTGGATCCCTCGCAGATCTGGCAGGGAGGAAGCCTTCCCTCTTGATTTGCATGGGCCGGCGAGCTCAAAGACGTCACCACGCTGCGTGGTGATGTCATCAGCAGGTGTCCCCATTGAAATCAATGGAGGGGAGGGGGGGCTCCTTTGGAGCACTCTATCTCCCCAACCATTGAAGCTAGGGAGATGCTTTTTGCACTGCTGGAAAGGGGAGAGTCTCGCCTTTGCAGTGGTGTATAGCATTAACCATTTCGCTGCTGGATCGCTAATTGGCGCCAAAATGCGATTCGAACCTGGAGGGGGGCTGACATCTTGGATGTCAGCCAAGCCTCAAGGTCCCCCCACCCACTGACAACCTCACCATATGTGTGAGGATGTCAGTGTGCCAGTTAAGGGGATCCTAAGGATCCCCCTATCTACCGATCCGTGGCAGCTAGATGATCATGGCCTTTCCAATGATACCAAACATGACCAGGTTTGGTTTAAAAATATTTTTTTTTTAAAAAAAATAACAAAAAACTAAAATAAGATAATTTATTTTTTTTTCAAGTTTTTTTTGTCTGGGGGGGTTTAATTAAATAGGACCTAGGCTGTCATCTCAAAATAATTAGCACAAAATGGTCAGAATGAGCGCAGCGCACATAGGTGAACTGGCTCAGCAGTGAAGGGGTTAAAAAGCAAAAACATGTGAAAATTGTGTATTTCTAGTCTCGGGACAAAATTTTGAAACTATTTAGCCGGGGTCTTTTTTGGAGATTGGAGATTTTGGGGATTAAATTACGAAAAAGTGTGTTTTTACCATTTTTTCATCATATTTCATATTTATTTTTATAGTAAATTATTCGATATGATGGAAATAATGATATTTCTAGAAAGTCCATTTAATGGCGGGAAAAACGGTGTATAATATGTTTGGGTTGAATAAACGAGTAAGAGGAAAATTTGACCTAAACACTAACAGCGCAGAAACGTAAAAAAACAGCAGCGGTCACTAAAGGACGGATTTGTGTAAAACCGCCCGGTCACTAAGGGGTTAAATATAATACATATAAAAAATATATATATTCGTAGTTTCACAAAGTGAGCCAGACAGCAGGTACCGGGCAACTCAAGTTGGTAAACAGCAAGAGTGAATGGCATATTGATTATACACACAGTCAGGTCCAGAAATATTGGGACATCGACGCAATTCTAACATCTTTGGCTCTATACACCACCACAATGGAGTTGGAATGAAACAAACACAATGTGCTTTAACTGCAGACTGTCAGCTTTAATTTGAGGGTATGTACATCCAACTCAGGTGAACGGTGTAGGACTTACAGCAGTTTGCAGATGTGCCTCCCACTTGTTAAGGGACCAAAGGTAATGGGACAGAATAATAATCATAAATCAAACTTTCCCTTCTTAATACTTGGTTGCAAATCCTTTGCAGTCAATCACAGCCTGAAGTCTGGAACGCATAGACATCACCAGACGCTGGGTTTCATCCCTGGTGATGCTCTGCCAGGCCTCTACTGCAACTGTCTTCAGTTCCTGCTTGTTCTTGGGGCATTTTCCCTTCAGTTGTCTTCAGCAAGTGAAATGAATGCTCAATGGGATTCAGGTCAGGTGATTGACTTGGCCATTGCATAACATTCCACTTCTGTCCCTTCAAAAACTCTTTGGTTGCTTTTGCAGTATGCTTTGGGTCATTGTCCATCTGCACTGTGAAGCGCCGTCCAATGAGTTCTGCAGCATTTGGCTGAATGTGAGCAGATAATATTGCCTGAAACACTTCAGAATTCATCCTGCTGCTTTTGTCAGAAATCACATCATCAATAAATACAAGAGAACCAGTTCCATTGGCAGCCATACATGCCCACGCCATGACACTACCACCACCATGCTTCACTGATGAGGTGGTATGCTTAGGATCATGAGCAGTTCCTTTCCTTCTCCATACTCTTCTCTTCCCATCACTCTGGAACAAGTTGATCTTGGTCTCATCTGTCCATAGGATCTTGTTCCAGAACTGTGAAGGCTTTGTTAGGTGTTGTTTGGCAAACTCTAATCTGGCCTTCCTGTTTTTGAGGCTCACCAATGGTTTACATCTTGTGGTGAACCCTCTGTATTCACTCTGGTGAAGTCTTCTCTTGATTGTTGACTTTGACACACATACACCTACCTCCTGGAGAGTGTTCTTGATCTGGCCAACTGTTGTGAAGGGTGTTTTCTTCACCAGGGAAAGCATTCTTCGGTCATCCACCACAGTTGTTTTCCGTGGTCTCCCGGGTCTTTTTGTGTTGCTGAGCTCACCGGTGCGTTCCTTATTTTTGAGAATGTTCCAAACAGTTGTTTTGGCCATGCCTAATGTTCTTGCTATCTCTCTGATGGGTTTGTTTTGTTTCTTCAGCCTAATGATGGCTTGCTTCACTGATAGTGACAACACTTCGGATCTCATCTTGAGAGTTGACAGCAACAGATTCCAAATGCAAATAGCACACTTGAAATGAACTCTGGGCCTTTTATGTGCACATTGTAATTGGGGTAATGAGGGAATATCACACATCTGGCCATGGAAAAGCGGATAAGCCAATTGTCCCATTACCTTTGGTCCCTTAACAAGTGGGAGGCAAATCTGCAAACTGCTGTAAATCCTACACCGTTCACCTGAGTTGGATGTACATACCCTCAAATTAAAGCTGACAGTCTGCAGTTAAAGCAGATTATTTCATTCCATCTCCATTGTAGTGGTGTATAGAGCCAAAGATGTTAGAATTGTGTCGATGTCCCAATATTTCTGGACCTGACTGTATATTCACACATATACAAACAAACAACTGAAGAGGTTATCTAGAGCTGAGGGAGGCTGCACTAAAACCTTAACATGTATTTTACAGTGGATCGCAAAAGTCTACACACCCCTGTTAAAATGTCACGTTTCTGTGATGTAAAAAAATGAGACAAAGACTAAGCATTTCAGAACTTTTTCCACATTTAATGTGACCTATAAATTATACAACTCATTTGAAAAACAAACTGGAATCTTTTAGGTGGAGGGTGGAAAAATAAACTAAAATAATATGGTTGCATAAGTGTGCACAACCTTATACGAATACTTTGTTGAAACACCTTTTGATTTTATTACAGCACTCAGTCCTTTTGGGTAGGAGTCTATCAGCATGGCACATCTTCACTTGGCAATATTTGCCCACTCTTTGCAAAAACACTCCAAACCTGTCAGATTGTAGGCTTGTGCACCGATTTTTTTCGGTTCGGTTCGATTCGATTTTTCGGATGTTTAAACTTTTCGATTCGGCTCGTTTCGACCGATTTCTGTTTCGATTCGGTTCGGCTCGACTCGTTTTTCGTGTACATTTTTTTTTTTCGGAATATCGACCATTTTTCGTATTTTCGTGTCACTTAGCTCGTTTTTTGTATCGACTTTTCGTGATTTCGGAAATTTTCATTTTTTCGGAACGTCTGTTCTCCTCGTTTCAAAGCAATAAATTTCGATTTGACACATTTCAAGTCCATTCGAAAATTCCAAAAATATTTCGTTTCGGCTCGGAAAACTTTTCGGATCTGCCGTTTTCGGATCTAAAAATTTTCGGAAAATCAGCCGCATCCGAAAACACGAATCGGGAAATTTCGTGAAAATTCCGAAACCCGAAACGCACATCCCTATCAGATTGTGAGGGCATGTCCTGTGCACAGTCCTCTTCAGATTACCCCACGGGATTCAGGTCTAGGCTCTGGATGGGCCATTCCAAAAGCCATTCCTTTGTTGATTTGGACGTATGCTTTGGGTGGTTGTCATGCTGAAAGATAAAGTTCCTCTTCATGTTCAGCTTTCTAGGAGAAACCTGAAGGTTTTGGGCCAAGATTGACTGGTATTTGGAACGGTTCATAGTTTCCTCTACCTTGACTAAGGCCCCAGTTCCATCTGAAGAAATACAGCCACTAAGCATGATGCTGTCACCACCATGCTTCACTGTGGGTATGGTGTTCTTTCGGTGATGTGCAGTGTTGTTTTTCACCACACATATCTTTTGGAATTATGGCCAAAAAGTTCAACCTTGGTTTCATCAGACCATAACACATTTTCCCACATGCGTTTGGGAGACTTCAGATGTGTTTTTGCAGATTTTAGCCGGGGTTGGATGTTTTTCTTTGTAAGAAAAGGCTTCTGTCTTGTCACTCATAGCCCAGACATATGAAGAATATGGGAGATTGTTGTCACATCTATTACACTGCCAGTACTTGCCAGATATTCCTGCAGCTCCTTTACTGTTGCTGTAGGCCTCTTGGCAGCCTCCCTTACCAGTTATCTTCTAGTCTTTTCATCACATTTGGAGGGACGTCCAGTTCTTGGTAAAGTCACTGTTGCACCATATTTTCTCCACTTGATGACGTTTCTTCACTGTGTTCCATGGTATATCTAATGCCTTGAAAATTCTTTTGTACCTTCTCCTAACTGATACCTTTTAACAATGAGATCCCTCTGATGCTTTGGAAGCTCTCTGCACCCCATGGCTTTAGCTGTAGGATGCGACTAATAAAATGTCAGGAAAGACCTACTAGAAAAGATGAACTTTATTTGGGGTTAGTCAGAGGCACTTTAAATGATGGCAGGTGTGTACTGACTCCTATTTAACATGATTCGGAATGTGATTGCTTAATTCTGAACACAGCTAGATCCCCAGTTAAAAGAGGGTGTGCGCACTTATGCAAACATGTTATTTTAGTTTTTTATTTTCTTTCCTCCACCTAAAAGATTTCATTTTGTTTTTAATTGAGTTGAATAGTTTATAGGTCACATTAAAGGTGGAAGAAGTTCTGAAATGATTTATCGTTGTCTCATTTTTTTACATCACAGAAACCTGACATTTTAACAGTGGTGTGTAGACTTTTTCTATCCACTGTGTATAACAGTGCTACTGAGACCAATGAATACAAGACAATATATAAATATTTTAAAAAATTCATTCTAAGGTTGAGTGCAGCCTCTCACATTTCTTTGTATTTCATGTTTGGGGCTGACCATCCTATTATGCTAGCACCACCACTCCCTAGTCACATAGTTAACAGGTTCTCTATGGCAGCCCCTATTTAGCTTGTGTTGCAGCCCCGCGAGCCAGTTTGTAAATGGGTTAATCCCATAAGAACAGGCGTTCATGTGTTTATGATAGGAACCTGCTGTGATGGAGTACAATGACGCTGTGGCGATCTTATACATCTTGTGATCATGAGGTGTAAGTAAATCTCGATCACTGTATACATATACACACACTGTATTATAGATAGATATCTATATAATTTATCCACAATCTCTGCATCCAATCTCTCCAAAAGTTCATGTTCCGGTGCTGGGAAGTGGTCTCCACTGCATACATTCAAACGATAATGAAAAAACTTTTATTAATTTGACGTTTCAGTCCTCGCAGGGACTTTCATCAGGATAAAACATCCATCACTAGGACAGGTTTATATACACACCCTACAAGCATGGTTCAATCAGCAATACATCACATGATCTCGTTAAGTAAACACTTCAGCAAGCCCTTAAAGTTGCCATAGCAATGTTCCAACATCATGGCTTCCCTAACACATCAACAAGCCCTCAATGTTGCCATAGCAATGTATCAACAACATGGCTTCCCTAACACATCAATGTTTATTATTGTTGCCATAGCTTAATCCTCATTTTCCTACAGAGCACCACAAATATGGAATAACCTCCCAGACGCCATCAAATCTTCCCCAGTCTAAAGACCCTTAAGAATTCCCTATTAACATACCTCAATACGGAATGCACCTGTAAACATGTGACATAATGACTTTATTTCCTACATATTTATTTTTCTGTTAATCTGTATATTTGGTTTTGTGTTAATATCTTGCATTTTACTATTTTGTATTTCTGCAACCACTCAATGTTCTTGAACCCAGGACATACTTGAAAACGAGAGAAATCTCAATGTATCCTTCCTGGTAAAATCCTTTATAAATAAATAACTAAATAGCGAAGTATCAACAACATGGCTTCCCTAACAACACATAATTAAACAGTTCCCATTTAATGTACTACTGTAACAATGCAGAATTTCTGATCAAACATTACTACATATAATTTTTTTATTACAAAATCTACAAAAATACACAAAAATATTATTTTATTCAAAAGTTATTGTTAAAATATATATATAGGCATTTTTAAAATCTCTTATACCATATTTAAGCAGAGTTCACTGTATATTGTTAATTCCTGAATATGTTCAATATCGTTTTCTATTATTCAATATGTCACATGCCCGGCTTTAGAAATCAGTTATCAACACATTTTACAGATAAATGTTTCAGAGCCAAGTCCTATTTGTTAAACCCAGTACGTTTAGTGAACAAGTCTGGTTTCCTCCAAGTATACCGACAACTGTTTGTCTTTTCGATGGCATAGTGCCAAATAAACTGATGTTTCGATGTACTTACATTTGTATCAAACTACTTACAGATTTTCTGCATTTTCAATCAACAAGAAAATGTGCACCTTGTAAGACAAAGATAGATATGGCTGGATAAATGATAAACAAGGACAAACTAGAGAGAGAGAGAAATACACAAAGGGACAGACTAACAAGAGAACAGATGCAAATAAGGACAGACACGCAAACGATGGTGGCCAGATAGAGGATAATTAAAAATATAAAATATACAATATATACAATTTGTGCAATATTGCAATATGTGCAATATCAGTGCAGTGTGTATATATATATATATATATATATATATATATATATACACACTGTAAAAATTTCTCCGTCATAGCAACACTGTGTATAGTTTGACTTTACACATTCATTCTTTGTTCTACAGTGGTATGAGCATTTGGATTCTGGTGGTCTTTTAAGTCTTAAAAATAAAGCCGTTTACTAAAGACTTGGTAATGAAAAATATAAAGTACACACAGCACTAACCACCTTGTTTTACTGGAATACTTAGCTATAAAATATTGGAGTGGAAGTGAAAATTGTGGTAATTGCTAAGCGGCCTTGTGTCAATCAATACCGAGTCGAGTAGGAAATGAGCTATTGCTGCTCTTACGAATTCCAAGTTTTCTATAATGTGACTGGAATTCCTAGAGGTATTATTACCATTAGCATTATTAAGGCTATAAATCAAAAATCGTGTGAAACACTAAAGTGCAATAATATCACAAACGTATACATATCTAGATCAGTCCAAATGAAACGTCTCCTCCCCTTGGTGATACCGAATACAAAATAGAAAAGAATGTACATTCTTTATTCTATTTAGCATTATTAAGGCTGTCTGAAAACAACAGCAGATCAGCATACCAATGGTAATCCCTAACAGTAGTGTTTTTGCATGGTTAGGCTTGCCATCAGGGGGTGACAGCTCATGACATATTCAGGGTGTGGCATTTAACAAACCCTGTGCAGCTTGTCAAAGTGCACAGGTGTAACGGTCCCTCCATGCCGCCCAAGACTGGCTGCCAAGATACCCAAAAAAAATGTCCTGGTGGACTGTGGTATGCAAGAACACTCTTACTCAAAACTAAGATTAGTATAGTCTGCTCTAGGTAGAGGTGCAGACTGAACGCTCTCACACCAGGGAACACATTCTACCCCATTGCAGGACTAACAGGGATTTAGCCTACTCAAGTATCATAAGGTAAGCAAAAGAGGGGGCAAATTTTTTTTAACTAGTTTGCTGAAATCGCTAGCTGAGGGAACAGGGGCACTAACCAGCAGTGCATAATATTTTGGATTACGGCCCTGTACAAGGTACAAAATTTGTAGTTTACCTCTCCGCTTGGAATAGGGCTCTAGGACTATCATCAAGAATATCTGGAACATGAATACATTGTCACTCATCTGCTCCTAGGATATCAATTACATCTTGTGACTGCCTGCTCGATCAGTCATTTTGCGAGTTAAAATCTCCTGCTTTCCACCTATTGTGAAGGATAACCCGTATTCATCAATGCTCTGCAGGCTTCAAGCTTAAAATATGCCCCTAAAGCCTCCATTGCGGAAAACCTAAACCAAGAGGCAATTCACAAGAGGTTATCAACATTAACATCAAGTATTTCCCAATGAAGAATGAGATCAAATAAAATAAAATAGAAATCTAGAATAAGATCTAAAAAGGTCCAGTAGCTGCTGGGTACATCTCACCTTATTCAGTGCTTCATCCTGAAAACAGATTGTATTTGTCATTATAAATATACATGCACACGTATATGTTATTATTACGGATGTACAAGTAAACAGTGAGTCACAACCTTTTGACAATAGTTGGTAGCATACCGGAAAACAGACTGGCTTTTCATTAACCCAACAACAACACAGTCACACACTCATCTTTGAAGGTTTTCTCGAGACCGTAACATTAAAAATAAAGCATGCACTTATTGTCTTCTCCTTGCTGTGTGAAAGGTTTTTTCTTTAATGTCATTTGTCTTCCATCAGGAGTATAACTTCATGAAATAATTATGTATCCTCTTATAATTTTCCTGCCACCTATCTTAACTGTCACTTTGAAGGGAGTGATTGAGCAAGCACCGCTGCGCTGAGGCACATCAATCTTCAGAATAAAGATGTATACAAATGAATTTTGCTAGACAGACTTAACATTCTTGCATCCTAGTTTCTATTGCATATGAATTAATAAAACCGTATTAATGAATCATCTAACCCTTCCATCACTGTGACAAAAGGGAATAGTCTGGCATAGTTTATTTCCCGTGGCTTTATGAATCAAAGAATAATATTGATCTATGTCAACTTTTTTTTTTTATAAGGTTAAAAAAAAAAAAATAACACGCATTATTGTTTTTAATCTATATTCCTTATAATTTTCTAATGATGGCTTCTTTATTAATAAATGGCGCTCAACATCACATCTTTTGGGTTTAACATATTTTGGTGAGCGGTTAATGATACAGGGTTTGGTTTAATTCCGCCGGCTGATTTTTTGGAAAACAAATACGATATTTGAAAAATACTATTGGTCTGACAAAAAGTTTGCCCAAAAAAGCTTATTTTTGGCCAGCATCATAAAGATTCATGCCTTTAACTCATTAACGATGGGCGGGCGTTGCTGTCAGGGGTGGCTTAATGCTGACGAGGCGTACAGGTATGCCTCGCCAACAGGTACAGTTGCGAGCCACAGTTTTTCGGCCTGCCCTGCAGCAGACGCACAGGATTGGCTGCAGGGGGACGACCTGAGTTCAGGCCGTCCCCCTGCAGCCAGTGATGCACGGCGCATGCAGACTGTGGGGAGGGGCCGAAGGCAGCGCATTGATTAATTTAGCGATTTTTTTTGTTGTAAACTGCCCCACCCCCATAGTATCTTTCCATCACTTCTTCCTCACTATGTGGCATTGGCCATAGAATGGAGTATATGGGTCAATCAATGACTCAAATCATTGTATTGTGTGGGATGTATTCAAAGGACATCACCAGGGGTAGATTTTAAGTTTTTTAAGCTCGCTGGTTTATCTCATTCAGCTGTCATCCCTTATCTTGAGTAGCAGATGTAGGACAATAGCCTCATCTAAACATTCCCTCCTCCGCCTCATTAACTGTTAAATACTGCACAGGATAAAGCACAGCCACAAAGTAAAAATTACCATAAGATTTTGGTAACGGTTGTATCAGGGGAAAAATACACAAAATGTAATTAAGAGATAAAAAAAATGCTTTTATTTTTCCTTTTTACATGCAATTACTTCCAAAAAAGAAAAAAGCAGCATGTGTTTTATAATGTAGTTTTGATTGTAATGCACATGCAATCTACTTACAGCTCAAGTAAGTGGCAGTGTCTCTCAAGTAAGTGGCAGTGTTTCTCAAGTAAGTGGCAGTGTCTCAACGTGTCTAATGTTAATAAAGATTTCAGTCTAATTCCCTGCTATTTCGTGGCAGGAAAATACATTTTTAAGCAGCGGAGCAGCCTTGTGAAGGAGTGGAGAGCTCAGCATCACCATTGCGCATGCAAACTGTCAAACTGGAAGGAGCGTGTTTTTGTGTAACAGGTGTGCTCTTCAGTTAGTTTGTCACAGGTTGTGGAAGGGAATGAATACTAGAAAAAACCAAAGATGTGAAGCGCAGTAATTTGGGTTACAGGTATAGCTTTGTCTTCACCGCTCTGAGCGCATAGCCCTGAATCATAGGTGTGCTTTATTTAATGAGTAAAGCATGTAGACATCTCAAATATGATCAACATTTTGGCTGGAACGTTTATCAAGCTCACAATGAATATCCATATAAAAATAAATAAAATGTCAGTGTTATTCAAAGAGAATCGAAAAGTCAACGCACATTCGGTGACTTTTCGTTCTCTTCAATTCGGTGCGATTTGGCAATCCCATTTTGGCGACCCTGCGGTGTATTCAGCAAACACCACAGGGCCGTCATAGTGTAGGGAAAAGCCGCTGCAAACCCGACAAACAATCACCGCAAAACCCGGCGAACGTACACCGAAATCCGCAAAAACATTTGGATTAACCCCACCGAACACACCGGAGAAACCCTAGCAGCCGCCGATCACAGCGCAGAGCAGCCGCCGGGAAAAGCTGACACCGCAGACGAATGGAGTGAAAAAAACAAAAACAGTACGCTTGAATGTTTGAAAAGTGAAAAGCTGTTTGTGAAGAAACTACAGAACGAAAATGTCTGAAATTTACATAGAAGATCCAATGAATGATAATAAAAAGGGCTGTTACAGAAAAAAGAAAAATGATTTAAAAAAAAATCTAAAAATAAAGAGACTTTTTACTGCAGAATAAAATAATAAACGGTTTATTAGATATTGTATTAAAACGGGAATGTTTTTAACATTGAAGCCTATGGGATTCTCCTGAATAAACCTGTCGAATGAAACCACCGAATGGCAAGGCATTTCGGCAACCTTTCTCAGCTGTATTGTGTTCTCTGAAAAGACGAAGCATTGCTTCTCTATGGGGATTTCACCGCCCTCGAACAGGCACATATGTGCAGGCAATTCGCCAACATTTGGCGAACTGCCTGCTTTCTGGATATCCGAATGGCCAGGAAAGGTAACCATACATTGAATTTCAGCGTTCGGTTACCTTTCAGCCACAATTCGGAGATCTTTGAATAACCCTGTGTATGTCATCTTAAATGGTAACCTATAGAAAATACGAGGTAAATAAATAAATAATTTACACACACACACACCACATTAATCATTTGTAATATTGTAGATATTCAGAGACAAATAAAACCGATGTAATTGTTAAATCCAATTTCAAAAGATATAGCGTTAAATTAATTCAGGAGTTGTTAAATGTCACTTCTTATGCTGACTTGTCTGTTTACTTTATATTGCTCTGAAGAATTGTATCAAATGTGTTTCAGATTTTGCAAGCAACAGCAGAAAAGCTATGGTAAGTAACATCGCTAGACAAATCTATAAATCTGACGTATTCAAGGAATGGCCAGCAAAGGTCTAATAAGCTGAGAGATGCTGCTGAGACTTAACCCTAAGCATAGCTCAAGGGTGGTTTTATAATGTTTGATAGCCACACTTTTACAATTTACTGCTTTGGTGCAAGATCTTGATATGTGTTACATAGGATAGAAAAAGACTTTCAATTCAAGATTTGGCAAGAAATCCATCTGCCTCTCACTTTGTAGTTAACTATAGTGATCCCCCCCCCCCCGCTGCCTCAGCGGAGACAGGCAAGCCTCTATGACATTATAACGCTGAAGTTAACTAGTACAAACAGCCTATTTTAATCCTCATTAACATATGTTACCAAATAAGACTTTAGTGGCTTTGACATTTAAATAAGGAGGAATGTTGTGTAAAGGATTAGGAAGAAACCAGATTATATATATTTTCTTAATCTTATTGAAATCCTCGCTCCAAAAATGTAATTACAAACACAAAGTTGTTTCTTCTAAGCCAGGATTTCTAGTGAATCATAATATGCAATACAACTACTGATATTGTGCCCCTTCCCGTTAATTTATATTTATTTCACAGCACGAGCGGGAAGATGGAAGAGGTCGGTAATGTTGGCCGCATCATGTAATCTCAGTTCCGCAGCCACGAGCGAAGCACACAGGACAATACAAAAGCTAAACACAGTGTTAGTAATTTATAACTGGTTTCTAGCGATATTACAAAGTCTTTCAGAGACAGAGGTTTATAAAAAATGCTTAGCGCTAATTTTAAATATGAGACTAAAATATCATATTCCTATTGTGCATGTATTGATTTCCAAGGATTCCAAATATATATCCTTTTATTAATTATTTATTTCATCCTACCATGGCACTATGATTGGGATTTATATCTTCTTCTAGGCAAGACTGATGTTCAGTAGCTCTGTATAGAATGAGCTATGCCTGATCCTGTACGGTAAAGGAAGGGAAAATGATTCGCAAAGTAATAAAGTGTTGTCCAACGCAAAAATTAGGACCAACATGGGAGCAATCAGAGAAGTGAACAAAATTCTATTTTAGTAGTTGTATTCGCAGTTTAGTCTTCAGCCTAGAGTGTTTTGCTGCTTTATAAATATCAAGGTGTGAGGTATTGGTCCACATATACCACTAGAATATTTTACTTGCATGGTGTCTGCTCTACTTTTCCAAAATTATCCCTAAATAATTGCCTTTAGTAATCAACCCCTGTATGCTCATATTTATACCCATTTATAGATTAGACCAGAGGTCTGCAAGCATGGCTCACCAGATGTTTTGGGACTACATTTTCTGTGAAGCTCAGCCAATCTAATGGTTGGCTAAGCATCATGGGCGATGTTATACCAAAGCAATCAGAGGGTCAAGGCTGCTGACCCATCGTTTAGGCCAGGAAAATCAATCTCTGCCCCCCAGATGTTTATGGCCTACACTTCTCAAAATTTGAATGCAATACATGGCCAGTGAATCATGGGAGTTGGGGTTAGAGTTTGAGATCCCTGGTTCAGAGTTTATTTAAATCTTATAGATTAAATAACGTTACAAGAAATATATAGTTATTCCTTTTTTCTGTTCCTAATAACTCATAGGGGTTATTCAGAGAGAACTGAAATGTCGCTGACATTTCGGTGCTCTCGTTCCCGGCACATCGCTGCACTTTGGGGAAATCAAAGTCACTGCAAGGTCCCCGGAGTGCAGGGAAAACCCACCGAACACCCATCGGAACTGCAACAAAAAACATGCCGGAAAAAGCCGACGATCACAGTGCAGACCTGCTGCCGGTAAAAGCCGACAAGCGGACGAAAGGGGTAAAGAAGAAAAAAAAATACGATTGAAAGTGTCAAAATTGAAACGATGTTTGCAAAAAAATAACTAAAATGCTGAAAAAATCCCAGAAAATGCCTAAAAGATCCTAATTTTTTTTAAAAAAAGATAAAGAGACTTTTTACTGCAGATTAAAATAATAAACAGTTTATTAGATATTGACTAAAGAGGGGAATATTTTTAACATTGAAGCCTATGGGGTTCACCTGAATAAACCTGCCAAATGAAAACACTGAACAGCAGGGCACTTTGGAAACTTTTCACTGCTGTGCGGTGTTCTCTGAATAGACTAAGCATTGCTTCTCTATGGGGGATTTCACTTTCTTCAAAACAGGCACCGTACGTACTTTCAGTTCACCAGAATTTGGCAAACTGCCTGCTCTCTGAATAGCCGAATGGCCCAGAAATGTCACCGTACGGGGAAATTCCCTGGTTGGTGACATTTCGGGGCCAGATCAGCTCTCTCTGAATGACCCCTATAGTAACCCTGAAGTTATTTTTTGTTTTCCTTTTAGGCTAGGTTCAGACGAGCGCATTCTGCGCGGACTGTGGTCCATGCACAACGGACGTACTTTCTGACTGTCAACAAGGTAGTAGCCACACGGTCCGTTTTTGTGATGGGAAATAAAATTTATATGAAAAACCATCAAAAATGCTGGACGTCAAAAATGCAGTCCATCTCACTACGTTCCATCACTCACACACAAAGCTATGCGGACGTTGCGGACGTGGCACACTCCGCACGTCCGTTCTAGCGGTTTTACATTCTTGCCTAACTTGCGTCCATTGTGTGTCCGCACTTCTGTGTGGACATACTTCGTGTGTAGGTCTCTATTGATCATAATTGTATGCTACCACGGACGTTAAAATGTGCGGCAACACATTTTAACGGCTGACCCTAGCCTTAGGATTAATACACTTTAAAGTTTGACTAGGATTTAAAACATTAAAATGTATTTATCTGGAGCCGGGACACATGATTTAATTCGGCATAGCAGTAGATTTTACTGGCTGTCAAGATTTTTCTTATCGCTTTTAACACATTGGCTAAGAGCGTATAGAATGGTACAGATTAATCAAATAAATACACATAGAAAATGTAGCTAAAAAACACTGCTTCTTTATTATTTAACAACCTTAGACAAAAATGAAACTTGAATCCTCACCACTGAAGATGCAGCAGCCTAGACAGATAGGTCCTTCAAAAGAACTGTAATCACAAAGCTTTGTAAATTATGCAGTCCATTACTATTCCAATATTTTCAATTTATTTCACATAGTGCAGTGCTATGCTTTTTGCTAACCTCTTCCATTTGTTTGATTCAAATGCAATAAATATAAAAAATAAATAAATAGCTGGACAGATACTGAAATAATAGTTATAGCCTTTAAGTCTTTTTATGACAAAAACATACAATAACTTTCCTGATATTCAGTACATCAGTGAGTGAGTGCATTACACTACAGACAACAATTAGTACTAAAAATAATAGGTTTATATATAAGCAAAACACGGGGACGTAAACTAAACAGCATTTTTCATAAAAAATTTAAATATCAGCAACAATGACGTTTCAACCAACAAGTGATCTTTATGAAGGAACTTTAGGACTCATAAAGGACTTTTTTCTGGGGGAGGGCTAGACTTATTTTTTGTATATATCAGATATCCTGGTGAGTTGTAGGGCAAGGTGACGTATGCAATGATAATGTGGTACACACAGGGCCATATTACATAGTTGGTGTTAACTTAACCAGAGCTGTTGTAAACTTAAAACCTCCATATGCTATAATGGCTCTGGGAAGTTTACAACAGCTCTGGTTAAGTTAGCACCAACTATGTAATATAGCCCTAGTTTTGTTATGGAGCTGGGCTTTCCAGTATTCATACTTCACCATATTTCGAGGTATGTTTCCAGGTGTAAAGTCAAACGGTAACACTTGGGAACACCATTCCAGCACTCTTTTTGGAGGAGGAAGATAGTTTTTTTGGCCACATAGCTTGAATAATCATATATTGCAAGAATTCTAGTCAAAAAATCTCTCAAAACCCATCTCTTCAGATTAGCGTCCCACATCACTGATGCAACTCATCCCTCTGCTCACCTACTCGCACAGGATTGAAGCTGCTTCTATGACCCCACCATTCCCAAACTGCTGGCACTAATGATCCTGCTATCTAGTAAAATTCCTCTTGTCTCACTCAACCCCAATCCCTCTAGATTGTAAACTCCTATGAACAGGGCCCTCTACACCTCTTGTTTCCATCATATGTCCGCTTATCTCTTTCCCTTTGGTTATTGTAAAGCGCTGCGGAAACGGTTGTCGCTATATAAATGACAATAATAATAATAATGAAAAATTTGTTTTAATTCATTTGCATATTTATTATTTTTTTAATGTAAAATGATTAAATATTATTACATATCAAATCTTTTATATACTATCCTGTGTAGAAAAGTTACAGCTTTTTATTTATATTTGATATGTAATAATATTTAATCATTTTACATTAAAAAAATAATAAATATGCAAATGAATTAAAACAAATTTTTGGGGTTGACTGAGACAAGAGGAATTTTACTAGATAGCAGGATCATTAGTGCCAGCAGTTTGGGAATGGTGGGGTCATAGAAGCAGCTTCAATCCTGTGCGAGAAGACCGGCTGGATGGAGTAGAGGTGACATATCTGCTCTATAACTGTGGAGACACAGGTTCGAATCCCAGCAAGAGCACCTCTCCAGTAAGTGTCCTTGGGCAAGTCACCTAACGGTACATACTCGCCACCCAGGACACACTTGAAAACAAGAGAAATCTCAATGTATCCTTCCTGGTAAAATCCTTTCTCAAAAATAAAAACAAACCCAAAATAGAATATTTAAATGATTTAAAAATGCTGTTGGGCTTGAATATGGAATATAATTTTCCTTCTTTCAACTCAACTCATCTGGGTTGAATTCAGTCCAAGTTTTCAGAGTTACAGACTCCAAATGATGATGGTTATTGGCAGTGGTTGCAGAATTTAAAGTGCAGGCTTATGTGCCTTTCAATGTGAGAATATGTTAAGATGTACAAGTCAGGTGTTCAATTGTAGTATTCAAATTCTTCAAGCAATGGTTATTTGCCTTTGGTACTTCTAAAACCAGACATAAATGCTCAACGTTCACTTGAAAAAAATAAATAAATAACATGGCCCAGTTACTTATTACCTTATCACACAGAGAAATGTGTGCTATGTGTTTACAATAAGGTGAAGGTCAGTAACATTACTTGCTGCTTAGAGAAAAAAAATCCTGTCCGACCTGTTAATTGGCCCATTTATTAAGAAAGAACTTTGCACACACACTGTATTCAAAACCCAAGGTATGATTACTATAGTAACAGCTGGAGAAGTCAGGCAAACTGCATGTTAGAATACATATCTCTGTACATAAAGCAATGCACGCGTCACTACATTGATTTAATCCATTTATTTCTATGCAAGTAAGGGAAAGTGCCCAGCAGCAGGTAACTGAGAAGGTGAAAAAAACAGTCCACTTTATTTCCTAACACCTTCTTTGCCTATTCCAAACATGTAAATAGAAAACCCAGCTCTGATTTGCTTGATTTAATTCATTTTCATAATTTTTCTAATGTGTGAAAGTTTCTGTTCGGTAGCTGATGGAAATAATTTCTATCCTGAACCGCCATTTTTCATAAATGCCAATAGGGTAACCACTTTTTACAACATGTTACACCAGGGGTCATCAACCTTGGCCCTTCAGAGGTTTTGGAACTACAACTCTGATGATGCTCAGCCACTCATTAGGTTGACTCCACATCATGGGAAGGCAGTTTAAATATATTTGGAGGACCAAGGTTGCTGACCCCCGTGTTGCACCAACGTCTTTATTTTTCATTGAAGAAAAGCGGGTCCTAAGGACAGGTTTGGGAAACACTGCTGTAGATGATATTTGAAAACATTTCCCTCAAGGCTCTGGTGGCAAAATGAGTGGCCAAGTATCCTGGGAGATGCAGTTCCAAAACATCTGGGAGCCAAGGCTGCTGACCCCTGCTGTGGATGATATCTACACTACTTGGACTTTGGACCATTTTTTTTATTCTTAGTTTTACATAACTTGTTTGACAACAGTGTTGTATAAAATGGTAATAGATCTTATGTACTTTTTGTATAATTCCTAATTAAAAAATACGAAAAGGGGAGGCCTTTGATATTACACAATTAATTATGAGGTGTATTTTATTTGCTCTAGGTTGGTCATTAAGGGTTATGCATGCTTATCCTGCCAGGTGCCCAAAACACCTAATACATGCTTGCCTTGAGTTTATGTGGTACTCATGTCTGCCATGCTAACAAATGCCAAATTAGATGATTTTTGGGAGGTGTGATAATAGTCTACTTTCTCACTTCAGCATTCAGCCAATGAAATGCCTCACATTGTTTCTGCATTCAGAGGCATCCGCTGGTCAGCACTGCACAGTGCTGTTCATTGCTGTCTATAACCCTGGAAGGATGACTGACAGTATTTCGGGTTGAGGAAAACCCTCAGTTTTGGAAAGCAATCACCTCTGGGAACACGCAGCTCACCATGGCCATTTAATTTTATTTATTTATTTAATTTTTTATAAAGTATTTTACCAGGAAAGATACATTGAGATTTCTCTCGTTTTGAAGTATGTTCTGCATATTTGCGAGGGCTTCAGACTGGGTTTTTTCCCTTCTTTTGGATCAACAGCAGTAGCTGATGTGAGAAGGGCTGAACCTGATGGACGCATGTCTTTTTTCAGCCTATGTAACTATGTCCTGGGTGGCAATTATGTACCGTTAGGTGTCTTGCCCAAGGACACTGGAGAGGTGCTCTTGCAGGGATCAAACCTGTGTCTCCACAGTTATAGAGCACTGATGTTACCTCTAATTAAACCAAAAAGTAACGAGTGTCTCTCTAGAGCTTGATATGCAGACGCATATGGTAATATAGTCTACCCTTTAAAGTGAAATCCGTAGCCTTTTTGTTTCAGGTATATTAGGATTCAATTTTATTCTGAAAGCCCTTTCGATGACATCACTGGAAAAACAAATCAGTGAGCTTGTGATGCTGACCCTTCTTTATCCATTACATACCTGGTTTCCTTAGATTGATTAATATATATATCAATATTTACAATGCCATTTCAGAAGTAAATTTTTAATGAACATTGTCCTTTTAACCCCTTAACGCCACAGGACGTTCCATGCCGTCCTGCATTTGGTGGGCTTTAACGCCGCAGGACGGTATGGAACGTCCTTGGCATTAGGAGCCCAGCCGGAGGTTATACTCACCTCCCCGGCGGCTCCCACGCAGATCTGGCTTCTATGAAGCCTGATCTGCGTTTTTTATAGCCTCCCGGCGCACTGACGTGCCCGATCGCGGCCTATTTCCAGTGGGGGCCACCATCTTGGATGGCAGCCCCCACCTCTGGGCCCCCCCGCGTCAACTGACTCATCGCACCATGCGCGATGATGTCAGTTAACTGGGGAAGCCCCTGGCTGCAAAGGGATTTCCTATGGAAATCCCATTGAGGAGATAAAGGGGTTCAAAGAACCCCCCTATCTCCTGATCGGTGGCAGCTAGGGGGTCATGCCTGATAGCGTTGGAAAGGTCTGAGCATGGCCTTTCCAATGATATCAAACATGACAATCATAAAAGTAAAGTTAAATTGTTTAAAAATAAAAATAATAAACAAAATTAATTAATTAAAAAATAAAAACGTGCTTTTTTTTTTGATGTAGCATTATTGTTCACATTTCAATTATAATGTGAACAAGGATACTTCAATGATTTTTTTTGGGGGGTGTAGCTAAAATCACGTAATTTCTCCCCCCCCCCAAAAAAAAAATGGGTTCCCAAGTCTACGCCATAGAATATTACCGCAAAGGATCGGATAATAAAGTGTGAAAAAAAAATACTTTACACACTGTGGATGATTGAAATTTTATTGAAAATTCACATTCTTTTTACATTTATTGTTATAGCATTCTGGCAGGACATGACGTATATATATAATTATGATATATTATTAAATCTGCCGAGTCTGCCGGAAAGAACGATATATAATTTGTCTGGGTGGTATAATAATACGTAATAAGACTTAAAACTGCGTTTAAACATGATGAGCAAAAACTTCAGCAAACTTCACTTCCGAAAGAGCACCGAAGTTGTAAAATTACTCCCGTCCTTAAGAGGTTAAATTAAAAATGCAAGTATTTTTACTGATTTGACAGTGGGGTTTTTTATCAATTTATTTTTCATGACGTGGAATTGTAATATAAATTAAACATTTAAAAATTCCGTAATTATCAATCTGTGATTCAATTCTGATTCATATTGAAGAGGTTTATTAAAGAAATATATGAATTAAACATGCACATTCGTTTTCAGGCATTATTTAGCAGTGCGTCTAGTGTCTGAATCCCTATGCCACCTTGCGCTCTCACTTAGATTAATGTTAGTAAAATGGACTGCCGGCCAGACTAAAAACTGTCAAGGAGCTGACAATGGCTCAATCAATATTCCTGACTCCGCGTACATGTACATGAAAAAAAATAATCCATATATTTAGACAGCACATAAACCTACATGGGAGCAATACAAAATGTTCTTTACAGAAATCAAAGAGGTGCAAAACAACAATTATACTAAAAAAAGACCCATGGGACAGTTAGCCTTCATACTCGATACCGTTTTATTTGTAAAGTCACTAAAACTTAGTATTGAATAAGAAGATTTGTTTTAGCCATGCAAATCTGTATTAAAACAACAACGTCAGGTTTAAACAATTTCTATTAAAAATCATAACATAATGATGTGCTCTAACTGTGGTGAGAAATTATAAAAATGGGGCAATTACCATGGAAACCAATCAATACAGCATTTCCATTAGTTTTTATAACGCTCCATATCAGTCAAACGTAAAGGCAGCAATATGGAGGTATCAAGTGTGATAAGTGAATAAATCCTGTCTTAGTGGCATGCTAGTGTTTTTTTTTCTCTAAGTGTTATTAAATTGAGGTTAGTTTAGGCTAATGTCAGACGAACGCAGTCAGAGCGCACTCTGCGTGCGTGCATAACGGACAGACGTACTGACGGAAGATACTGTAGACACCACACGGTCCGTTTTTTTTGACGGATGTAGAAAAAAAAGGGAACTATGGGAAATAAAATTTAAATGAAAAATGATAAAAATTTGAAAAGGATTAGGAAAAACTCCTGGGGACAAGAAGCAACGAGTCAGGCCACCGTTCTTGCCACGGGATGAGAGGCAAGTATGGGATTTATTGGGGGTGCCAAATGATTTTGCAAATGCAGAATCATTTAATACCAGCTTTTAAGAGCAGCTTAAATTTTGCCTAGTGCATAGGTGCGGTAATTAGCGCTACCACTTTGTAATAGCTTACTCATCGAAACGCTAATTAATGATTGCGTTCCCCCGTGTTAAGTATAAAATTTGCAAAGTACAGTAAGCTCGCACAATCACAGATACGCTAATGGATTTTTTAAAAGTTTAGTGTTAGGAAGGTAATAGGGCCGGCAAGCGTTAAAGTCACTTAACACAACTCGCCTGAATGCTAACGTTAGTGTTCACTATGGAATAGTGCCCTTAATTTCTGCTAAAATATATTTCTACTTGTTTTATGGTTAGGGTTGCTTTTAGAGTTACTATTCCTGCTTGTTTAAGGAGTAGGTTTAAGATCACTATCTCTGCTTGCATGATAGTATGGTTAGGATTGGGTTAGACTCGGTGATTCAAATGCTTCTGAATCGCTTAGATTCACATTTTTGCCTAGGTTTACAACAGGCTCAAAAGCCAAAGTCTGACTTACCGGCTTTGTGATATCCAAGAAGTTAAGGTTTGAAAAGCATGGCCAAATAGTATGTGTTTTTTTTTAAAAGAAAATCATGATGCATTTGGTAGTAGTGGTAGCAGATATTTAGGGTACATGAACATCACAAGGAGATCTCTTGAAGATCTGAAGCTTGAGCACCAACCACTAGGCTTGTTTTTACCCACCCAATACCTAAAAAGACATTTAACTCTACCACTGAAAATATCATCTCCAGTTTTATCTCCACCTTCTACAGAACAGTTTTCAATCAATCAACTTTACCAAAAGGGACAGTTTCATGATATTCTAAACCTCTATACTTCCCATTTTTTACACAGATCTCTACAGGTTGCATGTTATAGCATCCCATTAATTTTCCATTCATCAAGCACAATTAAATATTAGGACCTCAAGTCCTATGATCTCACACTCCAGAATCTTGTCTCCAGATGGGAAAGCCGGTTCTGCTTTATACTTATATGCTGTAGACACAAGAAGGAGCACTTGATCATCTTCTTGTGGTTGTATGCTTGACTAACACAGGATGCCACCAATTTATGTGGACACAGCTTTATCTGAAAGCCTGACCTACAAAGCCACAAAGAAAGTCACAATTTCCAGCATCTTGTGATGGGCAATTTTTTTGAATTGTTTTTTGCGAATAATTATTTTGCATACCGGATCACTGCAATCCAATACCCACATTTCTAGTCAATTCTAATTTAAAAACAAATAATGTGTTCTCATTGTCCCTGATACATTACAGAAAAACAGTTTTTGTTCTGTGAAATGAAACGTATTTATACATCCAGGTTCTTCACAAACTGCATCTTCCGTGACACAGTTTTTGTCAAGTTGGCTGCATTTTTATTGGCTTTGTTAACATTTTTTTTCCATTTTTAGATGAATCATCACATTACCAAGAATGTCAACAGATTTTTTATTGTGTGTCATAGTCAGTATGGATTACACCATTGTGCAATCATTGCTGCATCCTCTGTGAAGAAACTGGAAACCTGTGAGTTATAGGTTTAATTTTAATTGCCTTACGTCTAAAGAATAGCAGGGGGAGAATCGTTAGAGATTTAATGAAAACAAACAAACCTATAAGCAAAGTTATCTCGATGACATGGATATACACTGATATATAATATATAAATGAATAAGCAACTATGGCTAGAGAATTTTAAACAATTAATATACTCTACCCTGAAAGGGGCGCACCATTTAGTTACAGCACCCAGTTTTTCTTACATTCTTTATATTTCACTTGTCGTGTTGCAAAATAATTGATTTTCACTCTTCACTGCTTTGCAGAAAACTCACTTTTTATCGGTGTTTCTGAGCCCTCATTTGAAGCTGCCTCTAGCATCTGAAAAAGATAATATGCTCTCTGCATTTAAATCCCCTCAATGTGCTTCAGCTTCCCCTCTCTTTCTCCCCCCCAGCTCTATCATTCATCCTGTTAAGTACCAGTAATTACATAGGGGTAAGACTTAAAGGTAATGATGAGGGCACTAATTAAACAAATAGTGGTGTCTATCATTTCAGTTAAAATGAGTTAATTATAGGACTATGGAAAGAGAATACCAATTGTACCTGTAGATTTTCATCTGATTTTAGGATGCTTCAGCTTGCAAATATTTTGACATGATAAATACAATCAGAGGATGCTCACATATATATTTAATTCTCCACGAGTCTTTCATTTGTCAGTTAATATTTGAGGATGTCAGTTAATATTTTAAGAAGCTTAGGTCCATGAGAATTAAAACATAAAAATCCATTGTTGGAATGGTTTCATCATGGAATTTTTACAGTCAACAGACCCCCATTCTATGTCCGCGTATTACATGTTTTAATGCATATTAGTTTTTTACGTTTGAAATGGAATGGAACAGAAAAAATATAAAGTGGAGGGTACCTCGAATATTCATTACAAAATGGATTATGAATAAATTGATGTACGATCCTAATCAGTCGAAGAAGTAAATATTCCTGAAATTCTTGAATAGAATTATTCTTTATTTCAGTGGGGTCCCATCTAAACTCAAGGAACTCACTGATGATGGGCAGCCTCTCAGAGACTACAAATACTGTAAAGAATAAAGGACTATCAGGGTTATTCAAAGAGATTCGAAAAGTCACCGCACGTTCGGTAACTTTTCGTTCTCTTCAATTCGGTTCCTTTTGCCGATCCCATTTCGGTGACCCTGCGGTGTATTCAGCAAGCAGCACAGGGCCCCCGAATTGCAGGGAAAAGCTGCCGCAAACCCGATGAAAACGAACCGCAAAACCCAGCAAATGCACGCCGAAAACCCTCAAAAACATCTGGATTAACCTGCCAAAAACCACGGAAAAACCCGAGCAGGAGCCGATCACACGCAGCAAAGCCGTCGGAAAAAGCCGAGAAAGCCGAGCCCGCAGACAGAGGGAGGTGAATAAATTAGGAAAACAGTTTGCATGAATGATTGAAAAGTAAAACACTGTTTGCAAAGAAACTACTGAGCGAAAATGTCCGAAATTTACATATGAGGTCCAGGGAATGATAATAAAGAGGGCTGTTACAGTAAAAATAAGTAAACTTAAAAAAAATAAAAATTGGACTTTTAAAAAAAAAAAAAATTAAGAAAAATGATTAAAATATCTGAAAAAAATATATGAATAAAGAGACTCTTTACTGCAGAATTTTATAATAAACGGTTTATTAGATATTGAATTAAAACGGGAATATTTTTAACATTGAAGCCTATGGGATTCTCCTGAATAAATGTGCCAAATTAAACCACTGAATGGCAGGGCATTAGGGGAACCTTTCACTGCTGGTTTGTGTTCTCTGAATAGCCGAAGCAGTGCTTTTTCATGGGGAGTTCACTGCCCTCGAACAGGCACCAAACAGGCACCGTATGTTCAGGCAATTCGCCTGGATTTGGCGAATTGCCTGCTCTCTGGATAGCCGAATGGTCAGGAAAGGTAACCGAACACTGATTTTCAGCGTTCGGTTACCTTTCTCAAGCAATTCGGATCTCTTTGAATAACCCTGTATGGCAACAACACTCTTCAAGGGGACATTGGTGATGCAATATATTCAAAGCACCTCAGGGATTAAGGTCACCATATATTTATGACCGTAAAAAGATTAAACAAATCCATAGGAGATCTTGTTGTCATTGTAAAACTCTCAAAAAAATAAATAAATAATAATTGTGGCATTGTTGTGTTGACCCATCATCGATTACACAATTTCTTCTGCTTCTGTCTTCTCCATTTAAAAGTCATGTGGGCTGACGAATGTCTTGAAAACATACAGTAAGACTACATTGATGAATGCGCACTCACTCCATGTGTTTTTTGTCTATATTACAATGCTGCATAAACGGATGGATAAAGCAAAGTTACAAAAAAAAGTGTCCATGACTTAGGAGCCAGTAAAACATTCTAGGAGTCAACTACAAAAAACTATAAAAGTACTGGATATTAGACACTCTGTGCCCAAGGTCCTAACCATCTATTGACAATTATGTAAACAAAACAATCCCAGAATTAATTATAAGGATATCAATATTAGAAAGATTGTATTGCAAAAACACAAATAAGGACAATTTTCTAAAAGCAAGCCAAACTATGAATGTGAGGACAGAATATGTTGATGCCTATAACCATTTTGCACGTTATTGGTTCACTGGGTACTGGGTACTGGGGTATATGTATGAAATTGTGCCATTGGAATGCACTGTAGAGGTACATGACTTCAAAGAACAGCTAGTGATCCCTCCCTAATAACTTCCTGAAAGAGGTGAGAGGAAAGAGCTAAGGGAAAAGGGGAGAGGTACAAGTGTAGGGGGTGAAACATATTATTGTATATTAAAAAAATATATATAGATATATATCTATATATATTTTCTTTGAGAAAGGATTTTACCAGGAAGGATACATTGCGATTTCTTTCATTTTCAAGTATGTCCAGGGTGTTTAGTATGTACCATTAGGTGTCTTGACAAAGGACACTTACTGGAGAGGTCGTCTGGCTGGGATTCAAACCTGTGTCTCCATAGTCTCCATGGTTTAGAGTAGTGATGTTACCTCTACTCCCCCCAGCCGGTAAATTCCTTGTGAATATCTACTCAAGTCGTCTTCTGTACCAAATTTGTCACTGATAATGCAGGAAAACTGTTGTATAATATAATCAGGGTTATTCAGAGAGAGGTGAAAACCATGAGAATGACTGGAGAAGTGAAAATTCTAGGTCAAAATAGCCAAACCAGAAAAAATCTCCCTTTTATCTCACTTTCCAAATTGGCTATTTGGTCTAGAATGTTCATTCTCCTGCCAATTCTCCAGGTCTTCACCTCTCTCTGAATAACCCTGAATGTGTAAGGTGTCCCAATGCATGAAAAATGCCATCTCTGTCACAGGGGCTGAGTAACCTATTGTGCAGTAATGCTACAAATTTGAGGGATTTACATGAAATTACTTAGAACAGGCAAGACGAAATGGAGAAGACATCTCTTCACACATCGGTCACTAATGGAGACCTACCAGTGCCTCACCTTCTACGGGAGTATCTCATATGTCACAGTAAAGGCACTTCGGATAATATTACCCTATCTCAGTATCTCCAGATTCTAGTTATTTACGTTAGACATCCCCTACATCTCAAAATAAATCTGATGTCCCCATCAAAGCTTCAAAAATCACAACAATTCCAATAAATTTAAGAGTGTCCAATATCTCAATGCCTACTTGTAACAAACTCTAAAACCCAATTTTTGCTTTCTATAATCATCCTTTGTCACTTGATACTACCGAACATGACCGAAGTTGAAACACTAATCCTAACTGTAGCTGCTTAGTGCAGCAGTGTCTATATTAGCACCAATTTGGACTGCTCATCCATGAGCACTGCATGCAACACTTGATGGGCTACAAAAACCCTGACTTTAACCACTTAAGCACCTTGAGTACCACTAAACAGGTGTCTGAGGTCCTGTTTCGCTCAGGCCCAAAAAAATCAGACGACAACTTAGAACTGTAGGGTGATCTGGCGGAATGACTGAAAATTATGTGTTCAGCGGGGGCATTGGGTGGCTTGGCATCTGAGTGATGATTGTACTTTCAATAGGAGTAACACAAGGCACTCGCTGGCAGCAATAGGGGCAGTGGTTAACAAGGAGTTTTAGTGATGGAACGCAATAGGAGAAAGACAAGGCACTCACTGGCAGTTGGAGGCAGAGTAAACAATCAGACTGCTTTGTGTCATAAGTTTTAAAGTTGCTGCACCAACTGGCAACAGGAGGTGCAGGGGTTAACATTTAGTTTCAGTGATGCAACTTTGGTAGGAGCAATATAAGCTAGCAGACTCACAGTGGCGGCTGAGGGAATACACTTCAGACTCCCTTGTATTTTAATTGCTTTGTTTTGTCAGTGTTGGGTTTAAAAGAAGAAATTGTTGAACTGCTGAGCTACACTTCTCAGATCTCAGAGTTTAAAGAATAATCTTAGTTATGTTAACATTCACAGTGTGGAAACTGCAAAGCTATGGTCCATGGGACCAACCATATGCCAGTCCAGAGTCTGAAACTGTGCACACAGGAAGTAGCTAGATTGTTTGAAATTAGCCTTTAACCTCCCTGGCGGTCTAATTTTTTCAAAATTTCGTGTCTAAAAGCGTCTCAATTTTTTTTTAAAGGAAACGGATTTTGTACATAGTTAGCTTGTAATAATTAGGAATCACGCACTGAAATCCGTGCAATCAAGAGTCCTTCCGGGTAAAATATTTTATAAATAAATAAAAAAAATAGTAAATACACTGAGTCCGATAAAGTTTGAAACATGACATAATAATTTATTATCCCAAAAATAATTATTCTTTAATAATGCAAATAAATTATATTAAAAAAAAACACTGAAATCTGTCTGAAAACAATGGTGAGACGATGTATGGTCTGTTTCTTATCCTATCCTTATCCTTATCCCTAACATTGCACTTTGGATTTTATACAGTGTTTTATCATTTTTTTCTAAGTTTGCTGGGGAGCCAGGAGGAGGTGAGTATGCAACCAGCCCGAGTGTGGCTCGGGGTTACCGTTCACGGTAGTGAAATTATACCGCCAGGGAGGTTAAGAAGTTTACATTCCATACTTTCCTTCAAGAAAAATGAGCTTAAAAACTATAGTTGCAGCAGTTTAGATACATTGATGAGCTCTATCACTGATAGAGTCATTGTGTAATCAAGCAGACTTCCACCTACACTTCAAAATCCTACTTTTTCACATCTCTTTGAGCACTGACAAAAAGTATAATTGTAGACTTGCAAATAAAATGTAGTCCAAATACTAGTGGTGCTAATAGAAAAGGGGCTAATCAAGAAAGCACGCAAATAGAAACATTATCATGCGGATTGCTCCACCTTAACTAGGTTGACCCACTTTTTTTCTTTAAATAAACAGCACATTTACAAATCATCCCATCTCTTCCATAATTATACTTTCATAATGTACAGTATAATAGTTCAGATTTGGATTCCCTTCCTTTTACTATTCCTCAGACCCGTCAAGTCACAATGTTTTATAGTTTGACACATTGGGGCACTATCGGTTGCCTCTCGCTAAAACCGAGATGCTAAGGGGAAAAATTAGTGATCGCTAATTTCCCCTTTGCGTCCCGGTTTCACTGCAGCAGCAGAATCGGTTAACAGCAGCTCAGAGCTGTAGCAAACTTTTTCAGTTAGCGCCAGCTCTTAGTAACTAGCATTAGGACCTTATGATTCTAACGCTAGTTAATCTCTACTTTCACTTTGCGCTCCCCATGTTACGTATAGGGAGCGCAAAGTACATAAACTCGCGGCATAAACCGCTAATACCGATTCGCCAACGGGTTTTTTAACCAGCTAGCAAATCAGAGGTGATCTGTACGGAGCGTGATCACATCTTTTAAGCTAGCTCTAACGCGAGCGCAAGCGTTAGCTTGATGGAGGTGATAGAGCACATTATATTTTCTAATTTATTCTGGTTGCAATCTAGACTTCCAGTGTGGCACTATGAAGAATTTCTGAATATTTTGTCGTCTTCATTAGTGATGAACCCCCGTGTTCGGTTCGCATTCGAACTCGAACAATTTCAAAAGTTCGAGTTCGAACGCGAACACGAACACGAACCGAACTCAATGTAAGTCAATGGGACTCGAAAGTTTGATTTTTAGAGTGCCCTCCAAAGAGGGCATATATACAAGATATTTGCCATAAAAGGTGTATGGGGGTCCGGGTAGTGCCCTGGGGGACAGGAAACAAGGACAAAAAAAACCCCAACAAACGTTTTTAAAGGAACAGGGAGTTTTCCATGAAATAAAGGTTAAGAATAAAAACAAAAAATTCCTTCAAATATCGTGCCTAGGAGGTCCCCATAACCTGCCCGTGAAGTGGCGGATTTCTAGGATGTATAGAAACACTTAAAATCAAAAAAATTACGTTTCAAATGATGGTAAATGGTTTTCCTTCAATCTATTCATAAACAACTGCTTGGGGCGGCAGCCTGTATGAAAAGAGGAGACATTTTAGGACACGCAGAACAAGTTTAGTGATTTTTTGGCTAAATTATGGTGAAACTTATGCAGGTTTTGGATGAAAGTAACAATAGGGGCTTTAAAATTGGGCCTTTAGTGTCGGCAGCAGAACTCTGAGTCAACTGTGTTATCTAGATTAAAGATTTCCAGAACTCTGGTATAACTCAGTGAGATACCCTGATAGCTGGCAGCCAGTGACAAGACACAGATTAAAATTCACAGAAACCACCTATAAATCAGTGAGACCCCCTGATGGGTGGCAGTGACAAGACACAGGTTATAATTCCCAGAAATCTGCTACAAGTCTGTGAGACCCCCTGATGGGGGGCAGTGACAAGACACAAATTACAATTCCCAGATATCTGCTAGAAGTATGTGGGACCCCCTGATAGCTGTCAGTGAGAAGACACAGATTACAATTCCCAGAAACCTCCTATAAATCAGTGAGACCCCCTCAAGGGTGGCAGAGAGAAGACACAAATTACAATTCCCAGGAATCTCCTATAAATCAGTGAGGCCCCCTGATGGGTGGCAGTGACAAGACACAAATTACAATTCCCAGATATCTGATAGAAGTATGTGGGGACCCCTGATAGCTAGCATTGAGAAGACACAGATTACAATTCCCAGGAACCTCCTACAAATCAGTGAGACCCCCTGATGGGTGGCAGTGACAAGACACTAATTACATTTCCCTGGAACCTCCTATAAATCAGTGAGACCCCCTGATGGGTGGCAGTGACAAGACACAGATTACAATTCCCAGATATCTTGTAGAAGTGAGACCCCCCAATAGCTGCTGGCAGTGAGAACACACAGATTACAACAATTCCCAGATATCTTGTAGAAGTGAGACCCCCCAATAGCTGCTGGCACGGAGAACACACACTAACAGAACAATCTCCTCTCAAAAACCATGTGCTGGGGGCTGTGTGAAGCCTTATATAGTGTGCTGCAGGACTTAGCTCTGTGAGCCCATGATTGGGCAAAATTTGCCCAATCAGGACTCGGAGCCGTGATTGGCATAGTCTTGCACCTGTCTTGCACCTGATCTGTGGTCAGGTGCAAGGTTGTAGCCAATTACAAGCTTCAGGCCAGTGGTCCATTGTGGTGCATTGTGGGCGAACTCGAACCGAACACATGGAAATGTTCGGAGTTCGTGAACAGCCGATGTTCGGTGTGAACTCCGAACAGATCGAACCGAACAGCTCATCCCTAGTCTTCATCTGGGCGGAATCCCAGGCTGTGTGAGCACTAGACCTATGGCTGGGAGGTTTTATCTGGTATCCCCATAAAGTGGGATATAAGAGCCAGCACAGTAGAAATGGCATCATAGTGTTGTTCATATTCTTCACTTAAAATAATTTTGATATCTCCAAGGAACGCACAACCCACTTCTATCGACTCCGTTCTGGAATGGAAGATTTGTGTCTTTTTACCTTGTATAAGATACCCTTTTGTTAGGAATGACACACACACCTCCAGGACCCTTGTTATACACCCACTATCAGGTCTATTCACTAAAGGTGAAACTCAGGAGAATTGACAGAAGTAATAAATCCAGGTGAAAATAGCCAAACCAGAAAAATTCTCCCATTTTATCTCACTTTCCAAATCAGCCCTTTGGTCTAGATTATTTTCTTCTGCCAATTCCCCTAAATTTCACCTGTTAGTGAATAGACTTGCATGTATTCACACAAAAAGCATAAATCTATAAATATAAAATGATGAAATGTTTCATTATCATAATGAATGTTATAGAATATTATCACATTCTATTTGTTGCAACATCATGTGATATCAAAAATTATGTAAATTAGTGCACATTATGAAAGTTGGAAGATTTGATATCTAGTCAGGAAACAGAACCTCATTAATGACTCTCACTGAACCATTTCTGGCATTTAATGCTCTGACGCCAAAGGATAAGAGTTTCATTAGGTATTTATTACAATAACAATCTTCATTTTCTCTTGCAGTTATATTCTATGCAGCAATAAATTTGAAGCAATGCTGCACGTTTTTATCTTATTTGATAACCATACCCTGCTTTCTCCTTCTGTCTGAAACATTTTGGATTCTTCCTTATACACCATCAATGTTGACCTGAGAATTTTGAACATCTGGATGGTGATCAACATTCCCCTCTGAAACCTCCATTCATTCCAATAATTTGAACATATAAGCTAACTGAACACAGCCGTGCTCAGTCAGAATACGTGTGCATTATTCAGTGCAATACATCACTGTCATTTTACATTTATTCTTCTGCATAGCTACACAAGACTGAGATATAGAAATGACCTATACTGTACATGTTAAAATGAACAATAAGGCTGTATGTTACTTTTGGTCTTCCAAAAATCATTTCTGGCATTTCAATAAGGTGGTTCACCTTTGGTTTTCAAATACTTGCAGGTGTATTCACTAAACGGTGAAGTCTAGAGAGTTGGCAGAAGTGAAAATTCTAGGTCAAAATAGCCAAACCAGAAAAAATCTCCCATTTATCTCACTTTCCAAATAGGCTATTTGGTCTAGATTTTTCTCTTCACTTGCCAATTCTCTTGAGTTTCACTTTTATTGAATAGACCTGTAGGTTTTCCCCAAGACCCTTTGCGCTTAACAGATCCAACGGATGACACATGCTCCCATTACCTGCGTGGGTCTCAGACAAGATACATAAAGGGTTATTCAGAGAGAGGTGAAACTCAGGAGAATGACTGGAGAAGTGAAAATTCTAAGTCAAAATAGCCAAACCAGAAAAATTCTCCCATTTATCTCACTTTCCAAATTGGCTATTTGGTCTAGATTGTTCTTGTCTCCTGCTAATTCTCCTGGTTTTCACCGCTCTCTGAATAACCCCCATAGTCAGTTGGCGGCGAATGAGAATTCCTATGGATACAACCTTCAAGACATCTTCACATTTTGATTAGTCCCATACATACATGAGCAGTAGTGATGTGCAGTGCATCTCCTGTTACATACAACATTGGGTGTTAGAGCTGAGCATACAAAACAATTTCAAGCTAGTGGTTATGCACAGCATGAACAGAAACATACAGGGTTATTCAAAGAGCTCCGAATTGCTTGAGAAAGGTAACCAAACGCTGAAAATCAGCGTCCGGTTACCTTTCCTGGCCATTCGGCTATCCAGAGAGCAGGCAATTCGCCAAATCCTACCAAATTGCCTGAACATACGGTGCCTGTTCGGTGCCTGTTCGAGGGCAGTGAAAACCCCATGAAAAAGCACTGCTTCGGCTATTCAGAGAACACAAACCAGCAGTGAAAGGTTCCCCTAATGCCCTGTCATTTGGTGGTTTAATTCGGCAAATTTATTCAGGAGAATCCCATAGGCTTCAATGTTAAAAATATTCCCGTTTTAATTCAATATCTAATAAACCGTTCATTATAAAATTATGCAGTAAAGAGTCTCTTTATTTATAGATTTTTTAGGATATTTTAAGCATTTTTCTGAATTTTTTAAAAAATAAATAAAAGTCCGATTTCTTTTTTTTTTTTTTAAAGTTTTGTTCTTTTTTCTGTAACAGCCCTCTTTATTATAATTCCCTGGACCTCATATGTAAATTTCAGACATTTTCGCTCAGTAGTTTCTTTGCAAACAGTGTTTCACTTTTCAAACATTTATACAAACTGTTTTGCTAATTTATTCACTGCCTCTTCTGCTGTGTCGAAGGCTCCTGTTCGGGGTTTTCTGTGGTTTTCGGCAGGTTAATCCAGATGTTTTTGAGGGTTTTCGGCATGCATTCGCTGGGTTTTGCGGTTAGTTTTCGTCAGGTTTGCGGCAGCTTTTCCCTGCAATTCGGGGGCCCTGTGGTGTTTGCTGAATACACCACAGGGTCACCAAAATGGGATCAGCAAAGGAACCGAATTGAAGAGAACGAAAAGTCACCGAACGTGCGGTGACTTTTCGAATCTCTTTGAATAACCCTGATAGTATAACTCTTTATTTAAGATTCTGGTGTTATTGGATGATGGGTTACATTTCTAAGAGGAAGAAAATATAGACTGTTTTATGTTTACCCATCAGGTTTGTAGCACAGGATTTGGTATCCAATTTCCTAAGGATTTGTTCCTCTGTATGGAACTTTAGTAATACTGATAGATGTTCTAGCACCTAAGGGGTTATTCAAAGAGAGCCGAATTGACTACGTAATAGCACTGAACGTTGAATTTCCCCGTAAAGTGCAATTTCGGGACTATTTGGCCATTCAAAAAGCTGGCAAGTCGCCAAATATTGGCGAATTGCCAGTGTAATACAGTGATCTTAGCCAGCAATGAAATTCCCATAGAGAAGCGATGGTTAATCTATTCAGAGAACACCGAACAGCAGAGAAAAGTTAGTGAAATGCCCTGATTTTTGGTGATTCAGTTCGACAGGTTTAAACAGGCGAATCCCATAGGTTTCAATGTAAAAAAATTACCCTTTTTTATTAAATATTTATTAAACCGTTTATTCTTTTCACTTCCAGCAAAAGTCTATTTATTTTGAAGCCAAATTTTTTTTCCCCCCGATGTTTTTAAAATAGCATTTTTTCTTCCACTGTAACAGACCTTTTTATTATTATTCATAGGACCTTATAGATTATTTCCAGGCATTTTTGTGCAGTAGCTTTTTTAAAACAGCTTTTAATAGTTATGGGGTTTTTTTGACCGGTCGTTGGCTTGTTGGCTTTTTCAGGTGGCTGGTCGGCGCTCTGTTCGGCAGGTCGTCAGCTTTTTCCAGATCGATTCGGCGGTTTTTTGAATGCATTCGGCGGCTTGTTCCTTACACTTCAGGGACCCTGCGGTGAATGCTGAATTCACTGCAGGGTTGGCAAATCAGAGTCGCCAAAGTGCATGGAACGGAAGAGCATTGAAATGTCGGTGACATTTCAATGCTCTCTGAATAACCCTGCTAGAATTTAAATGCATTCCAGAATACAAAGAGGGAGGTTATAAAAGGTATAAGTCTTGGCAGCACATTACATTACCAGCATTTTATTTGGGATACGAATATTAAATCGCATGCTTTAAAGATTTACCACTAGAATTACTTTACAAGGCACTGTTAGTGGTTTACTGCTGTGCTCGGTATAGGGCCTATATGAAGAAAACTGGATCAAGTTAGAGCCACCTCTAGAGAAGTAATATGTAAAAGAAAAATGAGCATCCGATAGGGCAGAAACTGAGAGCAACAGAACAGCCACCACCGCAAGCATCCTTCATCTATCTCACCAATACGTGAGAGTTTAAGTCGGGATAAAGCAGGGCTTCCTACAAAGTATGCGTCATTCTATTTCAATGCTAAATTCCTTATAATTCGGATTTTACAATACGTGAATGTGTCACTATATAAAAAATAAAATAAAAAAAAAGGATGATGTTTAGTGGAAAAGTAACAATGGAAAATATAGATTTCCAGACAGGAAAGATTCTCTTATTCCTTAAAAAAAAAAATAGAAGAGACCGTGAAAAAAACTCTTCGGCTACAAAATTCATGGGCATTCCAATGTATTTATCACAAAGAAATGCAACTGATAGGATTATCTAACAGAGTTTGCAAAATGCATCAGGGAACATGAAAGAGAATTTTCAAAATAAGTGGTGCCCTTTCCTTTCTTGATAGCGTCAGTAGGAAAAACAACACTGTACTCATAAAATGCACTGGGGAATTTTATGATGCCTACTTCAGTTTCTTTTGAAGTTTCTTTTTAAAGAGAATCTTAGAAGACAGGCTCGATACTTTTTCCTTACAAAAAAAAATATATATATATAAATAAAGTATATAAAAAAAATTGTGTTTTTATAAAAATAAATAGCTGTTTGAGCAGCGTTCGCTAAATACATTAAAATCGTTAATGTTTGCCAATTAACATTGTGGAGATGGTGCATTTGGAAGATTCTCCAAATATAGAAAAAGCTATATATACACTATTTATAAAACTAGAACAGGTTTCATAGATGGAATTTTTTTTTTTAAAAATAAACAAATTTTAACAAAGGCCAAAATAAAAATAAAAAAAGCAGCATTTTTTTTTGCAAATGGATTGCATAATTTTGCTAATTACAGTATATAATTATACGTACTGGTGATAATTACCATTTGCAAAACTGGGCTAGCGTTCATTTGATGCAGAAGCGTATTAATATACAATTTTTCCCCTCATCATGTTATTATCTATTTAGTATCTATTCTGTTCAAAGGTTAATTGCTGCACACTTTGGGGTAGGAGGAACTTTGCAGCTTTTAACCATGAGCCTGTTAGAATGGATATCTGATCGGAGTAATTACGGGGTTATATCTTAAACAAGGGGTAACAGGAAAGGGCTTAGTATGCCCTCTGGAATAAATTAATTTCTCTGCAAAAGACTTCCTTTCTACTACAAGATAGTACATGGAAAGGAGAAACTCCGCCTGACATGTAGAAACAGATTTAAAATGCACTTGTACTGCTCAGGGGCCTTTTGCTATGATATCCCATTAATGGATGGATGGATACTGCATTGGTCTTAAAGATCCATGCAACAATACTCCATCCATTGATAAAATATCGCAGCCACTAATACAGCGACTCATTTGGAGTACAGTCCGTAATAGGGCTCAGGGTTATCAGCTTGCCCAATGTTTCCCCGTAGGGATTTCCTGTTATGACGTCATCAGGTTGGGGTCATGTATGTTTTACCTTTGTAACCGAATGCCCTTGTGTTCTCTGGCCTCCTCTTCTCAGCGTAAAGTGATCTCAAACCACTTCCCTCTTGTCCTAAATATTGAAATCAGCAGCAGAAAACCCTCCACTGCTGTGCACCAAGAAAATAACTGGCAGTATGCTGAGCCTGCATTATTACGACAGCTGCTGCTGAAATAGGATCAACTCAATGCCGTTAGATAATAAACAAATTGTATCAATTACTAAAAAGCTTTTTTTTTTTTTTACAATGCTGCATTTATTAATGCTTACATAGATCCTCTTCAATATTGTACATCCTCAGAGAGGGCTGAATCAAAGCTTACGCAATTGTAAAAGAAGGAATCCATATTTCACAATTTAGGATACATTTAGGCTGGTCGTCCACTGACACCGTAGTTGGTCAACAGACTTGGTCACCCGACTAAGGACAACACCATCAGCCGATCAGGGTCGTCCATTGGAAGCGTCTGAACGACCCAGATCGGCTGATGGACAGGCCAGCTGCCGAGAAAAAAAAAGAAGGAAAAAAAAAAAAAAGAAGAAAAAGCCCGCTGCGGGGGAGAAAAAAAAAAAAACCACGTGAGAAAAATAATACTCGTCTTTTTTTAACCCCTTAGTGACCGGGCGGTTTTACACAAATCCGTCCTTTAGTGACCGCTGCTGTTTTTACGTTTCTGCGCTGCTCGTGTTTAGATCAAATTTTCCTCTTACTCGTTTATTCAACCCACACATATTATACACCCTTTTTCCCGCCATTAAATGGACTTTCTAGAAATACCATTATTTCCATCATATCCAATAATTTAATATAAAAAAAATATGAAATATGATGAAAAAAATGGTAAAAACACACTTTTTCGTAATTTAATCCCCTAAAGCTATAACCACCAATAAAGACCCCGGCTAAATAGTTTCCAAATTTTATCCCGAGAATAGAAATACCCAATTTTTACATGTTTTTACCTTTTAACCCTTTCACTGCTGAGCCAGTTCACCTATGTGCGCTGCGCTCATTCTGACTATTTTGTGCTAATTATTTTTAGATGACAGCCTAGGTCCTATTTAATTAAACTCCCCCCAGACAAAAAAAAAACTTTAAAAAAAAAAACATTTTTTTATTTTATTTAATTTTTTTATTATTTGTTTTTTATTTAATTTTTTTTTTACATTTTTTTTTAAAACCAAACCTGGTCATGTTTGGTATCATTTGAAAGGCCATAATCAGGCCTTTCAAATGATGGCAAATATGACCATCTAGCTGCCATGGATCGGGAGATAAAGGGATCCTTAGGATCCCCTTATCTCTACATGGCAGCTAGAGGGTTAACTGGCCCACTGACATCCTCACACATATGGTGAGGTTGTCAGTGGGTGGGGGGGGACCTGGAGGCTAGGCTGACATCCAAGATGTCAGCCCCCCTCCAGGTTTGAATCACATTTTGGCGCCAATTGGCGCCGCAACGTGATCCGGCGGCGAAATGGTTAATGCCATACACCGCTGGAAAGGGGAGGCTCTCCCCTCTCCAGCGGTGCAAACGGCATCTCCCTAGCTTCAATGGTTGGGGAGATAGAGGGCTCCGAAGGAGCCCCCCCCTCCCCTCCATTGAAACACATGGGGGCACCTTCTGATGACGTCACCACGCAGCGTGGCGACGTCATCAGCCTCGCCTGCCCATGTAAATCACATGGGCAGGCTTCCTCCCTGTCAGATCGACGTGGGATCCGGCTAGGGAGGTGAGTATCGGGCGGGAGGGGGATTTGGCGCCGCTGACGTACCCTGTACGTCATCGGGTCTAAGGGAGACCCGAACACAGGACGTACAGGGTACGTCAGCGGTCGGGAAGGGGTTAAAAAAAAAAAAAAAAAAATATCGGAGATGTCGCCTAAAAAAATCCAGAATACCTAAGAAATTCTAAAAATTAAATAAATAAAAAAGGCTTTTTGCTGCACATTTAAAAAAAATAAACGGTTTAATAAATAAAGGATATAAGCGAAAATATTTTTTACAGTGAATCCTATGGACTTCGCGCACGGCGGTTTTACTATACAATGCATCTTTTCATGTTTCGCTGCCGTGGTCCAGCGGTTTAACTATCCAATTAATCTTTTTCATGTAAACTTGTACAAGATCGTCTGATTTCATCTGACCAAATTCAGTTTAAATTGGAAGGAATCTCTTATGTAATCACATAAAATCGTCTGAAATCTCCAATCGGTGCTCGGATGCAGTGGAAGAGGTCTGTTTCACATGCATGTTGTAGGATCGGTCGGACGACTTCAGACAATATCGAATGATCGATCCATCGCACAAATACGGTGCCAGTGGACAGCCAGCCTTAAGACTGTACCGGCAAAGTTTTGGTTTTAACCCAGCCTTTCGCTTGAGAAAGGATATGGTACAGCCAAAACATTCCAGCACCACTTTAAAGGTGTAGTAAATTGTGAAATCTAAAGTCCCTGGAGTCTTTCTTTAACATTTAGCATACCTGAGGACGACTCTCATAAATCAGTGAGCACTCAATATTGAGGTGTTACTTTCTACAAACGGTTGTGCGTTTTGTCGCTTGCTACTGTCAGAGTTTACACACTGACCAAGTTTACACACTGCTATATTGCTCAAAACCTCTGTTGCAGTGTAATTAGAAAATCAACAAACACGCACATTGCCTACAGTTCAAGAGGGTCCATTTAATCTATTTAGCGCACGTCGAGAAGGAACAGAGCAAGTGGTTACGCACTCAAGTCTTCGGCTGAGATGGATAGAGCCAGATAGGAGTCACCAATGCATTTTATTGTCAGACTCCCACACATTCAATCATTAAGACAAGGAAAACACTGACAAATAGTTATATAGCAAATCTATTTCTATTTATGAGCCATATGCTTAATATTTGGCTTATTGTTCAATTCTATTCAGTTTATAGACTTTAATTATATTCTTCAGTTCACATCAAATCAATACTGGTCACAGTGACCAATGGGGCATATAATATAGTTCTAAATGAATCCCCCTTTTGGTTGGTTTGCATTAGCTTGTGTTTCCTGACACAAATAGCACCAATTCCCACCAGGACATGCTTATAATATTTGCTCTCGTGGCCGGTTCTTGTGATTTTTACGATGTCTGTGCATTGCCATTGGTCCTCAAATGGTGTAATAACCACAGGAACAAAGGCTTTGGTAGTTTTGCCACTTTAATAAAAAATTATTACCGTAAAAATAATAATAAAAAAATACAATATCTCTGTTTCTTGCATAGGTTTGTCTTTTCTGGGTTAATAGCATGCCATGAGATTGTAGGTAAAAACAGACATCAGTTCACTACTTCACTCGTATTTTTGACTGCTTAAAATAAGTACAGTATTTTCTGGTATATAAGACTACTTTTTATACTCAAAAACATCATCAAAAATTGGGGGTTCGTCTTATACGCGGGAAATACAATACAATATGACGTGTATAGCCCAAAACCTATTTTTTAACTGGAATATTAGGGGGTCGTCTTATACACCCGGTCGTCTTATACTCCAGAAAATACGGTATGATATATTCAGTTACATTTGTGTTTCAATAGCTGAATGAAAAATAAAAACACCAGTAAATAATACCCCCCACTCACCCATTTTTTTTGCACTTAAATAATTGCACAGTTGCTCCGCACAGCATCTGTCCAATTATTTATATATTTTTTATTTCAGCAGTAAATACTCACCTTATCTCCCTCGATGCTCGCTGTTCATGTTCAGTTTGGGGCTTCAGTAATCCATAAATCCCTGCAGATTTTATACGCAATTTGTGTACCTACGGAAACAGAGCTGTGTAGAGAAGACCTGTGCGAAAGTTACCATTTCATCTTTCGGAAGTGCTTCCTGAAAAACGAAGCAGCTCCATCCGAAACAGTCCAAAAAACAAAAGGATTCGGAACAAAAGGGAAATAAAACAAAATGGTATGAAACAAAATGTATCTATGGGTCTGGATATACAGGTATCTAGTAGGGATGAGCTGTTCGGGTTCGGACAGTTCGGAGTTCGACCGAACTTTGGCAGTTTGAAAGGTCGCGAATTTCGAACTTTTTGGGCGTGTTCGGTTCAGGTTCGAAAAAAAAAAGAAATTTTGAAAAAAGTATAGAAAATGCTTAAAAAAATACTAAGAAATCTAGAAATAAAGAGACTCTTTACTGCAGAATATTATAAGCAACGGTTTATTAGATATTGAATTAAAAACTAATGTGTACGTGGAAAGATTATCAGCTGTAAATCTAAAGCAATGTTATTTTTCACCTCGGGATTAAATATTCACAGGGTTATTCAGAGAGCGGTGAAAAGCAGGAGAATAACTGGAGAAGTGAAAATTCTAGGTCAAAATAGCCAAACCAGAAAAATTCTCCCATTTAACTCACTTTCCAAATTGGCTATTTGGTCTAGATTGTTCTCTTCTCCTGCAAGTTCTCCTGGCTTTCACCTCTCTCTCGGGGGTTGTTCAGAGAAAGGTGAAAACCAGGAGAATGGCAGGAAAAGAGAACAATATGGACCAAATAGCCGATTTGGAAAGTGAGATAAGGCTAGGGTCAGACTAACGCATTTTTTGCAGCGACCGTCAAAAATGCGTCCGAACGCATTGCCGTATTTTTTCACGGTTTGCGCGAAAACGGTCATACGATGCGCATTTTTGTGCGTGATTTTTTACGGATCCAAACCAGGAAACTTTGGGTGTCTGGACGTTATGTTGGCCGGACATGAGCAGGGTCTGACGTCTCCAAATCACGCACACACGCCGCTAGTGGACGCAGCGCACTCTGTATATCCGTACTAGCGGTTCTGCGTTCTCGAAAAAATGCATTCATTTTCCACTTGCGTTGCGCAGCCGGACTTTCGTGGGACCGTACTTCGTATATTGGCTGTCATTGCCCGTCATTTGCTGCTAGTGCGGCCGTGATTAAGTGCGCCTAAACGCACGTTAAAAATTTGCTAGTCTGACCCTAGCCTAAATGGGAGAATTTTTCTGGTTTGGCTATTTTGACCTAGAATTTTCCATTCTCCAGTCATTCTCCTGCTCTTCACCAAAGGTGAAACTCAGGAGAATGACTGGAGAATGGAAAATTCTAGGTCAAAATAGCCAAACCAGAAAAATTCTCCCATTTATCTCACTTTCCAAATCGGCTATTTGGTCTAGAATTTTCCATTCTCCAGTCATTCTCCTGCTTTTCACCGCCAAAAAATCAGTAAACTTTTTCTGCATGTCCGAAAATGTCTCCTCTTTTCTTACAGACTGCCGCCCCAAGCAGTTGTTTATGGATAGATTAAAGAAAAGCATTTACCGTCATTTGAAATGTAATTTTTTGGTTTTTACATATTTCTATACATCCTAGAAATCCGCCACTTCACGGGCAGGTTATGGGGACCTCCTAGGCACGATATTTGAAAGAATTTTTCATTTTTATTTTTAACCCTTATTTCATGGGACTCACTGTCCCTTTAACCCCTTAGTGACCGGGCGGTTTTACACGAATCCGTCCGTTCGTGACCGCTGCTGTTTTTACGTTTCTGCGCTCTTAGTGTTTACGTCAAATTTTCCTCTTACTCGTTTATGTAACCCACACATATTTTACACTGTTTTTCTCGTCACTAAATGGACTTTATAAAGATACCATTTTTTTCATCATTTCATATAATTTACTATAAAAAATATTGTGAAATATGACACAAAAAATGAAAAAACACCACTTTTTCGAACTTTGACCCCCAAAATTTCTTATGTATCAACAACCGTCAAAAAAAATTAATTCCTTAGTAGTTTCTAAATTTAGTACTGAGTTTAGCAATACCCAATGTTTACATATTCCTCGCTTTTTTCCTTATTTTATGCAACAATAAGTGCAAGTAGCACTTTGCCATTTCCAAAGAGTTTATTTTCAAAACTAGTGATAGTGACATTGTAACACTGATATCTGTCACTAATTCCTGAATAACCCTCCACATATACATATTTTTTTAAAGTACACAAATCAAGGTATTAAACTTGGGGTATTTTGACTCTTTCCATGCAAACCATTTTACCACAAATCTATGCCAAAGTTTGAGAAAAAAAAAAATTTGGTGATTTTTTTTTTTTGAACGCAATTTAAGAATACATGTACTGTGAACTTTAAGGTTTACTGCCAAAAAGCACCCCAAAATATGTTCAGCAACATCTTCTGAGTAAATTGATACCACCCAAGTATAGGTATGTCGGGTCATTTGGGGGCTAAAAGGCCTTATTTGGGGGGTGCGCATTTCAGTTTTCCAACTTGGAATTTTCACATTTCGTCATCATGCACCCATGTCCTATTTGGGACATTTTTGAAGCCGGCCAAAGTAATTTACCCCCATCAAACCATATATTTTTAGAAAGGGCACACCCTAGGGTGCTTCAAAGAGTTGTATTTTAACACTTTCCATGCACTAGCTCTATGTCAAACTTTCAGGTAGTCACTTTTTGTGTTATTTTTTCACACACATTGTACTTTAGGCATGAATTGTCAAATCCAGTTATGGGTTACTGCCAAAAAACACCCCAAAATATGTTCAGCAACATCTTCTGAGTAAATTGATACCACCCATGTATAGGTATGTCGGGTCATTTGGGGGCTAATAGGCCTTATTTGGGGGGTGCGCATTTCAGTTTTCCAACTTGGAATTTTCACATTTCGTCATCATGCACCCATGTCCTATTTGGGACATTTTTGAAGCCGGCCAAAGTAATTTACCCCCATCAAACCATATATTTTTAGAAAGGGCACACCCTGGGGTGCTTCAAAGAGTTGTATTTTAACACTTTCCATGCACTAGCTCTATGTCAAACTTTCAGGTAGTCACTTTTTGTGTTATTTTTTCACACACATTGTACTTTAGGCATGAATTGTCAAATCCAGTTATGGGTTACTGCCAAAAAACACCCCAAAATATGTTCAGCAACATCTTCTGAGTAAATTGATACCACCCATATATAGATTTGTTCTGTTGTTTTTGGGGTGCTACGCCAATCTTTGACATGTGCTTGTCAATTTTCTAATTTGACATACAGTATCTTCTTTGCTTATCTTCTTTTTAGGGGCCTTTTTACATACCCCAGTTTTATGAACGTGCATATATTTGGTAAGCTAACACCCCAAAGTATTGTAAATGGAGTGTTTTTATGCTATGGATGCATCCGTTTGCTCCAAACAAATTGGATACAGTTTGGTGGTCATTTTTCATTTTCACACCCACATCAGTTTTGGACTGTGATTTAGGAGACACTGTTGTTTGTTACTGCATGAAAACTCTCCAGGTTGTTTTCTGCAAGGTCTCCTGAGTACACCCATGCCCCCCATGCATAGGTTTGCCAGGATTTTGGGAAGGTTCAAATACAATTTTTATGACTTTGTCATTAGAGTTGAAATTGAGATTATTTCTTCAGCTAGGCCTATCTTTGGTTTTGGGTCTACCGCATACCCCAGTTTGAATTATTGCCAGAAAATTTTTATATTTGTTATGTTGACACCCCAAGGTATTGCATATGGAGTGCTTTGATGCCATGGATGCAACGGTTTTAGCCCAAAACATTTGAGAAGGTGTGTGGCGGTAATTTTTCAATTTTCAGATTTTTACGCCCACAGTAGTTTTGGACTGTGATTTAGGAGACACTGTTGTTTGTTACTGCATGAAAACTCTCCAGGTTGTTTTCTGCAAGATCTCCTGAGTACACCCATGCCCCCCATGCATAGGTGTGCAAAGATTTTGGCAAAATACAGCACCAATTGTAGAACATAAAAATGTACGAATAAAATGTAAAAGTCTGGTGCCTGTCAAACTGGGGATGCTCTCTAGGGGGCACAGGCTGTTGTCACTGAAGTGCATGAAACGCAAAATGTTTTCATACCTTCTACGTGACATTGATTGGGGGTAAATGGGGGTAGAGCAGATGGGGCTACTGCTCCAGTAGGAGCGAATTGAGGGCTTCTTTATGATGCCCTCAGCATAGTAAGTGCCCAGAATTTCAGAAATTCTGGCACATCTAGCGGGGTCCATTGCTGCCTTGCCAAGTAGGAGTCTGGCTTCGCAGCACAATGCTGATGGGCATACAGATTTGATTGGGCCACGATGTGGCCCAACAAAACATCCCCCATAAACACCTGCAAAAACTGTGTGGCGGTAAATCCTGCAACATCAATATTGATGCCAGGATTTGCCGTGAAAGGAGGGATATCTGGCCTCTGGCGATGAGGCCCTACCCACTCCTCAGCTGGAGCTGTGCGTCTCCTGCTGGCAGGTGGTGACCCAGGATCTGCATCAGAAACATCACTAGATACATCAGCCAGCGTAGATAATGTATCTAGCGACGTCTCTGAGCAGTTAGCGGGGTCGAAATGAGGGGCTGAGTCTGACGCAGATGCCTCAGATTCTGACGCCAGGATGGCATATGCCTCATCGGCGCTGTACACCCTCTCAGACATTATATATAATAGATTATAAAATTTTATAATTATTATATATATATAAGCGGATTGTTGGTTCTTAGAAGAACCGTTGGGTTTCACAAGAAAATACAAATAAACACCTAAATCTCTCTAAATCCCTCTAAACCTGCCTCAATTCTTCTAAATCTCCCTAAAATCTCTCTAAATCTGCCTCAATTTTTCTAATCTCACTAAATCTCACTAAAATCTCTAACCTGTCAAATCTGATCTCTCTCTCTCGCTCACCAAAACACAAGTGAGGAGAGGGAGGGAGAATCACAGAGGTCAGAGCCAATATTTACAAAATATTGACCTGACCTGACAAATTAGAAATTTTATTTTGATTTTTTCTAACTTCTGATTGGATGTTGCTAGCCTGCCTCTCTGATGAGGCAGGCTAGGAACATCCCACTCAGCCCCAAGATGACCCTGCCCTTAGAACCCTAACCCTACCCCTAACCCTACTCCTAACCCTAACCCTACCCCTAACCCTACCCCTAACCCTACCCCTAACCCTACCCCTAACCCTACCCCTAACCCTAACCCTAACCCTAACCGTCAGTTTATTTTATTTATTTTTATTTTACTTTTTTTTTCACTTTTTTTTCACTTTTTTTTACACTTTTTTTACTCTGCTGGGTGCCTTGATCCCTCGAGGCACCCAGCAGAGCACCTGATCACTGATGTGATCGTTTTTGTACTGAGTGCCACGATACCTCGTGGCACTCAGTACTTCCTGCCGCTACCGGAAGTGATCGCTCGGGGGGAGCGATCACGGACGGACGGCGGCAGGTAAGCATATTGCAAGGATGCCTCGATGTCGAGGCATCCTTGTAATATACTCAGAGCAGCTGGAAGCGATCTGATCGCTTCCAGCGCTCTCTAGAAGTGCCGGGCACCTCTCCGGTGAAACCGGATGTTGATCGCTCCCGGGGAGCGATCACATGGTGCCCCGGCACTTCTAAACGCCATTGCATGGCTGCCTGGACTCCCAGGCAGCCTGCAATGGCGTTTGAGCTGCTGGAAGCGATCCGATCGCTTCCAGCGCTCAAAAAACGGCAGGACGTACCATGTACGTCAGCGGGTCTAAGAGAGACCCGCTGCAATGACGTACATGGTACGTCCTCGGTCCTTAAGGGGTTAAAAACGTTTTTTTTTTTACTTTTTGTCCTTGTTTCCTGTCCCCCAGGGCACTACCCGGACCCCCATACACCTTTTATGGCAAATATGTAGCATATATGCCCTCTTGGAGGGCACTCTAAACAACCGAATTTCCAGCCCCATTGACTTGCATGGGGGTTCGGGTTCGGGTCCGGACCCGAACAAATGGGAAGTTCGGGTTCGGGCCCGAACCGAACTCGGGGGGGTGTTCGGCTCATCCCTAGTATCTAGGGGTCTGATGTCTGAATACACAGGTATCTAGGGGTCTGATGTCTGAATATACATGTATCTAGGGGTCTGATGTCTAGATATACATGTATCTAGGGGGTTTGATGTCTAGATATACATGTATCTAGGGGGTTTGATGTCTGGATTAGGGATGAGCCGAACACCCCTGTGTTCGGTTCGCATTCGAACAATTTCAAAAGTTCGAGTTCGAATGCGAACACGAACCGAACTCAATGCAAGTCAATGGGACTCAAAAGTTCGAGTTTTAGAGTGCCCTGCAAGAGGGCATATATGCAAGATATTTGCCATAAAAGGTGTATGAGGGTCTGGGTAGTGCCCTGGGGGACAGGAAACAAGGAGAAAAAGTAAAAAAAAAAACAGTTTTTAAAAGGAACAGTGAGTTTTCCATGAAATAAGGGTTAAAAATAAAAACGAAAAATTCCTTCAAATATCGTGCCTAGGAGGTCCCCATAACCTGCCCGTGAAGTGACGGATTTGTAGGATGTATAGAAACATTTAAAAACAAAACAAAAAATGACATTTTAAATGATGGTAAATGGTTTTCCTTTAATCTATTCATAAATAACTGCTTGGGGCGGCAGTCTGTATTAAAAAAGGAGACATTTTAGGACACGCAGAACAAGTTTAGTGATTTTTTGGCTAAATTATGGTGAAACTTATGCAGGCTTTGGATGAAAGTAACAATAGGTGCTTTAAAATTGGGCCTTTAGTGTCGGCAACAGTGCCGTCACACCGTAACCCCTCTGTGGTATTGTGGAAGAGTGCAGGGTTGGTCCCTGCAGTCCAAAAAACTTAAAATGATATAAATCTGGTAATATTAGGCGTAGGTGTCAGTGCACCCAAATATTGTGCCTTTGGTGGCAGCAAGTGCCTTCACACCGTAACCCCTTTGTGGTATTGTGGAACAGTGCAGTGGTGGAGGTTTTGTGAATGCAGAAAAGATCCCCGATCTATTCTGTTACGTCAGCATCAGGGGATTGATAGCTGCTGATCCAGGACTGATTCATTTTTATAAACGTCAGCTGGTCTACAGAGTCGGTGGACTGACGCACTCTTTGTCGGTGACAAAACCTCCAGCGGCACTGAACCTCCTTTCAGAAAGCACGCTGGATGAAGGGGAACCTAGTAGCTGCATAGCATATTAGCTAAGTTCTGGCCAGTGATCCAATCTCAACACCCAGTAAGCCAGTGGATCATCTGCTGGAAAGGTATCCAGGTCTGCCCTTGCCCCTAGGTAGCCCTGCACCTTATGGCAATGGGTGCCTACATTTGATGTCCCTGGGCATCGTGTTCCTCTGATCAACCACAGCCTCAGAAGCACCTGTGTCATCACTTGGTAACCTACCAGTGCCTGGAAAGGTGTTACACAAGTGTCGCTTTAGAGCATCCTCAAGCTTTTTCATCCTGTCCTCCCTCTGTGAGGGCAGGATGAGCTCTGCAACTTTACCCTTGTAGTGTGGATCAAGAAGGCTTGCCAACCAGTAATGATCCCTCTCCTTGATAGCACGAATCCTGCAGTCCTTTACCAGGCTTTGCAGGATAAGGGAGCCCATGCAGCGCAGGTTGGAGATGGCATTAGCTTCCGAGTCTTCCTGGTCAATGAGGATGACCCCATCGTGCACTTCTTCCTCCCAGCCACGTACTAGTCCTTGGGTTTCTGGGCACACAAAACCCTCCCTTGAGGAATCCCCACCTTCAATGCCCCCCACTACTAAAATATTCCTCCACTTCCTCATCCTCCTCCTGTCTGATCTGAGGAGGACCCACTGGAATGCATTCTGCGGAAAGACTGGGGCCTTGAGAGCTAGGGAAGGCCTCCTCTTCCTCACGCTGCTCTGCCTCTAGAGCCACATCTATAATTCCCTGCAGAGTGTGCTCCAGCAGGAACACTAAAGGAATTGTGCCACTGATGCATGCACTGTCCCTGCTCACCATCCTCGTTGCCTCCTCAAATGGTGACAGTTCAGTGCATGCATCCTTGATCATCAGCCACTGCGGGGGGGAACAAGTTGACCTGAACCTGTCCTTGTGCCATACTCACACAGGTACTCGTTGATGGCCCTCTGCTGCTTGTGCAGACGCTGCAGCATTGCTAATGTCGAATTCCACCTGGTGGGCATGTCACAGATCAGACGGTTTGTGGGAAGGTGGAATTCTCTTTAAATTTCTGCCAGGCGAACACTTGCTGGGAATGACCATCTGAAGTGGCATCTTTTTGCTTGAGCCATTGCGTAGCCCCTGCCACTTAAACGCAGTTTAACTGCCACTTCGCCAGAGACAGAGAAGGAGGAGGAGGAAGAGGGAGAGGTGGTGGTGGAGCAAACAGACCTCATACAAGCAGCTTTCTGGAGGCGTGGTGAACAAGCTCCAGCACAGAGCCCCGTCTTGGATCCCTCCCAGCTGCAATCAGAGTTACCCAGTGTGCTGTGAAGGAAATGTAACAGCCCTGTCCATGCTTGCTAGACCACGTGTCTAAAGTCACATGCACCTTGTTCCCAATGACTCCATAACATTGTCTTCCACGTGCTGGTATAGTGCTGGAATGGCCTTCCGTGAAAAGAAATGGCGTTTTGGAACCTGCCACTGTGGTACAGCACATTCAGCAAATTCACGGAAGGGAGCAGAGTCCACCAGCTGGAAAGGCAGCAGCTGTAATACGAGTAATTTTGCTAAGCTGGCATTTAGACGCTGTGCTTGGGGATGGTTGGGACTATATTTTTTCTTACGCTGCAGAAGCTGGGGCAACGTAATCTGACTGCGTAAATCTTCAGCTGATGGGATGCTGTCACATTCTGAGGAAGGACCTGGTACATCCATTACTGTAGCACCATACCTGTCAGTGGAGGTTGGAGTCAATGACATGGCAGGACATATAGTGGGGTAGAGACAGGTGAGAGGACCTACGCAAAGTTTTGCGCCAATGGGATGCGTGGCAGGTGGTCATATGTCGCCTCAAGCACGTGGTACCCAAGCGTCCGGTGTCTTTCCCATGCTTGAGCCTCAACTGACATAGATTACAAATAGCAATGGTGCGGTCTGCTGCACATTTCTTAAAGAACTCCCAGACAGCAGAGTTCCTGGATGTGTGCTTTGAGACAACAGCGCTCTGCACATGAGCAGCTCTGACATCTGATGCCTTGGACTGGCTAGTGCTATGGTTGGTCATAGAGGACGTTGTGCCTCGTGTTTGTTGTGCCTCCTCCTCCTCACTTGACTCCTCTGTTCGATCAGGCACCCAGGTGGAGTCAGTGACCTCATCATCATTGTCATCACCCCCTATCTCCTCGTCACTGGAGCCAACTTGGCAGTATGCTGCAGCTGCTGGGGCAACATGAGTGCCAGTTATTTGTGTATCACTGGCACCCCCTTACTCTAGGTTGATTATACTCCCTTCCTCAAGCTCAGAGATTGAATCAAAGCACTGTAGTTGCTGCATATCCTCAAGCAGCATGTCACGGTCATTGTAGTCAAACAATTCAGCTGACTCCTCTGTGTGTGATAGTGAGGCTACGGCAGGAGTAGCTGTGGACATGGAGGCTGCATTAGATGCTTTGGCAGCTGAGGTGGACTCTAAACCACTACAAGCCTGGCTGGCAGAGGACTCGGAGGATGAGGATGGCCTGGTTAGCCAATCCACCAAATCCTCTGTATGTTGCTGCTGCTGCTTAAGACGGCCAGCACCAGTTAGAAAGGACAAGCGTGCCCCTGCAGAGGATGCACCACGTCCACCACGACCAGAGACACAGCCTCCCGACACAGGGGCTGCTTTCCCTCTTATCTGTGGCTGGGAGCGTCTGCCTGTCCTTTTTGTTCTTTCAGACATGGTGAGTGATATATAGATTAATATATACAGAACTCTGATTCAACTCTGGTATAAAGATTTAAATAACTCTGGTATAACTCAGTGAGACACACTGATAGCTGGCAGCCAGTGACAAGAGACAGATCACCTTAATTCACAAATGTTTTAAAGAAATTAGTGAGCCCCAAAATACAGCGTGGTACTGTTTGTATGACGAGACACAGATCTGTCAGATATCTTGTAGAAGTGAGACCCCCCCAATAGCTGCTGGCAGTGAGAACACACAGATTACAACAATTCCCAGATATTTTGTAGAAGTGAGACCCCCCAATAGCTGCTGGCAGTGAGAACACACAGATTACAACAATTCCCAGATATCTTGTAGAAGTGAGACCCCCAATAGCTGCTGGCACTGAGAACACACACTAACAGAACAATCTCCTCTCAAAAAACACGTGCTGAAGGCTGTGTGAAGCCTTATATAGTGTGCTGCGGGACTTAACTCTGTGAGCCCATGATTGGGCAAAATGTGCCCAATCAGGACTCTGAGCCGTGATTGGCATAGTCTTGCACCTGTCTTGCACCTAAGCTGTGGTCAGGTGCAGGCTGTAGCCAATTACAAGCTTCAGGCCAGTGGAAAAGTGCATTGTGGTCCATTGTGGTGCATTGTGGGCGAACATGCTGCGAACACGTGGAAAGGTTCGAAGTTCGCGAACATACGAACTGGCGATGGTCGAATCGAACTCCGAACACATCAAACCGAACAGCTCATCCCTAGTCTGGATATACATGTATCTAGGGGTCTGATCTCTGGATATACATGTATCTAGGCGTCAGATATCTGGGTATACATGTATCTGGGGTCTGATATCTGGGTATACTTGTATCTGGAACCTGATATCTGGGTATACATGTATCTGGAGACTGATATCTGGGTATACATGTATCTGGGGCCTGATATCTGGGTATACATGTATCTGTGCCTGATATCTGGGTATACATGTATCTGGGACCTGATATCTGGGTATACATGTATCTGGGGATGATATCTGTATATACATGTATCTGGCGCCTGATATCTGGATATACATGTATCTGGGGCATGATATCTGGGTATACATGTGTCTGTGGGTCTGTTACATGGGTCTGATGTCTGGGTATACATGTATCTGGGGGTATGATGTCTGGGTATACATGTATCTGAGGTCTGATGTGTCTGGGTATACATGTATCTGAGGTCTGATGTGCTTGGGTATACATGTATCTGAGTATACATGTATCTGAGTATACATGTATCTGAGATCTGATGTGCTTGGGTATACATGTTTCTGAGGTCTGATGTGCCTGGGTATACATGCATCTGTATTCATTAAGTGAATTTGACAATAGGGTTGTGCATGACTTTTTTTTTTAGTTTCGGTTTTTTTTCAGGTGTTTATTTTTTAGTGTCGAATCATTTCAGAAGTTTTTCTTTTGTTTCGGATCATTTTGATTCAGATTGATTCGGTGATTTGGATCGATACAGCGATTTGGATCATTTCGGCGATCCGGATCATTACGACGATTTGGATCATTTCGGGTGATTCGGATCAGTTGGTTTTTCGCTTTTTTAGGAGTTATTTAGTTTTTTATTGCTCATTTAAGAATGGGAAGTAGAATAATTAATCTTTTAGGTGAATCCGCACACTGCCGGGCAGCGCCTCTCTGCAGAATAATTCAGCATATTAATCTGCACACTGCCGGAAAGCACAAGTCCTGAATTCCACCAGCAAATTGGGATTTTAAAGTGCACCAATCATGCCCAAAACAACTTTTATACATGACAAATGGACAATGCAATTGCTTTGGGAAAAAAAAGAAAATAAAGTATTTTATAATTGTGTGCTTTTTTTTCTTTATAAGACAATTTACATGGACATGTTTGATCTCAACAGAAAAGCCGGACTCTGACATGTCCAATGACACCTAAAGTGAGTTTGTGGGGTGTAAAGAATAGAAATACAGGGGTCCACAGGATCCCCGCTCTCCTCGCAGCATTGAAGCAGCTTATGTTTTAGATGGATCAGTGTGTAATAACACTTTGCTCTACATCTCAACATCAGTGATACATGGAACATATTTATGGCATATTATATTAATTGTGTCTACATGTATTTCTAATTGTTCAGACAGCAGAGAGGTGACTGTGCTGGGAAGCACTTTATTGCCAGGTTACGAAATACGTGAACAATTATTTTTCATTTTATTTCTATTAAAAGGCCCACCAAAATACTCAGCACCAGACCCATGCTTTCCATTTTTTTATTGTGGCAGTTAGTGAGGCCTCATATTTAATTTAAGTTTTGCCTAAGGCCTCACACAGTCTAGAGCCGCCTTAGCAACCCAGCTGCTGTGCCAGCAGCTGGAGTCGTAATACTGTGAAGCCGCAGGGTGATAAAACCAGACGCTGTAAGCGCAGCTGGTGATATCTGCTCCAGGGCTCTGTAGGACTCCATGTAGCCAGACAAGATATCACACAAGTTCATGTAGAACTTGTGCAAAGTAGATCCGGCCGGGGAGGGATACTTGGGACTATTTGCGGCAATGTACCTCTGTCCGTGAAACAAAGAAGGGGTTGATCACGCCACTCCCACCACCGAGGGATCTGAGAGGAGTACGGAATTTAATGGGGGCGGGGGAGATGGTATGTGATTGTGCTAAAAAGTAGGGATACTAGTATTGGTGCCGATACCGCCATTTGCACAAGTACTTTGTACTCATGCAAATGCCCCGATACCCGGAAGCCAGCGCTCGGCTGGCTTGCTGGTATCTGAGAGGCTGGAACAGCAGTCCGAATACATTTGGACAGGGGGCGTGGCCAGCAGCCATACTATGCAGCCTCGTGTAGCCGGAGCTCTCGCCCGCCGCCAGGACCACCAGCTCTAGTGCCTCACAACGGAGCTGGTTTGCCCTGTCACCTGCCGAGTTTGCCTCCGTAGATCTCCTGGCACTTGATGGCCCTGGCTAAGACCCTGAAATTTGTGGATTTACTGCTGTAGCGCTCACTCCCGGAGGAGCCGCTGAATTTAAACCTCGGGTCAGTCTCCCCGCACTAGGGAATAAATATACACCAGCACTGTTGTGGATTTTATAAGTTATATAGTTTACTGATCTCAAATAAACTGGCATATATAGAGCAGCACGATATGCATATATATTTACAGAAGTTCGTAATGCGAGAAACGCGCAGCGGAAAAGAAAAATGAATTTTAACCCCTTCGTTGCTGAAATGTGAGTCCCATACAGGTTGTGTCCCAAGAAGGTGTACGTGTATGCGTGTGTTGGTACCCGGGTACTAGATTCAACTGGCCAGTGAATGATTTCAATGTGTCTTCAACTAGTCACGTTGGGGCCCTGTAGGTTTAGACAAACTGCAGCGTGCTTTATTATTTTTACTGTGGCCGGGAAGGCCTCTCACCCATCCGCCAGATACTCTGTGCCCTGCTCGACCCAGGACGTCTTTCCGCTCGACTTGACTGGGACTCTGTGCCACCGGATCCGCTTGTCTTGCTTGTCAGTTTCTGCCACAAGATGCTCAGCTCACCGCCTTCACTCCCATTAGATCATCGCGGTCTCCTAACTTGGGGTCCTTCTGCAGCTCTGTATCTGTATAAACTTCTCACCGATAGGTTACTAGTTCTCTGGCAAGTGATTTGGGCCAATCTCCAGCTCCGCAAGGCAGCACCTGCGCTCCGGCCTGGTCACAATCGCTCCTTGTCTCACGTGCGTCTTGCTCTATTCACCCCTTGGCGCGCACTGGCTCTCCTCTGCACGAGGTTGCAGATGTCTCTCGGTTCTCCCCACCCACTTCCTGTCCCTGCCCCAAAGCATGCTGGAAAACGTAGTCCGAAAGTGTCCAGTATTGGTTTACATTGCGTTCGTCTCCTCCTGGTGGCCAGAAATGAGTAATTACAGCGGCAGGATTTAAACCAGCGCTACACCGCGATTGGGAAAGAAAGGCCACAAGATGGCAGCGCCCAGAGCTCCCGCGACTCCCCCCGGTCCCCACCCTCCATCTCGGCTGAAGCTTTTGAACCTGGGAGTCTGCTTCTGCTCTGGCTTCTGGGCACCAGCTCATTGTTGCAAGAACTTCAGAACACCATATGGAGGACTTCCGCTCCATTAGAGCGAATCTTCAACAGAAATTTGGGCTAATTTGTGGCCTATTATTCTGGCCTTTACAATTGAAATGATGATAACACTCTACACCAACCTTCCTTACCATAGATCCTTCCCTTTTTACAATGTCTGGATCTCCCTGTCCTGTCTGACGCTCAGCATCTTCAACTGCAAACTGCAATTTCCCTTTTGGAACTCACTTCAGCTCCGGCCCAGATGGGTTCACTGTCACTTATTCTTCTCTGAACTATTGAACCCTCATTTTCTCTCTACTTTCAATTACATTTATAATTCGGGCCAAGCCTCCCCTGACTGGCTTTCTGCCACTATTGTTACCATTCCAAAGACAACTCCGCCGGCTGATACATATCCAAAATATAGACCTATTTCCCTACTTAATACCGATACTAAATTGTACGCCAAGATCCTAGAAAATAGACTGGCTGAAATCATGCAGTTGTTGATAGCTGATGATTAGGGATGAGCCGAACACTCCCCGAGTTCGGTTCGAGCCCGAACCCGAACTTCCCATTTGTTCGGTACCGAACCCGAACTCCCATGCAAGTCAATGGGGCTGAAAATTCGGTTTTTTAGAGTGCCCTCCAAGAGGGCATATATGCTACATATTTGCCATTAAAGGTGTATGGGGGTCCAGGTAGTGCCCTGGGGGACAGGAAACAAGGACAAAAAGTTTTTAAAAAAACGTTTTTAACCCTTTCGCTGCTGAGGCTTTTCCCGCCTCTGTGCTGAGGTCATTTTTACCGATTTTGCTCATCTTGTTTAAACGCATTTTGAAGGCTTATTTTAGTATATGACCCAGACATATTATATATCATTCTTTCCGTCAGACTCGGCAGATTCATAATATGTCATTATTATATGTATACGTCATGACCTGTCTGTAGATTATAACAAGAAATGCAATAAAATATGAATTTAATAATTTACAACGTGTAAAGTGTTTTTTTTTCACATTTTAACATGCGAGCAATTGCGGTTATATTTTGTATGGGGTGCGCTTGTTAAAAAAATTGAAGATGGGGTCTCGTTACATTTTTTTTGGGGAAAATTACGCGATTTTTAACAAACACACCGCATACAAAAATCGTTAGTGCAGCATCATTGTTCACATTATAATTGAAATGGGAACAATATTGCTGCATTAACGAACCAAAAAAAAGAAAAAAAAATGTTTATTTTTTTTTTTTCATTTTTTTTTTTTAAATATTTTTTTTTTTCATTTTTAATTTTTTTTTCCATTTTTTTTTTTCATACCCATGTTTGGTATTGTTGGAATGGCCATGCTCTGGCCGATCCAACAATACCAAACATTAACCCCTAACTGCCACGGATCGGGAGATAGGGGGTTCCAATGAACCCCCTATCTCCACCGTTGGTGGCAGCTAGGGGTTAACTCCAAGACTGGCATCATCGTGCTATGCACGATGACGCCAGTCCTCAGGGGGAGTTCCCGGAGGCTTGGCCGACATCCAAGATGTCGGCCAGCTCCGGGAAAGGATCACGAACCGGCGCTTTTCGGCGCCGATTCGTGATCCGGCCCCCATGGGGTTAATGCCAGGTACCATTTGGAAGGGCAGGCTGTGCCCTTCCAAACAGTGCCTGGGTTAACACTCTGCACGCCGCCGATCGGGAGGGAGAGAGGTCCGAATTAGGTGTCATCACGCCCCCGCGATGACACCTAATTACTCCGGCGGCGGTTCCGGGTGCTGGGCTGACATCGAGGATGTCAGCCCGCACCGGGGGGCCAGCAATCGTCCGGAACCCGGCCGAACGCTGGTCCCAAAAGGGAGGACGCGCTCAGCGCGTCCACCGCAAGGAACGTTACCTGCGGGTGGACGCGCTGAGCGCGTCCTTAGCAGTGAAGTGGTTAAAGGGACAGTGAGTTTTCCATGAAATAAGGGTTAAAAATAAAAACGAAAAATTCCTTCAAATATCGTGCCTAGGAGGTCCCCATAACCTGCCCGTGAAGTGGTGGATTTCTACGATGTATAGAAACACTTAAAAACAAATAAATAATGTTTCATATGACGGTAAATGCTTTTCCTTTAATCTATCCATAAACAACTGCTTGGGGCGGCAGCCTGTATGAAAAGACATTTTAGGACGCGCAGAAAAAGTTTAGTGTTTTTTTGGGCTAAATTATTGTGAAACTTATGCAGGCTTTGGATGAAAGTAACAATAGGTGCTTTAAAATTGGGCTTTTAGCGTCGGCAACAGTGCCGTCACACCGTAACCCCTCTGAGGATATGAATCTGATACAGGCGTCAATGGCAGTGCACCCAGATATTGTGCCTTTAATGCCAGGCCATCAAGTATCATCATACAGTAACCCCTCTGTGGTATTGTGGAAGAGTGCAGGGGTGGACCATGTGGTCCTTTATTGAAAAGTTTTTGATCTGGTAATGGGCGTCAGTGCACCCAGATATTGTGCCTTTAATGCCAGGCCAGCAAGTATCATCATACAGTAACCCCTCTGTGTTATTGTGGAAGAGTGCAGGGGTGGACCATGTGGTCCTATATTGAATTTTTTTTTTTCTTTTTAGTGCAGCCAGATATTGTGCCTTTCATGGCAGCAAGTGCCTTCACACCGTAACCCTTGTGGTATTGTGGAAGAGTTCAGTGCTGGAGGTTTTGTGAATGCAGAAGAGGACATCCCCTATCTATTTCATTACTTCAGCATCAGGGGATTGATAGCTGCTGATCCAGGACTGATTCATTTTTATAAACGTCAGCCGGTCTACAGAGTCGGTGGACAGACGCACTCTTTTGTCTGTGACAAAACCTCCAGCGGCACTGATCGTCTTTCGGAAAGCACGCTAGATGAAGGGCAACCTAGTAGTTGCATAGCATATTGGCTAAGTTCTGGCCAGTGATCCAATCTCAACACCCAGTAAGCCAGTGGATCATCTGCTGGAAAGGTATCCAGGTCTGCCCTTGCCCCTAGGTAGTCCTGCACCATATGGTGAAGACGCTGGCAATGGGTGCCTACATTTGACGTCCCTGGGCGTCGAGGACTAAAAAAAATTAAAAATGCATCAGTCAAGCGGCCCTGGCCTTCACCGCTATTCCTCTGATCACCTGCAGCCTCAGAAGCACGTGTGTCAGCACTTGGTAATGTAACAGTGCCTGGAAAGGTGTTACACAAGTTTTGCTTTAGAGCGTCCTCAAGTTTTGTCATCCTGTGCTCCCTCTGTGCGGGCAGGATGAGCTCTGCAACTTTCCCCTTGTATCGTGGATCAAGAAGGGTTGCCAACCAGTAATGATCCCTCTCCTTGATAGCACAAATCCTGGGGTCCTTAAGCAAGCTTTGCATCATTAGGGAGCCCATGCAGCGTAGGTTGCAGGTGGCATTAGCTGCCGAGTCTTCCTGGTCAATGAGGATGACCGTATCGTGCACTTCCTCCTCCCAGTCACGCACAAGCCCTTCTGTTTCTGGGCACACAAAACCCTGCCTTGAGGAATCCCCACCTTCAATGCCCCCACTACTTAAATAGTCCTCCTCCTCCTCATCATCCTCCTGTCTGATCTGAGTAGGACCCGCTGGAATGCTGTCTGCGGAAAGACTGGGGCCTTGAGAGCTAAGGAAGGCCTCCTCTTCCTCCCGCTGCTCTGCCTCTAGAGCCACATCTATAATTCCCCGCAGACTGTGCTCCAGCAGGAACACTAAAGGAATTGTGTCACTGATGCATGCACTGTCCCTGCTCACCATCCTCGTTGCCTCCTCAAATGGTGACAGTACAGTGCATGCATCCTTGATAATCAGCCACTGCGGGGGGGAAAAAAAACAAGTTGACCTGAACCTGTCCTTGTGCCATACTCACACAGGTACTCGTTGATGGCCCTCTGCTGCTTGTGCAGACGCTGCAGCATTGCTAATGTCGAATTCCACCTGGTGGGCATGTCACAGATCAGACGGTTTGTGGGAAGGTGGAATTCTCTTTGAATTTCTGCCAGGCGAACGCTTGCTGGGAATGACCGTCTGAAGTGGCTGCAGACTTTTCTGGCCTGGATGAGAAGCTCTGGCAGCCCTGGGTACTTGGTTAGGAAACGCTGTACCACCAGATTTAGGACGTGTGCTAGGCATGGTACATGCGTCAATTTACCCTTGCGTAGGGCAGAGAGAAGGTTGCTGCCATTATCGCAGACGATCATTCCCAGCTCAATCTGGCATTGTGTTAACCATCTCTGCACCTGCCCCTGCAGAGCTGACAAAATTTCTGACCCGGTGTGGCTCCTGTCCCCTAAACAAACCAGCTCAATCACAGTATGGCATCTTTTTGCTTGAGCCATTGCGTACACCCTGTCAGGCGTCGGTTTAACTGACACTTCGCCAGAGACAGAGAAGGAGGAGGAGGAGGAGGAGGAAGAGGTGGTGGTGGTGGAGCAGACAGACCTCATACAAGCAGCTTTCTGGAGGCGTGGTGGATGAACAAGCTCCAGCACAGAGCCCCGTCTTGGATCCCTCCCAGCTGCAATCAGACTTACCCAGTGTGCCGTGAAGGAAATGTAACGACCCTGTCCATGCTTGCTAGACCACGTGTCTAAAGTGACATGCACCTTGCTGCTGACTGCCTTTCCCAATGACTGGATAACATTGTCTTCCACGTGCTGGTATAGTGCTGGAATGGCCTTGCGTGAAAAGTAATGGCGTTTTGGAACCTGCCACTGTGGTACAGTGCATTCAGCAAATTCACGGAAGGGAGCAGAGTCCACCAGCTGGAAAGGCAGCAGCTGCAATGCGAGTAATTTTGCTAAGCTGGCATTTAGACGCTGTGCTTGGGGGTGGTTGGGACTATAGTTTTTCTTTCGCTGCAGCAGCTGCGGCAACGTAATCTGACTGCGTAAATCTTCAGCTACTGGATGATGTCACATTGTGAGGAAGGACCTGCTGGTACATCCATTACTGTAGGATCATCCCTGTCGGTGGAGGTTGTAGGCAATTGCATGGCAGGACATACAGTGTGGGTAGAGACAGATGAGGAGGAGGAGGACCTACGCAAAGTTTTGCCCCAACGGGATGTGTGGCACTTGTTCATATGTCGCCTCAAGCACATGGTACCCAAGTGTCCGGTGTTTATCCCACGCTTCAGCCTCCTCTGACATAGATTGCAAATAGCAACGGTGGGGTCTGCTGCACAGTTCTTAAAGAACTCCCAGACAGCAGAGTTCCTGCATGTGTTCTTTGAGACAACAGCGCTCTGCACCGGAGCAGCTCTGACATGTGATGCCTTGGACTGGCTAGTGCTATGGTTGGTCACAGAGGATGTTGTGCCTCGTGTTTGCTGTGCCTCCTCCTCCTCCCCCTCCTCCTCACTTGTTTCCTCAGTTCGATCCAGCACCCAGGTGGAGTCAGTGACCTCATCATCATCAATGTCATCTTCACCCCCTATCTCCTCGTCACTGGAGCCAACTTGGCAGTATGCTGCAGCTGCTGGGGCAACATGAGTGCCAGTTATTTGTGTGTCATCACTGGCACCCCCTTCCTCTAGGTTGATTATACTCCCTTGCTCAACCTCAGAGATTGAATCAGAGCACTGTACTTGCTGCGCATCCTCAAGCAGCATGTCGCTCTCATTGTAGTCAAACAATTGAGCTGACTCCTCCGTGTGTGATAGCGAGGCTACGGCAGGAGTAGCTGTGGACATGGAGGCTGCATTAGATGCTTTGGCAGCTGAGGTGGACTGTAAAGCACTAGAAGCCTGGCTGGCAGAGGACTCGGAGGATGAGGATGACCTGGTTAGCCAATCCACCAAGTCCTCTGTATGTTGCTGCTGCTGCTTAAGATGGCCAGCACCAGTTAGAAAGGACAAGCGTGCCCCTGCAGAGGATGCACCACGTCCACCACGACCAGAGACACAGCCTCCCGACACAGGGGCTGCTTGCCCTCTTATCTGTGGCTGGGAGCGTCTGCCTGTCCTTTTTGTTCTTTCAGACATGGTGAGTGATATATAGATTAATATATACAGCACTCTGATTCAACTCTGGTATAAAGATTTAAAGAACTCTGGTATAACTCAGTGAGACACACTGATAGCTGGCAGCCAGTGACAAGAGACAGATCACCTTAATTCACAAATGTTTTAAAGAAATTAGTGAGCCCCAAAATACAGCGTGGTACTGTTTGTATGACGAGACACAGATCACCTTAATTCCCAAGTGTTTTAAAGAAATTAGTGAGCCACAAAATACAGCGTGATACTGTATGTATGACGAGACACAGATCACCTTAATTCCCAAGTGTTTTAAAGAAATTAGTGAGCCCCAAAATACAGCGTGGTACTGTTTGTATGACGAGACACAGATCACCTTAATTCCCAAGTGTTTTAAAGAAATTAGTGAGCCCCAAAAATAATTGCTGGCTGTGTAACGAGACCCAGAAGATCACTCAATTCACAAATGTTTTAAAGAAAGTTGTAAACCCCCAAAAAAATTGCTGGCACAGTGACAAGACACACATCACCTAAATTCCCTGATATTTGGTATAAATGAGACCCAAAAAGACTTGCTGGCACAGTGTGACAAGACCCAGAAAATCACCTCAATACACAAATGTTTTAAATAAAGTTGTAAACCCCAAAAAGACTTGCTGGCACAGTGACAAGACACACATCACCTAAATTCCCTGATATTTGGTCGAAATGAGACCCCCCAGACCCCCCCAGTAGCGTGGCAGACCGGCAGTAACAACACACACAACTATCTTCTTTGAAATCTCCTCTGAAATGAGTGTAGAAAGCTCTGCGTTGAAACCTTATATAGTGTGCTGTGGGACTTAGCTCTGTGAGCCCATGATTGGGCAAAATTTGCCCAATCAGGACTCTGAGCGGTTATTTGCATAGTGTTCAACCAGTCTTGCACCAGACCTGTGGTCAGGTGCAAGGCTGTAGCCAATTACGAGCTTCAGGCAGTGGGAAAATGCATTGTGGTCCATTGTGGTCGAACATGCGGCGAACACCCGGAAATGTTCGGGGTTCGTGATCTGCTCAAACAGGCTAAATTCGGGTCGAACCCCGAACCGTCCGAACCCGAACAGCTCATCCCTACTGATGATCAGGTCAGGTTTAACAAGACTAGACAAGGCCCTGACAACACTATAAAAGCTCTGGCTTTGATGGATTCTACAGTATGCTTGAATACACTGACTGTTCTTCTCCCTTGATGCCAAAAAGGCATTTGACCGTCTCCATTGGCTATTCTTAGAACACACGCTTCTGAAATGTAACTTTTCCCCAGAATTAATTAGGACTATTTTGGCGCTTTACTCTGCACCTAATGCATGAGTGTTGACCACAGGGTTTCAATTCACTCTAATTCCCATAACAAACAGTACCAGACAGGGATGTCCCCGCTCCCCTGTTTTGTATGCACGCTCAAGCTCTGAGACCGTCTGATGCAGTGGAGGGAATCTTGGCTGGTCCCCTCCTCCTGCAAACGCTGTTTGTTCGCTGATGACATTCTCCTGACATTAACTATTTCACTCATATCCCTACCTGCCCTTCACTCGGTTTTGGAGGACTATGGATGGCTGTCATATCATATGATTAATATACATAAAAACAAGGCCTGGCTGTCATATGCTATCCCTGACTCCAACCTGCCCACCCTCAAACACCGCTATCCTTATGACTGGCGTACCATGACATTCCCTGACATATTTAGGAATTAAATTGGCTTTCCCCATGTTTCAGCTTTTTATGCCGAACTTATAAATCTCTGCTTACTCTAACCACTACACTCGGTCTCCACTGGTCTACGGTGGAGATATCTTGGATGGGTAAGATACATGTGATTAAAATGATGCTATTACCTAAACTACTTTATGTCTTTTAAGCAATCCCTTAGGTGTCCCCCTTGTCCTTTATCGCGACTCTGCTCTTGATTATATCCATGTTTATATGGAGAGGACGGAGACCTTTGTATTAAACTGAATATTTTACATCCACCTGTTGTCAGGGAAGGTCTGGGCTTACCGAATTTATTGTTGTAATATAAGGCTGCATTGATGGCGAACCTAGGACGTCTTTTGACGGATGTTAGTCCACATCAGTGGGTGTCCCTGATCCCACCCTGAATTCTACCCCATGATTTTGCAAGAGTGATGTGGCCACCTAGATTTCAATGTCCACCTCTTGCTCCTCTCCCTGATTTTCCTAAGCTATTACCAAAGAAATGGGATGCAACATGCTCCATCTTGAAAGCAGCACATCCCTTATCCTTGGCCTCTCCTCTGTTCACTCACCTGATCCCTAAATTTGATCCCCAATCATGGTAACGTAGGACAATTGATGGACTTCATTGTTTATGCCCATCCCATTACCTTCTCCCCTACCCTCAACTACAGGCAAAGCACTCTCCTAGACCCACCTTTCACTTTCCCTTTTTACAGCTAGGAACCTGCCTATCCAAGTATAACATGCAGCATTTGCCCACAAAGTCAGACACGAACAGGGTCAATCTAAGAGAATCGAAAAGTCACCGCACGTTCAGTGACTTTTCGTTCTCTTCAATTTGGTGCGATTTGGCGATCCCATTTCGGCGACCCTGTGGTGTATTCAGCAAGCACCACAGGGCCGTTGTAGTGCAGGGAAAAGCTGCCGCAAATCCACCGAACACTCACCGCAAAACCCGGCAAACCCACACCGAAACCCGCAAAAACATCTGGATTAAGCCCGCCATGCACGCCGGAGAAACCCAAGCAGCCGCAGATCACAGCGCATAGCAGCCGCCGGAAAATGCCGACACCGCAGATGAATGGAGTGAAAAAAAAAAAAAAAAACAGTACGCATGAATGTTTGAAAAGTGAAACGCTGTTTGCAAAGAAACTACGGAACAAAAAATGTCTGAAATGTACATACAAGGTCCAATGAATGATAATAGAAAGGGCTGTTACAGAAAAAACGATTAAAAAAAATAAAAATCTGCGAAAAAATACCGAAAAATGCCTAGAAGATCCTAAAAAAATCTATACATAGAGACTTTTTACTGCAGAATATTGTAATCAATGGTTTATTAGATATTGGTTTAAAACAGGAATATTTTTAACATTGAAGCCTATGGGATTCGCCTGAATAAACCTGTTGAATGAAACCACTGAACAGCAGGGCAATTCGGCAACTTTTCACTGCTGTTTGGTGTTCTCTGAATAGACGAAGCATTGCTTCTCTATGGGGGGGTTTCACTGCCCTCAAACAGGCACCAACCAGGCACCGTATGTGCAGGCAATTCGCCAACATTTGGCAAACTGCCTGCTCTCTGAATAGCCGAATGGCCAGGAAAGGTAACCGTACGCTGAATTTCACTGTTCGGTCACCTTTCGGCCACAATTCGGATCTCATTGAGAAACCCTGTAAGTCTCCCTTTGAGTGTTATTGTTTGTTACCTACCCCTGGTACTCGCCATTCTCTCCCTAATTTATCAACTTTTGCAGACCCGCCCGGCAGTGTCATGGAGATTTCAGGTTAATTGGGAACGGGTCCTGGGTGGACCGAATACTGCCGAACTGTGGAATGACCGCTTCCTGCTTGACTGTATGAAATAATGGAAGCTTGTAAAAAAAAAAAAAAAAAAAAAGTCTTATATTGTTGGTATACTACCCCGCGTAAAGAGCATCACTATAACCCGAGTGTTCCAAATAAGTGCTGGAGATGCGATGAGGCAGATGGCTCCTTTATATCTGGTGGACTTGCTCACATAGCCGCCCTGAGATCTTAAGTTTGGAGATTGAACCGACTGCCAACTTGTTTCTCCTCCAGATGTTCCCGTGTTTCCTCACTAGATTTCAGGAACAGCTCTTAGCCCATTTGCTTTCTGTTACAGCCACCCTATTAGCTTCCAGATGGAAGTCCGCTGCAATACCCACCTTGAGTACCATGAAGACTAGATAGGGGGTGGGCATGACTGGTAATAGGAAAGACCACTGGTTTATATGGGATACCTACACTGTGAAGATCTGATGCTCTTGATATTGCACTGTGAACCTGCTTTTTGTACACTACCCTGACGGTTTTCTTACCTGATGTATCGTTGCAAATATTTTTGTTGTTGCCCCCCCCCTTTTTTTGTACCCCTCCTTGTATTTTTTCTGGAAAAAAAACTTAATAAAAAGTTATATTTGAAAATGCCAAAAAAAAAAGACAGCTTGCCATGATCCACCAAGCAGCTGCCGAACTTTGAAGCGGCCTCCAGCCGTGATCTCGAGGGAGTCATGAGATCGCGTCACAGCCCGGCAGCTGCTCGGTGGATTGTGGCCAGCCAGAGGGGAATGCTGGCCAAATGTTTTTAATGCATTCGGACATCTGCCCCAGTGTCTGTGGGTATGTCTGACTTAGGTCTGTGAGTATACATGTATGAGTGGGTTTACATACAGTATATGAGGTCTGAGTGGGTATAATATAATACATGGGGAGGGGTAGCACTCAGCCTATACAAAGCATCAATGTGGGTGCATCTCAAGAAAATGTAATACAACAAACTGGATGAGAGCACACCAATGAACACGCTATATGTGTGTCTGAGTGGGTATACATATATGAGGTCTGAGTGGGTATACATATATATCTGAGATGAGGTGTGGTGTCTGTGTGTGCTCATTGTGCGTCCAGGCAGTGGGTAAATGGGGTGTCTGGCCATACATTTCAATTTTAACTTAAATTGGACAGACTTTCAGCAAAATTCCAAATTATTTATTGGAAAGAGGTCACATGACAATAAATAAAAGGTGCTCGGTATCGGTGAGTACCTGAAAAATCATTAGTTGTACTCGGTCTGTAGTGGTGCATCCCTACTGAAAAGCAATAAACATTACACCAGGGTCTGAGAAATGTTAGTCTTTTCAGATGTCATTGAGCACGAGCAGGTTGGAATGCGGGGAACATTCCCCACATGTCCTCCGCAAGCGGGAGCCCCCAGAGAGATACTCACTTCTCTGTCCGGGTCCCGCGGCGTTCTGACTTCCTTGAAATCAGACGCCGAATTTATATCCCTCCCGACATCAATGGCGTCATCGCGCCATGCACGATGACGTAATTTTCAGGCAACCCCCCCGGCAATGCCGGGAGATTGCCTGAAAGGGAAGGGGGTGGATCCTTTTGGATCCCACTCCCTCCCGATCGGCAGGGTCTGCAAAAAAAACAGGCACCACTTTGAAGGGCAGGGTCTGCCCTTTAAAGCGATGTCGGTTTTTAACCCCTTAAGTGCCGGATCGTGATCCGGTGCCATATAGTGATCTAGCTCCGGTGGGGGCCGCCATCTTTGATGGCGGCTCCACCTCCGCATGGCGCGATGACATCAGTTAGCTGAGGAAACCCTAGCTGCCCGGGGATTTCCTAAGGAAATCCCCTGGTGGAGATAGGGGGTTCCTTTGAACCCCGATATACCCCAAATTGTGGCAGCTAGTGGGGTCATGTTTGGTACCATTCTAAAGGCCAGAGCATGGCCTTTTGAATGATACCAAAAATAACCATGTTTAAGATAAAGTAAAAAATAAAAAAATAAAAACGTGTTTTTTTGTGTGTGTTTTTTATTAATGCAGCAATATTGTTCACATTTAAATTATAATGTGAACAATGATACAGCACTAATGATTTTTTGCTGTAGGGTGCTTTGCTAAAAATCACGTTACATTTTTTTGGGGGGAATAACGAGTCCCCATTTCTAATTTTTTTAACAAGCACACCCCATAGAAAATATAAACGCAAAGGCTCGTGTGATAAAATGTGAAAAAAAAGGGTTAAACATGATGAGCATAAAACGGTCAAAATGAGCTCAGCGCACAGAGGAGAAATGGCTCATCAGCAAATGGATTAACCCCTTAGTGACCTGGGGGTTTTACTTTTGTCAGTCCGTAAGTGGCCACTGCTGTTTTTAGGTTTCTGCGCTGTTTTTATGTTTAGGTCTAAATTTTCCACTTATTTGTTTATGGAACCCACACATATTATATACTGGTTTTCTCACCATTAAATGGACTTTCTAAATATACCATTAGTTCCATCATATCGTATAGATTTTACTATAAAAAAAATTATGAAATCTGATAAAAGAAAAAAAAAAATGGGAAAAAACACACTTTTAAGAAATTTAATCCCTAAAATCTACAACCGCCAAAAAAGACCCTGGCTATATATCTTGAAAATGTTGTCCTGAGATTAGAAGTACCCAATTTTTACATGTCCTTGCTTTTTAACCCCTTTGCTGCTGAGCCATTTCTCCTCTGTGCGCTGAGCTCATTTTGACCGTTTTATGCTCATCATGTTGAACCCTTTGGCTGCGGAGGCATCTCACGCATGTGTGCTGAGCTCATTTTTACCAGTTTCGCTCATCATGTTTAACCGCGTTTTGAAGCCTTATTTTATTATATGACCCAGACATATATTGTGCTTTCCGGCAGACTCGGCAGATTCATAATATATCATTATTATATGTATACGTCATGTCCTGTCTTTATATTATATTATAACAAAAAATGCAATAAAATTAGAATTTTCAATAATTTACAACGTGTAAAGTGTTTTTTTTTCACATTTTAACATGCAAGCATTTGCGTTATATTTTGTATGGGTTGCGCTTGCTAAAAAAAAAAAAAAAAAATAGAAATGGGGTCTCGTTTAATTTTTTTGGGGGGAAAATTACGCAATTTATAACAAATGCACCCCATACAAAAATCATTAGTGCAGCATCATTGTTCACATTATAATTGAAATAGGAACAATATTGCTGCATTAACAAACAAAAACTTGTTTATTTTTTTTTTAAATATTTTTTTATTTTTATTTTTTTATTTTGTTTGTTACATTTTAAATGGTCATGTTTGGTATCGTTGGAAAGGCCATGCTCTGGCAGATACCAAACATTAACCCCTAGCTGCCACGGATCGGGAGATAGGGGGTTCCAATGAACCCCCTATCTCCACCATTGGTGGCAGCTAGGGGTTAACTCCAGGAATGACGTCATCACGCTATGCACGATGACGCCAGTCATCAGGGGGAGTTCCCGGAAGCTTGGCCAACATCCAAGATGTCGGCCAGCTCCGGGAGAGGATCACGATCCGGCGCTTTTCGGTGCCGAATCGTGATCTGGCACCCAAGGGGTTAAAGCCAGACACCGTTTGGAAGGGCAGGCTGTGCCCTTCCAAACGGTGCCTGACTTTCACCGCTGGCCCTCAGCGATCGGGAGGAAGAGAGGTCCGAAGGACCTCCCCCCTCCCTTTCAGGCACCTCCTCCGCACTCGTGGGGGGGCGCCTGAAATAGAGGTCATCGCGCCAGCCGGGGTCCCGGAGTGCCGGGCTGACATCCAAGATGTCAGCCCGCACTGGGGGGGCCAGCAATCAGCCGGAATCCCGGCCGATTGTTGCCTCCTGTGCTAGTACGTGCTCAGCGCGTCCATAGCACAGGAGGAGGACTTGGCAGGACGTGCTGAGTGCGTCCTCCGCAGCCAAGTGGTTAAACATCAATTGAAGTCCTTTTTTATTATTGTCTGGAGGGGTATAAGAATTTTTTTAAAAAACCCATTTTTATTATTTATTTTGTTACACAAAACCTAGTCATGCTTGGTATCACTGGAAAGGCCATGATTAGGCCTTTCCAATGATATTAAACATCTAGCTATGCGCGACAACATCAGTGGGCGGTCCAAGATGTCAGCCACTTCTGGGTTCAAATTGCGAACCGGTTACAGATTGGTACTGCTGAAAAGGGCAGACTCTCCCCTTTCCAACGGTAACTTTCTTTTTTTTGTAACCCTTGCCGTTTAGGAGGGAGAGGCGTCAAAAACGACCCACTCTCCCCTTTTTAGGTTCCCCCTGCAGGAGCAGGGGGACGCCTAAAAGTGACATCGCGACAGCTGGGGCGCCCATAAAAACACTGCGCAGACTTCAACAAAGTCATTGGAGCGTGGGACCCCAAACAGAAAGGCAAGTATAGGGAGGGAGGAGGGATAAAGAACCATGACTAAACAGTCTTGTCCCTTATCTCTACCTTTTCTCTTGATTCTAGACGTCTGTTTCACACTTTCAATCTGTTAATATGCTCCACGTCCACCCAACCTACCACAGACTTCATCGCTGTCTGCTTTGCTGACTACTTCACTGATGAGATTTCTAGTCTTAGTTTAGCAATCTTTTCATTACCCTCCTCCACTAACCACTCAACCCCATTCACTCCGTCACTCCCTGCCCCCTTTTCTCTGGTCTCTGAGGATGTCTCGGCACTTCTCATGTCTTCCTGCCCAAACACCTGTCTGCTTGACCCCATCCCCTCGCACCTTACCCCGTCAGTCTTGCCAGGTGTTGTCCCCGCTCTGACTCACATTTCCAACCTCCCTCCCCATCCTAAAGAAGTCGTCTCTCGACCCCACCTCCCTCTCAAACTACCGTCCCATCTCTCTGCTCCCCTTTGCCTTCAAAATCCTAGAATGCCTGGTCTATAACCAGCTCACTGTTTAGCTCAGTGCTAACTCTCTACTTGATTCGCACCAGTCAGGCTTTCGTTCCCAGCACTCCACTGAAACTGCTCTGACCAAGGTGACTAATGATCTAGTTTCTGCCAAAACCAAACGGTCACTTCTCCTCGATCTTTCCGCTGCATTTGACACTGCTGACCACACTCTCCTACTCCTCACGCTGCGTCAACTTGGCTCAGTGACTCCGCTCTCTCCTGGTTCTCTTCTTACCTCTCTCTTCGCTCCTTAAGTGTCTCCTTCGCTGTTGCCTCCTCCCCCCAACTCCTCTCTCAGGGTACCATAAGGCTCTGTTCTGGGTCCCCTACTCTTCTCGATCTATACCGCCTCTCTGGGCAAGCTCATCTTTTCCTATCGACTTCAATATCATCTCTATGCTGACGACACCCAAATCTACTTTTCTGTTTCCATTCACTCTCCTTCCGTGCTGGACCGTGTTACAGCCTGCCTGTCAGCTGTCTCCAACTGGATGACTTCCTCTTTCCTAAAGTTTAACCTCTCTAAACTGAACTTCGTCTTCCCTCCCTCTAAAACTAACATTCCTGCACCCATCTCCCTTTAGGTGAATGTTGCCACTATTACTTCTACCTCTCAGCCCTGATGCCGCGGTGTCCTCCTAGGCTCTGATCTCTCCTTTACTACCACCTCACAGTCAGTCACTAACAAAATCTTGTTACTACCACCTAAAAAACATTTCACACATCCTCCCCATCTTAATCAGGACTCTGCTAAAATGCTTATCCAAGCACTGAATATCTCCCGCCTTGACTACTGTAACCTCCTTCACTCTGGCCTTAAGAGATCCCATATTCTCCCTCTGCAGTCTGTTATGAATGCCTGTGCCAGGCTAAACCACCTGTCAGGGATCTGTACCTGTATGTGCGCAAGAACCTGCCCTGCATGTATGCATACAGGAAAAGGGCTGCCTCAGTCCTGTCCAGCACCTATATGGGTTAACTCCAAGTGAAACATAAAGCACAAACACACACCACACCCCCCTGTCTAATAAAAAAGAGAAACTCTCACTCCTGCAAATTGACTTCTCATTACAAGTCAAAACCTTGTGCTATAGAGACCTGTTGTATGTTCCAGTTGATAATTGTGTACCAGACCCTGATTTACCCTCGACCTTGCATCTTTGCTGCCCGCCTATTCGACCCTCGGACCGTCCAGACCATTCTACCTCGTAATCCCATTTGTACCGCGCTATGGACTGCCACCAACCAGCCTATTCTAAGGTACAGTCTGTACATTCCTGCCTAAAGGGCTCAAATCCCCAGCAATTGGGTCCCACCACGGCGTATGCCAGGTGCCACCCTGACACCACCTCACCTCCTGCACCTCGCCCCTTTGCAAATCTCTACACTGGCTTCCTGTCTCCTATAGAATCCAATTCAAAATTATGGTGCTCACGTACAAAGCTGTCCATAACCGCTCCCCTGCCTACATCTCCTCCCTTATTAACAGGTACATACCATCCCGACCACTTCACTCTGCCAATGATCTGATGCTAACAGCTTCACGTACCCGCACCCTCAACACCCACCTTTAAGGCTTCATCCAAGCTGCCCCCTTTCTTTGGAACTCCCTTCCCACAACATCAGACTCTCCCCGTCTCTCCAGTCCTTCATGAAATCTCTGAAAACACATTACTTTAGAGAAGCCTATCATCTCACTCCCTAATCCCCCTCTGTACATTTCTTACACTCCGCTATGTCACATTCTCTATTAACCCTCACATTTTAGTGTGAAACCCCTACCCATTTAGATTGTAAGCTCTTGAGCAGGGTCCGCTCTGCTACTCTGTGTGTTGAACCTGAATGTATATTTTTTGTTCTGCCTCCCATTGTACAGCTACGGAACTTGTTACATACGTCGTTGGTCCTTAACCACTTCGATGCGGAGGACGCGCTCAGCGCATCCTCCGCATGGCTGCTGGTGTGCTGAGGACGCGGCAGCGCGATGACACCTAATTCAGGCGCCCCCCCGCATGTGCAGAGGAGGCGCCTGAAAGGGAGGGGGGGGAGGTCCTTTGGACCTCTCTCCCTCCCGATCGGTGGCGTTGCGGGGGTTAACCCAGGCACTATTTGGAAGGGCACAGCCTGCCCTTCCAAATGGTGCCTGGCATTAACCCCTGGGGAGCTGGATCGCGAATCGGCGCTGAAAAGCGCCGGTTCGTGATCCTTTCCCGGAGCTGGCCGACATCTTGGATGTCGGCCAAGCCTCCGGGAACTCCCCCTGAGGACTGGCGTCATCGTGCATAGCACGATGACGCCAGTCCTAGAGTTAACCCCTAACTGCCATCAACGGTGGAGATAGGGAGTTCATTGGAACTCCCTATCTCCCGATCCGTGGCAGCTAGGGGTTAAAGTTTGGTATGGTTGGATCGGCCAGAGCATGGCCGTTCCAACGATACCAAACACTACTGTGAAAAAAGTTTTTTGAAAAAAATAAAAATTAAAAATAAAAATAAAAATATATTTAAAAACAAAATTATAAAAAAAAAAAAAAAACATTTTTTTTTCTTTTTTTTGGTTCGTTAATGCAGCAATATTGTTCCCATTTCAATTATAATGTGAACAATGATGCTGCACTAACGATATTTGTATGCGGTGCGTTTGTTAAAAATCGTGTAATTTTCCCCAAAACAAAATGTAACGAGACCCCATCTCTAATTTTGTTAACAAGCGCACCCCATACAAAATATAACCGCAATTGCTCGCATGTTAAAATGTGAAAAAAACACTTTACACGTTGTAAATTATTGAAAATACATATTTTATTGCATTTTTTGTTATATACAGACATGACATAACGTATACATATAATAATGACATATTATGAATCTACCGAGTCTGACGGAAAGAACGATATATAATATGTCTGGGTCATATACTAAAATAAGCCTTCAAAACACGTTTAAACCTGATGAGCAAAACCGGTAAAAATGACCTCAGCACAGAGGTGTGAAAAGCCTCAGCAGCGAAAGGGTTAAGGGGAATTTTCCCCAGGACGTACTGTGTACGTCACTGGTCCTTACGGGGGTTAAAAGGCATTTGAAACAATAAAAATGCATGAAAATAAGAAATATATATATAAAAAATGTATAGGACCTTGTATAAAAAATGGTCTGTTACAAAATAAAAAAAAATGGAAGAAGAATCAAAAATGTTGCAAAAAAATAAAAATCAATCGGTGGGGGGAAGGGAATTTCGCTAACATTTTGGTGCTGTTCAGTGTCTCTGAATAGATCAGGGCCAGCCCGTTGATGGAGCACTGCGGTGCACTTGCTCCAGGCGGCAGATTTTTAAAGCGGTAAATCTGCGGCCGCTGCACTATTTTTTGTTGCGCCGCGGAAGCATCTTCACCGTCGACGCACAAGGGCAGCGCCACCGAGCAGATTTGACGCTTTAAAATCACCGCTGGTGCCGGCGTTCCTCTCCCTAGAGGCGAGCGACCGCTGACATGCAGCTTTGCCGCTCATCTGGGATAGGAACCACCTGACCAGCGCGCGATCTTGCGAGAATGCGGCTGCGCAGCTGGTCAGGTGGTTTCCAGCGAGCGGCCAAGCTGCATGTCAGCGGCAGCTCGCCTCCTGGCATGGAGAAAAACACCGGCGGAGCCAGCAGAGGAGGTGAGAGGTGAGCTGGGGGAAAGTATATCCATATGAGCCGGGGCAAATATACCCATATGAGCTGGGGGCAAATATACCCATATGAGCTGGGGGCAAATATACCCATATGAGCTGGGGGCAAATATATACCCATATGAGCTGGGGCAAATATATACCCATGAGCTGGGGGCAATATATACCCATATGAGCTGGGGGCAAATAGATACCCATATGAGCTGGGGCAAATATATCCATGTGAGCTAGGGGCAAATATACCCATGTGAGCTTGGGGCAAATATACCCATATGAGCTGGGGTAAATATATCCATGTGAGCTGGGGGCAAATATACCCATATAAGCTGGGGGTAAATATATCCATATGAGCTGGAGACAATATACTGTATACCCATATGAGCTGGGGGGCAATATATACCTATATGAGCTGGGGGGCAATATATACCTATATGAGCTGGGGGGCAATATATACCCATATGAGCTGGGGGTAATATACCCATATGAGCTGGGTGCAATATATCCATGTGAGCTGGGGGCAAATATACCCATATGAGCTGGGGCAAATATATACCCATATGAGCTGGGGGCAAATATATACCCATATGAGCTGGGGCAAATATATCCATGTGAGCTTGGGGCAAATATACCCATATGAGCTGGGGGTAAATATATCCATGTGAGCTGGGGGCAAATATACCCATATAAACTGGGGGTAAATATATCCATATGAGCTGGAGACAATATACTGTAAACCCATATGAGTTGGGGCAATATATACCTATATGAGGTGGGGGGCAATATATACCCATATGAGCTGGGGTAATATACCCATATGAGCTGGGTGCAATATATCCATGTGAGCTGGGGGCAATATATACCCATTTGAGCTGGGGGGCAATATATACCCATAAGAGCTAGGGGCAATATATCCATGTGAGCTGGGGCAAATATAGTCATGTGAGCTGGGGCAAATATATATATCCATGTAAACTGGGGGCAAATATATATATCCATGTGAGCAGGGGGCAAATATATCCATATATTCAAGGTGTGTGTCTTTTTAGGGGCTAAATCATATATTCAGGATTTGGGTGTCTTTTTAGGGGCTCCTCCATATATTCAGTGTGTGTGGGTGTCATTTCAGGGGGGCAGCATTTCAGCCTTCGCTCCAGGCAGCACAATGTCTTGGGCCGGCCCTGGAATAGATTATCCATTACTTCTCTATGGGTCAATTTCACTGCCGCCAAAGGTCACCGAATTGCAGCGATCTGGGGCAAGCTGCACTGTATTTTGCCAGTAATTGGAGAATTTAAGGCTCTCTGAATAGCTGAACGGCAACAAAATTGTACCATACAATGGAATTCACCATTCAGTGCTCTTTAGGGGCTCTTCAAAGAGCACCAAATTGGCCATGAAGTTACAGCAAACAGTAAATTTCCCCGTACGGTGCAATTTTGTGGCCATTTGGCTACTCAAAAGATGGTAATTTGCAAAATACGGTGTTAATCTATTCACAGAACACCGAACAACAGAGAAATGTCATAGAAATGTCCTGATGTTCGGTGGTTTCATTCAGCAGGTTTAATCAGGTTTCAATGCACAAAATTTCCTCGGTTTCCCTAAATATTTATTCATTCTTTTCATTTGCAGCAAAGTCTATTTATTTTTTAGGCATTTTTCGGAGAAATATATATATATTTTTTAATGGTGTTTTTTTTCTGTAACAGATATTTTTATTATTATACACAGGACCTTATATTTTTTTTCATGCAGTAGTTTTTTTTTAATCTTATTTTTTAAAAGCCTTTTAAAAGTTGGTGTTTGATTTTTTTTACCTGTTCGGCGGCTGATAAGCTTTTTCCGGCGGCATTCGGTGGTCTGTTTGAGTGGGTCAGCCAGCCCTCTAGCCGGCCCCCGCTTATTATGTCACAGGACGTGCATGATGTTTGCAGCCAGATGTCATGTGGCAGAATCAGCGGGGGCCGACCATAGGGCCATCTCCCTCTGATTATGTAAGTAGGCGTGCCGGATGGATGGCCACTAGTGATGAGCCGAACACCCCCGTGTTCGGTTCGCATGCGAACAATTTCAAAAGTTCGAGTTCGAACTCGAACTCGAACCGAACTCAATGCAAGTCAATGGGACTCGAAAATTCGAGTTTTAGAGCGCCCTCCAAGTGCCCTATAAAGATATTTACCATAAAAGGTGTATGGGGGTCCGGGTAGTGCCCTGGGGGACAGGAAACAAGGACAAAAAGTTAAAAAAAAAAAGGTTTTTAAAAGGAACAGTGAGTTTTCCATGAAATAAAGGTTAAGAATAAAAATGAAAAATTCCTTCAAATATTGTGAATAGGAGGTCCCCATAACCTGCCCGTGAAGTGGTGGATTTGTAGGATGTACAGAAACATTTAAAAACAAAAAAATGACATTTCAAATGACGGTAAATGGTTTTCCTTTAATCTATTCATAAACAACTGCTTGTTGCGGCAGCCTGTATGAAAAGGGGAGACATTTTAGGACACGCAGAACAAGTTTAGTGATTTTTTGGCTAAATTATGGTGAAACTTATGCAGGCTTTGGATGAAAGTAAAGTAAAATTGGGCCTTCAGTGTCGGCAACAGTGCCATCACACCGTAACCCCTTTGTGGTATTGTGGAAGAGTGCAGTGGTGGACCCTGCGGTCCAATATTAAAATGATATGAATCTGGTATAGGTGTCAGTGGCAGTGCACCCAAATAATTTGCCTTTGGTGGCAGCAAGTACCTTCACACCGTAACCCCTCTGAGGTGTTGTGGAAGAGTGCAGTGGTGGAGGTTTTGGTAATGCAGAAGAGATCCCCGATCTATTCAGCTACATCAGCAGCTATAACAAAACCGGGTCAGCAATGTTTAGGCACTTGTACTGCGCTACTGTATATGGGGAGAATCGGCGCACACCAGTAGCAACAGGAAGCAAACCGAACAGGCAGGGAATACACAGAGAATAGTCAAATGGCAGGCAAAGTCGGCAACAGATCGGGTCCTCAGAACAAGCAGGGCCAGTAACAAGTATACAAACTGATTCGGTAAACTAGCGATGCGGGAATAAAGGCTGAGACACACTGAGCGTGTAGCGATGCACAGCGTAGCGAAGCGAAGAGAAGCAAATATTTTGCAGGCTTGACTTCACTCCGCTCCACCTCGCAGCATGTCTACACTGCATTATGTTTGCTTCTCACCGCACTGGACAGGAATCCACTAACTAAATTAAAATGTACACACAAAACTGTTTTATTTTAACAAAGCACATGTTATATAGGCAAAAAAAGTTTCTACTGAATAAAATACATAAAAAATTACTGTTAATTTAATAGGAATAGTATAAAAATATAAAAAAAGGTAACCCCATATCATATATATTATAGGGACCCGGAGCACTGTGTATAGAGTAGGGATGCATTGATACCACACACAGACATATATGTATTTATAGGTCTGCATGTTGATATATATATATATATATATATATCAACATGCAGATTATATATATATATATATATATATATATATATATATATATACACCCACCCACCCACAGACCATATATACACATACGCACATGGGGGGTGTGGCATGTGGACAATCTCAACTAAATGCCCCCCCCCATTTGGCTGATCCCTCCAGAAGAAATGTTGAACCCGACAGAGCAGAGAATATATATATTATTCTCTGCTCTAACAGGTTCAACATTTCTTCTGGAGGGATCAGCCAAATGGGGGGGGGGATTAGTTGCCAAAATGTGTGTGTAATACAGGTCTGGATATATATATATTTATAAGAATATAGATATATATCATACCTGCCCTTACCTTCCCCTATAAATTTGCTAAAAATATACACACAAAAAAAACCAAACCACTGCCTGAGACCCCGCGCAGCCCACATGCCACCCCCCCCCCCCTACCTGGCTGAATGTATCTAATATATATAATTAAATACATTCAGCCAGGTAGAGAAAGAAAAAAAAAAGTTTTATTTTATGCTCTATTTTTTTTTTTTAGAAATGTGTCGCCTTACCTTAGCCTGGTGGTCAGTGGGGGCTCCCTGGATCCTGGTTGTGGGGGGGGGGTCTGCCGTGGCCGCAGGTGCAGTGGCTCCCTCCCTGCGCTGCCTGTCTCTGCCACATGCACCTGGGCGGCTAGCCCGCAAAGTCGCAGCTCTGTCATCCGGCGGCCGCATGCTCCTCAAGGGGATCCTTGGGAGGCACCTGCAGGCTGCCCTCTACAGTGCCTGATTAGAGGGCCGTGTCTGCATGATGTTTTAGTAACAAGAATGTTTTATCCCATAGGCTTCAATGTTAAAAATATTCCCATTTTAATTCAATATCTAATAAACCGTTGCTTATAATATTCTGCAGTAAAGAGTCTCTTTATTTTAAGCATTTTTTATACTTTTTTTCAAATTTATTTTTTTCGAACTTATGGCGAACGTCCCAAAAAGTTTGAAGTTCGCGAACTGTCGAACGGCCGATGTTCGATGCGAACTCCGAACAGATCGAACCGAACAGCTCATCCCTAATGGCCACTATCAGTCCCCGCCAGGCCAAGGCTGCAGCCTAGGGACCATGCCTTGTGTTCCCCAGGCAACCTGGCCGCGTGGGTACAATTAAGGCGTGCTGTCAAGCGGCCGACGGGCCCAGAGGGCCAGTGACCTACTGGGCAACTGTCTGGTATGCCCATCTGGCCAGTCCGTGCCTGCTTACAAAGTATAGGAGACATTAATGTACAGTAACCTGGCTCAGCATCCAAGATGCAAGTAGGATGGTTAAAAAAATAAGCACAGTGCTCGAGCCATTATGCTGTATGGCTAGAGTGCTGTGCTTTGTGATCTGACCCCCCAGTTCTTCACTTGCATTTTGGAGGATTGTTTTTAAAAGTATTAGTCATAAAACACTGAACTTGCTTCCAATGTGGGAAATGGGAAGGTGAGCAATGACAGTGGTATTTCTCATTTTAAACATATAGACAATTCCGCTATTTTGCAAGATTTATCTATTTTTACACACATTACAGTCATGTTTGGTATCATTGGAAAGACCAAACTCTGACCTGTTCAATGTCACTTAACTTGACCATTTGGGGTGTAAAGAATGGAGGTACAGAGTTCCAAAGTAGCCCCACTCTCCTCAAAGCAGTGTGTCAGCTTGTGCTGTAGATTAACCAATGCGTAATAACGCATTGTGCCATTATCTCCACATTTGCTGACAGCATGAGAAATTAGGTGAGTTAGTCATTAACTAAGAGCAGAGAATTTTTTTTATTTTGCATTTAATTTTTTCCCCATTTTTACACATTAACGTGGTCATACTTGGTATAGCTAGAAATTCCCCTCACTTGATCCCGTGCAGTGTAAAAATAAAAGATACAGGATTCCAACTTCCCCAGTTGTTCCTCACTACAGTGCGCCATTTTCGATGGAACATTCCACAATAATGTATTGTGCCATCGCCCCACACTTGCCGCTAGCATAGGAAATGAGAAGGTGAGTTAGAGCAGCATCATTGTTCAACTGAAAAGTGAACCACAGTACTATAGGGTTATTCCGTGACAAATCAACCAATGAAAACTTCATTTTGGAACTTGAGGTCATGGATATGGTTCATGTTTGGTACATTTGTACCTTACCATGAGCTGTTTACAGATTCTTTTTTTTTTTTTTAATCAACCAGTTCGAGATATTGAACTTTTAAAATTGCCTAAAAACATCAAAATTCACTAGCCACCATAACTTCAAGTGCCATTTTCGAGATACCTGTGATAGCTACAGACAATGGAAACGGATTTTGAGTGTTTGGAAAAACTGAATTTATTAAGAATTTTCACAAAATTCCTACTTAAAAAAGGTATAGGTCTTGTAGCCAGTCTGTCCAAATTTCACGATGGTATCATACAAAAATTCAATTAATTATCTTTTTGACAGTGAAAATGAATTAAATGGACAAAACAATTGTATACCTACTAAAAAATAAATAAAAAAATGGCTAGCATATTGGATGCTTTTGTCATCCCCTGTGGGGTTAGCTGGTATGTTCTCCCTGTATCTGTAATTGGATCCAGTTTGCAAAGGATGACGTTTCCTGTCATGGTGGGAACATCCGGTTTCCTAAGATAAGACCATGATGTTGCTGGTCCAGCTGGATGTAAGAATGATAGCTTGACTTTGCGTTCTACCGCATCTATTGAGAGAACACATCCCATCCACCATGAGTTGTCATAGGCACATGCCACAAAACGCTTCATATGATCAAAATCTACATCTTGAATTTGGGAGTGACTTTAATACAAACAGGATCCAGAATCTCATAATTCTCAGGAGGAATTTCCTTTTACAGTATATTGGTTTCCACATGACACGGCTTCCCTTTTCCTAACTGCAATCTGCATGAAGTACATACTTTCATGTGTGGTTTGATTCACTATTTAGTGAAACCATTCACTAAGTTACTTTCATCAAGTTTTTACTAACCCAGTGCTCCCCCCTTTTTTTTTTGTTTTAAAGGGTCGCAACAGTTTTTTGACAACTTATTCTCCTCCATATTTAAAATTAGAATGAGAATTTATCAGGTTAATGAATTAAATTTAAGACTAATACAGCAGTGTCACAAGAAAGTCATAGAAAGCTTTAAAGTGACACATGACCCATGTCTGTAGCTATCAAAGCATTTGAAGTTATGGTGGCTAGTTTTAGGCAATTTTGAAAGTTCAACATCTCAAAAACAGATGGACAAAAAGATTGAAAAGAATAATTTTTAAACATCTCATGGTAATGTACAAATATACCAATAAAGAACCAAATCCATGACATTAAGGTTTTATGCATTGCTTGATTTGACACGGAATGATCGTATATTAGAATAAAAAAAAGGAAAAAGAAAAGGAATATTTTTATTTATTTATTACATAAAATCTGGTCATGGTTGGTATCTGTTCTTTCCTATGACACTTTATATGACTATTATATATGATTCCGGAGAAAAGAAGGTCCAAAATACACCTGTATCTCCTTCATAGGGAATTCCCTACCAGGTGGCAGGGGTGGGGGGTAAAAGAGTCCCGTGTCTCACAAAATTGCACCCATATGCAATGAGATCAGTGGTCTGAAGGGTTCCACAGGCAAGGCTTACATCCAGGATGTCAGTCCACTGCAGCAGTAGCATGCGATCGGTGCCAGAACAGCGCCGAGTCGTGGGACTTCAATGATACCCTGCATCCTAGAGGAAAAGCAGAGGATGCGCCCAGCAAGTCATTTGCAGCTAAGTGGTTGAACGAGCAACTCTGCTGTATTCCTTTTCTGATTTGTAGAGTTTGTAAGTACAATATTTCCTTCACACCTTGATAGGAAGTCAGCAGATATCTGATACAGGAAGAAAAGTTTCATGAAAATGTTTCAGTTTTCAGAAACCCTCAAGGTGCTAGAATGTATTTTCAGGAGTGTTTCTTCATGGAAGTGTATGTTGTCATGGCAGCCGAGGCGCTGAGCACCTGCATAAAGTAATAATGCTGTATCAATTTCAACTATAAGAGAGAACGTGATACACCTGGAAATTAACTTAGGCGCATACGGGGACCGTGAAAGTCGAAAAAGATTGGTCTTCAGTTCTATTTTAAAGAGAAAACGGTCCGCTTTCATTTTACATTAGCTACAGTATTTCTAGTTGTCACTCTATGTTTTATAACTCACATTGGGAACGTGTAGGTTTTAATAACAAGCATTATATTAAACAGTTTAACTTTATTGTTTAAGTGTCATAATATATACAGTATATAATTTTAAGATGAGGAAACCATGATGAGAAAATAAATTAGATGATCCCGGAATAAAATAAGTGTTTCCGTATCTCCGTACCTCTTAGGTGCTACACCATAATGGATGGGTACTAGTGGACAAATCATACATTTACAGCTACTCAGTAGGAACTCAGAGGCAGGTAGCAGTATTTGGAGACTGATGCCTTTCATGAGCTTAAACCCCAAGGGTCATATTCTGTCTGAGCCGTTGTGATTAAGAAGTAAGCTGTCAAGTATAACGGCCCCAGTCGTTAATCACACCGCTCTTGTCCTATCCCAGAGGAGCCACAAACTTCTCTCCACTAACACTTACTTGTAACAGAGATGGTAATAGGGATCTGTTAATGGTTCGCGACTCACAGTAAAGTATAAAATTATGGCCTCCTATTACCACCTTAGGCTGGCGCAAGACGAGCGCGCTATGTGCGCCCGCACTGACGTGCTTACCGGTGCCGTCGCAGCATTTTGACGCTGCAACGGGGCCGGTCACACGCTTGTGTGTGCATACGAAATGCGCGCGCAGCAAGTGTCCGTTATCCAAGCTTCTCCGGCAAAGCGCTAGGACGCACGTTGACGGAGCTGCAAAGCGCTATTCTCCATAGGAGGATCGAGCCTTGCAGTGTTGAGCGCACTGATTGCACTCAGCAAGGTGGCCAGACAGGCGTCGAGTGGAAGGAACGTTCACTCTCACGGACGTTCCTTCCCCTCTCCAAAGACGCTCGTCTGACAATAGCCTTAGTAGGAATAAGGCCCCAGGTTTGCATGGTATTAGAGTGCACCCATTATAAATCACCTACCACAAAGCCTTCATTGTCTGCCTCCTATAGCGCGGCTCTACTGATGTCACCTTTGCAGCTGCAAGTGAACTGGAAGTTCTAGCTACCAAGAAGAAACATACTGCTGTGGGAATGTGAAAGCTTTAGAAAGATATTAACGGTGAGCTGGACATAACTATGGTAAAGGCAAGTAAGTGCACAGCATACCTGTGCAGTTACATCACTTAGAAACTAAGGTGATACATTATTCACAGTGTTTAACCACTTAGAAACATATGTGGTAACAATGTATATATTACATTCTCCAAGCCAGTGGTTTAGAGACATTAAAACACTCAACTTGATTTCACCTACAAATGACTCAACGATTTTGCAGACTACAAAAAGGCATGATTCAATAATAATCTCGGCTTTCACTTATAGCCTCGATGTCCTCTCCTTTATGTGTGTAGCTATTAGGCTGGGGTCAGACGAACGCAGTGCGAACGTGCATTTACCCGCACTTTATGACGGCTGTGGTAGCAGCAAATGACGTCCAACGCAGGCCCACACACGAAGTACGGCCACACGAAAGTTCGGCCGCGCAACGCAAGCGGCAAACAAAGGCATTTTCGCAAGAACATCGAACCGCTAGTACTGACGTTCAGAGTGCGCTGCGTCGGCATAGCGGCGTGTATGCGTGATTAGGAGACGTCAGACACTGCTCATGTCCGGCCAACATAACGTCCAGACACCCAAAGTTTCCTGGTTTGGATCCGTATGAAATCACGACCGAAATTGCGCATCATATGACCGCTATCGCGTATTCCGTGAAAAAGTACGTCTATGCGTTCGGTCGCACTTTTTTACGGACAATGCAAAAAATGCGTTCGTCTGAAGCGAGCCTTAAACCTCACTGCCAGGTTTGATAACTCTGTTGTGGCTCAGGAAACATTAAAAATGCTTTTAAAATAGGAAAAGTAAAGAATGTATTTTGCAGCCGAAACATCAGATGGTAATGCATGGTAATATGTTAAAATAAAATGTCTCAGTTTTAGGCATGTTCAAAATCAATAGGAATTCACAATAAAGCTAAAAACATTGCTACCTCTTAGAGCTGGTGCAGCAATCCACTGAGGAAAGGGAACATAGTGGACACATCAGAGCGTTATGTAATTTCGCTCTGGTTGACAGATCCTCTTTTGGACAAACAAAAAACTTCCCACTCTTGGTCTATAGTGTTTGTATATGATGCTTAAATCGGGTGCCCATGAAAGATGTAATAAAAACAATGGGCAGCTCTGGCGAAATTCTAGGCAACAACAAAGTGATGATATAAGCTCAAGTGCATGAGAAAAGAGGTTCATCAAACTTCACTTGTTTCCAAGTATCTCAGATAAAAGGCCCTTCACTCTACTCTTAATGAATCTAGGTGTATATGATTGTGCAAGCTTTTGTTCTTATGGAGATAATGATGTAAAATATGCTTGAGAACAAACAGATTATAGTTTTACAATACGACAACTACAAGATGTTTAGGAGGACAATCACTTAACTATCTTTCCCCGCTTCCCTGTCAGGTGCTTTGTCATAAAACCACTGTCAGGAACCAGTGTGTATTTTTGGAAACCTGCTTTGTAGAGGCCATACAGTATAAATCTGCTGTAGAATCCCTAAAGTCCATACTATATGCATTATTATACAGACAGATGGCTCCATCTGCTGGACAAAAAGTGCAACAGTGCAGCTCGGTCTGCCGTGTTTCCATTAAGGCTGGCTGTCCACTGGGTCCGTAGTCTAACGACCAACTTGGTCTTCTGACTATAGACAATGCCGTTGCACGACCAAGTTTGTCCACTGGAGACATCTGGATGACCCAGGTCGAACAACGTATATAGAAAAGATTTTAAGATCTTAAGATAAAAGATTTTAACATCTCCCTGGTGCTGAAATGGGACACCAAGGAGAGCACTGAAGAACGCAGCCGAAGTAAAAAAAACAAAACAAAAAAACACCTTCGCCGAGGCTGCAGGGAGGAAAAAAGCCCTGTCCTTGGTGCGGATATAGCTTTCAGCACCAAGGACAGCACCACCGAACGCAGCCTGATTGAAGAAAAATGGAAAATATATGCCACATTCGGCAATGAAAAAAAGCCTGGTCTTTTTTAACTGAATGATTAGACGTAGATAAATTTGGGTAAAGATATTTAGATTTTATTCTCCATTCCCAGTTTTAAAGAATAATGTTCTAAATGATCCCAAGGTAAATGTCTGTGGGATACTTCTGCTGCCGTGGCTTCACGTTGGTATGAATTTTGCTGTCCTGTAAAAAATGCAATGTCCTGTGTAGAGAGGGTGGAAAGTAAAATATTGTCTTCAACCTTCAACCTCCGTGAATTTGTGTGCTTCTTAGGAACTCCTAAAAGAGCTTTTATAGTTGAAAAGAATAGGAGGGTTTGATGAAGAAAAAAAACCAAAAAAAACCTTATGCCAAGGTAGTCATTTATTTTATGAGATGATACAGATACACAGCTAGATAAGAACATAGGTATGTAATAACGATCCCCATCTCTAACAGGCTTCAGCTCAAACTTGGCAAGCGTCGGCCCTAATTCTCCAGCGAGGACAATCCACATTGGCGCTACAGATGCCGATCAAGCGGGTCACCTGGACCACAAGCTCGATTGGGGTTTTGGGTTCTCGATAACACAGAATGCAAAAAAAGCTTGGGTGGAAGTGTCTGTGCAGAAGTCCCCCTGGAAGCAGAAGCTGCCCTTGCTGCTGGTGGGAGATTGGGAAGAAGATTCAGAGTGAAATGGAAGACTGCGAGTAAAATGACAGAACCTGTATGTGTGTATTATACTCCATGACATATTGTACATGGCACACAGTTACAGCTTGAGGAAAGTTCCTGTGATGGCTAAAACGTTGTGTGACCCAATAAATATGCATCAAATTGGGAATCTCCTCGGTGTCATGTAAAATATCAGCTGGACTGAGATACAGGCGAGTTGGGCTGCTCTGTGCACGTAAGCATCCAGGTGACTGTGTGTTTGCCTTCTCATTCTGAGTGCACAGACTCCAATGGTGTTTTGTATGTGTGTATCAGTGTCTGCATGTGTTGGCTTGATTGTGTGTACTTGTGTTAGAAAGACAGACAGCCGTATAGCAGTCTATTACTGACCAATCACAGTGATGACTATTCTTTTATTAACACTTAGCCTAGTAACATCAGTAGATACCCATGTGTCGCCAGCAGTGCTGTCCATGGTGCTAGTGCAGTAGAACATCGTGTGCAAATGTATACGAAACACACTTCTACATACAGGTTTCATTATTCTAGATTAATGGGTCATTTTTAAGTTACATGTTGACCTGGGGGGAGAAGGACTAAAAAGGCAGAGGGATAGAAGAAGATATAAAATACAGGAACATGAAAGAAGCAGAATCTGTACTTTTTGGTTAAGATGGAATAAAAAAAAAAAAAAAATCCCATGATCTGGCAAGCCTTTTCAAAGATTTAAAGAGAAGGATGAATGATTCTGTGAAATCGTCAAGAGAACTGATATATATTAATTATTATTAACACCAACGTGTGGGCCCTACATTCATCACTTAATTCTTATGAATCTTCCACCTGCCCAGTAACATTTCGGTGGACCTTAATATTTATTTACACAATGTATAGAAATTATTAAGCATATTTTACATTGTTATTAAAGCTGGGAACTTCAAAAGTTCAAAATAATAATAATAAAAAAATAAAGCAAACTGAAATATCAAGAGATGACGTTCGATGTAACTAGGCATCAAATTGCTGCTTTCGGAGCCTTTAAATAAAACTGATTTTCGAGTACTTAGCTACAAAATGCATTAAGCAGCCCTGCATCACACAGATCCCCTAATTATCTTTTTTTTTCTCCATATTCAGGTGAATCTTCCTTTCTACAGAATGGTTTAGCTTAATGAACACATGAAAATATATAATCACACGTAAAACCACAAGCACAGCACGACTGAGACCATTTTCCACAACCCATTGAGTCCAGTGATGACAGTACAATGGGAGGAACTCCACACCAACCCTATACTCCATACATTAGTACAGGGAGGAAAAGCAGCACTGTGAGAAAAGGAACACAGCAAAATATTAACCCTGGTCATGCTAGAACACGTACATCATGAATTGCTTAATCATAGCGATCCCTTAGGGGTTAAATTGTGTAGCTAAACTGCATATACTTATTAGAGTATGTTACAATGTATAGATTATTTGTAAACACTGTAAAACTAAAAAGGAATTATTTAAAAACAAACACAAGAAAATTTACATCAAATGATAAAAGGACAGCACAGAAAAATACTGTCATACTAGTATTAAAACATGTCTTTGAATCTTTCAGTTCCAGGATGCCAAGCCATACATGAAAACCACTGCCTTGTGCCCAGGAAAGAGTCAAATCTACCTACATACCCCAAGCTGGGTTACTAGGAGTTTTAATATTGCAATTATTGTATCTGCATCCATCACTGAGAAAAAAAAAGATGAATTCAGGGCATCTCAGTGCTGCCATTCATGCACACCAAGATGTAGCCAGCTAGCCCAACAGCTTTTTTAACACTCTCATGGCAAGAGGGGATCGAGTGACAGCTCTAAATCCAAGTCCTTGATCTCAAAACAGTTCATTTGTCCACACATACACATTTAGGAGAAGTGCATGATGCATCTCTCCTAACATCATCTTCCTTCCATACTTCAGATCTCTGATGGGGTTCCTGTCAGTGTGTATGGACAGAGTGATAATTACAGCAGCTGGAATGTAAATTACAGGGTGGTCTGCAAAAGTGAAATAAATAAAAATACACAGGTGGCACCCTCTTAAAAAGGCAGTCGCTCTCCATACAAATGCTTTAAATCACAATGGAAAAGTCACCAAGATGCCAGCCTGCCAGACCTCCTCCCATGCATTATTACATGAATCCCTCACTTCTCTCGCTTTCACCCTGTTTCTGTAAGAATAAAAAATAAAGAACAACATAAAAAAAAAAAAAACAAGCGGAGGGGGGGGGGGCAATTTTTTTTTTTTTATTATTATTATTTTACAATCACACCCCATCAAAGCATCTTTAAAAAGCAGGGTTTCAAAAGCATCTTTGTCAGCATCAGCACCACTTGCTCTGACCGGTGAGAATAAATATATGTATAGAGGAATAATTGAAATCCCTTACCAATCATTGATCTGTTCCTGGCTGGGATTACTGTGATCATGTTGCAAGGTGCATAGCAGTTAGTGCCTGGCTGTCTGTGTCTAAAAGCCTCCCATGTGAAGAGGAAGACCCATACATCCCCTTTGCTGTTCATTTAACCTTGCACAGACAAGCATCCTTTGATGAGAAGAGCTGAGAGCAGTTTAGGTTTCCAGTTGCTCATGAGGTCCACAGTATGCAGCTGCAAGGCCAAGCCATTGATGGGAAGCAGTGATGGATCATGGTGCATGTCTTGCTACAGTAACCTAATAAACTCCACAGGTAAAGGACACTGCTGGTGCCAGGCAACATGACTCTATCCCTCTAGGGCTGCTCAGAGGCAGCACCATTCAGGTGGTCCCCTTCTGGGCTTTTTTTTCTCTCCCTTCTTGTTCTCGCTCTCCCAGGTTAGGGCAGCGGCTCCTTCGTTTAATTAACCCCCTGAGATCCGGGCGTGGAGGTGCTCTGATCGCAAAGTAACGGCTCCATCGGGCACAATTCCATTCCGAGCCGGAGTTTGCGTGAAAGAGCCCGGCTGTAAACAATCCTGTGCTCCCCTCCGATTTGCAGCGAGAGCTTCCTTAACCCGTAGAGGGCCGGGCCGCCAGGTTTTAACCCTCCCCGCCCTGCGCCCTCTCCGCTGCTGCCGCCCGGCGTCTGCTAGAGATTTGTTACGGTATCTCTCAGGAGCGTGTATGCAGGGCAGGCTGTGTGCGTAGCCCGGATCAACGCGGTCCTGGAAGGGAGATAAAGCTGGTATTCTGTACAGAAAGCAGGCAGCCTGTCATCTCGTGTCCCTGGCAGCCTGTCATCTCGTGCCCCTGGCAGCCTGTCATCTCGTGTCCCTGGCAGCCTGTCATCTCGTGTCCCTGGCAGCCTGCTAAACGAACTTTTATACACACACTATATGAGATTGTAAAACACATAGCTGAATATATATATTCTATGTTAGCCCAGATACCAAAATCACGAGTATAGCAGTGCGTAGTGATACTTTTTTATTGTTACATTTAAAAGACAAGCTTTGGAGAGGATAACTCTCTTCTTCAGGTCTGGACGCTATATTGTGCAAAATCATAGACTAGATATTATTTATGTAAATATAAACACACACACAAAGATATACAGTATTTGTCAATCTCTGTTTATATAATATTACACAGAGATATATATAGCAGTGTTTCCCAAACCTGTCCTCATGACCCTCAACCAGGCCAGATTTTGCAGATCACCGTGGGGAAAAGCAGACTGAATCCTGCAATCACTGAGCAGCAAATCATATCACCTGTGCTGTGCTTCACATATCTGGAAAACCTGACCTGTCATCAAGCCCTGGGGACAGGTTTGGGAAACACTGCATTACAGACCAAGCTCCTTCAGTCCAAGTCCAGTCGGAATGGGTGGGAACTCCGTTCCTCCACTATTTTTGCAGAGGGAACTAAGTTCCTATTGGTTCCACCCACTACAAGCTTGTATTCAGGTGTTCAATCACATCTTTCCTTGTTATGTCACAACAAATATAGGATTTATTATATATATATTTTCTAATATATATATATAGATATACAATATGTAATAAATGTAGCAGATTTAAGTGTGTGTTTGAGTTAAGTGCGTGATCATTGATAATTGAGGACTGAAATCGTTGTGGGTTGAAGGGTTCCCACACTTCTTTTTCAGGACTTGTCCCCCTGCAGGTTATGTTCGTTCAGGAGTTCAGATGATGAAGTAGTCAGAGCATTGCATTGCAATTTATTTTTTTGAGTGTGGAAATAAAGTTCTGATTTTAACTAAAATCCTTGTAGAGCATCCTTTTCTGTATACAAACAGCATGAGCTACATGTGACAAGTGCCCTACTGATACATATATATATATATATATACACACACTATATATCCACAGCACAGTATATTTTGTGTATATACAGCAAGCAAGTGCAGCACTGACTTAAAGGTGCCTGTCTCCGCAGTGTCAGGTATTTAACACACCATGCACAAAGTGGAAACATGAACTATCTTGTAATCTTTTGTCACCTGGGTGAACTCTAAAGTGTCGTAATCCATATACTTATCATGTAATGGTTGACTGACCGTTCTTTACCGATCATATACTGAATACCTTGAAAGTAAAAGTATACAGAAACACCAATTGTGCACTATTGTTCACAGCTTTAAAGATTTGGCAGAGATATATTATTTTTTATTTTTGCAAGATTTTACAAAACCATAAATTATTTATAATAGCTGTGTTTTCATTAGGAAGTGAGTTAGGTGACCCTGCAGGTCCAGAATATGCTATATGCCAGTGTGTCTTTATATAGCGCCAGCATATTCTGCAGCGCTGAACAATGGGCACAATATAGAAAGGATTACAATACATTGAACAACATTTTGATAAACCAGTACAGGAGGAAATGAGGGCCCTATACCCGTGGAAACTAACAATCTAGAGGGGTTGGGGGTGGAAACAGGAGGAGAGGACTGCAAGATGAGAGTGATGGACTGCAAGGCGAGAGTGATGGACTGCAAGGTGAGAGTGATGGACTGCAAGGTGAGAGTGATGGACTGCAAGGGGAGAGTGATGGACTGCAAGTTGGGAGTGATGGACTGCAAGGCGAGAGTGATGGACTGCAAGGCGAGAGTGATGGACTGCAAGGCGAGAGTGATGGACCGAAAGGTGAGAGTGATGGACCGAAAGGTGAGAGTGATGGACTGCAAGGCGAGAGTGATGAACTGAAAGGTGAGAGTGCTGGACTGCAAGGTGAGAGTGATGGACTGCAAGGTGAGAGTGATGGACCGAAAGGTGAGAGTGATGGACCGAAAGGTGAGAGTGATGGACTGCAAGGTGTGCGTGAAGGACTGCATGGTGGGAGTGATGGACTGGTTGCGTCAGTGAGGTGTATTAGTGAGTCGGGTGGTAGGCTTATTATTAGTAGTAGCGTGATCATCATAAATATCATTTTTATAATTTAACAAAGAAACATGATTGATCCTAAATATAAGGAACAGTCAGCGTGGACAAAAAGGGATCTCATTCCCTCTTCAAAAATAGTGGAGGAACTGTGTTCCTATGCATCCCCATTAGACTTGACCCCGGGCGGCTTTCACCACATACACAAATAATAAAAACCATTAGGTTATTCAAACGGCGCTGAATTGGATCTGAAATTGCACCAAACTGTGAATTTCCCCATTCGGTGCAATTTCGGAGCCATACATAAATGCTGAATTCACTGCAGAGTCGGCAAATCAGACTAGCTGTAGCAATAAACACAATAATCCAATAAACGAATAAAACCCAGTGTATGCATCAATCCATTTAAAATGTGATTTTTGGGTGTTTGGTACATGCTTGACAATGTTTAGTTGGGGCCAGAAATTTTGCACACTTATTTTTTTAAGACTAGACATCTGGTGAATGTATATAAAGCTACTAGTTGGCAGGAGGTGTGCCCAGTGCACAAAGTGTTAATAGACACACGTTACAACAGACTGATAAGCAGTAAAATATTACTCACATTATTCTACTCCACTGTCTATCTTTGTATTGTAAACGTTGTCAGAGGAGTTCAAGAAAAGCACTTTATCCTCTTAACTCCCAGAAATAGCATAGAAGGTTAGTTACCATTAACCCTTATAATCCTAAATGGTACCAGTAGGGGCTGGCATGCTACTGGCACGATCAGTCTCACACTGTTGTCAACACCTTAACACCTACAGACATGTTAAAGGGACTCTACCACCAAAATAGGAAATGTCCTTATTGTGTTTATTTAATGTTGCTTATATCTTACATGTGCTTTGGTTTTCTCTTGTTTAGTTAAAACATTTTACTCTATATGTGTCATTAGGTGCATCCATTGTGTGATCTTTTGTCTCGCAAACTTCCCCTCGTAGTTTCTTTCCATCACTTGCTCCTCACTGGGTAGCTTTGTCCATAGAATGGAGTATATGGGTCATCACTGATTCAAATAATTGTATTGTGTGGGGTATATTCAAATGACATCAACAGGGTATAGGTTAGAAGTCTTTTAAGCTCCCTGTCATATCTCATTCAGCTGCCATCTCTTATCTTGAGTAGTCCTGACAACACAATACACCCCCTGCTACCTTATCTCAACATTCTCTCCTCCACCTCATTATCTGTTAAATACTGTACAGGATAAAGCACAGCCACAAAGTAAAACATGTGCACATATTTTTCTAAATGTTTCATCATGGAAAAAATCTACAAAATGGTAACAGGAGATAAATTTTTTTTTTCCTATTTACATGCAATTACTTCAAAGAAAAACAAAACAGCAGCCTGTGTTTTATAAAGTGGTTTTATTTGTAATGTACGAGTAATGTAGTTATAGCTTTATGTAAGTGGTAGTGTCCCTTTAATAGTCTGTAATATCTTTTGAACAGGGAAGGTGAGCGCTGGCTATAATACACAAAAGATGGAAGGAGTGGAAGTAAATAAGAGATCAGGAGCAGACAGACAGGTGAGTCATATATTTGTGTGTCTAAGGCTAATGTCAGACGAACGCAGTCTGAGCGCACTCTGCGTGCGTGCATATTGGACGGACATACTGACGGAAGATACTGTAGACACCACACGGTCTGCTTTTTTTTGACGGATGTAGAATAAAAAGGGAAATATGGGGAACAAAATTAATCAAAATTAAATGACAGGTACAGTCTGCCAAATCAAAAAAACTTCTGAGCTTCAACACAAGTGCGCTGTGTCTGACATGGCGTCCTCACGCACATTGGCCACTACGTGGACGCTGCGCACTCTGAGCATCCATCATAACCCTTTTACGTTGAGGCCTAAATGGCGTCCGTTGTCACCTGCGTGGTGTGTGCGCAGTTCGGTGCGCACGTACTTCGTGTGTTGGTCTCTTGATCATAAATCAATGCTACGACGGACGTTAAACTGTGCGGCGACACGGACGTGATGACTGCGTTCATCTGACGCTAGCCTAAGAGAGCCCTAAGAAGGGCTACTGGGGACATCAAAGCAATTGTTGGAAATGTCATATGGAGTATAATAACACATGGGATGTATTGCCCTTTCAGGACTTCACCGCTGCATAGCCTGCATGCACCTTCCTGAGAGTTATGGTAAGTATAGGGGTTACCAGCAGAACACAGGCTTCTCAGTGTCTGCAAGTATGTGTGGGTGGTCACACTTTATTTGTATTGTCTTCTCTATACCTATATTCATGTCCTTCCAATCTAGCTGATATACAGACTGTCTGGGACATAGGAACCTTTTGAATGGATTCCTTATATTTGTGAATGAGTAAGCACACACTCATAATGTAAACGCATGTCTAACCATACATAACAAATATATGCATTTGCATGTGTGATTTATAAATAACACAAAACTATACATACAATATATAATGTTCAAGTGTCTAACAACTATTTAGCAGTGAAGTGATGCATATTGCATGCCATGGTGATTATCCACAGCAAATTGTGTGCAAAATTATTTTTTAAAAAAACACCAAAAACGATGTCAGTGTACTATAGAGCTTAGTTACATGCATTTGCGTACAAACATACATGCATATGAAGGCACAAACACACCATTAAACACATAACACACATTATTCTTCTAGGCTAATGTCAGACGAACGCAGTCTGAGCGCACTCTGCGTGTGTGCACAACGGACGGACATAATGACGGAAGATTCTGTAGACGCCACACGGTCCATTTTTGTTGACGGATGTAGGAAAAAAAGGGAATTATGGGAAACATAATTAATATGAAAAATTCTAAAAATTTGAAAAGGATATGAAAAAGGCATTTTGTGCATCAAGGTGCTGGACGTCGCAAATTCACTGCGTCTGACATCTCATCACTCACACAGAACGCTACGCGGATGTGGCGCACTCTGAGCATCCGTCTAGCGGTTTTACATTCTTGCCTAACTTGCGTCCTTTTGTCACGTGCGTTGTGTGAGCGCAGTTCGGTGCGCACGTACAGGTTGCATTACGTGCAACCACATGTATGCAACGGCCACATTTGCACACCTGCAGACTTGACACAAGTACAACTCCATCCGTCTGCGGTGCCGGGTTTTTCCGGCGGCTGCTCGGCTTTCTCTGGCGTGTTTGGCGGGGTTAATCCAGGTGTTTTTGTGAGTTTCGGTGTGCATTCGCTGTGTTTTGCGGTGAGTGTTCGGCGGGTTTGCGGCGGCTTTTCCCTGCACTACCATGGCCCTGTGGTGCTGAATACACCACAGGGTCGCTGAAATGGGATCGCCAAATCGCACCGAATTAAGGAGAACGAAAAGTCACCGAACGTGCGGTGACTTTTCGATTCTCTTTGAATAACCCTGTATGTCTCTTATTTTCTCAGGGAACGCTTGACTAGTGTTCACACACAACATTTTTTTATAGTATTGCTCTCCTTTATTGTTCTAAGTATTTATCATATTTTTTTGAACAATTATGCCTATATAGCCTCACTTTCCTTTTTTAAGCACACTTTTTGTATGGGGCTTAACGTAAAACGCGACATACATGATTTACACGATAAATTCTAGATTTATATAAGATAATCACACTTTGCACATAACACTAATAGCAAACACAATAGAGAATGTATTAACTTCATAAGATTATTTATCACCCACCTAGGTTAAACATTTTCTATATATATGCTAGAACAGTACACACACCAACTTCACAAGGCTAAATATTACAGTTACACATTCAGCTAAGTTTCACGCTATTATTGAGCATTTATGTTACACATTATACTTTCATAGGTGCATATATAAGACTTCTAACACTTAAAGACATCACACAGATATTATATACATTTATACACTTATCACCATCACAGACATGTTTCAGAAATAGAACAATATTGATTATTTAGTTTATATATATAAAATTATATATATATATATATAGCTTAATACAGTAACAGTCAATTTGATTACATGACATATAGGAGAGAAAGGTGACCATAGACTTGTTCTGCCAAATTGTATCCATTACTATCATCCTCCATGCATTGTTTTTAAATTTTGTTACTTTAGTTGCTATGGCAACTGGGGGCGCCAGGCGTGCGGTTACGTCACACGCTGTGACATAGCCCAGGCCAGCCCCCAGACTCTCAATGCGTCCATGTGGAACTTTTGAGACCGGCGACTCGATAGGTAAGCTATGCTTTTCTTTCTGTATATAAACATGCTTACTGTCAGGTTCATCGCCGTGGTAAAAAGGGTAAAACCGGTGCTGCTACATGAAAAGTGCTTCCCTGCTGGACTTTCCCTTTCCAGCAGCTCCCTGGCAGATGCCACAGGAGTCAGCAATCACCTGTAACGAGGCCTCCTTAAAGGGAGGTCACACCCTTCCTTCTATGCTGGTGCATTGTTTGCTGCTCAGTGATCCAGTTGACCTGCTTGTCTCCTGATCGCCCTGACATACCATTAACCAAACCCTTTGGCTACCTCTACTGGACTTTGCTGCTTTCTACATGCTCATTACCTAAGGAATTGCCCCTGGGCTATGATATATAGACTGCCCTTTTGAATACTCTGCTCTGCTGTCTCTGCCATTGAACCCTGCCAGCACCCCCTATGGCTCAGGCCAGCCCGTCCCCCTCCTATGGCTCAGGGCTTAGGCCAGCCTCACCAAGGTGATCTCAGAGGTCAGCTGAAATGTATATCTGTACGGATGTAGGATATGTGCAGCTCTATGGTACGCTTATACACACACACACACACACCGCATATTACTGTGAGTTTTATTGCTGTGGAGCTCTGTGATACTCTCATACACACTGCACATTACTGTGAGTTTTATTGCTGTGGAGCTCTGTGACACTCTCATACACACTGCACATTACTGTGAGTTTTATTGCTGTGGAGCTCAGTGATATGATCATACATGTCACGTGTTTTTTTTGGGTGGGGGCAGCATTTCATCTATCGCTTCAGGCAGCACAGTGGCTTGGGCCGGCCTTGCCTGTTCCTGCAACGCCCCTCATTGTTTACCTGTGTATCTTTAGTAATAAACCCCATTATCCATCCTATTCTTGGTGATAAGTTTTATCCTTGACTATTAATCAAATATGTAATGTAACCTTGAAAATGGCTCCAGAGAGAGTCGAAACGTCGGTCCACTTTTGGAATGAATAAACTTTATTATTTTATTTTTTCGAGTGCAGCCACTTTCTTCCATTTTTATATATATATATATATATATATTAATTATACTGTATATCCATGAATATGTATTATTTATAACTAGTATATAAAGTTTTATATATATTGTATTCATAACATATAGGTTAATTAACCACATGTAATGGTTCTGTTGCTTATTGTTTACGTGTGTCCAGTTGGTGAGAAGCTATACTATTTATAAGACTTCCTTCAGCTCCCCCAGGATTAGGGGATGATACATGATGTTACAAGAGCTCCAGTGTGTGCATTGAGCTGACACCTAATATGCTAGCTAGCTCCATAGAACACAAAGCAAGGTGGGGTTTATTCTTGGCACACAAGGTTACACAGGATACCTGGCCAGGGAGAAAGATGAGTCCGGAAAAGGCATGACATAATAGAAGAACTCTAAGGTACAACGATATAGTTTGGAAACCAAACCATCAGCATGTAACAAACATTATGCCATTAAAAAACTTACAGAAATAAATTACAGTTACATCTAGGACATTCAACAGAAGCTCATAAGGTTTGAGAAGCTGAAAGCAGTTCAGTGTAGAGATTTAGGATGGACATAATGAACAATTATTTAAGGTTGTAAGATTTTTGCTTTTGAATCTTTCTTTTCTGCTTTCCCATTAGTAAAAGATTCTATATACATAGATTTTTCTTCAACATTGCCTGCGTTTACTGAAGTTAAAAACACTGGAGTAAACCTAATTGTTGTAACAGTAAGAACTGCCTGCGTTTCACGGAAGGGAAAACCAAACCGCTGGAGAAGCTGGAATCTTCTCCTGCCACAGATTGGATATAAGGGGTTATTCACTAACCTCCGAATTTGCCACCAACTTGAACCGAATGGAGAATTTCCCCCTGCGAGGCAATTTGTCTATTCATTAAGCTGTCAATTAACCAAATACTGACGAATTGAAAGAAAACTACAGTGCAGTTCGCCAAAATTTGGTGGTTTTCAGTGACATCCAAATTGCCCCATAGAGACTATAGTGTCTTCTATTCACAAAACACCGAACTGCACCAGAAGTCCGACGAAATGCCATGATTTTCAGTCAGACAGGTTTCAACAGGCGAATCCCATAGGATTCAATGGAAAAATTTAATATATTCTTTTGTTTATGCTTTCATTTTAAACAAATAGCCTTTTTTTTTTAATTTTTAGAAAACCGTTTTGTAATTTAGTTGAAGTTTTTGGTTTCCAATATATTAAAAATACTGTTTTTTTTAATACTGTAGCAGACCTTTTTATTTTTACAGGACCTTTCTTATTATTGAGACACATTTTCATAATTTTTTATTAGTGTAAACACCTGTTAGGAGAATAGGAGAGTTCTGTTTTTTTTCTTGTCACCTTTCTTAACCGTTTAATTATATATTAGATACAATCTTCATTACACATAAATACATGTCACACAGTCGCTTATACACATCGGCACACACACCACTACACATCACACGAAGAAGAAAGGTGAGGTAGTGGAGGGGGAAGAAGAAAGGTGAGGGGGAGGAGGCAGAAGAAGAAAGATGAGGGAGAGGAGGCAGAAGAAGAAAGGTGAGGGGGAGGAGGCGGAAGAAGAAAGGTGAGGGGGAGGAGGTGGAAGAAGAAAGGTGAGGGGGAGGTCTGAGGGCAATAGAAGTGGAAACAGGGAGGAGATGGCCAGAGTGGAGACCTGGGGGGGTAGTGGTGACAGGGAGAGGAGTAGTGAGGGTGAATGGAGAGAAAGTGCTAGAGCCAGGCAGGCCCATCTAGTGAATGAACAGCTTCTGTGCTAGGGACACAGTGGGAAGACAGTGCGCCATCAAACTCCAGAACACAGAAGTCACAGGGCTTCTCAAGAGGACAGATCCGCAAGGAGAGGTACACCCTGAAGGAGAAGGAGGTGCTGATAGAGTTCTACATGGAGAGGGCAGACCGGCTGTAGTCCATATACTTTGACCTCTTTTCACGGGTTCACTATCACCGCCTTTGCACCTTGTCACATCTTTTGCGCCCCAAGGAGGAAGGCTTAAGTTATGACAATGCACAATCCTTCCTCGACCTCCTGGGGGATGAAGAATATGTCCCATTCACTGTGCATCCCAGCCTACTGCACCTGGTCCCCAACCAGTGGATGAGGAGTCCCTACAGCAGCTGATGGCATCGATTGCAGGATCTCGGGGACAACCAGATGAATGTGCAGGGTTATGTCAAGCAGGGTTTCAGCTTGCTGGGGGAGCGCTTATATGCCCTGGAGCATGAGCAGAGGCTGGTTCACTGGGAGATCCAAAGGGGGTCCAAGTCAACCGAGTAGCCACCCAAATGCAGTTACATGGGGGGGAAGCTGACGGCGGCAATGAACCGGCTAGCCTCCATCACGGAGATGTTGGTGGAGCAGTAGTTGGCAAGTCCAACCATCCCTATGCTGCCAACACTGCCACCGCTACCTACACCAACAGAGCTTGCCATCCTGGTGCCCAGATGCAGGGGATGGTCTGCGTCGCTCCTTGCCACTCCAGTCATCTCTGTCAAGCCAAGTTTGTCCTCTGCCCCACCATCGGTTGCTGCATCTTCCTCATCAGTTGCCTATGCCACCTCCTCCAGAGCATGTACCCGTCCCGGACTCAAGAGGAATAGGGGTCGGTAATTATTTTTTTAATGTTTACAGGTTTTTGGTTTTAATAATCGAGCAATAATTATCATCAAGCAATTACAATGACAGTTGTGTGTTCTCAAATATTTTTGATTTAAAAGAAAATGTTTTACTGTTAAAAACTGTCATGTTAGTTGTTTCACATGTACAGCGATGTGCCCAAAAGAAATTAAACAGGTGTCAATAGTCTGCTAAGTGAATGAGAGATAATATTCTCTGTGCCCATCTGAAAAATTAAAGTGCATTCCGTGATATGGATATCATGCCTGTTATCCATACATACTGTCATACTATATAATGGGAACAATTTCCTAGGATCATACTGTCATACTGTATAGTTGTCATTTTTCATGCAGTGCCCTTCAGCATTAATGATATGTGTCCAGGAATGCATGACGGATCTGGAAAAACCCAATATGTAATATGCACATAAGCCCACAGTAGCAAGGGATATATCTACACGTGCATCTTACCTGCAAAATATTGCTATATAATACTCTACATGACCTCTGTGCCAACATCCTCAGAATCATCAGGGTGGAGTACTGTGACAACGTCACAGGCCAGATCAGTATTCTCTTCTCTCTCCAACAAATTGCCATCAGTCAGTGCCATATTGTGCAACATAGCACACACGGTATGATGAAGACTGCTTTGTCTGGCTGATATTGCAGTGCTCCATCGGACCTGTCCAGACATCTGAAGCTCATCTTGAGTATTGCAAATGTCCTCTCGATGACAATCATGACCTTTTGGTGGTCATTATTGTAGGCCTTCTGCACAGGTCTGTCAATTCTGCAGAAAGTAGTCATGAGCTTTGGCCTCAGTGGGTATCTTGAATTACCTAATACTGTACATGTTATATTACACACATTAATCTTTTTTGACAAACCTCAATATTTTCCAGTTAGAATATATTTGTGATAAAAAAGACGTATACCCACTTAGTAACCAGCCATAGGGGAATCTCCTGTCCTGGAAATCACGCAGAGGAATTATCCAGGATATATGAATCACGTGCACTCCCTGGAAATGCTGCAAACAGATTCATGATGTGCATGTTGGCATTACAAACCATTTGCATGTTTATAGAATGGAACTGGCTTGCGATTGATATAAACCACAGGGTCCTTTCAGTGTGCAACAGATCTCTATGTGAGTGCAATTGATTGCCCTTGTCAGGATCCATGCCTGCTGTTGCCAGGATCCATGCCTGCTGTTCGTTGCCATATCCGTGCTTGCAGCACATCCAGGAAAAGTGTTGCCCTCAGGGTCAGCACAAAACCAGCACCTTCACAGTTGATCACAGAACGCATACACACCATACCCCTGTGTCTAAAATAAAGGTTCTCTCTGCCCCTCCCTCTGGACTTCAGCATTATCTCCTATACCTTGACCTGGAAAGACCTATTATTGCCTATTCTCTATGTGTACCAGACCTCTGCTTTGCCCACTGACTCTGCATCCTTTCTGCCAGCCCCTGAACCTCAGACCATCTCCGGACTACGATTCCTGCTTAGCTCTCTTGACACCACGCTATAACGCAAGGTACTGTCTGCCAATAACCCTGATCTCCCTGCATACTGGGCTCAATACAACACAGACTGGGACCCCACCAGCGCTGAGCCTGACAGCCCTTAAACAATGGGGAAACCTCCATTCTCATAAACCCCTGTTTCACATTGTGCCATCTCTCAGGGGTAGTAGGGTAACCATTGTATTGGTGGCACTTGCCCCACATAGCTATGAGGAAGTGGTGGTGACACTTATTTGCTTCCTCCAGGGGATGCTGGAATGTCCTAGTGGCCAGGAATATAGCTTGATAGAACCAGATCTGGTTCTGCAGATCTGGTCACGGCTGAGCTTGTAACGCAGGTGGCACTCCACATTGGTCACATCTTCTCAAGTGGGCCATGTCCTTTGGACACGAGTTGCCCATGGGAGTCCCTATGCCCTTTCTACCTCTTGATGGCGTCAGAGATGGTTTCGCCAAATATACCGTAGCGATGTGAGAGAGGTAAGCACACGCTATGATGTGAACATGTGTATCCATGTGTATGACAGGCTGTATCCATTGTGTGATCAACTATGGAATGGGACCTATAGAACATAATAACATAACAGAATAGATAGCGTCTCCTATACTCAACATGGAGAGGGCAATGTACAGTAAGATCGCGTAAGGTGCGAAGCGCTAAAGGATTTCACCCCAGTGTAGTGTCAACTATGGAATATCGATGCCAGATGTGGATCTCACTAATGCTAGCACTAACGCTTACATTTTGTGATGCTACATTAGCAACAACTATGGAATATAGCCCTATGTAGTTGCAGTTTACAAAAGCTCTGGTTAAGTTTACACCAGGATTGGAATACAGTCCCAGATGTTTCGGAACTATATATTATGTAATGCCCAGCTGTCCTTAAGGCTGTCTCAGATTAAGGGAACTTGTAATTCACCAATAAACTATGGGGTTGATTCCATACTAGGGATGTGCATGACTTTTTTTTTTGTTTCATTTCGGGTTTTTCTTTCGTTTCAGATCATTTAGATTCAGTGATTTGGATTGATTCGGCAATTCCGACTGATTTTGCGAATTGGATCATTTCGGGTCATATAATAAAATGTGGCTTCAAATCGCGTTTAAACATGATGAGCAAAAGCGGTAAAAATGAGCACAGCACAGTGATGAAATCGTTCAGCAGTGAAAGGGTTAATTATACAGCAGGGAGGTGTTGCCCGGCCGTGTGCTGATTCATATGCTGCATTAATTATAATACAGAGAGGCACTTCCCAGCAGTGTGCTGATTCATATGCTGCATTAATTATAATACAGAGAGGCACTTCCCAGCAGTGTGCTGATTCATATGCTGCATTAATTATAATACAGAGAGGCACTTCCCAGCAGTGTGTGGATTCATATGCTTCATTGAAACCTATGGGTAAAAAAGCCTTTTTTTCTTTAAAAAAACGTTAGGAAACCTAAAATTTCACCCAAAAAACCTCTAAAAAGAATAAACAAGTAAAGAAACTTTCATTCTATTGGTAGTAATCTACTTCCCATTCTTAAATAAGCAATATAAAACCAGAAATAACTCATGATTAAGAGAATAACCAAATGATCCGAATCACCCCAAATGATCCGAATCGCCGAAATGATTTGAATCGACGAATGATGAGATTCAAAAATCGATCCGAAATTTCAGATGGTCGATATTTCATTTTGGGAAATGCTCCTGAAATACGAATATGGTGAACTTTGTCCGAAATTTCTATTCGAAACGAATCGCACATATCTATTCCATACTGAGCTGCTAACATATACATTAATTCTAATGGCCCTGCTCACATACAGTATGTAAGCAGTTTTCGTTTAGATGGAATTCCATCTTGCATACAATGACCATGCACTGTCCTCACCCACACAAACACACACACACCAGATTTACTGCTGTGCAGCCAGAAGCGGCAGATTGGGCCCCCATTCTTGCCGCGGGATGAGAGGTATTTGATTTTTGGGGGTGGTTTTCAGCTGCTGCTCAGAGCTGGTGATAACCTTTTTAGTTGGCGTCAGCATTTGTAATTGGCGTTTGGACCTTGTGATCCTAACGCTAACTACTGAGTGCTTGCACTTTGCGCTCCCCATGTTAAGTATAGGGAGCGCAAAGTACAGTAAGCAAGTGCTAAAAAAACGTTACTACCAATTCGTTAATGGGTTTTCTAACCCGTTAGCGCTCCATACATGTCACTTCTGAATCACTATCATCTCTTTTAAGGTAGCGCTAGCGATCATTTATGTGAACGCTAGCGTTAAGAAGGTGATAGGGCCCGTCATGTCTAAATTGAGGCAAGAATTTCTTTATGATCTCTTTATAGAAACCCTTCAGAGATGAGGAAGTGCTTGCTAAGTGTAGCGGCTTTGTTTGTCCATCATTGTGGATCTCATTTACACAATTAAATAAATGTTTACATATGCACATCCAATTATATGGCAGCTCATTTTACAAACACACAGATATACACAGACACCAATACGTACAAACACACACACACACATACACCTCTATCAAAACTTTCTCTTTACGAGATATGTTTCACTCAAACCATGAATTCCTTTCATAAAACGCAGATGTGTTAATTTGTTTCCAAAACATAAACCATTCTTCATGCAGACAAGAAAATAGATCCATTTCACAGCAGATGCAATCGTCCCACACAAACATAGACACAAGCAAATAAATATAAAAACACACTTGCCTCTCATGCAAATACATACAATGAACCTACAACAGACAGACACAATATTGTTACTTGTCGAGGTGGAGTTGTTGGCACGCCAACTGATTATTTCTTTACTCTATAGGAGATGAAGAGTGAACATTGCATATGCTGTCTATGGAGGAAATTCTATTCAGGAATAAAATATGCTGCTCTGATATTGCAAATATGGAAGCTGACATTTAAAGCACCAATATTTTATTCAATCATGTACATTATCAGCGTAGAGAGGGAGATCATGTTACACAGTATGATAGTCCTCTGCACTCTAGGTCCTGAAACAGAAATATAGGCTATAGTTTTATTACTTATTTTGTCTTCAAGTGGAAAGCCTAATAAAATATAATTTAGCATGCAATAATGTGACATCTGGAACACCGGCAACAACAACCCCATTAGGCTTTAAAGATAAATAATCAAAACACACTATCATGTACATTTAGCCTCTTTACTACCATGTGCTGTTCCATAAAACCAATGCCAAGGGCTAGTGGTTTTATAGAAAACTGCTTTAGAAAAACCACACAGCATAAATGTGCTGTAGAATCCCTACAAAACATTTACATATTTGTACACATTATTTGACTGGAATATGGCTCCATCTGCTGGCCAGAAAGTGCTACTGTCACTACAGTGCAGCTTCATCCCATAGGAAACACAGACATGCAGCTGCTGTAATGTCTAATATGCCAGCACTTTAGTGGTCAAATTTGGATTGCATATGCAAGCAAATTTCGTTTGCAATAAAGAAATTGATTTGCATTGTTCCAGAATATAACCAGATTGAGTATTTTGATTTGGTAGGGAAACATGTTAAAATGGTCAGACTCATGTGTCCTTGTGAGATGTGAAGTAAAACCTTTAGGGACCGAGATGTTATATTATTTAATATTTATATGTCCTTAATTATATAATTATTTTATTTACCACAATCATCTAGCCACCTGTAATGGAGGTATAGCATTTTCCTAAGCATTTTACTCTACGGAAAATAAAAATAAAGATATTACGCCAAAAAAAAGGAAAAAAATGCCACCAAAACCTATTTAGAAGAAGTAGTAGTACAGACAAAGAAGAATTAAAAGTATATGAGAGTGAATTGCCATAGATGAAAAAAAGGAGGATTAAAAGAAACCAACATAATCAAAATCACTTGTGGAGACTAAAGCACGAAGATGAAAAATAAAATAAATAAAAGAACAACAATTATACCATATAGTTTTAGCAAGAGCACCCAGAAAATGGCTGGCAAAGACAGAAGTTGAGCATGTGCCCAATTATTTTTTTAGTTGGTTAAAATACTTACCTTTTCTGCCTCAGAGCTCAGCTACTCCTCCCCTTTGGGTCAGGGTTTCCGAAATGCAAAATTCCCTGGAGCTTCTAGCACAATTTGCATAGTGTACGTAATTTTTGTATAATGTGAACGATGGATTGGTGCTGTGTGCTTGTGCAGCATCAGTCATCAGCTGCTGTAGCTCCCAGAATGCGCATTGCTGCCAGCGTTCGCAAACAGAATGATTTGTGCATATTAAACCCTGAGTTGGTCCCCTGCAGATGCTATACATTACTCAAAATCATATCTGCTGAGTGACATCTGCCTATATACTGTCAGTGTATACATTCAAGCAATAACAATACATCTACTGCTAAGGACCTTACAATTTTAGTAGATGTGAAATCGAGAAGGCATGGCCTTTACATTGTATCATCGATGACATCAATGCCCCCAGAAGGGGGCATGTCATCCTGGAGAGCATGTGTGCCAGGATGACAGGCTGCCTGGCCAAGCAGCCAATCAGTAGGTATATAGGTGTAGGTATATAGGTAGTTAGATGTGTGTATGTTAATTTGAATAGAGATTATATATATATATATATATATATATATATATATTATATATATATCATTATACATGAACGGGCATAAACCCATGTGTATGATGTATGTAAATAAATTAGTATAATACGATATGAATAATTTTATGGTGGTTAATGGGGACAAATTAAACATAAGCCTAAGCATTACACTGTGTTCTGTGGTTATTCTTCTGGTTGTCCAGCATTGCCCTAGAATAGCTCTAAATACGTGCTTAGAAACATGCCGTGACGCGTCTAGGTGTAATGTGGAATTATCTAAAATGACACGTGCTTGTTGCCATTTATAATAAGAAACAGAAACAGAGTTTTAATTCTTCAAGACTTTATACAAAGCAGATGTTGACGTTCTTGTAGCCTACCATCCAATTGCGTGCAAACCATGCAGACTACCAAACCTAATTGAAATTGGTTTATATTTCCTAGTTGTGAACAAGAGTGATATTTAGCCACTTTATGAGAAGCTGAATTAGCTTAAATTAACTTAATGCTTCCCAAGCAAGGGGAATGTAGTTTCGAAACATAATGGATTAATCATTAAAACCACTGGTCCTTACTTAATGTACTGAGATGGTGCATGGCCTGTGCCTTGGAATACTTAAATCCCATCCACCTATTGACTAGGAACCAGCAAAGAAAGATTTACATTAACAAGGCTAAAGCGGTAGCATGCATGTATAAATAAGCATCTTTATTTCATCCTTCACTTCATTTCCTGAAACAAGCTTTTAGTTAGGACTGACAGTAATGTCACATGCTATTGGGACAAAAAAGCTTAATTGGCATATATTGTGACTTAAATTCTTCAGGTACATTATACCAGTAACGTACGGTGAGTTCAGTGGCTGGTGAGGCACTGGCTAGTATCAGAGCCAGATATACACAGGGTTATGCAGTCGCAATTTACACATTTGATTATATTTATATAGGAGAATAGAGTTTCATTATTTATAAAGTAAAGTTCAAATTTTTTTTGTTACAGTTCTAAGAGCATGCACTTACAATACTGACTAATAGAGGGCGCTATTACACACATGCTGACTGCTGAGCTCTGCCTGCCCGTGCCCCCCATGACTGACGAGGACAGTCACATAACTGTCCTGCGTCAATCAATCCATGGGAAGCTCTGCCTCCCATGGGGGTATTTTTAAAAAAAGAATTGCTTGAGACCAATGGAGCTTTCCCATTGGCTCAAGCATTCAATTGCTCTCAGTGCCTCTGGAGGCACTGAAAAGCATAGAAGCAGGAAGTCAGCTTGAGCTACGCAATTAGCGTAGCGTTCAGCTGCGCAAATTGCATAGGCTATGCTGGGTCAGTGCTGCCCCTGCTGTCTGTGTATACACACACACACACAGCACGGGGGGAAAGCGGAGGACAGAAGAGCACAGCATGGAGGGGTGAGTATGAAAACTTTTTTCAATGAATAAGATTTTATTTACAGATTAACTATACATGCATGTAGCGCCTAGCTTCTCCCCGCATCACCTCTTCCCATGATAGACTGCAGGATTTCTCACGCGCAGCCCCCACTCTCTGGAACGCTCTCCCTCGTACTGTCAGACTTTCCCCTAACTTCTCTTCCTTCAAACACTCCCTTAAAACGTTCCTATTTAGGGAAGCCTACCACCCAACTCACTGACACAACCATCAATCACTCTCACCTTACAGTCCTCTCCTCCTGTTTCCAACCCCAACCCTCCTAGATTGTGAGTTCCTACGGGAATAGGGCCCTCATCTCCTCCTGTACTGTTTGTCAAATGTTGTTCAATGTATTGTAACCCTGTCTATACTGTGCTTATTGTACAGCGCTGCGGAATATGCTGGCGCTTTATAAATAAAGAATAATACTAATAATAATTGCAGCACAATGAGCACATTAATTTACTGGAATGCCTCCCCTGCCACCCCTGACTGCAGGTCCCTGCATTATACACCCACATATCAAAAACTATATAAGCAATATATTCTTAAAAATCATGCGGGATGAAAACATAATTTTGCCTCTTTATAAATCAATGGTAAGAATGCACCTTGAACATGCCGAGCAATTTTGGGCACTTGTCTTAAGAAAGAATATTATAGCGCTAGAAAAAGTGCAGAGACAGGCAACTAAATTAATAAGGGGAATGGAAGGTTTACGTTATGAGGAAAGGCTAACAAGCATAAACCTGTTCAGTTTAAAGAAACGGCGCCTAAGAGGGGATCTGATAACTTATATATATATATATATATATATATATGCGAAATGCAACTCACGGACTTCACAATATCTCCAGAACCATAAAGCCTACAAACTTGAAATTCGGCACGTATGTTCCTCTCGGCTTCTAGGTGCTCACTAAGAAAGTATTTTTCGAAATGACCATCAGAGCATCAGTTATTAACACACTCTGATGCTAAGGAGTTATGCCCCCTCACCTGAAAATAAATCTGTTCAAACTGCCACTTGCCTCACATGCCGTTATCTCAGTTCATACTGGCAGACGTTGCTCTCCTTCACTCAGGAGCCTCTGGGGATCCTAACAGCACTAAACGTTGCTACCTCACAAAAATGTCCACACCTTCCACCTATGGCACTACTTCCGAACTCAAGGTGGTGGGGAATATATTCCCTTATGAGTTTCAATCACCCACTAGCACTGAACCAACGAATTGTGAACCAAATTTCTCCTGCATAGTGTCCCAGTCCCAAATCACTTCTTACTCTCAACCTGAATCATTCTGAATATACACTTTATAACATCTCTAAGCAGAGTGATATGGCTCCGGTGCTTTCAGAAGCCAAACTTGTCGTGTGGGATGAGTGCGCCATGACTCACAAAGGAGGTATTGAGGCTGTACACAGGACACTCCAGGACATTAGGGGCAGCAACCATCTTATGGGTGGAGTTAGGGTGCTTTTGGCTGGTGGCTTCAGACAGACGGTGCCTTTTGTGCCGCCACGAGGGACATGTGCAGGTGAAGTCAAGGCCTGTCTCAAGTCATCCATCTTATGGCCTAATGTCAAAGTCCTGACCTTGACAGTTAACAAGCGTGTCCACCTTCAATGTGATTGAGGGAAGAAGAGTTTTCTAAATTATTACTTGATATTGGTGATGGCAAGCTTTTGGAAGAGGAGGGAAGAATAACTATTCCAAGTAACCTTTGCGATGTTGTGAATTTCTGATCAGCTTGACTGACAGAATATACCTAGACATTAATCAGGCTGGAGTGGATTGCAGTTCATGGCTGAGGGAAAGAGCTATTCTCACTCCAACAAACGACTCAGCCAACAGCTTCAACAACTTTCTGCTGGAGAAGATGTCCACTGAGCATATGAAGTATGAATCTTTGGACTCTGTAATGGAGATTGAGGATGCTGTACATTACCCTGTGGAGTTCTTGCACACTCTCGACCTACCAGGATTACCACCTCATGTCCTCTACCTCAAGGTTGGCGCTCCAATCATGCTGTTACGCAATCTAACCCTCCGAAACTGTGCAATGGCACCAGACTTCAGGTAAAGACTCTGTACAAACACATAATCAAAGACATGATTTTCAGACGTAAATCAGGGAGAAACAGTTTTCATACCCAGAATTCCTCTGATCACATCAGACTACCACTTCGAGTTCAAACATCTACAATTTCCAGTTAAGATGTGCTACGCCATCACCATCAATAAGGCAGAGGGACAGACTTTGAAAGTGGCTGGTGTGCATCTGACGAGTGACTGTTTCTCCCATGGCCAGTTGTATCATGTGGCGTGCCCCATAGTCAGTTCACCTGACAGCCCGGTCATCCTCCAGCCAGAGTGTAAAACCAGGAATGTTGTTTACAGGGAGGTCCTGAGCAAATCATCTGAGGGACAAATTGAAAGTCCATGCTATGCAAGTTATTAGCCCGGCTACATAGAAAAAAACCCAGGTTTGCTGGTGGGATTAAACCCATCTATTTTATTGTTAATAATAATAAATAATAATAATAATAAGGGATGATAATTATTAAGTGTTTCAATCACCAACCACCACTCAGCCAATGGATTGTGTGCCTAATATCTCCTCCATAGCCCGACGTCTCGTCGCGAAGCACGGGTATCCAGCTAGTATAAATATATACAGGCCATTATAAACCATTGTCTGGAAACCTTTTCATTAATAGGACTATACACAGGACACAAGGTCACGCGGTCACCCATTTAGACTGGATGAACGGAAATTTAGCCTAAAGCTTAGGAAGGGTTATTTTACTGTGAGAACAATAAAGCTGTGGAATTCTCTGCCTGTTGAGGTGGTTGGGTCAGAGACTGTACAGACTTTTAAACAATGACTGGATGACCTACAAAAACATAATATTAAGAGTTATAAAATCTAATATATGGGTGAAAGGCTGAACCTGATAGACACATAAGCAAATTTTATGGCACATTTTATACTTACATTTCTGATGCTGATTTTTTCTAAATACATTAAAGGGTTTTAAATGTACATCCATAGTTAGCAGTGAATTGTGCACCATTAACAATCCATTTGCAAATAATAGTAGCCTCTACTGTAGCTGAAAACTGCTGTTTCATGTCTTAATGGATGATACATACAGAGGAGGAGGTTCTACAGCAGCTGTCTAAAGTAAAGACAAATAAGTCAATGGGGCCTGATGGGATCCACCCTAAATTATTAAAAGAGCTCAGTGATGTAATAGCAAAACCGTTAACAGATTTATTTAACCAATCCTTGTTAACGGGAGTCGTCCCAGAAGACTGGAAATTAGCAAATGTTGTGCCCATTTACAAGAAGGGTAGTAGGGAGGAATCGGGGAACTATAGGCCAGTTAGTCTTACGTCAGTAGTGGGGAAATTAATGGAAACCATGTTAAAGGAAAGGATTGTTGAACATCTAAAAACACATAGATTACAGGATCAGAAACAACATGGGTTTACCTCAGGGAGATCATGCCAAACTAATCTTATTGATTTTTTTGATTGGGTAACAAAAATAATAGACACAGGTGGTGCAGTAGACATTGCTTATTTAGATTTCAGTAAGGCTTTTGATACTGTTCCGCATAGAAGGCTTATCAATAAATTGCAATCTTTGAGTTTAGATTCCAATATTGTTGACTGGATTAGGCAGTGGCTGAGTGACAGACAACAGAGGGTTGTGGTAAATGGAGTTTATTCGGCACAAGGTCTTGTTACCAGTGGGGTACCTCAGGGGTCAGTACTTGGACCCATTCTCTTTAATATTTTTATTAGTGATATTGCAGAAGGTATTAATGGAAAAGTATGTCTTTTTGCTGATGACACAAAGATTTGCAACAGGGTTGACGTTCCTGGAGGGATCAGCCAAATGACAAATGATTTAGGTAAACTATAAAAATGGTCGGAGTTGTGGCAATTGAGTTTTAATGTGGATAAGTGCAAGATAATGCACCTGGGACGTAAAAACCCAAGGGCTGAATATAGAATATTTGATACAGTCCTAACCTCAACATCTGAGGAAAGGGATTTAGGGGTCATTATTTCAGAGGATCTAAGGGTAAGTAGTCAATGTAATAGAGCAGCAGGAAATGCTAGCAGAATGCTTGGTTGTGTAGGGAGAGGTATTAGCAGTAGGAAAAGGGAAGTGCTCATGCCACTGTACAGAGCACTGGTGAGACCTCACTTGGAGTACTGTGTGCAGTACTGGAGACCGTATCTCCAGAAGGATATAGACCTCTTAGAGAGAGTTCAGAGAAGGGCTACTAAAATGGTGTACGGCTTGAAGGAGAAAAGTTACCAGGAAAGGCTTAATGATCTTAATATGTACAGCTTGGAAAAAAGACGAGACAGAGGAGATATGATAGAAACATTTAAATACGTAAAGGGAATCCACAAGGTAGAGGAAGGGAGTATATTTAAAAGGAAACAAAGTAGCAAAACAAGAGGACATAGTCTTAGATTAGAGGGGCAAAGGTTTAAAAGTAACATCAGGAAGCATTATTTTACTGAGAGGGTGGTGGATACATGGAACAGTCTTCCAGTAGAAGTGGTAGAGGCCAAAACAGTAATTGAATTTAAGCAAGCATGGGATAGGCATAAGGCTATCCTAAACAAAAGATAAATCCAGGTAAAGTATCCATGTAATTGGGCAGACTAGATGGGCCGAAAGGTTCTTATCTGCCGACATTTTTCTATGTTTCTATGTTTCTATACAACTGTTATTGCAGTAGAAGAGTATCATCAATTTCATAAACACTACATGTTTGTATAATCATACCCAACATTACTGTGTCCATCAAGCACCATTTAATGATATGTGAAGTAAAAAAAAAAACACTAAATATTTTTCGTAGAGACTAAGATTGGGAAAAAAAATGCTCCAAAACAGGGAAAAATCCTTCTTGATTTTATTATGGTAACCAAATGTGTCCTTTAATCATGCTGTCAAAACAAATGTTTACCATTTGTTAATTTCAATAAAAGTTTTTATGAAATCTTCCAAATCAGATAAAACAACCTCTTTAAGAAGAAAATGCCAAAACATTATTGTTCTTACTCTAAATTAACCTTTTCTTCACGTTAGGTGAAGTCTCAATTCTTCAGGATTTATGGGATATAATAATATTGTTCTTTGTGTACTGTATATGTGTATAATGTAATCGTACTGCCCCTAAAATTCCTCATTGGCAATGAAAACAAATGCTGGTTATCTAACCTTTCTTCATAAGTACAAATTCTCATTCAACTCATTTTGAAGCCTGTGTCTGCACTATTTTACAACCATAAAATGGTCTAAATATAAGTGCTCCAAAAAAATTTACACTGAATATTCAAAGTCCTATTATTGTTTGAAAATGAGCCCGTAATTATCCCATTAGCATCCGTCAGACATGGCATGCCATCTTTAAAATATGGGTTTTAAAGCCCTTTAGACAGGATGCAGATGACATCCAACTTGAATGCTTGCATCTGGACATGGATATTATGGTATCACAGTACCTGGAAATTCCCTATAGCAGCTGTGGAGAGATGTAGTTGCCCCTTGCTAATAGATCAGCTGTGACAAGCAATCAATATCAATGCAGTCAATGCAATTTAACCCCTTCACTACCAAGTGATTTGGTACCACTGTTAGGACCTTGTGGATTTATGGAAAATGACTTTCCATTTCCCACATATTAACTATATACAGTGGTGACCCATTGTATACTTCCACTGTAGGAACTGATTTGACAGGCAGGCTTATTTGACAGGCAATAGGCTTGCTCTGCTGGCCAAAAAGTGGTACTACAAGCTTTAAATTTTAACTTGCGCTGCATGGTTCTGTGTAGTAAAATTGAATCTCAAAGGTTTTCATACAATTTCACTACATCAGTTTTCACGCCTGTTGAGATTTCAGGGGCATGTTCTGGAGCCCATTTGATATAAACAAAATTAATTTTCAGTGCTTCAGAATCAAACCAAGTGTACCCAATATTGGGGCACCAGCAGGTGCTTTTGAGAATCAAGTATACTTGAGACTTGTAATGAAGGGGTTAAAATGTATGGCTGACAGCCAGTTTCCTCCAATTCACCAGATGATGTCTACATGATGGGAGTCCTGAGAGGGGTCTGCACAGACTCTCACCAGCTCTCTCAAATCCACCTCCCAGCTTTCAGATCCTACTCCATGAATGGACAGGTATGAAATGAGTGTCTGCTATAGAGAGTGATGACTGATACTAACTGTCTAACTATCAAGCTCACATAGCTGCAGTTTTAAAGTTGAGATTCTGATTATTTAATGGTGGATACCATAATTGGTTTATGAAAACCTTGGCACTATGCTATAGATGTGTCTCTTATAAGATTAAAAATATTGCTTTGGCTACAACTAGAATGGGCTCTTTAAGTACCCAGGAGTGTAAACCATCCGGCCCTGGGGCATTATCTGTCATTATCTTAACTTTATTGAACTGCCTTACCGCTTTGTTCCATGTCATGCAATGGCTTCCTGTAAGGGTTATGCATCAATAATTTGCAAACATGCTGGCATCCATTCTCCCTTGGCATATACAGATAAAAAGTAATATTTGTAAGAGCAATAATATGATAATAACAATAATAATTAGAACTTCTGGCTTCTCTTAATCCTCAGCTACTTACTTCTAAGTTCCATTCTCAATAGACCAATATTTTCCCTCTTTAATAGGTTGGTATTGATTTACTTAGGGCTTTTCGTGTCCTCAATTTTTAATTTGCTAGCGTAGTTGATCTCAGCGTACCTTTTGTAATTATTGTAAGCATCTTTGGAACTTATGGGTAGCTGTTGTACTGTGTAATATACATTTTTTCCTTTTTATTAACTGACATTAACCTTTCAACATTTGCAATTATTTATAAAGCACTAACACATTCCGCCGAGCTGTACATTGGATAGGGCAGAATAAACATAAAATTAACAAAAATGCTTTGCACCCAGTGAAACAAAAGCAAAAAAGGACCCTCCTCAATTTAGCTTACAATCTAAGTGTGTTGACACACAAGCCAAAAGGCTCTATTCCAATTTTCACGTTAAATGCTTGCGCAGCGGGTGAAATTGTGCGCAAAGCGTTAAACGTTAATGTACGTAAATCACCGCTGGAATTACAATCCTCGTGCATTTTTTCATCCGTCAAAAAACAACGCGCGTAAAATGGACGTGCAAAAACGCGCACGCATTAACGTTGCGCGCAGAAATCGGTGGGCAGACTGTTTTTTCACGCAATTCAGCCACTCAGAATTAAGAACCACAATTGTCTCCAATTAAGTTTTCGCGCCTGCCAAAGTCAATCTGAGTATATATGCTGCAGCAATAATAAATGCACACACAACTTCTCAATTTTATTGGTTTGGTATAATTAGAATGTGTAACTATACTTTGCTGCATTTTTTTTTTTTTTTGGGCTGGTGTATTTGGGTTCGGCCAGGTTGTTCAGATTTGCCATTAACACCAGCTTTTAGGAGTCGCTAAAATTATGTGCGCAAACGCTGTGCGTTAACTGCGAATACCATCTGCGTACCAGCGCACAAACGCATTTGCGCTCACAATGTTAAGTATAGGACGCCCGCAGTATAGTACGCTCGCGCAGGGTTCACGCAGGTTCACCCGCGATAGACATTTACGCGCGTTTGTTGCGCTGACATTGTAATACCACGTTCAGCGCAAAGGGTTTTCCCCCGCACGTCAATGCGTTTTTGCGCACGCGCGCAAACGTTTGCGTGAAGATTGTAATAGGGCCCAAAATGTGGTATATTTAGTATCCTGAATTCTTGCACTTTTCTTTATTTATGTGATATCACTTGTGAGATACTGGTTTCTTATTGTACTTAGCCTCATAAAAAGTTAATTTCGCCTAATGAGTTATACCACAAACATGATATCACACGAATATCAAAACTGGCATTCCAGTTTTTTGTTGTCGATTCAAACCATTATTACAGGCATTTTCTTTAATCCACTTCTTAATAATTCTCTATGAGCTTCCTGTAGTTTATTGTATTGTAAAAAATGTAATGAATGGAGGTTAAAAATATTTCTACAATTGGGGTAATGGATTTTGGATTTCCATAAATCCACTTGGTGTTGCCAGTGGTTTCATGGAAAAGCTCTTCCTGGAGGGGGATCATAGAGAATAAAAAAGTATGTAATATAATTTATAACAATTGCTTGTATTTACTAAAACAGTATAGTCATGGAATTTTTTTTGACAAAGTATTTTACCAGGAAAATACATTGAGATTTCTCTCATTTTCAATTCTAATTACTTTAAAAGTTATTATACCTCATAGAAAGATGACTCCATTCTTTTGCATTCTAAAATGCACACAAATACGTTACAAGCACACACAATCAGATTATACGAACAGTGTAAACTATACTCTGTGGTTTTAAATATATTAGAAACTTTAATAGCAATGTTTGTCTGAATTTTGAGTATTTTTGGACAGATTAAGGAAACAAAATTATACATTTTCCATTTTTTTTGTGCAAGGAATTAATTCATTTGTAAAAAAAAAACCCAAAAAACATGAATTTAATTTTCCTTGTGTAAGCTCAAATTGTTCTCTGGAAATAAATAATCAACTAGGCAATTTGCCTTAATCATGTTTTATTTGGACCTAATATATTACAATAAAATGTTGTCATTTTTTTATTTTATATATATTTTTAGCTTGCTGTATGAATTTTAAAATGGATTTTTAAAATAGGAAAACTTCAATATAATGTTTGGCATGCACAGGTAAGGCAAGAAAATATGGTCTCTGCAGAAAATATATAGACAATTATATCACACTACAAGACCTGTATTTCCATCATGATTTTTAGACTTCCACTGCATTACTTACAGGGTTATTCAGAGAGCGGTGAAAAGCAGGAGAATGACTGGAGAATTAAAAATTCTAGGTCAAAATAGCCGATTTGGAAAGTGAGATGAAAGGGAGAATTTTTCTGGTTTGGCTATTTTGACCTAGAATTTTTCATTCTCCTGTCACTCTCCAGTCATTCTCCTGCTTTTCACCGCTCTCTGAATAACCCTGAATGTGGCGTCAGTTGAGGACATGGAAAGCAAGTCATAAATAGTCACATTAAACACATTAAAACATACAGTGTAGATGAAATGTGCCATTTTTTTTTAAATTATATTCATTGTGGACTACGATTTTACTCTGACATGAACATACACACACCCATCTATGTCATATATATGAATATTCAGTTATTCATGCAGAGTATTGTAAAAGTATCTTCAAAGAAGAATTACATGGGGAACTCTCATTTTAATAAGGATATATAAAGAGACATGGATCTGAAACCGCCAACCAAAATGCACATAAAACACACGGGTACAGAAGGTTTTTGGCATTACACTTGCTTTAAACATTCACAATACTGTGATTAATATTTAATGGACTCATTCTTAATTCATATTTTCAAGAAATATAGGTCATAGGTCTTTGAGTCCCTGACTCGCCAATTCCTTAGTGATTGTGCTCTCAGTATTATTGAATCCATAATTCCTGA